>OX451735.1:465583823-467983823 GCA_948472305.1 Vicia faba | reverse complement strand
ATTTTAAATAGCCAAGCAGTTCTCTTAGGAACTATCAGTCTTGGTCAAGGAGAATGATGTTTGAGGGAGATCACAAAAAATTTCATTATCCAAGACATATTTTGTCTGTCCTCATAATTCCAATAAATTCCCGTGCAGCAACATATGTCACGTTTTACACCTCCTCCTGACAACATTGTCCATAATACTTCCTTGTTTGGATCAAGGAGAAAAATATGTCCTGAAAAATATTCTTACATCCAATCAGACATTGTCTACTTTCAAAAAAACGGGACCAACACTTAATCAACTATCCAGTCAATGGAGTTTCACTGGATTTTGAGCCTACTCCTTTCAGGGTAACACAAATCAAAATATCAAGACCCAAAACATCACATGAGTGACATACCCATTCATCAACAACCTTCAAAGAGTCCTTCCCCACTGACTTTGTTCCTTGTAGGAAGGTTTTGCTTTATTTTTCCCGTCCATCTCTAGATAGGAGAAATTCCTAGTCAAGTTTATTCCTCATTGGAAAGAGTCTTGATTAACTATCTCTCTCCAGTTTATCCTTGGATTAAACCTTGTCTCTGACAAATAAGTTTGTTTGGATCTATCTAGGTAGTTAGACCCTGGATTGAGAATGAATTTATTTTTAACTTTTTGAAAACTTTCTCTTGTATTTAAAGAAATTTATTCCACAAAATTGATGACTTGCACTTCTGTCGATGGCCCTCATGTAAAGACTTTATCTCCTCAACAGGAATCTGTTTGTAGTTCCCCAGGAAGTTGAAATTATTTCCCAACAGCATTATTACAATACTCTCATAATTATTACCCGACAAAAAATGATGGTCTCTTTATTTGAGAAGCTTGCGTGTCCTCAGTTTCCTTTTTAGACAGGAAATGACAATCTCTTTTCATTAGTCTGTCAATTCCCAAAAAAGTTAATCCCTTGATATCAATATTTATTTACTCCAATGGATGGTTAATCTCTTTGATATGATAGGAATAGTTTGTTGTGAATAATGTTATTTACTCCAATGGATGGTTAATCTCTTCGATATGATAGAGATATTTCATTGTGAAGATTGTAATTTGCTCCAATGGATGGTTAATATCTTCTATATGATAGTGATAGTTTGTTGCGAAGACCTTATACAAGTATTTACCTTTTAAGGAGCTTTATTGTTTCCCTTTTCAAATAGAAGACTTTATTAAAGAAGAAACTGGACCCATTCATCGTGGGGAAGTTTATTGTTAACCTTTTCAAGTAGAATACTTTATTAAAGAAGAAACTGAGATCTGTTCGTCGTGGGGAATTTTATTGTTACCCTTTTCAAGTATAAGACTTGATTAAAGAAGTAGCTGATTCTACCTTCATCTATTGAGTTGGTAGATTATTGTCATCTGTTTAGTCGTTATATTCCTTGCTTTTCTACCTTCATCTATTAAGTCGGTAGTTTACTGTCATCAGTGAATCCATGTAATCATTGAGATGGTGTTAACCCATTTAATTTCACCCTTCTTTTGGATTTTCCCCATAAGAGTTGAGTTCTCTTTTCTCCAGTGAAGTTGAGTTAATCTATCCCCAGTAGGCTTGATTTCCCTGGTATTTTTTCCTTCTCCCCAATGAGTTTTTTATTATAACTTCAAGGATCCCTTGTTATTTCTTGTCCACCTTTAAGCGTGTTCTCTGTCATGGCATCTTAGGGCCAAAAATTGTGCATTTTGGTATTTAAGTACCACTCATCGCGTCTAGACGAAGAATTCAATCTTCATATCTCTAGATAGAAGAAACTTAAATAGGGGAATCTGTTGTACCCTAATATTTGATCTAAGATCCCATCATATTTTGCATCATTTTCATAAAATTAAAGGATCATTTCATTCATATTTGCATCAACTAACCTTATGTGATTGCAAAGATATGCTTGTTTGTTTCTTGCGCAAGGTAGGTTAGAATATCCAACAATTGGTTGATCAAAGTGAATGTGTTCCTCAGATATTGAAGCCCGTCATTCATGGTGATCAAGAAATAATTATCTTCACCACAACTTCATCATATTAGGGTTTATTGGATTCATCAAGTGAATTAGGGTTATGGTCTCTCAGATGAAAATCAAGAATTTAAGGTTGAAGGTCTCCAAATTGTGTATCACTCAAGGCTTCACCATATCATCATCTTATGAACTTCAAATATATCTCAACATGCTAAGGGTTGCACCATAATCATGGATTTCCATTGAAATTGGATTCATCTGGCACAAAGTCAGCTACAAAGTCAAACTTTGACTTTTTGAAATTTTTGGTCAACCATGGACTTCTCAAGCCAAGGATCATGAAACTATGATAAATAAATTCATTTGATCAAGTTTAAATGAAGGAAGTCAAGAGGAATAATCAAAGATCAAAGATTAGGGTTTTGGAAAATTCACTGATATTTTTCTTGCTCCAATGCTCAAATTGAAGAATATGTTTCATACTACAACTTTGTCAATAAGGGTTGATCTCCAAAAAATGAATATATTTGGAGATATGATTTAATGAAGTTAGCACCTCAAAATTGTCAAAATCTCAAACACATTGAAAAATTCTAAAGTATTTATTTCAGTCCAAAGTACCAAAGTTTAATGGAATTTTTCACCAAGATCTCATCTTATTCTAGGAAAGTGGTCAACATGAAAGTTGTAGGAAATTTTTTAAGCTTTTAAAAATTTCCAAGATAAAAAATTTATCATGCTTGATCTAGGATAATCGAAAAGAAGAAGTTGGCCTTCCATGCTTGCATTATAGGTCATTCTTTTGACAAACTTATGATCAAATCTCCAAGCCATGCCTTGAAATCTTGCTTTTCAGTCACCTTAACCTCTAAATCTATCAATAATAAGAATATTACATGAATGTTTGAGCCATTATCCAAGTGTTTGAAGCATTTTCCAAACCATTTTGACATTTAGCAGAGAAAGACATCATTTCCATTTTGGAATAGCATGTTTTTTGCACAAAGTCCATGCATTGAGCTTTGTAGTGGTTCCCTCTACCAACACTCAACACCAACATTAGAAGCAAAACCTCTAAAATATGTAAACTTCTCTAGAGGAGTTGTACTTTAAATTAGAACCATCATCTTGCAAGAGATTTCAGGTTGCATTTCAACCAAACCCTAAAAACCTTAAGTCTCAAACTGATTAGCCTCAAACCCTAATGCTCTCCTATAAACAGAGGTCATTCTAACTTGAAAATAGACTTGGAATTGACCCAAAAACATCTCAAATCCCTCTCAAGTCAGAATCACAAAAACTTCCTCAAGAAATTCCATTTATTGAGCTTCAAAAACCTTAAAATCGAAACTTCCACCTCTTGAAATTTCTCTTAAAGTTAACCAACCATATACCTTCCATAACTCATATAGAACTCATCCAAACCCTCATTGCAAGAATGTAACACCTCCATTATCATCTTCCATCTCTCACTTTTCAAGCTTGCAAGTTGACTTGGATAGAAGGCGTGAGGATATCTCGAGGAAATCTAAGCATTCCATCACACTAAGGAAGGTCCCAGGAAGCTTTTCATGTCATCATATCTCATCTGAAGGCGTTGAAAAAAGCATTGGAATTTCTCCAATTGGTAAGAAAATGAAAACTTTGAACTCATCATACGTGCATCTTTAATTCTTACTCTCTAAAGCAAAAAATGTAGATTTTAATGCCCTGAAGCTAACCATGTAGTTATTTCTCATTAATTATGTGTATATGTTGAGTTTCGAAGAACTGAAAGTGTTAGGGTTCTTTCTAGTTTTGATGTTCGTGTGTGTTTATCTTTGATTGTTAGCTTATAAAATTAATACCATTGTGATACTTGTTAAATTATGAGCAACTTTAATGTTTACTTTGTCCAAAATGATCGAGAAATGAGAGAGATACGAATTCATCAATGTTGTTGTTTGAAAACATGTCAAGGTTGAAGATGATGAGGTGGCACAATTTTGTTTTGACTTTTTGGAAATCAGTTTATTTTATAATTATTTTTTTATGTTTTAGCTAACAAATGTGTCACCACCCATTGGTTAGAGAAACCGTGCAAGGGATTTGTGTTACCCAAGGGCGTGGGTTCGAACCAATGTGAACCCCCCTTTTGCATTTTTTTCCCATTTTTTGTTCTATTATATATTGAGTACTTGTTTTCACATATTATGTTGTGTTAGTGTTTACTACCACCACTGAGCACATGGCTCAGTGGGTAGAGTTTTAACCAATGACCTTGAGAGCGCAGGTTCAATCCTTGCTAGGTCCTTTCCCAAATTTTTTATTGCTTATTTATTTTATTTTTTATCAACTTTCACTCAACTTTTCACCAAGAAAATTAACTCCCTTTACGTTGATTGTTTTTATACTCGTCATTTATCACCCTTATTTTATGAATACATGAAAAAATCCAAAAAATATTATTTATTTCACCCTTTTCATTTAATTCAAAACTAGTCCTTTTAATTTTTTTTAAGGACATTCTATTTGGTTTCTTTATTGATTGCTTGACTAAATCCACATTGAGTGATCATAACATGTCTTAGTATGAATATTGTTTGATGCCATGTCTCTTGCTATAGTTATACCATGTTTCATTTGATTTTGTTTAGGGTTTATCTTGACTTTTAATGCTTAAAACATAGAATTGTCTAAAAAACCCTAACCATGTTCAATGACTCACAACCTTTGATTTCAATACATGTACTTGCTTGATGTTTGTTCCTTGCTTGATCAATGAATACTTGATTCACTCTTTCCTTGAGTTTTGACTTTGTCTTGATCATATATACATGTATGCTCCTAATTTTGATACCATGGCTTTTTTTGGCTCTTTAAACTTTGATGA
Organism: Vicia faba; assembly: GCA_948472305.1. Lineage (NCBI taxonomy): Eukaryota > Viridiplantae > Streptophyta > Magnoliopsida > Fabales > Fabaceae > Vicia > Vicia faba. The sequence goes on along the minus strand of OX451735.1, from coordinate 467,978,969 downwards.
TTACTTTGTTTGAATTATCTTGTTATTTTAAGTTGATGTTTGACATGATAGGGTGTTTGTTTTCATTTCCATGTATCTTGTGTGTTTTTTTACATACCCATGATACCCATGTTTGATTTCTTTGTCAAAGTATGTTTCTACATTTTATATTTTGTCACAATTTTTACTTGATACACATGTTGACTTTCCCCTTTATGTTTAACCCTTGTGATGTGTGTGTTTTCCCTTATGTTAGTATTTGATGTTTATATTTTGTCATATTCAGTACTTGTGCCAAATCCAAGGAAAAAGTGATCATTTTGTTGACTTTATAGAAATGTGCATATGCATTGCATTAGGTTTACCCTTTATAGGTTTACCCTCTGTATAATACCTTTATGAATGTTCACCCTATGTATCCTTATGTACTCTAACAAACCCCCTTTCACTTGAACCCTAAATCTATTTTCAAACTTTCACAACTTTCATATAAAAAACCTTAACTCTGTGTCATTACATTTTCAAAACCTTCATTTTTAACAAATGCTTCAATATACTTAAGCATATCAAAACAATTTCAAAAGACTAAAAGTGATTCAACCTCATTCAAATCTTTTTCCACTTGACTTTTCATTTTAAAACCTTTTATTCAAAGAGATTAAATATAAATCCTATTTATAGTTGAGATGTGATTCTCTTATCCCCATAGTAATGATTGAAGCAAATGTTGATTCTTTCCACATAAGGAAATTAGTGGCAACTTGTTGATCTTATATCCAAGTTAGTAGCCCTTACATCATAATGATGCAAGACCCATCTTATCATACTTGTGGTGGTATTAGTTGAGCTTTCTCCCTGAAAGATGATGAAATGTCTTTTTCTCCTAAAATCAACCACTACAAACCATTTTGTAATTTTTACCATGAACTACGAGGTTTTTCTCCTTAATTTTTATGTAGGTATAAGACTATGTCTTTCCAAACAAAATATAATAAAAATATTTTATTTTTCCATCTCCACACTCATTTAGCAAAAACAATTTTTAACCAAAAACAGATATTATAAAAGGTTCCTGTAGAGTACCACAGATGCATAGAGTCCTAATAAATTCCCTTTGTATAAACTAACCCCCGTACACTGGATCAATTCCTTATGATTTGCTTTTACTATTTATTTCTTGCATTGCATGTTAAACAATAGTGTTTCGATCTTTTCCCTTTTCCTTGGAAACAATAAAGTTCGGTGGTGAGTTCTTAAAGTCTTTGTGATTTAAGTTTCTCAATAGCTTGGTCTCCTTGATTCTCCATCGTAGAACTCTCAACAACAAATAATTCAGCAGCCTCAACAACAAGCATACTACAATCAACAATCAACATCCAACAATCAGCAAAACAGAGTACAAAGTGCATCGCGTTTTGACCCGATCCCAATGACTTTAGAAGAGTTGTTACCTGGATTATTACAAAAGAATCTGGTTTAAACAAGGGGACCTTCTTCTATCCTAAAATAAATTCCATATTGGTATAAATCATATTCCCATTGTACTTTTCACCAAGGAGCTCCAGTTTATAGCACGAAAAGTTTTTTCCCATCGAAGATTGAAGTCTAGAAATTTCTCAGAAGTGATCTCTTATCATTTAGAGACATTGTCCCGAATGTGCAATCTAATCCACTACCTACCCATGGAGAACATACTGTAAATATGGTATATGGATATCTTGGAAGCTACCGTATCTTTGATGTACGTTTCATGAGAGGAGATCTGACAAAGAAGTATACCACTTTTAGTAGACTTGGCCATTTGAGACCACACGACTATGCTGATTGTAGAATCTGTTTTAGAAATCAACGTGGTTGCTCTATTGTACAAAGAGGTATTTAAAGCATGTTGGATAGGGATCTTATCATCTCTACCAGAAACAAGGATGGTGGGGTGAATATGGTTGGAAAATACTCAGATAAACCTACAAATTCAAAACTCAACACAGTAACTCCTGTAGGGATATATAACAAGTACATGGAATTGGGGATAATCGATTTCAGTCCTGATGATTTACCAAACTGTGAAGGAAAACCTCATGGATGTGTTGTTGTGGGAGGCGACATCCAAATATTAAAAAGCCTAGATATGTTTAAAGATGGAGCAATGGCTATTATATCTGATAGAAGAAGAAAAGAAGAGGAGTAAGTTAAACTTATGCTGTCAATCGGGGGTTCTCTTTATACAAATATAGAGATCATTATTTACAAGGGAAAAGATGTGGATGATGAAGTGAATTTCATAGTCCCTCATTTCAACATACCCGAGCCTTTGGAAGGAACATATAGCAGTCAAAGAGCTCATATGGTTGTTTACCTGCCAAGACCGACTCCCTATGATTCTGATAAAGTCGTGCCGTATAAATACAATGCTACTATGATTTAAAATTAGAAATAGGTTCTCATTCCCTCTCCTTCTCATGTTGTTAACACAATTGATGTTAGTGGTTTGACCCACAATGGTCGTGTGTTCTCCGCTGTACCTTTGAGGAAAGTTGGGAGTATCCCAATTAAAGCTCCTATTGCAATTCCTAATCTTGGAATAGAAAATGGACAAGCCAATAGGACCAATTTGAATGATGATGCTGGTGAAGTCCTAAAGTTGATTAAAAAGAGTGAATACAAATTGATTGATCAGCTGCTACCGACACCTTCTAAGATCTCTATACTCTCTATGTAGATGAATTTTGACTCCCACAAAGAAGCACTAATTAAAGTACTAGACCAAGAATTTGTTGACCATGATGTAACAATTGACTGATTCAACGGGATAGTGGGAAATATCAATGGATGTAACAACCTAATCTTTAGTTATGAATACCTCCCAGATGAAGGAAAGAATCACAATGTTATGCTGCAAATCTCCATGAGTTATCTATCAGATGGTTTGTCCAACGTGTTGGTAGACACTGATTTATCACTAAATGTCATGCCTAAATCTACACTGTCTAGGCTATCATACCAAGACACTCCCATGAGAAGCAGCAGGGTTATTGTAAAATTATTTGATGGCTCGAGGAAGACGATAATTGGCGAAATAGATTTACCAATGAAAATTGGTCCTCACTTTTTCCAGATAACATTCCAAGTAATGGATATCCAAGCTGCTTACACTTTTTTATTGGGACGGTGTTGGATTCATGAGTGAGAGCTGTCACTTCAATGTTCTACCAAGAGATGAAGTTTGTGAATAATGGAAATTTTATTATGGTAGGCAGAGAACAAGTTTTGATTTTGAGTCATCTCTCATTGTTCTCCTACATTGATGCCAGTGAAGACATTAGCACTCAAGTTCAGGCACTTTCTATCACAGATGAAGGTACTAAGAATAGTAGGGCATTCATTTATTCATACAAAGATGTGTAGCGAGTGGTACAAAGTGGTATAGATATCGGTTGGGGTGTTGTATTGGACTTACCTAAAAACAAGTTCAGAGAAGGCTTGGGTTTTCCTCATACAGCCGTCAAATATGATAAAAGATATATTGTTATTCGTCCTATTCAAGAGACGTTCCATACTGCAAGCTTTATTCGCGTAACAACGTCTGAAGTTAACGTTGTTCTCAAAGATGATCTAAAGGAGGATTCACCGAACTTCATAACGCATGGAAAGATTATCCAGAACTGGATCTCCATTGATGTTCCCTCTGTTGTTCACATTTCTGAGTAATACTCTTGTTTTTATTTTTCAAAACCTTTCGCTCTGCCCAAGGCGACATAGTAGTTGTTGGTCTTTGTTGAAATAACTCTTTCCATTATGCCTAAGATGGAAAAGATATTGTATCAAGCTTTTGTTTCAAGATTATCATTAATAAAATTCATGTTTGTCTCCTATAGCCATTGTTTTTACTTTTCGCATTTTTTGGAAAAAATGGTAATCCTAAAAAACCAGACAAATGAAAAAATCACTTTTAAAAATATGCATAAACGTTTTCACCCTTTTACCTATATTTAAAGTCAAACATAAATCACATGTGTAGATTAGATCATAAACCCATTGAAAAATATGATCATATACCCTCTCCCGACTTTGAGTTCCTTGTGTTTGAAGTTGAAGAAAAAGATATAGAAGATATTCCTTAGGAGATTTCTCGATTGTTGGAGAAAGAAGAGAAAGCCATTCAGCCTCATGAAGAACCAGTAAAAACAATCAATCTTTGCATTGAGGAATATAAGAAAGAAGTCAAGGTAGGGGCACTGCTTGACCCATATATTAAAGAAAGGATAATAGAAGAACTCACCCTAATCTGGATAAAAAGATTAAAGAGGAAGATCAAAAACATATTGATGCATGTTTTCTTTCTACTTGTGAGTATCCTCCTTTGTTGGCCAACATAGTTCCCGTTCCTAAGAAAGATGGAAAAGTCAGGATGTATGTCGATTACCGAGATCTGAACAAGGCTAGCCTCAAATATGATTTCCAATTACCACACATTGACATGTTGGTTGATGACACTGCAAAGTTCATTGTGTTTTCATTCATGGATGGTTTCTCCAGCTACAATCATATCAAGATGGCACTTGAAGACATGTAAAAGACTACTTTTATTACACCATGGGGAACATTCCTCTATAAAGTGATGCCTTTCGGATTGAAAAATGTTGGTGCGACATATCAAAGGGCTATGGCAACTCTGTTCCATGATATGATACATAAGGAGATCGAGGTCTATGTGGATGACATGATTTCCAAATTGCAAACTGAAGAAGACCATGTGGAAAATTTATTGAAGCTGTTTCAACGCTTGAGAAAGTATCAACTCCGTCTAAATCCTAATAAATGTACTTTCGGTGTCTGTTCAGGAAAGCTGTTAGGTTTAATTGTTAGTCAGAGGAGTATTGAAGTAGATCCCGAAAAAGTTAAAGCCATTTATGAGATGCCTGCACCGAGAACAAAAAAACAAGTGAGAGTTTTCCTTGGACATTTGAACTATATATCCAGATTTATATCGTACATGAGACCTATTTGTAGACCGATATTCAAACTTCTTAGAAAAGACCAATGTTGTGTATGGACTGAAGATTATCATAAAACATTTGACAACATCAAGGAGTATCTACTTAAACCCCTCATTTTGATCCCTCCAGTATAAGGAAGACAGTTGATCATGTATTTAGCTGTGTTAGAAGATTCTATGGGCTCTGTGTTGGGCCAACAGGATGAAACCGAAATAAAGGAGCATGCTATTTGCTACCTGAGTAAGAAATTCACAGATTGTGAGTCTCATTACTCCATTCTTGAGAAAAATTTATATGCTTTGGCTTGGGCTACTAAGCATCTTCGCCAATACATGATTAATCGTGCTACTTGGTTGATATCTAAAATGGATCCGATCAAGTACATCTTTGTGAAACCATATTTAACCGGAAGAATTGCTCGTTAGAAAATGCTGCTATCAGAATATGATATTGAGTATCACACTAAGATTTCTATCAAAGGATGTATTATATATTACCATATGGCACACCAACCTTTTGAGGATTACCAATCTGTAAGATATGATTTCCCAGACGAAGATGTTGTGTACCTGGAAGTAAAAGATTGTGATGAACCTGAGTTCGAAGAAGGACCTGATCCATAATATCATTGGGGATTAATTTTTTATAGAGTTGTTAATGCTTATGGAAATGGAGTTGGGGCAGTTATCATTACCCTTACAGGTGCTCATATTCCTTTCTCTGTAAGACTAATGTTTGACTACACCAACAATATGGTAGAATATGATGCTTGCATTATGGATCTCAAAGAAGAAATTGATCTCTTTATAATTAACTAGATAAAAGGATAATGGGAGACTCACCACTTTGGCATGATCCCCTACAAGGATTATGCAACGAGGTTATTAACATTTTTTTAACAAAGTTGAGCTATACCACATTCCCCGTGAAGAAAATCAAATGGCTGATACTTTAGCTACTTTGTCTTCCATGTATCATTTGAATCATCATAACGATATGCCTACAATATGAATCATGTGTCTAGAAATACCTGCTCATGTGTTCGCGGTAAAAGAAGTCATAGATAACAAACCATGGTTCCATGACAATAAGTGTTTCTTGCAAATTCAAGAATACCCTCCTGGGGCATCCCGTAAGGAAAAGATAACTTTGAGAAGACTATTTGGCAACTTCTCCTTGAATGGTGATGTACTGTATAAAATAAACTTTGACATGGTTTTGTTGAGATGTGTGGATGAATGTGAAGCAGATTTGCTGATGCAAGAAATTCATGAAGGGTCCTTCGGTACCCATGTCAATGGACATGAAATGGCTAAGAAAATATTGAGAGCAGGTTACTATTGGTTGGCGATTAAATCCGACTTTTGTAAATAAGTAAGGAAGTGCCACAAATTACAGATCTATGTAGATAAAATGATCGATAAGTTTGAACAATGGGTCAAATTTGAACAATAAAATGATAAAAGAACACTGCAATGATTTCAAGATAGAACATCACAACTCTTCTCCATATAGTCGAAAGATGAATGGTGTTTTCAAATATACTATTGTACCCTAAATTTCCCCTCCCATTTTCAAGACAAATTAATTCAAGACACATCCTCATGCTCATGAAGGTCTCAATAGCTCAAGACTTATCAAAGATTGACCAGATGGACTCACCTCCTAAGAAACCAACCTACAACTAGGGTTTTTCTTTTCTCAAAGGAAATTGAGTTTATAATGCCTCAAGTGGATTTCATGGTTTATGATATGCTTCAAAGAGTCCTCATGTCAAGTGTCAGGCCTTACATCACAAGTTTGCTCAATCAATTAGCCAGATGATTGAAAATTAGTTATATTGAACAAAAGTCAACTTTGATCAATCTACAGTCAAACTTCAATATTTTTGGTCAACGCCAACATTTTGAAGTCACATTCATCAATTAATGATCATGATTCATCAAGAAAGTCAAAATATGTTCAAAATTCAAAAAGTTGCCAAATTAGGGTTTTTGACCATTTCTTTAAGAGAAGTCAACTGAACTTTGACCAAGCATAAATTTCACATACTTCATCATAAACTTCTCAAAAAAAGCTCATTTTGAAGGAAATTCAATTCTCCACAACTTTGTCCCTCTAAGACTATGGCCAAAAATGCTTCATTTGAGAGATATAGGTCAAAACATCACAAGTAATTTTGAAAGTCAACAAAAACACATCTTTTGTCAAAGAAATTTTAAAAAAATATAAATACATGAAATGAAAAAATGATAAACATGAAAGTTTTAAGAGACATCTTGAGGTTTCCAAAAAGTCAAAGATCATCTTCATATGTCAAAATTTGAGAAAGTTATGAGTCGTGCAAGTTGAGCAATTTTTGAGAAATGCATGAAACCTCAATTGAGTAATTTTGAATTTTTGAGCTAGTGTGCCTAATTTTTGAAGTCTAAACATGCTTATAACATGTTATATGACCTCTAAGTACATTGGTGCATGACCATGATTTTTTATTCTATTTATTTCAATTTTTATCTAATTTTTGCAAATGAATTAAATTAAAATATCAAATAAATAGATTAAAGCATGGATGGACTTCAATTGGATCAGTCAAGGGCCCAAAAACCTTGCCAACCATGCAAAGAAAAAGTGGAAAGGATTTGGTGTGCCAGGGAAGGGGTTTGATCCCTGCCTCTGGCATTTTATTTTCTAACATTTTCATTGCAGATCTAGTACAAACCAGACATACACACTCATCATGCGCCTCATGTTACAACCTTTAGATATCAATAGATCCAGATCCATCGCTCCACATGTGTCCTCTTCATGGAGAACCTAAAAGAATTGTCCTCACCAGATCCAGAACAGGCACCTGGGCTCCTTGAGTTAGTCTTAGACTTTTGCTTCTTTCTCACCCCCTTTTACTTGTTTGCAGGCCCATTCACTTTCGTTTTTTTTTAATTAACTATTTTTATTTGCTTAATTAATTTTTATTTAATAATAAAATCATAAAAATTAGATTTTGTTTTTTTAATTAATTATTTTAATTTTTGATAATTAAAATTAATTTAACTTAATCATATTTTTGTTTTATTTATTAATCAACTAATTAATTAATTAGGATTAGGGTTTATTTTTTATACTTTAATTATTTTTCTATAACAAAAACAACAAAAAAAATACTTTTCTTAAAACACTTAGAACACTTTTTAGGGTTTTGATATCTTTTCCCTTTTCAATCTCCGCACGCTCGTTTACCTTTTCGCATTATTTCCCAATATGGTAACGTTCAATAGTTTGTAATAGATAACTAGGACCTCTTTACATTTTTCCTCAATTTATGGTTTGTACTCCCCATCCCCGAAGCGATGTAATAGCGTAGATTATTTCCCACATTCTTATTTTCTGCACTTGTATATATTTAACTGCTAGATTTATTAGGCATGCATGGCAAGACATAAAAAACAAATGTTAGATAACCTAATCTCAAGACTAAAAACTAAAACATAACACACTTCACACACGCGCACCTTTAGGAAGACCCTCACTTGTTGCCTCGGATTTAAACAGTCATGTCCCTCGAACGTGGGATGCTTTAGCAAAAACCCTCGGTTAAAAGATCATAGTCCCTCGATGACCCTTCGATGTTGCCTTCAGTAAATGATCTTAGTCCCTTAAAAAGATTGCTAAAGCGTCCTACAAGTTGCCTTCTATGACTATACAATAACCCGCGCCTATCCCTCATATCCAATGATAGGGCTTCCTATTGACTAAATGGTAGGGTAGCACTATCTAAAGTAGGAGGAAAAGAACAAATACTTTTTTGAGTAGGTAGAATGTCTGAGAGAAAGATCAGTGATTTGAGATTCCTAAAACCCGATTACTTCTTTTAGGACAGGTTGAGCTAACTAAAACTTCAAGAGGGTACTTACCTACAAACTCCATTCAATCTTAAACCTAAGGCCTTGTATGTTTTGTTTGTGTATGATTAATTGTTCGAACATGACATAATAACATCATGACATCATTATACATATCATTTTCCCTAACCATTTCAAGGACCTAGGAATTTATCTTTGTTCTGTTTTATAGGTTATGACCTCTGCTTGCAGAAACACTATTCGGATCAGTTTTGTGAGGATACCTTCTCAACTTAAGGATTTAGTCTCAAAAGTTCCTGAAAGCTCTCAATTAACAAAAAGGCATGGTCATCTACTCAGTTTGTTTACCTCGAGTTTTGAAGAAGACATGATAAGTGTTCTATTCCAGTTCTTTGATCCTGCACATCACTGTTTCATCTTTCCAGATTATCAACTGGTACCCATAATGGAAGAATTCTCTAAGCGGCTAGGAATACACGTTCTTGATCGTACACCTTTCACTAGGAAACAAGAAGTGGAGTCAAGGGTTTTCTTGCTAAATTTCTATTAGAGAAGGCTCAGTGGTTTCTGGATGCTATGAGTTTTCAAGCTTTCGAGGAAATTTTGGCTTTGTTGATCTATGGTTTGGTGTTATTCCCTAATCAAGACCAACTCATAGATGTGAACACCATCAAAATATTTCTCTCTCGTAACCCTGTGCCTACTTTGCTCGGAGACATTCTGCATTCTCTTCACACTCGTACTATGAAGAGGCGGGGGATTCTCATGTGTTGCATACCTTTTCTATCCAGGTGGTTTATTTCTCACCTTCCCTGATCAGTAGTAAAGAATGAACAAGGTTTGAGGTGGTCTCAAAGGATGATGTCTCTCTCTCATTCAGATATCTATTGCTGTTCCTGATCTCTAGAAGATGTTACTATCATTGACCGTTGCAGGGAATTCCCTAATGTTCCACTCCTTGGCATTAGGGGAGGTATTACCTGCAACCCTTCTCTATCTTTACACCAATTTGGTTATGCTCGAAGAGATAGTCCTCATGACATGCTTATCTAGAGTATTGTATTCGATTACGAGAACGATTTTCAAGGTTATCATCAAAGGTTTATACGTGCTTGGGGCATGGTAAACAAGATTGATAGGAAGACTTTAGGACAAAATAATTCCATCCCTTTAGATACCTACCTTAAATGGGTACGAGCTCGCGCTTAAAACCTTATGATGACATATGGAGTTGTTCTATCGGTGATCATAGAGCCTATTATTGAAGGTGACGTTTCTCGCACCATCCTCCATCCAGACATGCCCACTGGCCTTGAAGAGATACAAAAGTCTTGGATTCAACTGAAAGAAGAAAGGGACACCTTTGAAACTCAATTATATGCAACTAAAAAGAAAGTTTTTGAGCTCGCAAAGCAACTTCACGAGGAGAAAAGCCTTAATGCATACATCTACACAAAGAGGAAGCGTCTGTGGGAGACTTGAGTCTTAGGTTTTAGAAGTTCATATTGTTGTCTCTTTGAGACCCTTTTGTTTTCATTCTAATCTCGAAGTTATTAATGAAATCTTTGTTTTTGTTTCCTCTCGGTTAGAAAATTTAAATCTACCAAGGTCCTTGAAATCATTGCATCTACATATCATGCATCATTTCATAAAAAAGTTTTCTAATACAGGTTTCCTCATATATTTACTGTTTATTTCAGTATAAGATGGACCTCGAACAAACTTTCAAGGATCTCCAGGCTCAGCATGCATAATTTCAAGAGACTCTTCTGAATCCGGCCAAAGGGCAATAAGAGATGACGATGCTCCTTGCCAAGAAAAAGAAGACTAAGAAGCGGGCTATTATCCTCGACATGGGGAGAAGATTCAAAGGTCCTTCTCAATTGGTTAAAGCGAATGATGTTTCCTCTAAGGAAGACGACAACCAAGAGGAGGAAGGTAAAAGTGTTAAGGGTGACGGTAGAAATAACCAGGGTTCTGAGAATATTCCTGAAGATGAAGACTACTTTGACGAACAGTACCCTCTTGCAGATGATAAGTACAAGAAGTTAGAAGACCGTCTCAAAGCTATGGAAACCCAGAAAGTGCTTGGATTGGATTTTGGAGAGCTAGGTCTGATCCTGGGGGTGGTCATCCCTCACAAATTCAAGGTCCCTATCTTTGCTAAATATAATGGGGTCTCTTGTCCCAAACTTCATCTAAGGTCGTATGTTCTAAAAATCCAACCTCATACTACTGACAGGAAATTATGGGTCCATTTCTTTCAAGAAAGTTTGTCTGATACTCAACTTGAATGGTTCTACCAGTTGGAAGGAACTAACATTCACACGTGGGAAGACTTGGCTACTGCTTTTTACAAGCAATATCAATATAATGCTGACTTGGCGCCGACTCATGTGCAGTTGCAAAACATGTCCATGGGCTCAAATGAAGGGTTCAAGGAATATGCCCAGAAGTGGAGATACTTAGCTAGAAGGGTCCAAACTCCCTTGTCTGACCGGGAATTAGTTCATATGTTCATGGGTACTCTGACAAGCCCATTCTTTAATCATCTGATTGGGAGTTCTTCATCTGGCTTTACTGAGCTAATTCTAACAGAAGAAAGAGTTAAAAGTGGTATTAAGAGTGGGAAGATTCTAATGACTTCAATTTATAATCCTGTGAAGAAGCCGTTTAGTGGTAAAAAAGAGACCAATGTTGTCTATGGCCAGAGAAGCCGTAGTAAAAGTTACCACCATCAGTCTGTGGGAGTGGTGTTAATCTCTAATCCAGCGCTTGTTCAACAATTAAAACAGGGCAACCGGAAAAGGCCAGACGCTCCGTCAAGGCAGTTTACCAAAATCTACGTGCCTTTATCTCAGGCATTACAACATTTTTTAAAGGCTGAACTCATTTCACTGCGAGATCCTCCTCAGAATCCCAACACATCCTCTCCAAAGTACATTCCAATCGCAAGGTGTGCCTATCATTCGAACAGTCTCGGGCACGACACCAAAAATTGTTGGGCCCTGAAAAGAAAGATTCAGGATATGATCGATAATAAGGAAATTGAGTTTGATCCTCCGGAGACTCCGAATATGATTATTGCACCTATGCCTATGCATGACAAAGGTATAAGTGTTGTTGAAGATGTTTTGTATGTTACTTTCGTAAGTGATGTGGTTACTCCTCTCTCAATATTCAAGGAGAATTTTCTACAAGCCAGTTTATTCCCGGATTATGTTAAAGAATGTTTTGGATGTGCTGTTCAACTCAATGGTTGCGGGTTACTGAAGAAAGGCGTTCAAAGCCTGAAGGATGAACATGTAATTTTGATTGAAAAAGTTCCATATGCTGAGAATTTGTGTCGAGATTTGTCTGTCATTTCTGGTACTCCTTTCAGGATCATTTCCAAGGGTTCTGTAAGGATTACTGCCAATCCAAAAGTTGTTCCTTTAATCATTACAACACCTGGGCGCATCACATATTCCTCAGAGAAGGATATTCCATGGTGTAACACGGTGGGAGAACTGACTTGGTCGTTTTTGCGTTTGATCGCAAATGTTGCGATTTAGCAAGAGTCGCCACCGACTTTTCTTTTAACCAAAAGGAAAGGCTGAAAAGAACAGGAAAGACCTTTGAGATTATTTTCTTGAGTTCTGGGGTAGATTATGAAAAGGGAAGGTATTAGAACCCTTTTCATCCATAGTTATCTATGGGCTCTTAGTTTCTTGCTAGATCACTTGCTTTTGATTGAAAATGTGCCTTGTGTGTTTTTTGAAAGTATTTTGAAAAGGTGTCATCGTTTAGGCAAACTTTGTAATGATTCTCGTTCATAAAAATGTATACAGAGTGTTTGATCTTTTGAAAATGTTTTCAAGTTTGAAAGATGTTTTTGAAAGTGTTGGTGTTTATTTTGAAAATAGCAAGGATGTTTTTGTTTTGAAATTGAGCAAGCAACTAGGAGTAATCTACCTACTCAAAATTCTTTCATGTTTATTTCCTCTTTCCTTTGAAATTGTTATCTTACCATTAATTTGGTAAGTAACCCTATCTTTGGATATAAAAGGGATGGGCACGGGTCATCGTATAGCCATGATTAGCAATGTTGTAATATATCTTAGCATTTTCTTTAGGGACTAAGATCATTTTGAAAGGTAACATGGATAGCATCATCGGGGGACTATGATCTTGTATTTTGTTTGTTTTTGCTAAGATACCTCGCAGGCATAATATAGCCATTTTTGTAAGGCAACAAAGTGGGTTTACCCTAAGGGTGTTTGCGTGCAAGTGTATTGGTTTACATGCTTGATTTGTCTTTGATTAGGGTTTGCTAAGCATTGATTTTATCTTTCCATACAAACCCTAATTACTAGCATTTGTATATAAAGCATTAAATTGCGGAAAATAGAAATACTAAGCTATTACAAAGCTTTAGGGGATGGGGGTACAAATTTATGAATGGGGATTGCAAGAAATTAAAGTCCTAATTATCTATTACAACCATATTGAAATAATGTACAAGAATTGAAACAGATTTGTCTTGTTTTTTGTTAAGAAATTAGTTTACTTAAGAAACTATTATTGATCTTTTTTATTCTAAAATAAATAAAAATAAAACATGTGAATATGAAATATTTTGGTGTTTTTTGGTTATTAAAAGCAAAAATAAGACAAGTAAAAAAAGGAGTCAGAATCAGCATATTGCTGAAACGAGGAGGTGTGAAATCAAGCTTTCCAAGTGTTTTGATGAAAACAAACTAGCATACAAAAATAAATGGATCAAGATATAAGATTTATCTCAAGCAAAGATTCATTGATCAAGATCAACTTTTCAAGACTTATGGCTTAAGGTATATGAAATTTTTGATCTTATGCTCTTAGTGCTCAAAACTATTTTTAATCATGCATTTACTTTATTAAAATAATATTTTGAGTATATACTATGTATGATTGAATAAGGATGTTTTAAATTGCTTAAAATCTTTGAAAACAATGATTTTTCAATTTTTGTACACAAGCAATCGATTGTCATGCTAGGACAATCGGTTGCAGTCAAAAAACAAAAGTTTATGTTTTGACAAACAATCGATTGCCATCTAGAAGCAATCGATTGTCATGTGTTCTGTTTTCAAATTTTTTGAACGTTGGCCTATGAGCAACCGATTGCTCCTCAATAACAATCGGTTGTCATAGTTATATTTTTCAAATTTTTTAAACGTTTCTTTTACAACAATCGATTGTTGCTTTAGTGCAACCGGTTGTTGTGCTTCAGATTTTGAAAATTTTCATTTTTCCAGCAACTTTTTGTAACACCTTTTCATGGCAATCTTTGTATCTTTTCAAATACTTTTTTCTAGTAAAAATTGTTTAAACATTGTTATGATTCATTGAAGAGGTATTACTACAATATAAATTATTTTTTGTTTAGAATTTTGAAAAAAACAACAATCACCAAAAAATAACAATTACTTTCTATTCTTTGAATCATACTCTATATACTCAAGATTTTTGTTTATCATTTTCACATGCATACTGAAAATTGTTCTTGAGCACTTAGAAGAGTATTTCATCTTAAATTTCATATTGAATAGAAAAGATCAATCAAGTGATTGACATTGCTCTTTCACCTTTCAAACTCTTATGCAAATCAAACAAACTATTGTATCCTTGTTTTCAGGATTGTTGGAAACAAGAAAGACACTTAGGGAGGATTGTTCTCTTTGTGGTCTTAGTGAAAATCCAAGAGGATTGTTCTTGGTCCAAGAGGATTGTTCTTGGTTGTTTGGTAGTCTTTGTACAAATTACCAACTATAAGGAAATCTCTTTCATGTTGAAAGGGGACTGGAGTACTCTCTGACTGTGAGGGGAACCAGGATACATCTCTGTGTTTTTTACTTTCTGCATTTACTGCTTTCATCACTTATCAGAAAAAGAAAGAAAAGAAACTCGTGCAAAAATATTCATACAATTCAGAAAAAGTTTTAAAGAACCTAATTCACCCCCCCCCCCCCTCTTAGGCGCATCTAAACTTACAGGAAGAACATAAGTTCTGACTCTGATACGCTGCAAGAGAGAAAATGTTAGTAGGCAAGTAGAGGGTCGGAAGTTCTGGGCCTGGGTACACCAAGTTCTGAGGTTGCTGGGAATAAAGGAAAACCTTGAAGTTCTGATTGTTGAAGGGATTCAGAAGCTTCATTGTAGTTAGGAACCTAGAAGTTCATATATCACTGGCAAGTCATAAGTTTTGGCTATTTGAGAGAGTGAGGTGATAATGTTGTTGGGTAAGGTTATTTAGAAGTTCTGATCTAGGAGTATCTTCTGACATATAAATGGGTGAAAATGTCAATAAATAAACCTAAACAGGATGCTTCTGGGGTTAGAACCCAGGACCTTTAGCACTAATATCTTATGCGCGTTCATTGTCTACCACTGGGGTAGCTGTACATCTGGTATTGGAAGAAAAAGCATGACCATATAACATAAAGTAAGTTCTGATGATGAGCTTCATCTCTTTCTCCATGCTAATCAGAACATCTACAACTTATTCATTTCTCAACAAAACAGGAAACACAGACATAACAGTTATGGCAGTTTTCCATCATGGTTTCAGAAGCATAAAAAATGTCAAGACTATAAATCAGAAACAAACATGTATTTGCTAATCCTAATTTCATTAAGAAGTTCTAAACTTATATTCTCCCTACTTAGGCAGAAAATACATGAAACTTCAGAATATGTACAGCATCAGAATCAGGATGTCTACATTGTATTTTGAACATGCAAATCTAACAATGCCTAAGTAATTTGATGAGAGTTAGCAGAAGCTTACCTTGCAGCTGGAGAAGGTCCTGTGAAATGGATCCTAGTTCTGACTACTTGTAATGTTCTAATCAGCTTCCTCATATACTCAGCTAGTTGGAAATAACCTTTAACTTGGTTATGAGTGGTGAATGGAAGATTCAGAAGCTGTATGAATGATTTGGTCAAGAAACACTTGAGGGAAGTTGGAGTTTGAATGCAAGAATAAAAAACTAGCAGGTTTTGTATTTGTGTTTACAGTTTTGGATTTCTGGAATTTTAACAAGGTTTCAAAGCTTTTTCTTTCAATTTTTCTGACCGGCCCCTTCATAGTTGCAAATGAAGTTCAATTTATAGGCAAGAACTTTGCAGCTTGGAGAAGTCAAAAGTAACAACATCAAGCTAGCGTGTTGGCATTTTCTTGAAGCATGATAAACAAGTATGGTGGTTAGCAGCTTTTAGCCATGCCTAAGCTGGATTTGTAAGCCTGAATTAAGGAAAAGTACCCTCAGAGGCAAAAGTAAAGCATGGGCCCAGCATAAACTTGTACAAAATTTTACTTTTTCAAGGACAACAATGGTACTTCTATCTCACACATGGGGAAATCCTTTGGATAAAAACTCAAAAGTGGTTGTGAGCATTAAATGATGATGTGATTTATCAAACCAGAAATCTTGTGCTATGAGATTGTGCATCATAGCTTAATTTTGGGCCAGAAGTTCAGCATCAGCACAACATCCAACTTCTGATCCTTAAACCTCTTTGCTCCAACATGTTCTGAGCGAGTTCTCAAACTTTCCAGAAAGCTTATGACATGCTTTGTAAGCTCTTTTTGAATTACTCTTGCAACTTCTAAGTGAACCTATGTGAAAACTGGCCCAGAAGTTGTAAACAAATTCTGACTTGAAAATTCTCAGAATTTACTAAGTGTTTACGTTTTAGGGACGTGAATTTGAAGATGTATAACCTGAAATCCCAGCATTTCTAGAAGAAGTTTTATTCTGTAATATTTTATGTCTTATTGAGATCTAAAACTCTTGTGTTAGAAGTTCTTCTAGAATCAGCTTGCATCATGGTGAAAATCTGGCCAGAAGTTCTAAGCTTGTCATATTTCTTAAACACTTAGAAAAATTCTAAGTATTTAAAATTTTGCCTTTTTCAGCATGAATCATGACTTCTGATTTTCCCGATGAAACAAACTTCATGCCTTGGTGAAATATGATTCTTGAAACTTGATTTTGATATAAAAGTAAAAGCTTGACTTTTCAGTGTGCAAATGACCATTTTTCCCTTGTGAATGACTTTCTTGGAAAATTTGTAATTCAAGGCTTGAAATTGGATGGAAGCAAAGTTGAGGGTCCAGGATGATCCCTTGAGAAATGAGAGGGAAAATTTTGGGGTACAACAGCTGCCCCTGTTCAATCTTCTTACGCTTGAAGAGTTAGTTAGCGAATATGCCATTCGTGACTTGAAGGTGAAAGATGATTGAACACTAGAGTGGCCAGAAATTTGCACTCGATGATGTGGTGGTTGATTGTGTAGGGAATAGGCTTATAGATGTCATTTGGAGGAATGATGGAGATTTGCCGGAGATGGGCTTGTAGATTCCACCCAAGGGTGATCGTTGACAGATAATGTATTAAGTATAAACTTGATTTCAACTGGAAAAGAATCAAAATAAATCTTTGGAGAGACTTATCTGAACTAGAAGAAGCCTTGCATGTTGTTTGATTGGGAAGAATCAGAATAAATCCTGGAGCTATTTATCTGAACCAGAAGTGTTCCTTTGGAATGTACCAGGATATACCATTGAGGTGTTTAAACTGAACCAAAAGAGGTCTTGAATATTCTTTAACTGGAAAGAATCAAAATAAATCTTTGTGCGATTTATCTGAACCATAGAAAGTGTATGCAGGAAAGAATTAGAATAAATCATTGAAAGGTTTATCTGAACCCGAAATGTTCCTTTGGAAAGTATCAGAATATACCGTTGAGGGGTTTAAACTGAACCAAAAGAGATCTTGAGTATTCTTTAACTGGAAAGAATCAGAATAAATATTTGTGCGGTTTATCTGAACCAGAGAAAGCGTTTGTGGGAAAGAATCAGAATAAATCATTGAGAGATTTATCTGAACCCGAAATATTCATTTGGAAAGTATCAGGATATACCATTGAGTGGTTTAAACTGAACCAAAAGAGATATTGAATATTCTTTAACTGGAAAGAATCAGAATAAATCTTTGCGCGATTTATCTGAACTAGAGAAAGCGTCTACGGGAAAGAATCAGGATAAATCATTGAGAGATTTATTTGTACCTGAAATTTTCCTTTGGAAAGTATCAGGATATACTGTTGAGGGGTTTAAACTTAACCAAAAGAGATATTGAGTATTATTTAACTGGAAAAAATTAGAATAAATCTTTGTGCGATTTATCTGAACCAGAGAAAGCGTCTGCGGGAAAGAATCAGAATAAATAATTGAGAGATATAAACTAAACCGGCAGGGATCTGTAGCAGAATCATAACAAATCATTAAGAGATTTATCCGAACCAGAGAAGACATCTGTGGGAAAGAATCAGAATAAATCATTGAGAGATCTAAACTGAACCGACAGGGATCTGGAGCAGAATCAGAACAAATCATTGAGAGATTTATCTGAACCAGAGAAGACATCTGCAGGAAAGAATCAGAATAAATCTTTGAGAGATTTAAACTGAACCGGCAGGGATCTGGAGCATAATCAGAACAAATCATTGAGAGATTTATCTGAACCAGAGAAGACATCTGCGGGAAAGAATCAGAATAAACCATTGAGAGATTTAAACTGAACCGGCAGGGGTCTGAAAGAAATATCTGTTATGTAGATAATTGATCAGCCCTTTCTTGGGAATTGATCTGTAATTGACTTATTCAAAATTTAACAATAGTTTTCTGTTGATTTATCTTTCCTGAAAAAGATGAAAGGTTAGTTGTATGCAATTTCATGATGTATGTCATTCATGGTACAATGATATTCTCAAAATGAATGAGATTGTGACATATGTATTTGTGATGTCAATGTTATGACGTACGGGTGCGATGTATGGACATGTTAATTGTTATTCCGCAATGTTGCTGGGGAAAATAAATCCTCGAGTACCGCTAGGTACAAAGAGTGTAAATCTTCATGTTTTGAAGTTAAAGTAATGAGTTGATGAGCTTCCATTTGTTAGAGAAATAAACTTTGTCGTGTAAAGGAAACACCGTGTATTTCTTGTGAAATCCTATTGGGGAATCCTGAGAAATTGGGCGAATTTTATTAGGGAGTGAGAACTGTAAGTTTTGTTCTGTCGGGGATGTGAGAGAGCTTGATATCATTAAGCTGCACACTGTGGGGGATTTTGTGGAATAGTCTAATGACATTATCCTATTTCTTAAAGCCATTAGTGATTGTCTTTCCATTTTCTATTCCTTTTTTTGTTCATTTGTAAACAATAATCATGTTCAAATGCATATGTTCAAAAATAAATCATTGGACGTTTTTGTAAACAAAACACAGAAATAAAGAAAAACATATAGTTTTGCACTTTCAAAGGGATGTCTTTGTATTTAACTTAAATAAGTATTTTTGTACAATGAGCCGAACATTCTAGTAAGAGAGTGTCGTCGTAGAAAAAAATGAAAATTTGATACAAAGAAAAGATAGTTGTGTGAAACAATCCCATGGGGTTCCGATTTTGCTATAGCCTTTGTGTCTCTGAGCGTCTTGTCCACTTACTGCCTTGTCCGAAGTTGATTGGATTTGAGCTTGTCAGTCGATGTTAAAGGTTTTTCTGTAAGGTGATCTCACGAGACATAGTCATACGCTTAAATTCCCAAACTTTTTCCTGGACGGCCCTTTCGGGTTTTCAGTCCACCGGGATACCCTTTTTTTCCCAAGTCGCCCTTCGAGTTTTCAGCTTGCCGGGTGTACAGATTTTTTATATTTTATCCCTAATTTTTTCCCGAACCTTTGTGGTTCGCCGGGATGCCCTTGTTTTGCCTAGGTGTGTCAACCTAGAGGGTCTCTTATGCGTAGTATCTTTTCACTATGTCTGCGTTTACAGGGTGTAGAAGGTCGTCGCCGTCCATAGTGGTCAAGATCATCGCGCCACCAAAGAATATGATTTTTATCACAAATGGTCCCTCGTATGTAGGAGTCATTTTCCCCTGGGATCACCTTGTGGAAATATGATACGCTTGATTACCAAGTCACCAACCTGATATACCTAACGTTTGACCTTCTTGTTAAAAGCCTTGATCATGCGTTTTTGGTACATCTGGCCATGACAGATAACGGTAAGCCTCTTCTCATCAATTAGGTTCAACTGGTCAAGTCGAGTTTGGATCCAATCCTCTTCATTCAACCATGCATCCTTTATGATTCTTAGAGAAGGTATTTAGACTTCAATTGGTAGAACAGTTTCCATGCCGTATACCAAGGAGAAGGGAGTTTCCCCTGTTGATGTGCACGTCGTGGTACGGTAACCGTGAAGAGCGAATGGTAGCATCGCATGCCAGTCCTTGTAAGTTACTGTCATTTTTTGTATGATCTTCTTGATGTTCTTGTTTGTGGCTTCGACATCGCCATTCATCTTTGTCCGGTAAGGGGAAGAATTATGGTGTTGGATCTTGAATTGCACACACAGTGCGATGATCATAGTATTGTTGAGATTCGTACCATTGTCTGTGATGATTCTCTCTGGGATGTCGTACCGACAGATGAGATTCTATTTGATGAAACGAGCCACAACATTCTTGGTAACGGAAGCGAAAGAAGCTCCCTCAACCAATTTCGTGAAATAGTCAATGGCCACCAAGATGAAGCAGTGTCCATTAGAAGTTGTAGGTTTTATTTCTCCAATCATATCGATGCCCCACATTGTGAATGGCCAAGGAGCAGTCAGGACGTTTAGAGGAACTGGAGGCACATGCACTTTCTCATCGTAGATCTGACACTTGTGACCGGTTCGTGAATGTTGATAGCAATCTTCTTCCATGGTAGACCAGTAGTACCCTGCCAGTAGGATCTTCTTAGCCATCGTATGCCCACTGGAATGGGTGCCAAAAGTGCCTTCATATAGATCATCCATGATCTTTTCTGCCTCAACCTTGTCTATACAACGAAGCAAAACAGAGTCGTGGTTGCGCTTGTAGAGATTGCCATTACTGAGGAAGAACTTAGCAGAGAATCTTCTCAAGAACTTCTTATCATTGACTGAAGCTCCTTCCGGATAATCTTGAGCCTCGAGATACCTCTTAACTTCATGGAACCAAGGCTGGTCCACTATTTCTTCAGTATCGATCTCGTGACAGTAAGTTGGTTCATCCATCCGTTCAATGGTGATCTACGGAGCCTCGTTACCCCACTTGAGTTTAAACATGGATGACATAGTGGCCAGTGCGTCCGCTAGTTGATTTTCCTCTCGTGGAAATTGCTCGAAGGTAATTTCCTCGAAATATGGGATTAATGTCAACACATGTTCTTTGTCTGGTTTGAGGTTAGGGTGTTTCGTATTTCATTCTCCTTTGATCTGACTGATGACTAAGGCTGAATCTCTAAATACACTTAAGGACTTGATTCCCAAATCTATGGAAACTTTGAGGCCAAAAATACACGCTTCATACTCTGCCATGTTATTGGTATAGTTGAAGCAAAGTCTTGCAGTGAAGGGAGTATGACATCCTTCATGGAATATGATTACAGAACCTATGCCATTGCCGAGTGGTTGGAGGCTCCGTCAAAAACCAAGGTCCATCGGGATCCTTGTTCAGGTCCATCATATGGTCTGATTTCTTCACAATTGTTTACCATCAAGATGTCTTCATCTGGGAATTCGAATTTCATGGACTGATAGTCATCCATAGCTTGATGAGCAAGGTGATTGGCTAGTACACTGCCCTTTATTGCTTTTGGGTAGTGTACTGAATGTCGTATTCAGTCAAGATCATCTGCCATCTTGCTATTCTCCCAGATAGGGCAGGCCTCTCGAATATGTATTTAATTGGATCCATCTTGGATATCAATAAGGTAGTATGGGTCAACATATACTGTCTCAGCCGGCGAGCAGCCCATGCCAGAGTGCAGCAAGTTTTCTTGAGCAATGAATATCTTGTTTCATAGTCAGTAAACTTTTTGCTCAGGTAGTAAATAGCATGCTCTTTTCGGCCAGACTCGTCATGCTGCCCTAGCACACACCCCACTGAATTTTCCAAGACAGTTAGATACATGATCAAAGGTCTTCCCTCAACTGGTGGCATCAAAACAGGAGGCTCTTGTAGGTTCTCCTTGATCCTGTCAAAGGTAGCTTGGCATTCATCATTCCATTTGACTACTTGATCTTTCTTCAGTAATTTGAAGATTGGTTCACAAGTAGCTGTTAAGTGAGAAATGAATCTGGTGATGTAGTTTAGTCGTCCTAAGAATCCTCTGACTTCCTTCTTAATTCGAGGAGCAAACATTTATTGTATTGCTTTCACCTTGGCAGGGCCCACTTTGATACCTTTACCGCTGACGACGAATCCTAGGAGTTTACCCGACCTCACCCCAAATTTGCATTTATTTGGGTTCAACCTCAGCTTGTATTTCTTCAGTCTCTCAAACAGTTTTTGCAAATGGTCAAGATGTTCCTCTTCAGTTTGAGATCTGGCTATTATGTCGTCCACGTAGAATTCTAGTTTTTTATGGATCATGTCGTGAAATAGAGCTACCATGGCACGTTGATAGGTTGTCCCAGTGTTCTTCAACCCGTATGGCATAACCTTGTAACAGAATGTGCCCCACTGTGTGACAAAGGTTGTTTTCTCCATGTCCTCAGGTGCCATTTTGATCTGGTTATAGCCTGAGAAACCATTAATGAAGGAGAACACTTTATGTTGTACGGTATTGTCAACCAGAATATCAATGTAGGGAAGTGGGAAATCATCCTTAGGGCTTGCCCTATTCAAATCTCGGTAATCCATGCACATGCGTACTTTGCCGTCCTTTTTAGGCACTGGAACAACATTGGCGACCCATTGTGGATAGGAGTTGACGACTAAGAATCCGGCGTTGAATTTTTTCATGACTTCAGCCTTGATCTTTTCTGACATGTCTGGCGGCATGCGACGAACTTTCTATTTTACCGGAGGGTAATCTTCTTTTGTCGGCAGACGATGGACCACAATATTAGCATCGAGTTCTGGCATGTCTTCGTACGACCAAGCAAAGACCTCAACATATTCATGTAGTAACTGAATTAAGCGCTTCTTGACATTGTGTTCCAGATTGGCTCCTACCTTGACTTCTTTCTTTCCCCCTTCGATACCTAGGTTAACTGTATCCACTTGTTCTTTGTGGGGTTGTATGGTCCTTTCTTCCTGTTGTAGTAACCTGGCAAGTTCCCCTAGCACTTCACAATATTCCTCACCTTCGTCTTCGGCTTGGTAGATTAGATTTTCAGAGTCACAATAGGCCATAGATGAATCGTTACCCATGGGATCCCGAATGGATGTAGATCTGCATTTTGAATGTGAGTGTGTGTAAGAGTATATTTATCTTTGAAAGAAATAAAAATCTAGAGAAAACAAAGAAGGAAAAGAGAACATAGTTTGTATGCAAAAATGTCTACGATTCATTGATGACATATGAAAATGAGGTAACAACCCTTACAAATGGACCGTTGTGCTTTGGGTAAGACACAAGGCTTTAAAAGTCTGAATTGTTTAATTATTACAGGTCCGAAAAAATTTAAAAACAATTACTGTTGGATAAAATTAATTGGGACAAAATCTTTAGCTTCCCAGTTGGTGAGTCCTCCGTTGATAGTTTGGAAAATCCAATCTTCTAGGTCACAAATATCATCATCATCCTCCACTGTGGTTGACTCCGTGGTTGCTGATCTTCAAAGGTGGTCCCCTGGAACGAGCACGATGAATAGCTTTCTGGGCTCCTGAAGTGAAACATCAAAGTTGGTTAGGTATTTCAGCATTTGATGTAATGTAGAAGTGACGGCCCCAGCGTCATGAATACATGGTTGGCCCAATAAATAGGAATAGGAAGGGCGAATGTCCATCACGTATAAATTCGAATCAAACGGTTTGAGTTCCAACTTTAATGGGTATGTCCACCTCCCCATACACCATTCTCTTTGAACCGTCGAAGGCCCTTACCACTATGTTGCTGAGTTTTAAGGTCAGACCTTCACAGTCTAGTCTATAAAGGGCCTTCTTAGGCAGCACATTCAAAGATGAACCAGTATCAACAAGGACATAGCCAAGGTTGTGCCCCTACATTCGATAGAGACATGAAATACCTCATTGTGTTTCCTTCCCCTAGGTGTAAGATCATCATCAGAAAAATCTAAACCATTATCAGCAGTCAAGATGGCCACACAGTCTTGGAACTGATCAGCAAAGGTTTCTTGTGCAACATGGGCAGTTTTAAGAAATTTCACCAAGGCCTTCGCATGAGCCTCGGAGCACAACAATAAAGCCAACATGGAGATCTTTGATGGAGTCTGCCCTAGTTGTTCGACTATGTTGTAGTCGCTTCTCTTTATAATTTTCATAATTTCTTCCATCTCCTTTTTGGAGGTTTCTAGGATAGATACTAATTGCGCCTTCATCCGGACAGGCTCAACCATAATGCCTTTGCCCCGAGTCTCGGTCGACTCGGTGGTAGGGGTGTCAGTAGGGGTAACAATAGGGATTGTAGTAGTAGTGTCAATGGGAATAGAAGTAGGGATGATCACAGGACCGGTAACAGTCTTCGGAGTTGTAATCTCTGGGGAGACTATTCTTCCACTTCGAGTTATCTTGTTGGTTCCCGCAATATTGCTAATGTCGAGGTCATCCTTCTAAAAAATTGAATCTTTATCAGCCAGCTAATCTTGTTTGACGTCGTGATAGTAGACGTCGCCCCCGTAGTTCCATGGGACAGTTTTATCTGATGAGTACGGGATTGGTACAGGCATAGTAATTATCAGTGGAGTCACTTTAGGAACTGATGTAATCCTAACGGGTCTTTTGGTGGAGACCCTGGAAGGATTGGCGGAAATGGTTACTATTGAAACATCATTGTAAGAAATGGTTGGAACGAGAGTCTTTTCAAACAAAATCTCTTTGTCATCCATTAGGCGTTGGACACCTGCTTTCAATAAATGACATCCAGTCGGTAGGGATAAATAGAGGTGGCAGCTTTCGTCATATCCCGGTAATAAATTGGCCTTCAATAGGTTCCTCTTGACAGTCAGGAGAGGAGTAACAAGTTCATCAACAACAGTAACAAACATATCATCTTCAACAGCGTTAACATCATGGCCATGCTTGGGCATAGGAGTGGTGATAACATTTGGGATTTCAGGAGCATCAAATTCAATTTATTTTTCTTCGAGAAGGTCTTGCACTTTGTTTTTCAAATCCCAGTAGTTGTTAGTATCATGGCCTGGACTTTATGAATGGTAAGCACAACGAGCATTGGGATGGTAGTGACGAGAGGCTGTGTTGGGATTCTTTGGTGCTTCCTTCAAAGTTACCAGATTAGATCTCGATAAATGTGGCAGTACTTGAGACAACGTCATATTTATCCGGGTAAATTGTCGTATTGGTCTTTCCGTTCTAGACTGATTATTCCTTTGTTGAGTAGGTGCAGGCTTAGGGATAATGACGGCCCCTAACATTGGAAGGAGTTTAGTTCTGTCCTGATTCCTTTGAGGATATACAACAACAACCTCTTTCTTCCTAATAGATGGTTTTCTCACAACACTGGAGGATGCGTCCTTTTGGATCTTCCCACTCTTAATCCCAACTTTCACTCTTTCCCCGGTCAAGATTAATTCAGTGAAGCCCGTTGAGGAGCTTCCAATTAGATGATTAAAGTAAGGACCGGACAGGGAACCCAGAAACATGTCTACTAGTTCTCTTTTAGATAGGGAGGTTGGACTCTTCCTGCTAAGTCCCTCCATTTCTGAGCGTAGTCGTAGAAACCTTCACTTGAAACCATAATCATACTCTGGAGTTGAGTATGGGTGGGAGCAAGGTCTGCGTTGTACTGGTACTGTTTATAAAAAGCAGCGGCAAGGTCTTCCCACTTATGGATATTGTCCCTCTCGAGTTGATAGAACCAATCAAGCTAAGTCCCGGATAGACTATCATGAAAGAAATGGACCCACAAATCTCTGTCAGCAGTGTGAGGCTGTATCTTCCTCACGTAAGATCGGAGGTGCATCTTGGGACACAAAACCATGTCGTATTTAGAAAATACCGGTGCTTTGAACTTTGGTGGAATAACAATCCCAGACACCAAACCCAGCTCTTCAAAGTCCAGCCCGTGCACCTTCTGAGTCTCCATTGCACTTAGACGTTCTTCCAAATGTTTGTATTTGTCGTCAGCCGGGGATACTGCTCTTCAGAGTAATCCTCTTCTTCTTCCTCTTCAGATTCTGAATGGGCAGTCACTTTCTTTCATTTCCATTCTTAATTATCTTTTTCACCAGATGATGTTGCAAAGTCAAGGGTTCGTCTGGCTGGCCCTAGGAACCTTCTTCCTAGATTCAGAACACTGATTGCTTTCTTTGCTTTCTTCTTCTTTTCTTCGATCAGCAAATTTTTCAAATCCTCTTGTCCTTTGGCTATAGTCTAGAACATTTCTTGAAACTAAGCATTATGCTCCTAGAGGTCTTTTACTGTCTGCTCGGGATCCATCTTCCTGAAATAAACACTAGAAAGATGAGGAGACTTATTGTAAGAAACCTGCTTATGTTATGATGAATGGAGATGCATATGCAATGATTTCAAGGAAATTAGATATTTAAATTTGCTTTAGACCAAAAAGGAACACACGTTATATTAATAAATCAAAGTTTGAGTACATCATGCCTTCATTGGGCTTACAAAGAAATACAAAAACTCTAAGATAAAAAAGTTGTACGCATCCTCTTTGGTGCGATGTAGGCGTCCAGAATCTGCTCCTCATGAAGCTTCCCGATGAGGTCCAGAACCTTCTTCTCGCTGGCATAAAATTGGGCCTCGAAAGTGTCTCTCTCCCATTTAAGTTGTATCTAATCCCTTTGCAAATCTTTGAGAGAGGTGGGCATGTCAGGATGCAGGATAGTGTATGGGACATCTACTTCCACAACAGGCTCTTTGATGACCGGGAGAATAGAGGGGTAAAGCATCATAAGACTTTGAGCACGGGCTCGTACCCATTTGAGGTAAGGCTCAAGAGGGATGGAATTCTTGTGCCCCAGTGTCTCGCTATCCACCTTGTTTACCATCTTTCAAGCTTGCATGAATCTCTGATGGTAGCCTTGATCGTTGCTTTTGTAGTCGAATACCAAACCTTGTATGAGCATCTCATGAGGACCATCTCTCTGGGCATACCCAAATTGTCGTAAAGCTAAGCAAGGGTTGTAAGTGATACCTCCCCTAACGCCAAGTAGAGGGGCATTAGGGAATTCCCCACAGCGGTTGATGATAAAAGTATCCTCCGAGAATCTTGAACACCAATGAATATCAGAGTGGGTGAGAGACATCATCCTTTGAGACCATGTCAAACTTTATCGTTCTTCAATGTTGATCGAGGTAGGTGTGAAATGAACCACTTGGAGAGTAGGGGAATACAACATAGAAGGGTACCTATTTTCTTCATGGTGCGGGTATGGATGCAACGTAAGATGTCTCCCAACAAGGTAGGTATAGGATTACAAGAGAGAAAGACTTTGATGGAATTTAAGTCTATGAACTGGTCCGAGTTGGGGAAAAGAACCAAACCATAAATGAGAAGGGCCAGGACTTCTTCAAAGGCTTGAAAATCCATATCTTCCCAAAAAGAACGAGCTTTCTCTAATAGAAATTTGTCTAGGAACCCCCTAACTCCACTTCTAGTTTCCTAATTTGCTAAGATGTCGACTCTCTTCAGATGTAGAGCTTCGGCCATGACCTCAGGTTTCGGGATCCCTTCTAGACCGGTGAACGGGATCTGATTAAGCACGTGCACTCCTAATAGTAGAGAGAACTCTTCTAGTGTAGGTACCAACTGATAGTCAGGAAAGGTGAAGCAATGATGTATGGGATCAAAGAATTGGAAGAGCACACACATAATTTATTCTTGGAAATTGAAGGTAGCCAAACTGAGGAGTCGTCCATATTTCTTGGTAAAAGGAGAATCTTCGGACACCCTTGATGCTAACTCTTGGAACTGAGGGTGTGCTTTAACTAAGATGATTTGGATGGTGTTTCTTCGGACGGAGTTCATGACCTACAAAACAAAAACAAAGATAAATTCCTAAATCTTTGAAATGGTTAGTGAGATTGTGTATGATGTTATGATGTTCATGACGTTATGTAAGTAAGTATATCTAAACAAACAAGTCCTTAGGTTTAGGCTTGCTTGGAGTCTCATGGGTAAGTACCCTCTTGAAGTTTAGTTGGCTCAAACCTGTCCTAGCAATAATAATCGGGTTCTAAGGGATCTCAATATCACTAACCTTTCTTTTAAGCATTGTCCAAACACAATCAATATTTTCTTGCGGCCGGGATATCTCAAAAGTCTATTATCAATGAGTGTAGTATCGATTATCAACCAATTTTCAGCTTTCCATCAAAACCGATCATCTCACTACGTCCTAAATAGCCAAGTTTGTTCAATTAAGGTTCTAAAGTCAGTTAGTGCTTCATGATGCCACTCAGCGGCCCCGTATTCTCCTCGATTCAACACAAGGGATACCGGTACCTACAAATGCGTCACACTAACATAGCCATTGTTTTAACCTTATCGGTCTACGCCGTACAGTTTCCAAAATCTATTGCTACTTACCTAACAAGGTGTCCCAGATCCGGGTGGAGGATCAAAGCAAGCCCAAACAAGGAACCTTAATGTAAAGCAAACAAATCAAACAATTAAAGCAAGTAAATATGATCTAGCCCTAAGGTAAACCCACTTTTTCTACAATCCCCAGCAGAGTCGCCAATTCTGTAACACGGTGGGAGAACTGACTTGGTCATTTTGCGTTTGATCGCAAATGTTGCAGTTTAGCAAGAGTCCCCACCGACTTTTCTTTTATCCAAAAGGAAAGGCTGAAAAGAACAGGAAAGACCTTTGAGATTATTTTCTTGAGTTCGGGGGGTAGATTATGAAAAGGGAAGGTATTAGCACCCTTTTCATCCATAGTTATCTATGAGCTCTTAGTTTCTTGCTAGATCACTTACTTTTGTTTTAAAATGTGCCTTGTGTGGTTTTTGAAAGTATTTTGAAAAGGTGCCATCGTTTAGGCAAACTTTGTAATGATTCTTGTTCGTAAGAATGTATACAAAGTGTTTGATCTTTTGAAAATGTTTTCAAGTTTGAAATATGTTTTTGAAAGTGTTGGTGTTTATTTTGAAAATAGCAAGGATGTTTTTGTTTTGAAATTGAGCAAGCAACTAGGAGTAATCTACCTACTCAAAAGTCTTTCATTTTTATTTCATCTTTCCTTTGACATTGTTTTCTTACTATTGATTTGGTAAGTAACCCTATCTTTGGATGTAAAAGGGACGGGCACGGGTCATCGTATAGCCATGATTAGCAATGTTGTAAGATATCTTAGCATTTTCTTTAGGGAATAAGATAATTTTGAAAGGCAACATGGATAGCATCATCGAGGGACTATGATCTTGTATTTTGTTTGTTTTTGCTAAGATACCTCACATGCATAATATGGCCATTTTTGTAAGGAAACAAAATGGGTTTACCCTAAGGGTGTTTGCGTGCAAGTTTATTGGTTTACATGCTTGATTTGTATTTGATTAGGGTTTGCTAAGCATTGATTTTATCTTTCCATACAAACTCTAATTACTAGCATTTGTATATAAAGCATTAAATTGCGGAAAATAGAAATACTAAGCTATTACAAAGCTTTAGGGGATCGGGGTACAAATTTATGAATGGAGATTGCAAGAAATTAAAGTCCTAATTATCTATTACAACCATATTGAAATAATGTACAAGAATATAAATGGACTTGTCTTGTTTTTTTGTTAAGAAATCCACAATGTTTCTCTTATCAGGGAAGAGAATGATGCCATATATCATGAGATCCAACAAAATGCTAAAGTCACTACAATTTCCTTTCTTTGCCCAGTCTTCATCTTTATTCACTAAGAATTCCAAATAAAACCTCGTAGCATCTTTAGTTGATTTCCAGTTGTCTTTCACCTCTTTCAAACTTAAATGAAGGGTTTCAACAATAACTTCGAACTTCAACTTCTCCGGCACTTGGGCAGAAGGAACTTCATTGGCCAATTTGATATTAAGAAGATATGAGTATTCTTATAGCGTGGGAACTAGTTGATAGTCTTGAAAAGTAAAACATCGTAATTCCTTATCATAGAACTGGAAGAGAGTGATCAAAGCCATTGGGTCAATTGAAGTATTGAGGATTAATAACAAATTGTCATAGTTCCTGTTGAAATTATTCATAATATCACCCTTGAGATAAGAACTCAACCTCTTCAACTCGGACATATCAATAGTAGGAATCTGGTAAGCAAAAGTATGCCTGGTGGGTTCTTTGACATCAACTGAATCGAACTCATCTGATGGGAGGTCGGCCATTTCTGATGGAAAGAAGACTCTTGAATTCCCCTGGAAAATGACATGCACATGCTAGTTATTTTTTTATACATTATTTTTTAGAAATATATATGCTATGGTGTGACATGACAGGATCAATGTTTCCACACATGATAATGGCTGGACCATTATATATAATCACATAACTCAAGATCAACAATCCCACATAACTTCAGAACTACCATGGGAGCCTGAGTCACCATTAAAACACAAGGTCTCCAACAATACCTGTACCTATAAGAAAATTTTTCCCACCCCACTCATAGGTGAAAACTAGGTCGCGGTAAGGTCAAAGGCCAAATCAGAGTACAAGAGCTCATATGTTGGTACTATCTTACGATAACACCTATATGAACTTCCTCTGAAGTCATGGGTCTCATGGTCGGGTCTACAAGACATACACCTCATAGCCTCCATTACCACTTTATTCCTAGTTCCTATGGAATTCACTCATAGCCTGGGTATGGGGCCTTTTACCTCATGGAACAACCCACCCACCAAGAAAACCAGAATCCAAATAGTCCATCCAAATCCAGTATGCATAAAATAAAGCACACACAGGATGCAATGAAAACAGATAAATATGCAAAGTGGTAAAATAAAAACCCAAAAAGAAAATAAATAAGAGTTAGGATCGACTTCAGGATAGACCAACAATTGTGTCTATCATTTCCCAAGTGAAGTCGCCAGATGAAACAACGGCCGAACTGTCATCTGATAATGAAATCAATGAAGTCTCCACTATTTTACCCCAAAAGTTTCCCTCTCATTTACCAAGTATTTTCTCACAAAAGATCTCTCTTGGTTCAAGATTGCACTAGGGTTGGTCTGCTCAAGACACCTCCTTAAACACTGATGACCAAAATTAGGGTTTGAGATTGCACAAGGATATTTGAACTTTCAATGCTTCATATGACTTTAATGGATAGTTATGGACCCCCAAGATTCCTCATGTCAAGTTTCAAGCCTTGGATCACACTTTTGCTCAGTCAATTGAGTAGTTGGCCTAAAAATCAACTGTATTGGGGGAAAAGTCAATTATGGCCAATTTACAGTCAAACTTCATAATTTTTTATCCAAATCAACATTATAAACTCATATGTATTATTTGATCAAGTTTGGACCACAATTCCTCAAGAAATTTGATCAAATTATCAAAAGGGCAAAATGGTCAAAATTAGGGTTTTGACTGAGAAAGGGCAATTTCTAATTTTTGACCTAGCAAATGGTCAATTGGTTTGAAGCATGATTTCAAGATTTGAGTTGAATAACTTTTACCTAATGACATGACCTAAAACATTTCTCAAGATCAATTGGACTGATAGTGAATTTTCGATCAACTGATCAAAAAGTCAACTGTACACTGAAAAGTCCAACTTTGACCTATTGGCCAAAGTTCAATGTCAAAGATCAAAATTCATCAAAACATGTCAAAATATAAAAATTATTCATCAAGAAATCAAAAAGTCAAGATTTCATTTTGAAAAGTCAAAGTTTTATAACTTAGAAATTTTTCGAAGTGTTTAAAACTTCATGTTTTTTCATAACTTTGGACCAATTTTTCACTATGATGCAAGAGGATCCAGAAGAAACAGTCAACATAAAGTTGTAGATCTCCATGATATCTACAAAATTATTTTACACAACTTCTTCTAAAAATTCTTGGATCTCAAGTTATTAATTCCTAAAGTCATGGTCTTGAAATTAGACACTTAGTGAAATTTTGCCCTAGTTTTGGTCACGGTTTTGACCTAACTTCATGGCACTTTTTCATATAGTTCCAAGGGGAATTTTCAAAAGTGATTCAAAGATGGGTTTTATATCACATTACAAGCTTTCTAAAATGTCAGAGAAATCCTTGAGATCATTCTTGAGTAGGGAGAATCGAGGAGATGAAGTTAGGGTTTTCACACTTGAATTACAAGTCATTTTGTGATGAACAAGATTCAAATTTCAAACCTATGCTGCATAATCTCTACTTTACAGGCCTCAAACTTGTTAGGCACTCCATAATTAATTTCTTGCACAGATGTTAGAGGTCTCAATTAAAGCATTCAATGCAAGTCTATGCTTTATATCCATTTTGGAAAGAAAGTGCACAATGTCATTTTGATAAAGTAGCTTTTTGCAAAAAACTTGTTCTTGAGCCTTGCAATTGTTTTCTTTTGATCATACATGTCCCATAACTCAAGAGAAGCTTGTCTAAACACTTACAATCACTCAGCCCATGCTTGTACCTCCTCTTGGAACCATATTTCCCACTTTTCTTCAAAGTCAAGTAACATAGCAATCAGTCTAGAACTTGTACTTCTGACCCTCTCAAGCACTCAATCCTTTTTCTTATACATACACAAGTAATTTTTCATAAAAGACACGCATACTTGAGCCCTGAAAACACCAAGAACTCAGATTTGCATCTCATACCTCCATTTTCACATAACCTGGCCAAAAGTTTGAAACTCATAACTCCCTCGTGCGTTTTCAAGCCTCTTGGTTCCCAAAGCTTCTAAACATCATTTAGAAGTCATCCCTCATCCTGTTACAGTTCTGTAACACCTCCATCACTATCCTCCATTTCGAAAAACAGAGGTCTGTATCTTGACTTCTCTAGGCCAGTTCATGTACTTACAACTCAAAGTAACCATTGCATTAGCTTCCTGGGACCTTAGTGGAGCTATTTTGATCATCACAACACCTTAAGGAGTGCTCATTTGCATAAACGACTTCTAGTTTTGAGGTA
The DNA here is from genome assembly GCA_948472305.1 of Vicia faba. Taxonomy (NCBI): domain Eukaryota; kingdom Viridiplantae; phylum Streptophyta; class Magnoliopsida; order Fabales; family Fabaceae; genus Vicia; species Vicia faba. Next base: position 467,946,004 of record OX451735.1, on the reverse strand, counting down.
AGTTATCTCAACTTTGAAATCTTCATACAAGCATCATTAATGTTTAATTTGTGAATGAAAAATGTAGACATCATTGTTCTGAAGCTAACCATGCCTTTAGATTTCATTTATATTGCTTGAGTAGTTATAATTTTGAGTATGAACATCCTGAAAAAATTAGGTCAGAATTTGGTACCATTCATAATTCATGTTCATTCTTGAGAATTAGTTCAAGTTGTTTACATTTCTGGAATCGTGGTAAAATTTTACACAAGTTTCATATTTACTTTGTTGCAAATAGTTGAGAAATGAACAAGTTACAGGTGGTCTGGTTGGAGGTTGAAGATGAAGTGTAATCGGGGCACGTTTTATGTTACATATTTATGGTTTTGCATAAGTTAACGGATGTATCACCATCCCAGTGGTTAAAGTGTGCGCCTGTCATTATGAGGTCCTGGTTTTAAGCCCCAGCGTGACCTTTTGTGATTTTTTTCACTTTTTTCACACTTTTTTTACTTTTTTTGCAGCGCTGGGCTTCACTCCTTGGGCCTATTCTTTTTGCTTATTCTGACTCCCTTAGACTATTCACACCCCTGGACCATTTTATTTTCTTTTTCTCATTTTTCATTTATTTATTTTCTTTAATATTTTATCTAATATTAAAAAAATCCGAAAAAAATATAAAAAACATTAGATTTATATTTTGATATAGTTTATTTATTTTTTACAATAAAAATTATTTTTATTTAATCATACTTTATTTATTTTACTAATTGGTTTGTAAATTTAATTAAAAACTACTGTTTTAGTTATTTTCTTTTACACAATTAAAATATATTATTTTGAAACCTAAAAAGACCAAAAATAATTTATAATACTATAAATTATTTTTAAGACAAAAATACCAAAAATATTCTTCTTACAAACTTAATTTCTTTTTTTAATCAATGAATATTTAGATTAGGGTTTTATTTAAATTCTTTTCCTAGTAAAGTTAGGTTTATTTTTTTACTAATTTAATTAATTATTTCCTTTTAGTTAATTAGGTTAAAACCAAACCCTTTCCTAAAAAATCCAAACAAAAATCCATTTTTCTTTCCATTTACATTCTTGTATATTTATTCATTTTTTGTACATTATTTATCCAAGTTCAATTTGGTTGTAATAGATAATTAGGTTTATTTTCTTGCAATCCTCATTTGTAATTTGTACACCCCCTCCCCCAAGTATTGTAATAGCGTAGTAATTTTAAATTCTGCAATTTATCGCTTTATATACAAATGCTAGTAATTAAGGTTTTGTATGGAAAGACTAAAATCAATTAATTAGCAAACCCTAATCCAAGAAAAAACCAAGCATGAAAAATAATGCACTTGAACACAAGCACCCCTAGGGTAAAATCCACTTGGTTACCTTACAAAATGGAGATGTTACGCATGTGAGGTATCTTAGCAAAAACAAACAAACACAAGATCATAGTCCCTCGATGACGCTATCAAAAGTTTCCTTTCAAAATGATCTTAGTTCCTAGAGAAAGAAGCTAAGATGCCTTGAAACATTTCTAATCATGGTTATACGATGACCCACGCCCGTCCCATTTACATCCAAAGATAGGGTTGCTTACCAAATCAATGGTAAGATAACAACGTCAAAGGAAAGAGAAAATAAACAAGAAATACTTTTGAGTAGGTAGAATGTTCCTAGTTACTTGCTCAATTTTAAAACAAATCATCCTTGCTATTTTCAAAACAAACACCAATACTTTCAAAAACCTCTTTCAAACTTGAAAAACATTTTCAAAAGATCAACACTTTTTATACATTCTTATGAACGAAAATCATTACAAAGTTTGCCTAAACGATGGCACCTTATCAAAATACTTTCAAAAAAACCACACAAAACACATTTTCAAACAAAATCAAGTGATCTAGCAAGTAACTAAGAGCCCATGGAAAACAATGGATGAAAAGGGTACTAATAACTTCCCTTTTCATAATCTACCACCCGAACTCAAGAAACAATCTCAAAGGTATTTCTTGTGCTTTTTCACCTTTCCTTTTGGATAAAAGAAAAGTCGGTGGCGACTCTTGCCAACCGCAACATTTGCGATAAAACGCAAAACACCCAAGTCAGTTCTCCCAGTGTATCACAGCCACCGAACATCTTTTATCCCGCCGAAAGGGAAAGGTAAACATCGATAAATCCTGAAGAGGGAGAAGTCACGGTCTTGCGACTGAGAGATCGGGTAAGGGAGTCTGTTACGCAAGGGGAAGGTATTAGCACCCCACACGCCCGTAATACTCTACGGTATCCACTATTGTTATTCTAATTTATGGGTGTGTAAAAAATCTATGTCTAAGGCTTAAATATGAAAAGGGAATGCATGCAAAGAAAAAGGAAAATAAAGTGTGGGGAAAAGAAAGGAATATTTACAAAGATATGCTCGATTAGGCCCCACAAAAACCTCTTCCTACGTATCCCTTTTAACGAATCAGAGCAGCTGTAGTTCGGCTCATATATTTTGGTTGGTTTGTGTTTTTTAGTTAAGAAGACAAAAGCAACAATCAAGATGACGAAACATCAGATAAAACGACAAAACATCAACAACGATGATAAAACTACAAAAGGGATGACAAGAAATCGCATGGCAGCACAAACTCAAATAAGATGATACAACGTCAACATGATAACAAAATATCATAAAAGATGATGAAACAATACACCTAACAATGATATCGAAAATCAAAGTAGGATAACAAACATGTGCGATGGTGAAACATCGGAAACAAACATATGCAATGGCAAAACATCAGCTAAAAGATAGCAAAGTAACATGGCGAAGATGGCGAAACATCAATAATCCAGATGACAGAACATCACACCTAACGATGATATTGAGAATCAAGGTAGGATAACAAACATACGCGATGGCGAAACATCGGCAACAAACATATGCGATGGCGAAACATCGGCTAAAAGATGGCAAGGTAATATAGCAAAGATGGAGAAACATCAATAATCCAGATGACAAAACATCATACCTAACGATGATATTAAGAATCAAAGTAGGATAACAAACATGTGCGATGATGAAGCATCGGAAAAAAGATTAAAAAAATGTCATGGCAAGGATGGAAAAACATCAATTTAAAAAGTTTAAAACAAAGCCAAAAGGCGCACAAACAAATAAGATTGGTTTTTATTTTTTTCCTTGAAGAAGGTTTTAAGTTCATTAAAGATGTTTTATGATTTGCCAAGTAGAAGTTTTAGTTTTAAGTGACATATGCAAAGAAAGGAAAAATAACTAAGGGAGACTATCCTAATCTCTAGCCATAATGTTATCATACAATGATTGACCCTAAGGTTGAGGATGAAAAGGAGAAGTTTCTACCCTATGTTAGCATGCATGGATATCTATCCTAATGTCTGGCTCGAAAGCTACTCTAATCGAGCAATCCTAAGGGGGGCATGGTAAAAATGTACAGACCCTGTAACAAAAACAAGCAAACAGATGGCAAAACATCTGGACAAACAACAGCTCGAGCATCACTCGAATATCAAACACCTACAAGGCGCCGGCCTAGTAGTAGAAAGGGAGGTACCACCATAGACAAGTAACCAAGCATCAGACCAAGGGTCAAGCCACATCCAAGGGGAGTGTATCACCCGAGTCAACAAGCCTTATAATTAGAGTAATACAAAAGGGTGCTTAACCGTGATATTAATTATCATGGAAAGAAAGATCTAGGGGAAAAGACATAGTGCATGCGTACACTAAGCATCAATGTTGGTTAAAATGAGCTAAAGAAAGCGCGGGGATCCGATTGCGGGAACCCTTTTCACTTGCCTTTAAGGACTTAACTTCATTTAGATCTTGGGCATATGTTCGGAGCATCTACTTGTAGAAACGGAGCATAGGAATGACATGGACTGGAATGTGCAGGGGTCGATTACGAACCCTTTACGCTCGTATCCTTTTGAGGACTTATCACATGTAATGTAATGCAGAAACAAATATAAACACACGTTAATAATACCTACTCCGAAGTTAGGATTTTAAACAATCACAATTAGCACACCGACATAATTGCCTTAAACAAGTCTTTAAATAAACCAGAGGGACTCCTGACATATATCAACAACGGAGGTCCCATCATGCAATAGAAAGCAATAAAGGACGGAAACAATAAAAAGTAAATAGTGCAATACCAAACGGATAACTATCTGTAGCAACTAAGCAAGAAAAAAGAAACCCAGAGAACATCAAGCAAGCTAGCATCAACAAATAAATCAAGTCAGAAATTACGCCATCAAATATAAGCACTGAGGCTTCAAATATGAACATATCCAACAGGTGATGTATATCATTCAAAATGACATATATATATATATCCTGCAAGAGAAAGAAAAAAATACAAAGCACGGGAGTGGTGCAGGAACAACCAATTTTGTTCCACAAATAAAGTGGAACACTACAGCATCAAGTAAAAATGAAAAACTTTCCTGAGAGTACCTCACATATTCAATAGACAAATTAGTGATATAAAAGAGAAAAGATAAACTAATAAGGTATGGATGATGATATGACAAAGAAATGGAAGAACATGATGGCAAAACATCCAAACAGTTGATGTAAGAAGCATCAAGCAAACTCAAACAACAACTAGGTCAAAACTAAAAAACTGTTGCTACTTTCATGTCACCGTGTTGAGTTAAAAATGGAATGTTAATCAAGGATCAAAGGAGCAAGAGAAGAATAAAAATAAAAACCTTGTAAGTCAGTATCAAACACCGCACATCCATACTTAATTATTCCATTATGGTTCACAAACATAACAAAAGAGGGGTACCACAAAATGTATCACAAAGCTTGGATCACAAGTTAATAAGGAAAGGAATTCATACAAAGACAAAGTTAGAAGACTTAAACCATTCAAAGACATGAAATCAAGATTCAAACATGCTATGAGGATATGATCAAGAGTTTAAAAAGTTTATTCTAAAGCATGTTGCACAAGTGCATTCAATGTACCTCAAAAATTCAAAAGAAAATAAAAGATTAAACATCAAATTCACAATAAGATGAAATGGTTCAAACATTATAGGTCAAGGGATCTCAAGTATTTATGGGACTATCCTTTATGTATCATTCCCCAACATGTCATCATTGGTTATTTGATGACCTCAAACTCAAGGCAAAAATTCAAAACACAAAGCAAAATTCCCAAAATAACATCATTTAGGAGGTATGAGTCAAAAATGCTCTTCAACCAATTATGATAAGTCAAGAAGTCTGACTTGAATCAGTGTGAGAATAAAGAAGCAATATGATCATTAAGTGCCAAATTATATACCTCACAGAAGTTCATTAGCCATCAAACAAATTGTACCAAAGAGTGCAACATCAATTGGTCACTTTCACTTCAATAATACATCAAAAATAGAAAAGGATCTCAATAATTCAAACCAAAATTTCCATAACATCTTTGAGATGTGCGGAAGTCAACAAACATGTTTTAAGTTCATGGATGGGTGAGGAAGGGATCGATCAAACTTCAAACATCAAAACAAGTTGGTGAAACCACCAATTTAGACAAGTTTTCAAAATAAATCAATGGAAAATACCAAACCTTATCAATTAATTCAAGAAAAATATTTTTAAGATCCTCAACCCATCTATGAACCTTAAACAAGAGCTAACTTCAATTGAAGCTCAGGGCAAGTTGGATTTGAAATTGAATCTTGCCAAGTAAGCCACAAACCCTAATTGTTTGAATTTTAATCTCAAATATTAATTAGATAAGATCAAAATTCAAACAATTCAAACCAAGATCATATAAATCACAAGGGAACCCTAAATATCAGAAGACATATTTTCCACATTTTTGGAATTAAAGAAAAGTCAAAAATAAAATCTAAATTCAAACCATTAATCAATTAAACAAATATTCATATCTCAAAATGAAATTCTAATCAAAATTCAGAAAAATATCCAACCAAAATTATATTAAAATATTAGAATTAAAAACAAGCATCTATGATATTTTTTGGAATTTTCTACATCTTAACAATATGGTTAAAATAATTGAAAAGACATAAAAAGCAATTAAATGTTATTAATTAATTAGTCAACTAAAAGAAAGAAAATTTTAAAATAAAATTCATAATCCTAAAGTGGACTAATTAAAGTGTTCAAAATATTTTTTATATAATTTTTGTACAAAGGAAAAGTCAGAAACTAAAATTAACAAGAAATGTTATGCAAAAATCAATTAAATAAAATTATATGCACGAATTTTTTTCACCAATCAATTGATTTTTTTAAAATTCCAGAAAAATTACGAAAAATACTATAAATTAAGATTAGCCTATGGTAATTTTTTTAGAATTTTTAAAGGTGTTTTGATCACAAAATAAAATCAGAAGAAATTAATAAAAATCAAATAATATAAAATGCATTAAAAATTCAAATCATCCAATAAGGGCGCGCCACCTCACTTCGTCTTCAACCTTCAGCATATCAAAATATGTTCAACAAAACAGGTCACGAGCCTATATTCAGATCCACCATATGCGCTCATTTCTCAACCAAAATCCATGAATCAAAGTGCAATTTAAAGTTGAAATTATCATCAATCTCATGATGCTCATAGAATTCTCAATGGTTCTGGGATCTAAAAGAAACATGCATGCAAAGTTGTTGAAAACATGGAATGTATAAGTTGCAGAAAAATGCATAGCACGAATTGAGCTCCAATCAAGCAAACCAAGTACCTCAGACCTATAGTCTGGCCATCTAGAACATCATGAACATGAATTGATTCATCAAATCAAGTTGAAAAGGGCAAATCGAAGTTTAAGAAATTCACCTCAATGTAGAAACTGAAATCACTATTCCCTAGTTACAGATGCGACTAAACCCTGCAACCTTGATCTACACACTTCCTTTAAGTTGACTCCACTAAGAATTTGAAGAATGCACAGTTGAATTCCAAGAATTTGCGAAAACTTCAGAGAAGAGAAGAAAACTTCAGATCTCGATTTCTTCTAGTGATGAGCCCTTCCCTTGCAAATGAGGCTTAGAGGGAATTATATAGAGCAAGTATATAAGGTTAGAAGATGAAATTGGTCCTCAGAGCTGTTAGAGGGCCTGCTTGGAAAATTTGGCCAAAAAACGAGTGCACATGGGCCTTAACATTTTGCTCGTGCGCTCTCTCATTTTCTTTGCATTTCATGAGCCAAGTGACCTCAGAAACAAATCCTGAAAGTGCCAGGTCATGGTTATTTGAAATGAGAGAGTGTGGATGAATTTGTCAAATCGAGCAAGTTTTGTGATTTTTTCAATCAAGCAAGCACAACACCACACGGGGCGCGAAATGGTGAGTGTGATGGGCCTCAGCATGTCATAAATTGGTCAGGGGCTTGATTAGAAACAAAAAGAATGGCTCAAACTTGAGTTCTGAAGAATTGGCCATTTTTCATACTTGTCAAATTTCAATAAAATGTCTCAAAATTCCAAAGTTCATAACTTGCTCATACTTTTGAATTTTGACACAAATGAGAACTCTTTAGAAAAGTCTTGCAATGCTATTAAACCTTGTGGAAATTGGCCTCACATTTGATTTCATCAAGTCCTTCAAAATATGTCATGAAAATCTCAAATTTTGAGAAATGGCCCATAATTTTGTGACTTCCAAACTTCATAACTTACCACCACTTCATGCATTGTTCTCAAACATGGAATCATGTGGAAGATCTCTCTCTTAGCTTTCCAAGCATATTTCATTTGCATTTTTTAGATCGAAGATGAATAAAATATGAATTTTCAAAGTTTGATACTCATTTTCCAAATTTAGAAACTTTTAGGATTTCTTTATGAACAAGTTTCAATCTAAATTTCAATTTTCTTGATCCAATGATCAAAATGGACTTAAAAATAAGAAAATTACCCTTTTGACTTGATGGTTGACCAAAAGTTCACTTGGTCAACTTTGACTTTGACTGATTTTGGCCAAAATGACCATTTTGCCCCTTTGAATCAATTGAACCACTTCTCTTCAAAATTGGTGAACAAATATTCAAACATATGATATTCCAAACACATAGAGGCTATGGAAAGAGTTTCCACTCAAAATTCCAAAGAAACCCTGATTAAAACTCAAACCCTAGTTTTGCACTCTACATTAGGAAATAACTGATTAAGCTTCAAAACCCTAATTCTACTGGGTATTATAAGAGGTCTCTTGAACAAATTTGATTCCAATGATGATAAGAGAATGATGCTTCCATACATGGATCATCAAGACCCCAATTACTCTTATTTGGGAAAAACCTTAATTTTGACTAATGAATCCAAAGGATATGATCTCCTCATGGTCAACACAATCCTCAATCTTTTGAGGATCCAATGAGGTGGATAAGATATCTTGAGATATGTGAAACCTTTGCACTTGAAAGATCCAGAGTTTTAGATAATAAGGCTCTCCTTGAGCAACTTGTCAATACAATCATCTTCCAATGCTTGAGGAAAACTTGATAACTAAAATACTTTGATCCCATCATAATGTATGAATGCAATGCAATATGATATTTATGATGAAACATAAGCCTAAATCAAGAGGGTAAATTTTGGGATGCAAAAATACCACCACATGAAGATCCAGTCGAGGTTGTGAAATTGGATACTGAAGAGGACAAGAAAGAAATCAAGATAGGTGCTAACTTAGAAGACAATGTCAAAAAGAGGTTATTTCAAATGTTGTGGTACTATGTTGAGATCTTTACTTAGTCATACAAAGACATGTCAGGGCTCGATACTGATATTGTGGTTCACCATCTATCGATGAAGGAAGGTTATCTCCATATAAAGTAGAAAGTTCGTCGTATGCATCCTGAGATTTCAGAAAAGATCAAAGATGAAGTTATGAAGCAGTTCAATGCATGCTTCTTGGCTGTTACGTCCTATCCTCAGTGGGTGGCAAATATGGTTCCAATACCTAAGAAATATGGTAATGTGTGTATGTGTATAGACTATAGGGATCTGAATAGGGAAAGTCCCAAAGATGACTTCTCACTTCCACATATTGATGTTCTGGTTGACAACACTGCTAAGCACAAAGTATTTTCTTTTATGGATGGTTTCTCCGGATATAATCAAATCAAGATGGAACCTGAGGACACGGAGAAGACTACTTTTGTCACAGAGTGGGGCACTTTCTGTTATAAAGTTATGCCTTTTGGGTTGAAGAATGCCGATGAAACATATCAACGTGCTATGCTAGCTCTATTCCATGATATGATCCATCACGAGATAGAAGTTTGCGTTGATGACATGATATCTAGGTATCAGACTAAAGAAGAACACCTTGAACACCTGCACAAGTTGTTTGAGAGATTGAAGAAATACAAGCTGAGGTTGAATCCAAACAAGCACACCTTTGGGGTAAGGTCAGGTAAACTCCTAGGTTTCTTCGTCAATGGTAAAGGTATTGAAGTTGATCCTGCCAAGGTTAAAGTTATTCAAGAAATTCCAGCTCCTTGTACTGATAAGGAAGTCAGAGGTTTCATGGGATGATTGAACTACATTGCCAGATTTATTTTCCATTTGACCGCTACTTGTGATCCAATCTTTAAGTTACTGAAGAAACATCAAGTACTGAAGTGGAACGACAATTATCAGATAGCCTTCGACAAAATCAAGGAGTATCTCTAGGAACTTTAGATTTTGATGACACTAGTTGAAGGAAGACCTGTACCTAACAGTGTTAGAGAACCCAATGGGGTGTATATTGGGGTAACATGACGAGTCTGGTCGAAAAGAGCATGCAATATACTACCTTAACAAAAAGTTTACCGACTCTGAAACAATATACTCACTGCTTGAGAAAACATGATGCGCTTTGGCATGGGCTTCTGGTCGATGGAGGCAATACCTGTTGACTCATACTACTTTGTTGATCTCAATAAAATACATATTCGAGAAACCCACTCTCTCCAGAAGAATAAAAAGATGGTAAATAGTCTTGACAAAATACGACATTCAATATACTACTCAGAAGGCAATCAAAGGAAGTGTATTGGCAGATCATTAGGCTCACCAGGCTATAGATAACTATCAGTCTATGAATTTTGAGTTCCCAGATGAGAATATTATGCTAGTTACTGGTTATGAAGAACTTGGACCGGATGAAAGACTTGAACCGGGATCCCGATGGACTATGGTTTTTAATGGAGCTTCCAACGTGCTTGGTAATAAAATTTGTATTATGATTGTTTCTCCCAAGGGTTTCCATATGCCTTTCACTTCCAGATTATGTGTTGACAGCACTAATAACATGGAAGAGTACGAGGCATGTATCATAGGTATCAAGGCTGCCATTGATATGAGGATAAAATTCTTGAATGTATATGGGAACTCATCCCTAGTAATCAGTCAAATTAAGGGAGAATGGGATATGAAGCATCCAAATCTCATTCCTTATCGATAGCATGTGTTGACTTTAATTCCATACTTCGATGAAATCACTCCTATTTGTTATCACTCCTAGTTTTACATGCACGCAATGCAAGAACTAAACCAAAAAAAGAGATCTCAATCCTATTTGTTATCATGCAATGGTGGCCCTAAAGTTAGGATACTATGGGAGCATGACATCTATGGGAGCATGACATCTCACAAGCAAAAGGAATGTGTAAGTAACATAAAGGACGCCTAATCAAGTAATAGGAAAGAAATCACACACATAGGGAGAGTGTACAAGTAACACAAAGGATGCCTAAATAAGAAATAGGATGAGAGTGCTATAAGTACAAGCATATAAGACATTAACCAAACATCTAAACAAGCAATAGATGCATATGCTATCATGACAAACATATATGAGAAGTAAGGTTACCTAAAGATGCATTAGGTTAAGGTGAATTAGGACATCATAACAAATGTTACCTAATAATGCATTAGGATAAAGTTAATCAGGACATCACAACAATGGTTACCTCAACATGCATTAGGCTAAAGTGAATCAGGACATTACAATAATAATAACTTAAACATGCATTAGGCTAGGGGAATCCGGATATCACAATAATGGTTACCTAAACATGCATTAGACTAGATGAATCAGGACATCACAACAATGGTTACCTAAATATATAATAGGCTAAGGTGAATCAGGACATCACAATAAAGGTTACTTAAACATGAATTAGGGTAAGGTGAATCGGGACATCACAATAATGGTTACCTAAACATGCATTAGGATAAAGTGAATCAAGATATCACAATAATGGTTACTAAAACATGCATTAGGCTAGGTTAATTAGGATATCACATCAAAGTTTACCTAAACATGCAATAGGCTAAGTGAATCAAGACATCAAATCAAAGTTTACCTAAATATGCAATAGGCTAAGGTGAATCAGGATATCACAATAATGGTTACTGTGATGCGGTGGGAGAACTGACTTGAGGTTTTGCGTTTGTGTTTGCAAATGTTTCGGTTTAGCAAGAGTCGCCACCGACTTTTTATTTTATCCAAAGGAAAGGTCAAAAAGCACAGGAAAGACCTTTGAGATTGTTTTTGGGTTCGAGGGGGTAGATTATGTAAAGGGAAGGTGCTAGCACCCTTTTCATCCATGGTTTTCCATGGGCTCTTAGTTACTTGATTTAGATCACTTGCTTTTGCTTTTCAATTGTTTGAAATGGTGCTTTGTGTGTGGTTTTGAAAGTATTTTGAAAATAGGCATTTGTTTAGGCAACCTTTGTAATGATTCTTGTTTAAATGTATATAAAGGTGTTTGTCTTTTGAAAAATGTTTCAATGTTTGAAAGTTTGTTTTGGGAAATGTTTTGAAATTGTGTGATAGATTGAAAATAGCAAGGATGGTTTGCAAGTTTAATCAAATAACTAGGAGTTGTCTACTCTAACTCAAAAATATTTCCTACACATTTTTAACCCTTTGACATTGTTGTTTTACCATTGTATTCGGTAAACAACCTTGTATTTGGATGTTAAACGGGACGGGAATGGGTAATCATATGACCATGATAACAATGTTGCCAAGTATCTTAGCAAGTTTTTTTAGGGACTAGATCATTTTTGTATAGGCAACCAACATAGTGTCATCGAGAGACTATGATCTTTTGTGTTGATTTTGTTTTGCCATGATACCTAGCATGCAAATCATGGCCATGTTTTTAAGGCAACAAGTGGGTGAAACCCTAGGGGTGCTTGTGTGTATTGTGTTGTCATTTTTCATGCATTTTTGTCTTGTGTTTAGTCATGCTATTTGTTTTGATTTTTGGTTATCATACAAACCCTAATCTTTCTATCATGCATATTTGAAAGCAATAAAATTCGTAAAAATAAATCTAATACTATTACAACAGTATTATGGGGAGGGGGGTTCAAGTTTGAATAAGGGGATATTTGCAAGAAAATAAAACCCTAAAACTATTACAACCATATTGAATTTATTTGTACAAATAAATAAATTGACAAATATTTAAATGTGAAATTAAATATAAATATGCAAAAATGTTTTTGATATTAATTTTATGTATGTAAAAAATGAATGTATTCATGTAAAAAAAATAAGAAAATATTAATGATTATTTTTGAAAAGGGTGGAAACCCTAATTTTTGTTTAAAAGAAAATATATTATTTATTATTTATTTATGTACAAGAAAATAAATAAATATATATACAAAAGTGTTAAAAAATTAAATCGTGTGAGAAAATATTATTTAAGAGTATAAATAATAAAAATAAAAATATATGATATTTTTGTATTATTTACAAATTTATTTAATAAAATAAAAGTATATATTATTTAATAAACTATTTCTATGTCCAAAAAATAATAAAAATAATAAAATAAAATGTGAAAATTTAAGAAAATATTTTTGGTGATTTTTAATATTTAGAAAAAATAAATAAAAGTCAGAAATGTAAAAGAAATGAAAAAATATACAAAAATAAAGCAAATGGGCCAATGGGGTGCAGGAAGCAGGATGGGGGTGCAAATAGCCAGCAAGAGCCAGGCCCAGCCCAACTCACGTCATCCCTAACCTCCAGAAACAAAAAACGCGCGCCCTGTGTTCAAACTTGTATCTCCTACATTTATGCTTAAAAACAAAAACTTGCAACATGAATGTTATAGCTCATCATCCAAATTTGATTTAAATCTAAGAAACCAGGGAGAATTTTATCACCCCCAATTTCTGACCTAAAAAATTTAGAAACTTCAACATCCAAATTCTCCTAGCTCAGTTAACATAAATGAATTCTATGCATATGTACAGCTCAAGGACAATGAGGACTACATTTTTTCTTCACAAACTTAAGCCTAATGGTTCCTAAATAAGGAGATAGAAGTTTGAGAAATACCTGTTTCAGTCAAGTTCGAATATGGAAATGCATCAACTTTCAGTGAGGCCTGAGGTTCTTTTGAGCTTGCTTGATGTTCCCTTGACATTTCCCAATGCTTAGCTTACTTTTAAATGGCTTGGATCTCTCTATAGAACTCAACCTGCAAACTCAGAATTTGAAAATGGTGAAGCTTGAAAATGAAGTTACAGTTGCTTGAGAATGGTTGGGATAGCTTATGTGTATTGTTTAGAATGTGTTTGAAGTGGTTTGGGACAAAATGCACGAGTGGATTTTATTTTGTAAGTGAATCTGCAGAACCTCCCCTGTTTTGACAAGAACTTGGTGTTTTGGTGTTTAAGGGTGTTTGAGAGGCCTGTAGCTCGTGTTTCTTGCTTGGTGTGATATGCTGAAGTTGTTTGAAATGTGCACAAGACTTGGTTTTATCAGATACCAAAGTTATGGACCTTTTGCACAATTGCTTGTTTTTGGAGAAAAGGTGGGAAGTGACAAAGGCAAGGCCTATACAGGCTAGCTCCAGGCCTGCACATAGTTGTTACCAATTTCTTGATATATATGGACTTTATTTGCATAAAGAAATCAGGTCCATGGCTCAAGACAAACCAAACTGCATAAAGTGACCTTTATCAAAATGGTATTGTTATCTTTTTGCCAAAAATGGATTAATTCAATGTGTAATGTTCTAAGGCTCAGAACAAAGCCTCTAACCAATGTATTTGCATTTAATTTATGAGTGTATAAGAGATTAGAACCTGTAAACCAAGTACAAGCATGCTTTGGACAGAATTGCAAGTTGTAACATGGTGCAAAATGCCTTGGACAAAAGTGATGATTTGCCATTTTCAAACCTTCGATTCTCCAAGCATGCTTTGGAGAGTTCTTAGACATTTTGGAAAGCTTGTAACAAGATATACAAACCATATTTGAAATTCATTTTGAGATTCCACTTGGAACTATGTGAAAAATTGCCACGAAGATAGGTCAAAATCCTGCCTAAACTAGGGCAAAATTTCACTAAGTTAGAAAGTCTTTGGACCCTTATTCACAGAATCATAACTTGAGATCCAAGCATCTTTTGGGAAAACTTTGTGAAAAAAAGTTGTAGATTTTGTGGAGGACTACAACTTTAATGTTGGAAGTTTTCTTTGAATCTAATTGCATCATGATGAAAAAGTTGAGAAAAGTTGGGAAAAAATAAGAAATTTTCATAACTTAGAAAATTTCTAAGTTATGAAAATTTTCCATTTTAAACCCTAATTTTCAAAATTAGGTTTCTTGGTGAAAACGTTTCAGGTTTTGACACATATTGATGAAAAATTACCCTTGACACTTGATTTTGACAAAAAGTCAAAGTTTGACTTTTCAGTGTATAGTTGATTTTTGATCAGTTGACTTGAAAATTCATTTGTCAATCCAATGCATTTGAGATCTTTTGAACCTTGTGATTAGGTCAAGATGATGTCATTGAGTCCTTGAAACTATGTTTGAATGCAATTTGCCATTGCCTAGGTGAAAAATCAGAAATTGCCCTTCTGCAGTCAAAACCCTAAAAATGACCATTTTTCCCTTTTGATGATCTGATCAAATTTCTTGAGGAGTTGTGGTCCAAACTTCATCAAATGGTTCATATGAGTCTATAATATTGATGTGGATCAAAAGTTTTTAGGTTTGACAGTAAATTGGCCATAATTTACTTTTCCTCAATACAACTGATTTTTAGGTCAACTGACCAATTGGCTGGGCAAAAATTTGATTCAAGGCTTGAAACTTGGTATGGGCAATCTTATAAGTCCAACATGAAGTATGAAAGTCACATGAGGCATTGGAAGTCCTAAAATCCTTGAGCAAACTCAAACCCTAATTTCAGGTCAATAGTGCAAGGAAATATCTTGAGTAGAGCAAACCATAATTCTGTCTTGAGTCCAAAGAGTCTTGTGAGGGGAAATCTTGATAAAATGAGAGGGCAAATTTTGGGGTACAACAGCTTCCCCTGTTCAATGTTCTTGGACCTGAAGAGTTAGATTGGCGAGTTTGTCGTTCGTGACTCGAAGGTAAAAGATGATTGGACACTAGAGTGCGCGTAAATTTCCACTTGTCAAAATGTAGTTGAAGGAATGGGCTTAAATATGCCATTTGGAGATGTGAAAAAATCTTGTTGGAGATGGGCTTAAAGATTCCATCCAAGACTGTTTGTTGAATCGTATGTTGTGAGTCAAAAGAATGAGTATCAGAATGGTATCCACGTCTAGAACGTATCTGAACTGTATCTGGAGATTGAATCTGTATGAGCAATGGAATGGCGTCCGTGTCTGGAGTGTATCCGAGTTGTAACTGTATTTGAATCTGAATGAATAACAGAATGACTTCGGTGTCTGGAGTGTATATGTATTGTATCTGAGTCTGAATAAGTGACAGAATAGCATCCGTGTCTGGAGCATCTCTGGGCTGGGGATAAAGGTCAGAATAAGTGACAGAATGGCAACTGTGTATGGGGCGTATCTGGATTGTATCTGAAGTTGAGATTTGTATGAGTAGTAGAATGACTTCCGTGTCTGGAGTGTATCCGTACTGTAACTGGGATCTGAATAAGTAACAAAATGACTTCCGTGTCTGAAGTGTATCTAAACTTAAAATTGATAGTTGAACCTGAATGAGAAATAGAATGGCTTCCGTGTCTGGAGTGTATCTAATCTGTATCTGATTGTTGAAGTCTGAATGAGTGACAGAATGGCATCCGTGTCTAGAGCGTATCCGAAATGTATCTGACTTTGAATTCTGAATGAGTAATAAAATGACCTCCGTGTCTGGGGTGTACCCATACTGTCTCTGAATAAGAGATCTGAATGAGTAACAGAATGACTTCCGTGTCTGGAGTGTATTTGTACTGTATCTGAAATCTTTGAATATTTGTTAAAGATAGCTTTTAATCTTATCCTGAAAAGGGTAAAATGTTAGCTGAGACACAGAGTTATGTTGCATGAAATGTATGATGCAATAAAATGTGTTTTATGATATATGAATGTAATGTATGCGCATGTAAGCTGATTGGCTATCTTGCTGAGAAAAATAAATCCTTGATAGCTGGAGATAATAAAATCCTAGACTGTTGCCGGGGAAAATAAATCCTTGACCGCTGCCCGAGAAAATAAATCCTTGACCGCTGTTGGAGATTCAAATTCTTTGATTGTTGAGGATGAGAAATCCTTGGACCACTGTTGGGGACAGAAAAACCTTGGCAACTCGCGGGGATTATCAAAAACTTTGACAACCTCTGTGGGGAAGTGAGAATCCTTTATGACTTTCTTAGGGATAGGAATCCTTCAAGTCTTTGGAGTTTGGAGGATGATAAATATTCTGTTGTGAGAATGATGCCAAGTGTTGCTTGAGAAACCTGCTTGGGGAATCCCGATAACTTTGATGACTAAGGCTGGGAATTATACCATGGGAATCCTTACTCGGCTGGGGAATAAGAAAAATCTGATGATCTCTACTGGGGATTAAACAAAGGAAAACCTTGATCTGCTGGAGAGTAAGGAAGACTCTGATGGCTTCCATGGGGAATTAAGAATGAGAAACTTCGATTTTCTGGGGAAATTGAACCCTTGGAGGCTTCACTGGAGAAGTGAGAATGAGAATCTTTGATCTGCAGGGGATTTAAAAAAAAATCTGACAAATTCATGCTGGGAGTAGTGAAGACTCTGGCAACTTTACTGGGGAATCAGGAAAGAGAATCTTCAATCTGCTAGGGGAAATTGAATCCTTGGGGGACTTCAAGCTGGGGAGTTAAGAATGAGAATCTTCATTCTGTTGGGGAGTAAAAACTCTGTGGGGAATAGCTATACTACTGGAGAGTAAGTTCAGGACTCTGGGGGAAAAGCTTATTCCTGTTTGGAAGAAGTTCAGAAGTTTGGGTTGTATGTCATTCTACTGGGGAATTATCCTAGTTTGGGGATAAGACAAAAGTTATTTGTTATCTGGTTAATTCTCAGACTTTAAGACAACTTGCTGGGGAATCTGGGGAAAACTGAATGGTTTCTGCTGTAGATTGATAGTTGGAAATTTGACTCCATCAGGGAAGAAGGTTTCATCTCTGCTGAGGGTCTGTAGTTCAAAGTTTTGCTTCGCTGCGGATTGGGAGTTTGAGGTTTGGACTCTGGTGGGGATTTTGAAATTTAATTCCGCTAAAGATACGTATTTCAAAGGTTTTAGCTCCATTGGGAATCTGGACGATGTACTGCAGGGGATTTCTCTTGGAATTGCCTAAAGACGTTTTCCTATCCTTTCAACCTGTCAATAATTATTCTTTCACATTTCGTTTATTTGTAAACAGTGATTATATTCAAATGCATATGCTCATTTAATAAATCATTGGACGTTTTCAAATAAAACCACAAGTGTAAAAAGAAGAAAAAGGCAAATAGTTTTCTACACTTTGAAGTATCTTTGTATTAACTTTGTGTAAGTATTTTGTACAAAGGAGACAAACATCCTAGTAAGAGAATGTTTTCATAAAAATGAGAAAAATTTATACAAGGAAAGATGGCTATGTGTAAAAAGTTCCATGGGGTTCCCATTCTGCTATAGCCTTCATAACTCTGAGTATCTTCTCCATTCGTTGCTTCGTCCGAAGATGATTGAATCGATCAGAAGCCAGGAGCTTGTCTGGTGAAGAGGTTATCCTTAAAGTGATCCGACGAGACATAGTCATACGCTTTAATTATCTAACTTTTGCCTGGACCGCCCTTTCGGGTTTTCAGTCCACCGGGAAACCCTTTTTTGCCCAAGTCGCCCTTTCGGGTTTTCAACTTGCCGGGTGTACAGATTTTTTTATATTTATCCCTAATTTTTTTCCTGAACCGCCCTTTCGGGTTTTCGATTCACCGGGCTGCCCATTTTTGCCCAAGTCGCCCTTTCGGGTTTTCGACTTGTCGGGTCGTTTATGCGTAGTATCTTTTGACTATGTCTGCGTTCGCAGGGTGCGGCAGGTCATCACCGTCCATGGTGGTTAAGATCATTGCCCCACCAGAAAAGACGTTTTTGATCACAAATGGTCCTTCGTAGGTAGGAGTCCATTTTCCCCTGGGATCACTTTACAGCAAGATGATCCGCTTGATTACAAGATCCCCGACTTAATATACCTGGCGTCTGACTTTCTTGTTGAATGCCTTGATCATGCGTTTTTGATACGCCTGACCATGGCAAACAGCAGTAAGCCACTTTTCGTCAATCAAGTTAAGTTGATCAAGCCGGGTCTGAATCCAATTGTCTTCACTCAAACCAGCATCTTTCATGATTCTCAAGGAGGGAATCTGAACCTCGATAGGTAAAACAGCTTCCATGTTGTATACCAAAGAATAGGGTGTTTCCCCAGTTTAAGTGTGTGCCGTGGTACGGTACCCGTGCAGAGCAAACGGTAACATCTCATGCCAGTCCTTGTAGGTGACTGTCATCTTTTGTATGATTTTCTTAATATTTTTGTTTGCAGCTTCGACAACACCGTTCATCTTTGGCCGATAGGGAGATGAATTATGATGTTGAATTTGGAACTGCTCGCACAAGGCAGTGATCATAGTATTGTTAAGGTTTGTACCGTTGTCAGTAATGATCCTTTCGGGGATACCATACCGGCAAATAAGGTTCTTCTTGATGAAGCGGGCAACCACATTCTTTGTAACGGAGGCGAAGGAAGCTGCTTCGACCCACTTGGTAAAGTAATCAATGGCCACCAGGATGAAGCGGTGTCCATTGGATGTTGTAGGCTTGATCTCTCCAATCATGTCGATTCCCCACAGAGCGAACAGCCAAGGAGGTGTTAGAACATTGAGAGGAACTGGAGGTATATGTACCTTGTCTGCATAGATTTGACATTTGTGAGAAGTACGGGAATGTTGATAGCAGTTAGCTTCCATGGTAGACCAGTAATAGCCTACCCGCAGAATCTTCTTAGCCATCGTATGTCCGCTTGAGTGAGTGCCAAAGGTACCATTGTGCAATTCAGCCATGATCTGTTCAGCTTCAATTTTGTCCACACAACGGAGCAGAATGCAATCATGATTGCGCTTGTACAGGATACCATTTCTCAGGAAGAACTTAGCAGAGAATCTCTTTAAGAACTTTTTGTCGTTGACGGAAGCTCCTTCAGGGTATTCTTGTGCTTCGAGATACCTTTTGACGTCATGAAACCAAGGTCGGTCCACTACTTCTTCGGTATTAATCTCGTGACAATGTGCAGGTTCATCCATCCGCTCGATGGTGAGTTGGGGAGCCTCATTATCCCAGTTAAGTTTAAACATGGATGACATTGTATCTAGGGCATCTGCTAGCTGATTTTCTTCTCGCAGGAAGTGCTCGAAGGTAATCTGCTCGAAATGAGGTAGTAATGTCAAGACATGTTCTTTGTAAGGGATAAGGTTTGGATGTTTAGTATCCCACTCTCCTTTGATCTGAATGATTACTAAAGCTAAGTCCCCAAATACAATCAAATATTTGATTCCCAAGTCAATAGAAGCCTTGAGACCAAAGATACAAGCTTCATACTCGACCATGTTGTTGGTACAACTGAAGCAGAGTCTGGCGGTGAAAGGTGTATGGCAACCTTCTAGAGAGATAAGTATCGTGCCGATACCGTTGCCAAGTGCATTGGAGGCACCATTAAAGTACAAGGTCCATCAGGATCCTTTTTCAGGTCCGTCATATGGTCTGAAGTCTTTAATGTTGTCCAAAGTCATGATATCCTCGTCGGGGAAGTCAAATCTCATGGATTGGTAATCTTCGACAGCTTGATGGGCCAGATGATCGGCTAGCACAATCCCCTTTATAGCTTTTTGGGTTGTGTACTGTATATCATACTCTGTGAGGATCATCTTCCACCTTTCTATTCTTCCAGATAAAGCAGGCTTTTCAAAGATGTACTTGATCGGATCCATCTTAGATATCAGCAGAGTGGTATGAGTCAACATATACTGCCTTAGCTGGCGAGCAGCCCATACCAAAGCGCAGTAAGTTTTCTCGAGCAGTGAGTATCGGGTCTCACATTCGGTAAACTTTTTGCTAAGGTAATAAATGGCATGCTCTTTTCGGCCAGACTCGTCATGTTGGCCCAGTACGCACCCCATTGAATTCTCTAGGACAGTCAGATACATGATTAGCGGTCTTCCTTCGACGTGTGGCATCAAGATAGGAGGTTCTAGCAAATACTCCTTGATTTTATCGAAAGCAACTTGGCAGTCATCATTCCATTTAACCACCTGATCTTTCTTCAACAGCTTGAAGATTGGTTCACAGGTAGATGTTAGGTGAGAAATGAACCTTGCAATGTAGTTTAGGCGTCACAAGAAACCTCTGACCTCCTTCTCAGTGCGAGGGGCAGGCATTTCTTGTATAGCTTTGACTATGGAAGGATCAACCTCGATGCCTTTGTTGCTGACTATGAAACCCAAGAGTTTACCGGACCTGACTCCGAAAGTGCACTTGTTAGGGTTCAGTCTGAGCTTGTACTCCTTCAACCTAACAAACAGCTTTTGCAAATGGTCGAGGTGTTCTTCTTATGTCTGTGAACGGGCTATCATGTCGTCTACGTAGACCTCTATCTCATGATGTATCATATCATGAAACAAAGCTACCATGGCGCGTTGATAGGTTGCCCCGGCATTCTTCAGTCCGAATGGCATCACTTTGTAGCAGAACGTACCCCACTGTGTAACAAAATTAGTTTTCTCCATGTCTTCAGGTGCCATTTTGATCTGGTTGTAACCTGAAAATCCGTCCATGAAAGAGAATACCTTGTGCTGAGCTGTATTGTCAACCAAGATGTCAATGTGCGGTAGTGGAAAGTCATCTTTAGGGCTAGCCCTGTTTAAGTCTATGTAATCCACGCACATTCTGACTTTTCCGTCCTTTTTAGGTACGGGCACAATGTTAGCAACCCATTATGGATAGGAAGTAACAGCAAGAAAACCAGCATTGAACTGCTTCATCACTTCAGCTTTGATCTTTTCAGACATATCGGGCCTCATTCGGAGGACTTTTTGTTTAACTGGTGGACAGTCTTCTCTTGTGGGCAAACGATGTACCACAATATCTGTATCGAGTCCCGGCATATCTTCATATGATCAGGCGAAGATCTCAACATATTCATTCAACAGCTGAACTAAGCGCTCCTTAACACTTGGCTCTAGGTTGGCACCCACTCTAACTTCTTTTTTGTCTTCCTCAGTTCCCAAGTTGATCGTCTCTAACAACTCCTCATGAGGTAGAATAGCCCTTTCTTCCTATTGTAGCAGCCTAGCCAATTCTCTAGGCACCTCACAGTCTTCATCGCCTTCGTATTCGGAATGGTAGACCAGATCTTCAGAGTCACTGAAGGTCATAGCAGAATTGTCACACATGGAATCTAGAATGGAAGGGTACCTGCATTTGTGAGTGTGGGTGTGTGTAAGGGATAGCCACCTTTAAACAAATAAAAATGTAAAAAATAAAGACAATGAACACAAAAGTTTATATGTGAAAACGTCCATGATTCATTAAAATGGCATATGAAGATGAAAAATCAAACCCTTACAAATGGACCTATGTGCCTCGGGTAAGGCACAAGGTTAAAAGTGTATGAATTGTTTAGGAATTATTACAAACCAACATAAATGTTTGAAAGATAAATTATTGATTGATGAAAGTAATGGGAATAAAGTCCTTTGCCTCCCAATTGCACAATCCTCCTTCAACAGTAGGGAAAATCTAGTCTTCCAGATTACTCTCCTCTTCACCATCCTCCAAAGAATTGACTCCATGATGGGTGATATTCACTGGTGGACCTCCATCCTGGGAGCGACGCATAGCCTTTTGAGCAGAAGTAGTGAAACCCAAGCCGAATTTATCAGATTTAAAGGGAAAGTCGGGAAGCTGCCCCCAGATTGTGCTTCCTCCTTCTTCAATCACAGCCTTTGCATATTTGAGAGACGACATCCGAGGAAGAGGGCTGGTAATCATGGGTACAGAAGCCACTGCCTTGGTTGTCGCAATCTCCTGAGCTACCTCTTCAAAATGTTGAAAGGGGGTTTCGATGAATTCACCATCCAATTCTACATAGCGGGAAGAATTAAGATAGCTTATCATGTATTCCTCCTCACCGTGAACAGTTACAATTTTCCCCTGGACAAGGTACTTGACATTTTGATGCAAAGTAGAAGTGACGGCTCCAGCATGATGAATCCAGGGTCTTCCCAACAATCAAGAATAGGAGGGACGGATGTCCATGACATAGAATGTGGAGTTGAAGGTTTTAGTTCCCACTTTAATCAGGATGTCCACCTCCCCGTGGACCATCCTTTTAGAACAATCAAAGGCTCTGACAATGATGTTGTTGGGCTTCAAATTTAGGCCTTCACAGTCCAACCTATCCAATGCCTTCTTTGGTAAGACGTTCAGCGATGAACAAGTGTCTACTAGTACATGTGTCAGAGAAGTCCCTCTGCATTCCACCGAGACATGCAAAGCGTCATTATGTTGTTTCCCTTTGATTGTTAGATCAGCATCGGAGAATCCTAAACCGTTGTCTTCTGTTAGGCTAGCTACACATTCCTGGAACTGATCTGTGGAGGTTTCCTGTGGCACGTGGGCTGTCTTCAAAAATCTGATCAAGGCTTTAGCATGAGCCTCTGAACAAAGCAGCAAGGCCAACATAGAGATCTTTGAGGGGGTTTGCCCCAGTTGCTCTACAACATTATAATCGCTTTTCTTGATTATTTTCAAAATCTCTTCCAATCATTTCTGAGTGGTTTCAGGGATGATCAACGGCTGAGCCCTCATCCTGACAGGCTCTTCTTGGATCCATTTCCCTCTATCATCAGCAACAATAGAGGGGACAACCACAGGAGTCACAACTTCTTCAATAACTAGAGTTCTTACAGATATATTGACCGGTACAGGAGTGACCTTAGGAGCAGCTGAGGGTCCGAAGATTGCATTTGGAGGCGCAATCTCCAGAGAGAAAACTCTTCCACTGCGGGTGATTTTACTCGTTCCAGCAATGTTTCCAATGTTGGAAGTCTCTTCATCAGAACTCTCTTCAGTTGATTCAATTTGTTTAACACTGTGGTAAAAGATCTCTCCCCCATAGTTCCACGATATTGATTTGTTGGACTTGTACGGGATAGGCATCGGCATGGTTATCTTCAAAGGTATAATATTCAGATTGGATGTAATCTTAATAGGTCTTTTGGAGACCTTGGAAAGATTGGCGTATATGGTAATTATTGAAACATCATTGACAGGAGTCGGTGTAATAGGAGTCTTCTCAAAAAGGATCTCTTGATTATCCATTAGGCATTGGATGCCTAACTTCAACAACGGACAGTCGGTTGGTAAGGATGAACAATGGTAGAAATCTTCTTCACAACCTGGGAAAACCCCAGTCTTCAACAAATTCAGCTTGATTATCGGTAGCGGATTCATCAAATCATCAACAACAGCAACAAAAAGATCTTCTTCAACAACATGGGCATTGTGACCATGTTTTGGCATTGGAGCAGAGATCACATTCGGCTTTTCAGGGGCGTCGAATTCAACTTCTTTAGCATCTATTAAATCCTGAATCTTATTCTAGAGGGCCCAACAATTGTTGGTGTCGTTCCCCAGGCTGTCTAAATGATAGGCACACTTTGCATTTGAATGGTAGTAAGGAGAAGATGTATTCGGATTCTTCGGAGCCTCTTTTAGACTGGCAAGGTTTAACTTCAAGAGATGAGGGAGAACATAAGCAAGTGTCATGTTTATCTGGGTGAATTGCAGTACAGGCCTTTCCACCCTTGCTTGGTTGGTTATGGGTTGATTGTTTCTAGGCTGATCAGCTGCAGTCTTCTGAATCATTACAGCCCCCACCGCTGGTCGGCGCTCAGCTCTTCCTTGACTTCTTTGGGAATAGACAGTTGAGACTTATTTCTTTGCTGGAAAGTCTTTTTGATGGCAGCGGAAGCAGATGCATCCTTTTGAATTTTTCCGCTCTTGATTCCGGCTTCAACTCTCTCACCAGTCAGAATCAACTCGGTGAACCCCGCAGACGAACTTCCAATCAGGTGATTGAAAAGGGGGCCTGATAGTGTACCCAAGAACATATCTACCAGCTCCCTCTCAGATAAAGGTGGTTGTACTGGTCCCGCCAAGTCTCTCCATTTCTGGGCATACTCTTTGAAACCTTCATTTGAGACCATGCCCATACTCTGTAATTGAGTACGGGTTGGTGCTAAGTCCGCATTATATTGATATTGTCTGTAGAAGGCAGCAGCCAAATCCTCCCAATTGTGCACATCAGACCTCTCTAGCTGGTAGAACCAATCTAACTGCATCCCCGAAAGGCTGTCCTGGAAGAAATGAACACATAGATCCTTATTAGAAGAATGCAGTTGTATTTTTCTGACGTAAGAGCGCAGATGCATCTTTGGACAACACTAGCCATCATATTTAGCAAAAAGAGTCACCTTAAACTTGGGGGAATGTTAATTCCAAAAACCAACCCTAGTTCCTCAAAATCCAGCCCAGGCACTCTTTGTACCTCCATGGTAGCCAGACGCTCTTCCAGATTCTTGTATTTGTCATCTGCAGGAGGGTACTGCTGCTCAGAATAGTCTTCATCCTCTTCTTCCTCTTCTTCCTCAGACTCAGATTGCACTGCAGTTCCTTTACCTTTTCCTACCCCTTCATCAGATGTTGACGGGAAATCCAGGACCCTTCTAGCTTGACCTTCAAATCTTCTACCCAGAGTAGCTACACCAACTCTTTTCTTTTTCTTTTTCTCCTTTTCCTTTTCCAGCAAGGTTTTGAGCTCCTCCTGACCCTTAGCCAAGGTCATGAGTAGCTGTTGGAACTGTGAATTCTGCGCTTGTAAGTCTTTAACCGTCTGCTCTATATCCATCTTGCTGAAATAAACAGCAGAGAGATAAGGAAACCTGGTGTGAATACCTGCTTATACATATGATGAATGATATGTATTCATGTAATGCATTCAAGGATTCAGAAATTCAAATTCATTGTAAACAAAAAAGAACATACGTCATATTAATAAGATAGAATTTGTTAGTACATCAATGCCCCATGGGCAAAATAATACAAAATTCTAATGTAAAAAGATGTTGTGCATCCTTTTTGGTGCAATGTAGGTGTTGAGAGTCTGCTTTTCGTGAAGTTGACGAGTAAGTTCTAAAACCTTCTTCTCACTTGCATAGAATTGGGCTTCAAACGTATCGCGCTCTCCCTTGAGCTGTACCCAACTCCTTTGCAAATCTTCAAGTGATGTTGGCATGTTAGGATGTAGGAGGGTGTATGGAACTTCTCCTTCCATAACAGGCTCTTTGATCACAGGGAGAATGTAGGGGTAAGGCATCATAAGACTCTGGGCGCGGGTTCGTACCCACTTGAGGTAAGGCTCAAGGGGGATGGAATTCTTATGTCCCAAGGTCTTACTGTCCACCTTGTTGGGCATTATCCAAGCTCGGATAAACCTTTGTCGAAGTCCTTGATCATCGTTGTCGAAGTCAAAAACCAAATATGGAATCAGCATGTCATGGGGGCCATCCCTCCGGGCATACCCAAACTGTCTCAGAGCCAAGCAAGGGTTGTAGGTGATGCCTCCCCTAATGCCAAGTAGAGGGACATTAGGAAATTCCCCACAATGATCAATGATGATAACATTTTCTCTGGATCGAGAACACCAATGAACATCTGAATGTGTAAGAGTCAACAATCGTTGTGACCACCTCAAGCCTTGCTCATTCTTCAAGACTGATTGGGGAAGATGAGAAATAAACCATCTTGCCAATAGAGGAGTGCAACACATGATAACACCTCTCTTCCTCATTGTTCGAGTGTGAAATGAGTGGAGGATATCCCCAAGCAAAGTAGCCACAGGATTCCGGGACATGAAAATCTTGACAGCTTCACATCTATAAGTTGGTCAGGATTTGGGAACAAGACCAACCCATAGATGAGAATAGCTACAATCTCCTCAAAAGCTTGTAAGTCCAAGGAATTCCAGCATTCTTGAGCTTTCTCAAACAGAAACTTTGCTAAGAAACCCTTGACACCACTTTTGGTTTCCCAATGACCTTTGACATCAGATGGCTACAAGTGTAGGGCTTGAGCAACATCTTCAGGCTTTGGATCTCTTTTCATACCATTGTAGGATAGTTGATGGAGAATAGGAATCCTCAAGAGTTGAGAAAATTCCTCAAAAGTAGGCACAAGATGGTAATCAGGAAATGTGAAGCAGTGGTGTAAGGGGTCAAAGAACTGGAAGAGAACTTTCACCGTGTCTTCCTTAGTGTTGGTGTTGACTAAGTTGAGAAGACGACCATGCCTCTGGGTGAATGGAGAATACTATGGAATCTTGGAAGCAAGCTCCTTGAGTTGAGGAGGAACTCTCACAAGGTTGACCTGAATAGTTTTCCTGTGGAGTGAATCCATTACCTACAAAACAGGAACAAAGATAAAGATCAAAATCCTTGAAATGGTTAGTAGATGCACATGATGCTTCATGATGTTATAATGTTATGAACAAGTATATATGTACAAACAAGTCACACAAATTCCTAGTTTCAGGCTTGCATGGGGTTTCATAGGTAAGTACCCTCTTGAAGTTTAGTTGGCTCAACCTGTCCTATAAATAGTAACCGGGTTCTAAGGAGCTCAATATCACTGGATTATTTTCTGTGTTCATTGTTTCAGTTTAGCCACTTTACTGGCGACCGAAATATTCCAAGAAAACAACCCTCAATGAGTGTAGTATCGAGTATCTACCAACTTCGGACTGCACCAAAGCCAATCATCTCACTACCCCTAAAAAGGCCAAGTTGGTCAAGTAAAGGTTCTAAAAGTCCATTAGTGCTTCATGACATCACTCAGTGGCCCCGTATTCTCTTTGATTGACTCAAAGGCTACCGGTACCCACAAATATGTCACACTAATATAGGTATTTCTTCAACCATGTCGGTATACCCTACACAGTTTCCACAATGTATTGCCATTTACCTATGAATATTTCCCAAATTCGGGTAGAGGATTCAAACCCAAACAATAGAACCAAATGTAAAGCAATCAAGTCAAGCAAGATAAGCACGTAAAGGTGATCTAAACCCTAAGGTAACCCCACTTTTATTTAGATCCCCAGCAGAGTCGCCAGTTCTGTGATACGGTGGGAGAACTGACTTGTGGTTTTGCGTTTGTGTTCGCAAATGTTTCGGTTTAGAAAGAGTCGCGACTGACTTTTTATTTTATCCAAAGGAAAGGTAAAAAAGCACAGGAAAGAACTTTGAGATTGTTTTTGGGTTCGGGGGGTAGATTATGAAAAGGAAAGGTGCTAGCACCCTTTTCATCCATGGTTTTCCATGGGCTCTTAGTTACTTGATTTAGATCACTTGCTTTTGCTTTTCAATTATTTGAAATGGTGCTTTGTGTGTGGTTTTGAAAGTATTTTGAAAAGCGGCCTTTGTTTAGGCAACCTTTGTAATGATTCTTGTTTGAATGTATACAAAGGTGTTTGTCTTTTGAAAAATGTTTCAATGTTTGAAATTTTGTTTTGGGAAATGTTTTGAAATTGTTTTGAAATTGTGTGATAGTTTGAAAATAGCAAGGATGGTTTGCAAGTTTGATCAAGTAACTAGGAGTTGTCTACCCTAACTCAAAGATATTTCCTACACATTTTTAACCCTTTGACATTGTTGTTTTGCCATTGTATTTGGTAAACAACCTTGTATTTGGATGTTAAACGGGACGGGCGTCGGTCATCGTATGACCATGATAACAATGTTGCCAAGTATCTTAGTGTTGTACCCCAAAAATTTTCCCTCCCTTTTTCACAAGAAAATCACAACCCTAGGGTTTTTCTCTGATTTTTAAGATTGGCTCAAGAATCGGTCAAACAGACTTTTCTTTATCAGTCAATCCAGAATTAGGGTTTTCTCTGATTTTTTGAGATTGGCTGAGGAATTGATCAAGCAGACCTTTCTTTGGCAACAAATCCGGAATTAGGGTTTGCGCTCGTATTTCTCAGAAGAAACTAAATCCTTAGAAATTCAGTTAACTGTTACATTGTTTTCACGCTTGTTCAAGTTTACTAGTTGTTTCTCAAAACCTAATTATCTGGGATAAGAGCTGAGACTTTTGTTTGGAACATTAAGGCATCTGCTTGTTAGTGGAGTGAAATGTTTGCCAGTTATTGGAAATGCTTGTTTGTTTAGAATGCGCAACGCGTATGTTGATTGGAATACTGATGCAAAGAGATTGCAATGTTTTTATGGATTACTTGGATTTTAAATCATCTGTATTGGAAATGGGGGAATGCAATTTATGTCATTGTTTAATCGGGAATCTTAAATAAAAGTGAAGAGGCAAAGGGAAAGATTGGAAGATATTTGACAGTAGAAATCTCTTTTGGATAAAGACTTTTTATTCATTTCAAATGTTGTTACAAAATTTATTTAAATATTGTAAATTTACAACTTACAGTATTTACAATAATAATGGTTTACAACAAATGAAAAAAATCTATCTACTTCTAAGCCTAAACTCCTAAGCTTCAAGTGCTCCTATGCTCAAGATCTTTGGCTTCTACTGCTTCCTATATTGCCCAAGATGCATTCACCTGAAAAAGAAGAAAGAAAAGAAATCAGCACAGTTAATTGAAAAAAGAATTTTCAAGCAGAAGAAAAGAAATCATCATTAAAGTTTGTCGGCCGGAATCAGAATGTTTTGTTCATCACATTTTATTTTCCTCTCTGCAAATCACAAGAAGATCGCTCTTCTCGGTTCACAAAGAGAAAAATAAAAGATATAAATTGAAAGCATACAATTGGTTCAAATGAAAAAACATAGGCAAGTTGCAAGGCAAAGCAAAGTGTACTGCAAACTAAACCAAAGTGCAGTAGTCAAACCAAGTCAGCAAGGCAAACATAAGAAAGCATGGCAAGCTAACTAAACAATGCATTAACCAAACTGAATGCAGAATTGTCAAGCATAGCAACTGAAGCAACCAAGTACACAATGCAGAAAGTATGCAAAATGTCAAAGTAAACAAGTACAAAAAGTACACAATGCAGAGAGATAAACCAAATTACAAGCCAAAGAGGCTTGTCCTAGCCATCATCACTTTCCAGCCTACACAAACTTTTCATAATTAAAATAATAAGCAAAAAATGCTTATGAGAGAGAGAGAGAAAGAGAGGACCTTTTAGTGAAAAGAGTTTGCAGTTTTGGCAGAGGCAGTTTTCAAGTTATCAAAGAAAACAAAAAGATATAAAGAGAAGAGACTGTATAACAGTCCCCAAAAAAAAGAGAGAAAAACATTGAGAAAAATCTGCATAAACTGCTATCAAAGCTCAAACCCTGCATAAACTGCTATCAAAGCTCAAAACCTGTGTAAACTGCTATCAAAACACAAACAGAACAAAGGCCAAGCTTAACAAACTCAAGCTCAACAAACCTGCACAAAACTTGCAAGTCTGTAAGTCTGCTAGCACAAAACCTGCAAAACTGCAAATTACAGTTCCAAAGCCAAGCTTACTCAAGCTCAACAAAACTGCAATTCCAACTGCAATCAGCAAGCCCAAGCAATCTGCAAACAACAAACTGCAAGCCTGCATCTCAAACTGCAAAATCCAAACTCAAAGGCAAGCCAAACTTTAAGTGAATCAAGCAAGCCAAGCTGACAAAAAAAAAACAATACCAACTTCAGATTTTCACATCATCAGCTAACATCAAACCAACGAATCATCAAGCTTATCAACAAAAATAAAGCAAAGTTTCTGATTTCTTTTTCATCATCATTAACAGAAAAAAAAGCAACAAACTCAAAGCAAAATAACATAAGAAGTTTTCATAATCAAAGCATCATCAAACATCAACAGTCAACGAAAACACAAGTCTCAGAAATAAACTCATCATCAATATTCAGCAAGGAGAAAGGAAGAGATTCAGAAGCAAATAGAGTTTTCATAATCAAATCATCATCAAACATCAAAAGCGAAAGGCAAAAGTTTCAGAAGCTAAGTTCATCACCAACAAAAGTCAGAAGCAAGCAAGTTTCAGAAACGTGTTCATCACCAATAAAGGTCAGAAGCAAGCAAGTTTTCTGGAAATACTCATCATCAAACAAATCAAGAAAATACAGAAATACCAGAAGCGCGTTCATCTCGTCTCCTTCCGCCTCTGGCCATCAAGAGCGCCGCCGGTCCAACCCATTTCTCATATCCCTCCATTTTCCAGAAAGATCTCTCAAGGTATAATTTATTTTTCCAAATTTCACTGCATCATATTCATAACAACCATGGGTTAAAGAACGAATCTGAACAAAATCAAGAGAATCAAGCGATCAAACATTGAAACTGTAAAAAACCCTAAAACGCCTTTGAAACGAAATTGTACCGTTCAAACAATTTCCTTGGACCGTCGTGAAGAGGAGAGGGCTAGGGTGGCGCTCTGGCAACCTGGAGGTTTGAGGAAGGATCAGTGTTATGGCCTGAGAAGAGAAAGATGAAACAGAGAAGAAGAAGAGCAAGAGCGGCGCCGCTGTTGTAAACGAACAAACCATAAATCTGCCAAAATGAGAAAACCCTAAAAACATTATACAAATTCACTCTAGGCCTATTCTACCCAAATTTCCTTAAGCCCACAGCATTTTCTTCACATACCCCCCCATTTCATCCATTTTGGCTTTTTTGTTTCTTCTTCCATTTGGGCCTAACCCCCAATCAAACCTTAAGCCCATATTTTAATTCATTTTTATTTTATACTCTTTTTAATCATTTTAATTAATTTGTTTTATTTCTTTAGTTTAGTTTATTTTGTTAATAATAATATTAGTAAGATTTATTAAAAAATTAATTTTTTATTGTCATTCTTTTATTAATTTATTTTTGTTAACATAGCAGAATACAAAAAATACTAGAATCTTTGTTTAAGTAATTTTTTCTTTTTAAATTTTTTTTACATAATTCATAAAAAACACAAAAATAATAATAATACTTAATCTTTATTAGGTTAAATTTTATTTGTTTATTTGTAAATAAATACATGCATCTCATAATTCTTTGATTTTCTTTATCTTATAAATTGTTATAATCTTATGTTGAATTGCGACAGTTCGATTTGGTTGTAACACATATTTGGACATTATTATTCTTGTGAGACTCATCCCCATTTGTAAATAATCTTACCCCCATCCCTGGATACTTTTTGTAATAACTTAGACTTTAAATTCCTGCAATTTATTGCTTTCAATATACTGTATAGTAACTACGGTTTGTATGCCAAAATCAAAACCAACAAATAGTTTGACCTAATCAAAGACAAAAAGGCATGAAAAATAAACACAATGCACACTTGCACCCCTAGGGTTACAATCCACTTGTTGCCTTCAAAAATGGGCCATGGTATGCATGTTAAGTACTTTGGCAAAACAAAAACAAAACAAAAGATCATAGTCCCTCGATGACGCTATCTGAGTTGCCTAAACAAAATGATCAAGTCCCTCAAGAAAATTGCCAAAAATACTTAGCACAATTGCTATCATGGTCTATAAGATGACCTGCACCTGTCCCGTTTAACATCCTAACACAAGGTTGTTCACCAAATGCAATGGTGAAATAACACTGTTAAAAGGGTTAAAAACATAAGAAAGATCTTTGAGTAAAATAGGGTAGACAACTCTTAGTTACTTGATCAAAAGCTTGCAAAACATCCTTGCCATTTTCAAACACACCTCACAACACAATTTCAAAACAACTTTCAAAACATTGAAATATCTTTTCAAAAAGACACACACCTTTGTATATATTCAAACAAGAATCATTACAAAGGTTGCCTAGACAAGGCTTCTTTTTCAAAGCATTTTTTCAAAACCACACACAAAGCACCATTTCAAATAATTGAAAAGCAAAGGCAAGTGATCTAAAACAAGTAACTAAGAGCCCATGGAAAACCATGGATGAAAAGGGTGCTAGCACCTTCCCTTTTCATAATCTACCCCCCGAACCCAAGACAACATCTCAAAGGTCTTTCCTGTGCTTTTTGACATTTCCTTGGGATAAAATAAAAAGTAGGTGGAGACTCTTGCTAAACCGAACAATTGCGAACACAAACGCAAAACCTCAAGTCAGTTCTCCCACCATATCACAGAACTGGCGACTGTGCTGGGGAATTATTCTAAAAGTGGGGTTACCTTAGGGTTTTATGATCACCTTTACATGCTTACCTTGATTGCTTTACTTTTTGGTTCCTTTCTTGGGTTTGTTTTAAATCCTACACCCAGATTTGGGGACACCTTTTAGGTAAGTAGCAATAAACTGTGAGGGAACTTTGCGGGGTATACCGACATGGTTGAAGCAGTGGCTACGTTAGTGCGACATATTTGAGCTCCTTAGAACCCGGTTACTATTTCTAAGACAGGTTGAGCCAACTAACTTCAAGAGGGTACTTACCTACAAACCTCATGCAAGCCTAAACCTAAGGACTTGTCTGCTTTGTGTGAATATGATTACCTGTATATACACTTGCTTACTTTTGCATACTTGTACATAACATCATAACATCATACCATAGCATATTCAATAACCATTTCAAGGATCTCGAGGGTCTTTGATGCAGGGTCACGTTGAACCAGACGTCTACCAAAGGGCAAGAGGTTTCATTTTCCTCTAAACAAACACCGTCAAAGATCAAGTGCAACAACTTGAATCAAGGGTTATGACCCACTTGACATGGTGAGCTTGATTCTCGTGGAAAGACACCCACCGATACAAAGTTCTCCGATCAAAGATGTTGATCGAAGTTCAATCTCTAACATTTTCTTGTGTTTACCCCGCGAGATTCTTGAAAACATGCATCCACATATCATGCATTGTATCATGACATGTTTTCCCTTACAGGTTTCCTTATTCTCCTACTGTTTATTTCAGTAGAGATGGCTCTAGAGAGGACTGTCGAAGATATCCAGGCTCAAAATGCTCAACTTCAACAAATGTTCTTGAACCTGTCCCAAGGGCAAGAAGAAGTGAAAGCTCTCCTCACACGGGGCATGGTCCAAGGAAGTCCAGGTGGCAGCAGGAATGATCAATTGGAAGGGCTACAGATTGAGCTGGCAACAATGAAGATCCAGATGATGGGACAACTGGTGGGCCAGATGGCTCTCATTCAAGACCTGGCTCAAACACAAGAGGAGCTCAGGGTCCTCGTCAACAAACTGCTTCAAGATAACCAAGTGGGGCAAACAACTAGGGTTGAAGATCAAGTCATCATTCAACCTCCTTTGAGACAAGAAGATAACGGAAAGGCTCCCCAACTTGCTTCAGGGTCACAAGCCCAACAACAACCTCGCCAGAGTCAACGGGGTAATCAGTGTAAGCAAAATACATCTGGAAGACATTTCACTGAGACTGACATACCATCATCTCTAATACCGAAACGCTTGTTGGAGGTCAATCTGATTGCTTAAAAGGATCCTCTTTGGAATCCCAATACCTCTGCTCCTGGATATCACCCCGATGCATTTTGTGTATACCACTCCTATAGTCCTAGACATGACACCGACGACTGTTGGGCTTTGAAAAACAAGATCCAATATTTGATTGACAGAGGAGTGCTGAAATTCATGCCGGATGGCGAGATGAAAATCTTCCGCTGAGGGTTCTCCACCTGAAATGACAAGTTTAAACTAAGAGACTTTTGTTTCATTTGAATTTTCAAGTTGTAATTTCTTTTATTATTCAAATAATTATCTGTTGATGTCAAACTCTGTTTCATTAATGCATTGCATATGTTTGTCTTGAATTCATCCATTCGTTGTCACTATTCTTGAACTATGCTTTATACTTTCTTTATGACATTTAACTCTTGCAAAAAAGCTACAAGCCTTTAGAGGGAGGATGACGAAACAATGCCATAATCTCATACAGTATGCTTTTGGACAGACCTTGCTGACGATGTACAGGCGTTTCTTTCAAATCCTAAACATTGGAGTTATAAGGAAGATAATTCCTAGTCAACCCCTTCGAGCCAAAGAAGTAGAAGTTTTCTGTTTTAAACAAAAACTTGAAACCTTTAATCAAAACCTGGGGCAGGAAGCCGCAAACTCTCAGTTCATAATACAATGAATGACATCAAAAACATTCCTTTGGAACCAAAAGACAGTGTTGGTTCCTTATCTCACAGGCAGTCATTATATCTCAAAAGAGAAAAGCCCATTGAGCCAAAACCTACAAAGGAGGCTTAAGAAAGCTGGGGCATCCCGCTGACTGTAATCTCGAAAACAGGAACAGTCAGGAAAAAGTTAGGGATAATAAACCAAAAGAAAGAGGTCATTACAAATCCTCAACAACATGAAAAATGTTGCAAAAAAATGATGACTGCCTTCCCATAAAATTCAACTTGTGTGGACCATCACCAAAACATCGTTCCAAACTCAAATAGAGTTTGACGCACAATTAATTGAGTTTAAGATTGAAGAACATTGCGAAAAGCGGGTGGGTACAAATATACTTTGAGCTTTTATCCTTTGCTTCTTAAACCGTGAACCAAGCCACGTTTAAACCCTTCAAAAGTCCTAATTGAAGAATGGGTTAGTTCGAAAGCATACTGTTACCAAAAGGTATCCTGACTCCTGTAAGGCTTTGCTCTAAATCTTGAGTTGAATTCCTCTTATAAAAAGTTTTCTGCTAAAAAATGCATTTTTCAAAACCTCGAGACAAGCATGAACTTTGCATTATTTGAATATCGTTGTTTGCACATGGCTATTTGTTTGACAGCGAAGGAATTCATACAGTGAATGTTTGGAGGAACGAAAGCTCTCTCAGTGAATAAAATCACTTCAAGTGGGATGACACTCCCGTTACCAAAATCTCCCATCAACAAAAGGGGGCCTGATATGATATTGTCCAGTAAACATGGGGCAGTCAAGTCAAGATTTTAAAAAATCACTCAAGTTCAGTAAACCTGGGGCAGTCTAGTCAAGATTTCAAGAAATCTCTCAATTGCAGATAAACCTGGGGCAAGTCTCCATCACCATCACTTGGCACATTAAAACGTCAATCTCATCAAGGGGTTACATACAGTCCAAGTTTCCTGGAAGTTCCACAAACATTTGATACTAGGGGCAGTGACGAATATCTCTGAAATCTTTCTGAAAATAAATTCAAGCATCCTCGAGAAGTTCATCACCTCTCTAGCAGATTAACAGTCATGGGTTTATTTCCCCAACATTTGTCAAGGATTTATTCTCCAAAACAAATTACATTTCAACAACATTCATAACATACGCAGATTGATCGGCAGGTAAAGATTCCCTCATCACCTGTTGGAAGTTACGGTCGTCAAAGATTCCTTCATCACCTGTTGGAAGTTACAGTCGTCAAAGATTCCTTCATCACCTGTTGGAAGTTATGGTCGTTGAAGATTCCTTCATCACCTGTTGGAGTTACAGTCGTCAAAGATTCCTCCATCATCCGGTTGAATCAAAGTTAACCCAAGACCCTCTCTGGTTCAGTCAGATCGACACTAAGATCTCCCTGATTTTTACGCTAGTGGAAGATATTCCGAGTTTTTGATATTTCAGATAAATCTCTCAGCGAGTTATTCTGATTTTCTTCACTATCAGAGATGAAGAATCCAACTCCTTTCTCCTTCATCAGTTCTGGATTTATTTTCCCCATCAAAAGGTCGTCTTGAAAAACATTACACCCCATGCATCAGGATATCATGCAACACAATCTCATTTTTGAGGACACCATTGTTTGATAGATGCCATTAACCTTTACCTTTCAGGAAAATTACAATCAAATTCAAGCGATACAGCTTTTACTTCAGTTGAATTACGGACAAGTTCCTAAATCTCGGCAAAAAAAAAATAACCCACCAGCAGAATAATGGTCAACTGAAGCTCCTAAAAATCTGTTTCTCTCAAGAATGAAGATTCTCATCCTTGAAACCTCAGAAGATTGGTATACTCCCAAGCTTCTGATACCGTTAACAAAATGAAGATTCTCATCCTTAAAACCTCAGAAGATTGGTATACTCCCAAGCTCCTGATACCCTTAACAGAATGAAGATTCTCATTCTTGAAACCTCAGAAGATTGGTATACTCCCAAGCTCCTGATACCCTTAACAGAATGAAGATTCTCATCCTTGAAACCTCATAAGATTGGTATACTCCCAAGCTCCTGACACCGTTAACAGAATGAAGATTCTCATCCTTAAAATCTCAGAAGATTGGTACACTCCCAAGCTCCTGATACCGTTAACAGAATGAAGATTCTCGTCCTCAATACCTCAGAAGATTGGCATACTCCCAACCTTCTGACCCAAACTCCTGAATGAAGATTCTCATTTTTGCTTCCCCAGTAGATTGGCATACACCCAACCTCCTGATATTCCCGCCATAATGAAGATTCTCATTCTCAAAGTGGCATATAACCTGATATTCCTGACAGAATGAAGATTATCATTCTCAAAGTGGCATATTACCTGAATTACTGATACTCTCGACATAACGAAAATTCTCATTCTCAAAGTGGCATATAACCTAGATTCTTGATATTCCCGACAGAATGAAGATTCTCATTCTCAAAGTGGCGTATAACTTGAGTTCCTGATATTCCCGACAGAATGAAGATTCTCATTCTCAAAGTGGCATACGACTTAACTTCTGAACTTATTCCAAACAAGATTAAGCTTTTCCCAGAATCCTGAGCTTATTCTCCAGCAGGATGGCTACTCTTCAGCAGTACAGCTACACCCCACAGAGTTTTTACTTCCCGACAAAATCAAGATTCTCATCTTTGATTCTCCAGAGCTTTCTTTACTCTCAACATGAATTTGTCAGAGTTTTTAGTCCCTTGCAGATTTAAGATTCTCGTTCTTGACTCCTCAGTACAAATCCCCCTGGTAGAATAAAGATTCTCATTCTCGATTCTCCACAATGTTTTCAGACATTCCCCGACAAAGTTCTCCTCAAAATAGGAATCCCCAGTAGATTATCATACAACCCAAACTCCTGACTTTCCCCAGCAGTATAACTTCCCCCACAGAGGTTGTCAAAAAGCTTGAAGACACACATGCTCTTCAACAGTGGTCCCAGGACTTCTCATTCTCAATGGTCAAAGGGTTTTCAATCCCCAGCAACAGTCAAGGATTTATTTTCCCCGACAGCGGTCAAATATTTTATTATTTCCAGCTATCCAGGATTTATCTTCCTCCGCAAGATGACCTAATCATCTTACATGCGCATTCATTGAATTCATATATCATAAACATTGACATAACACATATATTGCATCATACATTTCATACAACATAACTTTGTGTTTCAGCTAATATTTTATCCATCGCAGGATATGTTTAGCAAGTTTCAAACTTCAAGAACTTCTGAAAACAGTTTACTGATGCACCAAACACAGAGGCTAATTTATTGCTTATTCAGACCCCCAGCTCAGAGACGTTCCAAACATGGATACCTTTCTGATACTCACCCTTTCACCTACAACATACAGTTCAACAAACATTCTTGGATGGCATCTTTAAGCTCATCTCCGACAAGATTCTGTCACATCTCCAAATGGCATCTTTAAGCCCATTCCCTCAACTATGCTTTGACGAGTTCAAATTTATGGGCACTCAAGTGTCCAATCATCTTTTACCTTCGATTCGCGAATGACAAAATTGTCAATCTAACTCTTCAGGTTCAAGAAGATTGAACAGGGGCAACTGTTGTACCCCAAAATTTTCCCTCCCTTTTTCACAAGAAAATCACAACCCTAGGGTTTTTCTCTGATTTTTAAGATTGGCTCAAGAATCGGTCAAACAGACTTTTCTTTATCAGTCAATCCAGAATTAGGGTTTTCTCTGATTTTTTGAGATTGGCTGAGGAATTGATCAAGCAGACCTTTCTTTGGCAACAAATCCGGAATTAGGGTTTTCGCTCGTATTTCTCATAAGAAACTGAATCCTCAGAAATCCAGTTAACTGTTACATTGTTTTCACGCTTGTTCAAGTTTACTGGTTGTTTCTCAAAACCTAATTATCTGGGATAAGAGCTGAGACTTTTGTTTGGAACATTAAGGCATCTTCTTGTTAGTGGAGTGAAATGTTTGCCAGTTAATGGAAATGCTTGTTTGTTTAGAATGCGCAACGCGTATGTTGATTGGAATACTGATGCAAAGAGATTGCAGAGTTTTTATGGATTACTTGGATTTTAAGTCATCTGTATTGGAAATGGGGGAATGCAATTTCATTCATTGTTTAATCAGGAATCTTAAATAAAAGTGAAGAGGCAAAGGGAAAGATTGGAAGATATTTGACAGTAGAAATTTCTTTTGGATAAAGACTTTTTATTCATTTCAAATGTTGTTACAAAATTTATTTGAATATTGTAAATTTACAACTTATAGTATTTACAATAATAATGGTTTACATCAAATGAAAAAAATCTATCTATTTCTAAGCCTAAACTCCTAAGCTTCAAGTGCTCCTATGCTCAAGATCTTTGGCTTCTACTGCTTCCTTTATTGCCCAAGATGCATTCACCTGAAAAAGAAGAAAGAAAAGAAATCAGCACAGTTAATTGAAAAAAGAATTTTCAAGCAGAAGAAAAGAAATCATCATTAAAGTTTGCCGGCCGGAATCAAAATGCTATGTTCATCATATTTTATTTTCCTCTCTGCAAATCTCAAGAAGATTGCTCTTCTCGGTTCAGAGAGAGAAAAATAAAAGATATAAATTGCAAGCATACAATTGGTTCAAATGCAAAAACATAGGCAAGTTGCAAGGCAAAGCAAAGTGTACTACAAACTAAACTAAACTGCAGTAGTCAAACCAAGTCAGCAAGGCAAACATAAGCAAGCATGGCAAGCTAACTAAACAATGCATTAACTAGAAGAGTATGAACTATTTCGAATGCAGCCCGGAGAATCCATTCTTGACTTACAAAAGAGATTTGTGCATTTGACAAATCACTTAAGTGCTCTTGGTAAAACCTTGACAAATGATGAACTCAACTTGAAAGTCCTCAGATCATTGACTAGGGAATGGCAACCAAAGGTAACGGCAATCTCGGAAAAGAAGAGTCTCTCCGTAATGACTTCCGCTACATTATTTGGCAAACTTCAAGAATACGAAACGGAACTCGGTAGACTTGAAAAACATGAGAATCTAGAAAAGAAGTCCAAAAACAGTGCTTTAAAAATTGATTCAAAGGAAGTTGTAAAAGAAGACAATCCGGAAGAAGATGAAAATTTCATGCTTCTTTTTAAAAGACTTGGGAAGTTTTTTGGCAGAAATGACAAGGGCGGATCTCATGAACATAAGAGAAAGCACTTCAAGAAAAGAGAAGCCTCCACATCAACACAAGATGTATCATGTTATGAATGTGGAAAGCAAGGACATATCAAGCCAAATTGTCCAAATCTTCCAAAGAAAAACGGATTCAAAGGAAAGGACTCAAAACAAAAGAAAGCCTACATAGCATGGGAAGATAATGATATGAGCAGTACATCAGAATCGTAAAGCGACGAATGTGCAAATTTAGCCTTAATGGCATCACATCACTCCTACGACGAAGAAGAGGTTAGTAATGAATTTACTCTTTTTGATGATGATGTTCAAGGTGCAATTGATGAACTCTTGAAAGAATGCAAAAGTTTATACAAAAAGGTGTCAAACCAAGAAAAAGAACTTCTAATTTGTCTAGAAAAAATTGACACCATGACTAAAGACTTTGATCTTCAAAAACAGAATTTTATAAAAGAAAAGGAAAACTTTGCATGCTCCAAGTGTGAATCAAATGTCTTTCAAATTGTTCAATTGAAAAGAGTCATTGAACGATATGAAAAAGGACAAATAGGATTGGAAGGATTACTAAGCCAACAACGTTATCCAAATGATAAAAGAGGTCTTGGTTATGTGAATACTAAGAAACCAAGTAACAATCCCACTGTTTTTGTAAAGGCAAGTAATAGTTCCAATCCCAAGATAGTAGAAAAGAAGCAAGTTGTTCATAATCATCAAAAGAAAAAGGCTAATGTATCTAAAAGAAAACAAATTCCTAGATACAAGAGCAAATTTGTTCCAAACTGTTTTTATTGTGGTATTATTGGACACACACCCAATGCATGCTATATTAGAAATTTCAGTATGGCTAGTGGACATTATGCATGGGTGAAAAAGGGAACTAACTATGAAGGACCCAAGGCCACTTGGGTACCTAACAAGAAATAATCTGTTTTTGTAGGTATGCTTGAAATCCACATCAAATCTTTGGTATCTTGACAGTGGATGTTCAAAGCATATGACAGGAGATGTACACCAATTTTCATATCTAGTACATAAAGCCAAAGGGTATGTCACCTATGGAGACAACACCAAAGGAAAGATTCTTGGCGTTGTAATAGTTGGCACACCTCCATCCATTCAAATTGAGGATGTTCTCTATGTTGAAGGATTAAAGCACAACCTCCTTAGCATAAGCCAACTTTGTGATAGATGGTTCAAGATCAAATTCAACAAAGAAGAATGCCTTATTATGGATGAGGCAACCAATGAGGTAAAATTCAAAGGTATAAGATCTAATAATATTTTTATGATTACTCTAGATGATTTGTCTATGAAGGTACAGTGTCTTATGGTAAACAACAATTTCCATATCCAGGACCCTTCCAATGACCAATATTATTGAATTCTTGTTATTTATCATTATGTTTTTGTTTTGTAATCATTCAAGTGTTAGTCTGTTGTATTTGAACTTTGTTTGCTATTTTTAAACATTTGCTTTTTAGTTCTTGTTCATATATGTTTCAAACTGTTATAAGTATCACTTTTTGTTACATCTTTCCCTTCTTTTTATAATGTCAAAGGGGGAGAAGGTTGTGATAGCACTTTATGGTTGTTTGTTTCAATTTTCTTTACAGGGCAAGCTTTCAAAAACTTTTTCTCCATAGGGGGAGAAAACTCATTTTTCTCCAATTCTGAACAACTCATAAAGAAAGATGGTTTGCCATCATCAAAAAGGGGGAGAATGTAATCTCAAGCCTCAACTCAACTTTAGTTTTGATGAAAGACAAACAAGCGAGTTTTGATGAAAGACAAACAAGCACTATGGCAAGAAGGAAAAGAAGTGGAATTAGCTTAAAGCATCATTCTCTCAAAGCTTCAAGGATCATGGCAAGCAATCAAGTATATCAATTCTCATTTGAACTACATTGATTAGAAATGCTCAAAAATGATATACACACTTGCCACAACACTTCACTTAAATTTTAAAACAAATTTTAAGTTTTTTACTGATGTAAATCGATTAACACTTGATGTAAATCGATTTACACATGCCTTTTCAAAAACTGATTGTCTCTGGCAGCAATCGATTTACATGAAGTGTAAATTGATTGATCACAGAACTGAGTTGAATTTTTAACACTTGTAAATTGATTTACACAACATGCTAATCGATTTACACTTCAAATTTTTTGAAAACATGAACGTTACAAACCCGTGCAATCGATTTACATCTTATGTTAATCGATTTACACATTGTAACTTTTGAAAAATCTGAATTGGTTTCAAGATATCCTTCACACCTTTTCTCCAATAGATGCATACATTGCATCCTCTCAAGTTTTTCAAATAGAAAAGTGTCCATTTGGAAAGGTATCTTGATTACTTTAAAATGCTAAATTTTTCAAATTATAAAAAAACTCTTCTCTTATGCAATAATCCTGAACTTTGTAAAATATTCAAACTTCATATTTCTGAACTTTTAAGAACAAAGATTTTCTGCACTTTCACACATATAATAACAGAAATCTTTGAGCATTATCTAACCATTGTGTTACAGTTTGAATTTCTTACAAGAGAAGAAAGAAGAAACTTCAAAGAAGTCACTCTATGTGATCAACATCTTTCAAGAAATCATACTTCATAGAATTATACAAAGTGTAACTTATTTCCAGGATTGTTGGAATTAAGTATTAGAATACTTTTGTTCCTTGTTGTCCATTGTTGGAAACAAGAGGTATCTTTTGAGAGGATTGTTATCAAGAGACTTATTGGAAATCCAAGAGGGTCTTCTTGGTATTTGTTAGAGTCTTTAGTTGATAAGACTAGGAAGAGTCTTGTAAAAGTTCTAACAAAATAGTGAAATCTCTTGCGTGTTTGCAAGGGGACTGGACGTACTTCCGGGGTGTGGAAGGAACCAGGATAAATCTCCGTGTCTCTTTACTTTCTGCACTTTACAGTATTTCCAAAGCACTAAAACAAAACCAGAAAGTATAAAATAAGTCAAAAATCGACCACCACCTAATTCACCCCCCTCTTAGGGCAATCTTAAACTAACAGACCTTTTAGTGAAAAGAGTTTGCAGTTTTGGCAGAAGCAGTTTTCAAGTTATCAAAGAAAACAAAAAGATATAAAGAGAAGAGACTGTATAACAGTCCCAAAAAAAAGAGAGAAAAACATTGAGTAAAATCTGCATAAACTGCTATCAAAGCTCAAACCCTGCATAAACTACTATCAAAGCTCAAAACCTGCGTAAAATGCTATCAAAACACAAACAGAACAAAGGCCAAGCTTAACAAACTCAAGCTCAACAAACCTGCACAAAACTTGCAAGCCTGTAAGCCTGCTAGCACAAAACCTGCAAAACTGCAAATTACAGTTCCAAAGCCAAGCTTACTCAAGCTCAACAAAACTGCAATTCCAACTCCAATCAGTTGGCCCAAGCAATCTGCAAACAACAAACTGTAAGCCTGCATCTCAAACTGCAAGCCTGCATTTCAAAATGCAAAATCCAAACTCAAAGGAAAGCCAAACTGTAAGTGAATCAAGCAAGCCAAGCTGACAAAAAAAAACAATACCAACTTCAGATTTTCACATCATCAGCTAACATCAAACCAATGAATCATC
Organism: Vicia faba; assembly: GCA_948472305.1. Taxonomy (NCBI): domain Eukaryota; kingdom Viridiplantae; phylum Streptophyta; class Magnoliopsida; order Fabales; family Fabaceae; genus Vicia; species Vicia faba. The sequence continues at coordinate 467,902,714 of OX451735.1, read as the reverse complement.
AAGCTTATCGACAAAAATCAAGCAAAGTTTCAGATTTCTTTTTCATCATCATTAACAGAAGAAAAAAACAACAAACTCAAAGCAAAACAACATAAGCAGTTTTCATAATCAAATCATCATCAAACATCAACAGTCAACGAAAACACAAGTCTCAGAAATAAACTCATCATCAATATTCTGCAAGGAGAAAGGAAGAGATTCAGAAGCAAATAGAGTTTTCAGAATCAAATCGTCACCAAACATCAAAAGCGAAAGGCAAAAGTTTCAGAAGCTAAGTTCATCACCAACAAAAGTCAGAAGCAAGCAAGTTTCAAAAACGTGTTCATCACCAATAAAAGTCAGAAGCAAGCAAGTTTTCAGGAAATACTCATCATCAAACAAATCAAGAAAATACAGAAATACCAGAAGCGCGTTCATCTCGTCTCCTACCGCCTCTGGCCACCAAGAGCGCCGTTGGTCCAACCCATTTCTCCTCTCCCTCCATTTTCTAGAAAGATCTCTCAAGGTATAATTTCTTTTTCCAAATTTTACTGCATCATATTCATAACAACCATGGGTTAAAGAACGAATCTGAACAAAATCAAGAGAATCAAGCGATCAAACATTGAAACTGTAAAAAACCCTAAAACGCATTTGAAACGAAACTGTACCGTTCAAACAATTGCCTTGGACCGTCGTGAAGATGAGAGGGCTAGGGTGGCGCTCTGGAAACCTGGAGGTTTGAGGAAGGATCAACGTTATGGCCTGATAAGAGAAAGATGAAACGGAGAAGAAGAAGAGCAAGAGTGGCACCGCTGTTGTAAACGAACAAACCCTAAATCTGCCAAAATGAGAAAACCCTAAAAACATTATACAAATTCACTCTGGGCCTGTTCTCCCCAAATTGCCTTAAGCCAACAACATTTTCTGCACATACCCCCCCCCCCCCCCCATTTCATCCATTTTGGCTTTTTTGTTTCTTCTTCCATTTGGGCCTAACCCCCAATCAAACCTTAAGCCCATATTTTAATTCATTTTTATTTTATACTCTTTTTAATCATTTTAATTAATTTGTTTTATTTCTTTAGTTTAGTTTATTTTGTTAATAATAATATTAGTAAGATTTATTAAAAAATTAATTTTTTATTGTCATTCTTTTATTAATTGATTTTTTTTAACATAATAGAATACAAAAAATACTAGAATCTTTGTTTAAGTAGTTTTTTCTTTTTAAATTTTTTTTACATAATTCATAAAAAACACAAAAATAATAATAATACTTAATATTCATTAGGTTAAATTTTATTTGTTTATTTGTAAATAAATACATGCATCTCATAATTCTTTGATTTTCTTTATCTTATAAATTGTTATAATCTTATGTTGAATTGCGACAATTCGATTTGGTTGTAACACATATTTGGACATTATTATTCATGTGAGACTCATCCCCATTTGTAAATAATCGTACCCCCATCCCCGGATACTTTTTGTAATAACTTAGACTTTAAATTCCCGCAATTTATTGTTTTCAATATACTGTATAGTAACTACGGTTTGTATGCCAAAATCAAAACCAACAAATAGTTTAACCTAATCAAAGACCAAAATGCATGAAAAACAAACACAATGCACACTTGCACCCCTAGGGTTACAATCCACATATTTCCTTCAAAAATGGGCCATGGAATGCATGTTAAGTACTTTGGCAAAACAAAAACAAAACAAAAGATCATAGTCCATCGATGACTCTATCTGAGTTGCCTAAACAAAATGATCAAGTCCCTCAAGAAAATTGCCAAAAATACTTAGCACAATTGCTATCATGGTCTATACGATGACTCGCGCCTGTCCCGTTTAACATCCTAACACAAGGTTGTTCACCAAATGCAATGGTGAAATAACACTGTTAAAAGGGTTAAAAACATAAGAAAGATCTTTAAGTAAAATAGGGTAGACAACTCTTAGTTACTTGATCAAAACCTTGCAAAACATCTTTGCCATTTTCAAACACACCTCACAACACAATTTCAAAACAACTTTCAAAACATTGAAATATCTTTTCAAAAAGACACACACCTTTGTATATATTCAAACAAGAATAATTACAAAGGTTGCCTAGACAAGGCTTCTTTTTCAAAGCATTTTTTCAAAACCACACACAAAGCACCATTTCAAATAATTGAAAAGCAAAGGCAAGTGATCTAAAACAAGTAACTAAGAGCCCATGGAAAACCATGGATGAAAAGGGTGCTAGCACCTTCCCTTTTCATAATCTACCCCCCGAACCCAAGAAAACATCTCAAAGGTCTTTCATGTGCTTTTTGACATTTCCTTAGGATAAAATAAAAAGTCAGTGGAGACTCTTACTAAACCGAACAATTGCGAACACAAACGCAAAACCTCAAGTCAGTTCTCCCACCGTATCACACTTAGCAAGTTTTTTGAGGGACTAGATCATTTTTGTATAGGCAACCAAGATAGCGTCATCGAGAGACTATGATCTTTTGTTTTGATTTTGTTTTGCCAAGATACCTAGCATGCATACCATGGCCATGTTTTTAAGGCAACAAGTGGGTGAAACCCTAGGGGTGCTTGTGTGCATTGTGTTGTCATTTTTCATGCATTTTTGTCTTGTGTTTAGTCATGCTATTTATTTTGATTTTTGGTTATCATACAAACCCTAATCTTTCTATCATGCATATTTGAAAGCAATAAAATGCGTAAAAGTAAATCTAAGACTATTACAACATTATTATGGGGAGGGGGGGTACAAGTTTGAATAATGGGATATTTGCAAGAAAATAAAACCCTAAAACTATTACAAGCATATTGAATTTATTTGTACAAATAAATAAATTGACAAATATTTAAATGTGCAATTAAATATAAATATGCAAAAATGTTTTTGATATTAATTTTATGTATGTAAAAAATGAATTTATTCATGTAAAAAAAAATAAGAAAATATTAATGATTATTTTTGAAAAGGGTGGAAACCCTAATTTTTGTTTAAAAGAAAATATATTATTTATTATTTATTTATGTACAAGAAAATAAATAAAAATATATACAAAAGTGTTAAAAAAATTAAAATGTGTGAGAAAATATTATTTAAGTGTATAAATAATAAAAATAAAAATATATGATATTTTTGTATTATTTACAAATTTATTTAATAAAATAAAAGTATATATTATTTAATAAACTATTTCTATGTCCAAAAAATAATAAAAATAATAAAATAAAATGTGAAAATTTAAGAAAATATTTTTGGTGATTTTTAATATTTAGAAAAAATAAATAAAAGTCAGAAATGTAAAAGAAATGAAAAAATATACAAAAATAAAGCAAACGGGCCAATGGGGTGCAGGAAGCAGGATGGGGGGTGCAAATAGCCAGCAAGAGCCAGGCCCAGCCCAACTCACGTCATCCCTAACCTCCAGAAACAAAAAACATGCACCCTGTGTTCAAACTTGTATCTCCTGCATTTATGCTTAAAAACAAAAACTTGCAACACGAAAGTTATAGCTCATCATCACACGATTCTAACCATATAAAAAACTTGATCTAAATCTAAGAAACTAGGGAGAATTTTATCACCCCCAATTTCTGACCTAAAAAATTCAGAAACTTCAACATCCAAATTCTCCTAGCTCAGTTAACATAAATGAATTCTATACATATGTACAACTCAAGGACAATGAGGACTACATTTTTTCTTCACAAACTTAAGCCTAATGATTCTTAAATAAGGAGATAGAAGTTTGAGAAATACCTGTTTCAGTCAAGTTCGAATATGGCAATGCAACAACTTTTAGTGAGGCCTGAGGTTCTTTTGAGCTTGCTTGATGTTCCCTTGACCTTTCCCAATGCTTAGCTTACTTTGAAATGGCTTGAATCTCTCTATATAACTCAACCTGCAAACTTGGAATTTGAAAATGGTGAAGCTTGAAAATGAAGTTACAGTTGCTTGAGAATGGTTGGGATAGCTTAGGTGTATTGTTTAAAATGTGTTTGAAGTGGTTTGGGACAAAACGCACGAGTGGATTTTATTTTGGAAGTGAATCTGCAGAACCTGCCCTGTTTTGACAAGAACATGGTGTTTTGGTGTTTAAGGGTGTTTGAGAGGCTTGTAGCTCGTGTTTCTGGCTTGGTGTGATATGTGAAGTTGTTTGAAATGTGCACAAGACTTGGTTTGATCAGATACCAAAGTTATGGACCTTTTGCACAATTGCTTGTTTTTGAAGAAAAGGTGGGAAGTGACAAAGGCAAGGTCTGTACAGGCTAGCTCCAGGCCTGCACATAGTTGGTACCAATTGCCAGATAATCATGGACTTTGTTTGCATAAAGAAATCAGGTACATGGCTCAAGACAAACCAAATTGCATAAAGTGACCTTTATCAAAATGGCATTGTTATCTTTTTGCCAAAAATGGATTAATTCAATGTGTAATGTTCTAAAGCTCAGAACAAAGCCTCTAACAAATGTATTTTCATTTAATTTATGAGTGTAGAACATATTAGAACCTGTAAACCAAGTACAAGCATGCTTTGGACAGAATTGCAAGTTGTAACATGGTGCAAAATGCCTTGGACAAAAGTGATAATTTTCCATTTTCAAACCTTCGATTCTCCATAACCACAAATGATCTTTGAGAGTTCTTGGACATTTCGGAAAGCTTGTAACAAGCTCTACAAACCATCTGTGAAATGAATTTTGAGATTCAACTTGGAACTATGTGAAAAATTGCCATGAAGATAGGTCAAAATCCTGCCTAAACTAGGGAAAAATTTCACTAAGTTAGAAAATTTTTAGACCCTTATCCACAAAGTTGTATATTTTGTGGAGGACTACAACTTTCATGTTGGAAGTTTTGTTTGAATCCAATTGCATCAGGATGAAAAAGTTGAGAAAAGTTGGGAAAAAATAAGAAATTTTCATAACTTAGAAAATTTCTAAGTTATGAAAATTTTCCATTTTAAACCCTAATTTTCAAAATTAGGTTTCTTGGTGAACAAGTTTCATGTTTTGACACATCTTGATGAAAAATGACCCTTGGCACTTGATTTTGACCAAAAAGTCAAAGTTTGACTTTTCAGTGTACAGTTGATTTTTTATCAGTTGACTGGAAAATTCATCTGTCAATCCAATGCATTTGAGATCTTTTGAACCTTGTGATTAGGACAAGATGATGCCATTGAGTCCTTGAAACCATTCTTGAACCCAATTTGCCATTGGCTAGGTGAAAAATCAGAAATTGCCCTTCTGCAGTCAAAACCATAAAAATGACCATTTTGCCCTTTTGATGATCTGATCAAATTTGTTAAGGAGTTGTGGTCCAAACTTGATCAAATGGTTCATATGAGTCTATAATGTTGATGTGTGGATAAAAAATTATGAGGTTTGACTGTAAATTGCCCAAATTGACTTTTCCCCAATACAGTTGATTTTTAGGTCAACTGTCCAATTGACTGGGCAAAAATTTGATTCAAGGCTTGAAACTTGGTATGGGAAATCTTATAAGTCCAACATGAAGTATGAAAGTCACATGAGGCATTGGAATTCCAAAAATCCTTGTGCAAACTCAAACCCTAATTTCAGGTCAACAGTGCAAGGAGATGTCTTGAGCAGAGCAAACCCTAATTCTGTCTTGAGTCCAAAGAGTCTTGTGAGGGGAAATCTTGATAAAATGAGAGGGCAAAGTTTGGGGTACAACAGTTACCTAAACATGCATTAGGCTAAAGTGAATCAGGACATCACAACAAAGTTTTCCTGAACATGAAATAGGCTATGTGAATCAAGACATCACAACAAAGTTTATCTAAACATGCAATAGGCTAAGTGAATCAAGAATTCACAACATTTGAACATGAATCAAAAGAAGATAAGAAGTGAACATGCACCACAATATGAAAGAGTATCATAAGATAAGAAGGAAACATGCATCATAATATGAACAAGTATCATAGGATAAGAAAATTAAATAAGTATCAAGCAATAAGAACAAGCATCTATTTTGACATGTACCAAAGTAAAAGGTGAACAAGCGTCATGTTCTTGCATAGAACAAATATCCAGCTGACTTCCCGTCTCTTGTTAGGGGGAGCTACCAGAGTAAGTTTAAAAGAGGATTAAGGGATTTGGGAGCTACGTCAATGAAGCGTGTGTGTCAAGATGAGTGTCTTGCTTATGCCTTTATCGGGAGTTGATATGTGCAAATTGTAGTTATTTTTGTATATACTTTTTATTGCACTTATTGACTCTTTGTTGTTAATATCGGTTGAATAAACCCGACTTTTGTGTAAATACATTTAGTTTGTGTTTATTTGTGTTTTTGTGTAGATAGTGTACCATTTGATGTTTTTCCATTCATTTTGTAGGTATTTGATGCATTTTGGAGCATCGAGGAATAAGGTGTCGAAGGCACGGCTCCGGTTGGCGTTTTCGGAATAAAAGACCATTTTTGAGAATTTTTGCCCATGAAAGCCCGCTTAGCGTGCAAACGGGCGTTAAGCGTGAGTTCGCTCGGCGCATTTTGTAGTGTGCTGCTTGCAATTTGACATTTTGGTAGAAGCTTTGTTTTTTAACCCGCTTAGCGCGACTTTACGTGATTTAGTGTGTTAACTAAATGCAGCCTACTTAGAGCAGTGAGCCCGCTATGCCCGGTCTGCTAAGATTTGTTTTATAACTTCATTTTCAATACATTTTGTGTTATGGTCTTTTGGGTGTTTTTGTTCCCAAATTCCATCAACCTCATTTTGGGTAGATTAGCTTAGATAACAACTATGGAGCTTGCATACAAATGATCCGGGGTGGATTACTATTCGGTCGACGCTGACAAATTGATAGACTTAAGGGTCATTTCTCTTTTTGTTTTTGTATTCTCTATTGGTTGGGTTTGTATATGTATTTTCTTGAACTAGTGTGTATTTTCCTCCCTTGGTGTTGTATAAAGCTTGCTTTACAAATCTTTGTCGGTTGTTGTCCTTTATTTTGGCTCTGTGCTTAGGGGTTTGGGTTGTTATAGACATATACTACTCGAATTTTTACCCAGGATAATTATCTAATAGTGTCTGAATTCTAGAGATAGATTTAGCATTTTTATGCACTTGAGTAAATATGATTAATGCCTCTGTGTTAGTTTTGTTAACTGAGAGATTGTTAACGCGATTAACACGGTTGACCTCTGTGTTTTTAAGGTTGGTTGAGAAATCGCTGTTGAGATGATATAGTGGGTGTTGTGTTTGATATGTGATGACATCGATGAGTCATGTAGGTTGAGTATGACAGGTCGATAGGTTTAATTTTATGAAGAGTGGGTTATTATGCATGCTTGATAAGTATTTTCTCCTATGATTGAATTCTTTTCCTGTTGATAACTTTTAATTCTCGCCTTTACTTATAACCCATTTAAACTGCAACTCATTAACAAGATATTTATCGAACGACATTTCAATACACCAATCTCTGTGGACACGATACGATATAACCTATATCACCGATAAAAATAATACTTAACTTTTTGCTTGCCGCTTTACAGCACCCAGCAAAATGGCGTCGTTGTCGGGGAATGGTGTTTATTATTTTGCATTGCGATGGTGTCTTTGTTTTTTAGTTTTCTAATTATTGTATATGTTGTATAGAATGTGTACATAAACTTGTATTTTTTTACTTGTACATGTTTTGTGTTTACTTTTCATACTTGTGCATATATGTGTGTTTCTTTGTGTTCATGTGTTATTGTGAATTGTCTTGTTTCGTAACATTTGGTGTGTGGTTGTTAGGACACTTTCTTTAGATTTGCGCGGTGTAAAAATACCATGGCATGACGATAGGAGGTTACTAAATCGCACAATAAGGCGTCGAGCTTACGACATAAAACAAGCATGTTTTATTTGTATTCGTTTATGTATATGTTTACTTGTGTTTTAACAAGTTGAAATTGGACTTGTTTTACAACTCTCAAATCTTCACTTTTCAAATTGTTAAGTCACTTTCACTCGTTTGTTTTGTTATGTAATTTTGAGTTTTTCCGCAAACTTGTCGTGTTTAGTTTAGCTTGTGGAAGTGTGTATGTGTTTTAAATACTGTTTAGAGGCATAAATAAGATTGTGTAGGTGTAAGTGGAGTTTTCATAGCAGCTGCACTATTTACCCTATTTTTCTGCAACTGGTGTAGCACGTTCTATGCCACATAACGTGCTCTACTATGCTGCGCTAGTGAATTCTTTTATTTTCACTTTCTTTCCTTTATCACAATTCCACCTAGGCTTTAAATAGTTTATAATATTAGTATAATTAATTCTTTTGTTATTGTTTGGACTCAATTTTGGTTCGATAGCTTGAAGTCGCTTTTGGTGATTTTCCAAGTTTGAGTGTTTTAACTTGCAAATGTGTGGTAATGATATTGTTAAAGTTTTGTACACGTTCAAGATATGTGTTTATCGCTTTCTATACTTTAGCATATTCATGATACTTATGATTTTTACAATTTTTTATGCCACTCATTCTTTTGCACACTTGTTCATGTGTGTATCACTTTAGTTCATACCCTTTTTGTGAGGTAGCTTTCCATTGTTCACATATACTGGAGACCATAACTCTTGTTTTAACTTTATTTAATTGTGTTTAATCTTTTGTTTGTGTTGATTGTATGAAAGCATGAAAATGATCAAGACATTTTGTTTGATTTTGAGCACAACTACCTAGCCAAATAGTCAATTCACCTTATGAGTGTGTGATAATTGGTATCCCCTTTTGACCTTTTTGTCGATATCCATGTTATTTTTGCTTAATGTTTGTCTATGAGTGTTTGGTTCATCTTTTTGTATCGATATTTATTCTTTTTTTTCTTGAACCCTCAACTATGATTTATGGTTTGAATTTTTGTCTTTCCTTAGAAAGTAGGGAGTATTCATATTATTAGTATGGTTGAACTCAAGTTGGAGAGAAAAATGATTGTGCACGTGTGGTTGATTGCTATGAGGTTGAAAAAAAAGAAAAAAAAAAGAATTATAAGAAAGAAAAAGAAAGAAAAAAATTGAATTTTTTTTAAAAAAAAGAGAAAAAAAGAGTTCGAATAATTGTGCGAATAAATATTGTGATTGGTTTGAGAAATTTGGAATGAAGAATAAGTTTGATTGAGATTTTCTTACTTAAAACTTTGTGAGTTGATCACTCCCTTAGGTTTAGGAAAGTTTTTGTTGAGATTATTTTTAGGACTTATCCCTTGTTTGTTAACCAAGTCACATTACAACCCTGAAAAGTCCTTGAGATTCTTGCCTTCGTATGTTCAATGTGAATTTTTGGATGACGGCATAATTTATCCTTTTGCTTGCAAGATTGTGGATGAGTGAAAATACCTTATTTTGAGTTTTTTTCATCTACTGATGATTGTTTTTGCTAGGTGTGATTCATTTGTGAACTAGTGTTATTTTAGAATGTTTAACATGTTCTTTATATTTAGCATTCGTTTCGTGTTTATGTTATCATCGTAATTTAGTGGTAAGTAGTTACTTAATGTGTACTATTTTTCATTTGAGTCATTGCATTTGTTTTTCGTTTTCAAAACTTGTTGATTCATGATTCTTTGGTTGATTACTTTTGGTTGTTTGAGTTGTTTGGCCTTGTTTGAGGACAAACAAGTTCAAGTTGGGGAGAGTTTGATAACTGCAAATTGTAGCTATTTTGTATATATTTTTTGTTGACTTATCGACTCTTTATTGTTAATATTGGTTGAATAAATTCAACTTTTGTGTAAATACGTTTAGCTTGTGTTTATTTGTGTTTTTGTGTACATAGTGTACCGTTTGATGTTTTTCCATTCATTTAGGTGGTTTAGTGTGTTAAATAAATGCAGTCCGCTTAGCGTGGTGAGCCCGCTAAGCATGGTCTGCTAAGATTTGTTTTATAAGTTCATTTTTATTACATTTTGTGTTATGGTCTTTGGGGTGTTTTTGTTCCCAAATTCCATCAACCTCATTTTTGGGTAGATTAGCTTAAATCAAAACTATGGAGCTTGCATACGGATGATCCAGTGTGAATTGCTCTTCGATCGGTGTTGAAAAACCGGTAGATTTGCGGTTCATTTCTATTTTTTTGTGTATTCTCTATTGGTTAGGTTTGTATATGTATTTTCTTTGACTCGTGTATATTTGTTGCCCTTGGCGTTGTATAAAGCGTGCTTTACAAATCTTTGTTGATTGTTGTCCTGGATTTTTGCTCTATGCTTAGGGGTTTGGATAGACATATATTGCTCGAAATCTTATCCAGGATGATTATCTAATAATGTATGAATTCTAGAGATAGATTTAGCGTTGTTATTCACTTAGTTGTCTGATTAATTACTATTTATTAGTTGTGTTGAATGAGAGATCATTATTGTGAGTAGCATGGTTGACCTTTGTGTTGGTAAGGTTGGTTGAGAGATCGTCGCTGAGATGATGTAATGGATGTTGTGTTTGATACATGATGACATCATGAGTCTCATAGGTTGAGTATGACAGGTCGATAGGTTTAAGGTTGTGAAGAGTGTGTTATTATGCATGCTTGATAAGTCTTTTATTCTGAGAATGAATTCTTTTCCTGTTGATAACTTTTAATTCCCACATTTACTTTTAATCCATTTAAACCCAAACTCACTAACAAGAGATTTGTTGAATGATATTTCAATACACCAATCTCTGTGGACACGAAATGATATAACATATATCACCCGATAAAAATAATATTTTACTTTTTGCTTTCCGCTTTACCTCTTCCAGCAGGAGCCCTTTTATAGAGTGTTTTCTTTATGTCATCAAAAGCCTCCATTAATGAGTGACTCTTGAGTTCCATAAATACATAACCTTCGTCGTCTCCATGAATGGAGATGATTAGTGTTGTGTAATATAGTAATGAATGTGTTGTCGGCGGTTATTGGCTTTAATGAGCTGAGATGATGACTGATTACAGGCAGGTTCGTCTCAGCCACCCACCTTATCCGACTCCATGATGTTGATGGATTACTACCCAGGTGTGTGATCATCTGATACTCCATTACAGATCTGAACCTTGGGTACCCCCGCTCTTGAGACGATTACTGGTTTAACCTTCCTTTCTGCCGATTACACTACCTAATCGTGTCAAACATTTTTGGGATGTAAATAAGCCCCCCGAGTTTAAGTCATTTCTTATAAGGATGTCGTGTTATGTCACATAGTCGTGGAAGGTATTGCACGCGCTGTCGGGTTGCTTCTCTATTTTGGCCTACGTGGTGCATAGTGAAGAGTCACCATTTTCTGTTTCCTAAAGTAATAATGATTTCCACCTATACCTTTGTTCATTGGGTGACGTTTTCCACTCATAGTGCATTGTTAATTGAGCTCTATTAAAGCCCTTCTTTCATTTTTCCTTTTTTATCTCTAACATTGTAGAAGGCGTTACATCTTCAGAGGCGTTCAAACAACTTCAAGAGGTCTTCATTCTCTAGGTATTTCCGCTTACCCTTTCATTTTCGCTTTGCCTTTTAGATTATGGTTATCCTAAGAGAGTGTGACGATGCGGGAAATGTTATAAAACATGATGCACCCAAAAATTTTCCCTCTACTCTAACATGATCATGCATACATACCATTGATTTCATGGTTACAGGATCAAGACATTTATCCGTGTCAGGCTACAAACCATATATGACATAATAAACTCATCTTATAGGATATGTTGGCTTAACATAGTGAAGATTGCAGTGTACAAGGTATATCATTACAAATAACAATAACATCAAATATAAGACAAACATTTACACTGTTATTTAAAAATACATAAACAATACAACATTCACAATAACTTACCTTAAACAATAACATACCATTACAACAACATACAACATATATCAACAAAAACAAAATCATCGACAACATACAACTTTTATCAACAACAACATACCTTAACAACAACATACAACATATATCAACAGAAACAAAATCATCAACAACATACAACTTTTATCAACAACAACATACTTTAAACAACATACAACATATATCAACCAAAAAAATCATCAACAACATACAACTTTTATCAACAACAACATATCTTAAACAACATACAACTTATATCAACAAAAAAAAAATCATCAACAACATACAACTTTTATAAACAACAACATATCTTAAACAACATACAACATACATTAATAAAAAAAATTTCAACAACATACAACTTTTATCATTAATAACATACCTTAAACAACATGCAACATATACCAACAAAAACTAAATCTTCATCAACATACAACTTTTAGCAACAACAACATACCTTAAAAAACATACAAAACACAACATATAACAACAAAAACAAAATCAACAACAACATAAAATATGAAAATGTCTCACGTACGTGAAATGTGAAGAGAAAGTGAAAGAAATTAGTTTTCTATAACACATTTCCTCGATCCATAAGAGATGAAGAAGATATGTTGGAGTTTTGTGAAAAAAATGATATGCAACCATTCATAGAGTAAGGATAAGACGTGAGAGAGGGTTAGGGTTTCTTTTTGAGAGGGATGAAGAGGGAACTTTCGCTTAAATATATCTTATACTTTTCACCACGGTTGCTAAAAATGATCGTGATTAAATGTAAGTATATTTCACAATGGTTGCGATTTTAGACGTGATGAAAAGTATTTTAATTTTAATATAAATATTAAGATTATAAGTCACATGTCTATATTGTCAGCAAAAAAAATAAAGAAAATTGCTGGTGCTGAGATTTAAAGTCTGTAAACATTACCATATCACTACAATTATTATTATGGAACATAGTGAAATGTCTTTCAATAAAGAATTAAAAAAAACAGGTGCCTAAATAAGAGTTTTTAGCTTAGTTGGTTTAATAGCCAGGATAATAGCATGTTGTGTTAGGTGTATTTTATAGTAGTGAATGAATCGTCACCGTCAGGTATGAGGACACATTTTGAGAAATACTCGGAAAAATTCTAATCATCTAAAAGGAACTTAATGCACATTTTTTTCAAAGACATCAACATCCATCAAGACTCTTCTGCTTCCTTCTTCGAAATCCCAAACTAAAGACAGACTCGTAAAGTCCTCGTTCTACAACATAAGAACAAGTGTTTAGGAGACAATTATTATAGACCGTCCGCAAGACCCGGGATGAAGACCTAATAACAAGCGTTGAAAAGGAATACAAACTAAACACGTGAACCTCATCTCTGTCAAGGACACACAATCACGTCTTCAATCACATCTCTCACTATTGATATCTAATCGAACAATCATATATACAAGACGATGAATAACACATAGCGGTTTTAACCGTCCATACTATATAAAGACCAAATCGTTCAATTTCATTTATTCAATTTATTATCACTCTCATATTACTTTTCACTTAACAATTTGAACGTTGAAATGTTAATTTTATAAGTCCACCTCCTCTCACCATAAATTTTTCAACAATATTAAAATCTTTTTTCAATACTTTATTATACATTTCTGGTTAACAAAAGAATGAACATACAATCTAATAGATGAAGATGACATCACCAAGTCCAATAATCGTGTTCATAGAAGAACGAGAACTTTTGAAAAATAGTAATAAATAAGTTATATCTTTAGACCAGGTTTTAGACAACTTTTTTATATATATATCATGATCAATGCAGGTGAGACACAAACGACGAGCTATTGTACACTTTTTCTGATATCCCATATCCTGGTTACTATTCAAGATAAGAAGAGTTCACACGTAGTTCACAGAATTTTATATGACGAATTTTATCGTAGCCTCAAATTTATGTGCGACGTGAAAGTACATAGACACGCATAATTAACATGACTGAGATAGCGACGTAGTAACTATTATTTGGCTGTTATCAGTGTCATATAGCTTATATGGAACACTTATAATCACTCTTATATTTTATTACTAATGGTCCAAAATTTTGGCATTTTCTTTTTTTTTTTCTTTTTTAAGTTACACTCTATCATGGTAGACTCACCAGATTTTATCATATTCTTCTAGGATTTATTATGTATCGTCTACTTCAACCTTACCATTGACAACGTCATAGAATGATTGTGTCCTCGTATAGTGAATACGGCGAATTATTTTTTGGTTTATTTATTGTCGCTAGTTTCGGAATGCTGCAAATCGATATGTTTAAATACTGAAAAGGAGTATAATAATCTTAATATGTAAAAGCAATAATGTTTAATTAATTTCCAAAAAATTTCAATTTCATCTTTTTGTAACATTTTCACACACCGTGTGTGTGTATATATATATATATATATATATATATATATATATATATATATATATATATATATATATATATATATATATATATATATATATATATATATATATATAGGGCCGTCCAAATAAAGTTAGAGGTCTCGTTCTAATTTTTAAAATAAATTCATTTTTTTTTTAAATACAATTATAATAATTAAAAATAACACATAAAAAATATAATTATAAAAATAAAAATATTTAATTATAATTATTTTAACTTTGATTAATTTTATTTTTTGAATTTTTTATCATATTATTTTATAATTTATTAGATTTTTATAACATCTTTTTTATGTTTATTAATTTTTATAAAAAAATTAGACTTTTAACAAATTGGGAAAATTTGGGGGCCCGTGTAATGGAGCATGTGCATATATATATATATATATATATATATATATATATATATATATATATATATATATATATATATATATATATATATATATATATATATATATATATATATATATATATATATATATATATATATATATATATATATATATATATATATATATATATATATATATATATATATATATATATAGTTGAGATATTAGATCTAATCCAAGTTGTGTAATTTAAGTTCAAATTTAATTAGGATTTGTTAGCTTACTTACTTTATAAGTTAGGTGTATATAAATAGTCATAATTTGTATTCTTATTTGTAACAACTCAATTCAATAATACAGTCATTATTTTCTTATTCTCTCTCCCTGCACTAAAAGTGTCACATGCACTAACAAATTGATATCTATTATTCTGGTTAGATACTTGATCTTGTTTCAAAGAATCACACGTCAGAGATCATATTTCCGGGATCGTGGGTTATTGTCAATCAATCGCTGTGAAGATGAATGATACTAATGGAAATCTGAATTCTCTTCCAGCTCTTGACGACGGGAATTAGATTCAATGGAGAAAATAAATGCAATCTCTGTTTGGCTTTCATGAATTCCTATAAGTGGTTACTAATGGCGATCATGCATTCGCTGCAGATGCAACAGACACACAGAAAACTGCCCACAACAAAGCCAAAAAGAAGGATTACAAGACTGTGTATTGCGTTCAAACGGTGGTCGATGCGGTGAATTTCGACAGGATATCTCATGTTGAATCGACGAAGGAGGAATGCGATATTATTTTCAAGTACTATGAAGGAGGTGAGAAATTCAAGGTAGTCAAGTTGCAAAGCTTACAATAACAATATGAATTAGTCGATGGGAGAAGACGAAAAGATTGCAAATAATGTGTTGAAGGTACATAAATTTGTCCATCTCATGAAAGGTTATGGTGAAATCCTAACTGATAAGATGATAGTTAAGAAGTTAATTCGTATGTTTACCTTGAACTTTGATCACGTTATCGCAGCTATTTAAAAATCCAACCAACTTGAAACCCTAAAATAGAAAGATTCGGTTGGTTCATTGGAAGCGCATGAGATTAGGATTGTCGAAAGGAAAGGAGCTCAAGATTGTATATTAGCTTTAAAGGACCCGTCATGGAAAAGGAATGGTGGTTCCAACAAATTCATAGTCAAAATCGACAATACTCAGAGCAATAAGTCTTGGTTGAACCCTTTATAAGCATCAGGTAGATGATAGGGCTTCTGAGTCCTCGAAAAGAGAAGTTGGAAACTATCTAAAGGACAAAGAAGATAAAAAAAGTGTGCAATTGTAAAAAATGGGGTCACTTGGCCAAGCATTATTGGTACAGGAAAGATAAGGGTTCGAGAAAAGGAAAGGACAAAGGAGCGAATCTTGCACGCCAAGATTCTGTGTATTCTGAAGGTATGTTGGTTATGGTTGTAGTTGTAGATAACCATGTCGAATCTAAGATCCGATTCCTCGAATCAGGCTTCTCGAAGAAACATAATGTAAAACTTGCTGATAATAGTTCGTTGCAAACAAAAGATACTGGTAACATAGTTTTTCAAATGAGTAACAGAGGAAAAGCTATGATCAAAGATGTACTCTATATACCTAAAATAGAGTGAAATTTTTTAGGTGTTGGACAACTATTCGCATAAGGTTTCTCAGTTATCATGAAAGATGGAGCTTTAAAATTGTTTGTAACCCAGAACAATTTGGTCTTAAAATCTCTGATGTCGAAGAATATGACATTTATGACCATGATCTGGTTGACTAAAGTACAATATCTAAAGATTGTTGTCAACCACAAGGATAATTAGTTGTGCAATTTAAAGGTTGGACATTTGAACTTTCGATCACTCGATTAGCTGATTACTCAAGATATGTTAACTAATATCCCAAGTCTTGAGATTCCTGACAAACTCTATGAATGTTGTTTAATCGAAAAGAAATCAAGAAATTCTTTTGTTTCTACTATGCCAATGAAATCATCCTACATACTCGAAGTTGTAAATTGAGATGTATGTGGCCCATTCGAAGGGCATACCATTGGTGGAAACAAATATTTTGTTTCGTTTGTCGATAGGTATAGTTGAAAGCTTTGTATCTATGTGATCAAGCGAAAGGACAAAGTATTTGAAATATTTAAGAGATTCAAGATACTTTTCGAAAACCAGAGTGAGAAGATCAAAGTTCTGCGAACAAATGGAGGGGGCGAATACACATCCAAGATGTTTGAAGATTTTTGTGCAGAACATAGTGTCGATCATGAAGTAACTACTTCATATACGCCTCAACTTAATGAAATTGCAAAAAGAAGAAAAAAAACATATTGGATATGGAGATATGCATGCGGAAGTAGAAGAACTTGCCAAAATCTTTATGGGGTGAAGGTCTTTCAACTGCAGTATATATTCTGAACAGGTGCCCTACCATGAAATTGAAGAACGGGGTTCCTGAAGAAATGTGGAGTGGCAAATGACCATCAGTGAGTCATCTGAAGGTGTTTGGCTCTATGTGTAACAAGTATGTTCATGATACGAGAAGAAGGTAGCTTGATAACAATAGTGAACCTATGATTCTAGTAGGATATCATAAAACAGGCTACTCAATCCAATAAATTAGAAAATTGTGATAAGTGGTGACATTGTGATTGATGAGAATTCTTCTTGGGATTGGAATTTGGATGATTCAATTAACAAGCCATTGATGAGTTATGGATTAGACGAAGAAACTGATAAAGCCGAAGAAATTTCATATATTCCAGTTGAAGTCGAAGTAGTTGCTGACATTCTCGACACACTCGAAGTCAGAGAGGGTGTGGCTAGCACAAGCCAAAGACCTTAAAAAAACTAGAGTTCATCAAGCAAGACTTTAAGAATATGAAGTGACTAGGGATGATGAAGTAACACCAGATGGAGAATTAGTTAATTTTGCTTTACTTGTAGGTGCTAAACCAATAAACTATAATGAGGTTTTGAAGATTAAATAATGGAAGTATTCTATGGTCGAAGAGTTACAGGCAATTGAAAGAAACAACACATGGGAGTTAAGTCGAATTGCCATCATATACAAAAGCTATCAATGTAAAGTAGACGTTCAAGTTGAAACACAATGTTGATGGGTCGATAGCAATACATAAGGCGAGATTGGTAGCTCGAGGATTTATTCAGAGAGCAGGGCTCGACTACTTTGAAGTATTTTCTCTAGTAGTAAGATTGGACACGTTCGACTAGTGGTAGCATTGTCATGCAACCAAAGTTGGTCGACATTTCATTTAGATGTGAAATCATCATTTCTGAATGGTCCTTTAGACGAACAGGTCTATGTCACACAACCTCTTGGATTTGTGGTTTAGAAAGAAGTGAGTAAAGTATATAAGTTTCACAAAGTTCTCTATGGCCTCAAGCTGGTACCTAGGACATGGATCAAGAATATCGACTCATACTTAGTCGAATTAGGATTTGTAAAATTCAAGTCTGAGTATGGTGTACATGTTCAGGTTATGGGACAAGATATAATAATCATCTGCTTATATGTCGATGACTTGCTAGTAACTAGAAATAGCTTGGAGAACTTGTCGAATGTCAAAGAGCAGATGATGAGAATTTGAAATGTCGGATCTGAGAAAATTGTCTTATTTTCTAGGAATGGAATTTTAAATCTCAAAGTAATGTATGGTGTTGCATCAAAGGAAGTATGTCAAAGAGATACTCAAGAGATTCGGGATGGATGATTCGACTCCAACATCTTCACCTATCGAACCAAATTTGAAGTTTGAGAAGCATGGAGAGAAAGACAAAGTCGATGTAACTTTTTTAAACAAATAGTTAGATCTCTGAGATATGTGTGCAATAGTCGACCTGATATAGGTTTCACATTCAGATTAGTGAGAAGATAAATGAGTGAAACAAGGGTGTCACACATGAAGGCTGCAAGAAGAATTCTGAGATACTTAAAGGATCGATAAACTATGGAATTCTATTTCGACGAGACTCTGAAAGTAAAGAAGCAACAATTATTTACTTTTCAGATGCTTATTAATGTGGAGATAAGGAAGATCGAAGAAGAACAACTGAATATTTATTTCAAGTATTTGGTAACCCAATCTCATGGTGCTCGAAAAAGCAAATAATGGTGGCATTATCATCGTGTGAATCTGAATATATAGCATGATCTTATGTGCATGTCAAGAAATTTGGATCAGATCGGTACTTGAAGAAAAGGAGATCCAAGTGAAGAAATCTCTTATATTGCAAATCGACAACAAGTCAGCCATAAATCTAGTGAAGAATCCAGTTCTCATGGAAGAAGTAAGCATATCGAAGTTAGATTTCACTTCTTGAGGGAAAAAGGTAAATCGAGTTGAACTTAAAGTTAGGCACTGCTCAACTGAAGCACATTTGGTCGACATTTTCACCAAAGGAATGAAGATTGACAGATTCCTGAATTTGAGAAAGAAATTAGGAATAGTTCAGATTTACTATTTTTAGAGTATGTTCGACGACTTCGATTATGGGGGGTATATTGGGATATTAGACCTAATCCACGTTGTGTAACCTAAGCCCAAGACCAATTAGGGTTTGTTATCCTACTAAGTATATAAGTTAGGTGTATATAAATAGTCATAGTTTATATCATTATTTGTAACAATTCAATTCAATAATACAATCCTTATTTCCTTATTCTCTCTCACTCCTCACTAAAAGTGTATCACACACTAATTTTTCCCCTGGTTTTACTAATTTTCCCCCTAAGTTTATCTAAAAATCCGCTATTAGATTGGGGGGAATACAAAGAAAATAGGGGTTGAGCCCAGGCGCGTGTCCGGGCTACCTGGGCTATATAACTACCAATGTTATTACTCCAAGAGTAAGTTTAAAAGAGCTACTCCAAATCTTAACCCTTGATTTTCATTAATCTAACGACTTTAATTGTTTCCAAACATAAATATATTAAATGATTATAAGCATGTTCTTGATGCCTAAAGAATGAAGCTTGGTGACAAGTATGTATGTATGTATGTATGTATATATGTATGTAGGTATTTATGTATGTATGTGTGTATGTATGTATGTATGTATGTATGTATGTATATATGTATATGCATTCTTGCTTAGAGCAAATATTTGGTCGGCTTCCTGTACGAGTAGGAAGATTCACCGAGATGAATGTATTTCTTATCCCCCTGTTGGGAGCTATGTCAGTAATGTATGTTGTCCCAAGATGAGTGTGTTTATTATCCCCCTGTCGGGAGCCCCTTATATAGTATTCCTCTTTTGTATCATTAAGAGCCCCAATTTAATGAGTGACTCTTGAGTTCCATAACTATATAACCTATGACGCCTTCATGAATGAAGACGATAAAAGTTGTGTAACGGTGTAATAAATATGCCGTTGGAGGTTACAAGCATTAATGAGTCAATTCGATGACCGGTTAAGAGCAGGTGGATCTCAGCCTCTAACCTTATCTAGGTCTATGATGTTTACGGGTTTCTACCAGGTGTCTTGGATCATCCAATACACTTTTAGCCGAGCTGTATCCCGGAACTTTCACCATTGATCTGACTACTAGCTTAGCCTTCTCTCTGTCCGACTATACTACCCGATCAGGCCTAACATTTCACGGATGTACATAAGCCCCCCAAATTCAAGTCCTTATTTGTAAGGATTATGTGTTCGATCACGTAGTCGTAGATGGTAATGCAGGTACTGTCGGGTTACTACTCTAAATTGGTTTATATGGCGTAGAGTGAAGATTCGCCACTTTCTCTTTCCTAAAGTAATGACGATCTCTAACTAATATTTTTTTCATTGGGTGACATTTCTCTCCCCTAACGCACTAATAATTAGGCTCTATTAAAGCCCTACTTTCCTTCTTTCCTTTTTTTGTATCTTAACATTTCAGAATACGTTACATCTTCAAGGGTGTTCAATCTACTTCAAGTGTTCTCTGTTTAGAATATGGTTACCCTAAGGGAGTGTGATGACAAAGGAAATATCATAAAACCCTCTAACTCAAAAGAGAAGAAAGAGTTATGGAACTAATTCATGCGAGAGGTGAAAGGCATTTTAGGTCAGGATGAGTTTAATATGATCACAAGGGAAGTTTATGGTTTCACCTTTACTTCTTTGAGTGATTCTGACCACGATTCTTCCTCCTCAGGTTCTGTAGAATTTCGGATGGAAGCTTCTACCCCTTTCAACCTCAAACGCATGGGCTACAAGAATAACGTTCTCAATAATACAGAGATCGCTAAACTTCGGTCTTTAATAATGGTTTCCTTAACCGGGGAGGAAAGCAATGTTATCCTGGAAGCATGCATCACAGGTGATTGCGTATGTGTGCTTCATCGAAAGAACACCGATGAAGACTTATTTATTTCTATGTCGTTGTCTTGGAGGATTTCAGAGTCCGTATACGCTTTTCCGAGTTTTGAGGCTGATGTTTTGAAGGCCATGAACGTCGCACCCTCACAACTTCGTCCCAATAGTTAGAGCTTTATAAAGGCCTTTGAAATAGTTTGTGAGGAAATGGACATCGTTCCCATAATTGGTATGTTCTTCTCTTTTTAGGAGGTAAAAGGAGTCAATAAAATTTCATGGATCCAAGTGAATGGCCTTCCCCACATAAGTTTTCTCCAGGTGTAATCCTCCAACTATAAGGGTTTCAAAGAGCGGTTCCTGAAGATGAAATGTGGGCCGAGGTGTCCCCAAGTATTATACTATTTGGGTGGGAAACCCTTTTTTCCATTCTACTAGACCCGATAGCCTTCTCATATATTCAGGTTTACGTTTGAGAAGTCGAGCAACTTGGAAGTCTAAGCTCTGATAGTACTTGATTATTTCCATATGATGAAGGTCAAAGATCTATTGTCCCTAACCGTCGAACAGATTCCTGATTTCCTTGGTAATAAATTTAGTTTTTGGTTTAGCCATCACATGCTCTTATATAATACACACACATTCTTTTTCTTTCTTTGTAGATGAGATGGCAGATCTTTCCGTAGCTGAGCAAAAGAAGTTGATGATGGAGGCAAGGGCTACCCGGAGGGGTGCTGGTGGGGCCTCTGCGATCAAGTCGGATCCATCCGGGTTGGAGATACAGGCTTTGAAGAACCTTAAAGGGGTAGGATCTAAAGCTATTTTAGCATGGTTGAGCCACAAGTTCCTACCCCAACCATCCAGGAGGAGGTTCAGTAAGGTACTCCCAAATGGCTAAAGACCCTAATGAGCAACTAGATTTTCCAGACTGACATGGAAATTACCTCTTGTACATCCCAGAAATAATAGGCCCGACCGGGTAGTGTTATTGTCAAGGATAAAGGATAAACAAGTAGTCAACTCAGAGTAAGGGTATATGGGGTGCAACTCGGTTAAGGGAATACCAGATGACACACAGACCCAGGTAGCAACCCGTCACCATCATCGACCCAGATAGAGGAGGTAGACGGGAAACGCCAGCCCGTGACAGGTCACTGTCTCGTCCATTAATTCTTGTAACCTTCGGCGGCACAATCATTACGGTGTTACACGACCCTGATTCCTTCATTCATGGGGACAATGGAGGTTATGAGAGTTATGGAACTCAAGAGTCACTCATTAATTGAGGCTCTTGATGACGTAAAGATACTCACTATATAAAGGGGCTCCGATATGAGGGATAAACAAGACATTCTTCTTGGGACACACACATCACTACCGTAGCTCCCAAATTCCCCAATCATCTCATAAACTCACTCTGGTAAGCTCTCCCTAGCAACCTCATGGGAAGTCGGTCAGTTATTTGTTCTATATAGGAACATTAGCACCCACCGTGAGGCCTTGGTAAAATTATTCCTAGGCCACACCTTAATTCACCTTCTACAGAATGTCGGAACCTAGAGACCCCCCAGACATGGCACAACTACTAGCCATGGTGGAGGCCCTCAAGCAATAGAATGAAACTCTGCAGGACAATGTCACAGACCTACATCAGAGAAGCGTAGGGGAGACGGTCCAGAAGAGGAGCTTATAGAACCTTAAATTCTATCTCAAATTATCTAGGACGACCAATTTCCATAAAACTTCAAATCACCATCATTGACGGTGTATGATGGAAAAACTGACCCTTAGGAGCATGTTATTGCCATCAACAACCAAATGGCAATAATTGGTCCCACCGACTCATTGAAATGTAAATTGATGGCTGGAACCTTCAAGGACGTGGCTCTATGGTGGTACATGAGCCTGCCACGAATATCTATGGAAAGCTATATAGACCTGACGAAGAAATTAATCCATCACTTCTCTATTAACAAGCATCGCAAGGTGTCTACGACATACTTGTTCAACGTCCGACAAGGTCAAGCGGAGTCTCTTTGAGAATACCTAGTCCTATTCAACGAAGAGACCATCAAAGTATCTCATCTGAAACAAGAACTATTCGTCGGAGCACTTTAACATGGCCTCCGAGTAGGACAGTTCAATGAATCCTTAGCCCAAAAGCATGCTTCCAACATGAATAAAATCATCACCAGGGTGGACTGTTACATAAAAGGCGAGAAGAGAAACCCGAAAAAACGTTCCAAAGATTCCCTAAAGAGAAACAAGACCAAATAAGAAGGGTTAGGAAGGAAACATGAGTCTTCTCGGGTGACCTCAAGAGACAGACCCCGGGAATGCAAGACTTAGAGACCTAACCGATGTCCCTTTGATTCAGGTGACAAAGAGACACCCATAAACACAAGGAGAGGTGAAATCTTGCAGGAGGTAGCAAACCTAGACATGATCTCGAAATCACCCCGTAGGTGGAAAGTAAATATTGTACTGGGGAATCATACTTGGTCTTGGTGTAACTATCACCGACTCTGAGGACATCACACTAACGATTGCCTCCAGCTAAAGAAAGAAATCAAGAAATTGATACAAAGGGGGAACTTGCTAACTTATGTCAAAGATGGCAGAACCCCAGTTAGGAAAATAGATACTCGAAAAAAAGATACAGACCCAAAAGGGCCTTCCCAAAAGAAGGGGAATGTATTTAAGAAGTGCGCAAGACCAATACAACTCACCAGACCCCCAACATCATCGTCAGCGGATTCGCTGCTGGTGATGAAACCAGCTCAACCAGAAAGAAGTATGCACGCGCTGTAATGCACGTATCCAAGGACATTACCAAGGTCCGGGAACAAGACATCAACCCAGTTAGCTTCTCCAAGAGGGATGTGATCGAAATTATGGCCCACAAGAACGATCCTATGGTCTTCAAGGTACAAATTCAGGACTGGAGTCTAAAAAGGGTACTGGTGGACCCTGGTAACTTAACCGATATACTCTAACGGGAAGCCTTCAAGGGAATGAAATTCGATATGTCTGAGTTGTTACCTTTTAAAAGCACCTTGGTCGGGTTCTTTAAAGAACAAGTATAAGTGTTGTACCCCAAAATTTGCCCTCTCATTTATCAAGAATTTGCTCACAAGATCTCCTTTGACTCAAGACTGCACTAGGGTTGATCAGCTCAAGACATCTCCTTAAGCACTGATGACCAAAATTAGGGTTTGAGATTGCACATGGATATTTGAACTTTGAATGCTTCATATGACTTTCATAGATCATCCTGGACGCTCAGATTTTCTTCCATCCAATTTCAAGCCTTAAATTGCAAATTTTCCAAGAAAGTCATTCACAAGGGCAAAATGGTCATTTGCACACTGAAAAGTCAAATTTTGACTTTTAGATCAAAATCAAGTTTCAAGAATCATATTTCATCAAGGCATGAAGTTTGTTTTATCAGGAAAATCGTAAGTCAAGATTCATGTTGAAAAAGTCAAAATTCTAAATACTTAGAATTTTTCTAAGTGTTTAAGAAATATGACAAGCTCAGAATTTTTGGCCAAATTTTCACCATGATGGAAGCTGATTCTGGAACAAATTCTAACACAAGAGTTTTACATCTCAATAAGACCTAAAATATTGCAAAACAGAACTTCTTCTAGAAATGCTGGGATTTCAAGTTATACATCTTCAAAGTCACGTCTCTGAAACTTAAACACTTAGTAAATTCTGAGCATTTTCAAATCAGAATTTTTCACAACTTCTGGGCCAGTTTTCACACAGGTTCAGTCAGAAGTTGCAAGATTAATTCAAAAGGGATTACAAAGCATGTCATAAGCTTTCTGAAAAGTCTGAGAACTCGCTCAGAATATGCTGGAGCAAAAAGATGTAAGGATCAGAAGTTAGATGTTTGTTCTAAGTTGCACTAATGATGAACTTCTGGCCCAAAATTAAGCTATGATGCACAATCTCATAGAAAAGGATTTATGGTTTGATAAATCTCATCATCATTTAATGCTCACAACCACTTTTGAGTTCTTATCCAAATGATTTACCCACGTGTGAGATAGAAGTACCATTGTTGTCCTTGAAAAGCAAACGTTTGTACAAGTTTATGCTAGGCCCATGCTTCGCTTTTGCCTCTGAGGGTACTGTTCCTTAATTCATGCTTACAAATCCAGCTTAGGCATGGCTAAAAGCTGCTAACCACCATACTTGTTTATCTTGCTTCAAGAACAAGCCAACACGCTAGCATGATGTTGGTACTTTTGACTTCTCCAAGCTACAAAAATTATTGCCTATAAATTGAACATCATTTGCAACTGTGAAGGGGGTCCGGTCAGAGAAATTAAAAGGAAAAGCTTTGAAACCTTGCTAAAAATTCCAGAATTCTGAAACTGCAAACACAAATACAAAACCTGCTAGTTTTTGATTCTCACATTCAAACACCAATTTCCCTCAAGTGTTTCTTGACCAAATCATTCATTCACCATTCATAACCCAAGCTACAGGTTGTCCCAGCCTACTGAATACGTGAGGAAGGTGATCAGAACATTACAAGCAGTCAGAACAAGTCTTCAGCTCACATAACATTTTCCAACTGCAAGGTAA
Organism: Vicia faba; assembly: GCA_948472305.1. Lineage (NCBI taxonomy): Eukaryota > Viridiplantae > Streptophyta > Magnoliopsida > Fabales > Fabaceae > Vicia > Vicia faba. Next base: position 467,877,132 of record OX451735.1, on the reverse strand, counting down.
GCTTCTGCTGACCCTCATCATTTTACTTAGGCATTGTTGGATTGGCATGTTCAAAATACAATGTAGACAACCTGATTCTGATGATGTACATAATCTGAGGTTTCATGTATTTGCCTACCTAAATAAGAATAACTTCAGTTCAGATCTTTTTAAGGAGACTAGGATTAGCAGATACTTGATTGTTTCTGGTTTACAGTCTTGACATTTTTTTATGTTTCTGAAACCATGATGAACACTTGCCATAATTTCTATGTCCGTGTTTTCTGTTCTGTTGAGATTTGACTAAGTTGCATATATTCTGATTAGTATGGAGAAAGAGGTGAAGCTCATCATCAGAGCTACACTTTCAAAATATCTTACAAACTTGAAAACATTTTCAAAAGATCAACATCTATGCATACATTCTTACGAACGAGAATCATTACAAGGTTTGCCTAAACAATGGCCTATTTACAAAATACTTTAAAAAAACCAAACAAAGTTCAATTTCAAACAAAAAGCAAGTGATCTAGCAAGTAATTAAGAGCCCGTGGAAAATCATGGATGAAAAGGGTGCTAATACCTTCCCTTTTCATAATCTACCCCCCGAACTCAAGAAATAATCTCAAAGGTCTTTCATGTGCTTATTCACCCGTCCTTTTGGATAAAAGATAAGTCGGTGGCGACTCTTGCTAACCGTAACATTTACGATCAAACGCAAAACCTTCAAGTCAGTTGTCCTACCATATCACAGAATTGGCGACTATGCTAGGGAATATTCTAAAAGTTGGGTTACCTTAGGGTTAGATCACATTTACTTGCTTTCATTGTTTGACTTGTATGCTTTACATTATGGTTCCTTGTTTGGGTTTAAATCCTCTACCCGGATATGGGATACCTTATAGGTAAGTAGCAATACATTATGGAAACTGTGTGGGGTATACCGACATGGTCTAAGCAATAGCTACGTTAGTGCGACATATTTGTGGGTACCAGTAGCCCTTGAGTTAATCAAGGAGAATACGGGGCCGCTGAGTGATGTCATGAAACACTAATGAACTTTTAGAACCTTTACTTGACCAACTTGGCCTTTAGGACGTAGTGAGATAACCGGCTTTGGTGCATTCCGAAGTTGGTAGATACTCGATACTACACTCATTAAGGTTTGGTTTTTTGGGATATTTCGGTCACCATTAAAGAGGCTTGTGCTGAAACAATGACCAAGGAAACAAACCAGTGATATTGAGATCCTTAGAACCCGTTTACTATTGCTAGGACAGGTTTGAGCCAATTAAACTTCAAGAGGGTACTTACCTATGAGATTCCATGCAAGCCTAAACCTAAGGACTTGTTTGCTTTGTTTGTATATACATACTTGTACATAACATCATAACATCATACTCATATTCACTAACCATTTCAAGGATCTTGGAATTTATCTTTGTTATGTTTTGTAGGACATGGATTCTATTCGCAGGAAAACCATTTAAGTCAACCTTGTAAGGATCCCTCCTTAACTTAAAGAGCTAGCTTCAAGGATTCCTGAAAATTCTCCATTCACCGAGAGACATGGTCGCCTGCTAAACTTGGTCACCTCCAACACTGATGAAGACATGATGAAGGTGCTCTTTTAGTTCTTTTATCCTTTACACCAATGCTTCACATTTCCCGATTATCAACTTGTGCTAACTTTGGAAGAATTCTCCCAACTCTTGAGGATTACCATTCTCAATCAACTACCTTTCAACGATATAGAAAGAGATCCAAAACCAGAAGATATTGCTCAAGCTATACACTTGCAATCATCTGATGTCACAACCAATTGGGAAACAAGGAGTGGTGTCAAAAGTTTCCTAGCAAAATTCTTGTTTGAGAAAGCCCAAAACTGTTGGAATTCTTTGGACCTGCAAGATTTTGAGGAAATTATGGCTCTCATTTTCTATGAGATGGTTTTGTTTCCAAATCCTGACCAACTCATAGATGTGAACGCCGTCAAAATCTTCATATCCCGCAACCCGATGCCTACTTTGCTAGGGGATATCCTACACTCTTTTCACACTCGCACTATGGGGAAAAGAGGTATCCTTATGTGTTGTACTCTTATTTTGGCAAGATGGTTTATTTTGCATCTTCCCCAATCTCTATTGAAGAACGAGCAAGGTTCAAGGTGGTCACAAAGGTTGATGACACTCAAACATTCAGACATTCATTGGTGTTCGCGATCCATAGAGAATGTTACTATTGTTGATTGTTGTGGAGAATTCCCTAATGTCCCTTTACTTGGCATTAGGGGAGGTATCACCTACAACCCCTTCTTAGCCTTAAGACAGTTTGGTTACGCCCGAAGGGATGTCCCGCATGAGATGCTCATCCAAGGTTTGGTATTTGACTACGAGAACGACGATCAAGGTCTTCGCCAGAGATTTATCCGAGTTTGGAGGATGTTGAACAAGGTAGATAGCAAGACATTGGGGCATGAGAATTCCATCCCTCTTGAGCCTTACCTCAAATGGGTATGAACTCGTGCTCAGAGTCTTATGATGCCTTATCCCTCCATTCTCCCGGTAATCATTTAGCCTGTTATGGAAGGAGATGTTCTATACACTATCCTACATCCTGACATGCCCGCCTCTCTTGAAGACTTACAAAGATATTGGATACAACTCAAGGGGGAGTGAGATACTTTCGAAGCCCAATTCTACGCTAGCGAGAAGAAGATTTTGGAACTCACTAAGCAACATCATGAGGAGAAGAATCTGAATGCCTACATCGCACCGAAGAGGATGCATACTACCTTTTTATCTTCGAGTTTTTGTATTGTTTTGCCCAAAGAGGCATTGATGTACTCAAGCTTTAATTTATTAATATAATGTGTGTTTCCTTTTTTTTTCTAAAGCAAATTTGAATCTTTAAAATCCTTGAAATCATTGCATATGCATTAACCATTCATCATAACATAAGCAGATTTCTTGCAACAAGTCTCCTCATCTTTCTACTGTTTATTTCAATAAGATTGATCTCAAGCAAACAGTGAAGGATCTCCAAGCACAAAATGCTCAGTTTCAACAGATGTTCTTAACTCTAGCCAAAGGACAAGAAGAGTTTAAGACCTTGCTGGTTGAAGAGAAGAAAAAGAAGACAAAGAAAATAACCAGAGTTCTAAACATGGGAAGAAGATTCCAAGGACAAGCAAGAAGAACCCTAGACTTCGCAACGTCCTCGGGTGAGAAAGACAATCAAGATGGGAAAGGAAAAGAAGCAGTTGTCCAGCCAGATTCAGAAGAGGAAGGGGAAGAAGAAGATTATTCTGAAGAACAATACCCTCCAACCGACGACAAGTATAAGCATTTAGAAGAACGGTTAAGTGCAATGGAAATCCAAAAAAGTGCCTGGATTGGACTTTGAGGAGTTGGGGTTAGTATTTGGGATTGTCATTCCTCCAAAATTCAAGGCACCGGTGTTCGTCAAATATGATGGAGTTTCATTTCCCAAAATGCATCTCCGGTCCTATGTGAGGAAAATACAGCCTCACACCGCCGACAAGTATTTATGGGTACACTTCTTCCAAGACAGTCTGTCTGGAACTCAACTTGATGGGTTTTATCAATTAGAAAGAGCCAATATTCATAACTGGGAAGATTTGGCCGCTGCCTTTTACAAACAATACCAATACAACGCTGATCTTGCGCCCACTCGTACTCAACTCTAGAGTATAGCCATGGTTTCAAGTGAAGGCTTTAAAAACTACGCGTAAAAATGGAGGGACTTAGAAAGAAGAGTCCAGCCTCCTCTATCTGAAAGAGAGTTGGTAGATATGTTTTTGGGCATATTGTCCGGTCCTTTCTTCAATCACTTAATTGGGAGTTCATCGGCAGGCTTTATCGAATTGATATTGACCGGAGAAATAGTGGAAGTTGGGATAAAGAATGGAAAGATTCAAAAAGATGCATCCTCTGATGTTGTAAGGAAACCATTCATTGGAAAGAAAGAAGTGGTTGTTGTATACCCTCAGAGAAATTAAGATAGGACTGAACACCGTCCAATGGTGGGGACTGTCGTGATTCCTAAACCAGCGCCTGCTCAACAAAGAAGAAACCAGCCAAGAATGGAAAGACCAGTCAGACAGTTCACCCGAATTAATATGACACTATCTCAAGTATTGCCACATTTGCTAAGATCCAATCTAGTGACTTTAAAATAAGCTCCAAAGAATCCTAACACAACCTCTCCTCACTATCATCCTAATGCCCGTTGTGCATACCATTTTGAGAGTCTCGGCCATGACACTAACAACTGTTGGGCTCTGAAGAACAAAGTACAAGACCTTCTTGAAGCCAAAGAGATTGAATTTGATGCGCCAGAAATTACCAATGTTATTACTGCCCCTATGCCCAAGCACGGTCGTGATGTAAACGTCGTTGAGAAAGATATGTTTGTTACTTCAGTTGATGAACTTGTGACCCCACTCCTGACTATCAAAAAGAACTTGTTAAATGCCGGTGTATTCCCAGGATGTGATGAAAGCTGTCATTTCTGTTTGTCCTTACCAACCAGCTGTCATTTGTTAAAAGCAGGCGTTCAATGCCTAATAGATAACAAGGAGATCTTGTTCGAGAAGACTTCTATTCCAACTGTTTCTTATAATGATGTTTCCATCGTGACCATTTCTGCCAATTCTTCCAGGGTCTCCACCAAAAGACCTGTTAGAATTACATCAGTTTCTAAAGTAGCTCCTTTGATAATTACAATGCCTGGACCAATCCCGTATTTGTCAGACAAAACCGTCCCTTGGAATTATGGAGAGGATGTCTACTATCACGGTATTAAGCAAGATTGGCCAGCTGTTGAAGATTCAAGTTCTGAGAAAGTTGACTCTGATATCAGTAATATCGCAGGGACTAGTAAGATAACCTGAAGCAGAAGGGTATTCTCTCCAGAAATTTCTCCTCCAAAAGCTATTTCTGGACCCATAATCATTCCCGTTGTTGTTGCTCCTCCAAAGGCTGTTCCCAGTCCTGCAATTATCCATGCTAATACTCCTGATGACAAAAATGTTACAATCCATGTTATCACCCCTACTGACATTCCTGCTGCCGAGTCAACCGAGACTCGAGGTAAAGGTATTCTGTTTGAGCCTGTCCGGACGAAGGCATAATCAGTATCTATCCCTGAGACCTCCCGGAAAGAGATGGAGGAAATTCTAAAGATCATAAAAAGAAGCGACTACAATGTAGTCGAGCAACTGGGGCAAACTCCATCAAAAATTTCCATGCTGGATTTATTGTTATGTTTCGAGGCTCATGCAAAGGCCTTGGTAAAATTCCTCAAAACTGCCCATGTACCCCAAGAAACATCTGCCGATTAGTTCCAAGACTGCGTATCCAACTTGACTGCAGATAATGGTTTAGGTTTTTTGGATGCTGATTTAACACCGAGAGGGAGGAAGCATAATGAGGCATTACATGTCTTAGTCGAATGCATGGGCACAACTTTGGCTCATGTCTTGGTTGACACCGGTTCATCTCTGAATGTGTTTCCTAAAAAGGCTCTTGATAGACTTGACTGCGAGGGATTGACATTGAAACCAAGCAACATAGTAGTGAGGGCCTTCGACGGCTCAAAAAGGACCGTGAATGGGGAAGTAGACATCCCTATAAAAGTTGGAACCCAAACATTTGATTCAACTTTTTATGTAATGGATATTCTCCCTTCATATTCCTGCGTATTAGGCCGTCCGTGGATTCACAATGTTGGTGCCATTACTTCTATGTTGCATCAAATGCTGAAATATCCAATTCAAGGGAAAATCATCACTGTTCATGGAGAAGAAGAGTATATGGTCAGTCATCTAAATTCCTTCAGATATGTGGAATTATATGGTGAATTTATTGAAACTCCATTCCAGCACTTTGAAGAAGTTCCGCAGACTTTGGCAGTAACCAAGGTTGTGTCTCAAGTCCCCAAGATTACAAGGCCTCCACTCAAGATGTCATCTTTGATGGATGCCAAGGAAGTGATAGAAGAAGGTGGGTGCACTATTTGGGGCCAACTCCCAGATATCCCATACAAATTTGACAAATTTGGTTTGGGTTTCACTTCAGGAGCCCATAAAGTTGTACGCTGCGCTCGTGCCAGAGGACCACCCTTGAAGATCAGCAACCGCGAAGTCAACGTCGTGGAGGGTGATGAAGACAGCTATAACCTGGAGGATTGGATTTTCCCAACTGTCAGTGGAGGGTTCAGAAACTCGGAAGCTATAGATTTCATCCCAATCACTTTTATCCAATAGTAATTTGTCTTTAAATTTTGTCGGATCTGTAATATTAAAACAATTCAGACTCTTAAAACCTTGTGTCTTACCCGAGGCACAATGCTCCATTTGTAAGGGTTATTATCTCATTTCCATATGAAATCAATGAATCATTGACGTTTTTGCATACAAACTTTATGCTCATTGTTTTTCTTTTTACATTTTCATTTCTTTCAAAGGTAGATATACTCTTACACACACTCACGCTCACAATGCAGGTTTACATCCACTCAGGATCCCATGGGTAACGATTCTGCTATGGCCTTCTGTGATTCTGAAAATCTAATCTACCAAGCCGAAGATGAAGGTGAGGAAGATTGTGAAGTGCCAGGGGAACTCGCCAGGTTACTACAACAAGAAGAGAGAACCATTCAGCCCCACGAAGAACCAGTGAACACAATTAACCTAGGTACCAAAGAAGACAAAAGTGAAGTCAAGGTGGATGCCAATATGGAACCTAGTGTCAAAGAGTGTCTGATTCAGTTATTGCACGATTATGTCGAGGTTTGTGCCTGGTCATATGAAGACATGCTAGGACTTGATGCAGATATCGTAGTACATCGTCTACCTACAAAAGAGGACTGTCCACCGGTAAAACAAAAGTTCCGTTGAATGCGACCAGACATGTCATAAAAGATTAAAGCGGAAGTCATGAAACAATTTAACGCTGGATTCTTGGCCATCACTTCCTATCCACAATGGGTTGCCAATGTTGTTCCCGTGCCCAAAAAGGACTGAAAGGTACGAATGTGCGTGGACTACAGAGATTTGAATAGGGCAAGCCCTAAGGATGATTTCCCACTTCCCCACATTGATATTCTAGTTAACAATACGGCACAACACAAAGTGTTTTCCTTCATGGACAGTTTCTCAGGTTACAACCAAATCAAAATGGCACCTGAGGACATGGAGAAAATAACATTTGTCACACAGTGGGGTACATTCTGCTACAAGGTTATGCCATTCGGGATGAAGAATGTTAGGGCAACCTATCAGCGTGCCATGGTAGCTCTATTTCACGACATGATACATCACGAAATAGAGGTCTATGTGGACAACATGATAGCCATATCTAAAACAGAAGAAGAGTATCTTGATCATTTACAGGAACTGTTTGAGAGGCTAAAGAAATACAAGTTGAGGTTAAACCCAAATGAGTGCATATTTGGGGTGAGGTCTGGTAAACTCCTAGGCTTTTTTGTCAGCAATAAAGGAATCGAAGTGGATCCTGCCAAGGTGAAAGCGATACAAGAGACGCCTGCTCCTCGTACCAAGAAGGAAGTCAGAGGATTCTTGGGACGTTTAAACTACATTTCCAGATTCATTTCTCACCTGATAGCTACTTGTGAACCAATCTTCAAATTACTGAAGAAAGATCAAGTAGTCAAATGGAATGATGAGTGCCAAACTGCTTTCGACAAGATCAAAGAGTACATACAAGAGCCTCTTGTTTTGATGCCACCAGTCGAGGGAAAACCATTGATCATGTATCTAACTGTTTTGGAAAATTCAATGGGTTGTGTGCTGGGGCAGCATGATGATTCTGGCCGAAAATAGCATGCTATTTATTACCTGAGCAAAAAGTTTACCGACTGTGAAACAAGATATTCACTGCTCGAGAAAACTTGCTGCGCTCTGGCATGGGCTGCTCGCCGGCTAAGACAATATATGCTGACCCATACTACCTTGTTGATATCGTAAATGGATCCAATAAAATACATCTTCGAGAAACCTGCCCTCTTTTAGAGAATAGCGAGATGGCAGATGATCCTGACAGAATATGACATACAGTACACTACCCAGAAAGCAATAAAGGGCAGTGTACTAGCCGATCACCTTGCTCATTAAGTTGTGGATGACTACCAGTTCATAATGTTCGAATTCCCAGATGAAGACATCATGATGGTAAACAGCATTGAAGAATTCAGACCATATGACGGACCTGAACAAGGATCCCGATGGACCCTATTTTTCGATGGGGCATCCAACGCACTCGGAAATGGTATAGGTGCTGTACTCATATCTCCTGAAGGATGTAATACCCCTTTTAAGGCAAGAATCTGCTTCAATTGTACAAATAATATGGCAGAATACGAAGCGTGTAATTTTGGTCTCAAAGCTGCCATAGATTTGGGGATCAAATCCTTAAATGTATTCGGAGATTCAGCTTTGGTCATCAGTCAGATCAAAGGGGAATGGGACACCAAACGCCCTAACCTTATCCCTTAAAAAGAACATGTGTTAAAATTGATCCCACGTTTTGAGAAGATTACCTTCGAGCATTTCAGGCGAGAAGAAAATTTGCTAGCGGACGCACTAGCCACAATGTCATCCATGTTTAAACTTAAATGGAATAATGAGGCTCCCCATATCACTATTGAACGAATGGATAAACCAGCACACTGTCAAGAGATTAATACTGAAGAAGTAGTGGACCGGCCTTGGTTTCACGAAGTCAAGAGGTATCTCGAGGCTCAAGAATATCCAGAAGGAACTTCAGTCAATGATAAGAAGTTCTTAAGAAGATTCTCTGCTAAATTCTTCCTTAGTAATGGCATTCTCTACAAACGCAACCACGACTCTGTGTTACTTCTGTGTGTAGACAAGGTTGAAGCAAAAAAGATTATGGCTGATCTACATGAGGGCACTTTTGGCACCCATTCCAGTGGGCATACGATGGAAAAGAAAATCCTACGGGCAGGCTATTACTAGTCTGCCATGGAAGCCAATTGTTATCAACACTCTCGAACCTGCCACAAGTGTCAGATTTATACTGACAAGATGCACGTACCTCCGGTTCCTCTGAATGTCCTGACGACTCCTTGGACCTTTGCTATGTGGGGCATCGATATGATTGGGAAAATCAAGCCAACAGCCTCTAATAGACACCGCTTCATCTTGGTGGCCATTGACTATTTCATAAAGTGGGTTGAGGTAGCCTCTTTCGCTTCCGTCAGCAAAAATGTTGTAGCCCGATTCATCAAGTAGAATCTCATTTGTCGTTACGGTATCCCGGAGAGGGTCATCACAGATAATTGTACGAATCTAAACAATACTATGATCACCACCCTGTGCGAGCAAGTCAAGATCCAACATCATAATTCTTCCCCTTACCGGCCAAAGATGAACGGTGCTGTCAAAGCCGAAAATAAGAACATTAAAAAGATCATACAGAAAATGACAGTCACGTACAAAGATTGGCATGAGATGCTACCATTCGCTCTTTACGGGTATCGTACCACAACACGCACATCAACCGGGGCAACACCCTACTCTCTGGTATACGGCATGGAGGCTGTCTTGCCTATTGAGGTCCAGATCCCATCTATGAGAATTATGAAGGTTGTAGGGCTGAATGAAGATGACTGGATCCAGACTCGACTTGATCAACTAAACTTGATTGATGAGAAAAGGCTTACTGCTGTCTGTCATGGTCAAATGTATCAAAAAAGGATGATCAAGGCTTTCAATAAAAAGGTCAGACGCCAAGTGTATCAAGTCGGGGATATGGTGATAAAACGCATCATACTGCCGCAAGGTGATCCCAGGGGAAAATGGAATCCTACATACGAAGGACCATTTATGATCAAAAGCATATTCTCTGGTGGAGCAATGATCTTAACCACCATGGATGGTGTTGACCTGCCTCACCCTGTGAATGCAGACATAGTCAAAAGATACTACGCATAAGAGACCCGCTAGGTTGACACACCTAGGCAAAACAAGGGTATCCCAGCGAACCAAAAAGGTTCGGGCAAAAATTAGGGATAAAACAAAAAAAAATCTGTACACCCGGCAAACTGAAAACCCAAAAGGTTGGGCAAAAAAGGGTATTCCGGTGGACTGAAAACCCGAAAGGGCGGTCCAGGCAAAAGTTATGGAATTAAAGAGTATGGATATGTCCCGTTGGATCACCTTACGGACAACCTGACAAACTCAGCGGTTCTGATCAATTCAATCAGCTTCAGACAAGGCAACAAATGGATAAGATGCTCGGAGACACAAAGGCTATAGCAGAATGGGAACCCCATGGGATTATTTCACATAGCTATCTTTTCTTTGTATCAAATTTTCATTCTTTTTACGACGACATTCTCTTTTATTTGTCTCATTATACAAAAATACTTACTCAAAGTCAATACAAAGATATCCCTTTGAAATTGCAAAACTATATGTTTTTCTTTACTCTTGTGTTTTGTTTACAAAAACATCCAATGATTTATTTTTGAACATATGCATTTGAACATAATTATTGTTTACAAATGAACAAAATAGAAAGACAATCATTAATGGCTTTAAGAGATAGGGAAATATCTATAAGTTTATTCCCATAAAATCCCACACAGTATGCAGTTTAATCCTCAGCGGAACAAAACTTCCAGTTATCACTCCCTGGTAGAAGTCACCAAATTTCTCAGGATTTCCTAACAAGATTTTACAGGCAGTACACGATATTTCCCTTACAACAGAGTTTATTTCTCTATGTGGAAATTCATCAACACTTCAAAACATGAAGACTTACACTCCATATACTCAACAACAGTTAGAGATTTATTTTCCCCAATCCAACAGAAGTGCAACAAATTAGCTCACAATACGCCTACATCGCATCCATATGTCATAAACATTGATAACATGAATGCATGTATCACAATCTCATTATACCTTGCATTTCATAAAACATGACATAACATATTAGCTAAAATTTCACCCTTTTCAGGATAAGGTTAACAACTACCATTAACAATGTTCAAAGTTTTTCAGATACAGTTCAGATACGTTCCAGACACGGATGCCATTATGATACTCATTCAGATTCAGCTTTCAGATACAATTCAGATACGCTCCATACACGGATGCCATTCTGATACTCATTCAGATTCAGCTTTCAGATACAGTTCAGATACGCTCTAGATACGGATGCCACTCTGATACTCATTCAGATTCAGCTTTCAAATACAGTTCGAATACGCTCTAGATACGGATGTCATTCTGATACTCATTCAAATTCAGCTTTTAGATACAATTCAGATACGCTTCAGATACGGATGCCATCCTGATACTCATTCAGATTTAGCTTTCATATACAGTTCAGATACACTCCAGATACGGATGTCATTCTGATACCCGTTCAGATTCATCTTTCAGATACAATTCAAATACGCTCCAGATACGGATGCCATCCTGATACTCATTCAGATTCAGCTTTCAGATACAGTTCAGATACGCTCCAAATACGGATGCCATTCTGATACTCATTCAGATTCAGCTTTCAGATACAGTTCAGATACACTCCAGATACGGATTCCATCCTGATACTCATTCAGATTCAGCTCTCAGATACAGTTCAGATATGCTCCAGATACAGATGCCATCCTGATACTCTTTCAGATTCAACTCTCAGATACAGTTCAGATACGCTCCAGATACGGATGCCATCCGGATATTCATTCAGATTCAGCTCTCAGCAATCATTTTTGAATGGCATCTTTAAACCCATTCCCTATACCAACAACCATCACATCACCGAGTCCAAATTTCTGGGCACTTTAGTGTCCAATCATCTTCCACCTCCGAGTCACGAATGGAAAAACTCGTCAATCTAACTCTTCAGGCTTAAGAAGATTGAACAGGGGAAATTGTTGTACCCCAAAATTTCGCCTATCATTTATCAAGAATTTTCTCATAAGATCTCTTTTAGCTCAAGATTGCACTTGGGTTGATCAACTCAAGACATCTCCTTAAGCACTGATGACCAAAATTATGGTTTGAGATTGCACAAGGATATTTGAACTTTCAATGCTTCATATGACTTTCATAGATCATCCTGGACCCTCAGATTTTCTTCCATCCAATTTCAAGCCTGGAATTACAAATTTTCCAAGAAAGTCATTCACAAGGGTAAAATGGTCATTTGCATACTAAAAAGTCAAATTTTGACTTTTAGATCAAAATCAAGTTTCAAGAATCATATTTCATCAAGGCATGAAGTTTTTTTTATCAGGAAAATCATAAGTCAAGATTCATGTTGAAAAAGTCAAAATTCTAAATACTTAGAATTTTTCTAAGTGTTTAAGAAATATGACAAGCTCAGAACTTCTAGCCAAATTTTCACCATGATGCAAGCTGATTTTGGAAGAACTTCTAACACAAGAGTTTTATATCTCAATAATACCTAAAATATTGCATAACAGGACTTCTTCTAGAAATGTTGGGATTTCAAGTTATACATCTTCAAAGTCACGTCTCTGAAACTTAAACACTTAGTAAATTTTGAGCATTTTCAAATCAGATTTTTTTCACAACTTCTGGGCCAGTTTTCACATAGGTTCAGTCAGAAGTTGCAAGAGTATTTTAAAAAGGGCTTACAAAGCATGTCATAAGCTTTCTGAAAAGTCCGAGAACTCGCTCAGAATATGCTGGAGCTAAGAGATGCAAGGATCAGAAATTGGATGTTTGTTCTAAGTTGCGCTGATGATGAACTTCTGGCCCAGAATTAAGCTATGATGCACAATATCATAGCACGGGATTTCTGGTTTCATAAATCTCATCATCATTTAATGCTCACAACCACTTTTGAGTTCTTATCCAAAGGATTTTCCCACGTGTGAGATAGAAGTACCATTGTTGTCCTTGAAAAGCAAACTTTTGTACAAGTTTATGTTGGGCCCATGCTTCGATTTTGCCTGAGGGTACTTTTCCTTAATTCATGCTTACAAATCCAACTTAGGAACGACTAAAATCTACTAACCACCATACTTGTTTATCTTGCTTCAAGAACAAGCCAGCACGCTAGCATGATGTTGGTACTTTTGACTTCTCCAAGCTACACAAATTCTTGCCTATAAATTGAACTTCATTTGCAACTGTGAAGGGGGGCGGTCAGAAAAATCAAAAGGAAAAGCTTTGAAACCTTGCTAAAAAATCCAAAAATTCGAAACTGCAAACACAAATACAAAACCTGCTAGTTTTTTATTCTCACATTAAAACTCCAATTTCCCTCAAGTGTTTCTTGACCAAATCATCCATTCACCATTAATAACCCAAGCTAAAGGTTGTCCTAGCCTGCTGAGTACATGAGGAAGCTGATCAGAACATTACAAGCAGTCAGAACCAGTCATCAACTTACATAACATTTTCCAGCTGCAAGGTAAGCTTCTGCTGACCCTCATCATTTTACTTAAGCATTGTTAGATTGGCATGTTCTAAATACAATGTAGACATCCTGATTCTGATGATGTACATATTATGAGGTTTCATGTATTTGCCTGCCTAAATAAGAATAACATCAGTTCATAAATTCTTAAGGAAACTAGGATTAGCAGATACTTGATTGTTTCTGGTTTAGAGTCTTGACATTTTTTATGTTTCTGAAACCATGATGAACACCTGCCATAATTGCTATGTCTGTGTTTTCTGTTCTGTTGAGATTTGACTAAGCTGCATATATTCTAAATAGCACGGAGAAAATGGTGAACCTCATCATCAGAACTTACTTTATGTTATATGTTCATGCTTTTGCTTCTAATACCGGATGTACAACCACCCCAGTGGCAGACAAATGTGCGCATAAGACATTATTGCTAAGGGTCCTGAGTTCTAGCCCTAGAAGCATCTTTTTAGGTTTATTTGTTGACATTTTTACCCATTTATCTATCAAACGATACTCCCAAATCAGAACTTCTAGATATCCTCACCTAAAAGTAATATCACCTCAGTCTCTCAAAATAGCCAGAACTTCTGACTTACCAGAGATATATGAACTTCTAGGTTCCCAGCTACGCTATTGCTTCTGAATCCCTCAACTTCAGAACTTGGTGTATCCAAGCCCAGAAGTTCCGACCTTCCATTTTTCTATTAACATTTTTCTCTTGCAGCGTATCAGAGTCAGAACTTCTGTTCCTCCTCGTTTCAGCAATGTGCTGATTCTGACTCCTTTTTCTTATTTATCATATTTTTTCTCTAATAACCAAAAAAACCATTTTTTTTTATATTTACATACTTTATTTTATCTCTTTTTAAACTAAAAGATCAAAAATATTTTCTTAAGCCAATTTGTTTCTTTTCTTAACAAAAACAAAACATGTCCATTTCAATTCTTGTACATTATTTCAATATGGTTGTAGTAGATAATTAGGATTTTAATTTCTTGCAATCCCCAGGTGTAAATTTGTACACCCCATCCCCTTAATGATGTAATAGTGTAAGACTTTACTATTGCACATTTTTTTCATATATTACTAGTAATTAGGTGTGTATGGCAAGATAAAACCAACAAATAGCAAAACTTAACCAAAGACAAATCAAGCATGAAAATCAATACACTTGCACACAAATACCCCTAGGGTAAATCCACTTGGTTGCCTTACAAAATGGCCATATTACGCATGTGAGGTATCTTAGCAAAGACAAGCAAAATATAAGATCATGGTCCCTCAATGACTCTATCAAAAGTTGCCTATCAAAATGATCTTAGTCCCTAAAGGAAATGCTAAGATACCTTGCAACATTGCTAATCATGGTTATACGATGACCCACGCTCGTCCCTTTTACATCCCAAGATAGGGTTACTTACCAAATCAATGGAAAGATAGCAATGTCAAAGGAAAAGAAAATGAACAAAAAAGACTTTTGAGTAGGTAGAATGCTCCTAATTACTTGCTCACTTTCAAAACAAAACATCCTTGCTATTTTCAAAACAAACACCTACACTTTCAAAACATCTTACAAACTTGAAAACATTTTCAAAAGATCAACATCTTTGTATACATTCTTACGAACGAGAATCATTACAAAGTTTTCCTAAACAATGGCCTCGTTACAAAATACTTTCAAAAAACCACACAAAGCGCAATTTCAAACAAAAAGAAAGTGATCTAGCAAGTAACTAAGAGCCCGTGGAAAATCATGGATGAAAAGGGTTCTAATACCTTCCCTTTTCATAATCTACCCCTCGAACTCAAGAAATAATCTCAAAGGTATTTCCTGTGCTTTTTCACCTTTCCTTTTGGATAAAAGAAAAGTAGGTGGCGACTCTTGCTAACCGCAACATTTGTGATCAAATGCAAAACCTTCAAGTCAGTTCTCCCACCGTATCACAATAAGTATTGGGAAACCTCTCGATGCTCATTACCTTTGGAAGCGGCACAAATGCTAAAACTGTCAGAGTAAGGTACTTGGTTGTCAGTGTTGCCTCACCCTATAACATCATCATAGGAAGACCCTCCTTCAATGCCTTAGAAGCCGCTATATCCACCATGTACCTCACTATGAAATACCCCCTGGGGGATGGCCAGGTCGGAGTGGTCAAAAGCGATCAAGGATTGGCTAGGAAATGCTATAAGGATAGCCTGAAGTTAAAAAAGAAGATACAATTCGAAGGGCCTGGACGATCCAATGATCTGAAAATCAACATGATTGATATAGACCCTCGGGATGATACACAAGAAGAAAGCCTTTCTCCCCACGATGAAACAAAGAGGGTCCAAATCGGAAACACGCCCTCCGAGATAACTTTCATATGATGCAATGTTTCCCAATAAGAAGAAACAGAGATCATGGAACTGTTGAAATAAAATGTATACTTGTTTTCTTGGAAGCCTTCGGATATGACCCAGATAGACCCCAAATTCATGTGCCATCACCTAGCCTTGAATCCAGATACCAAACCAGTATCTTAGAGGAAGTGGAAAGGTGGAGAAGAAAAGAAGAAGGCCATAAAAGACAAGTTCGAGAAGTTACTCGATGCCAACTTCATCAAAGAATTCAAATACCCTACCTGGATGGCCAATGTGGTAATGGTAAAAAGGAAAACTGGAAATTGGCGCATGTGTGTTGACTTCACAGATCTCAACAAAGCGTTTCCCAAGGATCCATATCCATTTCCACAAATAGATCGACTCATTGACGAATCCTCAGGGTATAGACTCCTCAGCTTCATGGATGCCTACTCGGGTTTTAATCAAATCTGCATGAGCCCGACAGATGCACAAAAGACCTCCTTTATGACAGAACATAGCAACTACTATTACAAGGTGATGTCGTTCGGTCTCAAGAATGCAGAAGCCACCGACCAGCGATTAATGGATAAGGTATTTGCCACCCAAATCGGCAGGAACCTGGAGGTGTACGTAGATGACATGGTCGTCAAAACCACTGTTGGAAAACGACATGTAAAAGAATTGAAAGAAACATTCGCATCCATAAGACAGTACAACATGAGACTAAACCCAGACAAATGTATCTTTGGAATCCAAGTCGGCAAGTTCATGGGGTTCATCCTCACTAACCGTGGGATAGAAGTCAATCCAGAAAAGTGTCAGGCAATCATAAAAATGCGTAGCCTGTTTTCAAAAAAGGAGGTACAACAACTAATAAAAAGGCTAGACTCTTTGTCCCGATTCCTGTCATGCTCCGGGAATAGGGCGATCCATTTCTTTACAGCCCTCAGAAAGTCAGAGGAATTTTAATGGACATCAACATGAGAGGAAGCCTTCCAAGGAGTAAAACGCTTCTTGTCCTCTCCACCAATCATGAAGAGATTGGAGGAGAATTCACCTTTGATCATATATCATGCAATTTCTGAGAAATCCATGAGCTTAGTACTCGTCCAGCAAGGGGAAGAGGGGGAAAACTGGTGTACTTTGTTAGAAAGGTTCTGAAAGGAGCCGAGCTGTGATACCAGAAGATTGAGAAGCTGATGCTAGCATTGGTAATAACAACCCGAAAATTAAGGCATTACTTCCAAGGTCATCCAATAACCTTGAGGACTAATTACCCCATCATGCAAATACTGAAGAAGTCGGATCTAGCTGGAAGGATGGTAACATGGGTTATAGAGTTGTAAGAATATGATATTGAATTCACCCCGAGAACCAGCATCAAAGCCCAGACACTAGCCGACTTTGTAGTGGAACCAAGTGACCCAATACACAAAGAAAATACGAGCAAGTAGACTCTTCACATTGACGGTTCATCTAACCTTAAAGGAAGCGGGGTCAGTGTCTTCCTTGAAGGACCCAACAACTTTGTATTGGAATACTCCTTGAGCTTTAACTTCTAGGCTAGCAATAACCAAGCAGAATACAAAGCCTTTATAGCAGGGATGAAATTGGCTAAAGAGGTGGGAATCACTCATCTAATCGCCAACACTGATTCACGGTTAATTGCAGAGTAAATGAAAGGGGAGTACCAAATGAGGGACTCAACACTGTTGAAATATCTCCAGATAGCAAAGAGGCTGTCAAAAACCTTCACAAAATTCTAGGTTAATCATATCCCTAGAGAAGAGAACATATGAGCCGATGTACTAGCCTCACTCGCCAGTACCAAAGGACTAGGACTAAACAAAACAATGGTACAAGAGATCTTAGAAAGACCAATCATCCAGCATGAAGATGCCATGTCAATCGAGCATATCATCGGATGGGCGGCCACGCTAATACAATACCTAATACAGGGGATCCTTCCCGAGGACACCAACAAAGCCAGGTGCATAAAAAGGGTATCCACTCTCTAATTGATAGTGTCTGACAAACTATACAAAATGGGAAGATCCATACCCATGCTGAGATGTGTGACAGAAGAAGAGGTTACCTTAGTAATGAAGGAGGTCCATGAAGGGGCGTGTGGAAGCCATGTCGGAGGAAGAGCCATGTCTGGGAAGATACTCCGAGTCGGGTACTATTGGCCTCGAATGTTACAAGATTGCATTGAATTCGTAAGAAAGTGTGAGAAATGCAGAGTATACTCACCACTCATACACTCCCCGACCAGGTTTCTTCACTCCATCTTCTCCCCATGGCTACTTTACCAATGGGGAGCAGACATATTGGGACCATTCCCCACAACACCCGAACAATTAAAATTCCTCTTTGTGGTTGTTGACTACTTCAGAAAATGGGTAAAAGAAGAGGTTGTAGCACGCATTACCTCCAAAAGAGTATGTCACTTTTATTGGAGAAACACTATTTGGAGGTTCAGGTTGCTCATCATCATAGTGTCCGACAACAGAACACAGTTTGCAAGCTCGGCCGTGGTAGAATTCTGCAGTGACGTGGGTGTCCAAAATAGGTCCACATTTCTGGAACATCCTCAAGCCAATGGTCAAGCCGAAGCATCCAATAATATCATCTTGATAGGAATGAAAAAAAAGCTAAATGACGCAAAGGGACTGTGGGTCGAATACTTGTCGGAGATCCTTTGGTCATACGGTATAACCGCCACTCCACTACTCGAGAAACACCTTTTTAAATGGTGTACAAGGAAGACGCCATGATACTGGTCGAGATCAATACCCCTACCTGGATAAGGGAGCACTTTGACGAAAAAACCAACAAGGACGGGTTGAACAGTTCGACCGATATGGTGGATGAAATCCGAGAAATGGAGCGGGTCAGGGAGTTTGCAGTCAAGAGCGGATTAGCTAAGAAACTCAACTTAAAAGTCAGGCAGAGAAGTTTTCATCCATGAGATCTAATCCTCAAAAAGATTATCGATCCTAAGAACATGGGAAAGTTGTCTCCGAACTGAGAAGGCCCTTACCTGGTACTTCATAAATTGAACAATGGGGCTTACAAATTGGAAACTCTGAATGGGGTAGAGATCCCTAGGTCTTGGAATGTATCAAATCTTAGGCTTTATTTTAGTTAAGAACTATGTAATAAGACCACTAAATAAATATATGTGATGCACTATTTTCCCTTGCAAGGGCAAGGATTTTTAATGAGGCACCCAAAATAAAATCAAATATCTGTAACACCTCTCTCGCAAACTCGATCACCCTCGTTAAGGCTCTGGACCTGCTCGGCCAATCTTACAATGGGGCTCTAATCCGGCAAAAAGTCAAAGCACACTTAATGCCACTAGCAAAGTCGGTCACCCTCGCTAAGGCTCTGGTTCTACTCGGCCAACCTTACAATGGGGCTCTAATCCAGCAAAAAGTCAAAGTGCACTTAACTCCTCTCACAAACTTGGTCACCCTTGCTAAGGCTCTAGACCTACTCGGCCAACCTTACAATAGGGATGACCTGTAAATAAGTCGAAGCACACTTAGCCCATCTCGCAAACTCGGTAACCCTCGCTAAGGCTCTAGACTTGCTCAGCCAACCTTATAATGGGCCTATAATTCGGGAAAAAGTCGAAGCGCACTTAACGCCTCTCACAACCTCGGTAACCCTCGACGAGGCTTTGTACCTACTCGACCAACCTTACAATAGGGATCTTATCCGATAAAAAGTCAAAGCGTACTTAACGCCTCTCGCAAACTTAGTCACCCTCGCTAAGGCTCTGGACCTACTCGGCCAATCTTACAAGTGGCTCTGATCCAGCAAAAGTCAAAGAGAACTTCACGCCTCTTGCAAACTCCTTTTAATTTACCCCCCTCATCAGGGTCGAGTTCTACTACTTACTCCCCTCATCAGGGTCGAGTTCTACAACTGACTCCCCTTAACAGGGTCGAGTCTTATAACTTACTCCCCTCACCAGGGTCGAGTTCTACAAATTTACTCCCCTCAACAGGTTTGAGTCCTATAACTAACTCCCCTTATCAGGGTCGACTCCTATAACTTACTCCCCTCATCAAGGTCAGGTTCTATAATTAATTATCATGGTTGAGTCTTATAACTTATTCCCGCCATCAGGGTCGAGTTCTACAACTAACTCCCCTCACCAGGGTCGAGTTCTATAACTAACTCCCCTTATAAAGGTCGAGTCCTATAACTTACTCCCCTCTTCAGGGTCGAGTTCTATAACTTACTCCCCTCATCAGGGTCGATTTCCATAACAAACTCCCCTCATCAAGGTCAAGTTCCATAAGATAACGCCCGCCACTATATGATCAAACACGTTCAGCCCAATGGACTTTGTATCCGAGGCGCATATAGATATAGTGAATTATCTTTAAAAAACAACACATACAATAAAAGTTAAAATGCAGAGAAAAGAAAAGCAATGATTACATAAAATCCACAAAAGGGCAATCAAAAGTACAAAGCCCGAAGGCAATAAGCCCGGAGGAGATAGTTTAAGAGTAACAAAAAGGATGGAAAAACAACTCCTTACAAAAAGAATTACATAAGCACATCCTTATTAGATGACTAACATAACCAACAAAACATCAAAACATCATGCATCAAGGGTCTTCCATTCTAGCATCATCATTGTTAATATTCTCCTCGGTAGAAGGGTCTTCAAGACGCGGATGAGGAGATGGAGTTTTCTACATGTCTTTGAGATAAACTAGGTGGCCACCCTATACCACCTTAAAAAAGTCCACCTCCGATATGGCCAAGCCGGAATGAAGACACAGAACTTGATCCTTAGCCTGCTCAAAACCTTCATCACCAGCAGAAAGAACCTCCACCAAAGACTTTTTAAGAGCTTCCATCAACTTAGCAGTAGTAGTCTTAAACTCTTTGTTGGTGGCCTTCTCTACCTTAAACCTTTGAGTTGGGTAAAGTGACCTTGTTTTCAAACTCCAGAGTCTCTCGGTGCTCTTTCTCCTTAACCAAGGCCTTCTTCATGTCGGGCAGCTTCTCAGACTCAACCTTCTGAGCCTCCCTCAATCGAGTTATCTCTTCCTTTAGCTTCGTCTCCGTCTCCTCACGATCATCAGCAGATTCAAAGAGACATCGGGTCAGAACTGCGTACCACATAAGATAGGAATTGAGATTATGTGTCATTTTCTGACGGCCAACAGACTTAACCTTGTTGACGTCCTCGGTGGTGTTGAGATGGTCATACAAAAATTGGAGCCCATCGAAGTTGTTTGACAAAAACTTGAACTCCCTAGAGGCATGGATATCCATGGGTTCTCTCATCAGAGAGGTAATCTCCATATTAGACCAGCAAACCTCGTCGCTCATTAGGGTCCTGATCCTTTTGGGAGTACCTTTTTAGACCTCCTCTTAGATGACTTAAGCAGAGACTCGGGGCTTAGCCATGCTAGAGGTAGCCTTGGAGCATTCCCCTTTGTGCTTCTTCGAAGTTATGCCAGCCCGGATATGTCCGACTTAACCATGGAGGCCCCGCCTCCAGCCCTCCGGGCAGCCCTTGCCTCTATCATTAACCTCTTATGCTCGGCCACAGAAAGATTTGTCATCTTATCTGCAAAGAAAGAAAGAGATGGTGTATGTATTGCATAAGAGTGTGTGATGGTTAAAACAAAAACAAAGACTATTACCAAGGAAGTCGAGGATATGTTCAACGGTTAGAGACAATAATTCTTTGACCTTCATTATACGGAAGGAATCAAGAATGGACAAAGCTTGGACTTCCAAGTCGCTCAACTTCTCACATGTAAACCCGGATATATGAGAAGGGTCCCGGGTCCAGTCGAAGGGAAAGCGGGGCTGCTCATCCAAAGAGTATAATAATTAGGGGAACCTCGGCCCATATTTCACCTTCAGGAACCGCTACTTGAAACCCTTGTAGTTAGAGGTATATACCTGGAGGAAACTTATGTGAGGAAGACCATTAACTTGGATCCACAAAAGCTTCTCGGCCCCTTTTACCTCATAAAAGGAGAATAACAGACTGATTGTGGGAATGATGTCCATCGCCTCACAAACTATTTTAAAAGCCTTGAAAGCCCCAACTATTGGGACAAAGCTGCGAGGGCGCGACATTCATGGCTTAAAAAACATCGGCCTCAAACTCGGAAAAGAGTATACTGTCTTGGAAATCCTCCAAAACCCCATCATAGAAGTAAAATAAATATTCATCATTTTCCTATCGATGAAGTACACACACACGATCCCCTGAGACACACGAATTAAAGATAGCATCGCTTTCCTCCCCATTTGAGGAGACCCTCATCGAAGACCTAAGTTTGGCAATCTCTATGTCGTCAAGCACACTGTTCTTGTAATCCATGACTTCAACATCAAAAGGGGAAGATGCAGCCATCATAAACTCTACAGAACCTGAGGAGGAAGAATCGTGGTCAGAATCTCAAAGAAGAGAACGTAAAACCATAAACCTCCTGGGTGATATGATTAAACTTCTCCTGACCTAGAACACCCTTCATCTCTCACATTCATTGATTCCATAACTCTCTTCTTTCTTTGACACTATAGGGTTTTACAACCTTTCCCTCATCGTCACACTCTCTCAGGATAACCATAATCTAAAAAGGCTAAAACATAATGAAAGCGTAAAGAGGAAATACCTTGAAATGGGGAAACACTTAAGGGAGATTAAAACACTCTCTTGAAAGGAATAACCGCCTTCTGGAATTACCAAAGATAGAAAAGGAAAGAAGAAAGTAAGGCTTTAATAGATTCTATTGAACAACACACTAGGCGTGGGAAACATCACCAAATGAACAAGGGTTTAAGTGGAAGTCATCATTACTTTAGGAAAGAAAAAGTGGTGACTCTTTACTCCACGACACGTGGGAAAAAATAGCAGCAACCTAGAGACACCTACATTACCTCTGTGATTACGTGACTAAATACAGAGTTCTTACGAAGAAAGGACTTGAAATCGGGGGGCTTATGTGTATCCCAGAAATAATAGGCCCGACCGGGTAGTGTATTCGAGAAGGAGAAAGGCTAAACCAATAGTCGGCTCAAGGTGAGGGTATCCGAGATGCAACTCAGTTAAGGGAATATTGGATGACACACAGACCCGGGTAGCAACCCATCACCATCATCGACTCAGGTAAGGGAGGTAGCTGGAAAGTTCCTGCCCATGACCGATCGCTGTTTCAACCATTAATGTCTATAACCTCTGGAGGCGCAATCATTACAGTGTTACACATCCTTGATTCCTTCGTTCATGGGGATGACACATGTTATGAGAATTATGGAACTCAAGAGTCATGCATTAACTGAGGTTCTTGATGATGTATAGATACTCACTATATAAAGGGGCTCCCACATGAGGGATAAGCAATACATTCATCTTGGGATACACGCATCAATATCGTAATTCCCAAATCCCCAATCATCTCATAAAATAACTCCAATAGGCTCTCCCTAGAAACCTCCTGGGAAGTCGGTAGGATATGTGTTCTATACAAGAACACCTCTCTTATGGGAGAACCCGGGGATAGCCGCACTTTCAGAGAGTTCAATTTTTGGTCCAACAACTTCGATGGGGTCCGCTTTCTCTATGATCATCTGAACGCCACTAAAGATGTCAACAAAGTTAAGTCCATAGGTCGATAAAAGATGACACAAAACCTAAACTCATATCTCATGAGGTGTTCAATTCTGACGCGTGGCTTCTTTAAATCTGCTGATGATCATGAGGAGACTGAGTTGAAACTGAAGGAAGAGATAATCCGACTGAAGGAGGCTCAGAAGGCTCAGTCCGAGAAGCTGTCTGGTATGGAGAAAATCTTGGCTAAGGAAAAAGAGCATAAGAGACTTTGGAATCTAAGAGTAAGGCCTCTCTCACTCAAATTAACAAAAGGTTGAAGGTGAATAAATCCACCAATGATAGTTTGAAGGTTACCACTGACGAGCTTAAGGAAGCCCTTAAGAAGTCTCAAGTGGATGTTTTTTCCTCTGGTGATGAAGCTTTTAAGCGGGCCAAGGATCAGATATTGTATCTTCATCCTGGTCTAGCCATACCTGAGATGGACTACTTTAAGGTGCTGTAGGATGGCCGCCTAATAAATCTTGAAGATATGGAGAAGACTCCCTCTCCTCAATCGAATCCTGAAGATCTTTTTGTCAGGGAGAAAGTCAACAACAATGATGTCGAGAAAGAAAACCCTATTGTGTGATGACATGTTCCGTGTTTCTGTTAGTCATCCGATAAGGATGAAATTATGTAATTTTTGGTAAGGAGTTGTTCACCATCCTTTTTCTACTTTTTTAACTATTGCCTCCGGGCTTTTGTACTTCTGACTTCCCTTATGTGGCTTTGTGCTATTTGTTGCCTTCCGTTTGCATTTTTTTGTTTATGCATTTTTAACTTTTAAGATAATCTGGTATAGATATATAAGTTCCTCAAACATAA
The DNA here is from genome assembly GCA_948472305.1 of Vicia faba. NCBI lineage: Eukaryota > Viridiplantae > Streptophyta > Magnoliopsida > Fabales > Fabaceae > Vicia > Vicia faba. The sequence continues at coordinate 467,852,873 of OX451735.1, read as the reverse complement.
AAGTCCATCGGGATGCTTGTGTCTGATCATGTAGTATCAGGTTTTATAAAAAGCCCCAACTACTTTCATGCCTTTTAGGATTTCTCATTCTAATTCCCCAAGGTTTATTTTAAGATCCGCTTATCTCTCGTACGAGGAGCATTCAATAATAGAACTCGACCCTTATGACAGGAAGTGTTTAATGATAGAACTCAATCCTTACGGTGGGGAGTGTTATATGACAGAACTCGACCCTTATGGTGGGGAGTGTTATATGATGGAATTAAACCCTTATGGCGGGGATTGTTTTTATATGCGGAAAGAGGCCTGGAGGCTTTAACTGGTTTAATGCTAGAGGTTTTAAGTGCGCTTAGACATTTTGATAGATCAAAGCCTCTTTGCCCGGTGTCGAGGTTGACCGAGTTGCGACACGCTTCGAGTGTGCTTCTTCTTTTTTCCGTATCAGAGCCTCTTTTCCAGGAGGCGAGGTTAACCGAGTTGCAAGAGATTTTGAGTGCTGTTTGAATTTAGTTAGGCCAGAGGTGTTCTTAACGTTATCAGGCTGAAGCCGATTATGCGAGAGGCTTTGGGTGCACTTCGACTTTAGTTAGGCTAAATGTGTTATTAATGTTATCAGACTGAAGCCAATTAAGCGAGAGGCTTTGAATGCACTTCGACTTTTGTTAGGCCAGAGGTGTTATTAATGTTGTCCGACCGAAGCCGATTATGCGAGAGGCTTTGAGTGCACTTCGACTTTTGTTAGGCTGGAGGTGTTATTAATGTTTCTCGGTCGAAGCCGATTATGCCAGAGGCTTTAAGTGTGCTTGGACTCCAATTACAAATATTTTTTTCACTTTGGGTGTGCCTCAATAAAAACCCTTACCCTTGCAATGGAAAAGAGTGCATCCTGTACATTTATTAATGGTTTTATTACACAATTTTAGTGAGTGAATCATAGAAGTTTTGTGTGTGTTAACAACATGTAAGCATCAAAATTTCAGTGTGTGTCAACAGTGAGAAAAATCACAGAAGTTCTGTATGTTAAAACTATGAATGAACATCATAAGTTTTAATTCCATATGTCAACACTCAATCAACATATCAGTAATCTATTCAGTTTTCAACAGTCAGCAAGTCAGAAAGATAAAAACACAACAGTTCATAGAAGTTCTAATCCTGAGTCTGAGCCTAACATTATTCTAGAAGTTCTGATCCATAGTTTTTCTATTCATACAATGATATGTACAACATTAATACTATGATATTTACATGTTAATGATGTTCAGAATGAAAAATAAGCAAAGTCAGAAAGACTTACCTTGAACCTGGAGCGTGGGCTTGGAGCTTTGAGTTGCTTCCTCTAGATGTTCTGAGTCAGCAAGAGAGACAGAACAATGGTTGTGTTCTTTGATTCAAAGAGGAGGAACAAAAGGTTTTGCTTTTATGTATGAGAAATCTGGATTTTTATGAAGGTTTCACAACTTCCTTTTCTCTCTTGATAGTTCTCTCTTTCCAAAAGCCAACCTCCAGCCCCTTGAACGTGTGATGGAGCCAAGTATTTATAGAGGAATTTGTTGTGATATTTTGGGGGAAAAACAAATGGGATTTGAACCTGTTTTGGCATCCTGTTCCTTTGCTTTTTCATCACAGTTTTCGTATGCTAGTTTGGTGCAATCATGGGACGCAGGCGTAGGCTGAACCAGCTGTTGGTCGTAGGTCTGCAGTAGGTTGTATGAACAAGGTTTTGGGATTTGGTCAAGTTCTGACCAAAGCGTCGAATATATCCCTCAAGTTCTGAAGCGCTGCCTTGTTTTTGAAGAAAGCATGGTGGTTGTCAGCAGGAATTAAGGAAAGCAAAAAGCAAAGCATGGGCTTAGTAGAAAAGTTGTTATCCCAAGATAGTAGAGGTGCACATGGGGAAAATCCTTTGGATAAAGACTCAGAAGGTAGTTGTGAGTATTAAATGAGCATTAAATGATGATTAGACTTATCACAACCAAAAATCCTACAACGCGAAACTCTCACCAAGGCTTAGTTCTGGATCAGAAGTTCTGCTTCAGCATAGCATCCCATCTTCTGATCCTCTTATCTTCTGGCTCCAGCATGTTCTGAAGGAGCTTTCATACTTTCTAGAAAGCTTGCAGCACGCTCCTTAACCTTCTTTGAATTACCCTGGCAAACTCTAACTGAGCTTTTGTGAAAACTTGCCCAAAAGTTCTGAATAAACTTTGTCTTGAGAATATCCAGAATTTGCTGAGCGTTATGGTGATAATCTGGTCAGAAGTTCCGAGCTTGTCATATTTTCTTAAATACCTAGAAAAAATTATAAGTATTTAGAATTTTGACTTTTTCAAAGTAGTTTTGACTTTTGAAATTCTTGATGAAACAAACTTCATATTCCAACAAAAATATGATTTTTGAGATTTTATTTTGATCCAAAAGTCAAAGTTAGACTGCTCAGTGTGCAAATGACCATTTTGCCCTTGTGAATGGTTTGCTTGGAAAAATTGATAATTCGATGCTAGGAATTGGATGAAAGAAAACTTAAGGATCCAGGGTGATTCCTTGAGAAATGAGAGGGAAAAGTTTGGGGTACAACAACTATGGACCATCTCAATCGATCCCTAGGGTCAAAGGCACAAATGAGGAAGTCAATCCTTTTGACCTAGTATTTGATGTTGTTCCCTTACCAATCGTCCCAACTTTCATCAGAGAGGAAGCAAGACCATCTGCTTCTAAGGATGTCTGAGGTTCTGGTAAGTCTTCAATCTCTAATACTGAGGTAGCTAGGATCGGTGATAACATAGAAAAGAAATATGAAAAGAAAACCCTTATTAGACCTGTTACTGTTGATGAAAACCTATATGAAGATGAGAGTGGTAATCTTGATATGGGACGTAGGAAATTTGTGACAAGAGTGTTGAAAGAAGCTGGTGTAAATGTCGAGTCAGATGCCATAACATCTAAAGAAATAGGTACTACTAAGACATTTAAGGGGAAGGCTGAAGAAGTTACCCCGGAGCAAGTTGTGCGTGAGAGATGCAGTAAGAAAAAGGTTGATGTTATGGTTAGAGATGTGATTGAGGTTGACAACTTAACATCTGATGAGGAACCTATTATCAAAAGGCTGACTCTCGGAATAGCCAACAGACTGGAAAAAAAGAATGGAAAGGATGTGGTGATAGAGTGCTCTCCGGCTATAAAGGATCAAGGAGAGGTAAATAAGAAAAAGAATAGTTCTCCAAATATTTTCAATAGAAAGTTCAAATAGGTCCCCCAAAGCCATGGAGTAAAGGTGTTGTATCGGTCAAGATAAGGAAGACGAATCCTTCTAGTGATTTTGAGTATGATGTTGAAGAAGATGTCTAGGACATATCTCTCAAAATAAATATGCTCGCAAGAATACATGTTCTGCTTCTCAGAAGAGACCATCAGTAAGTTTCTTTCAAGTCTAAAGAACATACTGACAAACTTAAATATGTTGGTCAGAGAAGGGTAGCATTGGAAAGAGAACTTGGAAAGGATTTTGATAAATGTTCCAACCATATTTTGTATAAAAGACTATGGACCATAAATTTCAGTCAAAGCATTCACTTCTTCTTCATGATTTCAATCAGAGCCTTCCCCTGACCATGACAAGCTGATTCAAAACCATAAATTCCCGTCAAAGCATATTCAAAGGTCATAAGGGAGTTTACAAGTTCATCCACAGTCATGACACTTATGTCATGTGATTCTTCAATGGTTATCAACTTCATTTCAAACCTCTTTGGAAAAGATTTGAGCATCTTTCTGATCATCTTATCCTTTAATGTCTTCTCCCCCAGGTCTTCTTGAGTCATTAGCAATGTCTAAAACAACCATGTGAAAATCTTGAATATTCTCATCCTCCTTTATTTTCAAGTTCTCAAATTTAGTAGAGAGAAGTTGGAGTTTTAACATATTCACCTTAGAATTTCCTTCATGAACCTTCCTTAAGGTCTCCCATGCAACTTTTGCATGTTTACAGTTCCTTATCAATTTAAATATGTTTTTATCCACACCATTGAATATGACATTCAACACTTTGGAGTTCCCTTGAGCTGATAGTTCCTCAACATCATTCCATTCCTCTGCACGCTTCAGCGCATTAGTAATATTTCCTTTTGCATCAGTAACCTTTGGTGGTTCCCATCCTATGACAATATTTTTACAAGCCTTGTTGCCTAGATATTTTATGAATGTTTCCATACGGGGTTTCCAACTGTCATAGTTAGTACCATCAAGAATAGGTATTTTAACCATAATTCCACCATCCTTGTTCATTGCACCAGAAAGTATCTTCCCTGAATCTCATCCAGAGTCAGAGCAGGATGCCTGCTCTAATACCAATTGAAATTATGGTTATCATATCCTAGATTTCCTAAGAGATGTCGAGACACTGGATCTACTTCACACACAACATGAAGATGTATAAAAAAATAGCAGTGCTGGAAGTAAATAACACATGATATGTTTACCCAGTTCGGAACAACCTTCATGCTCTGAGGGCTACCAAGCTAGAGATGAAATTAACTAGATAATATCAATTTACAAACCTTATAGTAAACCTCCAGTTTACAATCTAAGCACTTAATCACTATCCTTTTCTTAACTTATACCTAAGACACACCTAGGTATGAGGCCCTCCTCAAATCCCTCTTCAATTACACTCAACAATTGGAGAAAGTATAAAAACAAGTAGAGAACAAAAACAACCGGAAGATATACTTCTAAAACACACAAGACTCAATGCTTAAAATCTTATGAGAGTTAACACACAATATGTTCAATGCTTAAAAGCTTACGAACATCCCACAGAGAGCTTACAACCCAAAAATAAGGATTCTAAAACTCTAACACAAATACATCCGTAAGTTCCACCTAAAATTAGGTATACACCAGCTATTTATAACTTTGTTCTAGACTGGGTTGGGCTTCAAAAGCACTATAGTGAGGCTGCACAAAGTCTGCAAAAAGTCCTCCAAGAAAATAGGTCTTCAAACATTATTTTCCTAATAAATATCCATATTTAGAAACTAATCAAATCTTCGAAAACTAATCAAAGAATATTCTGATTTGTCAATCTTGGACTCTACAAAAGCTAACTGAATATTCCATGAATATCCAATAGCTAAAAAATAGCTGATCCTCACTGTCAGCTTATTGTAGACACGATGTCCTATCTCCTTATTGGGACATCTTACTCGACATGTTGAAGACAGAATGTTGGAACATCCTGTTCAATATGTTGCTGCTAAAATGGTTTTACCAAAATGTAAGCCAACCATTACTTCAGAGAAATAACACTTACCATATTCTTCAACTTCATATTCATAAACTTTTTAAAGGGTCTTGAATTTTTGTTGAAGCTTCTGATACCTACACAAAGATTTAGATAGACATAATTCTAGTTCAGCACAAGAGAGTTTAGAAAATACCTCTTCGAAGTAGGACTCGGTTTCTGATGTGTTTCCTTCTGATTTAGTAGCCATGAATCCTACATTAGTATGCTACTCTCCAGATTATGATTTTTTAGAGTCTGATTTATCCCATGTTTTCATGATACCTTTCTTATTTCCATTGAAACCATTCTTATTAAAGATTTCTTTTCTAGTGCTTTCCTTCTTGAGTGTTGGACATTCATTTCTGTAGTGTCCAGCCTCCTTGCACTCGTAACAAGTTACTTCTTTACTTGCTTTTCCTCTTGAAGATGATTCAGAACGAACTTCTCTACTTATGGATCTTCGAAAGTCGTTTTGTCTTTTCATCCAAATTTTCTTGACTCTTCTAGAAAGAAGGGACAATTCATCTTCTTCATCAAAATATTCATCATCAAAATCTCCCACTTCTTCAGCTTGAAAATCTTTGCATTTTTCTGACTCGGGTCTTTCTTACCTTGATCTTAGAGCAACAGACTTTCCTCTTTTTATGGGCTCTTCTTCCTCCAGCTCTATTTCATGACTTCTAAAGGAGATAACCATCTCTTTAAGTGTTAAGTTGTTCAGATCCTTAGAAAGCTTTAATGCAGTGACCATAGGTCTCTATTTCTTCGAAAGGCTTTTAATGATCTTTTCAACATGATCAACTGTATAATGGCCTTTGTTCAAAACTTTAAGTCCTGCTACTAAAAGTTTGGAAACTTGAAAACATGATTTCAATGGTTTCATAGTCTTCCATCTTGAAGGCTTCATATTTCTGGATTAAGCCTAAAGCCTTAGTCTCCTTGACTTAAGTGTTACCTTCATGTATCATTCTCAACGAACCAAAGATATCTTTCGTTGTTTCTCTATTTGTGATCTTATGATATTCATTTTAAGATATAGAATTAAGAAGTATAGTTATAGATTTATGATGATTCTTGAGCACACGCTTTTGATCATCATTCATTCTATTTCTAGAAATGGGAATACCAATCGTATATACATGTTCTTCAAAACCAAATATAACAAGATCCCAAAGATCTGCATCATAGCCTAGAAAGAAACTTTATAGTCCATCTTTCCAATAGTCAAATTTCTCTCCATTAAAAACAGGATGCTTAGCATTGTAACTATCTCTTTTGTTTCTGTTTGTAGCAGCCATTTTAAGTTTTTCTCACATTGGACCTCTCTACACGGTTAAGTGTTTGATTGGAAAATCAATAACAGAGTCGGAGCTCGGATACCAATTGAAGATAGAGAAAAACACAATAAAGGGGTGGGGGTTGAATTGGGTCTTCAAAAAACTTTTTCATTTATAGATTCTTCTCACAAAAAATTGATGATAGACAAGCTAGAAGGGAAAAATGACACAATCAATTTATAGAAGTTCACCTTAAAAAAGGTTACTCTTGTCCATCTGCCAAGGTGATTTTACCTTTGAAAATGACTTAATCCATTAATCTTGAAAGATTATAATCAAAGTATAAGAGTTTAGAGAAACACCTTAGCCTTCTTAAGTATACAGACTACAACTTAGTCACTTGAGGAAACAAATCTAGAAAGATTTACAATCAACCAGTGTTTACAATGATGCTTCTAAAAAGCAGATATAACACTACAATGAAGAATAAATGTTTACACACAAATATGAGCAACGATTCTTGTGTATACAATAATCATAATAAAACACAAATATGAGCAATAACTCTTGTATTTTAGAGAATAAAAGTTAACACAAATAATGAGCAAAAACTCTTTCTTTTGTTTTTTCGATGTGTTGTTCCTTGTATATGTTCGTTATTGTTGTTCCTTGTATATGTTTGCTTTTTCGATGTGTTGTTCCTTGTATATGTTCTTTATATAGGCTGAGAAAAGAAGACTGATGGATAGTACAAGACGTCTTTTTTTTTCTAACTGCTACAACGGTAGCGTGTAATCGTGGGAGACAAAGAACACACCAAAACTTCAACCGTACACCACGTCTTTCACAAATAACAGAAAAGGTGTTGTACTGTTGTACTGTATTCTTCTTGTGCAAGTTTAAGATCTTTTCTTCTTGTTGAGATACTTCTGATCGGAAGTAGTAAGAGAGCAAAAAAGATATCATGTCTTTGTTCTTAATCTTATGATGTAATGTTTCTGATAAGACGTTTCATTGTAATATTCTCAAATGCATCAGAGTCTTTCAAAACTAGAACCTTTTCTTCAGACATGTAGCAATAGCTTATCTGAAAAACAGTTTCTTGATATCTAAGCTGGAAGCAAAAGCTTACCTGAGAAGAACTTTATCTTGACTTATGATCTTTGAAGAAAAGTTTGATATCTGATATTCGAATCAAAAGCTTGATATTTGATCTTCACATATGAAAGTACGCGATGATCTTTTTCTGGCGAACATTCAACATTCATTATAACTACTGATGTTTCTTCAGAAACTGATGAAATAGTATTTCAGATGTGTGTTAAGTATAATTTTTATGATTCTTTAGACAATAGTCTTGAATCAATTTAAAATATTTTATCTGCACACTCAAAAAATTATTAGAACATAAAATTGTCGAATATAAAATATATGCATTGATATCATAAAAATCAGAGATTATCTACGTAACCAAACTTTATTCTAACGGAATGATCTCTTATTTCCAAGTAATCTAACAAATTTTACGAGTCATGATATCCCCACTCTACACAAAGTTTAGAACCCAAACACCTAGCTTCTTAATGATGTTCTTTGGCCACAAATAAATATGAAAAGAATATATGAGTATAATATGAATAATTAAAACATACCAGTTGCACCCTACCCATGATGAAAAGAAGATAGCCTTTCCAAGTCCCCAAGTTGGTTTCAATTCTATCGGCCACATTTTGGAAAGTGAATACCTTTTGGCTTCCCCACAAAAATTGGACAATCATGATAAGTAAATGAAGCACTACCCATATTGAAACCAAGTAAAGATTCTAGTTTTTCCCATACGAGCATTAGATATAAATCTCGCATAAAACTTACTCTTAGCATTAATAATCCTTTTCCTAGAGGCAACACCATAGACAATGAAAATCCACAAAACCCTTACCAAAAATCATGATATAATCCGAAAATAGAACGTGGGAAGGAATTGCTACACATATATAAATGGTCATTGGGAAAATGCGACCATTATAAGAGGTTATAACAAAGCTTCTACTAAACACTTCTTCTACAATACAAAAAAAAAATACAAAAAAAATAAATATATATATATATATATATATATATATATATATATATATATATATATATATATATATATATATATATATATATATATATATATATATATATATATATATATATATATATATATATATATATATATATATATATATATATATATATATATAGAGAGAGAGAGAGAGAGATCAATTTTAAATTTAATTGTATCTAGTTTTAAGTTAATTGATTTTTTAAATTAAAATGATGTTTAACAATTGAATCAAACTATTAGTGTTGTCCGCTTTAATTAAGTTCGTGAAACAAAACACCTCTAATATGGAGGGATTATATCTCATTACTACAAAAAGTATTTTTAACCTCAGACGCAAAATGTATTTTACTTCAACTTCAAAAACGAGGTAACAAATAGCATTATGAAAAGTAATCACTCAACACTTCAGTTTTTAAAATTTCGAGGGTTAAATTTATTTGTGCATGGGTTTGAACCCCCATCATCTGCACTTTTATTATTTACAAAACTAGCGCTTTATACATCTCCGTTAAATAATAAAACCAACTCGTAAGATTTTTTTTTTTTAAATTGAAACTCGTTATATTGTTTACACACAAAATTAATGAAATAATTTATTTACAAACTACATTGTTTATCGAGAATATTACATTGTTTACACAGAATAATAAAATAAAAATTAATTTTTCCATGAAGAATATCATATGTTGGAACTTCAAATCCTTGACATCCTAGGAAAGATCAAATTTTGGATGTCAATATATTTTCTATTGTTTTTCCTTGTATTGGTTTCTGATATGAACAAAAAAGGGGTTAGATAAATAAATATTTTCATGCTCAAAAAAATATTTAAGAACACAAACATTAATCCCAAATAATTTTTTGTTCTCGCAATCCATCATAGAGAACTCTTCATGGCAAATACTCTTGAAAACCTTAAAGGTGGAGGAGGAAGATGTTTCAAGCGCTTCATGATGTTTCATTATCAATTTTAGATATCATAATACTTTTATAATTGAAGTTTTTTAGGTTTCACGGGGATCACTGATGGTAGTATCTTGTGCGTTTATACTCATGAAATGGACGACACAAATTTGTTTAAGGACGGAGAATACATTTTCTCAATTATAACGCAAAATTATCACGTCAGTCTTGTTAAAAACCGAGGTGAAAAAGCTTTTTTTTTTACATTACATTTTTTACACAGAATATTAAAGCACAATATTACAACAAATCCAAATTCTTGGAGAAAAACAAATCTTTGTTGTCAGTAGATCTCTGTTCTAAAGATTGGAAAATATTATATGGATTACATGCATCCTACTTCTAAAGGAGTTATTTGTTCCAAATATTTTTCTGCACTTGCAATCTATCGTAGAGAACTTTTTCAAGTTTCTTAAGTTCCAAGATTTCATTATCTTGTAATCCATCCCAACGAATGAATCGTACGAGTTAAGATTAGGGTAAAATTTATTTAAGGGGTGTTTTTATATTAAAATATAGTATACCTCAATTATTAAGAAAACTCACGGGATAGATCATTTAGTTTAAAAATAAAAAATATAATAAAAATAAAGGTTCCTGAATTATTTTTCCCCTCGATTATAAGAAAATCAGAGGTAAGATGTGGTTTTATTTCTAAAATAAGGAGCGTGCGAATTGCAATCATATCACTATAATACCAATGATCATCTATATTAAAAAACGAAACTTATATTTTGGATTTTCAAGAAGGCTTTTGAGCTATTTAAACCTTATTTCAAAGTATTTTCCTATTTCAATGTCTAATCTCCGACTCTTTAAATCGTCAAACCTTGTTTCAAAGTCTTTTCTTTTATTCAAAAATGGATGCAAATCTTTTATTTGTTATCAATGAAAACTTTGTTTATTTCAATGATTTGTAAGAGAAATGTTTTGATCTAAGGAAAACTTTATCCAAATAAAAGTTGAATGGTTACTTTGACATTCTTCATGATCACATCTACATTAATATCATTAAAGAGTTCTAGTTGAATGTCTTCGTTGTGTCATGTGGTTATGATTAAGCAATCATGTATTATGTCAATGGCTCATATATCTTCATTACTTCATCACTTATTTCTAATACAATAAACGGTGAAGAGTTTGGTAGTTGTGTTGGACATTATAGATTCAACAATTTCTACTCAACCTGCCTTCAACGAACTTATGCCAACAAAGATAAGCCCTCCAGTCCTACTACTCTACTCCCAATTGCAAAAGTTTTATATAAACTTCTAGTGTCAAATCTCCGTCCAAGAGAGAAACAACTAGAAACAGTTACTTGGGATGATAAGCATCTCTTGTACTTCCTTACCTACAACGTCAGAATTAATCTTCCTCTTACCATTTTTTAGCTTTTTAAAGGATGTAATAAACATTTCTCGGGAGGAAATGAAATTCCTCATACAATATGCAAGAGTTCTTTCTGAAATTTTCTCTCAGTTAGAAATAGTTAGGGATAATGTTGAAGTTGAGCGGAGTCAAAAGTTTGAATATGTGAAATAGTTATCTTTGTTGTCCTATTTTTTTTTACTATCAATGAAATATTTCCTTTTCTATTATTGCATATTCTTATTTATTGATAACAAAGATTTTGAGAATTACTAATTAGCACAGAAAAACATGGAATCTGAAAAGACGCCAAGTGATAAATCATTGAAATAACTCTAAATGCAGTAACAAGGATTCAAAGAGAGATCCCTCATAGCTATATTCACTCGGTTTTCCAAAAAAACTGAGAGAATAGGTTTATTATTTTTTATGGATAAAAAATGGCGCTCACTTATAGTTATGTTTCCTTGGGAATTGATAAAACAGAGGGAAAATATTGTTTATTTTCTTTTAAAAAAAAGCAATCATGACGCTCCCAGGATCTATACTCTCAGTTTTTAACATGTTCAAGGTGAAAGCTTCATCATAAAAAGTGTTATTTGTAGTAGTGTCACCTGGGTTAAAAAGTATATATCTTCTTTTTTGTTTTTTTTTGTTTTAATTTTGAATGTATATTGAATGTATTTTGAATTTCCTCTTAGATAGAGTGGTTAAAGTAGATCTCGTAATAGACTTAAAATATCTTCCGGGAACAATTTTAGGTCAGGAATACACCTTAGACGGAGAAATTCCAAAGGCTTCTCCCGATTTAAGATCAATGGGATTCCATCGCGGGTAATATGCCTTTTGGTTACATGAGTTTGAAACTTTAAACGAATAAGATACTTTATTTTAGAGTAGCATCGATTGTATAATTTGGTCACAAATCATAATGGGGGATCACTATGTCCCCGTGTTGAGGATTCTTGCTTGTGTAAGTCTTACTCCCAGTTAGTTTTACATATATAGTATTCTCAGATGTTTCATAAGTTGGGATAATTCATTCTGAGGAGGATACTCGAACTTTGACAAAAGTCTGAAATAGTTGACTCTCTTTAAGGTTTTTCTTTTTTTAGAAGTTAGTGGTAGTCAGAGTTCTGATCTGTCAAAATTTTCATAAAGAGAATAATTGTTGATTTGATTGGAACTTCTTGTTTCATGATCTTATATAAAATATCCAAAAATATTGACTCAATTATTAATTGGTTTATAACCCATTCTATAGCAAATAACTGAATTTTAACTCAACTATTAATTAAGTATCAGATTTATTTTATCGAAAATGTGAGTTAGGGAGGTTTTCATTCAATTGAAACTCAAAGATGGGATGTTTTAAAGGATTTATAAGAAATGGGTAACTCATACATCTTTTGTATTGATCAAGGAGAAGCACAATTTTGCATTGTACAATGGTTTCTACGTAGATAGGAGGTTTGCATTTTCTATTTTAGGGTTCCTTTATTGCTCTGATGGCAAGAATGTGAGCAAAGGTATCTCTCGTATAGAGACAAACAAAAAAGTGCACCATGGAAATACACTAATAATGATCGGGATTTGTTTATGGCAATATAGGATTCTTTAAGGTTCGTGCATGTCATCATCCAAATGGCAAGGTTTGTGCTACTCATGGAACACAAGAGGTCGAAAGTTACATTATAGGTATTATAAAACCATCTACAATAGAATATGATAACCTTGATGCAAAGAGGGGCTTGTTTATTATGCCTGATTGTTCGAGATATTCCTCACAAAAGTTATATTCACCATGAAAATTATAGCTCTTAGTTGATGATTTGATTTCTCCCAAGCATGAAGTGATGCTACTTATAAGGTGGTTTCTAAGTCAAGATATTTAGGTTCTTAGGTCTGGTTGTTACTTCTTCCTCCCTGAACTTTGCAACTGGTCAAGTTTCAGGACAGGCTAATTTGGGTTATAAGGTAGTTCATATTAAGGAGAAAGATAAAATGATAAACTTCAATGTAAAGAAATGTCTCTACAAGTTTGTAAATGGTCACTTCACTATACTTATGAAAGTGTTGGGGTCATTTGGGGTGTTCCTTTATAACAAACACACAATAAAGGTTTTAAAGGCTAAGCACCCGTACAGACCCACCTTGTTCTTTCTAGCTCCTACAATGGCTAAATTTGATGCTATCTTTAGGTGCATTAAATCATTTCCCAAAGAGACATCATGTGGTGGAGATTGTTTGTGAGCATAACATATATTATACACACTTCATGGAAGATGTTATGTTGTGGAAAAATATCTCTTATGTGTTATCACTCTAGTTATTAGATTTATGATGAGTTTGGCATAATTTTTTGCCTCTGCACCAATGTCATTGTTATTAAAGCATAATGATGGGACACAACAAATTGTTGTGGGTTTTATTTAAATGAGATTGGTATCCAATTTTTATATGAAAAGGGTCAGTACATATGTGACACGATATCTAAATGACTTCAAGTTTGGGGTTGGGGTATCAGGTGGTGTTAAGGCCATTTTACATAGTGCTAACAAAGTGTTAAGCAATATACATGGATATGGTTCTCTATCTATTCTCACTAAAGATTTCTAGAATTCTTTTAACATGATAGATAGATTGGCCATTCTGCGCGGGTGAGGGTGAGATGCCCATATATTTCTTTTTCAATTAAGTTTTATTTGTGGTCAAGCAACGAGGTTTTACCTTATGAATTGACATATTATGTCAGCCATTGGAGTGCAACAAGGTGACCTATTAGAATTTATACTTTTTTCTCTTATTTTACACCTACTCATTCATTAGATTACACTACTAAAAAGAATACATTTAACCTCATAGGAGAAATGCATTGAACTTCGACAACAGAAGCAAGGTAACAAACAGCATCATAAAAATGCGTCACTTTACCCCCTCATTTTTTAAAACACCTAGGGGTAAAGTTATCTTCACATGGGTTCGAACCATAGCATTTGTACCTTTATATTTTCAAAATTAGCGCCACATGCCTCTCAGTTTATGAATAAAATTGAGGGTGAGATAAATTCTTTTTTTTGCAAACACTCATTACATCATTTACACAGAATATTAATAAATTATTTTGTTTACAAATTACCTTATTTATCCATAATATCACATTGTTTACACATAATATTAAAGTAAAAATTAATTTGTTAATAAAGATCAGATTTTGGAACTTCAAATCATTTGAATTTTGACGAAGATCAAATGTTGGGTGTCAGTATGTTCACAATTGCTTTTGCTTTCATTTATTTCTAATATAAAAAATTAGATAAATAAATAATTTTCTTCTCTAATAAATATTTAAGAACACAAACATTAAACCCAAATAATTTTCTCCTCTTGTAATCCATCATGGAAAATGCTTTCACAAGAAAGAGAACAAAATATATAGTGGTGGATGTAGATAGTTTCAAGTGCTTCATGTTTCATTATCAATTTTTTATATTCATAATGCTTTTATAATAGATGTCTTTTAATTTGACATGGATCACTAATGGTAGTGTCTTGAGTATTGATACTTATTAAATGGACGACAAATATTTGTTTAAGGACGGTGAATATCCTCAATAAACATGCTTAAGTATCCCCTCGATTATGAAAAAAATCAAGGTAAAACGTATTTACCCTTCATTTTCAAAAACGTTAAATTGTTTACACATAATATTAAAATACATTAATTACAACAAATACAGATTCATCATCGTCGTTGTTTTTCTTGGAGAACAACAAATCTTTTTTGAAATATAGATTTGGTTGCATACCTTTTGTGTGCATTGTTTTAAATTTTATGGTTTGCATGCATTCAACTTCTAATAATTTATTCAAGTTTAAACTCCCTTCCTTGTTTAACTTGAAGCAAAAATGTTTTTTGCACTTGCAATTCATCATAGAGAACATTTTCAAGCTTCTTTAAGTTCTAAAAGTGCTTTCACAAGAAAGAGAACCAGGTATATAGTGGTGGATGTAGATAGTTTGTTGGGGATTGATGTCTTGAAAATATCTTGAGCGTTGTTCCTTTATGAATGTAGGGTATAGATTCATTGTTGTAGCTGTGTAACAAAACCCCTCATTTAGGTTAAAAAACCGAGGGGAACGGTAATTTCTTTTTAAATTGAAAAATAAAATAAGGAAACCCCTTGGTTTTAGAAAAAACCCCGAGGTAATAAGTTTCAAGCAAAAAATGGTGAATGATAAAATTGTGATTGGCATACATTTTCGTAAAATCAACTTGGAAGCAACATGTCGAATAAAGTTCCAACTTGTTGTTTTCAACATGTCAAAGAAGATGTCCCAACCTAGAGATAGGACATCACATCTACAACAGTTGTTAGTTATGTTTCAGCTGTTTTATTAAGTTATTGAATATTTAGGGAATATTTAGTTAACTTAAGTGGCATCCAAGATTGACAAATCAGAATAGTTTTATGTTGGTTTTCTAACATTGCATAGTTTCTAAATATGGAGACATTTTAGGAAACTAATTATTAAAGACCTATTATCTTGGATAAGAATGTGCAGACTTTGTTTAGCCTCATTGTTGCGGTTTTGAAGCCCAACCCAGTCCATAATAATATTATAAATAGACTGGTGTATACCTAGTTTTAGGTGGAACTTATTTGTGTATTTTGTAAGGGTTTTTAGAATCCTTATTGTTGGGTTGTAAGTTATATGTCATATATACTTAAGTTTTTAAAAATAGAACATGTGTGTGTCAGATACTCATAAGTAGTTAAGTATTGAGTATTTGTGTGTCAATTCTCATAAGCTTTTAAGCATTGAGTTTTGTGTTTCTTGCAAGAGTGACTTTCGATTTTACTCTCTACGCGTGTTTAGAGTTGATCCAATTATTGAGTGTACTTAAATAGGGATTTGAGAAGGGCCTCATACCTAGGTGTGTCTTAGGTAGGAGTTAAGAAAAGGGTAGTGATTAAGTGCGTAGGCTGTAAACTGGGATGTTTGTTGTAAGGTCTACAAATTGATGCTATCTTGTTAATTTCGTCCCTCGCTTGGTAGCCCCCAAAGTAGGAAGGTTGTTTCGAACTCGGTAAATATATCTTGTGTTATTTACTTTCAGCACTGTTTATTTTGTATATACATCTTATTGTTGTGTTTGACGTTAAATCCGGTGTCTCGATATCTCTTAGGACATTTGAAATCTGATAGCCAAAATTTCAATTAGTATCAGAGCAGGAATCCTGCTCTGCTCTGGGTGAGATTCACGAAAATTACTTTTGGGTGCAATGGACAAGGATGGTGGAATCATGGTGAAAATACCTATTCTAGATGGTTCCAACTATGACAAGAGGAAACCTCGTAGAGAAACATACATAAAGTCCCTAGGCAATAAGGCTTGGAAAAATGTTGTCAAAGGATGGGATCCTCCTAAAGTTAAGGGAGCAGATGGTAAATATATTGATGTGCTGAAGCCTGAAGATGATTGGGATGATGATGATGAGGCTTCATCTCATGGAAACACAAAAGCATTGAATTCCATATTCAATGGAGTTGAGAAATATATTTTCAACCTGATAAAGAATTGTAAACATGCAAAAGTTGCATGGGAGACCCTGAAGAAGGTTCATGAAGGAAACCCTAAGGTTAAATTGGAAAAGGTTCAACTTCTCTCCACCAAATTTGAGAACTTAAAGATGAAAGGGCATGAAAGTATTCAGGACTTTCACATGACGGTTCTCGATATTGCTAGTGATTCAGAAGACCTGGGAGAGAAGATATCAGAGGATAAATTGATCAGAAAGATGCTCAGTTCTCTTCCAAAGATGTTTGACATGAGGGTGATTAACATCGAAGAGTCTCATGATATAAGAACTATGATTATGGATGAGCTTGTAAGCTCCCTCAAGACCTTTGAGTATGCTATCAATGAAAAATCTAAAAAGAAGAATAGCATAGTTTTCGCTTCTAGTGCTGAAGACTCAGAGGATAAAGGAAACATAAACTCAGAAGGAGTATTTGATGATCTTGTGTTATTGGGGAGATGATTTAGCAGGGTATTACGGAAGTCCAGTTTGGATGCTAAGAACATGTCACAACATCAACAAAAACCAGGACCTAGGAAGAAAGTCAAGATTTGAAGAAAATACAAACCAAGGGAAAGGTGTTAAGTGTCATGAATGTGAGGGATATAGACACATAATACATGAATGTGCCACCTATCTTAAAATCAAGGAAAGAATTTATATGTGTCATGGTCTGGTGGGGAATCTGAAAGTGATCATGAAGAAGATCCAACCAAGCAGGTGACTTCCTTGACTGTAATTTGTGGATCTGATCAAGAATCATTTGTTTATGATAAAGAATCATATGTTATAGCACTCACAGTTAGTGAACTGGCTACTGGATTCACAGAGATGTGCCTAAAAAATAAGAGAATGGGTCAAAGATATTAAAGCAAAAGACATTTATTGCTAAACTTGAGGTAGAAAAAGAAGAGCACTTATCTATCATTTCAAGTCTTAGAGAGGAGGTAATATTGCAAAAATAAAAGTTTGAAAATATGACCAAAATAGTGAGAATGCTAAACAATGGCACTGCTATGCTGAATGATATTCTTCATACTGGAAATAATGTTGGAAATATGAAGAGGCCTGGTTACAATGACCAAGCTGAGAAGAACCACAAGAAAGTTGTGGAATGTGTTCCCCAAGGGTTGAGACAAGACTAGAAGGTGTCAAAGCACATGTCCCAAAATCAGTTGAGACATCATGGAAGATATTATAGTCCGATGTATCAGCCATGGTGATGTCACCATTACGAATTACTTGGTCATTCGAAGTCTTCCTGCTACAAACTGTATGACAACTCCTACCATAGGGATCCTTATAGAAGGAAAGATGTTAATAGTTACGTCAAGTCAAGAGGAGCTCATTATCATGTATCTTATTGACTCATGAGCTTGCACTTCATTCAAAGCCTCAACTAGAGAAGATTGGTATTTTGATAGTGGTTGTTCCAAACACATGACTGGTGTCAAAAAATTCCTTATGGACATTAAACCACGTGCCAATAGCTATGTCACTTTTGAAGATGGGTTAAAAGGTGAAATCAAAGGCGTAGGAAAGGTGGGTTATGCTGGACAAGTAGTCTCGATAATGTGTTGTTTGTGAAAGGGCTAGCAGCAAATCTAATAACTATTAGTCAACCCTGTGATCAAGGTCTCAAAGTTAACTTTACTCAATCTAAATGCCTGATTACAAATGATAAGAATAAAGTGGTTATAAAGGGAACCATGTCAAAAGACAATTGCTGGATATGGAGTTCTCCAAAATATCTCTCCACATGCTTAATGTCAAAGGATGATGAAGTAAACATATGGCATCAAAAGCTTGGACATCTACATCTAAAGGGTATGAGGAAGATTCTGTCAAAGGAAGATATTAGAGATATTCCCAAGCTGAAGATTGATGAAAGGAGAATTTGTGGTGAATGTCAAATTAGAAAGCAGACAAATATTTCCCATAAGAAGATTCAACATCTTGCCACCTCAAGAGTTCTAGAGCTTCTTCACATGGACTTGATGGGACCTATGCAGGTTAGAAGTCTTGGAGGGAAAAGGTATGCCTATGTTATTGTCGATGACTACTGAAGATTCACTTGGGTGAAGTTCATCAAAGAGAAGTCTGAGGTGTTTGAAGTGTTCAAAGAATTATTCCATAAGCTTTAAAGAGAAAAGGACGATGGTGTTGTCAAAATCACAAGTGACCATGATAAGGAGTTTGAGAATAACAAGTTTGAGGAATTTTATACTTCTGAAGAGATTAGTCATGAGTTTTCCTCACCAATCACTCCTTAACAAAATTGTGTGGTTGAGCGAATGAATAGAATTATTCAAGAGTGTGCCAGAGTTATGCTTCATGCTAAGAAATTTCCCCTTCACTTTTGGGTTGAAGCCATGAATACTACTTGCTATATTCACAACAAAGTAACAATTAGAATTGGAACGTCTGTTACTCTGTATGAATTGTGGAGAGGAAGAAAGCCAACTGTTAAGTATTTCCATGTATTTAGAAGTAAATGTTATATTCTGGCTTATCGTGAGCCAATAAGGAAGTTAGATGCTAAGAGTGATGAAGATATTTTTCTGGGATACTCTACAAACAGTAAGGCATATAGCGTATTCAACTCCAGAACCAAGGTAATGATGGAGTCTTCAAATGTGATTGTCGATGATTCATATATGGGTTAAATGTACTTTTCCCCCTGCAATAGTAACGCGATTTGACTTACCCCTCTTTTAAAAAAATATTCTTTTCGCCCCTTAAAAAATATAGATTCCAAAACAAAAAAACCTTATGGCCCAAGATTCCCTTTGAGTTTCAGACGTGGTTGTGACACTCTTGTTGATTGTGTAATTAAATGTCATTTTGGCTTTTTTAATATTTTTTAATATGTTATTTTTTATTTAAATTTTATATTCCACGTCATATTTTTTGTGGCATTTTTTAAATTATGATTTATTTATTTATTTAGTTTTCTTATTTTATTTATTTTTTTACGTTTCTTAATTATTATTATTATTTTTACATTTTTTTAAATATTATTATTTTTTACTTTTTCATATTTATTATTTTATATTTTCTTAAATTATTTTTATTAATCAATATTTTTAATGAAATTTTAATGAATTATTTTGTTAACTTATTCAAAATATATTATTTAGGCTTAAGCCCATTTTTTATTTCAAAGCAGCCCATATACTCAACTAGCTCTCAATTCATTGGACAATGTATGTGGTTGGTATATAAACACTAATGTTTATTTGTTATCAATCGATGTGGGACTCCTGAAATATTAATAAAAACAAGATAATTTTCTCTAAATCTTATTTCTACAAGGAAAACAACTGACATGCAAAATAGTGCTAAACTTGTATCTTCAACTAGTGCTACAAAACATTACCCATTGTTGGTATTGATATCTGGGTTGGTAGGAACTTGATTTTTTAAGCTAAAGAATGCATTTTGAGATTTTTCTAATAATGGGTTACTGTTTTTATTCTCTTTGGGCTAAAGAATGCATTTTTATCTTATGGGGTGTGATGCTTGTTAGTTGACGAACAGAATATGTGAAAAATAAATATTAATAATAAACGGGTCTAAGTTTTGAAAATTTAGTTGTGATCTAGTTCACAAACTGGTTTGTCTAATCACCAATTTCATGTGAGGGTTATCATAGTTGGTAGTGGTTTTCATGTGAAATGATTCTTTTTCTTCTTCTAGGGATTTAATACTATTTAATGTATGAATCTATCCTATTTAGTTTAGTTTTATGTAGTTAAATTTTCTGAGGCATGAATTCATGTTGATCTAAGGCCTACTATGTTTGCAGGTAAATATGATGATCGCGTGACAGAAGGATGTGATGAAACAAGTGGACTGGTTGTTTGTTTTGGTGAGTTGTTGATAAATTTCGTGCCAACAGTTGGTGGAGTTTCACTAGCTGAAGCACCTGCTTTCAAGAAAGCTCCTGGTGGTGCTCCTGCAAATGATGCAGTTGGCATCTCCTGGTGGTTCTCCTGCGAATGTTGCAAACATGAAAATAAAAACTCTACATTTAAGAGACCCAAATTGCTTGTAATAGAGACAGAAATAGTGTTTATATAACAAAGAAACATAACATTAAATGAATTGAAAATGGAAAGGTATGGGTAAATGGACCATTAATCAAGTATATAATGGGTATTTAAGGTCCTAATAATATTTTAATAATTAATTTTAAATATAATTTCATAAAAAATATTAATACAAATAATTTAGAAAAACATAAATAAAAAAATAATTAATCAAAAAAGTAAATATAAAATAAATTAATCCAAGTCATCAACTCAAGCCAATTAAATAAAATATTAAAAAATATTTAAAAAAGCCAAAGTGGCATTTAATTACACAGTCAACAAGAGTGTCACAGCCACGTCTGAAATTCAAAGGGAATCTTGGGCCGTAAGGTTTTCTGTTTTGGAATCTTTATTTGTTAAGGAGCGAAAAGAATTTTTTTTTAAAAGAGGGGTAAATCAAAACTCGCTACTATTGCAGGGGGAGTAAAGTGCATTTAAACCTTCATATAAACAAGATGATGTCCCAGAAGAAGTTGAGACAACTATTCCTACAAAAGATGTGGTTGTTAAAGAGAATGTCACAACAGATGTTGTAGGCTCAAGTGTTGATTTTGAAGTTGAAGAACCTCAGGTAAATAACAAAGGACTGTCTCTCAGAATTCAAAAGGATCATCCTAAGAAGTTGATAATAGGAAATCCTAGACAAGGAGTAGTTACCATATCAAGGGAAGTTGTATCAAATGCTTGTTTTGTGTCAAAGATTGAGCCTAAAAATGTGAAGGAAGCTTTGACTGATGAGTTCTGGATCAATACGATGCAAGATGAGCTTGGTCAGTTCAAGAGAAATGAAGTCTGGGATTTGGTACCAAGACTTGAAGGGACAAATATCATTGGTACAAAATGGGTGTACAAGAACAAGACAGATGAACAAGGGAGTGTTATCAGAAATAAAGCAAGATTGGTTGCTCAGGGGTACACTTAAATTGAGGGAATAAATTTTTATGAAACATTCGCCACTATGGCTCGCTTGGAGTCTATTAGATTACTGCTAGGAGTAGCTTGTCATCTAAGGTTCAAGTTATATCAAATGGATGTCAAGAGTTCCTTTCTAATGAGTACTTGGATGAAGAGGTTTATGTTGAACAACTTAAAGGATTTGTTAATCCTTCTTTTCCAGATCATGTGTTTAGACTGAAGAAGTCCTTATACGACCTGAAGCAAGCTCCAAGAGCTTGGTATGAAAGGTTGACTAAATTTCTAGTCAGCCATGGATATAGAAAGGGTGGAATTGACAAGACACTCTTTGTCAAAGATGAAGCTGGAAAATTGTTGATAGCTCAGATCTATGTGGATGACATTGTTTTTGGAGGGATTTCAAATGAAATGGTCCAACTTTTTGTTCGGAAGATGCAATCTGAATTCGAAATGAGTTTGGTAGGTGAACTGACTTACTTCCTTGGGTTGCAAGTCAAGCAGATCTAAGACTTTATTTTTCTCTGTCAAAAAAAATATGCAAGGAATATTGCAAATAAATTTGGATTGGAAAATGCCAACCATAAGAGAACTCCAACGCCTACACACCTGAAGTTATCTAAAGATGAAAAAGGAGTTAGTGTTGATAAGAGTTTATATAGAAGCATGATTGAAAGCTTTCTATATCTTACTGCTAGCAGACCAGACATCATATTTACTATTGGAGTATGTGTAAGATATCAAGAAAATCTCAGAGTAAGTCATAATAATCAAGTGAAAAGGATTCTCAAGTACGTGAATAGGACATGTGACTATGGTATGATGTATTCCCATGATACAAATTTCTTGTTGGTGGGTTTTTGTGATACTGATTGGGCTGGAAGTGTCGATGATACGAAAAGTACATCTAGAGGATGCTTCTTTATGGGAAACAACTTGATCTTGTGGTTTAGTAAGAAGAAAAAATGTGTTTCTCTATCTACTACTGAATCTGAGTACACATCAGTTTGAAGCAGTTGCTCCCAACTGGTATGGATGAAGTAAATGTTGTCTGAATATAATGTCACACAAGATGTTATGACATTATTTTGTGACAATTTGAGTACTATAAATATTTACAAAAATCCTATTCGACATAGTAGGACCAAGCACATTGACATCAAGCATCATTTTATCAGAGAACTTGTGGAAGACAAAGTCATAAAGTTAAAGCATGTTAGTATATAGAATCAACTTGCTGATATCTTTACAAAAGCTCTTGATGCTGTTCAGTTTGAGAATCTAAGGAGAAGACTTGGTATTTTCATCTATGAAGAGTTATAACAATTACTGCTGGTGCTGCATCTTTTGTTGAGGATGTTAAGTATGTTGTCGCACCTAGTGATACGGTGGGAGAACAGACTCGGGTTGTTTGCATTTGATCTCAATTATGCAGTTAGCAAGAGTCGCCACCGACTTTTCTTTTATCCAAAAGGAAAGGTAAAAAAGCACAGGAAAGACCTTTCGAGATTACTTCTCGGGTTCGGGGGGTAGATTATGAAAAGGGAAGGTGTTAGCACCCTTTTCATCCATGGTTTTCCATGGGCTCTTAGTTACTCGCTAGATCACTTGCTTTTGTTTGAATGTGCTTGTGGTGTGGGTTTTGAAATTATTTTTGAAAATGTCTTTGCAATGGTTCTCGTCTCTATAAGAACGTATACAAAGTGTTGTTTCGAAAAAATAGTTCAAAGAGGTGTTTGTGTTTTTTGAAGGTGATTTTGAAAAGATGTTTTTGTAATGGTTCTCGTCTCTATAAGAATGTATACAAAAAGTTTTTGTCTTTTAAAAAAAGGTTTTAATGTGAAAGTATTGGTGTAAAATGTTTGGTTGTGAGCAAGCGAGTAATTAAGAGCGAATCTACCTACTCAAAAGGTCTTAAATGTTCTTTTCCTTCTTTAGATGTTGCTTTCTTACCATTGATTTGGTAAGAAGCCCCAATCGTTGGATGTGAAGGGACATGCGCAGGATGTTTGTACAATCATAGAAGGCAACTTGTGAGACGCTTTAGCAATTTTCGTAAGGGACTAGATCATTTTACCAAAGGCAACATCGAGGGACATCGATGGACTAACGATATTTTTTATCGAAGGGTCTTTGCTAAAGCGTCCCATATTCAAGGCATATGACTGTATTTCCGAGGCAACGAGCGAGGTTAACCTAGAGGTGCGCGTGTGAAAAAGTGTGTTTGATTCAAGTTATTTTGTTCCTTGATTAGGTTATCTAGCGATTGACTTTGAATCTTGCCATGCACGCCTAATTACTATAAAGTATAAGGAAAACAGTAAATTGTGGAAATTGATATTCTACGCTATTACAGAGTTTTCGGGAATGGGGGTACAATTTTAAAAACGGGGATGGAATAATGCGATTAAAAGTCCAAATAGGCAAACAATACAACCAAACTGAATCGAGCAATTAATCGAAATTACAACAAGTTTTTGAAGTAAAAGTAATTAACGAAATAAAGATAAAGAAATAAAATTCTTATTTTTTTGTTTGTGAGGAAATTTGAAAAGAAATAAAGATCTATTATATTATTATTATTTTGAAATTTTGTTTATCATGAAAAAAATTAAACAATTTGTAGAAAAAATGTTAGCTAAAAAGTTAATTAGCTAAATTGTTCACAAAAAATTGCTAACTAAACTAGCTGAGATGATTAAATAATTCAACATTTACGAATTTAGAATTAAAACCAAAGATTAAATTAAATCTAAACTAAAATTATTAAGATAATTCTAAACTAAACTTAAAATTCTAAATAACTAAATTAATCCTAAAATTAAGTTAAAGTTCTAAAATTCTTAAATTAAATATAACTAAATTAAAAAAGGAATCTACAATTATTAACTAAATTAAAATTACTAATTTAAACCTAATCTAAATTAAACCTGAGATTATTAACTTAAACCTAAAGCAAAATAAATAAAAAAATTAAGGGGTAAAGCAGTATGTTGAAGGTGTGCAACAAAGAAGAAAAAATTGGGCCTAGAAGGAATTGACACAGCAAAGCCCAGTTTAAAAAAAAAACAAAACATATTGCAAAAAAGGATAAATGTTGGGTTTTTAAAAGAAAGGAAATGGGTTGGGCTTGGACCGGGTCGGACCAGACCCAAGTCTATTTATTTTCAACAGGCGAAAGGGTTGTAGAAAACCCTAATCAGTCATCCACCCCTCTTCTCTTGCTTCATCCTCTCTCTGCTTGTTCCTCGATCTCTCTATTCTCCATAACACAACAATAACACACTATGGAAACGAAATCCCTAGGTCTCTCTCTTAACCTCACGCTCTCAATCACGAATCAAAACCCGCAACTGTGAAACAAAACCCAGGAACCCGATGAAAACCCTTATCCCTAAGTTTGATTTCAATGAATTTGATAGGTTTTATAAGTTACAACATGAACAAACAGAGATTCAAGTCACGAAATCGACCAGAAATCATACCAGTGAGACTCCGGGTAAGCTTCTGATGTTGATACTTTTCTATGATTTTTGCTTCTGAAATGCGTATGTATTTGGGTAGGGTTATATATTGATTGGTGAATTGATTGAATAGAAGGTTAATAATTTTAATTTGTTTTGTGTTATTAAGGTTTTTAGATGAACATGGAAGATGAGTGGAAATGTGATATGTTAGGCTTGGGTGAATGGTCGTTGACAGAAGGCGGTATTCAGAAGGATTCGGGGAAGATGATGGTTTGATGAATGAAAGAAAAGAGATGTTTTGATGGTTGGAGGGTTTTTGGACAAAAGGAGTATCGGTTTGTATGAGTTTGTGTTTGTTATTATTCTTTGCTGGTTTTTACTATCTCTTTGGGTATGTTGGTTTGGCTTTTGCTCTTGGTTCCTATATTTTCTGGTTTTGTTGTTTGGTCTTGTATTTGCTGGTTCTGTTTGGTTTATATTTTCTGGTATGTTTTGTATGCTTGGCCTGTTTTTGATGTCCTCCTCTTATGGTGGTTATCTCTTTCTTATACAGTCCCCTTGTGTTTTGGGGGGAAATCAGATCACTTTGAATATTTTTGGGTTAGCTGACTTTGTGGCCTTTGGGTGCAGAATTTTGGACTGTTTTAGAATGCTGACTTGCTGCCTTTTGAGTGCAGTTTAAGGCATGTCTATTTTGGTGCAAGTTTATGCAGGTTTAGGGAAGCCATAACACATGTTATGCATGGCTACCTTTTTTGGCAATTTGGCAGGATTTTGGACTGTTGAATGGGCTGCATTGCTAGCTGATATCTCTTTCATCTTTACTTTTTCATCTTTCCATGAAATAAATTAATTTTCTTATTTCACAAGAAATTTTGAAGGGTTTGTAAAAGCTTTGGAAAATGATGATATGCTTTTTTGTTGAGTAAGCCAGCTATCCATGCTTTTCCTTGTTCCATTTTGTTTTACTTACTGCCACCTTCTTCTGTCATCCTGGAAGCCTATGCTGCCTTGCTTGTTATGTTTTGCTGTTATCTGTTGTGATATTTGCTGCAATATTTGTAGCAAGCTTGCCCTGTTATTCTGTTTGTTGCAGGTTTGTTTGGCAGCTTGTGCTGCATCATTGCAGCCTAATGCTTCCTGTTTTGCTGTGTTGCTATTTTGCTTGCATATTGACCTTGGACTTGGAAGCTTGCCTATTGATGTATTGCTTCTGCTTGGCAGCCTTGGACTTGGTAGTTTTGCTTGGAAGCTTGCTCTTTTGCAGCCTTGGACTTCCTGCTATATTTGTTTGTTTGCACATTTTGTTGTTGCTTGCTGCTTGTATAGCAGCCTGCTGTCGCTGCTTATGCTTGCTTTGCTTGCTCATTTGCTGGTTTTGCAGCCTGTTCTTGCTGCTATGCTTGCTCATTTTTCCTTCTTGTGAACCAAGGTCCAACCTTGTGATCTGCAAGGATGGGAGAAGAGAGATTATGATAAAACAAAATAAGATTAAAATCTGATTCCTATATATAAACCCTAGTGATGAAATTCTTTTTTTGCTTCTTTTCTTTACATATCACCTTGTTTGAATTTCTAATTTTCTCTTCTTTGTTTCATGAACATGGGCATGGATAGCGAACGAGGATTGCTTGAAGATGAAGCAACGGAGACTTGAAGAAACAAAATAAATGTTCTCTCTTTGAAGGCAAAAAATTTGTGATTCTTTGTAACAAAACAAAAACTTGTAAATTATTTCATTTGTAATGTAATAAATACAAAGCCTTGAATAAATTTGGTGTAATGAAGTTTATTGTTTAAAACTTGAATTTATTTAAACTTTGCAATTGTCAATTGAATGTTTTGGATTAAAACATCTTGGTTTGGTAACTTGGATTTCAAGCAATCACAAAATGATCAAATAACCAATGCGCCTTGTACTCCAATCAAATTTCTAAACAAAATAAATGTTTAAAAATTCAATTCTAACTTGGTTAACTCAAACCCAAAGCCATGGTCATCTAAATGAGTCTTAATCTTTGCCTCTTGTCGACACCAAATTTGCATTCAAAATGAAACTCGGACGCCATGCTTGATAAAAATGGAATTTCATTGTCAAACTAACATGCTTTTAGGAACAATCATAAATCTTGTAGGATTAACAGATTTCAAAACAACTGGGATGGAGAACATTTGAAATCAAACAAAATGATTTGCGATGATTCGATAACTTTCAAAGTATCCCAAACGCAATCTCTTTTTGATCTTTGAAGATAAACTCATGAGCGACATAATTTATGACCATATGCAGAAATAATCGCCTCAAGATCTTGTAATTTGAGGAAATCATAATTCTTAGAAATCAGGCGACAATTATTTGAGATTAGGTCAAAATCCATGAAGCGACTTCTAACGTATTCGAATTTTGGTGATTTTCTACACATAATCAGCCCTTGATTTATGAAGAGAAATTGGAGATAACATCAGGGAGAATCATACGTAAGAAGAATGACTCGAAAATATCGAATAATGAAGAAGTTACAGTCGCTTGAACTTGGTCTCGCAAAAGGTCATCTTTTGGGTTAATGGGGTCATTTTCAGTCGTCTGAACCATTGATTGAGCAAACTTGCAATGCGATGTTTGAAACTCGACACGAACATCCTTGAGGAGACATGAAAGTCTATGAAGACCATTTGAAACTTTCAAGAATTAATTTTCTTTGAGAAACGTCAAACCCTAATCGTTGACTTACTGCCTTAGAAGAGAATCTGTCCGATCAAACTTTTGAGCCAAATTGAGTATTCGAGAAGACCTAGGATAGTATCTTGAATAAAAATGAGAGGGAAAATTTTAGGGTACAATAGCTTCCCCTGTTCAATCTTCTTAAACTTGAATAGTGAGATTGGCATATTTGTCGTTCGTAGCTTGAAAGTGGAAGATGATTGAACACTAGAGTGCCCAGAAATTTGCACTCGGTGATGTGTTGGTCGATTGTGTAAGGAATGGGATTAAAATATGCCATTTGGAGAGATAATGGATAGTTGTTGGAAATGGGCTTAAAGATGCCATTTGGAGAGATAACAGAAAGTTGTCGGAAATGGGCTTAAAGATGCCATTTGGAGAGATAATAGAAAATTGTTGGAAATGGGCTTAAAGATGCCATTCGAAGGTGGTTGTTGACAGAAATCAGACCAAGTCTAAGTTTGACTTCACTTGGGGAAATGTGAAATCGACCGTATCTAGTCGAGTCCAGGTCTTGTAGGGTTGTAAACTGTTGTTTGGAGACAAAGGAGAAGGAACCTGGATAGTAGGGTTGCTTTGAAAGGAAAGCCTGGATCTGAATGAGTATCGGGATGGCGTCCGTGTATGGAGCGTATCTGAATTGTATTTGAAATCTAAATCTGAATGAGTACCAGGATGGCACCCGTGTCTGGAGCGTATATGAACTGTATCTGAAAGCTGAAACTGAATGAGTATCAGGATGGCATCGTTTATGGAGCATATCTGAACTGTATCTGAAATCTGAATCTGAATGAGTATTAGGATGGCATCCGTGTCTGGAGTGTATCTGAAAGCTGAATCTGAATGAGTATCAGAATGGCGTCCGTGTTAGGAGTGTATCTGAACTGTATCTAAAAGCTGAATCTGAATGAGTATCAGAATGGCGTCCGTGTTAAGAGCGCATCTGAATTGTGTCTGAAATCTGAATCTAAATGAGTATCAGGATGGCATCCGTGTCTGGAGCGTATCTGAACTGTATCTGAAAGCTGAATCTGAATGAGTATTAAAATGGTGTCCGTGTTAGGAGCGTATCTGAACTGTATCTAAAAGCTGAATCTTAATGAGTATCAGAATGGCGTCTATGTTAGGAGCGTATCTGAACTGTATCTGAAAGCTCAGCTAGTCATGTAGCCAATTGTCCTCGGCCTATTTCAGGTATTAATCTCTGATTTGTTGATGATAGTCATTGATTAACCTTATCCTGCAAAGGGTAAAACATTAGCTGTATGCAATGTCATGATGTATAAAATGCATGGTACAATGAGATTGTGATATATGCATTCGTGTCAACGATGTTTATGATATATGGACGCGATTTATGCGTATGTGAGCCAATCTGTTGTAATGTTGGATTAAGGAAATTAAATCCCTAACTGCTGTTGGGAATATAGAGTGTAAGTCTTCATGCTTGTGAAGTTGAAGTGTCGATGAGTTTCCGCTTAGAGAAATAAACTCTGTTGTAAGGGAAACACCGTGTATTGCTTGTGAAATCCTGTTGGGGAATCTCGAGAGATTTGGCGACTTCTACCAGGGAGTGATAACTGGAAGTTTTGTTCTGCTGGGGATTAAACTGCACACTCTGGGGGATTTTACAGAGATAACTTGGAGAGATTTCCCTATCTCTTAAAGCCATCAGTGATTGCATTTTTATTTTGTTCATTTGTAAACAGTAAAAATGACGTAAAATGCCGTCGTAAAAAATGAAATTTGATAAAAACAAAAGATAGCTATGTGCAATAATCCCATGGGGTTCCCATTCCGCTATAGCCTTCATGTCTATGAGCATCTTGTCTATTCTTTGCCTTGTCCAAAGATGGTTGATTTGATCAGAACCGTTGAGTTTGCAGGTTGTCCGTAAGGTGATCCAATGGTACATAGTCATGCGCTTAAATTCCTAACTTTTTCCTGGACCGCCCTTTCGGGTTTTCAGTCAACTGGGATACCCTTTTTTTCCCAAGTCCCCCTTTTGGGTTTTCAACTTGCTGGGTGTACATATTTTTTTTTATACCTAATTTTTGCCCAAAACTTTTTGGTTCGCCGGGATGCCCTTGTTTTGCCTAGGTGTGTCAACCTAACAGGTCTCTTTATGAGTAGTATCTTTTGACTATGTCTGCGTTTGCAGGGTGCGGCAGGTCGTCGCCATCTATGGTGGTCAAGATCATCGCTCCACCAGAGAACATGCTTTGGATTACAAATGGTCCTTCGTATGTAGGAGTCCATTTTCCCCTGCGATCACCTTGCGGCAGTATGATGCACTTCATCACCAGATCCCCAACTTGATACACTTGTCATCTGACCTTTTTTTGAAAGCCTTGATCATCCGTTTTCGATACGTTTGACCATGACAGATAGCAGTAAGCCTTTTCTCATCAATCAAGTTCAATTGATCAAGTCGAGTCTGGATTCAATCTTTTTCGTTCAGCCCTGCATCCTTCATGTTTCTCAGAGAAGGGATCTGGACCTCAATAGGTAAGACAACCTCCATGTTGTACACCAGAGGGTAGGGTGTTGCCCTAGTCGATGTGCGTTCCGTGGTACGACACCCGTGGAGAGCAAATGGTAGCATCTCATGCCAGTCTTTGTACGTGACTGTTATTTCTGTATGATCTTTTTGATATTCTTATTTGCAGCTTTGACAACACCATTCATCTTTGGCCGGTAAGTGGAAGAATTGTGATGCTGGATCTGGAATTGTTTGCACAGGGTGGTGATCATAGTATTGTTTAGATTCGTACCATTGTCTGTGATGATCCTCTCCGGGATACTGTAATGACAGATGAGATTCTGCTTGATGAGCCAGGCGACAACATTCTTGGTAACGGAAGAAAAAGAGGTTGCCTCAACCCACTTTGTAAAATAGTCGATGGCCACTAAGATGAAGCAGTGTCTATTAGAGGTTGTTGGTTTGATTTCCCCAATCATATCAATCCCCCACATAGAAAAGGGCCAAGGAGCCGTCAAGACATTCAGAGGAACCAGAGGAACGTGCACCTTGTCGGCATAGATTTGACACTTATGGCAGGTTCGAGAGTGTTGATAGCAATCTGCTTCCATGGTAGACCAGTAATAGCCTGCCCGTAGGATTTTCTTCGCCATCGTATGTCCACTGGAATGGGTGCCGAAAGTTCCTTCATGTAACTCAGCCATGACCCTTTCAGCTTCAACCTTGTCTACGCACCGAAGTAACACAGAGTCATGGTTGCGTTTGTAAAGAATGACATTACTAAGGAAGAATTTAGCAGAGAATCTCCTTAAGAACTTCTTATCATTGACTGAAGCTCCTTCTGGATATTCTTGAGCATCGAGATACCTCTTGACTTCGTGAAACCAAGGTTGGTCCACTACTTCTTCAGTATTAATCTAGTGACAGTGTGTTGGTTCATCCATTCGTTCAATAGTAATCTGAGGAGCCTCGTTATCCCATTTAAGTTTAAACATGGATGACATTGTGGCTAGTGCGTCCGCTAGCTAATTTTCCTCTCTCGAGAAATGCTCGAAAGTAATCTTCTCAAAATGTGGGAGCAATGTCAACACAAGTTCTTTGTAGGGGATAAGGTTAGGTTGTTTGGTGTCCCATTCCCCTTTGATCTGGCTGATGACCAAAGCTGAATCTCCGAATACATTTAAGGATTTGATCCCCAAGTCTATGGCAGCTTTGAGACAAAAAATGCATGCTTCGTATTCCGCCATGTTGTTTGTACAATTGAAGCAGAGTATTGCAGTAAAGGGAGTATGACATCCTTCAGGGGATATAAGTACGACACCAATACCATTGCCTAGTGCATTGGATGCCTCATCAAAAACCAGGGTCCATCGGGATCCTTGTTCAGGTCTGTCATATGGTCTGAATTCTTCACAGTTGTTTACCATCATGATGTCTTCATCTGGGAATTCGAACCTCATGGACTGGTAGTCATCCACGGCTTGGTGAGCAAGGTGATCAGCTAGTACACTGCCCTTTATTGCTTTTTGGGTAGTATACTATATGTCATATTCTGTCAGGATCATCTGCCATCTCGCTATCCTCCCAGAGAGGGAAGGCTTCTCGAAGATGTATTTTATTGGATCCATTTTAGATATCAATAAGGTAGTATGGGTCAGCATATACTGTCTTGGCCGGCGAGCAGCCCATTCCAGAGCGCAGCAAGTTTTCTCGAGCAGTGAATATCTTGTTTCACAGTCGTTAAAATTTTTTCTCATGTAATAAATAACATGCTCTTTTCGGCCAGACTCGTCATGCTGCCCCAGCACACACCCCATTGAATTTTCCAAAATAATTAGATACATGATCAATTGTCTTCCCTCGACCGGTGGCATCAAAATAGGAGGCTCTTGTAGGTATTCTTTGGTCTTGTCAAAAGCAGTTTGGCACTCATCATTCCATTTGACTACTTGATCTTTCTTCAGTAATTTGAAGATTGGTTCACAAGTAGCTGTCAGGTGAGAAATGAATCTGGAAATGTAGTTTAAACGTCCCAAGAATTCTCTGACTTCCTTCTCAATACGAGGAGCAGGCATCTCTTGTATCGCTTTCACCTTGGCGGGATCTACTTCAATGCCTTTATTGCTGACGACAAAGCCTAGGAGTTTACTAGACCTCACCCCAAATGTGCACTTATTTGGGTTCAACCTCAGCTTGTATTTCTTTAGTCTCTCAAACAATTTCTATAAATAATCAAGATGCTCTTCTTCTATTTGAGATCTAGCTATCATGTCGTCCACATAGACCTCTATTTAGTGATGTATCATGTCGTGAAATAAAGCTACCATGGCACGCTGATAGGTTGCCCCAGCGTTCTTCAACCCAAATGGCATAACCTTGTAGCAGAATATGCCCCACTGTGTGACAAAGGTTGTTTTCTCCATGTCCTCAGGCGCCATTTTGATTTGGTTATATCTTGAGAAACCGTACATGAAGGAAAACACTTTGTGTTGTGCCGTATTATCAACTAGAATATCAATGTGGGGAAGCGGGAAGTCATCCTTAGGGCTTGCCCTATTCAAATCTCTGTAGTCCACACACATCTGTACCTTGTCGTCTTTTTTAGGCACGGGAACAACATTTGCAACCCACTGTGGATAGAAGGTGACGGCCAAAAATCCGGCATTGAATTGCTTCATGACTTCTGCCTTAATCTTCTCTGACATGTCTGGTCGCATACGACATAATTTTTGTTTTACTGGTGGGCAATCTTCTTTTATAGGTAGACAATGTACTACGATATCTGCATCAAGTCCTGGCATGTCTTCGTACGACCAGGTAAAGACCTCAACATAATCGTGTAGCAACTTAATCAGACGCTCCTTGACACTAGGTTCTATATTAGCACCCACTTTGACTTCTCTCTTTTCTTCTTCGGTACCCAGTTTAACTGTGTCCACTGGCTCTTCGTGGGGTTGAATGGTTCTCTCTTCTTGTTGTAGTAATCTGGCAAGTCCCCTGGTACTTCACAATCTTCCTCACCTTTGCCTTCGGCTTGGTATACTAGATTTTCAGAGTCAAAAAAGGCCATAGCAGAACTTTTACCCATGGGATCCCGAATGGATGTAGACCTGCATTGTGATTGTTAGTGTGTGTAAGAGTATATCTATCTTTGAAAGAAATGAAAATGTAGAAAAGAAAAACAATGAGCATAAAGTTTGTATGCAAAACGTCCATGATCCATTGATGTCATATGGAAATGAGATAATAACCCTTACAAATGGACCAGTGTGCCTCGGGTAAGACACAAGGTTTTAAGAGTCTAAAATGTTTTAATGTTACAGATCCGACAAAATGTAAAGACAAATTATTATGGGATAAATGTGATCGGGACAAAATCTCTAGCCTCCTAGTTGCTGAGCCCTCCACTGACAGTTGGGAAAATCCAATCCTCCAGGTTATAGCTGTCTCCATCATCTTCCACTATGTTGACTTTACAGTTGCTGATCTTCAAGGGTGGTCCTCCAGCACGAGCATGACGTACAACTTTCTGGGCACCTGAAGTGAAACCCAACCCAAATTTGTGATATTTGTATGGGATATCTGGGAGTTGGCCCAAAATTATGCATCCACCTTCTTCTATCACTGCCCTGGCATCCTTCAAAGACGACATCTTGAGCGGAGCCATTGTAATCTTGGGAACTTGAGATACAGCCTTGGTTACTTCCACATCTTACGGGACTTCTTCAAAGTGCTGGAATGGATTTTTAATAAATTCACCATCTAGTCCCACATATCTGAAGGAATTTAGATGGCTGGCCATATACTCTTCTTCTCCATGAACGGTGATAATTTTCCCTTGAATTGGATATTTCAGCATTTGATGGAACGTAGAGGTAACAACGCCAGCATTATGAATCCATGGTCAGCCCAAAGCGCAGGAATATGAAGGGAGAATATCCATTACATAAAAAGTTGAATCAAATGTTTGGGTTCTAACCTTCATGGGGATGTCCACTTACCCATGCACCACCCTTTTTGAGCCGTCAAAGGCCCTCACTACTATGTTGCTTTGTTTCAATGTCAGTCCCTCACAGTCAAGCCTATCAAGAGCCTTTTTAGGCAGCACATTCAGAGACGAACCAGTTTCCACCAAAACATGAGCCAAGGTCATGCCCTTGCATTCAACTGAGACAGGCAATGCCTCATTATGCTTCCTCCCTCTTGGAGTTAAATCAGCATCTGAAAAACCTAAACCATTATCTACAGTCAAGCTGGCTACGCAGTCTTGGAACTGATCGACAGATGTTTCTCTGGGTACATCGGCAGTTTTCAGGAATTTTACCAAGGCTTTTGCATGAGCCTCAGAAAATAGTAATAAAGCCAGCATGGAAATTTTAGATGGAGTCTTCCCTAGTTGCTCGACTATGTTATAGTCGCTTCTTTTTATAATCTTTAGAAATTCCTCCATCTCTTTTCGAGAGGTCTCAGGGATAACTACTGATTGTGCCTTCGTCTGGACAGGCTCAACCAGAATACCTTTACCTTGCGTCTCGGTTGACTCGGCAACAGGAATGTCAGTAGGTGTGATAACAGGGACTGTAACAACTTTGTCAGCAAGAGTCTTAGCAGAGATGATTGTAGGATTGGGAATAAACTTTGGAGGAGCAACAACAACAGGAATGATTACGGGTCCAAAAATAGCCTTTGGAGGAGCAATTTCCGGAGAGAAAACCCTTCCACTTTGGGTTATCCTACTAGTCCCTGCAATATTACTGATATCAGAGTCAACCTTCTCAGAACTTGAATCTTCAGCAGCTGGCCAATCTTGCTTGATACCGTGGTAGTAGACATCCCCTCCATAATTCCATGGTACGGTTTTGTCTGACGAATACGGGATTGGTCTAGGCATTGTAATTATCAAATGAGCTACTTTAGAAACTGATGTAATTCTAACGGGTCTTTTGGTGGAGACCCTGGAAGAATTGTCGGAAATGGTCACAATGGAAACATCATTATAAGAAACAGTTGGAATAGAAGTCTTCTCGAACAAAATTTCCTTGTTATCTATTAGGCACTGAACGCCTGGACAACTGGTTGGTGAGGACAAATAGAAATTACAGCTTTCATCATAACCCGGGAATACACCGACAATCAACAAGTTCTTTTTGATAGTCAGGAGTGGGGTCACAAGTTCATCAACTGAAGTAAGAAACATATCTTCCTCAATGGCGTTGGTATTATGGTCGTGTTTGGGCATAGGGGCAGTAATAACATTGGAAATTTCTGGTGCGTCGAATTCAATCTCTTTGGCTTCAAGGAGGTCTTGTACTTTGTTCTTTAGAGCCCAACAGTTGTTAGTGTCATGGCCGGGACTCTCAGAATGGTATACACAACGGGCATTAGGATGATAGTGAGGAGAGGTTGTGTTAGGGTTCTTTGGAGCTTCTTTCAAAGTCACTAGGTTGGATCTTAACAAATGTGGAAATAATTGAGATAATGTCATATTAATTCTGGTGAGCTGTCTGACTGGTCTTTCTGTTCGTGGCTAGTTTCTTCTTTGCTGAGCAGGCGCGGGTTTAGGAATCATGACAGCCCCCACCATTGGACGGTGTTCAGTCCTATCTTGATTTCTCTGAGGATATACAACAACAACTTCTTTCTTTCCAATGAATTGTTTCCTTACAGCAGCAGGGGATGCGTCTTTTTGAATTTTCCCATTCTTTATCCCGGCTTCCACCCTTTCCCCGGTCAGTATTAACTCAGTAAAGCCTGCCGATGAACTCCCAATTAAGTGATTGAAGAAAGGACCGTACAAAGTACCCAAGAACATATCTACTAATTCTCTTTCAGATAGGGGAGGCTGGACTCTTCCTGCTAAGTCCCTCCATTTTTACGCATAGTCCTTAAAGCCTTCACTTGAAACCATGGCCATACTCTGGAGTTCAGTACGGGTGGGCGCAAGGTCTGCATTGTATTGGTATTGTTTGTAAAAGGCAGTGGCCAAATCTTCCCAGTTGTGAACATTGGCTCTTTCTAACTGATAAAACCAATCAAGTTGAGTTCTAGACAGGCTGTCTTGGAAGAAGTGTACCCATAAATCCTTGTCAGCGGTATGAGGCTGGATTTTCCTCATGTATGACCGGAGATGCATTTCGGGACATGAAACTCCATCATATTTGGCGAACACCGGTGCTTTTAATTTTGGAGGAATGAAAATTCCGGATACTAACCCCAACTCCTCAAAGTGCAATCCAGGCACTTTTTGGATTTCCATTGCACTTAACCGTTCTTCAAGATACTTATACTTATCTTTGGCTGGAGGATATTGTTCTTCAGAATAATCCTCTTCTTCCTCTTCCTCTTCTGACTCTGGCTGGACAACTTTTTCTTTACCTTTCCCAACTTGATTATCTTTCTCACCAGATGACGTTGCAAAGTCTAAGGTCCTTCTTGTCTGCCCTTGAAATCTTCTTCCCATATTTAGAACTCCGGTTATCTTCTTGGTTTTCTTCTTTTTCTTTTCAACCAGCAAGGTCTTCAACTCTTCTTGTCCTTTGGCTAGAGTTAAGAACATCTGTTGAAACTGAGTGTTTTGTGCTTGGAGGAACTTCATCGTTTGCTCGAGATCCATCTTACTGAAATAAATATTAGAAAGATGATGAGACTTGTTGCAAGAAACCTGATTATGTTATGATAAATGGTAAATGCATATGCAATGATTTCAAGGAACTTAGAGATTCAAAATCGTTTTAGACAAAAAGGAAACACACGTTATATTAATAAATTAAATCTTGAGTACATCAATGCCTCTTTGGGCTTACACAGAAATACAACAAAAAATTCTAAGATAAAAAGGTTGTGTGCATCCTCTTTGATGCGATGTAAGCATTCAGGGTCCGCTCCTCATGAAGTTGCTTAGCGAGTTCCAAAACCTTCTTCTCGCTAGCGTAGAATTGGGCCTCAAAAGTGTCTCGCTCTCCCTTGAGTTGTATCCAATCTCTTTGTAAGTCTTCAAGAGAGGTGGGAATGTCAGGATGCATGATGGTGTAAGGAACATCTCCTTCAACAACAGGCTTTATGATTACCAGGAGAATGGAGGGATAAGGCATCATAAGACTCTGAGCACGAGTTCGTACCCATTTGAGGTAAGACTCAAGAGGGATGGAATTCTTATGCCCCAATGTCTTGCTATCTACCTTGTTTAACATCCTCCAAGCTCGGATAAATCTCTGGCGAAGACCTTGATCGTTGTTCTTGTAGTCAAATACCAAACCTTGAATCAACATCTCATCTGGGCCATCCCTTCGGGCATAACCAAATTGTCTTAAGGCTAAGCAGGGGTTGTAGGTGATACCTCCCCTAATGCCAAATAAAGGGACACTAGTAAATTATCCATAACGGTCGACAATAATAACATTCTCTAAGGATCGGGAGCACCAATGAATGTCTGAATGTTTGAGCATCATCAACCTTTATGACCACCTTGAACCTTGCTCATTCTTTAATACAGATTGGGGAAGATGCGAAATAAACCATCTTTCCAAGAGAGGAGTGCAACACATAAGGACACCTCTTTTCCTCATTGTGCGAGTGTGAAAAGAATGTAGGATATCCCTAGAAATGTAGGTACCGGGTTGCGGGATATGATGATTTTGACGCTGTTCACATCTATGAGTTGGTCAGGATTTGGAAACAAAACCATCCCATAGATGAGGAGAGCCACAATTTCCTCTAAGGCTTGCAAATCCAAAGAGTTCCAATAGTTTTGGGCTTTCTCGAACAAGAACTTTGCTAGGAAACCTTTGACACCACTCCTTGTTTCCCAATTAGTTGTGACATCAGATGATTGCAAGTGTAGAGCTTGAGAAATCTCTTATGGCTTTGGGTCTCTTTTTGTACCATTGAAAGGTAGTTGATTGAGAATCAGAATCCTCAAGAGTCGAGAGAATTCTTCCAAAGTAGGCACAAGTTGATAATCAGGAAATTTGAAGCAATGGTGTAAAGGATCAAAGAACTGAAAGAGCACCTTCATCATATCTTCATATGTGTTGGAGGTAACCAAGTTTAATATGCGACCATGTCTCTCGGTGAATGGAGAGTTTTCAGGAATCCTTGAAGCTAGCTCTTTAATTTGAGGGGGAATCCTTACAAGGATGACTTGAATAGATTTCCTGCAAAGAGAATCCATGTCCTACAAAACAGAAACAAAGATAAATCCTAGAACTTCTTGAAATGGTTAGTGAGTATGAGTATGATGTTATGATGTTCATGATGTTATGTACAAGTAAAATATACACAAACAAAGAAAACAAGTCCTTAGGTTTAGGCTTGTATGGAGTCTCATAGGTAAGTACCCTTTTGAAGTTTAGTTGGCTTAAAACTTGTCCTAGTAATAGTAACCGGGTTCTAAGGAGCTCAATATCACTGGTTTGTTTCCTTGGGCATTGTTTCAGCACAAGCCTCTTTAATGGCGACTGAAATATCCCAAAAAACCAAACCTCAATGAGTGTAGTATCGAGTATCTACCAACTTCAGACTGCACCAAAGCCGGTCATCTCACTACGTCCTAATGGCCAAGTTGGTCAAGTAAAGGTTCTAAAAGTTCATTAGTGCTTCATGATATCACTCAGCGGCCCCGTATTCTCCTTGACTACTCAAGGGATACCGGTACCCACAAATATGTCGCACTAACGTAGCTATTGCTTAGACCGTGTCGGTATACCCCGCACAGTTTCCACAACATATTGCTACTTACCTATAAGGTATCCCAAATCCGGGTAAAGGATTCAAACCCAAACAAAGAACCAAAACGTAAAGCATATAAGTCAAATAAAGAAAGTAAGTAAATGTGATCTAGCTCTAAGGTAACCCCACCTTTTAGAATTTTCCCCAACAGAGTCGCCAGTTCTATGATACAGTGGGAGAACTGACTCGGGTCGTTTGCATTTGATCGCAATTGTGCGGTTAGCAAGAGTCACCACCGACTTTTATTTTATCCAAAAGCAAAGGTAAAAAAGCAAAGGAAAGAGCTTTCGAGATTACTTCTCGGGTTCAGGGGTAGATTATGAAAAGGGAAGGTGTTAGCACCCTTTTCATCCATGGTTTTCCATGGGCTCTTATTTACTCGCTAGATCACTTGCTTTTGTTTGAATGTGCTTGTGGTGTGGGTTTTGAAAGTATTTTGAAAATGTCTTTGCAATGGTTCTCGTCTCTACAAGAACGCATACAAAGTGTTGTTTCGAAAAAAATAGTTCAAAGAGGTGTTTGTGTTTTTTGAAGGTGATTTTGAAAAGATGTTTTTGTAATGGTTCTCGTCTCTATAAGAACGTATATGAAAAGTTATTGTCTTTTAAAAAAAAGGTTTTAATGTGAAAGTATTGGTGTAAAATTTTTGGTTGTGAGCAAGCGAGTAATTAAGAGCGAATCTACCTACTCAAAAGGTCTTAAATGTTCTTTTCCTCCTTTAGATATTGCTATCTTACCATTGATTTGGTAAGAAGCCCCATCGTTGGATGTGAAGGGACAGGCGCGAAATGTTTGTACAATCATAGAAGGCAACTTGTGAGATGCTTTAGCAATTTTTGTAAGGCACTAGATCGTTTTACCGAAGGCAACATCGAGGGACATCTAGGGACTAACGATCTTTTTTATCGAAGGGTCTTTGCTAAAGCGTTCCATATTCAAGGGACATGACTGTATTTCCGAGGAAACGAGAGAGGTTACCCTAGAGGTGCGCGTGTGAAAAAGTGTGTTTGATTCAAGTTATTTTGTTCTTTGATTAGGTTATCTAGCGATTGATTTTGAATCTTGCCATGCACGCCTAATTACTACACAATATAAGGAAAACAGTAAATTGTGGAAATTGAAATTCTACGCTATTACAGAGTTTTCGGGAATGGGGGTAGAATTTTACAAATGGGGATGGAATAATTCGATTTAAAGTCCAAATAGGCAAACAATACAACCAAATCAAATCTAGCAATTAATCAAAATTACAACAAGTTTATGAAATAAAATTAATTAACGAAATAAAGATAAGGAAATAAAATTCTTATTTTTTTTGTTTGTGAGGAAATTTGAAAAGAAAATAAAAATCTATTCTATTATTATTATTTTGAAATTTTGTTTATCATGAAAAAAAATTAAACAATTTGTAGAAAAAATGTTAGCTAAAAAGTTAATTAGCTAAATTGTTCACAAAAAATTGCTAACTAAACTAACGGAGAAGATTAAATAATTCAACATTTACGAATTTAGAATTAAAATCAAAGATTAAATTAAATCTAAACTAAAATTATTAAGATAATTCTAAACTAAACTTAAAATTCTAAATAACTAAATTAATCCTAAAATTAAGTTAGAGTTCTAAAATTCTTAAATTAAATATAACTAAATTAAAAAAGGAATCTACAATTATTAACTAAATTAAAATTATTAATTTAAACCTAAGCTAAATTAAACCTAAGATTATTAACTTAAACCTAAACCAAAATAAATATAAAAATTAAGGGGTAAAGCAGTATGTTGAAGGTGTGAAACAAAGAAGAAAAGATTGGGCCTAGAAGGAATTTACACAGCAAAACCTAGTTTTAAAAAAAACAAAACAGATTGCAAAAAAGGATAAATGTTGGGTTTTAAAAAGAAAGGAAATGGATTGGGCTTGGATCGGGTCGGGCCAGACCCAGGTCCATTTATTTTCAACGGGGGAAAGGGTTGTAGAAAACCCTAATCAGTCATCCTCCCCTCTTCTCTTGCTTCATCCTCTCTCTGCTTGTTCCGATCTCTCTATTCTCCATAACACAACAATAAAACACTATGGAAACGAAACCCCTAGGTCTCTCTCTTAACCTCACGCTCTCAATCACGAATAAAAACTCGCAACTATGAAACAAAACCCAGGAACTCGATGCAAACCCTTATCCCCATGTTTGATTTCAATGAATCTGAAAGGTTTTATAAGTTACAACATGAACAAACAGAGATTCAAGTAGCAAAATCAACCAAAAATCATACCAGTGAGATTCCGGGTAAGCTTCTGATGTTGATACTTTTCTATGATTTTTCCTTCTGAAATACATATGTATTTGGATAGGGTTATATATTGATTGGTGAATTGATTGAACAGATGGTTAATAATTTTTCTTTGTTTTGATGTTGTTAAGGTTTGTAGATGAACATGGAAGATGAGTGGAGTGGTGATATGTTAGGCTTTGGCGAATGGTCGTTGATAGAAGGCGGTATTCAGAAGGATTTGTGGAAGATGATGGTTTGATGAATGGAAGAAAAGAGAGGTTTTGATGGTTGGAGGGTTTTTGGACAGAAGGAGTATCGGTTTGTATGAGTTTGTGTTTGCTATTATTCTTGGCTGGTTTTTACTATCTCTTTGGGTATGCTGGTTTGGCTTTTGCTCTTGGTTCCTATATTTTCTGGTTTTGCTGTTTGGTCTTGTAATTGCTGGTTCTGTTTGGTTTATATTTTCTGGTATATTCTGTATGCTTGGCCTGTTTTTGATGTCCTCCTCTTATGCTGGTTATCTCTTTCTTATATAGTTCCCTTGTGTTTTGGGGGGAAATCAGATCACTTTGAATATTTTTGGGTTAGCTAACTTTGTGGCCTTTGGGTGCAGAATTTTGGACTGTTTTAGAATGCTGACTTGCTGCCTTTTGAGTGCAATTTAAGGTATGTCTATTTTGGTGCAAGTTTGTGCAGGTTTAGGGCAGCCATAACACATGTTATGCAGGGCTGCCTTTTTTGGCAATTTGGCAGGATTTTGGACTGTTGTATGGGCTGCATTGCTAGGTGATATCTCTTTCATCTT
This sequence comes from Vicia faba, assembly GCA_948472305.1. Lineage (NCBI taxonomy): Eukaryota > Viridiplantae > Streptophyta > Magnoliopsida > Fabales > Fabaceae > Vicia > Vicia faba. The sequence continues at coordinate 467,810,809 of OX451735.1, read as the reverse complement.
TCTTTTTTCGTATTTCCATGAAATAAAGTAATTTGCTTATTTCACAAGAAATTCTGAAGGGTTTGTAAAAGCTTTGGAAAATGATGATATGCTTTTTTGTTGAGTAAGCCTGCTATCTATGCTTTGCCTTGTTCCATTTTGTTTTACTTACTGCCACCTTCTTCTGTCATCCTGGCAGCCTATGCTGCCTTGCTTGCTATGTTTTTCTATTATCTGTTGTGATATTTGCTGCAATATTTGTAGCAAGCTTGCCATGTTATTCTGTTTGTTGCAGGTTCGTTTGGCAGCTTGTGCTGCATCATTGCAGCTGAATGCTTCCTGTTTTGCTGTGTTGCTATTTTGCTTGCATATTGACCTTGGACATGGCAACTTGCCTATTGATGTATTGCTGCTTCTTGGCAACCTTGGACTTGGTAGCTTTGCTTGGCAGCTTGCTCTTTTGCAGCCTTGGACTTGCTGATATGTTTATTTGTTTGCACATTTTATTGTTGCTTGCTGCTTGTAAAGCAGCCTGCTGTTTGGCAGCCTGCTCCTGCTGCTTATTCTTGCTTTGCTTGCCCATTTGCTAGTTTTGCAGCCTGTTCTTGCTGCTATGCTTGCTTTGCTTTCTCATTTTTCCTTCTTGTGAACCAAGGTCCAACCTTGTTATTTGCAAGGATGGGAGAAGAGTGATTATGATAAAAAAAACAAGCTTAAAATCTGATTCCTATATACAAACCCTAGTGATGAAATTCTTTTTTTTTCTTTTCTTTACATATCACCTTGTTTGAATTGCTAATTTTCTCTTCTTTGTTTCATGAACATGAGGCATGGACAACGAGCGAGGATTGCTTGAAGATGAAGCAACGGAGACTTGAAGAAACAAAATAAATGTTCTCTCTTTGTAGACAAAAAATTTGTGATTCTTTGTAACAAAACAAAAACTTGTAAATTATTTCATTTGTAATGTAATAAATACAAAGCCTTGAATAAATTTGGTGTAATGAAGTTTATTGTTCAAAACTTGAATTTATTTAAATTTTGCAATTCTCAATTGAATGTTTTGGATTAAAACGTCTTGGTTTGGTAACTTGGGTTTCAAGCAATCACAAAATAATCAAATAATCAATGCGCCTTGTACTCCAATCAAATTTCTAAACAAAATAAATGTTTAAAAATTCAATTATAACTTGGTTAACTCAAACCCAAATCCATGGTCATCTAAATGACAGTCTTAATCTTCGCCTCTTGTCCACACCAAATTTGCATTCAAAATGAAACTCGCACGCCATGCTTGATAAAAATGGAATTTCATTGTCAAACCAATACGCTTTTAGGAACAATCATCAAACATGTAGGGTTAACAGATTTCAAAACAGCTGGGATGGAGAACATTTGAAATCAAACAAAATGACTTGCGATGATTCGATAACTTTCAAAGTCTCCCAAACACAATCTCTTTTTGATCTTTGAATATAAACTCATGAGCGACATCATTTATGACCATATGCAGAAATAACCGCCTTCAGATTTTGTAATTTGAGGAAATCATAATTCTTAGAAATCAGGTGACAGTTATTTGAGATTAGGTCAAAATCCATTAAGCGGCTTCTAATGTATTCGAATTTTGATGATTTTCTACACGTAATCAGCCCTTGATTTGTGAAGAGAAATTGGATATAACATCATGGAGAATCATGCGTAAGAAGAACCGCTCGAAAATCTCGAAAAATGAAGAAGTTACAGTCGCTTGAACTTGGTCTCGCAAAAGGTCAGCTTTTGGGTTAATGGGGTAATTTTCGGTCATTTGAACCATTGACTGAGCAAACTTGCAATGCAAGGTTTGAAACTCGACATGAACATCCTTGAGGAGACATGAAAATTTATGAAGACCATTTGAAACTTTGAAGAATCAATTTTCTTTGAGAAATGTCAAACCCTAATCGTTGACTTACTGCCTAGGAAGAGAATATATCCGATCAAATTTCAGAGCCAAATTGAGTATTCAAGAAGACCTAGGATAGTATCTTGAATAAAAATGAGAGGGAAAATTTTGGGGTACAACACACCTAATGAACATTCTTCCAGTTCTATTGAAGAAATGAAGATTCCAATGCATGACATTTGGTCATGACATTTTGCTTGGATGCATCTTATGATTGTGTTTATTTTGGTTTACGATTTTGTAAGGGCTAAACGCCCGGGATATTTTTAATTTTCTGCCTCCTTCTACTTAACTCTTAGGTGCTTTAAATTTTTTTGGCTAATATTTTCTACTTACCTTTTTCATATTATGGCTAAAAAGGGGGAGTAGTATGATATTGAGGGTGCTGGAACAAGTAGTATTGATGGTACTTTTAAGGGGGAGTTCCTACTCTGTTCTGGACTGAAGGCTCTAAGAAGATGTCAAACATGATGTCTTGACATCATGGTGTTGAGAAATTAGTTTCTCTATTTGTGTTGCAGATGTGTTAGTAGATCTTCTAACTACTAACTATGTGTTGGTTTTGTGCTGCTAACCTGTTTTGTGCTCCTAACCTTGCTTGTTTCTTTTCCACTGTTGTGCCTCTGATGTGTGTTTGATTTATTTTCAAACATATTATCATGTTTTGTGTTCAAGGGTTATTTTATTGTTTTAGCCAAAATGTGCCAAAGAGGGAGATTGTTATTTCTCTGAAATTGTGATTGGCATACATTTTGGTAAAATAAACTTGGAAGCAACATGTTGAATAAAGAAGTCGCAACTTGCTATTTTCAACATGTCGAAGAAGATGTCCCAACCTGGAGATAGGACATCGTGCCTACAACAATTATTAGTTATGTTTCAGCTGATTTATTAAGTTACTGAATATTTGGGGAATATTTAGTTAGTTTATGTGGCATCCAAGATTGACAAATCAAAAACGTTTTATGTTGGTTTTCGAAGACTGCATAGTTTCTAAATATGGAGACATTTTAGGAAACTAATGATTGAATACCTATTATCTTGGAGAAGAATGTGCAGACTTTGTTCAACCTCATTGTTGCGGTTTTGAAGCCCAACCCAGTCCAGAATAATGTTATAAATAGACTGGTGTATACCTAGTTTTAGATGGAACTTTGTGTCTATTTTATTAGGCTTTTTAGAATCCTTAATGTTGGGTTGTAAGTTATATGTCAGATGTTCTTAATCTTTTAAGCATAGAACACTTATGTGTTAGATACTCATAAGTTGTTACTATTGAGTATTTGTGTGTCAGTTCTCATAAGCTTTTAAGCATTGAGTTTTATGTGTCTTGCGAGAGTGACTTTTGGTTTTGTTCTCTACATGTGTTTAGAGTTGCTCCAATTGTTGAGTGTAATTGAAGAGGGATATGAGGAGGGTATCATACCTAGGTGTGTCTTAGGTAGAAGTTAAGCAAATGGTAGCGATTAAGTGTGTAGACTATACACTGGGTTGTTTGTTGTAAGGTCTACAAATTGATACTATCTAGTTAATTTCGTCCATGGCTTGGTAGCCCCCAAAGTAGGAAGGTTGTTCTGAACTGGGTAAACACATCTTGTGTTATTTACTTTCATCACTGTTTATTTTGTCTATACATCTTGTTGTTATGTGTGAAGTCGGATCTGGTGTCTTGACATCTCTTAGGACATTCAAAATTTGATAGCCATAATTTCATTTCCATTTCAATTTTTTATCAGTCACCATTTTGTGTGCAATTTACACCATGTTTAGGAATAAATTTTTCATGGTTTTCAACCGAGGAAAGCAGTGATGTTTTCTTTGATTGACAAAATAAGAAGGTTATTCCAAAAATACAACAGCAACATCAATACCATTATGCGAGATATATTGCATGGGAGGAAAAAATGTTTTGTTCAAGATAGAAGAACACAGAACATTGGAGATTTCCATGTCTTCCAATGCATCTCAAAGGACGATGCGTATGAGTTTGGGGAGGCTACATATAAGTTAAGATTAAGGTAAAATATGTTTAACGATTACTTTTATAATAAAAAAACCGAGGTAATAAGTTTCAAGTAAAAAAAGGTGAATGATAAAAAATTGAAAGTAACATGTCATGTTTCCATTTTTTGTGCGCCATTTACACCATGTTTAGGAATAAATTTTTTAATATTGTCAAACGAGAAAAGCAATGATGTTTCCTTCGATTGACAACATATGAAGAATATTCTAAAAATACAAAAAAAAAACATCGACACCATAATGTAAGATAGATTGCAAGGGCAGAAAAATTATTTGTTCAAAATAGAAGAACACGGAACATTGAAGATTTTTTCTGTCTTGCAATCCATCCCAAAGAATGATGCATACGAGTTTGGGGAGGCTACATATAAGTTATGACTTGGGTAAAATTTGTTTAACGAGTGCTTTATAGTAAAATATGATTATTTTATCCCTCAGTTATTACAGAAACAAAAGGGATAGATCATTTAGTTTACAAATAAAAAATAAATAAAAATAAAGATTCCACTAATAAAGAAATAAAAACATAAACTGCATTAGTTGGAGTTTGAAGCATGTCCTGAATTGTATTTCCCCTCGGTTATATTAAAAATTGAGGGAATATGTGTTTTATTTTTAAAACAAATAGAACTTGGAGTGGCTTGAAATTATACCTAGCTTTTTTATTGAGAGAGGTGAAAGCTTTGTCATGAAATTTTTTATTTATAGTAGTGTTAGAGACAATGTTAAGCTTCTTCTTTATGTATGGTATCTTGATGATGGGACAATCATGGAAGATTCAGAGGAAGTGGCTAAAGCCCTTGAAATTATTTGGGAGACGAATCCATGGTTAGGTCTCAAATTAAATATTCATAAGACTGAGATCTTTTAGCCTTCATGTGATGGTAGTATACTTTGTGGGGGTTGTTCCCTTAAGACATTAGAAGCTCGATGTTAGGTATGAAGTAGCTTATAGAGGTTGTCAGTCAAGATATAAGCTTTTTTAAGGGTTCATCCATGAAGAGAGATGGTATGCCTGTTGATTTAATACATCTTCTACCACAACAAAGAGATCTTCAAAGTCAAATTCTTCTACTTTGGTCCTACATCGGTATCGCCAAACTATTATTTGGCCTAATAATGTATCAACCTGATCATATAAAGAAAGAAGCTATTCATTTTGATAAAGATTTGTTAAGGTTTGATGAAGATATTGTGGTTCGTGGAGGCCTTTTCTTCGAGAATCTTCAATGGAGAGTGACTTCTTTACCCATTAAATTTATGGAATTGAGTTTGTAATCTACAGTAAAGGCCACATTTGCGCTTTTGTGGCTTCTAGGATCCAAACTTAGGTGTTACAAGATCATATATTGAGAGATGGTGGGATACATGGTATGGACACTAAATTCGATAGAGAATTACATGGTCTTAGAGCTGCAATTCGAGATATTGACCTTAGTATTTTTACTAGTAAGGACACTGTCCCTCCTAAAGCACATCATGGTTTGGCGAGTTCACTTTTTAGTAAAGTGTTCAGGAATGTTTGTAATGTTTGATATGACCACAAGATAGAAATAAAATTTTGGTTGTTAGCAAGCAACAAATGCTTATGATTTTCTTCTTTATGTTCCTATTAATAGGTTAGGCTAACACATGTCATCGGTAGAGTACTGAACTATCACCTTATGATTCCCTTATTTCTTATTAGGGTTTGCCCTATTTATCGTAAGAAGGGCTTGAATACCAATGTGCAACGCACGATTCATTATAAGGAGCTTTCAGTGTTTAAATACCAACATGACTTTGTTAGGGATGTCATATTTGATATATATCGGTGGGACAGAGTATCCGTGAAAAAAGGAGTGGATATATACACTTAGTTTAATAGATGTTCTAGTGTAGAATTGAGGTTGAGGGAAGCACTCATGTGTGGACTTGGGGTTTCCCCACTGATGGGACTGATTACTTGAGGTTTTGATGTGGGATATGCAACCCTAAAATATGCTTCAAGTAAAGTGGTCAAACATGAGAGTACATGTTTTGACAATCAACATGTTTTCATACCATTTGCCTTTGACATTTTTGGTTTCCTAGCACCAAAGGCAGTGGATCTTTTACAAAGAGTCTAAAGGCTCATATATTGTAATTTTATGTCTCCTATGTCAATAGATGTGATTTTTAAGATGATTGATTTTTTGTTATCCAAAAAGAGATAGTGGTGCAACTAGTCGTCTATTGCATTTTATTTATTTATGTATAACCTTTATTATATCCAATGAATCTATTCGATTATTTAAAAAACTGGAATTGCATATAACTTAAATTTATCTCATTTTAATAACTAACTAAATTTTCAACCAATATTTTAAAAACCGAACCGGAGAATGAACTAGCAAAACATGTGATCAAGGTTCAATCGGTTAAATCGTGGTTGAAGCACATATTAAATTTAAACTAAAAACTTAATATATTTTTAAACATTCTAATAAAATTATTTTATAATAATTTCTAAAATAAAATTCTCAAACAAAAATAATAAACAAACTTACAAAATAAGAATAATGCAATGTAAGGCCCAATAACAAATCAAATATTAATTAAGATTCAGTAGTTATCTATTTGTCTTAATTCCTTAACTCACAAAATGTGATTCAACACTAGCACATAAGCGTCGTTTTCCCAATTTTGTGTTATTCATCTGCATAATTTTTCTCATCTCTTTCAAGATCAACATCTTTTACCCCATATCCACAAACACTACATTAGTTATTCTCCTTGTATTTATATTTACATTTCCGCATGTCTTCCAATTTTATTTCTTATCTTTCTTCTATATAATCTTAACTATTTTCTATAATCAATTTTTTAAATCTAAATAAAGAAAATGAGAAAAGTAAAACATAAAAATTAAATTTGATTTTCTGAGCCATCTAGTTAATCTAAACTGATTCCAATTTTGCAGTTTCTTCATTCTTTTGCGGTTGAAAGTGTTTTATCTAAGTTTTATAGACCCAATTTGTTAGTCCAAACTAAATCGGATTAGACTACAGTTCAAGGTTGAACCAGTTCAATCAGACAGTTTGATTCGGTTTTAAAACATTGCTTTCAAGTCATATTAAAATTATTTAGTTTTCAAATTAAATTTAACTAATTAGTTGTCAATTCAAAATTTAATCTATAATTAAATTGAATCGGTTGTTTCCTTTCCCATATTTTATATGAGTATATACAGAAGAATGGAATGCAAGTAACAAAGAAATGTGGCATCAATTAGCCCTAAGCTACATTGTCTTTATGGTGGAATAACTTTATAGTGACCCCATTTTAAAAGAAACTTTTAATTATTGCATATCAATCCCCATTCACTTAATAATATTTTACAAATTAAAAATAACTTTTAATAGATTGTAATGTTTTTTAAACACAAATCATATTCGTTTTTCTTCTTCTACTTCTTCGTTCTTCTTCTTCTTCTTCATCTTCTTCTTCATTCTTCTTCGTCTTCTTCTTCTTCTTCTTCTTCTTCTTCCAACTTCTCGATTGAATAATTCAAAATTGCAATTTAAAACCATAAATCCCTAAATTCCACCACCTTTTCTTGGAACTCATACTACATCATTCTCCCAATTTTGACCTATTCTGTAAATCTGAAATTCGTATTCGACCGCTTCCCACCCACACAATTTTGTAATTGTGTTCATGTTTGATGTTTAATGTTTAGAGAAAATGTTCATATAATTCGTATTGGTTGCGTTTTTCATCAGATTGGATATGGTTCAAATGAATGATTCCATGTTGTTGTCTCTTTTCACAGGTAATTGTTCATATCCATCCCAGTATGTATATTTTCCCAAACTCATTAGATTTTACATTTTATACTTAAATTATTGAATTGGGTTTAAGGATTTGTATTTTAAGTTGAAGTTGATTAGAAATATTACCATAAATAATCAATTTCGGGATTAGGTTTGTATCTTATGAAATTCAAAAATTTTGAAATGGATTTGAATTCCTACCCTAAAATTATGTAATTGGGGATTATGGCTTGTATCTATGAAATTAAGGAATTATGTAATTGAATTGAATTAACCAGAAATTATGTAATTGTGGATTAGGGATTGTATTTCATCGTATCCATAAATGCTAAAATTTCATTTGCATTGAATAGGAAAATATTCAAATAAGACTCGTTCAATTGAATCTTGAGGGTTTGACTTGAACCATGAGTTTATAATTTGTTGTTATGTTATTGGGTTGTTAGCATTTGAATTGACATGTGAAATTAGATTGTGATGTTATTCAAATTTAGTTTGTTAGCATTTGAATTGAAATATGAAATTAGATTGTTATATTATTCAAATTTAGATTGTATTTTTATCATAATGATCAATTTTCGGTTAATTGCCAAAGGTAGTCTTATGTTGTTAGATATTAACATAAGTTGTATTGCAATTTGAAACAGTTCAGTGGAATATGCAGCATCGTGAATATAGTTGAGGTCAACATGTAAAGAGGGAGTGTGTGAAATGAATCAAATTCAGATATACTTATAATGGAATGGTGTTTGGACTAAACAACAAGTTGAAGCAAGGAAACCTATTATAGATGATGTTACTTCATGCTAAAGGCATTGTCTTTTTCTGTCAAATTTGGCATGCTGGCAGGTTTTCGAATTCAAGTATGTATTTGTTTTTGTATATAACATTTTTTTAATCCAATCAAAAAAATTGAGTTTCCCATCACATACACTAAATTCAATTATGTTTTTGTATGGCTAATGCCTTGAACAAATATACAGTAATATTTTGTACTTCCACATGGTGGAACCAAGACTAATACATACCTTTGATCCATGAGAAACTATGATTTTTCCAATGTAATGATAAACGTGTAACTTGTACAGAACGATTTCGTAGTTATTGTTCTATTTTTGAGTTCATATTTACATACATGTTTGTTACATGAAAACTGTTGTTCAATTCCAATGTCAAATTTAGATTTTCAATATCAAATTGTTAAAGAGCTTTGATTAATAGATGAAAAGTTTTGGATTTCCAAAAATCATATTTTGTCATAATAATCAATTTTCGATTTATTGCCTAAGGTAGTCTTCCGTTGTTACATATTATTAACATTATTTGTATTGAAATTTGAAATAGCTATGGAAGCTCTCACCTAACACCTTATCGAAAATTCATGGCTAAAGTTGTTGTCCTTCCTTTGAATGGAATCAAGAAACTCAAAAGTGTAAGGACAATTTACTAGTCTGGTTTTGTGTTATTATTATTCAAGTCTTTGTCAAATTAACTAAATCACATTATTCCTTTTAGGATAATTTTTGTATTACAGTTACCAAAATTGTCAAGCTGATAGCATCCATGTACGGTTGGTACTATCAAGCATGCCATTGATCCCCACACAGTAAAAATACCATTATAGAACTAAATACATGTTTCGAACCATAAAAACAAACAAACCAAAAAATATTGAAATCCATAAATAATGCTATGATACACCAAGGTAAGAGCCAAGTCTTCTACATCGAAATGCAAGAACCATCAATAAACTACCCCTTCTTATCCATCGACACTGATAGACGGGTCGGATTAGGATATTGAATGGATAAGTTTAAAACATCACCTTCACTCAAGCAACATGCTTCAGCAAATTTGTACCAACCTTTGCATAGGTACGACTCCATCTTAGTGTCACTGGACTTCAACTTGCACGCGTATGGAACGTCCCAGTTACTGTCATATAGTTCTATTGAAGTCAGATTTTGTAGAAAACATTTTATGATCACATCTGCAGGAAGTTGTTGTCGACTTTACCGAACAATCCGTCTATTGTGACTTTAATCTATTGAAATAAGTTTCTAGATATATATATATATATATATATATATATATATATATATATATATATATATATATATATATATATATATATATATATATATATATATATATATATATATATATATATATAGTTTTTATTTACATATCCTTAAACTAACAATCATTTGTTACTATCTATAATTTCTGATATGCTAACTTAATCCAATATTTTGTATTTTTCGAATTTTGTCATAATGATCATTTTTCGGTTTATTGCCTAAGGTAGTATTTTGAAGTTACATATTATTAACATAAGTTATATTGCAATTCGAAACAGCTAAGTGGAATATGCAGTATGGTAAATATACTTGAGGTCAACATGTGAAGATGGAGTGTGTGAAATGATCCAAATTCAGCTATACTTATCAAGATCACAAAGAGGTATGTAGTAACCATAATATGTCATTTTTTATATGTAATAGTATCCATAACATCTTAGACTAAAATATCACATCATCATTAATTCAAATTGACTATGCACCAAACACTAAACAGATGTCAAAAATGCAGATATCCAAATCTTTGTATTTATATTATGGTGATACCCTATGTCTTGGGAACATATATAGTGCTTTCGATTTACAATGTCACTAATGAACGATATGAGCACTCTTGCCCCCTTGGTTTATTTAAATTTTCATTTTGCTCCACTTCTTCTCTACCCATATTTTTTCCTCCTCTTATCATCGCTTCATTTTTTGTGCCCATTAATCCTCTCATTTTCTTCCTTCTATATCAATATGTCTTCTTTCAACAAGAATAAAACCGTTCTATTTGTCCTCTGAGAGAAAATAATGTCTCGTGACGATTTCAAAGAACATGGAATCGATTTCACTAAAATGTTCTCTTTACAAAACCTGGAACACTACTTTAATATTCTAGATGGAGAATATATATATATATATCATGTTGTTGTTAAAGAATTCTAGATGAATGCATCTATTCAACTAAACGGCAAGGGTGAGTCTGTTATATGGTCTAACGTTTTTGGTATTCCTATCACTATCACTCCAAAACTTATTTCAAGGGTGACGAAATGTGAAGATAGTGGAACTTATGTTGAGCTCTACAATAGTGACTTCATTTCTGATGTTATGAATAAGGTCTTTGCCAACCCTGATAACTCCTTTATTGGTCTCTTGGCAAAGATCCGACATCAAGTTTTGGTGGGAAACTTTTGCCCAAGAATAGAAGATCAGAAAGTGATGACTCATGGTGAATTTCAATTTCTATATGTATTTCTTCTTAAGAAGAAAGTCAACATAACGCTTACTATCTTTAGCTATCTTAAACATAAAATCTTGAGTTCTCATAAAGGCAATATTTTCTATATTCCCAATGGAAGACATTTATCTGAAATCTTTATTCATAAAGGGATAGTAAAAAACATGTGGATGGTAGGGTTAAATGATTCCCTTTAGACCGAGTGTGGCTGAATGTTGGATCTACATGAATTATAAATTCAAACTATTAACAAACCCGTGCATCCGCACGAGTATAAACTTTGTTGTGTAACATTTTTTCATGATATGAATAACATGTAGACAATGTTAATATCTTGTTTCACAAAAAAAAGTAATATTGGATAACCTGCAAGGAAAAAATGAATTATTGAAAGCAAATCGTACAATAGATAATGTTATGTAAGTTAAACTTAAATGGCATATTTTTATATAAGTTATATATACCTTTTAGATGTTTAGAAAAACTTCTTTGAATACAACATTTGTGTTAGTGTCCAAAGTTTGTTTTGATTTGTCATGAATCAAAATTTTCAACCTTGCTTGGTTTTAACTACGGAGAAAGAAACATAAAGGTAGCCATGACTAAAAACCTCTTTCGGAAAATACAAACCCACAAGTAAAGTGATTATCCTTGAGACTTGTTAATGGTCATGGCAAAAGAGACAATAATAGGAAATTGTCTTCTGACAAGCTTGAACGGCCATGGTGACTGGGAAGGTTACAATGACATCCTAGGGATATAAATGATGTTTCCAATATTTTTCCCTAAAATGATATTTTCTTCAATGACATAATTGGCTAGTCTTGTAATGATTAGTCTTGTACCATTACATAAGCCTTCTGATTGATCTAAATTTCTCAACAACATAATAGTTGTGCCAATTTTTTACTTGATAGAATGATTAGGAAAGCCAGATGTTTTCAAAGCACCCAAAAATTAGGGAGGTAAATGTTCAAAACCATTAAATTCAGTATCCTCAGAATTGTCAATTGAGTCGGACTCATATATTCCTTTTTTGTTCCTATAAATCATTAAAAAAACACTTACTAATAGAATATGAAAGGTAAGAAAGAAAAAACATTTGTATTATGGAGAAAAGGATTAAGGCATATGATAACAAACATAAAAGAAATAGGGATATTTTTATGGCCCAACCTAGGTGATGTAACGCAGCCCAACATTTTAAATTAAACAATTGGGCCAAACAATATTAGCTTTGTGGCCCGGACCATAATTAAAATTGCAAACCAAAGGCCATAGGTTTAACTATTTATAATTAGTTAAGTACATATATATTAGTTCTACCAATTGCACATGTCGACTAATCACGTAGCCATACTTTAAAGTAGTACATATATATTACTTCTACCAATTACAACTCAAAAACATTGATCATGCATCGATAATGCAACATACTTGCGTCGCTTTTTTCCGATTACAGTTACAAATTTAGAGTTGTATTATTGCATCATTTTTATTGAGTATTATGCGATTGATGTTGATTTTGAAGTTTTGTAGGTCAACTAACCAAGGAGATGGCTCAAATGTTTCGGAAGATGATGAATACTTTTGGATGTTAAAGATTAAATCAGCCAGAAAAGCGCAACAGAATGTCCTCGTAAGTAAATAATCATAATCCATATGCTGATTACATCCTTATGGACAAGACATCATAATCTCACTCATTACAGTTGTGTGCAGCATTTTCCTTTGGAGGTTTATAGGTTCCTCAATAATATCCCTCTGGGCTTGGATTTTTTTTATATTGACATAGGGGAGGTAATTGTTTGCCACGTCCACACTGCAGAAAGGAATACTAAGGAAGAGGTGTTTATATGTGATATGTGGAATGAATATGCAAAGAACAAAGGTCTTAAGAGAGATGATTAGGTGAGCTTCATGATTAATAGGGTTCCGAATACGATGTACGTGTGTTTGATGAACCGTTGAAGGTTCTATTTCCTGAGGGACCGTGTTACATTTTGGTTGAAGTTTGGTTAACATGTGCTTAAAGTATCTTGTTCTATTAAGTAGCTATGTCTAATGATTTTGGGGTGTATTATTAATTAATGATGTATAGTTCCTATGTCTAATGTGAAACTAAGTATTTTGTTTATAGTACCACAGTCACACTCAAAAGGTAGGTCTGGATTTTTGATTCCACGATTGCATACTGAGCAGCAATTATAGTACCAGCCAGATTATGCTGATTTGAACCTCAAAGTAGTCCCAATGGTTGTGTAGAAATAGTCCTTCATTTCAGAAATGTATTAAATAACACAATGGTTGTAGAATAGATGATGCAATGCAAGAATGTTATAACCTCAATTATAAAGAAACATATAAAAAAAGTAGAGAAATAAGCTATGAAAATACCTGATGTTTCTCATTAATTTCTTGTATGGTCTTGAATTCTTTGGAGTTGGTCCAAAACTTATCATATTCAGAGTGCTGCAACAAAGTTTGAGAATTCTGGGCGGATGGATGATAGGATCCTAACCTAATATGGTTCAATAATGAACCTCGGTATCAAAAAAAGAACACAACAAATAGTATTGGACAAATTTGTCAAATAAACGGTTCTTACTTGGTTCTGTAATGGGTAACTTAAGGGTGATCATAGTTGATAAGTAGCTTACTTCCACTCTATGCATTAGACAAAGTTGGTTTTCTTGTAGCTTAAATATTAGATGTAAGATAATTCACAATTAGGAAGAAATCATTAGAAATTTAAATGCACACTTTGACACAAGTTTGATAAGACATACATGCACTTGATTTGCACCATTCATGAATCTTATTATAATAACTACTAAAATATATGTATGGTACTTTTTTGATAATACTCTATTATTAATGATCACACATTAACGGTTGAGAATACTTAAAAAATATTCACCAATGCCTTCCTTTGATAATTTTTGCTTACTATACCATACGTATACTTCAAAATTTAGCAAAATAATCAGCAACTTGATATAGCTCCATACAAACTTGATTTCATAATAAAACTTGAAAAATTGTACGATTACACATGATCTGATGCAAATTCATCCATACATGGACACCATTCTACATAACATAACATAACATCTTCAAAACCGAGCAGATTAACACCAGTTAATGCCAAAATATTGAAACTCAAGCACATATTATCCAAAAAAAAACAATCAAATTATCCCAAATATTACAAAAAAAAACTAACATAGTTCATTGCTCAACACTAATACTTCATAAAAGCTTCACCAAATCCTTCACCAATAACTTCATTTTCCTCTGCTGATCCTCCCAATAAGTTGTAGCTTTTGTGAGGACTTCGTTCATCAAAACATTATTCAATTATTGGAGAAGTTAAAGTGCAAGTTTCATCATGGTGAGAGTGAGAACCTTCATATAATTGTAAACATTCGGGTGAATATGAAAGCTAATTAGAGGTGAAATGTTTGAGAAATAGTGATACCCACATACAACTTACAGATATGGTTTCATAATCACTAGTGTAGGTACATTCAATCATCCATTTTGCAACCAACACCCCACAGTCATTCATATGGTAATTTAGTTAAATGCATTAGTCTCACATAAACAGGAAATTTTGATTAAATAGGCAAGCATGGTAAGGGTTGAGAATACTTACAAATTGAGGCACTCTTGGGAGGCACCTTGGTTGATAAATGGCGAAGCTTGTTGTCATACCCGTAATTTGACTCATTACAATAGTCATATTATTTCTATGTTTCTATTTTATAATCGTATTATTTAAATTTTCTCATTTTGAGTTTTAAGTATAATAGGGGTTTAAATCCTAAAGAGGGGTATATCCTGCCATGGGGGCTTACTAAACCGTTTCTAGACAGAATGGCCCATTAAAACTTGATAAAACTATAAAAGGGTGTATATACACGTAGGGGAGGTTTTGTCTTAAAGCAGATGGCCCGTTGTTAGAGAACCATGTTTAATCATTGTGAAATCTATACAAGGAGGGGTATTTTTGCTACACAGGGGTGTATTATTTTTGACTCATTTTCAGACTGGTCCATTGCAGTTTTTAGGCCGGTTTTAGATGATAGAAGGGGGTGTGTTATAGTAGGGCTAGAGGTTTGTTCAAAGGCCCATCACGTTTTGGGTCTATAAGGAGGGTGCAATTCAATGGCCCATTAAAGAAGGATTTGCAGGCCCTTATTGTATTTTGTGATTGAATTCAACCCCCATTCAAATTGTTTTACTAAATATAACAATTAACTATAATTGTATCATTGTTTAAAATTGTTAAATTTATTAATTATTATATCATCTTTATTTTCTTAGACGTGTTGACTAAGTCAACCAAATCCAAAAAGAGTTTTGAAACCCTAATTTCCAACCTAGCGGCGGCTTGTTTTTCGTTCTTCTTTGCTAAGCAAGCCTGAAAAATAAATGCAAAACAAAATCGAATCTTTGCAAATCAAATACAATCAAATTATACTAAAATCAAATATCACAGAAAATTAAATCTTTGAGTCTTATTACAAGAACAAAATCGTCTGAATTCATACAGAAGCCCTAAAAATCTATATTTACAAACAAATCTAAATCAATTTTATCAATCTCCTAATTTCTAATGAAAATCAAACAAAAATTTCCTAATTTAATCTAATCTAAAACCTATAAATAGAAACCTAAAAATTCTAAGAAGGAGGGGCAAAATTTGTTACAAACGAAGAACGAAAGGAGGAGTAGAAGAGTTGAGATCTGGGTTTCAATTTCTAAAACCCTATATCTATGGTGTTTTCGTTGTTGCCTTCGAGTCCCGACCCTTATCCACCGCATCACTGCCATCCCTCATACATGTAAACAAAAATAAAGAATAACAAATTAGAAGGAGTACCAGAAGCAGAACGAAAAGAGTAACTACGAATTCAAGTAAGCCTGAAACCACTTAGCTTTTAGGGTTTTTATTGCATGATGATTAATGTCTTATTGCATGATTGGGTTTTTATTTGGGATTTCTGGGTTCAAATTGGGGTTTAGGGTTATTTTAGGGTTAGGTTTCTTCCCAAAACCTTAGGGTTCGTTGGGTTTGAATAAACATAAGGTTAAGGTTAATGGATTGGATGATGATCGTATGAAGGTTTGAATGTTTTCTGGAAATTGGGATGAAGGGATAAAGATCCCGATTGAACTTCAACAGGAGATCTGGGTTTCACATGGTTCTTGGTGGTGGCTCGAGAGGCTGAGGGGTAGAGCTGTCGGCGAAAGTGATTTAAGGCCGGCGAGGGGATTTCTGATCGCCTAGAGAGAAACAAAAGCTTCTCTGTCTAAAAATGCAACAGTTTGTTTGTTTTGGGATAGAGAGAGAAAGAAGAAGAGAAAATGAGGCCCAACGTTGGTTTCATGTTTTTATAAACCCATTTCGCGCTCCATGTGTTTCCCTTACCACGCGCCCTCACATCACACGCCTTCAATTTTAATCAAACGATTTCAAAACCGCTTCCTTACTGTAACATCCAACGTGCGCTCCCACACAACTCCAATAGAACCCAGGATGAGTTTTCGGCTTTCTCAAATTTTGTTTGGGCCTAAGGGCCTTATAATCGCACCCCTTGTTTTACTGCGTAACTGAAAAATATACCCCAATGTGTTTTGGGCCAAGTCCAACATCTGGACTTAGGCCCTTACTTTCCAGACCCCCCAATTTTGTTGTCACGTTCAAACGTTCACCCCCCTGGTTCTAGGCCAAACCCAATATTTGGATTTGGGCCCCTGTTATTCACACCTATAGGTTTTACTGTCCTAACTAAATTTACAACCCCTGTGTTTTTTTTAAATTAATTTATTTTTTATAATTTAGTTATTTATTTATTTTTTTAACTTGTTACATTAACCTATTATTTTGCATAATTAATAAATAATTGTAATATTTATTTTTATAAAAATATTTAACATATTTTTAATAAATCATAAAATAGCTATTTAT
Organism: Vicia faba; assembly: GCA_948472305.1. Lineage (NCBI taxonomy): Eukaryota > Viridiplantae > Streptophyta > Magnoliopsida > Fabales > Fabaceae > Vicia > Vicia faba. Next base: position 467,793,786 of record OX451735.1, on the reverse strand, counting down.
TAATTGAAATCCCTTTTTAAAATACTAACTTTTTATATATATTTGCATTAAGTATTTTTCATTCAAAATTGCATCATACATTCGAAAACAGCTAACAAATCAATTACTAACTGCTTTTTACTAACATAATTCAAATATATTTATTTTCAAAAAGGATTATGGAAATTTCTTTTATCGACTGCAAACTACGTCTATAATTCTGCTATTCACACACCCGGACTTGGTTCAAGGAGAATTCGAGATATTTCCATAATCCATAAAAAATAACCAAACAACTACAAACAATGAATTCAGACTCTGATTCCTCATAAGAGGATACATAGGCATACGACTTAAAACTGTGACGAGTTCCCGAATTAAAAATATTAAAACCCTATTCCTGAACCTTAAATCTAAACCCTAGTATCCTTGTGAACAAGGTAGATGAAGGGTTCCTAACACCTTCCCTTCGTCTAAAGCGAGTCAACAACTTAGAATCTATGATCCAAATTAGGGTTATTCGTTATATTCCCTTCTTTATGATAAAAATTAATGGTGGCGGCTCTATAATTTTCAGTCGGTTATTACAGTTGGCGACTCTACTGGGGACTCAACCAACAGGATATATCATCCCTATGATTTTTTGTGACGAATTCGCCTAGAGTCAGTGGAATTCCAAAAAAGAAATATGTCTCAAGAGGTATCCTCTTGGGAGGTAGGACTTTGGAGTGAAACCTATGACTTTTTGTATAACCCTAAACCAAAATCTCATGCTGAGACCTTTTACAACCTTAGAGACGAAAGTTTCGGTCTACAAAGAGGCTCTGCTTAAGGAAGACCCTTGTGCCTTTCCCTCTAGTGTTATCCATGATACCCTTAAGTAAACCACCTTATGGGGAGGTTAGAACATTTGTAGGCCAAAACTAGGAACCTACCAACTAAGGAAACCTTTCATAAATCCCATCACTATGTTGTGTCAATATGCATTCATACATCTTGCATTTCAAATGTTCATTATTTTGCTTTTTTTTGTCTTACTCACAATATTCAGAGAGTTTTGGTGAGTATCTTAAAAATGGATGCCAGATGGGAACAACTTCTTCGTGTTAGTACCGTCAAGCCAAATATGACGAAGATCAAGATCATCAAAGGGAAACTGTCTAAAAAATCTTTGAAGAAGTTTAATTGCCGCTATGGGGATACCCTTGAACTGACAAAAGGGGAAGTACAATTGGATGCCATTTTTTCCTAGGTTCAGTCCTACGATCCTCGATTGAGGTGTTTCACCTTTCAAAACTTTCAGCTAGCGCCGACTTTGGACGAATTTGATAGACTCTTTATTTTTTCTAAGGTAAAACATTGTGTGAGAATTGGACAAACGATTGATGTTAAGGACTTAAAAAATGGTTTAGGGATCTATTATCCTGAGTTCTCACTTAATTACAAAAAAAAGTGGATGTACGAGGGATTAAAAGACAATTTTTAGAGGCTATATCACTTTCTTTTGCCAATAAGAAAGAATGGGAGTCTTGTGTTGATTGTTTAGGACTATTGGTTTTTGGTGTAATTCTATTTCCACGGACTTTGGACAATATTGACCCTGCATCTATTAGTGTGTTTTGGAGCGCAAAAGCTTTGACTGGGGACCCAACTCCTGCTTTACTTTCCGATATTTACTATGCTTTTCACACTAGTTACAAAAAGGGGAGGGGAACGCTGAACTGTTGTATCCTGCTTCTATACTCTTGGTTTATGTCTCATCTCTATAAGGAGGGCTACAAGATTAAAACTTTGACACGACATGAATGACCTAAAAAATTAAGGTCTCTTACTGCTAATTGTGTGTTATGGTATACAAGGAGGCTAAACATTAGTGATATCATTTACAGTTATGGAGATTTTCCGAATGTTGCATTGATTGGGTCACATGGTTGCATCAATTATAACCCGACTTTAGCTTTGCAACAACTTAGGTACATGTGATACGGTGGGAGAACTGACTTGAGGGTTTTGTGTTTTATCACAAATGTTGTAGATAGCAAGAGTCGCCACCTAATTTTCTTTTATCTAATAAAGGAAAGGGTGAAAGGAACATGAAAGACATTTGAGAATTTTCTGAGTAAGGGGGGGGGGGGGGGTAGGTTATGAAAAGGGAAGGTTATAGAACCCTTTTCATCCATACTTAGCTATAGGCTCTTAATCGCTTGATCACTTTTTGAAATGCTTTGTGTTTGTACGTTTGAAAATATTTTGAAAACGCCTAAGTATGGCAATTTTGCAATGATTCTCGTATCGTTGAGAATATATACAAAATATTTGTTTTAAAAATACTTGTGAAAGGAAGTGTTGTTTTGGAAAGATGTTTTGAAAATTCCAATGTAGGGAAATTTCGTAATGATTCTCGTATCGTTGAGAATGTATACAAAATGTCCATTTTGCAAACTGTTTGGAAGATAGTTATTTTGAAAGTATGAAGTGTGGAAATTGTTTTAGTTTGTGAGCAAGCAATTACGAGCGATCTACGTACTCAAAAAAACTCTTTGTTCTTTTCCTCTTCCTCTAGATAGTGATATCCTACCATTAGTTAGTAGGAAGCCCTATCATTGGATATGAGGGATGAGCGTGGATCATCATACAGTCATAGAAAGAAACTTGTAAGACGCTTTAGCCACTGTCGTAAGGGACTAACATCGTTTACCGAAGGCAAAATCGAAGGGTCATCGAGGGACTACAATATTTTAACCGAGGGTCTTTTCTGAAAGCATCCCACGTTCGATGGACATGACTGTTTTAATTCGAGGCAACAAGTGAAGTTAACTCTCGAGGTGCATGTGTGCGAAGTGTGTTCAATTAAGTTATTTTATCTTTGAATTAGGGTTTTTCTATGATTGGTTTTAATCTTGCCATACAAATCCTAATTACAAACAGAAATATGGAAAGCGACAAATTGCGGAAATTAAATGTCCTTCGCTATTACAATGGTTTGGGAATGGGGGATAAAAATTTGTGAATGGGGAGGAAAGCAATAAACCCTATTATCTATTACAGACCATTTACATAAATGATAATGCAAAATAATAAAATATGCAAAAATATGAAGTAGAGAAAAAGGAAAAAGAAATTGTTTTGGTGATTTTTTTATAGAAAACAAAGTTTGATCATTAACCTAAGAAAGCTAATTAGTTTTAATTAAAAGAAAACTTAACTAATCATTTTAAACAAAACCTAAAAAAATTAAGTTAATTGATTAAGGAAATTAAAATAAAAAAACCTAAGACTAATGATTTTTTAATTGTTTAGAAAATAATTTAGATAGTAATGCCAATTCCCAACAATGCAAAATGTCCAATGTACCCTTAATGACCCAAAATTATAGCAAAAAAAATCTCAAAATTAGGATTTTATAGCGCTTAGGATGACACAAGCTGTGTCACCAGACACGGGGACCCGTGTCAAAATTTGTTCATTTTTTTTGTCCAACTGAATTGACACGGGCCGTGTCGTGTGACATGGGTACCCATGTCAGCATCTGCCCTGCCCTTTTGCACGTTTTTAATCCTAGATGAGTTTACATGGGCCGTGTCGTATGACACGGGAGCCCGTGTCGCTTTCAACCTTGCATCATTGCCATCTCTTCTTCCTGACACGGCCCGTGTCCGGGCTCCTAAAGCATTTTTTTGGAATTTTTAGATATTTGCACTCTTCTGCCCCGACTTGTCCTGTTTTATTCTTTTGAAATTGAAAGCAAATGATGTATGGATAAAGATATCATAGTTTGAGAAAACGTACCTCTTTTGGAGAAAAGTCTGAAGCCTCTTCTAGCTGTTCCAGGTGAAATATTATGATTGATTAAGCTCCCTTGGACCTTCTAGAAACTATGACAATCCTTACTTTGTACTGAAAGTTGCAGAATCACCCCAACCAAGTCAAGTTGCAAGGTTTTTTTTTTAGTTTTGAAGATGGTGATAATGATGTTACAGAAGTTGTTCTTGTGTTTGGACAACTTCTATATGATGCATGTGAAGTATTTGGATGATTTGTTTGGACAAAACTTTCAAGGTTTGAGAGATTCAAAGATTTGGACTTCAAAGCTTAAAAATGAAGATTTTATGGACAATTATGGTTTTTGAGGGCTTACGAACTTATGTTTTTTCCGCTTTTTTTTTCTGTCTTGCAAATGCTCCCTCTATTTATAGGCAAGAGGTTTGAGGATAAAGTTTGATTAGATTTGCAAGATCACATCCTATGGCTAGGTTGGATTGTAAATGAAGCAGGATTGAAGATCATAGTTCCAATGCTTTGTAAATTGCTTCATAGAGTTGTTGGAAACTTTAAGCATGCTTATCTGAGATTGTATGTTGAGTGTGTGTAGAAGGAACAAGTTAGAGGCTCAAGAAGAGTTGACTTTGTGACTAAAGCTACTTTGCAAGAATGGCAATGTTAACTTTGTGCCAAAAATGGAATAATCACTTGGTCAGTGGCTTGAATACTTGGATAATAATTCAATTAGTTGTGTAAACATTTAATTATGGAGTGACTTGCAAGTTAGAAGCCTGCAGAGCAATATTTATGCAGCATGGCTTGGAGATTTGATCTCATGTTCATCATCAAATGACCTATAATTCAAGAATGGGTGCCCAACTTCATCTCATCGAATCTCTTAGATCAAGTAAGATAAAAATGCGTTCTTAGACATTTTGGAAATATTGAATCATTGTCTACAACTTTCATGTTGACCACTTTGGCTAAATCAAGTTCGTACTTGGTGAAAAATTAGCAAGAAGTTAGGACAAAAATATGACCAAACTTGTTGAAAATTTCTCTAAGTGTTAGATAAAAATGTCATGACTTCATGGGCCTATATATCCTAATCAAAGCATTTTTTGGAAATCATTCCTCATGGACAAAGTTTTAGAATTCATCATGCTCTACAACTTTCAAATTGAAAGTTTTCCTTGAATCATCTTTTATCTTAGTGAAAAATAGTCATGAAGTAGTGAATTTATTAAGGGCAAAAACAATTAGAATTTTTCTAAGTATTGGAAATTTTGACATTTTTTTACTTTGTGATTCTTGTTGATCAAGGTTGACAAATTTGAATGTCTTGATGACTCTTGACCTTTGAAGTTCAAAGTTGACCAAAAAGTCAAAGTTTGACTTTTAAGTGATAGTTGACTTTTCATCAGTTGATCTCAATTATTCAACTATCAATCTCTTGCACCATTGTAAATGTCTTGAACTATGTAATTAGGTCAAGATGTTGTGTTTGAGTCCTTAAAATCATGCTTCAAGTTATTAGATCATGTGCTAGTTCAAAAGTCAATGATCAGTCATTCTAAGTCAAAACCCTAATTTTGATAATTTTGTCCCTTTAATGATTTGAGTGCTTTCCATGAGAAATTATGATCAAACCTTGATCAAATGATAAATATCACATTAAAATGTTGATGTTGGAAAAAATCATTAAGTTTGACTGTATGTTGACCACAATTGACTTTTTACCCAATTTAGTTGGTTTTCAGTCATCTGAACAATTGACTGAGCAAATTTGTGATGCAAGACTTGAAACTTGGTATAATCATTCTTGGAGAATTATGATGAACCATGAAAGTCACTTGAGGCATTAGAAGTCCAATTTTACTTGAGAAAACCAAAACCCTAGATGGGGGCCCAATGCTTAGGAGGTGAGCTTGTTTGATCAACTCTTGAGAATCCTTAAGCATTTGAGAAATTTTGTAAGAAATGTCTTGAGAAAAAGGGAGGGAAATTTTGGGGTACAACAGCTGCCCCTATTCAATCTTATTAAACCTGAAGAGTTAGATTGGCATGTCCACCATTCGTGACTTGAAGGTGGAAGATGATTAAACACTTAATTACTCAGAAATTTGCACTCGCTTGTGCACAAAGTGATGTTGTTGGTTGACTATGCCGAGAATGGGCTTAAAGATGACATTTGAAGAGGTAATGAAGAGTTATCAGAGATGGATTATAGATGCCATCTAAAATAACTGTTGATAGAGAAATTAGACCAAGCCCATGCTATACTTTAACTGGGAGAAGTATCAGAATAAATCTTTGGTCGATTTAATCTGAGCCAAAAAAGGTCTACTGGGAGAAGTATCAGATTAAATCTTTGGACGATTTAATCTGAGCCAGGAAAATGTCTACTGGAAGAAGTATCAGAATAAATCTTTGGTCGATTTAATTTGAGCCAGAAAATATCTATTGGGAGAAGTATCAGATTAAATCTTTGGTCGATTTAATTTGAGCCAGGAAAATGTCTACAGGAAGAAGTATCAGAATAAATATTTGGTCGATTTAATCTGAGTCAGAAAATGTCTACTGGAAGAAGTATCATATTAAATATTTGGTCTATTTAATCTGAGCCAGGAAAATATCTACTGGAAGAAGTATCAGAATAAATCTTTGGTCGGTTTAATCTGAGCCAGAAAAATGCCTACTGGAAGAAGTATCTGATTAAATATTTGGTCGATTTAATCAGAGCCAGGAAAATGTCTACTGGAAGAAGTATCAGAATAAATCTTTGGTCGATTTAATATGAGCCAAGAAAATACCTACTAGAAGAAGTATCAGATTAAATCTTTGGTCGATTTAATTTGAGCCAGGAAATTGTCTACTGGAAGAAGTATCAGAATAAATCTTTCGTCGATTTAATCTGAGCCAGGAAAATGTCTACTGGGAGAAGTATCAGAATAAATCTTTGGTCGATTTAATCTGAGCCAGAAAATGTCTACTGGAAGAAGTAAGAGAATAAATCTTTGGGCGATTTAATCTTAGACAGAAGATATCTACATATGTCTTTAACTGGAAGAAGTATCAGAATAAATCTTTGGTCGATTTAATCTGAGCCAGAAAATGTCTACTAGAAGAAGTATCAGAATAAATCTTTGGTCGATTTAATTTGAGCCAGAAGATATCTATGTTTGTCTTTAACTGGAATAAGTATAACAATAAATCTTTGGTCGATATAACTTGATCCAGAAAATGTCTACTGAAAGAAGTATCAGAAATCTGAGCTAGAAGATATCTACGCCTGTCTTTAACTAGAAGAAGTATCCGAATAAATCTTTGGTTGATTTAATCTTAGCCAGAAAATGTCTATGTTGTACCCCAAAATTTTCCCTCCCATATTCTTCAAAGGTTTGACAAACATCACCTCAAATGGTTCAAAGTCTACTCAAGGGCTGCACAGTCAACCATCCTCCTAAGCCAGTCAAATTAGGGTTTTGGTTCTTGCAAGGAAGTTGAGGTTTTCAAGGGCCCAATCAAGTCCCATATGCTCATACACATTGTCAAGCATCCACATGTCAAGTTTCAGGGCTCACAAGGTCAAGTTGCACAGTCAAAAACCCTAATTGCTCCACAGTCAACTGCAGGGGCAAAATGGTCATTTGGCAGTCAAAAGTACAAAATTTTGGTCAACATCTTATTTTGAAGCCACAATCATCATTTGGTCAAATCTTGACCATGATTTCACAAGAATGGCTCAAAAACCATCAAGATGCAAAGGTTTCTATTTTTGGACAGCTGAAAAGTCAACTGTAACTTGACCAAGGCATAACGTTTTCATGGTTCATCAGAAAAATCCCATCCAATGCTCATTTTGAAGGGGAGGACATTTCCTACAACTCATCTTCACATTCCAAGTCCAAGAAATACTCTCACAAAAAGTTATCAATTTCAACATTATAGGTCATTTTCAAAAGTCAACAAAAAGGCATTTTAAGTCAAAGACCATAACTTGAGATTGGTAAATCAAAATGACATGGGACCAAAGGCATTGGTTAGAGGACTTCAAGACCTTTCCAAAATGTCTAAGAACATGTTCATATGATCAAAATTGAGCAAGATATGCATTGGAGAAGTTGAGAAATTTTTGTGAAATGGCCAAAGTCAACTATCCTTGAAACTTCATTTTTGACAAAAAGGGCCCACCTTTTCCACTTGGTTCAGCTTTGCCACGCCTCCCACGTGTCCCATGATTTATTTCAAGTTTAAAGATTAACTTTTCTATTTTTATTTAATTTTATTTGATTTAATTCATTTTAAATCTTTAAAATTCAAATAAAAATCAAGAAAATTAATTAAGGGATATCTCTTGTTTTGAATAGCCTTGATGCATCATGAAACACATACCAATTTCGTGCAAGGCCTATTATGAGCATGGAATTCAAATTTGGAGCAAAAATGGCAAGTTGTTTAATGGTGGTCATGGCAAAATCTCAAACTTGATTACAAGGGTTAAAGATGAATTATAATGACTGATTCTCATTGCTAGACATATATGCAAGCATTCCCAATCCAATTCACGACCTAGAAAACTCAGAGGCAGCATAACCAATTTCAAAATTTCAAGAGAAAAGTGTGAAATTGAAAACCACTTTGCAGCATAATTCAAACCTCCCTTTTGATCCAAACACGTTCCTTACATCTCCAGGAATCCATTGCCATCAAGAACAAGTCCAAATACGCAAAGAATTAAAGCCAACAAGTCACTCGGTTTGCATATATTTCCAAATCTGCATATCATATTTCATGTGCTTTTAATCCATTTTTTTAATTGGTTTGTGTTGTTAGGAACCTTCTGAAGCTAATGAAACAGTTTTGAACTAACACGCACCGAATCCAAAATCACCATGAACAAGTTCTAGGGTTCTTCAGTTTCAAATTTGGGGCTTTCTAAACCCAGAACAATTAGGACTAGTGATGCATATGACTGGATTCATTGCAACAAGACGAAATCATTGACACTATCGCGCCCTTTTTATATTGTTTGTGTGCCTAATCGCTATTCTTGGCACTTTTGTTTTGTGGGGGTTTAAAACCCCCGCTATTTGATTGCTTTTTGTTTCAGGCCAGATGAAGAAGACAGTACGTGGAAGGACATGAATTGTGCATTCAAATATGATGCGCGCCTTTTTTAAATTCCCAGCATAATTGTTGTTTTGGCATATTATGTTCACTATCCATTATTGTTACAAACAAACGCAGATGGCTGAGTGGTTGTGGACGTGTCTTGCAAGCACTGGGACCTGGGTTCGATTCCCAGGTCCCCCCATAATTCCATATTGTTTTTTCTAACGCTTTCCTATGCAGCATCCCAAAGAAAGCATATCATACACCTCATCCAAGAGTCAGCCAAGTGTCCATCAGTGCAGATCCAAGGGCCAAGCATGAGGACCATGGTGCTCTGGAGTCAACATGGGCGTAGGCAACCAGAAAGAGTCAACGTGGCTGAAGATTCAAGTGGGCCTCAAACTGCCTTTCACACCTCCATCTGGCCCAATACCCCCCATGGTTCTTGCATTTTTTTCTTCTTTTCTTTTCTCTTTTTATTTACTAATTATATTTATTACTGTTATTATTTAATTAACTCATAACTAATTTTTCACAATAAAATTCAATAAAACAAAAAAAAATACTTTATTCATTTAAGTAATTATTTTTGTAAATAAATATTGATAATTTGAATTAGTTTTTTTTTCTTAAATAGGCAACTTTAACTTTTTCTTAATAATTAAAATAAGTTTAGAATTAGGTTTTTTTAATTAACTTTGAATTTTAATTCTTTTATTTTATTTCATAAAAACATAAAAAACACAAAAAAATATCTTCTTTTAATAAATTAATTAATTAGTTTAATTAGTAGTTATTAATTTCATTTAATCACAAAAAAAGGACAAAAAATATTCAATTCTTTTCTTAAAAGGGTCAAAACCCTTAAGACTTCCCGATTTAATTTCTATTCGCGCGTATTTTATTTTGATTATTTATGTAATTGTCTCCAGATATGTAATAGTTAAATAGGAATTTTACCGCTTTATTTATTTTCCTGCACTTTATTTACCAAAACGGGTTTTTGTCTTTGGCGATGTATAGACCCGCGCCTTGTAATAGCGTAGAATTTACATTTCCGCAATTTACTTTCCGCACCCCTAACTGTTAAACGCATGAAAGAATGTATGTAAATAAAATCAATCCGTAGCTCACAAATAACATGTACAAAGACAATTAACTGAAAAACAACACACAAAGCACATGCCACTTCTAGGGTACGCCTCACTGGTTGCCTCGAACGTGGTCATCAAGTATAGGGTGTCTTAGAGGTCGCCCTTCTGTCCAAAAGATCCAGTTGCCTCGAAACAGTTGCCTCGAAACGGTTGCCTCGGATATAAAGGATCTAGGACATTAGGGTTACTTCTAAGGTGTCCTACCATTGCTTCGGTGACCACACATGTCCCGATAATCGAATTGACCCGAACACCTCCAACGATGGTGTTACCTACCTCTCAATGGTGGGATAGCACTATCTAAAGGACTCTTGCACAGCTTAATATCTTAGGGTAGGTAGATGACTCGTGGGTACTTGCTCTTTTCAAAATAAACAAAATACTTTTCACACCTTACACTTTCAAAAAGTTTTCAAACAATACTTCATACACTCTTGAGGACCGATACAAGAGTTACCTAGAAGTTTTCAAATGAACTTTTTTTCAAAACCCACACACACTTGAAAAGCAAACAAATTTTGAAAACATAAGAGCGAGTACCTAAGAGCCCGTGGATAACCATGGATAGAAAGGGTGTTAACACCTTCCCTTTCTATAAATCTACCTCCGGAACCGAGAAACATTCTCATAAGGAATTTTGCTGTGCTTTTGTCCTTTCCATGTTGGAGAACATAAAAGACAGTGGCGACTCTTGCTTACCGCGACATTTCGCGAAACCAGCTAAAAAACAGTCAGTTCTATTCCCACCGATCATAGTCTACTAGAAGAAGTATCAGAATAAATCTTTTGTCGATTTAATATGAGCCAGAAAAGTCTACTGGAATAAGTATCACAATAAATATTTGGTCGATTTAATCTGAGCCAGAAGATATTTGAAGGAAGTATTCATCATGTAAATAGTCGCCCCGTCTTATTTTGGGAATTAATCTACAATTTGTTTTGATGATTTTTGATGATATTCGTCTGTTAGTTGATCCTTCTTGAAAAGATAAAGAGTTAGCTGCATGCAATGTCATGATGTATGAGATGCATTACATAATGTTATTCTCAAAATAAATGAGACTATGCTACATGTGCTTTGTATGCATATGTTATAACGTATGAATGTGGGATATTGTGGAGTGTATTTGTATGCCTGTGTTGTATTTTGTTTGGGAAAATAAATCCATGAGTGTTGTCCGGGATGAAAGATATGTGTATCTTCGATCTTGTCTAGAATGCTTCCGCTGAGGATTATTGTCTTTTGTTTGAGGAAACTCCACTGGGGAATATTGACTTCTGCTTTGGGGAGAAGAATTTTAAGGACATTGGTTGTTCATTTCTCTACTGGGGAATTTAATTCTTATATACCCTGATTGGGGATAAAAGAGATGGATAACCCTCTGACTCGTCTGAGGAGAAAAATTCCTATATACCCTGACTAGGGATAAAAGAGATGGATAACCTTCCAACTCGTCTGGGGAGGATAAAGTTAACTGGTATCTGGTCCGGTTCCAGGCTTCATAGCAATTCTCTTGGGATAGTGATGGCTTCATTGAGAAGAGGAATTTTGCCGTTGTAGCATTCTGAAGAATAGACTCAAGCTGAGGAGACTGTAATCTTGTTGGGGAAATAAACCCTGTTGACGAAGAAGTATTCTACTGAGGAAATAAACTCTCCTGGGGAAATTGGCTTTATAGTCTTCAAACTCAGCTGGGGAAGAGAATTTCCTTGAACTTTATTGTTTGGAATTCAGTAGATGGGTGATGATTTCCTCTTATCTGTTAGAGCGATCTGTCGGGGAATTTGCGGGGAATGTATTTTTATTAAAGATGAATTTGTGAGGATTACTTTGGGAAGGTAATCTCATAGAAGTGGCTCTGTGGGGATTCATGGGAAGCTTGAAAATCATCCCAACCCCTATAATCGTGAATAAATGCTTATTCTTATTCTTATGCATATATTCGTTAACAGTCAATCGTGTTTATGTGCACATGATCATTCAATTTTAATCATTGTACGTCTTTGCAAACAAAACAGAAAAAACAAAAAGTTTGAACTTTAAGGTATATCTGTATTGATAAATTGCCTATAGACACGAATTTTTTGTACAAAGTAAGAGCAAAATATATAGCTATGTGGAAATGATTTCATCGGGTTCTAACTCTTCTATTGCCCATATGTCTTCGAACATCTCATCTCTTGCAGTCAAAAGAAGTTGGTTGAATCAATTTTCACCGTTTGAACATGACGTTTGGTAATAAAGCTTGTTGTAAGTGATTCACCGGGACATAATCGTACTATTTTTATCCCTAAATTTTTCCTGGACCGCCCTTTCGGGTTTTTAGTCCACCGGGATACCCTTTTTTTTCCAAGCCTCCTTTTCAAGTTTTTGACTTGCCGAGTGTACAGTCTTTTGTATATATCCCTAATTTTTTCCCAAATCCTTTTGATTCGTCGGGATGCCCTTATTTTTCCTAGGCCGATCAACCTAGCGGGTCATTTTCATGCATAGTATCTTTTGACTATGTCCGCGTTCACAGGGTGTGGGAAATCTTCATTGTCCATAGTAGTAAGTATCATAGCACCGCCTGAAAATAATTTCTTGACAACAAATGGTCCTTCGTAGGTAGGAGTCCATTTTCCCCTGGGATCACCTTGTGGTAGAATGATGCGCTTTATTAGCAAATCACCAGCCTGATATACCTGATGCTTGATTTTCTTGTTAAATGCCTTGATCATACGTTTCTAATACATCTGACTGTGACAGACAGCCATAAGCCTTTTCTCGTCAATCAAGTTCTACTGATCCAACCTAGTCTGAATCCACTAGTCTTCTTCTAAGTATGCATCTTTCATAATCTTCAGAGAAGGAATCTGAATTTCAATAGGCAGGACAACTTCCATGCCATAGACTAGAGAAAAATGGGTTACCCCAGTTGATGTTCGTGCTGAAGTGAGATAGCCATAAAGAATAAATGGTAACATCTCATGCCAGTTTTTATAAGTTACAACCATCTTTTGCACAATCTTCTTTATGTTCTTATTGGCGGCTTCCACTACGTCATTTATCTTTGGTCTATATGGAGAAGAGTTGTGGTGTTTGATCTTGAACTGCATGCAGAGTTCAGTGACCATAATGTTGTTAAGATTGGTACTGTTATCAGTGATGATTCTCTCAGGGATACCATACCGACATATGAGGTTATTCTTAATGAAACGAGCCACAACACTCTTGGTCACTAAGGCAAACAAAGCCGCTTCAACCCATTTTGTGAAGTAGTCAATGGGAACGAGAATGAACTGATGTTCATTAGAAGCAGTTGGCTTGACTTCTCTGATCATATCAATTTCCCACATTGTGAATGGCCAAGGAGCAGTCATGACATTCAAAGGAACCGTAGGCACATAAACTTTATCAGCATAGATCTGGCACTTATGACAAGTTCTCGAGTGGTGATGGCAGTCAGTTTCCATGGTCGACCAATAGTAACATGCCCTCAAGATTTTCTTAGCCATAGTATGGCCGCTGGAGTGATTAACAAATATGCCTTCGTGCATATCCTCCATTAAATTTATTTTCATTGATAGATGCTCTTTCAGGGTATTCTTGGGCTTCAAGGTACCTTTTCACTTCATGAAACCATGGTTTTTATTCTACTCCACCTGTGTCAAGTTCATAGCAGTGTTCCGGTTCATCGAATCTTTCAAGGGTAACTTTGGGAGCCTCGTTGTCCCGTCTAAGCTTGAACATGGATGACATGGTAGCCAAAGCGCCCGCCAACTAATTTTCTTCCCTTAGGATGTGCTCAAAGGTAATCTCTTCGAAGTACGGAATCAAACTTAGCACATGCTCTTGATAAGGGATAAGATTTGGATGTTTCGTATCCCATTCTCCCTTGACCTGACTGATTATCAATGTTGAATCCCCATATGCACTCAGGAGTTTGATTCTTAAGTCAATAGCAGCTTTAAGACTCAAGATGCACGCTTCATACTCAGCCATATTGTTGGTGCAGTCAAAGCAAAGTTTTGTAGTGAAGGGTGTATGGAAACCTGGGGGGAGATGATTACTGCACCAATTCCAGTTTCGAGTGCGTTAGAAGCTCCATCAAAAACCACAATCCATTGGAATCCTAACTCAGGTCCTTCATATGGTCCAGGCTCTTCATAATCTGTAATTATCATGATGTTCTCATCCGGGAATTTGAAGTTCATAGATTGGTAGTCGTCTACTGCTTGATGTGCCAAATGATCTGCCAATACACTTCCTTTGATTTCTTTTTGAGTGGTGTACTGAATTTCATATTCCATTAAGATCATTTGCCATCGTGCTATTCTCCCGAAGAGATTTCTCTTCTCGAATATGTACTTGATGGGATCCCTCTTAGAGATCAATAGAGTGGTATGAGTCAACATATATTGTCATAGTCGGCGAGCAGCCCATGCCAAAGCACATAATGTTTTCTCGAGTAATGAATATTTTGTTTCACAATTGGTAAACTTTTTGCTAAGGTAGTATATTGCATGCTCTTTTCGACCAGACTCGTCATATTGCCCCAACACACACCTTATTGAATTCTCTAGCACAATCAGGTACATGATTAAAGGTCTTCCTTCAACTTGTGGCATTAGAATCAGATGTTCTTGTAAGTACTCCTTGATTTTATCAAAATCCATTTTACAATCGTTGTTCCTCCTGACTACTTGATCTTTCTTCAGTAGTTTGAAGATTGGCTCACTAGTAGTATTCAAATGAGAGATGAATCGAGCAATGTAGTTTAGTCGTCCTAAGAAACCTCTGACCTCCTTCTCAGTACGGGGAGCCGGAATTTCTTGAATAGCTATAACCTTTACAGGATCAACTTCAATACCTTTACCATTGATGACGAAACCTAAGAGTTTTCCAGACCTCACACCAAAGGTGCATTTGTTTGGATTTAGCCTTAGCTTGTACTTCTTCAACCTATCAAATTGCTTGTGTAGATGGTCAATATGTACTTCCTTAGTTATCCATGTAATCTACACACAATATGTACCTTATCGTCCTTCTTTGGCACTAGAACAACATTGGAAACCCATTGAGGATATGACGTTACTGCTAAAAACCCTCCATTGAACAGTTTCATGACATCGACTTTGATCTTCTCAGACATTTTGGGACGCATGCAACGAACTTTCTGTTTAATTGGAGCACAACCCTCTTTCATCGGCAGACGGTGAACCACAACATCTGTATCGAGCCCTAGCATGTCTTCGTATGACCAAGCAAAGACTTTAACATATTCGTGCAAAATCTGAATAAATCTGCTCTTGACACTTTCTTCTAGGTTGGCATTAATCTTGATTTCTTTCCTATCTGTCTCAGAACCCAAGTTTACCACCTCGACCGGCTCTTCATGTGGTTGGATAGTCTTTTCTTCTTGTTTTAATAGTCTAGTAAGTTCTCCATGTATCTCATGATATTCTTCAGCTTTGTCTTCGGCTTGGTAAATTGGATTTTCAAAGTCATAAGTGGCAATAACAGAGTTATTATAAACGAGGTCCAGAGTGGATGGGGATCTGCAATGTAGTTTATGGATGTGTGTAAGAACACATAGCTATTTGAAATTGCAAGTAAAAGAAAGATAGAGAACACAAAATTTAAATGCAAAACGTCCAATGCTTTCATTAAATGAAAATATGACATATGAAATGACAACCCTTAACAAATGGACCATTATACCTCAGGCAAGACACAAGGTTTAAAGTCATTGTTTAAAGAGAAATTACATAACCAAATTTCTTAAAACGATAAAAACATAATGGCTATTACTCCTGGCTGAAGGAAATTGGTACAAAGTCTTTAGTCTTCCAGTTGTCGAATCCACCACCAATTGTAGGGAATATCCAGTTGTCCAAGCCACTATCACTACTGTTGTAGGCCAATTTTGTCCCCTAAGATCCCTTCATCATACCATATTGATTCAATCACAACAAGATCACATCAGGGCTTTTGGTTCTCCTCCCTATCTTTAGCTTTTCTCTTTGAGGAATCACCAAGCACCCTGACTTGTTTTTCTTTTTGTGATCATACATGTTTTGTTTTAACTTTCCTTTTAATTAATAAAATTCAAAGTTGGTTTGTAGGTAAAGGCAGTGTGGCTTAGCAAGTTGATCCATGGGTTCATGAGTTTATTTCCATGCCCTAGCCAATGAAGCTTGAGATATTCAAACCTCACCATTGAAGTTGTTTTGGAAGAAATGGCATGGCAAGGTTTATTTTGGGTCACTACATTTCAAAGTTATCAATATTAATTCAAAAGTACAAGGAGTTGATTGAGGAAGTTGTCATGGTTGGACAAGGCCTTGTTCCCATTGGTCACAAGTGCATATTTCTATCAATTCTCAATATATGGAAGTGGTTTTGGTTGCTATGAGTTCTAATTGTCATCTTCAACAACTTCTATCTACAAAGAAAAAGTGTTGGTACAAGCAGGTTGTTCAAAATTGTAAAAGATCCTCAAATCATTTTCTTGATCTAGGAACTAGGGTTTTGAACTTTAAAGAAGTATATCTTTCTCAACTTTTGGTATTTTTGGGTGATTCCAAAAGCATCCTTCTCTTAAAAGGGTTATTAATAAATCACTTCAAAAGTTTTAAGGAGTTTTCATGTGGAAGAAAATTGATGAAGAAGAAAGATTACAAGTCCTTCAGATGAACCCCTCAATTTCCCATGTGTGACTTCAAATGATCATAACTTCGTAAATTTTTATCACCTTAATCCCACTATTTTCCACAATGATATTGAGGATGTGATCTTTATGAAGATGTGAAAAACACAAGAAGGGGGGGGGGGGGGGGGTTGAATTGAAAACTTGAATCTAAATGCTTAATGACACAGTATTTTTATCCTGGTTTGTTTGATCTCAAACTACTCCAGTCCACTCGTGAAGGTGATTTCGCCTCTCTCCAACGAGGTCTTAATCCACTAACTAAACAAGATTACAAAAGCTACTTTAACAACTGTTAAAGTCTTCTTGAGTACAACCACAGTCCGGTTAATCTCAAGGAACACTGTTTCAATAATTATATAATATGTGTGTTGTTGTTTTTCTAACAAAAAACTGTTTATCACAACTGTGATAAATTACACAGAATTATAGCTTATAAAAGTAAAATGAAATTGCTTGCAGCTTTGAAATACGTGATTGAGAATATGGAAAAATTATTGTTTGATTTTGAAAGCTGACTTTGTTTATATAGGCAGTGAAATGAGGTTGATCATAAAGCATGTTTAATGTTATTAACACACTTTCCTTTTGGAGAAGATCCTGTCTGAAAGAAGTCGTTGGAATTGATGCTGTCTTGAATGAACAGTAACGCTTCAGAATCTTATCTCCTTTCTTATTAATGTCGCTTCAGAATACTGATGACTTGGATTAATATTCTCTTGTTCAGAATCAGAGTTTACTTTGATTAAGCACAGGTTCTGGTCATCAATATTCAGCGTATGTTCTGATTGCTTCAGCGTGTAGAACTTATGGCTTATCTTCAGGTGCTGATATGATCAGAACTTCTGCATACATAAAACATAATTTTTAAGGTGCATATTTTTTCTTTGTATTTATTTATTCTTTGTATTTTTTATCATCAAAACTCTAACCAAGGGTTGTAGAATCAAACTATGTTCTAACACTTTATTCCTTCTTTTATGTGCAAAGTGAGAAAATGGATGGAGGATGCCTTAAGGATACAAATGATTATAGGTCATTTTATGATTTTTTGACAACTTCAACAATTCATAACTCTCACAATTTTTGGATATTTTGAATGGTTCAAGTTTCAAAATGTCATTCAAGAGGTCTATTTCATGCCATATTTTTTGTCAAGAGCAAATTCCAAGACGAAGGCCATGTTTGGATGCAAAACATTATAGGTCACTTTTGAAGAAAAAGTTGAAATATTTCTAAGTGTGGAAAGTCAACTTCTTTTTCCCAACTTTGACTCATTGCAACTTTTAGCTCAAACATTCATTTGATTCCATTCTTTTCCCATTGCAAAGCTTGTAATCTCATCTTTCTAAAGCACCAAGAATCATGCCCTAAGACCCTTTGAGTTGAGAATGTCATTGATTTGAACTTGGTAACTTGAAACTGAAGTTTCTTCAAAAGTCAGAATTTGAAATCCTTGATTTAGCTTCTAAACACATTTTTTTGTGCGTTTTTGCTTCTAAACATGTTTAGTGAACTTCCATAAGTGATTAGCATAGCAAAACGCTTGTTTTGAATGAGTTTTGATCAAAATAGAAGTCACACTTTTCTTGTTTGCAACTTCACACAATTTCCCTCCAAACTACATCATTTCACACGGTTGAACATTCCATTTGATTCCCTATAAATAGAGGGTCATCCCTCATTCATTTCCTCAAGCTTGAACAACCAAAATCACCCTGCCAAACTTGCTCCATAAATCATTTTGCTGCACCTTCGAAATCAGTGTTCAAGCCTTTTTCAATCCATTTTTTCTATCAGTTCACCTTTCTTGATCTTCCTTGAAGCTAAACATACAATTACCTTCAAGAATCTTGACCTATATTGATCCATAGAAGTCCAGTTTCAGAGCTCTGCAACTCAACTTCAATAGGTAGTTTTCTCCATCAATTCTCTCAAACATTGATATCATTGTGAAGCTCTCATTTCCCTGGTTCTAGTCACAACACTTGCTTTTAACTGGAAACACGTTTGGCCATGAATTTTCAAATTCCCTTTCAAAACTTTCCTTCCAAATTGCTTGAGCTACATTTTATATAAATTTCACGCGAAGGTGTGGTTGTCTTCGTCTTGAAGAGACGAAGCGAATGACATAGGTCCCGTGTTCTAATTTTACAGTTTGAGCAACCTGGTATTGGGATTGGCTGGAGGTTGAAGATGACCAACGTGTCATCTTCCAACCAATGATGGCATGCCACTTGTTTTTTTTTATTTCTGATTTAATAAGTGATTCAGTATTTTATTGACTAAAGTCCATAACATGCACAGTGCGCCAGGTCCACTTGATTTGTTTACTAACGCGTCTTGACAATGTTCAGATGGCCTTTTTTTTGTTTGATATTTTATTTTCTGATTTTTATTTAAAATGATTTAAATTTCAAAAAATCATATAAAATTCATTTTAATTCCAAAAAATCTGGAAAAAAATTATGAAAAACATTTTTGATTTTTCTCTTTCTGATTTTTATTTTTTCACAATTTTATTTTGTGTTTTGATATTTTTTTTATAAATTTTCACTTTATTTGAATTGTTTTAAATGTTTAAAAATACTTTTATGCATTTTTAAATTATGAAAAAGATATGGAATGATCCAATGATATTGTGACAAATATTGGTGACCTCATTTACTTTTTATTTCTGATTTTGTTATTTTTATCATTTTTGGTTTATTTTACTCATTTTTTTAAATTTTTAAAAAAAAATAGTTTCTGACTTTAAAAAATCAGCAAAAATTTCATAAAAATATTTTAGTTCGTTTATGATTTTTCCATGGTCTTACTTAATTTTTGTTGATTAATCTGAACACTGTTGATATTTTCCTCTTTTATTTCTATTTTAAAACATTTTAAAACCCTTTTTAATATATATATTAAATGCAATATTATTTTGTGATTCTTTTCTGGCTGATCTTGGGTTGAATTTTTTATCATGAACTTTGTTAACATCATTGGACCCCTCTTCATCTCATCCCTTTCTTATTGCACTAAGTGTTATTGGAGCAAGATCTCTATATCATGTCTCAAAACAAATGGTGCATAGATTACTATTGACCGGCCTCAAAATAGGTGTGACTTCTATATAAGTCCACTTACGATTGCTTAACATAGTGCTAAATTTTGTCCCGGTTCGAATAATTGATCATTCGTGGCCCAAACCTATGTTTGCAAGCCTAGGTATGTTAATTTGATCTCTTTGATCCAGTAACCTTGAGATTTATTGTGTGGAGGCTTTGGTTCTACCAATCTGTCATACCCCAAATTTTGACCTAAGATACCACCTCCCATCTGCATTATTACATAGAAAGCGTTCACAAGCGATTCAACCTATTTTTGCCAATTCTCGAGTCAGATTTCAAAAATTCATAACTTCTTCAAATTTCGACAATTTTTTAGTGGTTCTTTTACATATGATTCTCCTTTGCAACAACTACAACTTTTCTTTACAATTCAAGAGATTATTATGCTTTGAAAATCCACGAAAAAATAGAAACGTTAGAAATTGTTGTGAATTTAGTGAAATTTAACTGGTTTTTGTCCGACTTTACTAAATCCTGTTGTGATGCACATTTCTGAGTAATGTTTTGTTTTATTTTTGAAAAACAATTTCGCTCTGCCCAAGGCGAAAAAGTATTTGTGTCGGGCTATGTTGAAAATAAATCCTTTTGCTCTGCCCAAGGCAAAAGAGAAGATGTCTGGGCTCTTTGTTTCAAGTATTGCCAATCATGAATAAAAACGTTATTTTGT
The DNA here is from genome assembly GCA_948472305.1 of Vicia faba. NCBI lineage: Eukaryota > Viridiplantae > Streptophyta > Magnoliopsida > Fabales > Fabaceae > Vicia > Vicia faba. The sequence goes on along the minus strand of OX451735.1, from coordinate 467,773,301 downwards.
CCACTACTGTTTTATTTTTTCACTTTTTCTGGGAAATAGTAATGAAAATTAATTGGTAGTAATAGGAAAATATAATAATCTTTTGTTTCATTTGTACAACATTCATACAAATCGATTTCTAAAATAAAGCATAATCATATGTTCAGATTAATCCATGACTTAACCATTGAAAACAATGATCCTATGCCCCCTCCCAACTTTGAATTCCTTGTGTTCAGAGCCGAGGAAGAAGATAGTGAAGAAGTTCCTGATGAAATTTCCCGTTTGCTTGAGCATGATGAAAAGACTATTCAGCCGTTTGAAGAGCCTATAGAGATGATCAATTTGGGTAATGAAGAAGATAAAAAGGAAGTCAAGGTCGGAGCATTGCTTATCCCAGAGGTCAAAGAGAAAATGATGGAGCTTCTCAGAGAGTATGTTGACGTGTTTGCTTGGTCCTACCAAGACATGCCAGGTTTGGGCAACAATATTGTGGAGCATCGTTTACCGTTGAGACCTGAATGTCCGCCGATTAAGCAGAAGTTGAGAAGGACTCGTCCCGATATGGCTGACAAGATCAAAGAAGAAGTTCAGAAGCAAACTAATGCAGGTTTCCTTGTTACACCAGTCTATCCTCAATGGTTAGCCAATATAGTGCCTGTTGCTAAGAAAGATGGCAAAGTTCGAATGTGTGTAGACTATAGAGATCTGAATAGAGCTAGCCCAAAGGATGACTTCCCATTACCACACATTGATGTATTGGTCGACAGTACTGCAAAGTTCAAAGTCTTTTCTTTCATGGATGGGTTCTCTGGTTACAATCAAATCAAGATGGCTCCAGAAGATATGGAGAAGACAGCTTTCATTACACCTTGGGGAACATTTTGTTATCGGGTAATGCCGTTTGGTTTGAAGAATGCTGGTGCAACATACCAAAGGGCCATGACTGGTTTGTTCCATGATATGATGCATAAAGAGATAGAAGTGTGTGTAGATGACATGATTGCCAAATCTCAAACTGAAGAAGATCATTTGGAACATTTATTGAAGTTACTCCAGCGTTTGAGAAAGTATAAACTCCGTCTGAATCCCAACAAGTGCACTTTTGGTGTTCGTTCTGGAAGACTTCTGGGTTTCATTGTCAGTCAGAAAGGTATTGAGGTAGATCCTGATAAAGTCAAAGCTATTCAGGAAATGCCCGCACCCAAGACAGAAAAATAAGTAAGAGGATTCCTTGGGAGACTGGACTATATTTCTAGATTTATATCTCATATGACTGCTACCTGTGGGCCGATTTTCAAGCTTCTCCGAAAGAACCAAGGATGTGTGTGGACAGAAGATTGTCAGAGAGATTTTGATAGCATCAAAGAATATCTACTTGAACCTCCCATATTGATTCCTCCAGTGGAAGGAAGACCTTTGATTATGTACATGACTATATTGGAAGATTCCATGGGATGTGTGCTTGGTCAACAAGATGAGACTGGAAGAAAGGAACATGCCATATATTACCTGAGTAAGAAATTCACACACTGTGAGTCTCGATACTCAATGCTAGAGAAAACCTGTTGTTCTTTAGCTTGGGTTGCTCGCCGTCTGCGCCAGTATATGATTAACCACACCACTTGGTTGATCTCCAAAATGGATCCGATCAAGTATATCTTTGAGAAGCCCGCCTTATTTGGAAGAATAGCCCGTTGGCAGATGTTGTTATCTGAATATGACATTGAGTATCACACTCAGAAAGCAATCAAAGGGAGTATTTTAGCCGATCATTTGGCTCACCAACCAATTGAAGATTATCAATCCATCAAGTTTGACTTCCCAGATGAAGATGTTATGTACTTGAAGGCTAAAGATTGTGAAGAGCCGTTACCTGAAGAAGGACCTGATCCCGAATCCCATTGGGGTTTGATATTTGACGAAGCTGTGAATTCTTATGGAAATGGAATTGGGGCAATCATCGTCACTCCCCGAGGTACTCATATCCCGTTCACGGCGAGATTGAAGTTCGACTGTACAAACAACATGGCTGAATATGAGGCATGTATTATGGGTCTTGAAGAAGCAGTGGATCTAAGGATTAAGATTCTTGATATTTACGGAGACTCGGCATTGGTAATTAATCAAATCAAAGGAGAATGGGAGACTCGTCATCCTGGTTTGATCCCTTACAGAGATTATGCTAGAAGATTATTAACCTTCTTCAACAAAGTGGAGTTACATCATATCCCTAGAGATGAAAACCAAATGGTTGATGCTTTAGCTGCTTTGTCTTCAATGTTTCAAGTGAATGGTTGGAACGATGTGCCTACAATCAGAGTTATGCGCCTCGATAGACCTTCTCATGTGTTCTCAATAGAAGAGGTCACCGACGACAAACCGTGGTTCTATGACATTAAACGTGTTCTTCAAACTCAAGAGTACCCGCCTGGGGCATCCAGTAAAGATAGGAAGACGTTGAGGAGATTGGCAAGCAGTTTCTTCCTCAATGAAGAAGTATTATATAAGAGGAATTACGACATGGTCTTTCTCAGGTGCGTAGACAGACATGAAGCAGATATGCTGATGCAAGAATTACATGAAGGATCCTTTGGTACCCATGCCCACGGACATGCAATGGCTAAGAAGATGTTGAGAGTTGGTTACTATTGGATGACAATGGAATCGGATTGCTGCAAATATGTGAAGAAATGTCATAAATGCCAGATTTATGCGGACAAGATACATGTGCCACCGACCCTCCTCAATGTTATCTCTTCACCTTGGCCTTTCTCTATGTGGGGCATTGATATGATTGGAATGTTTGAACCCAAATCTTCAAATGGTCATCATTTCATCTTGGTAGCGATCGATTATTTTACTAAATGGGTGGAAGCAGCATCTTATGTTAATGTAACCAGACAGGTGGTAGTCAGATTTATCAAGAATCAGATCATTTGTCGATACGGCATCCCGAGCAAGATCATCACTGATAATGGTTCGAATTTGAATAATAAGATGATGAAAGAGCTTTGTGAAGAATTCAAGATCGAACATCATAATTCTTCTCCTTACAGACCGAAGATGAATGGGGAAGTTGAAGCTGCTAACAAGAACATCAAAAGATTGTCCAGAAGATGGTGGTAACTTATAGAGATTGGCATGAAATGCTTCCGTTTGCTTTACATGGATATCGTACTTCAGTTCAAACTTCAACAGGTGCAACCCCATTTTCCCTAGTTTATGGTATGGAAGTAGTACTCCCCGTGGAGGTTGAGATTCCGTCTATGAGAGTGGTGATGGAAGCTAAACTTTCTGAGGCTGAATGGTGTCAAAGTAGATATGATCAGTTGAATTTAATTGAAGAAAAGAGATTGACAGTGTTGTGTCACAGTCAATTATATCAGCAGAGAATGAAGAAGGCTTTTGATAAGAAGGTTCGACCACGCGAGTTCAGAGAAGGTGACCTTGTGCTCAAAAAGATATTATCTTTCTAACCTGATTCTAGGGGCAAGTGGGCTCCAAATTATGAAGGACCGTATGTCGTTAAGAAAGTTTTCTCTGGAGGTGCCGTGATTCTCACAAATATGGACGGTGAAGAGCTCCCGCGCTCCGTAAACGCCGATGCAGGCAAGAAGTATTTCGCATAGGTTTGAGTTGACAGTTCGCTAAGTTGAAAACCCGAAGGGGCGGCTTAGGCAGGCTTTTGGTCAGACCGGCTGTGGCATTTGAGCACATTTCGGTATTCGAAGTTGTTAGGGTGAATAGTGATCATTGTTTTTGTGTAACCCTTTCTTTCATGTACTATTTCCCAAACTTTTGTAAACCGTTGGAGTCGCGTTGTTAGCGAACTACCATCTTATTAATGAAATTTGAGCATTTACCTTTTGTGGGCAAAATTTTAATTTTACGGCAATATTTGAAACAAAGTTATTTAAAGTATTCTTATTTTAAAAATGTGTCGTGAATAATGAAAGGAATATTAACAGTTGTTCCGAGGATGGTCAAGCCATGAAATGCAAAACAATACAGTAATTTATCCTTGCATGATGAACATGTTTTCTTTCAAAATCGTCACGAGGTGTTGGTTGTGTAAACTTTTGTTTCTAGTGGTACTAAGTTTGGTGACTCCCCAGCTTTTCCAGTTAAGCGTTGTTTTGGTTATCTTTATTTGAGCAGATTTCTGTAGTGTGGTACGCTTTGTCTCATGCCAGTGGTCTATTGGAGATTAGAAGATTGGTTTTGAATACTTTTCTCCCAGAATATTTGAGCCTTGTAGCGTGATACGCTCTGACGTTGCTTTTTGGTTCCAGTTCCAGTTATTTTCCGTCTCTTTAAGATTGGCCGAGTATCTATTATTTTGTGATATCTTATCATCTTCAAGATATTATGTCTGCCTGTTTCGTCATCATAACATTCATTCATTCATTTACACTTATATCACGCATGCATATTCACATTTGTCGTTGATTTTGGGTCGTATACCTTGTTTATGTTTATTAAGACAGTGTACATGTTCTTTCCAAGTAGAATGTTAGCTTAGGCAGAAAATGTGCTTCCTTTCTAAATTCCCCAACTGAGCTAATCCTCGTGGATGAATTTTTGATTTAGCCTTCCTTGTCCGTTTCTGGATAGGATGAATCCCCAATCAAGTTATTTTCTCATTGGGTGGAGTCTTATTTGACTGTTTTCTCTCTGGTTTATTCCTGGAGGGAGTTGTTGTCTCTTGCATAGGCTATCTCGTGATTTTCTCCAAGCTAGGCAACCTAGACGAATGGTGCATTTATTTTGCGCATTTAAGTATTTAATATCCTCGGGAAGGATCTATTCATGGTTCCCTTTGACGAAGATTTTATTCTCTGGCAGTGTTATCGCAATTTTCTTCTGAATTATTCTTCGGAAAACGACAAGTGGCAGTCTCTTCATGAGCAACTTGTACGTTATTATTTTTTGGAAAACGACAAGCGGCGGTCTCTTCATGAGCAACTTGTACATTATTATTTTTTGGAAAACGGCAAGCGGCGGTCTCTTCATGAGCAACTTGTACGTTATTATTTTTTGGAAAACGGCAAGCGGCGGTCTCTTCATGAGCAACTTGTACGTTTTTTTTTTTTTTTTTTTTTGGAAAACGACAAGCGGCGGTCTCTTCATGAGCAACTTGTGCGTTATCTTCTTTGCGGAAAACGACAAGCGGCAGTCTCTTCATGAGCAACTTGTACGTTATTACTTTTTGGAAAATGACAAGCGGCGGTCTCTTCATGAGCAACTTGTACGGTATTATTTTTTGGAAAACGACAATCGGAAGTCTCTTCATGAGCAACTTGTACGTTATTATTTTTTGGAAAACGACAAGCGGTGGTCTCTTCATGAGAAACTTGTACGTTATTATTTTTTGGAAAACAGCAAGCGGCAGTCTCTTCATGAGCAACTTGTACGTTATTATTTTTCTGGAATACAGCAAGTGGCGGCTTCTTTATTTGAGCAGCTTGTATGTCATAGTATTTTTGGAATACAGCAAGTGGCGGCTTCTTAATTTGAGCAGCTTGTATGTCATAGTATTTTTGGAAGACAGCAAGTGGCAGCTTCTTTATTTGAGCAGCTTGTATGTCATAGTATTTTTGGAAGACAGCAAGTGGTAGCTTCTTTATTTGAGCAGTTTGTGTATCTACAACCATATTATTATTTCAGCATTAATTGGTGTCCCTCCGGAAATCTCGCAGAGAAGTTTGTTATGAATCTTTACCTTCAGAAGTCGGTAATCCATTATCAGCAAACTTGGTACATCTTTTGTCTATCTTTGACCTTGAGTTATGAACTCACTGTTACTTTGGGTCAATAATCTGTTTTTGTGGCCTATGCAAGATGCCTTCTTTGTTAGGGTCAGAGGTTGTATTCTCTCAAATTTTTATTCGCCGTCAAGAGTCTATCATTTGAAGTCGATGGCTCATTTCCCCAGTAGTTTATAATCTATGTTCCTATGTTTTGTTGGTGTTTGGTTTCTCCAGCATTATCTTGTCTCATACAATATCATTCTCTGTGAATTTAAAATACTACATTCATATCACAAACATAATGGCGGTATCTTAGGGCAAAAATTGCGTATTATGTATTTAAGTACCTTCAATCTCGTCGAGATGAAGATTTTAATCTTCATATCTCCGGATAGAAGAAACTTAAATATGGGCAGCTGTCATACCCCAAATTTTGACCTAAGATACCACCTCCCATCTGCATTATTACATAGCAAGCGTTCATAAGCGATTCAACCTATTTTTGCCAATTCTCGAGTCAGATTTCAAAAATTCATAACTTCTTCAAATTTTGACAATTTTTTAGTGGTTCTTTTACATATGATTCTCCTTTGCAACAACTACAACTTTTCTTTACAAGTCAAGAGATGATTATGCTTTGAAAATCCACGAAAAAATAGAAACGTTAAAAATTGTTGTGAATCTAGTGAAATTTAACTGGTTTTTGTCCGACTTTACTAAATCATGTTTTTTTTTCATTTTTATTATTTTTCTTTTATTCTTATTTTCATAAAAAAAGAAAATCCTAAAAAATATTTAGTTCATGCTATCTTCATTTTATTTACGTCTTTATTCAAAATATAAAAAAAATTAGTTTCCTTAAGTTTCATTTAGTTTTTTTGTTCTTGTATCATTTAAGTTAAAATTATAGTCTTTTAGATTTAATTTAGTAAAAAATCTCAAAAAATAGTAATTTCACATTCTTTTATTTTATTTTGCAAGTTCTTTATATTAATTTAAAATTATCAAAAAATCTTAGTTACATATAATTTATATTTTTGCATCACTTTATTTGAAAAAACTCAAAAATTATAAATTTGTCCATATGATGCAAATCAGTCCAAATCCTGCTGTGTTACTGCTGCCTAATTTCCGGTCCAAAAACCTGTCAACACCAGTCCAAAAACCTGTGAACACCAGTCCAAAATCTGCACAAGTAATGCCAAGAAAAACAGTCACATAATCTCTGCTACCCTGTTATAAGACCAGCAATTGCATTAAATAACACACACCAAAACCTGTATCAAAAAGCCATAAATCAGATCATCACATTTGTTCAAACTCACCAAATTTTCCCTCCCAAAACTTCATTCTTATTCACTATAAAACAGGCAGATATACAATCGAAGAAGGGGGGGGGAGAGACAAGAAGAGATATTGCACAAGAGAAATAAACAAAAAAATTAAAAGAAACCACAAACTGTAACATCTCTTCCTCATTCCACCATCATAAAACACTCACAAGATCCATGGCCTGCAACTTATGCGATTTACACCAATAATCGCTAACTTCTTTTAATCAAATCTTCCTTATTCAACCTTTTATATAACCATACAACATAAACATCCCTCACACCATAAGCTCAAACCTTCATTCCATGCAACATTCAACTTCATTCACTACCTCAGAAGCTCCTCCAACCTGCCATGTTGAACCGAATCAGAACCATACAAACTCACTGCAACTGAACAATCATACACCATATCCACTATGAACCTACAAGTTTGGATTGCACAAAAAACCAAGCTCCAATCATACCAGCAAACTCGCACCAACACCGACGCGTAGCTCACAACAATAGTGCTAGAATTTTTGGAGAAAAGGGGAGAAAAGAATCTGTAGAATTTGAAGAACAAGCAACATTTATTCTCTATAATTTCAGAAGAAATCAATTCTATTACAAGATTTTCCAACAAGATTTTCAGAAGAGCAGAAGGAATTAAAAGAGCATATTACCTCATCTCTGGATTTCTTTATTATTTCATCGTCAAAAATCGAAATCATCAGACTTGCTCTGATCTTGTAAGTCTCCCTACTTTTTTTTCTCAAAATATGTTGCTATGCTTGTTATAATGGTGTATGTTGTGAACTAGTTGTCGTTGCTGCATTTTTTGTTGTTGATGTTTCAATAAACCATAACCTTTGAGATTGTTATTGTTGTTTCTCTTACCATGAATATTTGTCGCCTTGTTGATTTGATGTTTAACAGCATGAAAAAACCAGAAGCAGTGTTGTTGTTCGATTTTGATTTAGGGGAGAGAGAGTTCGAAACCAGAAGCAGTGTTGTTGTTCGATTTTGATTTAGGGGAGAGAGAGTTCAAAACCAAAGCAGTGTTGTTGTTCGATTTCGATTTAGGGGGAAAAAGAGTTCGAAACCAGAAGCAGTGTTGTTGTTCGATTTCGATTTTAGGGGAGAAAGAGTTCGAAAGAGGGAGCAGGTTGTTCGATTTCGGTTTAGAAGAGAAAGAGTTCGAAAGAGGGAGCAGGGTGTTCGATTTCAATTTAGAAGAGAAAGAGTTCGAAAGAGGGAGCAGAGTGTTCGATTTCGATTTAGAGGGAGAAAGAGTTCGAAAGAGGGAGAAGGGTGTTCGATTTCGATTTAGAAAAGAGAGATCGAAGAGAAAGTTCAAAAGAGAGATTGAAGAGAGAGTTCGAGAGAGAGATCGAAGAGAGAAAAAAAGAGTTCGAAAGAGAGTTCAAAAGAGAGAAAAAAAGAGAGTTCGAAAGAGAGTTCGAAAGAAGCGTTGTTCAATTTCGATTTCAATCCCATGCTGGACCTTTATTTCGTTTTCAGTTTATAACCCAATTAATTAGTTTAGTTTTATAATTTATTTAAATCTTTATATTTCATTTTTAGTTTGGTCAACATTTTAGTTAATTTTGTTAGTTTTTTTTTAACTAGTCTTTTATTGATAGGTTTGTAAGTTATCTCTTTGAATTTATTGCCCCTTATGATGTTCCTCCCATGATACATGTTGGTTGAGTTTGTGATAATTTCGATTTAATTCCATGGCTTCTCTCTTGGTTTTCTTTTAAAATCTTGGAGTGTTTATACTTTTAGTTTTAATCTTCATGTTGCTTGTAAAATCCAAGGGAATTGTTTAATTTTTGTCGACTTCATGTCATCAAAAAACATCGTGCGAATACCCTCATTCATCCTCCGTTTATTATTTCATTAAAAACTTAAGATAATTTTCCCAAATATTCAATTTTTCAAAACTCACACCTTTTAAGTCAAAACTTCGACGTTAGGTCGTCGTATCTTCAAACTCTCGCCCACACCTATTTTTAGCCAAATAAACCATTTTAATCAAACAAAAAATTTTAACCAAAAAAACAGATATTTCAAAAGGTTCCTATAGAATACTATAGATACATTGGGTGCTAATACCTTCCCATTGTATAACCAACCCCCGAACTCTAGACCTCTTTCCAAAAACGCCTTGTATTTTCATTACTTTTAAAGTATTATTTTATATTGCATACTTTAGGGTTTTATTTCGCTCTTTTCCCTTTTCCCTTGGAAATAATAAAGCGCGGTGGCAACTCTTGCTTTTGCGAGACGAATTAATTAATAGTTCGATCTCCGATTTACCCCGCTACATTTTTTATCGCTACACAATCCTCTAATGGATCTATATCACTTTTGGTCAACGCGGATCACTTAAACATCGTTGATCATTATATGATACTTTTGAGGATTCCAAAAATGGATTATAAACTTGACAAAAAGCAAATACAACTTATTTTGCATAGGCTTTGGTTCTACCAATCCTCTAATGAGTTCCAAATGTAAGTTTCAAGATGGTCATCCAACCAACCACTAATTATTAACAATTGACTTTACTTTATGCTTTTATTTTTTATGCTTTATGTACCATTTACTTTAAACATTACATTTCATGCCATTTTTATTTTGTTCACTTGAGCATTTATATTCTTGTCATTTTTATTTTTCTCACTTGAGCTTTTTTTCTTTTCTTTTTTAAGATACCTAATAATCAACATGAACCATAAAAATCTTTAATGATACTTGGGCTATTTGGATACTATCCTTGGCATTATGGAGTATTGGACTTCTTGGACTTAGGATTAGAAGCCTTGTCCTATGTTGGAGACCTTATGACCTTAATTGATATTTTGTCTAGAGTTCTTGAGGTTTACCTCAAGAAATTGGGTTGTTTGTTTGTTTTGTGTGTAGGTTATTGTGATTATATACTTTGTTTGTAATTTGGAATTCATCTGTATACAATTGTTATTCTATCCAATTTTTGTGATGACTTAATACACTTGAAGTTTGGTTCTCTCAATAGATCTAGTATCTTTGCTTGTTTGGTTTCAATCCAAGGAATTGGAATTCTATCTTGACTCATAATGTCAAAAATTGGCTTCTTGTTGGTTAGATGGTTCTTATCCCTAACTTTTACCTTATGCTTTAGTATAATCTCTTCTTCTCCTCCCATCTTTTACCTTAAACCACTTTCATAATAAATTTGGACTTAGGTCCATGCATTTTCAAAAAATTTTAATAAATAAACTCCAATCAACTTAATAATACCTTTACATTTTTTGTGAGAAGACTAAAAGTCAACTAATCTCATTTCAAATCATTTTGCCACTTTGGCTTTTTACTTTAAAATTTTTCTCAAAAGATTGGACTCTTGTCAATCCTTGTAGTGATGCAAACAACTATACTTCTACAATATGTAGGGAAGATAGATATTTTTCATTTGGGTGTTGAGTGAGGCATTGTTGATTTTAAAATCCAAGCCATATCCTCCACTTTGAGATGATGCAATTTCTCCTTTCTCATGATTGTGGGTAGTAAGTATGTTTTCTACACGGACAATGATGATGATGTCTTATCTCATAAAATTAACCAACACACTTGTGTTTTAAATTTTTAAAAGGTGAACTACGTGTACCCTGATCCCCTATTGCACAAAACGTGGTACGTAGGCACTAAAGTTTCACAACCGCGACGGGTGAAAAAATCATAAAAAATATATTTCTTTTCTCACCTCCACCATCTATTTTATATACAACATTTTATAGCCAAAATATACAGATTTTACAAAGAGGTTCCTGCGGAGTACCGTAGATGTTTAGGGTGCTAATACCTTCCCTTTGCATAACCAACCCCCTTACCTTGAATCTTTCCCCCTCTTTTTGGGTTATTCTCTCTTTTCCCATTCCTTTGGAAACAATAAAGCGCAGTGGCGATTTTTATTTTGATCTGTATAAGTCTAGTCAATCCAATGGCTTAGTCTTAAACATTTCTACCGCTACAACTACCAGTGTCTTCCAGAGCATTGACTTCATTATTGCTAATATGGAAAGGTGGACCTCCATCACGAACACGTCGAACCTTCTTCTAAGCCTTTGAGGAGAAACCTAAACCAAAATTTTCAGATTTATAGGGGATATCAGGAAGCTGCCCCCAAATAGTACGATCGCCTTCTTCTATCACAGTCCTAGCATCCTTCATAGAAGCCGTTATTTGTGCATCTTTGGTAATCTTGGGAGTAGCAAGAGTAGCTTTAGCAACGACAATCATTAAAGGGATTACTTCAAATGTGTGGCAGGGAGTTTCAATGAATTCTCCATCCATTTTAACGTATTTGAAAGAATTCAAATGGCTGACCATATATTCCTCTTCTCCTCAAACTGTAATAATCTTCCCTTTCATCGGATACTACAATTTTTGATGTAGGGTAGAGGTAACAACACCTACCCCATGAATCCAAGGGCTTCCCAACAAACAGGAATAAGCCGGGCGAATATCCATTACATAAAAAGTGGAGTTGAAAACCTGAGATCCCACCTTGATTAGAAGATCAACTTCTCCGTGCACCATCCTTTTTGACCCATCAAAGGCTCTTACCATAATATCGTTGGGTTTTAGCACCAGCCCTTCGCGGTCTAATCTATCCAGAGCACCTTTTTGTAATACATTCATGGAAGAACTAGTATCAACTAACACATGCGCCAAAGTAGTTCCCTTACACTCAATAGAGATGTGAAAGGCCTTGTTATGATTCTTCCCCACCAGAGTTAAGTCAGCATTAGAAAATCCTATACTATTATCAACTATTAGGCTTGTAACACAATTCTCAAATTGATCAGCAGAGGACTCTTGTGGTACATGAGCATTTTTCAGAAATTTATAAAAAGCCTGGGCATGGGCTTCAGAGCATAACAACAAAGACAACATGGATATCTTGGAGGGTGGACGCCCCAGTTGTTCAACTATTTTGTAGTCACTTTTATGAATGATCTTCAGTATTTCTTCCATCTCTTCATTTGTAACATCTTTTGAGGGTGCCTCCGTCTGGGCAGGCTCAATCACTTTCTTTTTCCCCCGAGCTTCAGTAGTTGACCCAGCAGCAGGAATATGAACAGGTGTTATGTTAGTTTTTAGAGGAGAGATCTCCGGGGAGAAGATCCTTCCTGTTCAGGTAAATTTACTAGTTCCGACAATATTTTCAACATTGAGATTGATAAGTTCAGAATCTTCACCTTCGGTGATCCATGGCTCTTTCTTGACACCATGATAATAAGCTTCTCCCCCATAGTTCTAGGGAATAGCCTTGTCAAAGGAATAGGGGACTGGCCCCGGTGCGGTGATGATCATGGGAGCCACTCTTGGCTCAGCAGGAATCCTTATAGGGCCTCTAGAGGTGATCCTTATAGGAGTAATGGAAATTTTGATTATAGAAACATCTTGAAGTCTCAGTTCTTGAAATATACTTTCATGCAAACTTTTCATGGACAGAGTTTTCTCGAACATAATTTCATGGCTATCAATTAAGCGTTGAATACCCTTCTTCAGCCACACACAACCATTAGTTTGGAAAGCACAATGGTAACAATTTTCAGAACAACCTGAAAATAAACCAGTTCGTAATAGATTCTTCTTAACGGTCATCAAGGGAGTGGTCAAGTCACTTATAGTGGAGACATAGGAAACATCGTCAACAACATTAACACGATTACCATGACTAGGCATGAGTGCAGTAATCACATTAGGTCTCTCGGGAGGATCAAATCCAATTTCCTTTGCATCAATCATGTCTTAGATTTTGCTTTTTAGGGCCCAACAATCATTGGTGTCGTGCCCAGAACTATTTGAATGGTATGCACACATTGCATTTGGGTTATACTTCAGAGATGATGTGTTAGGATTCTGAGGAGGATCTCGCAGTATTATCAACTGTGCTTTCAACAGATGTTTAAATGCGTGAGCTAGTGGCATATTAGTCCTGGTGAATTGCCTCCTCGGAGCATCTGACCTACGTTGGTTACCCGGTTGTTAAGGTCGGATAGATGTTGGATTAGAGATTAACACGACCCCTACAGAATTATGTCGATCATTCTTACTATGGCTCCTTTGTCCATACACAACATTGGTTTCTTTCTTTATAATGAATGGTTTCTCCACAGTACTAGAGGAAGCAGACATCTTAATCTTCCCACTCTTGATACCACTTTCAACTTATTCGCCAGTCAAAATCAGCTCAGTAAACCCTAATGAAGAACTTCCAATCAGCAAGTTAAGGAATGGACCCGTCAGAGTGCCCATGAACATGTCCACCAATTATCGGTCAGTCAACGGGGGTTGCACCCTTCCAGCCAAATCCTACCATTTTTAGCATACTCCTTAAATCCTCCGTTCGACCTTATAGTCATACTCTGTAATTGCACACGAGTTGGTGCAAGGTCAGCATTATATTGGTATTGTTTGTAAAAGGCAACAGCCAAGTCCTCCCAAGTGTGAATATTGGTTCCTTCCAACTGGTAAAACCATTCCAACTGAGTAGCGGTCAAACTTTCTTAAAATAAATGGACCCATAATTTCTGATCAGTAGTATGGGGTTGAATCTTTCGGACGTATGACCTCAAATGGAGTTTGGGACAAAAGACCCCATCATATTTTTCAAAGACGGGGACCTTGAACTTGTGATGGATGACCACCCCAGAGATCAAACCTAAGTCTCAAAAGTCCAATCCAGGCACTTATTGAATTTCCATGGCTTTGAGTCGGTCTTCCAACTGCTTGTATTTGTCATCTGCATGAGGGTATTGCTTGTTGGAGTAATCTTCATCCTCGGAAATCTGGTTATTTCCACCCCCAGCCTTGGTGCTTCTGACATCCTCTTCTTGATTGTCTTCTTCTTCAGAGGAAACCTCTTCTACTCGAGCCAGTCGGGCAGGACCTTTGGACCTTCTCCCTATGTTGAGGATAACAGCCTACTTCTTAGTCTACTTTTTCGTGACGAGGAGCGCCATCATCTCTTGTTTCCCTTTGGCTAGGTTTAGGACAGTCTCTTTAAACTGTGCGTGTTGAGTTTGCAGATCTTTAACGGTTTGCTCGAGAGCCATCTTATACTGAAATAAATAGTAAATAAATGAAGAAACATGTATCGGAAAACCTGCTTATGAAATAATGCATGATATATGGATGCAATGTTTTCAAGGACCTTAGGAGATTTAAATTTTCTAGCCAAAAAAGGAAACAAAAATAAAGATTACATTAAAAAAATTAAACTTTCCCCTTGGGCTTACAATGAAAATGCAAAAGGGTCTCAAAGAGACAACAAAATGAACTTATAAACCTAAGACTCAAGTCTCCCACGGATGCTTCCTCTTTGTGCCGATGTATGCATTAAGGCTTTGCTCCTCGTGAAGTCTACTTGTGAGCTCCAACACTTTCTTCTCGCTTGCACAGAATTGAGCTTCAAAGGTCTCATTCTCCCTTGAGTTGAATCCACGACTTCTGCAATTCTATGAAGTCAGTAGGCATGTGTGGATGGAGAATGGTATTAGGAATATCCCTTTCGGCAATGGGCTCCATAATCACTTGTGGGATAGCGGGATATCGCATCATAAGGTTATGAGCACGAGCTCGTATCCATTTGAAATAAGGCTCCAAAGGAATGGAATTCTTATGTCCCAAAGTATTGCTATCAATATTGCTTATCATGCCCCAAGCTCGTACAAACCTTTGACGATAACCTTGAAAGTCATTCTCGTAGTCGAACATAATACCTTAGATAAGTGAGTCATGAGGACCATCTCTTCGAGCATAACCAAATTAGCGTAAAGCTAAGGAAGGGTTGTAAGTAATACCTCCCCTAATGGTAATGAGTGGAAAATTAGGGAATTCTCCACAGTGGTTAATGATAGTAACATCCTCACGAGATCGGGAACACCAATAGATATCCGAATGAAAGAGTGACATCATCCTTTGAGACCACCTCAAACCTTTTCCATTCTTCAATACTAATCGGGGAAGGTGTGAAATAAACCACCTAGGTAGCAACGTTATGAAATAGATAAGTGCCCCTATCTTCCTCATAGTACGAGTGTGAAGAGAATGCATAATATCTCCAAGCAAAGTAGGCACAGGGTT
This sequence comes from Vicia faba, assembly GCA_948472305.1. Lineage (NCBI taxonomy): Eukaryota > Viridiplantae > Streptophyta > Magnoliopsida > Fabales > Fabaceae > Vicia > Vicia faba. Next base: position 467,758,117 of record OX451735.1, on the reverse strand, counting down.
ACGAGAAAGGAAGATTTTGACAGCATTCACATCTATGAGTTGGTCTGGGTTCGGGAACAGTACTAACCCATAGATTAGAAAAGCCAAGATTTCTTCGAAAGCTTGAAAATTCGTAGCCTCCAAAAACAGTTGAGCCTTCTCTAACGGAAATTTAGCTAGAAAACCCTTGACTCCACTCCTTGTTTCCCAATTAGCTACAATGTCGGACCGCTTCAAATGTAAGACTAGTGCAATTTCTTCAGGTTGTGGATCTTTCTCTAAACCTGTGAAAGGTGTTCGGTCATGAATAGGTATTCCCAATGTGATGCGGTGGGAGAACTGACTTGAGGTTTTGAGTTTGTGTTTGCAAATGTTGCGGTTTAGCAAGAGTCGCCACCGACTTTTATTTTATCCAAAAGGAAAGGTAAAAAAGCACAGGAAAGACCTTTGAGATTGTTTTTGGGTTCGAGGGGTAGATTATGAAAAGGGAAGGTGCTAGCACCATTTTCATCCATGGCTTTCCGTGGGCTCTTAGTTAATTGTTTTAGATCACTTGCTTTGCTTTTTCAATTGTTTGAAATGGTGCTTTGTGTGGTTTTGAAAGTATTTTGAAAAGAGGCCATCGTTTAGGCAATCTTTGTAATGATTCTTGTTTGTAAGAATGTATACAAAGATGTTTGTATTTTGAAAAAATGTTTCAATGTTTTGAAAGTTGTTTGGAAATTGTTTTGAAATTGTGTGTCTGTTTGAAAATAGCAAGGATTGTTTGAAAGAGATCAAATAACTAGGAGTTATCTACCCTATTCAAAAGTCTTTCCTACACATTTTATTCCTTTGATGTTGTTGACCTACCATTGTTTTGGTAGATAACCCTATCTTTGGATGTTAAACGGGACGGGCGTGGGTCATCGTATAACCATGATAGCAATATTGCCAAGTATCTTAGCAAGTTTTGAGAAACTTAAGATCGTTTGTTTTAGGCAACTTGTCTAGCGTCATCGAGGGACTATGATCTTTGGTTTTTGTTTTGTTTTGACAAGATATCTAGCATGCATACCATGGCCATTTTGTTTTAAGGCAACCAAGTGGGTGAAACCCTAGAGGTGCTTGTGTGCAATGTGTTGTCATTTTCATGCTTTTTTTGTCTTGTATTAAGTCATGCTATTTGTTTTGATTTTTGGTCTTTGCATACAAAACCCTAGTTTACTATCATGGTATATGAAAGCAATAAAATGCGTAAAATAAATCTAAATTATTACAACAATATTATGAGAAGGGGGATACAAGTTTGAATGGGGGATATTGCTCAAAATAAAACCCTAATTTACTATTACAACTCAATTGAATTTATTGTACAAATAAATAAATAAGCAAATATTTAAATATGCAATAAAATGTAAATATGCAAAAATGTTTTTGTATTAATTTTATGTATGTAAAAATAAGTTTATTTAAGTCTTAAAAATAAGAGAAAATAAAATGATTATTTTTGAAAAGGTGAAAAACCTAATTTTTGATTTAATAGAAAATATTCTATATTATTTATTTTTATTCAAGAAAAATAATAATAATATGTACAAAATGTTAAAAAGTTGAAATATGTATAAAAATATTATTTTAAGTGTATAAATAATAAAAATAAAAATTGTATGATATTTTTATATTAATTACAAGTTTTTTATTTAAGAAAGTAAAGTATAAAATCCTAACAAACTATTTATTATGCAAAAAAAATAAAATAAAAATATGATAAAATGCCAAAAATAAAGAAAATATTTTTTGTGATTTTAAAAGTTCAAAAAAAAAAAAATAAAGTCAGAAAATATAAATTATGCAAGAAAATACAAAAATATAAAATAAAAGGTCAGGGGGTGCAAAAAGTAAAAGGGGGTGCAAAAAGTCAGAAAAGCCAAGCCCGAACGCGCCAGTCCCAGACACCACTACATCCCTGACCTTCATCTTCGCGCGCGCCCTGGTTCAGTTCAAATCTTGTTCTCTCTATTCTTTGCACAAAAACAAAATCTTGCAACATGAAACTTATAGCATTTTTTATCACGATTCCAATGATATAAAAAACGTGACCTAACTCTAAAAGACCAAAGAGAATTTTACTGGCCCTAATTTCTGACCTAATTTTTTCAGCATGTTCAACATCCAAATACTCCTAGCTCAGTTAATATAAATACAAACTATGCATATGTACAGCTCAAGCATGTTAAGGACTACATATTTGCTTCACAAACCTAAGCTTAAGGATGCCTAAATAAGGAGATAGAAACTTGACAAATACATTGTTCAGTTGAGTTTGGATATGGCAATGTAGCAACTTTGAGTGAGGCCTGAAGGTTATGTGAGCTTGCTTGAAGTTCCCTCAACCTTTTCCAATGCTCAGCTTGCCTTGAAGTTGCCTGAAACTCCTTGTAGAAGTCAACCTGCAAACTCAGAAAATGGAAATCGTGAAGCTCGAAACAGGGGTTACAGTTGCTTGACAAAGGCCTGGACAGCTTAGGTGTGATATATGGAATGTGTTTGAAGTGATTCAAAGCAAAACGCATGAGCCAATATTGTTTTGGAAGTGGTTCTGCAGATGATGCCCTGTTTGGGCAGGAACTTGGGATTTTTGTGTTTTAGGGTGTTTGAGAGGTTAGCAATTCATGTATTCTACTTGTTACAAAGTTCTGAGGTTGTTAGAAATGATACAAAGTCTTGGTTTTATCAGATACACAAGCTTGCTTGACTTTTGCAAGTTTGCTTGCTTTTGAAGAAAAAGTGAAGTGACAAAGCCAAAGGCCTGTACAGGCTAGCTCAAGGTCTGATGAGAGTTGGTACAAATTGCCTGATATTTGTGGATATTTTTTGCAGCAAGAGATTAGGTCCATGGCTCAAGATAAACAAATTTGTAAAAAGCTAGCTTTATGAAAATGGTATTGTACGCTTTATGCCATTTTTGGATTAATTCAATGTACAAAGCTTCAAAGATCAGAATAAGACCATTGTCCATTGTGTTTGCATTAAATTATGGAGTGTAGAAAGGATTAGGACCTGTAAAACCAAGTACAAGCATGTTTGAAACTGATTTGCAACTTGTAACATTGTAAAAATGCCTTGTACAAAAGTGATAAATGGCCATTTTCATTTCTTCGATTCTCTCTAACCATAAATGATCTTGGAGAGTTCTTGGACATTTTGGAAAGCCTGTAATATGCTCTACAATCCATATTTGAAATGCATTTTGAGATTCCTCTTGGAACTAGGTGAAAAGTTACCATGAAGTTAGGTCAAAAATCTTTAGATTTTGTGGAGGACTACAACTTTCATGTTGGAAGTTTTCTTTGAATCTAATTGCATCATGGTGAAAAAGTTGTGGAAAGTTGGGAAAAAATAAGAAATTTTCATAACTTAGAAAAAATTCTAAGTTATGAAAAATTTCAAAGTAAAACCCTAATTTTCAAAATTAGGTTTCTTGATCAACAAGTTTCACATTTTGACATATCTTGATGAAATATGACCCTTGGCACTTGATTTTGACCAAAAAGTCAAAGTTTGACTTTTCAGTGTACAGTTGATTTTTGATCAGTTGACTGGAAAATTCATCTGTCAATCCCATGCATTTGAGATCTTTTGAACTTTCTGATTATGTCAAGATGATGCTATTGAGTCCTTGAAATCATGCTTGAACCCAATTGGCCATGGGCTAGATTAAAAATCAGAAATTGCCCTTTCTCAATCAAAAACCCTAATTTTGACCATTTTGCCGTTTTGATGATTTGATCAAATTTCTTGAGGAGTTGTAGTCCAAACTTGATCAAATTGTACATAGGAGCCTAGAATGTTTTTGTGGATAAAAAATTATGAAGTTTGACTGTAAATTGGCCATGGTTGACTTTTTCCCCAATAAAGCTGATTTTTAGGTCCACTATCCAATTGACTGGGCAAAAATGTGATTCAAAGCTTGAAACTTGGTATGAGCAAACTTAGGGGTCCAAGATGGTGTATGAAAATCACATTGAGCATTTATGGTCCAAAATTCCTTGTGCAAACTCAAACCCTAATTTCAGGTTATCAGTGCAAGGAGATGTCTTGAGCTGAGCAAACCCTAATCCTGTCTAGAGTCCAAGGAGTCTTGTGAGGAAAATCTTGATAATATGAGAGGGAAAATTTTGGGGTACAACACCCAGCAACTCAGAGAATTCTTCTGTTTTTGGTAACAGTTGATAATCCGGAAAGGTGAAACAGTGATGAGCAGGATCAAATAACTGGAATATAACACTCATCATATCTTCATCAAAACCCAAAGTAACCAAACTGAGTAGTCGACCATGCATTTTATTGAATGGAGAATTTCCGGGAACTCTCGAGACTAACTCCTTAAGTTGAGAAGGTATCTTTACAAAGCTGATTCGGATAATGTTTCTGTGAGTGGAAGCCATAACCTACAAAACAGAACAAAGATAAATCCCCAGGTCCTTGAAATGGTTAGTGAAAGTGCTATGGCATGATGTTATGATGTCATGCTCGAATAATTAATCATACGCAAACAAAGCACACAAGGCCTTACGTTTAAGCTTGCATGGGGTTTATAGGTAAGTACCCTCTTGAAGTTTTAGTTGGCTCAACCTATCCTAAAAGAAGTAATTGGGTTCTAGGAATCTCAATATCATTAATCTTTCTTCATCGGACATTGTTTCATCACAAGCATCAGAACTGCAACCGAAATATCCTGAAAGTCCAATCTCAATGAGTGTAGTATCGAGTATTAACCAACTTCAGTCTATACCAAAGCCAGCTATCTCACTAATTTCTAATGGCCAAGTTGTTCAACTAAGTTTATATGGTTAGTTAGTGATTTATGACACCATACAGCGGCCCCGTATTCTCATTGATTTAAATCAAGGGACACCGGTACCAAAAAATGTGTCACACTAGTGTAGCCATTGCTTCAACCATATCGGTCTATGTTGTACATTTTTCACGATCTATTACTACTTACCTAAATTCCCCATATCCGGGTATAGGATCTATACAAGAAATAAACACAAGCATATCCCGAAATATAAAGAAATCACGGCAAACAAGTAAAGCAATAAAGGTGATCTAGCTCTTAAGGTAACCCCACTTTGAGTGTAATTCTCCCCAGCAGAGTCGTCAGTTCTGTAATACGACAGGAGAACTGACTTAAGGGTTTTGAGTTTTAACGCAAACGTTATGGATAGAAAGAGTCGTCGCCGACATTTCTTTTATCCAATAAAGGAAAGGGTGAAAAGAACAGGAAAGACCTTTGAGAATTTTCTAAGTAGGGGGTAGGTTATGAAAAGGGAGGCTGCTAGCACCCTTTTCATTTGTATTTATCTACGGGCTCTTAATCGTTTGATAACTTTTTGAGATGATTTGTGTTTGTGTATGTTTGAAAATATTTTGAAAATGCCTAAGTATGGCAATTTTGCAATGATTCTCGTATCGTTGAGAATGTATACAAAATATTTGTTTTGAAAATACTTGTGAAAGGAAGTGTTGTTTTGGAAAGATGTTTTGAAAATGAAAATGTAGGGCAATTTTGTAATGATTCTCGTATCGTTGAGAATGTATACAAAATTTTTGTTTTGCAAAGTGTTTGGAAGATTTTTGTTTTGAAAGTGTGAAGTGTGGAAATTGTTTTAGTTTGTGAGAAAGCAATTACGAGCGGTCTACCTACTCAAAAAAAGTCTTTGTTCTTTTCCTCCTCCTTTAGATAGTGTTATCCTACCATTAGTTAGTAAGAAGCCCAATCATTGGATGTGAGGGACGGGTGTGGGTCATCGTATAGTCATAGAAGGCAACATTTAAGACACCTTAGCCATTGTCGTAAGGGACTAAGATCGTTTACCGAAGGCAACATCTAAGGGTCATCAAGGGACTACGCTCTTTTAACCGAGGGTCTTTTGCTAAAGCATCCCACGTTCGGGGGACATGATTGTTTTAATTTGAGGCAACAAGTGAAGTTAACCCTAGAGTTTTGCTATGATTGATTTTAATCTTTCCATACAAATCCTAATTACTAACAGAAATATGGAAAGCGACAAATTGCGGAAATTAAATGTCCTACTCTATTAAAATGCTTTGGGAATGGGGGATACAAATTTGTGAATAAGGAGGAAAGAACTAAACCCTAATCATCTATTGCAGACCATTTACATAAATGATAATGCGAAATAATAAAATACATAAATATGTGAAGTAGAGAAAAAGGAAAAAGAAATTATTTTGGTGATTTTTTGATAGAAAACAAAGTTTGATCATTAACCTAAGAAAGCTAATTAGTTTTAATTAAAATAAAGTTAACTAATTATTTTAAACAAAACCTAAAAAATCTAAGTTAATTGAAATTAAGGAAATTAAAATAAAAAAAATCTAAGTCTAATGATTTTTTAATTGTTTAAAAAATAATTTGGATGTTAATGCCAATTCCCAACAATGCAAAATGTCCAATGTACCTTTAATGACCCAAAATTATAGCAAAATAAATCTCAAAATTAGGATTTTCTGGCTCTTAGGCTGACACGGGCACCCGTATCAGAATCTATTCATTACTCTTGCACACTTTTTTGTTTAGCTGAATTGACATGGGTCGTGTCGTGTGACACAGGCATCCGTGTTAGCATATGCCCTGCCCTTTTGCATGTTTTTTAATCTCAGCTGAGTTGACACGGGCGCCCATGTCGCTGTTTGCCTTTCCTCCTTGCCATATCTTCTCCCTGACATGGTCTGTGTCAGGTGACACGGCCACCTGTGTCAGGGCTCCTAAAGCATTTTTTGGAATTTTTGGATATTTTCACTCTTCTTCCCCGACTTGTCCTGTTTTATTCTTTTGAAATCAAAAGAAAACGATGTATGGATAAGGATATCACGGTTTGAGAAAACTTACCTCTTTTGGAGAAAAGTTTGAAGCCTCTTATAGCTGTTCCAAGTGCAATATTATGATTGATTAAGCTCCTTTGGACCGTCTTGAAACTACGTCAATCCTTACTTTGTGTTGAAAGTTGCAGAATCACCCCAACCAAGTCAAGTTGAAAGGTACAATTTTTTGAGTTTGGAAGATGGTGATAATGATGTTACAGAAGTTGTTCTTATGTTTGGACAACTTCTATATGATGTATGTCAAATATTTGGATGATTTGTTTGGAAAAAACTTGCAAGGTTTGAAAGATTCAAAGATTTGGACTTCAAAGCTCAAAAATGGAGATTTTATGGACAATTCTGGTTTTTGAGAGTATAAGGGGTTTTGAGGGCTTGTGAACTTATGTTTTTTCCTCTTACTTCTTATTTTTCTATCTTTCAAATGCTCCCTCTATTTATAGGCAAGACTATTAAGGACAAAGTTTGATCAGATTTGCAAGATCACATGCTATGGCTAGGTTGGATTGTAAATGAAGCAAGCTTAAAGATCATAGTTCTGGTGCTTTTTACTTTGCTTCATAGAGTTGTTGGATACTTTAAGCATGCTTATCTGATATTGTATGTTGAGTGTGTGTAGAAGGAACAAGTTAGAGGCTCAAGAAGAGTTGACTTTGTGATTAAAGCTACTTTGCAAGAATGGCAATGTTAGCTTTGTGCAAAAAATGGAATAATCACTTGGATAATGGCTTGAATACTTGGATAATGTTTCAATCAGTTGCGTAAACATTTAATTATGGAGTGATTTGCAAGTTAGAAGCCTGCAAAGCAAGATTTATGCAGCATGACTTGAAGATTTAATCTCATTTTCATCACAAAATGACCTATAATTCAAGAATGGATGCCCAACTTCATCTCTTCGAATCTCTTAACTCAAGCGTGATAAAAATGTGTTCTTGTACATTTTGGAAAGCTTGAAACATTGTATATTACTTTCATGTTGACCACTTTGGCTAAATCAACTTGGAACTTGGTGGAAAAATGCCAAGAAGTTGGGACAAAAATTTGACTAAACTTGTTGAAAATTTCTCTAAGTGTTAGATAAAAATGTCATGACTTCATGGGCCTGTATCTCCTAATCCAAAATTTTTTTGGACATCATTCTTCAAGGAAAAAGTTGTATAATTCATCATGCTCTACATCTTTCATGTTGAAAGTTTTCCTTGATCATCTTGTATCTTAGTGAAAAATAGTCATGAAGTAGTGAATTTATTAAGGGCGAAAACACTTAGAATTTTTCTCTGTATTGGTAATTTTAACTTTTTTGACTTTGTGATTCTTGTTGATCAAGGTTGACAAATTTGAATGTCTTGATGACTCTTGACCTTTGAAGTTCAAAGTTGACCAAAAAGTCAAAGTTTGACTTTTGTGTGATAGTTGACTTTTCATCAGTTGATCTCAATTCTTCAACTATCAATCTCTTGCACCTTTGGAAATGTCTTGAACCATGTAGTTAGGTTGAGATATTGTGTTTGAGTCCTTAAGATTGTGCTTCAAGACATTATATCATGTACTAGGTCAAAAGTCAATGATCAGTCATTCTCAGTCAAAACCCTAATTTTGACAATTTTGCCCCTTTGATGATTTGAATGCTTTCCATGAGGAATTATGATCAACCCTTGATAAAATGATAAATATCACATCAAAATATTGATGTTGGAAAAATATCTTGAAGTTTGACTGTATGTTTACCACAATTGACTTTTTATCCAATACAACTGATTTTAAATCATCTTAGCAATTGACTGAGCAAATTTGTGATGCAAGACTTGAAACTTGGTATGAGCATTATTGGAGACTTATGATGAACCATGAAAGTCACTTGAGGCATTAGAAGTCCAATTTTCCTTGAGAAAACCAAAACCCTAGTTAGGGGCTTAGTGCTTAGGAGATGAGCTTGTCTGATCAACTCTTGAGAATCCTTGAGAATTTGAGAATTTTTGTAAGAATTGTCTTGAGAAAAAGGGAGGGAAAAGTTTGGGGTACAATAGTACCCTTTGAAGGATAAACCCTCCGATGAACAACTTCAACAACTAATTGTTCACGACATGGGAATAAATGACCGAGAATTACTCAACAAGATGATCCGAGCTTGGAATAGGGTAAACAAGAGAAAGGCCAAAAGAAAGAATGTTGTGGCAAAAGAACCTTATACTCGATGGGTTTTGGATAGGGTGCAAGATGGTAAGCTACCATTTGACATTGATCCTAAATACAAGCCAGATGTCCCAGATCCTCTACCTATGTCCTTAGAAGAAATATACAACTTAAAGAAAGCCTTGAATCAAGCTCAAAAGGAGAAAGAAGAATTGGAGCTTAACCTTCATAACCTTGCTAAAGAGAAAAGACAGATGCAACACGAGCTTGAGTCAAAAGACTAACATATTCAGAAAGACCGTGAAGCATTTGAAAAAGAGAGTCTTAAATAGAAATGTTTGACCGAAGGATTGTTGAGTGCTACCTTCAACTTGGATTCACACAACCAACATTCTGAGAATGCTGCTAGTGAAATTGGTACGCTAAATAAGTGGTACAAAATGGTGTTGCAAGAAAAAAAGGAGATGGAAGAAAATTTGAGGGCTCAAATTCAAAGTTTGGCCCAAGCTTCTTTAGATCAAGAATAGAAAATTCAGTATCTTACTACGAGACTCCAAAATAGCCAAAAATCAGATGTAGGAGAACATCTCAAGAGGATAAGGGCAGAAAGACTTCTCGCCAAAAAGACTGATGAATATGAGCAAGTTTTTCATGAGTTAGAAGACCTCGAAAGAATTTTCTCATACAGAGGAGACTCTATACAAGGATGAGGGATGAAAAATTATATTGGGAAGAGCAGCATGCAAGAATCACCAAAAGCAGGAAAGGATAACCACAAGATAATTCCGAACCTCTACCAGGAATATCGGTTCTGTAAACACAAACATGCAAGACTCGCCTTCTTAGCCAATAATCTCATTAGTGACATCTCTAGAAGTTTGAGAGATGTAGAAAATGGGATGGTCCCTCTCTTGAATGACGTTAAAGACTTCCTCAAGCTTTGTAGAAAAATGATTGATGGTTTCAGAGCAGAAATCTGCAGGCGCACTTAGAAGATTGATGTTTTTTCCCTTTGTTATTTCTTTCGACAATTAAATTTTGATGTTTTGGTTCGAATATTTTTCAATATCTGAATTGTATTCCCTTTTTAAGGACAAGTGTTATTTCAATAAAAGTACTTTGCTTCCATATCCTGTTTGTGTATTTATTTTTGAGATGCTCACCAATAAAAAGTAAAACCTAATATATATATATATATATATATATATATATATATATATATATATATATATATATATATATATATATATATATATATATATATATATATATATATATATATATATATATATATATATATATATATATATATATCCAAGTGAATAAGACATTCAAAACAAAACTCTTAGCATATTCATACACATCCATGCATTCACAAACATCGCATTTCATACAAAAATTTCATTATTTTTCAAAAAAATAATCTCCAGTTAAACCATTGGTAGAAAAGCACTGCCTCTTCGACCGCCATATCAAACAAGATCCCATCAAAAGAAAGTGATAGAACAGATCAAAGAGAACCAAGCTTCCTTCAAGGAAGATTTGGAACAAGTGAAAGCAAACATCGACTCGGTGAAAGAAGACATGAGTTAAGTTCTTCTAGCCTTAAAGAACATTATTGAGAGGCAAGAACAGGCTCTTAGGGCGGCCTTTGAAGAAGTAGCCCAGAATATTAGTGCATCAAGCGGTCACCAACCAAGAAGAGAGCCAGAATCAGGACCTCTAAAGTCAATTGTAGCTCAACAAGTGGTCAAAAAAGCTGATACTAAAGGGTTTCCCCACCTCCACCGAACATAGGGGCATCCCATACTTTGCAAATTCCAGTCAACATTGCGGGCAACTAGATAGATCTATAATATGGAGACCTAGATTTAGAAGGTGCTACTCAGACACATCAACCTAAGATTGTTGAGAATCCCTTGGCACTCAATCAATATAAAGCACTTGAAGAAAGGTTAAAGGTTATTGAGGGTTATGATGCTTTAGACGTTGATGCTCTCGAAATGGGCCTAGTTCCAAATGTGGTAATCCCTCCAAAATTTAAAGTACCTGACTTGGGAAAATATAAGGGTCTCACATGCCCGAGGAACCATCTACACATGTATTGCATAAAATTGCATGCCTAAGATCAAGATCAAAAGTTGATGATCCATTGTTTCCAAGACAACTTGAGTGGAGCATCTTTAGATTGGTACATGTAATTGGGGAGAATTCATATCCAAACATGGGCAGATCTTGCCAACGCTTTCTGGAGACAATACAAGTACAATTTAGACACGGCGCTTAACCGCATGTAGATCCAAAACTTATCTTAGAAGAAGGATTAGTCCTTCAAACAATATGCTCAAAGGTGGAGGGAAATGGCAACTTGTGTATAACTACCACTCCTGGAGAAAGAATTGGTAGACATGTTCATGGGAACTTTACAAGGGTTGTACTATGATAAGATAGTAAGAAGCATCTCTTCTGGATTTTCGGATTTGGTAACTATTGGTGAAAGGATTTTAGTAGGTATAAAAAGTGGAAATATACAAGGGGAATCATCTAGTACCCCTTACAATTCAAAGAAACATGTCCCTAACTTCTCGAAAAAGAACGAAGCAGAAATTAATGATGTGGCATCGCATCCAAAAACACATCAACAATTGGTGATTCCACGAGAACAACAACAAAACAGGTTTAAAAGACCTCTGAGAAGATTTGATCCTCTCCCCATGCCTCACAGTCAATTGCTGTAACACTTACTCAAAGCATCTTTGGTAGAGCTGAAACCTCTAGCTCCTCCAATTGGGGCACTCCCGCCAAAGTATGATGCAAATGCCAAGTGCGAATATCATGCCAACTCTTTGGGGCATACCATAGAAAAATGTTGGGCCTTTAGACACAAGGTTCAGGATTTGTTGGATTTCCCAAGATATCACTTTTTATAAGCCAAACATCAAGACAAATCCATGCCTCTGCATGGTGGGCCAACTATAATTGAAATTGAAGTGGTCACTGACTTTGGGGTGTCCAGAAGAATAAAAGCTTCGATAAATCTCTTGAAATAGTATTTGTTTGAATGTGGGTTTATCTTGGAACATAATAAAGCTTTAGAGAAGATGTTACAAAAATTGATGAATTTAAGGAATGTCCAATTCGGGCAATACCCTAAAGAAGAATATGTAGTTGTGGTAGATGGAAGTACAAAGAAGCCATTGGTAATTCCATGCCAATGGCCAAGTCCTAATAAGAAAACTCTTTTGATTCCATGGGGAGAGTCAACAGAAACACTAGTGATGATACCATGCCAGACTCTAAGAATTCCAGTAACTCCGAAGACTACAATGGTGATTAGGGGGTCATCTCCCACTCCTTATGAAAGTAACAAAGCAGTATCATGGAGTTATGATTCTACTATCTATGTCTATAGTTTAAATCAATAATGTGAGCCATCGACAAGCCAAGGACCTACAATCACAAATATAGCAGGACCAGGAGGCATGATTCACAGTGGTTGAATATATGGTCCCGAACCACAAAAAAGAATGATGTTGTGGTTATGGATAAGGGAAAAGTTGTGGTGGAAGCAAGCCAAGAACAAGAACCTCCAAGCAAGGATTTTACCGATAAAGAGGAGGAAGAATTCTTGAAAATACTCAAGAAAAGTGATTATAGGGTAGTGGATCAGCTACACAAAACCCCGACCAAGATTTCAATAATCTCGTTGCTCCATAATTCTGAAGTGCACCGAGACTCTCTAATGAAGGTTCTAAGTTCTACTCAGGTTGCAAAAGAGATTACAATAAATCAGTTTGACAATGTCGTAACAAACCTAACATTTGGATCATATCTAGGCTTTAATAATAATGAGTTGCCTCCATAAGGTAGAGCTCACAACAAGGCATTGCATATTTCCATTTAGATAGGTACAATTAACATGTCCAAGGTACTCGTTGATACTGGTTATGCCCTTAATGTGCTACCAAGTCCATCTTAATGAAGTTAACACTAGATGGTGTTGTTATAAGGCCAAGTTCTATGATAGTTAAAGCTTTTGATGGTTCTCAAAGTACATTGTTTGGAGAAGTGGATCTTCCTGTCAAGATCGGTCCGCATATATTTATATTACTTTTCAAGTAATGGATATAGAGCCAACATATACATGTTTGCTCGAACGAACTTGGATTCATGCACCAGGGGCTGTTATTTCAACTCTACATCAGAAATTGGAGTTCCTTGTTGAAGGAAGGTTTCTTATAATTGATGATGAAGAGGACATCTTTGTAAGTCACATAGATTCCTACAGATATATCAGTGTGGTTCAAGGTTGTATGGCAATACCATTCCAAGTCTTAGAGGTTGTTTCAATGGTAACCCTACTAGTGGAGAAAATCAAGAGACCTAATATGACTTTGTGGAGAGATTTATAAACAGTTGTGGAAGATGGTACCTCAAAAGGTTGGGGTAAACTTGTGGATATACCTGAGAAGAAAAATTGTTTTGGTTTGGGCTACGAAACATCAAAGGCTACCCTGAAAGGCAAGGCGCAGTTTCCTCCCCTTCAGGGAACTTTTATCAACAAAGGAGTAGAACACGGTGGACAAGTGGCAATGATATCTAACAAAAGTACCATCAAAAGAGCATCTGACTTCATCCATGAATGTGCTCTAGGCGAAGAGCTCAAGAATTGGACAACCATGGAGATTCTAGAGATCTTTTTCTTTCCAAAGTATTTTTTTCTTGTTTTTGAAAGAACCTATATCATGCCCGTGGCATAGGGGTAGCTTGTAAGGGTCCCTCAATTTATTTCAAATAGTATTTTCAATTAATAAGAGTTATATTTCACATTCAATTAAAATCATTGTCTTTCTCTTGCATTTATCTCTTATGTTTTAAAATGGAAATAATATTCTTCATATGCATTTTCAAATTCGCATACTGAAACTGCACCAAAATATGATAAATGTGTTGATCCATGCCTAAAAACACCGATAATGTTATTGTTGCTATCTGATATAATTTTGATGCACCCATCAACCAAGCGAAAGAGAAAGATGTTGAAGATTTTGAACTCTCCAAAGAATTGGCAAGGTAATTAGAGCATAAAGCTAACAGTATACAACCATACCAATAATCTATTGAGACCATCAACCTTGGCACAGAGGAAGATCTAAAAGAGATCAAGCTAAGGGCAACGTTGGAGGGAAGCGTCAAATAAAGACTGATCCAACTTTTACATGAATATGTGGATATATTTTACTAGTCTTACAGAGATATGCCAGGATTGGATACAGATATTGTGGTGCATAGACTACCTCTCAAAGAAGGTTGTTCTCCAGTTATACATAAGCTCAGAAGAACTCATCCAGACATGTCCAGCGAGATTTGAGAAGAAGTCCTTAAACAATTTTATGCAGGGTTCTTATCGGTGGTAGATTATCCACCTTAGATAGCTAACATTGTGCCATTGCCCAAGAAGGACGGCAAAGTACGCATGTGTGTAGATTATCGGGATCTGAAAGAAGAAAGTCCCAAAGACGATTTCTTATTACCTCACATAGATGTTTTGGTGGATAATACATCTCAAGCTTTGGTATTTTCATTCATGGATGGTTTCTCAGGTTATAATCAGATTAAAACAGCACCCAAGGATATGGAAAAGACTACTTTCATGACTCCATGGGGAACTTTCTATTACAAGGGGATACCTTTCGGTCTAAAGAAAGCAAGAGCAACTTATCAACGAGCTATTGTCACACTATTTCATGATATGATCCACAGAGAAGTTGAAGTATATATAGATGATATGATTTCCAAATCTCATACAAAGGAGGATCACATCATACAGAAGTTATTCGAGCATCTGAGAAAGTTTAAGCTGAGGTTGAATCCAAACAATTATACATTTGGTGTCAGGTCAAGCAAGTTATTGGGTTTTATTGTAAGTCAGCATGGTATTGAGGTGGATCCCGATAAGGTGAAGGCCATACAAGAAATGTCAGCTCCAAGAACAGAAAAAGAGGTTTGTGATTTCTTAAAACAGTTGAACTACATTTCGAGGTTCATATCGCACCTAACTGCTATGGGCAAGCCTTTATTAAAATTACTTCGAAAATATCAGATAGAGGTGTGAAATGGTGATTGTTAGACAACCTTCAAGAAAATAAAGCAATTTTTGCAAAATCCATTATTGTGACGGTAAAGCGGCAAGCAAAAAGTAAGTTATTAATTTATCGGGTGATATTTAGGTTATATCGTATCGTGTCCACAAAGATTGGTGAATTTAAATACTGTTCGATAAATCTCTTGTTAATGATTTTGGGTTTAAATGGGTTGAATGGAAAAGGTATCAACAAAAAATAAATGTATAAAAAGGAAAAAGGAATAACCTATCAAGCATGCATATATACTATTTCTCACAGACTTAAACCTATCGACCTGTTATACTAAACCTACAATATTCATCAATGTCATCACGTGTCACTCACAACCTAATTCATTTATATCCAAAATTGAGAGGCCAACTACATCACCTTGGTAGCAATCTCTCAACCACCTCAACAACACAGAAGCCAACCGTGCTCGCTTGCATCGAAGATCTCTCAGAGAAACACAACCAACACAGAGGCATTAATCATATACACCCTAAGTGAATAACAGGGTAAAATCTATCTCTAGAATTCAGACACTATTAGATAATCATCCTAGATAAGAATCTAAGTAGTATATGTCTATAGCAACTCAAATACCTAGCACAGAGCAAAAATCAAGGATAACAATCGACAAAATTTGTAAAGCAAGTTTTGTACAATGCCAAGGGCGACAAATATTTTCAAAGGAAAGAGAAATAAAAAGAGAAGAGAAGAGATAAACCACAAATCTTCATGTTTGTGAGTGTCGGTCAATGAGAAATCCACCTCTTATCATCCATAAGCAAAGCCCTAGTGTTGTTTTCTAAGATAATCTAACAAAAAAGAAGGTTGATGGATTTGGGAGCAAAAACTTCCCCAAAACCATCACCTAAAAATGAACTAAATTTGTTTTTATAAAACTCAACTCAGCAGACCGCACTAAATGGGCCTAGCGCGTTAAGTGTGACTTCTTTATTTTACATATCAAACCGCCCTAAACTATGCTAAGCGCGATATCCGCGCTAAGCAGGCTGCAAAACTTTGGTTCTGCAAAAATGTCAAAACGCAAAAAGCGCGCTACAAAATATGTTGAGCGCACTTACGCTTAGCGGTCTTTTGCGCGCTAAGTTGACTATCCTGGACAGAACTTCCCAAAATTGGTCTTTTATTCCAAAAAACGTGCATCTGGAGCTGTGCCTTTGAAACCTTATTTCTCAATGTCGCAAAATGCGACAAATATCTACAAAATGAAGGGAAAAACATCAAACGGTACAATATGTACACAAAAACACAAATAAACACAAACTAAACATATTTACACAAAAGTGGCGTTTATTCAATGATATTTACAACAAAAAGTTGATAAGTGAAACAAAAAGTATATACAAAAATAACTATAATTTGCACTTATCAGCCACCAATCTTGATGCCACCAGCTCCTAGAAGACCGCTCATCATGTACTTAACAGTTCTTGAAGGGTCAATGGAATGTGTATTAGGACAACATGATGATACGGGTAGAAAAGAACATGCAATCTACTATCTCAACAAGATCTTCACCGACTGCGAAACCAGGTACTCATACCTCGAGAAAACTTGTTGTGCATTGGCTTGGGCTACTAGACGACTGAGGCAATATATGTTAACTCACACCATGTGGTTAATATCAAGAATGGATCCTTTGAAGTATGTATTCGAAAAACCAACTCTTATAGGAAGAATTTTCCGATGGAAAATGTTACTATCCGAGTATGATATCTAATATTTTACTCAAAAGGCCATCAAGGGTAGTATACTAGTTGATCACCTGGCTCATCAGCCATTTCCAGAATATCAACCAATGAAGTTCAACTTTCCAGATGAAGATGTCATGGTTATAGATGACTACAAAATACCAGGACCCGACGAGGGACCTGAACCAGGGGGCACGTTGGACACTCATGTTTGATGGTGCTTCAAACGCACTATGGCATGGTATTGGGGCATTGTTAACTTCTCCAAAGAATTTTCACAAACCTTATATGGAAAGGTCATGTTTTGACTGCACCAACAATATCTCCGAATACAAAGCTTGTATCTTGGGACTAGAAGCTGCCATTGGTCTAAGAATTAAACACCTCGAAGTGTATGGAGACTCTACATTAATGATATACCAAGTCAATGGTGAATGGGACACTAAATGTCCCAAACTGATCTCATATCGGGATCATGTTTTGAAGCTAGATACGAAATTTACTGAGATTACATTAAGTCATATTCCGCAAGAAGAAAATCAGATGGCAGACGCCTTGGAAACTTTATCAGCCATGTTCAAAGTAACCTGGCTAAATCACGAACTGTGCATTACAATTAGACATTTTGAAGAACATGCACATTGCCTTGCCATTGAAGAAGGACCAGATAACAAGCCTTAGTTTTATGACATTAAAAGGTATCTCGAGAAGCAATAATATCCAGGAAATGCCTCTACAATTAACAAGCAAACTATGCAGAAGACAGCTTCAAAGTTCTTTCTAAATGGTGATGTATTCTATAAAAGAAACTACGATATGGTGTTACTCAGGTGCGTGGAGAAACATGAAGCAGATACACTTATGAGAGAAGTCCATAAAGGAACTTTCGGAACTCATACAAATGGAAATGCAATGGTTAGAAAGATCTTACGAGCAGGTTATTATTGGTTGACAATGGAAGCTGATTGCTACCATTATACAAAGACATGTCACAAATGTCAAATTTATGCTGACAAAATGCATGTACCACAGACTCCATTAAATATCCTGATCTCTCCTTATCCACTTTTCGATGTGGGGTATGTATATAATAAGAATGATCGAACTGAAAGCCTCTAACAGACACCGGTTCATACTAGTTGCCATCGATGACTTCACTAAATGGGTGGAAGTTGCATCCTACGCAAATGTGACAAGACAAGTGGTTACTCGGCTCATCAAGCAAAATCTTATATGCAGATCTGGGGTTCCTATCAGAATCATTACAGACAATGGGTCCAACTTGAACAAGAAAATGATGAAGGAGTTATACGATGACTTCAAGACCGAGCATCATAATTCCTCGCCATATCGACCCAAGATGAACAGCGCCGTTAAAGCTGCCAATAAGAATATCAAGAAAATCATTCATAAAATGGTGAAGACATACAAATATTGGCACGAAATGCTCCCCTACATTCTACATGGCTACTGCACTTTTATACATACGTCAACAGGTGCAACTCCTTTATCTTTAGTATACGGAATGGAGGCAGTACTCTCTGTTGAAGTAGAGATTTTGTCGTTACGAGTTCTAATGGAAACAAATATTGAAGAGTCATAATAGGTTCAGACGCGACTTGATCAGCTTAACCTCATTGAAGAAAAATGCTTGACAGCTCTGTGGCATGGTCAGTTACACCAAAAGTGGATGAAGAAGGCATTTGACAAGAAGGTTCAACCTCGAGCATTCAAACAAGGATATTTAGTGCTCAAAAAGATTCTACTACCTCGCCTTGATTCATGTGGTAAGTGGACACCCAAATACGAAGGTCCATATATGGTAAAAACAGCATTTTTGGGTGGTGGTCTTATCCTCACAACAATGGAGGGGGGAAAACTACCACATCCAACGAACTTCGACGCAGTCAAAAAATACTATGTATAAAAAGTTCGCTAAGTTCGAACCCTAAACCGGAGACTTAGGAAAAAAGGAGTGTCTCGGTGGATTGAAAACCCTAAAGGGAGATCCAGGAAAAAATTAGGGACATAAACAAAAAAATTATCTTGGTGGATTAAAAACCAAAAAGGGAGGTCCAGGAAGAAGTTAGGGATCTTACTCAAAAATAAAGAACAAATAGACTGCGATCTAAGAACCATGACCACGACTACGAAGGAGAGGGATTAATCCAAATCATTTGACTTAAATGCAAAGGAGATTGGATCTATCAAAAGGACATTGGAGAAACAGCAGTAGCAATTATCATTTTCATTGCCATATTCAGTTTATGTTAAAACTCTCAGTGATTACCTCTTTCTAGGAATTACATCTAGTACTCTCACCTGTTCAAAGGCATGTTGAACAATAAAACATTTACTTTTTCAATCTTTCCAAATTTGTGTTTTTTTCTTTTTTCAGGATGTTTGCAGTTACTACGATTATTTCTTGTGAATACTGTGTTGAAATCATTTTGGGGATTTTACAAACAAATAGAAGCATTCGATAAAACATCGAAAATTATTTTGGTTATAAAAACATCGAAATAAAATCCGCACCTACGTCCACAACTACGCCCGCGCCTACGCCTGCGCTTGCGATACAATTATCAAAGTCGAGCTAACATTATTCATCTTGTTCAAATCAACTCAAAAACACCACGACAACGCAACATGCAACGTTGGAGAGTGATTGACACAAAGAAAATTCAATGGTTCAAAAGGAGAAAAAATATTAAAACATTTATAAGCAAACACTTGGTGCATATACAAACATTTGGTGCATATACAAACATTTGGCGCATATAAAAAAATACTCATTGCATATAAATTTTGGGTTCCATATCAATCTAGGGCATTATGCATATACATCACGCATGGCATTTTTCAAATCCATTTTGGTTAAACTACAAACTTTTCTTGGGGCTCATTGTCGAACTATCTTATCCATAAAACAAATGAATACCTTGGTCGAGAAAAGACATAACCGGTAAACTCTAATCTTATCTTTGGTTTAGTTATCTAAATATTAGATTATCAAAGCACTTTTCAAATATCTATCCTCTAGGTTGTGATAGATAGGAGAATTATCAGGTTTATGTTGTTCATCCTCTAGGTCGTGATGATTACATAAGCCTATCCCCGTGTCGTTTATCCTTTAGGTCATGATAAATGCACAAGTTCATCCTAGTATTATCTATCCTCTAAGTTGTGCTAGATATGTGAATTACCAGGATTATGTTGTTCATCCTCTAGGTCGTGATGAATACATAAGCCTATCCTCTTGTCGTTTATCTCCTAGTGTAATACGGTGGGAGAACTGACTTGGTTTTGTGTTTTATCGCAAATTTGGCGGATAGAAAGAGTCGCCACTGACTTTTCTTTTATCCAATAAGGAAAGGGTGAAAAAACCAGGAAAGACCTCTAAATATTTTGAGTTCAGGGGTAGGTTATGAAAAGGGAAGGTGTTAGGACCCTTTTCATCTGTAGTTATCTGCGGACTCTTAATCGCTTAGCTCACTTTTAGAAAATTGCTTTGTGTCCTGTATTTGAAAATATTTTGAAAAAGTTGCCAATGTACGGTGAAACTTTGTAATGATTCTCGTATCTGTCATCGAGAATGCGTACAAAGTGTTTGTTTACAAAATATTAATTGAAAGTGTTCGTGAGAAATGTTTTGTTTTTATGAGCAAGCGATTAGGAGCTCTACCTTACTCAAGTTCGTTCTTGTAATTTTTCTCCTCCTTTAGATAGTGTTATTTGTACCATTAGTTAGTAGGAAGCTCTATCTTTGGATGTGAAGGGACAGGCGAGGGTCATCGTACAGTCATCGAAGGCAACTGGTAAGGACACTTTAGCAATATCTGTAAGGGACTAGATCATTTACCGAAACGCTACGTCGAAAGGGTCATTGAGGGACTATGATATTTGAATCGAGAGACTTTGCTAAAATGTCCCTACGTTCGAGGGACATAACTGTTTTCCGAAGGCAACAGAGGAGGTTACCCTACAGGTGTAAGTGTGCATGTGTTTTGTTTTTCAGTTATTTTATCTTTGAGATTAGGATTTTCTATCATCAGGTTTTTATCTTTCCATGCAAACCCTAATTACTAAGCAGTAATCATAAAATAATAAAAAGCGGTAAACTGCGGAAAGTAAAGACAGAAATGTAAACCCTAAACTATTACAACGCTTTGGGATAGTTACATAATAGTAGAGCGGAAAATAAAATTCCTAAGTTATTATAACTCGTAAACAGTTACGCAATAATGAAAAAAGAAAGCGAAAAATAATATCTAGGCTATTACATTTGCAAACCCTATACAGTCGATCTAAAAATGCAAAATTAAATGAAAATGGAAAAGAAAATATTTTTTGGCAATTTTTGTGAAAAGAAAGATTTATGACAATTAATTAACCTATTAAATCTAATTAACTTTAGTTAATAAAAAATTAATTAACAAAATTATAATATATAAAAAATTAATTAAAAACCTATGAGTCTAATTAATTTTTATTTATAAAACTAAGATACTAATTATGTTTATATTTTGATTAAATAAAAAAATGAGTAAGAGTAAATAAAAAAATTAAAAAAGTTGGGACTAATTTTTTAGCAAAAGGGAGTGGTAGGAATAGCACAGGGTCCAGGCCCAAGCGCTGGTGGTCCATGAGATCTAGTGTGTGGCATCTGCAAAGGTGCATCGTGGGGAGCGCATTTGGAAGCATCAGATTTGGATCATATGGTTGCGAAGTTGAGGATGCATCATTGATGTGCGGGACGCGATGTACTTGATATGCAAAAGGCAAAAAATATGAAGAAAAATCACAAAATACCAAAAGGCAGGGATCGAACCCACGCCTTGGTATAGTTATGCCTTAACGCGCGCTCGCTTGCCACTGAGGTGGCTATACATCCGGTTATATTCCTGAAACAAAATAAATATAACATAAAAACAATTAACTGGACCGAAGAAGCGCTGGAGCGCTAGCTCCGGTCGTCTTCTCCAGTGAGCCTTTTTCTCGTTCCAGCAAAATAGACATAGTTAATGATCCAAGGGTACCCTACCCCCTAGATCAACCCCTGTGAATTCAATGGAACTATTATTTTGGGCTGAATCGCGCTTGTTGTACCCCAAAATTTGCCCTCCCATATTCTTCAAGATTTGCCAAGATCATGGTTCAAAATCTCTCAAGGGTTGCACAGTCCAATTACCTCCTAACACAGTCAAAATTAGGGTTTTGGTTCTGGCAAAGAAATTGAGATTTTCAAGGGTCCAATCAAGTCCAACATGCCTATATACATTGTCAAGCATCCATATGTCAAGTTTCAAGACTCACAGCATCAAGTTGCACAGTCAAAAACCCTAATTGCTCCATAGTCAACTGCAGGGGCAAAATGGTCATTTGACAGTCAAAAGTCAAAAATTTTGGTCAACATCTTATTTTGAAGCCACAATCATCATTTGATCAATTCTTGATCATGATTCCATAAGCATGGCTCAAAAAGTCTCAAGATGCAAAAGTTTCTATTTTTGGACAGTTGAAAAAGTCAACTGCAAATTGACCAAGGCATAACTTCTTCATGGTTTATCAGAAAAATCCCATCCAATGCTCATTTTGAAGGGGATGATATTTCCTACAACTCATCTTCACATTCCAAACCAAGAAATGCTCTCACAAAAAGTTATCAATTTCAACATTATAGGTCATTTTCAAAAGTCAACAAAAAGGCACTTTAAGTCAAAGACCATAACTTGAGATTGGTAAATCAAAATGACATGGGACCAAAGACATTGG
This sequence comes from Vicia faba, assembly GCA_948472305.1. Lineage (NCBI taxonomy): Eukaryota > Viridiplantae > Streptophyta > Magnoliopsida > Fabales > Fabaceae > Vicia > Vicia faba. The sequence continues at coordinate 467,735,490 of OX451735.1, read as the reverse complement.
TTAGAGGACTTCAAGACCTTTCCAAAATGTCAAGGAACATGATCATATCTTCAAAGTTGAGCAAGATATGCATTGGATAAGTTGGGAAATTTTTGGGAACTTTCAAAAGTCAACTTTGCCTAAAACACTTCAAAATTGCTAATGGGTCTCAAATTCTTTCTTGAATCATTATCCAAAGCTTATGCACGACCCATTGAGCTTAAAAGGATTTATTTTCTTATTTTTAATTAATTAATTTAATTTTTATTCTTATTAATTCATTTAATTAGTTTTAATTGTAGAAAAATATCAAATAATGGTTGTCAAATCTTTTTATGCAGCAAATATACTCCACACATGCTAAGGATTTCGTGCATCAATCAACAAGACAAGATCTTCCATAATTTGCAAAGTTTCCATGGAAAAAGATTGAAAAAAGATATGATTAGCAATCAAAGATTCAAGTCATCAATTCATGGATTCATGGGCTTTGTTTTGACCTAATTTGCTTCACATACTTATGCAAGAGTGAACCCTATTCAGAGAGACACGAAAAAGCTGTTGAAAACTCATAACCAATTTGCAAAAAATAGAGAAAAAGCTTGAAACTGATTTCATAGTTGCAGTACAATTCAAGGCCTGAAATTGCTTCTAATACGTTGCTGGACTTTCCAGGAGTCTATTGGCATCAAGAATCAATCCAAACGCGCAAAGAATCATAGAACATAAGCCATACGGTTTGCCATATTTTCCAGAATTCCATATCATGATTCATGCACATTTGATACATATTATTGGTTGTTTTGCATTCACATGAACAATCTGAAGCTAATGACATGATTTAATTGCGTTATAAGGCTCTGAATCGTGATTTGCCATTAACATGTTTTAGGGTTTCAGAACATCCAAATTAGGGCTTTCCTTGTATGGAAAAATTGGACCATCAAACCTATATGGACAAATTCGTGGCAACAAGACGAATCGATTGAAACCCTCGCGCTCAATTTATTTAATCTGTGCGCGTGTTCGCTATTTTTCACAGTTTCAGTTTGTGGGGGTTTAAAACCCCCGCTACGTGTTTCATATTGCAGGTACAAACAAAGAAGAAAGCTGAGGTGTCCAAGCGCTACTGGGAGATTTGAACTTTAGCGCATTTTTTAACGTTTGCGGCATAATTGACTTCTTTCATATATTACATTTATTGTTTACTATGTATACAAACGCGTTGCCTAGCTCAGTTGGTGGAAGACGTGGCTGGTAGGTATAGGGACCTGGGTTCGATTCCCAGGTCCCCCCACACACTTCATAATTTTTTTCCTAACGTGTTTCCATGCAGCGTTCACCCAAAGGCCTACCATACGCACTCACGCTTAAGACTGCCACGCGCTTATGATGATTAATCCAAGGGCCACTGAATGAGATCTAGGGTGCACCCCAGTCTACCACGTGCACTCAATCTGGAGAGTCAAACAAAGGCCTTGTCTCTTGGGCCAGAATTGCTGCAGTTTTACCTCCATTTGGGCCAGACACCCCCCCTTGTTTGTATATTTAATTTAATTTTCTTTTCTTTTTAATTCTTTTAATTGCTTTAATTATGTTTATTAATTCAATAAAATAATTTTTTCCATAATAAAAACAGAAAATCAAAATACAAAAATATGTTTAATTATTTATTAATTTACTCATTAATTTATTTTTGTAAATAAATGTTTATAATTAATTTAGTTAATTTAGGTTTAATTCAATCTTTTTCTTTAATAAATAAAATTCTATAGAATTAGGTTTTGATTTATCTTTTTTATTATTATTGACCCTCATTATTTATTATTATTATTAACTATTATTTTTGTAAATAAACATGCAAATTAAATAATTTAGTTAATTAGCCTAATTTTGACCTTTTTCTTTAATAATTTAAAATAATTTAGAACTAGGGTTTTCTTTAATTCTTTTTTCCTTATTTTCATAAATACCAAAAACATAAAAGACACTTTCTTTTCTTTAATTAAATAATTAATTAGGCTTTAATTTAATTTAATTTCAAGCAAAGGGTCAAAACCCTCGGACGTTCAATTTTAATTTCTCTTTCGCGCATTATTTTTCTTATTGATTATTATGTAATTGTTCAAGGAATGTAATAGTAATTAGGTCTCTTTTACTTTCCGCATCTTTATCAAAAACGGGTCTTTGTATTTTGGCGATGTATAGACCCGCGCCTTGTAATAGCGTAGCTTTATATTTCCGTCTTTTAATTTTTCGCACTCTTAAATTCTAAACTTGCATGAAAGAATGTATGTCAATTAAAAACAAGCGTAGCTCACAATGCCATGATCAAAGATAACTGTTAAACTGAAAATAACACACAAATCCACACACCACTTCTAGGGTATGCCTCACTCGTTGCCTTCGAAACGTGGTCGTCAAGTATAGGATGTTTTAGCGGTCCTTATGTCCATGATCCAGTTGCCTCGAAACAGTTGCCTCGAAACAGTTGCCTAGAATCAGTTTCCTCGAAATAGTTGCCTCAAAACGGTTGCCTCGGATTAAGAAAGGATCAAGGACATAAGGGTAGCTTCTAAGGTGTCCTATTGTTGCTTCGATGACCACATTGTCCCTACACTCGAATTGACCTGAACACCTCCAACGGTGGTGCTACCTACCTCTCAATGGTGGGATGGCACTACCTTAAGGACTTTTACACAACTTAATTCCTTAGGGTAGGTAGATGACTCATGGATACTTGCTATTCAAAAACAAATCAAAATCTTTTCTCACCGACACTTTCAAAAGCTTTCAAAACAAATTTTTCAAACACTCTTGAGGACTGATACAAGAGTCATTCTGAAATCTTTCAAAGAAACTTTTTTCAAACCCACTCACATTTTGAAAAGCAAACATTTTGAAAACATAAGAGCAAGTATCTAAGAGCCCATGGATAACCATGGATAGAAAGGGTGCTAACACCTTCCCTTTCTATAAATCTACCTCCTGAACCAAGAGACAATCTCATAAGGAATTTTGCTGTGCTTTTGTCTTGTCCATGTTGGAGAAAATAAAAGACGGTGGCGACTCTTGCTTCCGCGACATTTCGCGAAACCAGCTAAAAACAGTCAGTTCTAAATCCACCGATCACAGAACTGGCGACTCTACTGGGGATACCATAAGTGAGGTGTACCTTAGGATAGCTCATACTTGTGTTTTCAATTGCTTTGTTTTGTTTGCTTTATTATTGTGGGCACTGTCTTGGGAGTTCTATAGATCCTAACCCAGATCTGGGGGATACCTTCTTAGAAAGTAGCAACAAGACTGTGAGGGAACTGTGCAGGGTATACTGACACGGTTGAAGCAGTCTGCTACGTTGATGTGGCACTTTGGTGACTACCGGTAACCCTTGAGTCAAGTCAAGGAGAGTACGGGGCCGCCGCGTGGTGTCGTGAAGCATCAACTGACCTTAGGAACCTTAATTGAACCATCCTGGCCTCTTTAGGGTAGTGAGATAACTGACTTTGGTGCAGTCCGAAGTTGGTTGATACTCGATACTACACTCAGTTGAGGGTTGTTTTCTTGGAATATTTTGATCGCCAGTTCAGTGGCTAAATCGAAACGATGAACACAGAAAACAATCCAATGATATTGAGATCCTTAGAACCCGGTTACTTTTGATAGGACAGGTTTTGAGCCCACCAACCTCAAGAGGGTAATACCTAGACCCCATGCTGGCCTAAAACCTAAGGGATCTTTTGTGTGACTTGTGTGCTTTCATACTTGAACTACTTGCATACTTGCTATCTAACAACACGAGTTCCTTGCAGGTTTTGTTTATAGTCCTTGACTGGGACTCATTACAGGGCCTATTTACATCACTCCACGTATAGCATAACATCATACCATCATACCATTGCATGCATCCTGCATAAAGACTAACCCATTTCAAGGATCTCAAGGGCTTGTGATGCAGGTCATGATAAACCACAATGTCTAGCAAGGGGCAAAGGGGATTTACTTTCCTCTAGCTAAGGTTGTCAGGGGCTATGACCCACTCGATATGGTGAGCCTTGACTCTTGAAGAAGGACTCTCAGCAACATGAAGTTCCTTCAATCAAGCTACCCAAATTCAAGTTCTAACAATCTTTCTTGTTTATCCCGCGAGATCCTTGAAAACATTGCATGCATATCATACATATCATTGCATTACAGGTACCCTTCTTACAGGTCACTTACCTTCTTCACTGCTTATTTCAGCAATGGCTTCCCAACAAGATAACCAGGGTCTTCATGCTCAAGAGACTCAGTTCAGGTAGATCTTCCTAAGCCTATCCAAGGGGCAGGAAGAGTTGAGGACACTCCTCATGGGGAATTTGGCCAAGAAAAGTCCCGAAGATGACAAGGACGAATGGCTGAAACGTCTGCAAGCTGAGGTAGATACAATGAGAACCCAGATGCTGGGGTAAATGGCTCTCATCCAAGGCTTAGCTCGGGAGCAAGAAGAGTTGAGGACCATGATCAGTCAGCTCCACCAAGGGAGATACAACATTAAGCAACCAGTCCAAGTCAGGGACCAGGTCATTGATCAACTTCTAAGAGGACAAGAGTCTGGCATGGTGAAGAATAGACCTCCCCAAATTGCTACCACTTCACAAGTCCAACCACAACCTCTCCCAGAGCAACAGGTTGATCAGAGTAAGCCAAGCAGGTCTAGGAGGCAATTCACCCAGCTTAACATGTCGCTGTTTCAAGCTTTACAACACCTGTTGAGGTTGAATCTGATTACACTAAGGGCTCCTCCCCGGAATCCCAACATCTCTGCTCCTAACTATCATCCCGACAGAAGATGTGCATACCACTCTGATAGTCCTGGACATGACACTGCCGACTGCTGGGCTCTGAAGAACAAAGTCCAGGACCTGATTAATGAAGGAGTAGTGGATTTCACCCAAGTGGGTCAGGCTGAATGCTTCTACCATCCCTACAGGATTCACCATTTGAAGTAACAAGTCCTGAGACGAGAAGACTTTTGTCCATTAGAATTTTCAAGTTGTAATTTTCTTTTGATTGTTCAAACAATTATCATGTCAAACGCTGTTATTTCATTAATGCATCGCATATGTCTGTTTTGAATCAATATATTCGCATTCTCTATATTCAAACTGCTTTCATTTTTTTGATGTCAACTTTCAATTAATAATTCTAAGCCTCTTGAGGGAGGATGACGAAAGCGATACCACGATCTTTACAGTATGCTTTTGAACAGACCCCGCTGATGAGGTACAGGCATTGTTTCAATTCCTAAACACTGGAGTTATAAGGAAGATAATCCCTCGTCAACCCCTCTGAGCCAAAGAAGTAGGAGTTTTTCTTTTCAAAAATTAAAACCCTTAATCATAACCTGGGGCAGGGTAGTTCTCTCAGTTGATCCAAGTGCACAACGAATAGCACCAAAGAGGTCCTCATAAAACAAAAGACAGTGATGGTTTAGAATAATCATAAAGACAGGCAGTCATTATCCCTCAAAATAAAAACCCAATAAGTCAAAACCTATGAAGGAGACTTACAAAAACTGGGGCATCCCGTTGACTGCAATCCCAAAAAGAAACAGTTCAGGCAAAAAACAGGGATAACGAAATCAAAAAGAAAGAGGTCCTACAAACCCTCAACAAAAAAGGGAAATGACTGCCTATTCTAAACTATCAAAATCCGAACCATCACCGGAATATCAGGACAAAGACTCAAACAAGGTCTAATGCATGATCAGCCGAGTTTAGGCTTGAAGAACATCACGAAGAACGGGTGGGTACAAATAAATTTTGAGCCTTTATCCTTTGTTTCTTAAACCGTGAACCAGGCCACGCTATAACCCTTAAAAGTCCTAGCTGAAGCATGGGTTAGTTCGAAAGCATACTGTTATGAGAGGTATCCTGACTCCTTAAGGCTTGCTGTAAAATACTGAGTTGACATCACCTTTTTACAAAATTTGCTTGTTTTACTGAAAAATGCATTTTCAAAAACTTCAAAACAGACATAGGCTTTGCATTCTTGATATGATATTGTTTGCAGATGATTATTTGTTTGAGCAGCAGAGAAATTCGCACGAAGAATATCTAGTGAACAAAAGCACCTCCAATCAAGGGGAATGGCATGATCATTGTCCATCATCTGGGGCAGTTAAGTCAAGATTCAGAGAATCTTTCAAAATGCCGAACAGCCAGGGGCAATTCTCCACCCGAGTCACTTGGGGCATTGGACATGAATTCCAGCTACGAATCCTGCATGATCAAATGAAGATCTTCTGGTAACATGGCAACACCACTGACAGTGACAACTCCCTACATCCTGAGAGTATGGACATAGTCGAAAAAATACTACGCATAATCAAAGACCCGCTAGGTCGACTGGCCTAGGCAAAAATAAGGGCTTCCCGACGAACCAAAAGGGTTCGGGAAAAAATAAGGGATGAAAATGAAAAAATTGTACACCCGGCAAGTCGAAAACCTGAAAAGGCGGCTTGGGCAAAAAATGGTGTCCTGGTGGACTGAAAACCCGAAAGGGCGGTCCAGGCAAAAATTAGGGATCAAAGCGTATGACTATGTCCCGTCATCTCGTCACTTGCCTACCAGAAGAAGATTCGTCAATCGGCAGCTATCAAGCACCTCCACAGGTACCTTCTCTCGCAGAAATTGGGGCAATACAAATTGTCTAAGCAGTCTAATTTCTCTGTCCACCAAGGTACCAAGGTAAGTTCGGCTGAAGAATGTAACCCAGATACCTTCACTCCCCGCCGAGTAAGACAAGATTCAACAATTCTCCCCAAGCAGTTGGTCTCCCATCAGCCATGAAAAGGCACCGTATCTCCAGCAAGTCAGCAACACTCTCCCCGAGCAGTGTTATCCTCAGTCAGCCTTAAGGAAGTTGGGTTATCCCCAAAAGATCTCAATATTCCTCAATGGAGTATACAGACATTCCTAACAAGCATCCCCGGCAGTCTTAATATAAGATTGTTCCCCGGCGGAATACCGGACATCCAGTGGAGCCATTCCCCAGTACAATCTGAAAAGATTCCCCAGGAGAACTCAATCAATCTCCCCAACAGATCCAGGAAGCTTATCCCCAGTAGATTCTGGAAGCTTATCACCTACAGAGTACGAACGCTCCCCCGACTTTATTCAAAGGTTTTTCCCCACCAGGATATAACTGGGTTATCCTCAGCCAATTGCCACGGAAAGATCGTCCCCGACGAAGTCTTCTTTTCCCCAGCGGAGTTCATCAAAACTTCCAACAGAGCTTATCAACGGTATCCCCAGCGGAGTTATCATGAACATCTCAGCAAAGTACCTCTCTTCCCCACAGAGTATTACCCGCAGACTCGATTCCTGTATCCTGCCAGGGAACGTATGAAGAGTTTGAAGATCCGATTCCTGTATCTTGCCAGGGTGCATTTGTGAGTGACTAATTCTAGACTCGATTCCTGTATCTTGCCAGGGCACGTCTGAAGAGTTTGAAGATCCGATTCCTATATCTTGCCAGGGTGTATCTGTTGACGACTAATTCCAGACTCGATTCCTGTATCCTGCCAGGGCACGTCTGAAGAGTTTGAAGATTCGATTCCTGTATCTTGCCAGGGTGTATCTGTTGACGACTATATTCCAGACTCGATTCATGTATCCTGCCAGGGCACGTCTGAAGAGTTTGAAGATCTGATTCCTGTATCTTGCCAGGGTGTATCTGTTGACGACTATATTCCAGACTCGATTCCTGTATCTTGCCAGGGCACGTCTGAAGAGTTTGAAGATCTGATTCCTGTATCTTGCCAGGGTCTATCTGTTGACGACTATATTCCAGACTCGATTCCTGTATCCTGCCAGGGCACGTCTGAAGAGTTTAAAGATCTGATTCCTGTATCTTGCCAGGGTGTATCTATTGACGACTAATTCCAGACTCGATTCCTGTATCTTGCCAGGGCACGTCTGAAGAGTTTGAAGATCCGATTCCTGTATCTTGCCAGGGTGTATCTGTTGACGACTAATTCCAGACTCGATTCCTGTATCCTTCCAGGGCACGTCTGAAGAGTTTGAAGATCCGATTCCTGTATCTTGCCAGGGTGTATCTGTTGACGACTAATTCCAGACTCGATTCCTGTATCCTGCCAGGGCACGTCTAAAGAGTTTGAAGATCTGATTCCTGTATCTTGCCAGGGTGTATCTGTTGACGACTAATTCCAGACTCGATTCCTGTATCTTGCCAGGGCACGTCTGAAGAGTTTGAAGATCTGATGCCTGTATCTTGCCTGGGTGTATCTGTTGACGACTATATTCCAGACTCGATTCCTGTATCTTGCCAGGGCACGTTTGAAGAGTTTGAAGATCTGATTCCTGTATCTTGCCAGGGTGTATCTGTTGACGACTATGTTCCAGACTCGATTCTTGTATCCTGCCAGGGCACGTCTGAAGAGTTTGAAGATTCGATTCCTGTATCCAGCCAGAAGTTGGTGGGCTCAAAACCTGTCCTATCAGAAGTAACCGGGTTCTAAGGATTTCAATATCATCGGATTGTTTTCTGTGTTCATCATTTCGATTTAGCCACTGAACTGGCGATCGAAATATTCCAAGAAAACAACCCTCAACTGGGTGTAGTATCGAGTATCAACCAACTTCGGACTGCACCATAGTCAGTTATCTCACTACCCTAACGAGGCCGGGATGGTTCAATTAAGGTTCCTAAGGTCAGTTGATGCTTCACGACACCACGCGGCGGCCCCGTACTCTCCTTGACTTGACTCAAGGGTTACCGGTACTCACCAAAGTGCCACATCAACGTAGCAGACTGCTTCAACCGTGTCGGTATACCCCGCACAGTTCCCTCACAGTCTTGTTGCTACTTTCTAAGAAGGTATCCCCCAGATCCGGGTTAGGATCTATAGAACTCCCAAGACAGTGCCCACAATAATAAAGCAAACAAAACAAAGCAATTGAAAACACAAGTATGAGCTATCCTAAGGTACACCTCACTTTAAGAATCCCTAGCAGAGTTTTTAGAACTGACTGTTTTTAGCTGGTTTCGTGAAATGTCGCAGAAGCAAGAGTCGCCACCGTCTTTTATTTTCTCCAACATGGACAGGACAAAAGCACAGCAAAATTCCTTATGAGATTGTCTCTCGGTTCGGGAGGTAGATTTATAGAAAGGGAAGGTGTTAGCACCCTTTCTATCCATGGTTATCCATGGGCTCTTAGATACTTGCTCTTATGTTTTCAAAATGTTTTCTTTTCAAAATGTGAGTGGGTTTGAAAAAAGTTTCTTTGAAAGATTTCAGAATGACTCTTGTATCAGTCCTCAAGAGTGTTTGAAAAATTTGTTTTGAAAGCTTTTGAAAGTGTCGGTGTGAAAAGATTTTGATTTGTTTTTGAAGAGCAAGTATCCATGAGTTACCTACCCTAAGGAATTAAGCTGTGTAGAAGTCCTTAAGGTAGTGCCATCCCACCATTGAGAGGTAGGTAGCACCACCGTTGGAGGTGTTCGGGTCAATTCGAGTGTAGGGACATTGTGGTCACCGAAGCAACAGTAGGACACCTTAGAAGCTACCCTTATGTCCTTGATCCTTTCTTAATCCGAGGCAACCGTTTCGAGGCAACTATTTTGAGGCAACTGATTTGAGGCAACTTTTTCGAGGCAACTGTTTTGAGGCAACTGGATCATGGACATAAGGACCTCTAAAACGTCCTATACTTGACAACCACATTTCGAAGGCAACGAGTGAGGCATAACCTAGAAGTGGTGTGTGTATTTGTGTGTTATTTTTAGTTTAACAGTTATCTTTGATCATGGCATTGTGAGCTACGCTTGTTTTTAATTGACATACATTCTTTCATGCAAGTTTAGAATTTAAGAGTGCGAAAAATTAAAAGACGGAAATATAAAGCTACGCTATTACAAGGCGCGGGTCTATACATCGCCAAAATACAAAGACCCGTTTTTGATAAAGATGCGGAAAGTAAAAGAGACCTAATTACTATTACATTCCTTGAACAGTTACATAATAATCAATAAGAAAAATAATGCGTGAAAGAGAAATTAAAATTGAACGTCCGAGGGTTTTGACCCTTTGCTTGAAATTAAATTAAATTAAAGCCTAATTAATTATTTAATTAAAGAAGAGAAAGTGTCTTTTATGTTTTTGGTATTTATGAAAATAAGGAAAAAAGAATTAAAGAAAACCCTAGTTCTAAATTATTTTAAATTATTAAAGAAAAAGGTCAAAATTAGGCTAATTAACTAAATTATTTAATTTGCATGTTTATTTACAAAAATAATAGTTAATAATAATAATAAATAATGAGGGTCAATAATAATAAAAAAGATAAATCAAAACCTAATTCTATAGAATTTTATTTATTAAAGAAAAAGATTGAATTAAACCTAAATTAACTAAATTAATTATTAACATTTATTTACAAAAATAAATTAATGAGTAAATTAATAAATAATTAAACATATTTTTGTATTTTGATTTTCTGTTTTTATTATGGAAAAAATTATTTTAGTGAATTAATAAACATAATTAAAGCAATTAAAAGAATTAAAAAGAAAAGAAAATTAAATTAAATATACAAACAAGGGGGGGTGTCTGGCCCAAATGGAGGTAAAACTGTAGCAATTCTGGCCCAAGAGACAAGGCCTTTGTTTGACTTTCCAGATTGAGTGCACGTGGTTGACTGGGGTGCACCCTGGATCTCATTCAGTGGCCCTTGGATTAATCATCATAAGCACGTGGCAGTCTTAAGCGTGAGTGCGTATGGTAGGCCTTTGGGTGAACGCTGCATGGAAACACGTTAGGATAAAAATTATGAAGTGTGTGGGGGGACCTGGGAATCAAACCCAGGTCCCTATACCTGCCAGCCACCTCTTCCACCAACTGAGCTAGGCAACGCGTTTGTATACATAGTAAACAATAAATGTAATATATGAACGAAGTCAATTATGCCGCAAACGTTAAAAAACACGCTAAAGTTCAAATCTCCCAGTAGCGCTTGGACACCTCAGCTTTCTTCTTCGTTTGTACCTGTAATATGAAACAAGTAGCGGGGGTTTTAAATCCCCACAAACTGAAACTGTGAAAAATAGCGAACACGCGCACATATTAAATAAATTGAGCGCGAGGGTTTCAATCGATTCGTCTTGTGGCCACGAATTTGTCCATATAGGTTTGATGGTCCAATTTTTCCATACAAGGAAAGCCCTAATTTGGATGTTCTGAAACCCTAAAACATGTTAATGACAAATCACGATTCAGAGCCTTATAACGCAATTAAATCATGTCATTAGCTTCAGAATGTTCCTGTGAATGCAAAACAACCAATAATATGTATCAAATGTGCATGAATCATGATATGGAATTCTGGAAAATATGGCAAACCGTATGGCTTATGTTCTATGATTCTTTGCGCGTTTGGATTGATTCTTGATGCCAATAGACTCCTGGAAGGTCCAACAACATATTAGAAGCAATTTCAGGCCTTGAATTGTACTGCAACTATGAAATCAGTTTCAAGCTTTTTCTCTATTTTTTGCAAATTGGTTATGAGTTTTCAGCAGCTTTTTCGTGTCTCTCTGAATAGGGTTCACTCTTGCATAAGTATGTGAAGCAAATTAGGTCAAAACAAAGCCCATGAATCCATGAATTGATGACTTGAATCTTTGATTGCTAATCATATATTTTTTCAATCTTTTTCAATGGAACATTTGCCAATTATGGAAGATCTTGTCTTGTTGATTGATGCACGAAATCCTTAGCATGTGTGGAGTATATTTGCTGCATAAAAAGATTTGACAACCATTATTTGATATTTTTCTACAATTAAAACTAATTAAATGAATTAATAAGAATAAAAATTCAATTAATTAATTAAAAATAATAAAATAAATCCTTTTAAGCTCAATGGGTCGTGCATAAGCTTTGGGTAATGATTCAAGAAAGAATATGAGGCCCATTAGCAATTTTGAAGTGTTTTAGGCAAAGTTGACTTTTGAAAGTTCCCAAAAATTTCCCAACTTCTCCAATGCATATCTTGCTCAATTTTGAAGATATGATCATGTTCTTTGACATTTTGGAAAGGTCTTGAAGTCCTCTAACCAATGTCTTTGGTCCCATGTCATTTTGATTTACCAATATCAAGTTATGGTCTTTGACTTAAAGTGCCTTTTTGTTGACTTTTGAAAATGACCTATAATGTTGAAATTGATAACTTTTTGTGAGAGCATTTCTTGGCTTTGGAATGTGAAGATGAGTTGTAGGAAATATCATCCCCTTCAAAATGAGCATTGGATGGGATTTTTCTGATAAACCATGAAGAAGTTATGCCTTGGTCAATTTGCAGTTGACTTTTTCAGCTGTCCAAAAATAAAAACTTTTGCATCTTGAGACTTTTTGAGCCATGCTTGTGGAATCATGATCAAGAATTGATCAAATGATGATTGTGGCTTCAAAATAAGATGTTGACCAAATATTTTGACTTTTGACTGTCAAATGACCATTTTGCCCATGTAGTTGACTGTGGAGCAATTAGGGTTTTTGACTGTGCAACTTGATGCTGTGAGTCTTGAAACTTGACATATGGATGCTTGACAATGTATATAGGCATGTGGGACTTGATTGGACCCTTGAAAATCTCAATTTCTTTGCCAGAACCAAAACCCTAATTTTGACTGTGTTAGGAGGTAATTGGACTGTGCAACCCTTGAGAGATTTTGAACCAGGATCTTGGCAAATCTTAAAGAATATGGGAGGGCAAATTTTGGGGTACAACAGTTGCCCCTGTTCAATCTTCTTAAACCTGAGGATGTAGATTGGCTGGCGTGCCTTTCGTGATCCGAAGGTGGAAGATGATTGAACACTAAAGTGCCCAGAAATTTGCACTCGCATAGTAGAGTACTAGCAGTGTGACGTAGGGAATGGGCTTATAGATGCCATTTGGAGGAATGATGGATAGGAGGATGGGCTTATAGATGCCATCTAGAAGTGTGACAGAACCTTGTCGGGAATGGGCTTATAGATGCCATTTAGAGACTGTTGGTATGTGGATGGGCTTATAAATGCCATCTAGGTGTCGATCGCGTAAGAGATTCCTTAGCGAGAACTTGCGTACCTGAGAAAGAAAGATAATTACCTGGCCTGTTACAGGGGTTGATCTTCAAACTCTTTATGTAGATGTGCCCTGGCTGGATACAGGAATCGAATCTTCAAACTCTTCAGACGTGCCCTGGCAGGATACAGGAATCGAGTCTGGAACATAGTCGTCAATAGATACACCCTGGAAAGATACAGGAATCGGATCTTCAAACTATTCAGACGTGCCCTGGCAAGATACAGGAATCGAATCTGGAATATAGTCGTCAACAGATACACCCTGGCAAGATACAGGCATCGGATCTTCAAACTCTTCAGACGTGCCCTGGCAAGATACAGGAATCGAGTCTGGAATTAGTCGTCAACAGATACACCCTGGCAAGATACAAGAATCGGATCTTCAAACTCTTCAGACGTGCCCTGGCAGGATACAGGAATTGAGTCTGGAATTAGTTGTCAACAGATACACCCTGGAAAGATACAGGAATCGGATCTTCAAACTCTTCAGACGTGCCCTGGCAAAATACAGGAATCGAGTCTGGAATTAGTCGTCAACAGATACACCCTGGCAAGATACAGGAATTGGATCTTCAAACTCTTCAGACGTGCCCTTGCAAGATACAGGAATCGAGTCTGGAATTAGTCGTCAACAGATACACCCTGGCAAGATACAGCAATCGGATCTTCAAACTCTTCAGACGTGCCCTGGCAGGATATAGGAATCGAGTCTGGAATATAGTCGTCAACAGATACACCCTGGCAAGATACAGGAATCAGATCTTCAAACTCTTCAGACGTGCCCTGGCAAGATACATGAATCGAGTCTGGAATATAGTCGTCAACAGATACACCCTGGCAAGATACAGGAATCGGATCTTCAAACTCTTCAGACGTGCCCTGGCAGGATACAGGAATCGAGTCTGGAATATAGTCGTCAACAGATACACCCTGGCAAGATACAGGAATCGAATCTTCAAACTCTTCAGACGTGCCCTGGCAGGATACAGGAATCGAGTCTGGAATTAGTCGTCAACAGATACACCCTAGCAAGATACAGGAATCGGATCTTCAAACTCTTCAGACGTGCCCTGGAAAGATACAGGAATCGAGTCTGGAATTAGTCGCTCACAGATGCACCCTGGCAAGATACAGGAATCAGATCTTCAAACTCTTCAGACGTGCCCTGGCAGGATACAGGAATCGAGTCTGGAATTAGTCGTCAACAGATACACCCTGGAAAGATACAGGAATTGGATCTTCAAATTCTTCAGATGTGCCCTGGCAGGATACAGGAATCTAGTCTGGAATTAGTCGTCAACAGATACACCCTGGCAAGATACAGGAATCGGATCTTCAAACTCTTTAGACGTGCCCTGGCAGGATACAGGAATCGAGTCTGGAATTAGTCGTCAACAGATACACCCTGGCAAGATACAGGAATCGGATCTTCAAACTCTTCAGACGTGCCCTGGCAGGATACAGGAATCGAGTCTGGAATATAGTCGTCAACAGATACACCCTGGCAAGATACAGGAATCGGATCTTCAAACTCTTCAGACGTGCCCTGGCAGGATACAGGAATCGAGTCCGAAATATAGTCGTCAAAAGATACACCCTGGCAAGATACAGGAATCGGATCTTCAAACTCTTCAGACGTGCCCTGGCAGGATACAGGAATCGAGTCTGGAATTAGTCGTCAACAGATACACCCTGGCAAGATACAGGATTCGGATCTTCAAACTCTTCAGACGTGCCCTGGCAGGATACAGGAATCGAGTCTGGAATTAGTCGTCAACAGATACACCCTGGCAAGATACAGGAATCGGATCTTCAAACTCTTCAGACGTGCCTTGGTAAGATACATGAATCGAGTCTGGAATAGTCGTCAACAGATACACCATGGCAAGATACAGGAATCAGATCTTCAAACTCTTCAGACGTGCCCTGGCAAGATATAGGAATCGAGTCTGGAATTAGTCGTCAACAGATACACCCTGGAAAGATACAGGAATCGGATCTTCAAACTCTTCAGACGTGCCCTGGCAAGATACAGGAATCGAGTCTGGAATATAGTCGTAAACAGATACACCCTGGCAAGATACAAGAATCGGATCTGGATTCACGACAGTTGATAGTAATTATCTTTGTATTGATCTTTGTCCTGAAAAGACAAAACGTTAGTTGTATGCGATGT
The DNA here is from genome assembly GCA_948472305.1 of Vicia faba. Classification (NCBI taxonomy): domain Eukaryota; kingdom Viridiplantae; phylum Streptophyta; class Magnoliopsida; order Fabales; family Fabaceae; genus Vicia; species Vicia faba. The sequence continues at coordinate 467,720,203 of OX451735.1, read as the reverse complement.
CATGATGTATGACATGCGTGATGTTCTCTAGAATAAATGAGATTGTGTGATATGATGCGTATGCATGCTATAATGTATGAAGATGCGATGTTTATGAGCGTATTTTTGTCTAGGAAAGTAAATCCTTGACGAATGTCGGGAAGTCAAATCCTGGGCTGATGTTGAAGAATAGAGCTTTTGTTTCTGCTGGGGATGACAGTTGCAAGAATAAACTGGTAGGAGAAGATGACTCTGTTGAGGAATAAACTTGGCGGATAGATTACTCTGCGGGTAATACTCTGTGGGGAAGAGAGGTACTTTGCTGAGATGTTGATGATAACTCCGCTGGGGATACCGTTGATAAGCTCTGTTGGAAGTTTTGATGAACTCCACTGGGGAAAAGAAGACTTCGTCAGGGACGATCTTTCCGTGGCAATTGGCTGAGGATAACCCAGTTATATCCTGGTGGGGAAATAACCTTTGAATAAAGTCGGGGGAGCGTTCGTACTCTGTAGGTGATAAGCTTCCAGAATCTACTGGGGATAAGCTTCCTGGATCTGTTGGGGAGATTGATTGAGTTCTCCTGGGGAATCTTTTCAGATTGTACTGGGGAATGGCTCCACTGGATGTCCGGTATTCCGCCGGGGAACAATCTTATATTAAGACTGCCGGGGATGCTTGTTAGGAATGTCTGTATACTCCATTGAGGAATATTGAGATCTTTTGGGGATAACCCAACTTCCTTAAGGCTGACTGAGGATAACACTGCTCGGGGAGAGTGTTGCTGACTTGCTGGAGATACGGTGCCTTTTCATGGCTGATGGGAGACCAACTGCTTGGGGAGAATTGTTGAATCTTGTCTTACTCGGCGGGGAGTGAAGGTATCTGGGTTACATTCTTCAGCCGAACTTACCTTGGTACCTTGGTGGACAGAGCAATTAGACTGCTTAGACAATTTGTATTGCCCCAGTTTCTGCGGGAGAAGGTACCTGTGGAGGTGCTTGATAGCTGCCGATTGACGAATCTTCTTCTGGTAGGCAAGTGACGAGATGACGGGACATAGTCGTACGCTTTGATCCCTAATTTTTTCCTGGACCGCCCTTTCGGCTTTTCAGTCCACCAGGATACCCTTTTTTGCCCAAGCCGCCTTTTCAGGTTTTCGACTTGCCGGGTGTACAATTTTTTCATTTTCATCCCTTATTTTTGCCCGAACCCTTTTGGTTCGTCGGGAAGCCCTTATTTTTGCCTAGGCCAGTCAACCTAGCCGGTCTTTGATTATGCGTAGTATTTTTTCGACTATGTCCATACTCTCAGGATGTAGGGAGTTGTCACTGTCAGTGGTGTTGCCATGTTACCAGAAGATCTTCGTTTGATCATGCAGGATTCGTAGCTGGAATTCATGTCCAATGCCCCAAGTGACTCGGGTGGAGAATTTCCCCTGGTTGTTCGGCATTTTGAAAGATTCTCTGAATCTTGACTTAACTGCCCCAGATGATGGACAATGATCATGCCATGCCCCTTGATTAGAGGTGCTTTTGTTCACTAGATATTCTTCGTGCGAATTTCTCTGCTGCTTGAACAAATAATCATCTGCAAACAATATCATATCAAGAATGCAAAGCCTATGTCTGTTTTAAAGTTTTTGAAAATGCATTTTTCAGTAAAACAAGAAAATTTTGTAAAAAGGTGATGTCAACTCAGTATTTTACAGCAAGCCTTAAGGAGTCAGGATACCTCACATAACAGTATGCTTTCGAACTAACCCATGCTTCAGCTAGGACTTTTAAGGGTTGTAGCGTGGCCTGGTTCACGGTTTAAGAAACAAAGGATAAAGGCTCAAAATTTATTTGTACCCACCCGTACTTCGTGATGTTCTTCAAGCCTAAACTCGGCTGATCATGCATTAGACCTTGTTTGAGTCTTTGTCCTGATATTTCGGTGATGGTTCGGATTTTGATAGTTTAGAATAGGCAGTCATTTCCCTTTTTTGTTGAGGGTTTGTAGGACCTCTTTCTTTTTGATTTCGTTATCCCTGTTTTTTGCCTGAACTGTTTCTTTTTGGGATTGCAGTCAGCGGGATGCCCCAGTTTTTGTAAGTCTCCTTCATAGGTTTTGACTTATTGGGTTTTTATTTTGAGGGATAATGATTTCCTGTCTTTATGATTATACTGAATCATCACTGTCTTTTGTTTTATGAGGACCTCTTTGGGGCTATTCGTTGTGCACTTGGATCAACTGAGAGAACTACCCTGCCCCAGGTTATGATTAAGGGTTTTAATTTTTGAAAAGAAAAACTCCTACTTCTTTGGCTCAGAGGGGTTGACGAGGGATTATCTTCCTTATAACTCCAGTGTTTAGGAATTGAAACAATGCATGTACCTCATCAGCGGGGTCTGTTCAAAAGCATACTGTAAAGATCATGGTATCGCTTTCGTCATCCTCCCCAGCAGAGTCACCAGTTCTGTGATCGGTGGATTTAGAACTGACTGTTTTTAGCTGGTTTCGCGAAATGTCGCAGAAGCAAGAGTCGCCACCGTCTTTTATTTTCTCCAACATGGACAGGACAAAAGCACAGCAAAATTCCTTATGAGATTGTCTCTCGGTTCGGGAGGTAGATTTATAGAAAGGGAAGGTGTTAGCACCCTTTCTATCCATGGTTATCCATGGGCTCTTAGATACTTTCTCTTATGTTTTCAAAATGTTTGCTTTTCAAAATGTGAGTGGGTTTGAAAAAAGTTTCTTTGAAAGATTTCAGAATGACTCTTGTATCAGTCCTCAAGAGTGTTTGAAAAATTTGTTTTGAAAGCTTTTGAAAGTGTCGGTGTGAAAAGATTTTGATTTGTTTTTGAAGAGCAAGTATCCATGAGTCATCTACCTACCCTAAGGAATTAAGCTGTGTAGAAGTCCTTAAGGTAGTGCCATCCCACCATTGAGAGGTAGGTAGCACCACCGTTGGAGGTGTTCGGGTCAATTCGAGTGTAGGGACAGTGTGGTCACCGAAGCAACAGTAGGACACCTTAGAAGCTACCCTTATGTCCTTGATCCTTTCTTAATCCGAGGCAACCGTTTCGAGGCAACTATTTCGAGGAAACTGATTCGAGGCAACTGTTTCGAGGCAACTGTTTCGAGGCAACTGGATCATGGACATAAGGACCGCTAAAACGTCCTATACTTGACGACCACGTTTCGAAGGCAACGAGTGAGGCATACCCTAGAAGTGGTGTGTGTATTTGTGTGTTATTTTCAGTTTAACAGTTATCTTTGATCATGGCATTGTAAGCTACGCTTGTTTTTAATTGACATACATTCTTTCATGCAAGTTTAGAATTTAAGAGTGCGAAAAATTAAAATACGGAAATATAAAGCTACGCTATTACAAGGCGCGGGTCTATACATCGCCAAAATACAAAGACCCGTTTTTGATAAAGATGCGGAAAGTAAAAGAGACCTAATTACTATTACATTCCTTGAACAGTTACATAATAATCAATAAGAAAAGTAATGCGCGAAAGAGAAATTAAAATTGAACGTCCGAGGGTTTTGACCCTTTGCTTGAAATTAAATTAAATTAAAGCCTAATTAATTATTTAATTAAAGAAAAGAAAGTGTCTTTTATGTTTTTGGTATTTATGAAAATAAGGAAAAAAGAATTAAAGAAAACCCTAGTTCTAAATTATTTTAAATTATTAAAGAAAAAGGTCAAAATTAGGCTAATTAACTAAATTATTTAATTTGCATGTTTATTTACAAAAATAATAGTTAATAATAATAATAAATAATGAGGGTCAATAATAATAAAAAAGATAAATCAAAACCTAATTCTATAGAATTTTATTTATTAAAGAAAAAGATTGAATTAAACCTAAATTAACTAAATTAATTATTAACATTTATTTACAAAAATAAATTAATGAGTAAATTAATAAATAATTAAATATATTTTTGTATTTTGATTTTATGTTTTTATTATGTAAAAAATTATTTTAGTGAATTAATAAACATAATTAAAGCAATTAAAAGAATTAAAAAGAAAAGAAAATTAAATTAAATATACAAACAAGAGGGGGTGTCTGGCCTAAATGGAGGTAAAACTGCAGCAATTCTGGCCCAAGAGACAAGGCCTTTGTTTGACTTTCCAGATTGAGTGCACGTGGTTAACTAGGGTGCACCCTGGATCTCATTCAGTGGCCCTTGGATTAATCATCATAAGCGCGTGGCAGTCTTAAGCGTGAGTGCGTATGGTAGGCCTTTGGGTGAACGCTGCATGGAAACACGTTAGGATAAAAATTATGAAGTGTGGGGGGGGGACCTGGGAATCGAACCCAGGTCCCTATACCTGCCAGCCACATCTTCCACCAACTGAGCTAGGCAACGCGTTTGTATACATAGTAAACAATAAATGTAATATATGAAAGAAGTCAATTATGCCGCAAACGTTAAAAAACACGCTAAAGTTCAAATCTCCCAGTAGCGCTTGGACACCTCAGCTTTCTTCTTCGTTTGTACCTGCAATATGAAACAAGTAGCGGGGGTTTTAAACCCCCACAAACTGAAACTGTGAAAAATAGCGAACACGCGCACAGATTAAATAAATTGAGCGCGAGGGTTTCAATCGATTCGTCTTGTTGCCACGAATTTATCCATATAGGTTTGATGGTCCAATTTTTCCATACAAGGAAAGCCCTAATTTGGATGTTCTGAAACCCTAAAACATGTTAATGGCAAATCACGATTCAGAGCCTTATAACGCAATTAAATCATGTCATTAGCTTCAGAATGTTCCTGTGAATGCAAAACAACCAATAATATGTATCAAATGTGCATGAATCATGATATGGAATTCTGGAAAATATGGCAAATCGTCTGGCTTATGTTCTATGATTCTTTGCGCGTTCGGATTGATTCTTGATGCCAATAGACTCCTGGAAGGTCCAGCAACGTATTAGAAGCAATTTCAGGCCTTGAATTGTACTACAACTATGAAATCAGTTTCAATCTTTTTCTCTATTTTTTTGCAAATTGGTTATAAGTTTTCAGCAGCTTTTTCGTGTCTCTCTGAATAGGGTTCACTCTTGCATAAGTATGTGAAGCAAATTAGGTCAAAACAAAGCCCATGAATCCATGAATTGATGACTTGAATCTTTGATTGCTAATCATATCTTTTTTCAATCTTTTTCCATGGAAACTTTGCCAATTATGGAAGATCTTGTCTTGTTGATTGATGCACGAAATCCTTAGCATGTGTGGAGTATATTTGCTGCATAAAAAGATTTGACAACCATTTTTTGATATTTTTCTACAATTAAAACTAATTAAATGAATTAATAAGAATAAAAATTCAATTAATTAATTAAAAATAATAAAATAAATCCTTTTAAGCTCAATGGTTCGTGCATAAGCTTTGGGTAATGATTCAAGAAAGAATTTGAGGCCCATTAGCAATTTTGAAGTGTTTTAGGCAAAGTTGACTTTTGAAAGTTCCCAAATATTTCCCAACTTCTCCAATGCATATCTTGCTCAATTTTGAAGTTATGATCATGTTCTTTGACATTTTGGGAAGGTCTTGAAGTCCTTTAATCAATGTCTTTGGTCCCATGTCATTTTGATTTACCAATCTCAAGTTATGGTCTTTGACTTAAAGTGCCTTTTTGTTGACTTTCGAAAAATGACCTATAATGTTGAAATTGATAACTTTTTGTGAGAGCATTTCTTGGCTTTGGAATGTGAAGATGAGTTGTAGGAAATATCATCCCCTTCAAAATGAGCATTGGATGGGATTTTTCTGATAAACCATGAAGATGTTATGCCTTGGTCAATTTGCAGTTGACTTTTTCAACTGTCCAAAAATAGAAACTTTTGCATCTTGAGACTTTTTTAGCCATGCTTGTGGAATCATGATCAAGAATTGATCAAATGATGATTGTGGCTTCAAAATAAGATGTTGACCAAAAATTTTGACTTTTGACTGTCAAATGACCATTTTGCCTCTGCAGTTGACTGTGGAGCAATTAGGGTTTTTGACTGTGCAACTTGATGCTGTGAGTCTTGAAACTTGACATATGGATGCTTGACAATGTATATAGGCATGTGGGACTTGATTGGACCCTTGAAAATCTCAATTTCTTTGCCAGAACCAAAACCCTAATTTTGACTGTGTTAGGAGGTAATTGGACTGTGCAACCCTTGAGAGATTTTGAACCATGATCTTGGCAAATCTTGAAGAATATGGGAGGGCAACTTTTGAGGTACAACAGCGCTGGTTTATGAGATATGTCAAGAATATGATGGAATGGTAAGAACATGGTATTTCATGATTCAACCATCATGGGACTCCGATGGGTTATTCCTGCATATTGGTACCTTAGAAACAAGTTAGCAGGGTTAGTACGCGTAAAAACATAAACAAAAAAAAAATGCAAATTCATGCAATGATGTAAAATTGAAGATGCGTGTTCATGCTTTTCAGGTCTCTTGGATCATCAAAATCAATCCCTACTTACCAAATTGTGCTTCAGGAAGTGAATGGGAGGGTTAGTTTGTGGTGAAAGTGGCTGCAAGCTAGGGTTTCAAGTTGCCCTAGTTCTTTGATTTTTTTTTTGAATTTTTGAGAGGTGTTTCTTGAAGCAAGGGTTCATGTCTGCCTTTGTCTGAATGAGGAGATTATATAGCTTGAAATTAGGTCAGCCAAAGAGTGGGCTTGGACCTTTGTAAAAAGCCTTAGCTTATTCTTTTAATTTTGACTTTAAATTCATAAAAAATCAAAATAAATAGAATAAAAAATACATGGGGTGTATGAGTAAGCCTTGAGGTTCACAATGAGGCATATATCACGCATGAACCTCAAAATAATATCCCATTATCCCAAAAATTCAAGTTTGATCACTTCTGGTTTCATGCATTTGTTCAAATTTCCCAACTTGCACCATTCATAAATCTCTCAATTTTCATCATTTGAGGGTGATCTTGGACTTTTGGAAAGCTCAAGATGTCCTATACAATATCTCTTTTGATAATTTTTGCATTTGAAGAAATTACCTTGATGTAAATTGCCTTGACAAAAAGTGTCTTTTTGTTGACTTTTGAAATGACCTATAATGTATTGGCCCATATCTCTCAAATGAAGCATTTTTTGGACTTGATATTAGAGAGTCAATGATGTATAGAATTGAATTTCCTTAAAAATAAGCTTTGGTTGAGAAAACCTGATGAATAATGTGAAAGTTATGCTTGGTCAAAGTTCAGTTGACTTTTCCTTAAGAAAACCCTAATTTGGCAACTTTTGACTTTTGATGATTTGGGATTTTCCTTGATGAATCTTGATCAACCCTTGATAAAATGATGATTATGACTTCAAAATGTTGATGTTTACCAAACATCTTGAAGTTTGATTGTATGTTGACCACAATTGACTTTTTGTCCAATACAGTTAATTTTCAGTCATCTGAGCAATTGGCTGAGCAAACTTGTGATGCAAGGCATGAAACTTAGTATGAGAATTCTTGGAGACATATAAGAAACCATGACATTAACTTTAGGCCTTTGAAACCCAAACTTCTTTGAGAAAAGTGAAACCCTAGTTATAGCTCAATTGCTTAGGAAAAGAATTTGTCTGATCAATTCTTGAGCAACCTTGACCAAATGAAAACCCTTGAAGCATGAGAAGATGTCTTAAAGAAAAATGGGAGGGCAAATTTTTGGGTTCAACACCTAGGTCATGATAAATGCACAAGTTTTTCCTCGTATTATCTATCCTCTAGGTTGTGGTGGATATGCAAATCATCAGGTTATGTTGTTTATCCTTTAGGTCGTGGTAAATACATAACTTTATCCTCATATTGTTTACTCTCTAGGTTGTAGTAAATATACAAAATTTGTGATATAACTCCATGCATTAGTCTCGAAGTAGCTATATGTTATCTGCATTTATACAATATAATCCATTACATTAGTCTCCATGCGACAATGAATTATCAAGATCTATTTTATTCATCCCCTAGGTTGTTATGAATAGACAAAATTTGTGTTATAAGCTTACTATGTTAGTATCGAAGCATTAGTAAGTAAATTTTTAAACTTGGGTTATCTACCTCCTAGGTTACGGTAAATATGTGATAAACCTACGATCTCTCTTAAGTATTGACGAGTTATCCGTGTCGTCGTATCTAAGTCGAATCAAACTCTTTTTGAAATTATGGTAAGATAATACATCATCATTTATGCTTATTCGTCATACTCTTTGGAATGTTGTACAGTGTATCCTTATAATATTTTGGTCAAATTTTGGGGTCTTATATTATTTAATAAACCTCTGATTTTAATGTGCGAGACCTGGGTATTCTCGCACCCTTCAATCAAAAGGTAATTAAATAGGGGTGGTTGTCATACCCCAAATTTTCCCCATTACAATGGTCATATTATTTCTATGTTTCTATTTTATAATCGTATTATTTAAATTTTGTCGGTTTGAATTTTAAGTATAATAGGGGTTTAAATCCTAAAGAGGGGTATATCATGCCATGGGGGTTTACTGAACTGTCTCTAGACAGACTGGCCCATTAAAATTGCTAAAACTATAATAGGGTGTATATATACGTAGGGGAGGTTTTGCCTTAAAGCAGAGGGCCCGTTGTTAGAGGACCATGTTTAATCATTGTGCAGTCTATACAAGGGGGAGAGTATTTTTGCTACACAGGGATGTATTACTTTTAGTTCATTTTTTAGATTGGCCCATTGCAGTTTTTAGGCCCGCTTTAGAAGATATTAGGGGGTGTGTTTTAGTAGGGCTAGAGGTTTGTTCAAAGAACCATCACATTTTGGGTCTATACGCAGGGTGCAATTCAATGGCCCATTAAAGAAGAATTTGCAGGCCCTTGTTTTATTTTGTTGACTGAAGTCAACCCTCATTCAAATTATTTTACTATTATTTTCTTTAAATTTAATAATCAACTATAATTGTATCATTATTTAAAATTGTTAAATTTATTAATTATTATATTATCTTTAATTTGTTAAACGCGTTGACTAAGTCAACCAAATCCAAAAAGGGTTTTGAAACCCTTATTTCCAACCCAGCGGTGGCTTGTTCTTCGTTCTTCTTTGCTAAGCAAGCCCAGAGAAAAATGCAAAACGAAAGAGAATCTCTGAAAATAAAATACAATCAAGTTATGCTAAAATCAAATATCATAGAAAATCAAATCTTTGAGTCTTATTACAAGAGCAAAATTGTCCAAATTCATACAGAAGCCCTAAAAATCTATTTTTACAAACAAATCTAAATCAATTCTATCAATCTCCTAATTTTTAATGGAAATCAAACAAAAATTTCCTAATTTAATCTAATCTAAAACCTATAAATAGAACACTAAAAATTCTAAGAAGGAGGGGAAATATTTGTTACAAACGAAGAACGAAAGGAGGAATAGAAGAGTTGAGATTTGGGTTTCAATTTGTAAACCTCTAGATATGTGGTGTCTTTGTCGTCGCCTTCGAGTCTCGACCCTTATTCCCCGTATCACTTCCATCCCTCATACCGGCGAACGGAAAAGAAAGAATAAAAATTAGGAGGAGGAACCAGAAGCAGAACGAAAAGAGTAACTATGAACTCAAGTAAGCCTGAAACCACTTAGCTTTTAGAGTTTAGATTACCTGATGATTGGTGTTTTATTGCGTGATTGGATTTTGATTTGGGATTTCTGGGTTCAAATTAGGTTTTTAGTGTTAGGTTAGGGTTAAGGTTCTTCCTACTTAGCGTTAGGGTTCATCCTAGAACCCTAGGGTTTTTGGGGTTTGGATGAATATAGGGTTAGGGTTTTTGGGTTGAATGAAGATCATATAAAGGTTTGAATGTTTTCTAGAACTTGGGATAAAGGGATGAAGATCCAGGTTGAACATCAACCGAAGATCTGGGTTTCATATGGTGGTTGGTAGTGGCTCGAGAGGCTGAGGGGTGGAGCCACCGGCGGAAGCGATTTTTGGTCGACGAAGCGATTTCCGATTGCCTAGAGAGAAGTAAGAGCTTTTCTCTCTAAAAATACAATAGGTTTGTTTGTTTTGGGATAGAGAGAGAAAGAAGAAGATAAAATGGGGCCCAGCATTGATTCTATGTTTTTATAAACCCACTCTACGCTTTATGTGTTTCCCTTACCGTGCGCCCTCACATCACACACCTCTGATTCTAATCAAACAATTTCAAAATTGCATCCCCACCTAACTCCTAACGCGCGCTCCCACACAACTCCAAGCGAACCCATAATGTGTTATGGGCTTTCTCAAATTTCGTTTGGGCCTAAGGGCCTTATAATCACACCCTCTGTTTTACTGCATAACCGATAAAATATACCCCCATGTGTTCTTGGCCAAGTCCAACATCTGGACTTAGGCCCTTACTTTCCAGACCCCCCCCCCCCCCCAATTTTGATGTCATGTTCAAACGTTCACCCCCTACGTTTTGGGCCAAACCCAATATTTGGATTTGGGCCCCTGTTATTCACACCCCCGGGTTTTCTTGCCCTAACTAAATTTACACCCCATGCATTTTTTTCAAATTAATTTATTTTTTATAATTTAGTTATTTATTTATTTTTTAACTTGTCACATTAACCTATTATTTTGCATAATCAATAAATAATTGTAATATTTATTTTTATAAAAATATTTAACATATTTTTAAAAAATTATAAAATATCTATTTACTAATTGAAATCTTTTTTTTAAAATACTAATTATTCTTATATATTTGCATTAAGTACTTTTCATTCAAATTTGCATCATATATTCGAAAAGTGCTAACCAATCAATTACTAAGTGCTTTTTAATAACATAATTCAAATATATTTATTTTCAAAAAGGATTATGGAAATTTCTTTTATCGACTGCGAACTACGTCTACAATTTTGTTATTTACACATCTAGACTTGGTTCAAGGAGAATTCGAGATATTTCTATATTCCATAAAAAAACTAACCAAACAACTACGAACTACGAATTGGGACTTTGATTCCTCATAAGAGGATACGTAGGCATACGAATTAAAATCGGGGCAAATTTTCTAATTAAAAAAATTAAAACCATATTCCTAAACCTTAAGCATAAACCCTAGTATCCTTGTGAACAAGGTAGATGAAGGGTGCCTAACACCTTCCCTTCGTCTAAACCGAGTCAACAACTTAGAAATATTTGATCCAAATTAGGGTTGTCTATTATATTCCCTTCCTTAGGATAAAAATTAATGGTGGCGACTCTATAATTTTACCTGGTTATTATACTTATGACCATATTGTCAACTGTAAATGGACAGAGTCGACCAAAAGAGTCATGAAGAAAAATTTCTACAAGAAATATTGCCTGCCATAATAGTAAATACGAAATTTGAATCAAACAAAAACAAATAATGATCTAAAAAGTAAATCAAATTATATAACATGCATACCAATTTTAGAACTGCTTGACGTCTCCAATGATACCTATCGACCGAAGGCGAAGGGTCCAACCAAATCAGTTTCTTTCAATTAAATCAACAACCAGAAGATACCAGCACCACGCTTTGTCATTAACAGGAATAAAAATCTATAAAAAATAAAACTGATATTAACTAGTATGAAAATAATTAACAAATTCGATTATAATAACTATTTTTGTAAAGTAGCAGAAAATGACCTTTGACATATATTGAGATGTTGTAGTCATGTATTTTTCTTGATAAATACTCCTCATATAGTCAGCTGAATGTTGGTTGTCCAAAGTGTATTGCTTAAAGAAAATATAGTTTAATTCAATAATTATTTCTTAATGAATTTAAATGTAATAGTTGGAATAGTAGTGGTAATCACCGCAAACTCTGTAGGCAAATACCAAACAGACCATGTTTTTCCTAAGATCCTTATCACATAATTTTGGGTCTCAACAACTAGATTAAGAATCTGTAAAGTCAAATGAAAATGGTATTAGGTCAACATTTTACTTAAATAGGAAATTAATTTAATTCAAATCATGTAAATATAACCTCTTGGTCAATAGGACATGTAGGCATCAGAGACTTAAGTGCCTTCCTATCCCCAACTACATCAGATTTAGTTTTAACCAGAACGTCATCACTACAAAGAATAAATTTATGCAGTTTTATTACTCAACTGTTATCAAAATAACTGTGAAAAATAAAATTTATAATTAGGTTTTAGCATGTGAATTAAAAATACATACTCATTTGTGTTCTCATTATCAGGCATAAAGATGTATGCGGTTAGGTAAGCACAAATGAAATCCAATTTCATATCTGGGGTGGGTCTAAAAGTCATAGGCATCCACTGTCATCAAATAAATATGACACTGTTATAAATATTAAATGGATATAATGTTATATTAGGTTTGATTTAAAAAATTAGTCAATACTTGCCGAAGGAATTTCAAAATTACTTTTGGTTACATCATATTCAATCAGGCATCTTGGTTGATTGTTCAGGTAAAAATTATGGTCATCGTAATCTTCAGGCTGACAGAACAAATTCCTCTTAATCTTGTTGTATTGATTTTCATGCAGCATTTCAGTCACCTCTTTTGTAATCTTGAATTTAGGAGGGGTTGATGTGCCCAAATACATTTTAAATTTGGACTTGGTGGATTTCCTCTCGGTTGCTGACCTTTTTTTAACCAAATTTGTACGATCCACTATAGGGGTTGAAGTTGTGGAGTCATAATCTTTTGAGTTGTCGTTGTCATGAAACATTGGGCCAATAGTTTGGTGACTACCAAAATCATTTAACAAATCAGATTAGTAATGGTAAGAAAAGGATTAATAAGTAAAAAATTTAAACAATCCTTTTGAAGAATCTATTACTGAAAACTTAACACACGCCTCACACAATTAATGGGAAGGTTTTATAAATCAAACAAGTTTTTTGGAGAAATTTATCATAGAAATTTAACCATATGATTTTTGGAGAAAGTTTTCAAAAAGTAAATGCTTCCTTATTGAAACAACCAGCAGAACAATCATCGAGAGAAAATCAATAAAGTCGCCATCGAACGTTTTTTATCCCACAGGAAGAGAAAGGTAAACATCGAGTAAAATTAAGAAGGGTAAAATCAAGGTCTCACGACCGAGAGATATGGGTAAGGTAGTTGATTATGCAAGGGGAAGGTATTAGCACCCCTCACATTCGTGGCACTCTACGGGGTCCACTTTTGTTGTCTAATCAAAGGGTGTGTTCAAATCTAAAGCTTACGAGCTAAAGGAAAAATGCAAAGAGGGAATGCATGCAAAAGAAAACACGGGAAAAAGAAGGAATATTTATAAAGTTTCTCTCTCCAGGGTCCCGTGGCCAAATGCCTACGTATCCCTTTTAAGGAATCAGAGTGTCGTAGTCCGGCTTAAAAGTTTCCATTTGTTTTGTGTTTGTTATGGATAATGCCGCATTCGCATCCTTATGGTTAGTATTATAATTCGTGCTTAGCATTGCAGCTCGTAAAGATACTAATGCTCGGCCCTTCACACACTTAGCATTTCCAAGTTATTCGAATTTGAAACAACACATCCTTATTGAAAAGGTTTTAAAGATAAAAAAGGTCCGAAGATAAAAAAAGTTTGCATTGGTTTGTACTTTTTATTGCGAAAGAATTTGCGATTTGAACCATAATAAAGTCCGAAAGTGAAAATAGAGTGAGGCTCGGTCTAAATTGATTCTCTCTACCACAAAAGACTCAAATGCATATGATTCACACCTTCCTTTATTAAGTGTTTGGGGATTTTCAAAGAAAAAGAGGTTTTAGTCTTAAGAATGCAAAAGGAAAAGAAAAAACATCTAAGGGAAACTATCTAGCTCTATACCCTAATGTTATGATACAATGATAGTCCTAAGGTTGAGGTTTGAAAGGGAAATATCTATCTAATTTAGTATGCATAGATTATAACCTAATGTCCAACTCGAATCGATAACGAAACAAGAAATCCTAAGGGAACATGCAAAGGTTACAATCTAATATCCAACTTGTATCGAAAACGAGACAAGCAATCCTAAGGGATCATGCAAAGGTTTAAAGAGAAGCGCAACATAAGTGCAACCAAACAAAGTCAAGCCGAAGCCAAAACAAAATCAAATGCGAGATAGAAACAACAAACAAAGAGTCCAATAGATCTCAAAGTGGGAGTAAGGAACTCTTTCCACTTGATTTTCTCGAGTACCGACATCGAGTAACAACTAGGAGCGTCAACGTTTAAAGAAATGTGAGCTAACATCATCGAAATAAATGACAAAGTGTGGGGGTTGGTTACAAACACTTTTCCATTTTATTTGACTCAATGGACAAGAATAAGCACAGTTTAAAGCATCAACGTAAAACGCGAGCTAAGAATGACATGGACTAGAAAGCGTGGGGGCTGATTGTGGACCCTTCGTTCCACTTATTGGAATCGATAGAAAGCATAAAATAATAGGGAAATGGGAGGAGAATTTCCTTCTTTGATGACTTTTGCACACAAACGAACACAAATATGGCCTCTTTCTAAGGACTTTGCAAAATAAACATCGCCTCTTTTGAGGACTTTAACCAGATTTTCCCACCTAAAGTAAGGACTCCAAGTCATTCATATCTATTCCTAATTCTCATGTCAAGGAAAAGAAAATGCAATATGGAAAATAAAATTTAAATCAGATTAATACCAAACAAACAAGAGTTCGTAGCAAGCATGCTAAAGCAGAGAAACCCGGAAAACTTCGTGCAAGCTTCACCAAGAAAAAGAGAAACAATCAGAAATAATGTCCAATATCAAAATCAATATCACAAATGCAAAAATAAAGTGCATGCGGAAAATCCATTGCATCAAGTCAAAGTTCCTGCACAAGACAAGTCTATGCAACCAAACAATAATCCAAACGTCGCGTGTCGCACGACAAAGGCCTCCAAAAGCTTGCACAAGTCACAAAACGAGTTAGAAATTAACAAGACAAAATAAGCTAAGCTCAATTATAAAAACAAAACTAAAAAACAATAGTGAATTACAAAGGAAATAAGTCTAAACAAGTATTGTAATATGAAAGCCAACAACGGAGCAGCAACGTTGTTATCTCATGAACCGCATAAAATATCGATCTGAAATTGAGAAAACTTGATATCAATCACAAACTAAAGCCAAGGCATGTTCCTTATCCATAACACAACAATTAAATTTCATATTTGCACCCATTTACCGGACTTGGCAGCATTGTCGTTAACACATGAATCGAGCAAAATAACAGTCTGAAATCATTAAAACTTGACATAAATGTCGTCCAAGTACCAACATAAAGTCGCTTGAGCATTAACCATCAATTAAATAGTGCCTTAAGCTCAACTTACCGAAACCGGGAAGCATTGCACCGTGTCACAAAATCAACCGAAAAATTGTGTCAGAAACGGTATAACTCAACCCCAACGGTCAATAAACGCACAATTATGCATAAGTAAGCCTCAAACAAATTTTGAAAAGCAACTTATAAGCCATTTGTAATGTCCGGGCAGAAATATATACATGTATCAAAATCGGACAAAAAATAGTTTAAAACTCACTAACGGATACACAAAAATATTCACTGATTCATGTATCGTCGCTTATAAATTACAAATGTTATGTAACAATTAAATCCATATTCAAGCAATGATACCAAGCCTTAAACACAATTATTCAAGTATTGATGCAATTAATCGGATCGAAGCATTTTAATGTAGAAAAAAATAATTCACCATCAAATTGATCTGAAATTGCATTACCACATGAAATCCACATCAACTCTCATCAAAATTCCATAATCAACATTTAGATCTAAATTCGGTATTCAAAAATCAACATTAATTTTACCGATTAAATTAAGATCTATATCGATTAAAGAAATGTTCAACCAATTCCACATCTCAACATCATTGAAAATTAAGAATCAAATATCTCTCAAATAATGTTCAAGAATTCAACTCATGTAATAATTAATTAATTCAAGAATTTCAAATAACGTTCAACTTATGAATTCAATTAAGCACTTATTCTCAAGAATTCAAATAATATCCAACTCATGAAATCATTTCAACTCAAGAAATTAATTCAAGAAGTGATAAGGAATTTACCGAAATCAACACAAGCCAGTGAATCAGAGAGAAAATTCGCGAACAAGACGGAGGAGAGTCACCGGGAAAGTTGACGGAGGGAGCTAGCTCGTCAAATCGCACCGGACAGAGGGAGATTATGAGATCACACGATGGTTGAGGCAGAGACCGATCGTGAGAGCTTCAACGAAGCTTGTGCAGCCGAAGGTAGGTGGTGGAGATGTTCGATTTCAAAGAGGAGAGTGATGAAGATGAAGTTTGCTCTTGATTTCTCCTTTTATGTTCTTAAGAAGTTTGAGAGAAGGTTGAGAGAAAATTGAGTTTGATTTGAGAGAGATTTGAAATAATGAGTGTAGTTGTGTTTGAAATTTGAATTTCAAAATATATAGTATTGCCTCCAAACTAGAATTTTTGACTTATTTCGTGCACAGTGCGAGATCGAACCCCAAGCTCATGACACACGATGTGAAATCCTGACGCACGACTTGAAACAAATATGTCAATGATGAACTTTGTGATGTGGTGCCGAAATAATCATCCCATTACGATAAAAATTGAGCAAGTTATGTTGCTCTAAATTGCAATAAATTCAGTTTGCAATTCACAATAAAAAATTTTACAACTTATTTTGTGTACGGTGAGCGAACAAACCACAAGCTCATGATGTTCAGTGCAAAATCCGAACGAGCAACCTGAAAAAAATTATCAGTGACAAAACCTGTGACATCGTGCCTAAAGAATTACCCCGATAGTAAAAAATCGAGCAAGTTATGATTTTTTGAATAGCGAGAAACAGTGGACTTATTTTGCTGTCTTGAAAATTTTAGCTTATTTTCATGTGCACTTTAAGAAGCAAGCCACAAACCGAAGCCTTCGAAGCGCAATCTGAACTCGAGACCTGAAGCAAAGTTAAAGCTAATGAAATTTGTGATCTCACACTTCAAAAATCGTCCCAATTCAATAAAAATGGAGAGAGTTACAATTTTTACAATATCGAGAAATAGTCTGGTAGCAAACTATTTTGGGGTGCAATTTTCTCTGGTAATTCGCACATTCAGAGATCTTCTGCCAAGAATTAACCTCTGGCCCTAACATACGAATTAAAGATAAATTCAAGACGGATTTTTATCCCAAAGAACCACTCAAAAACATAGAACTGAGTGAAAGTTGTGAATTTTTGAACATCAGATAAACAGTAGTTCAGCCTATTATTTTCACAGTATTTTCACCGTATATCTTTAAAGTCTTCGCACATTTGGAGATCTTCCTCAACGAATTGACTTCCGGTCCAAACACAAAGATTGAAGGAAATAAAAATATGGTTCAAATGCTCAAAGAACCAATTAAAGATGATTTTCCCAGTCAGAAGTTACGGATTTTTAAGCATCTGAAAACTAGCGAACCAACAAATCCATTATATAACGCATTTCAGGTATTTGGCGCTTTTAAAAAATCTTGCTCATAAAATTAGCCCTTAACCTGAACAGATGAATTGGTGAAGATCTCAAGGCGATTCTGAAGACTAAAGAACCATTCCTAGACCATTTTCCAATCTTAATTTATGAATTTGTGAACTCGCACTGCCGTGTACTGAATTTCTGTCTACACGGTCTCAAATCAAATGAAATGCTTGACTTTTTATGCAATTCTAAGCATTCCAAGACACATAAGAGCTTGATATGATGATGAATTGATTTTTTGTTAATTTAACGGATTGGAACACATGTGGAGTGCATTTAAAATCTGAAAACCTCAAGTTCTGCTTCACAGTGTTGTTTAACAAAACAGTCGTCTTTCGCAATTCTTATCACAAAGAAAACTCTTGATTTCATGAGAATAGACGCTCTGAAATATATGTATGCATGTGATGATAAAGTATAAGCCAATTAGGGTTAAAATTAAAAGAGCAAATTTTGGGGTACAACACTTATGTAACAGTAACTGGTTCCCGTTTCATTTACTTATTAACAAGTTATTTGAAGCAACTTTACATGAAAATGATGGATATATTAAGTAGAAAATTAAAAAAAAAGAGTTATTAACTTGATGATATCACAATAATATTAGTTTTGAATTTTTGTGAGTCTTTGAGAACTGCTCCATGATTTCAATGGAATGAGTTGAAGTCTTTGTAGTCCTTCTACTCCTCTTATCAGGGGTTGGAATCCTTTTACCTCTGGGTGTTGTGCATTTGTTTCCCATGGATGATGGAGAAGTTTGTTTCATTTTGGATGCTTGTGTTTGATTAATCGGTGTAGTATGACAATTCAAAAGTCATAGGAGTTGTGAAGTTGTAAGTTTTTGTAAGAGTGCATGCTTAATTTATAGGGATTTTGAAGCATCTTGTACATGTAAGTAATGATTATTATGCCTAAAAATGCATTGTTAGGCATACCAATAGTTATTTCACATTTTATCTTCTCAATGTACTTGACAAAAGCAACTTTTTGGTGCACAGTAAATGTTGTAAAAAAACTTCGGGTTCACATTAATTAGTAGATTTAGTGTCATACTACAAGTGTTTAATCTGTTTGTTTCTTTTTTTTTTAAAGTTGAATTGAAGAAAAGGGAGAAGATAGAGTTTGAGAGCCAGGGTTTAATATTACAGTATTGTTAGTATTAAAAATAAATAATAAAATAACTTGGTAACAATGCATGAATACAAAACAACTAAAAAAAAGAAAAATAAAAAAGGGGGGTTCACTATGGATCGAACCCACGCCCTTGTGTATGTAGAGTGTCTTTAACCAACCCTCTCTCCACTGGGGCGCTATGCCAATTCATAGTATATATTTGAATATGATTAAAAGTTGACCCATTTAATTGGCTTTGATCATTGAAGTTTATTCATAGTTGACCCATTCCATTGACTTTAATCATTGTATGTGATTCGTAGTTGACCTATTTCAGTGGATTTGATCATTGCATGTGACCCATTCCATTGGCCTTGATCATCGAATGTGATTCATAGTAGACCCACTGCTGCAATCACGGTCATCGTATTCTTCAGGCTTACAGAATATTATTCATAGTTGAACCATTGTTGCATTTACTTTGATCGTAGAATATGATTCATAGTTGAACCATTGTTGCATTGACTATGGTCGTAGAATATGATTTATAGTTGAACCATTGTTACATTGAATTTGATCATAGAATATGATTCATAGTTGAACCATTACATTTACTTGGATAATAGAATATGATATTAGTTGAACCATTACATTTACTTTGATCATATAATAAGATTCATAGTTGAACCATATGGTCATAGAATATGATTCATAGTTAAACCATTATTGCATTGACGTTGATCATAGAATTGGGTTCATAGTTGAACCATTACATTTACTTTGATCATAGAATATGATTCATAGTTGAACCATTATATTTACTTTGATCGTAGAATATGATTCATAGTTGAACCATTGTTGCATTGACTATGGTCGTAGAATATGATTCATAGTTGAACTATTACATTTACTTTGATTGTATAATATGATTCATAGTTGAACCATTGTTGCACTGACTTTGATCATAGAATATAATTCATAGTTGAACCATTACATTTACCTTAATCATAGAATATGATTCATAGTTGAACCATTACATTTACTTTGATCGTAGAATATGATTCATAGTTGAACCATTGTTTCATTGACTATGGTCGTAGAATATGATTCATAGTTGAACCATTACATTTACTTTGATCATAGAATATGATTCATAGTTGAACCATCTACTTAAATATTTTTTTTTTATTTTAGTGAAAATTATAATTTTTAAATACGATAGACTTAAATATATTTTTTAAATTTTAGAGAAAATTATATTTTTTTAAATACAATAGACTTACATATAATTTTTGAATTCTAGTGAAAATTATAATTTTTAAATACAATAGACTTAAAAATAATTTTTGAATTTTTGAGAAAATTATAATTTTTGAATACAATAGACTTAAATATATTTTTTGAATTTTAGAGAAAATTATAATTTGAATGAAATAGATAATTTTTAAACGAAATAGATAATTTTTAAATGAAATAGACTCAAATAATAATCAAAATCTGGTACAGTCAATTTTGACAGAGTTTTCCACTGTTTTAAATCACGACCGCTTATTTATTATGGAAGGTTGTGATTAATCTTTCACCTATATATATTAACCATTGATTTATATTGGACGATTGTTAACTATACTATGTCAATGCATATTTTGCACCAAGTTGAATCTAAATCCTTCCTGCTGCTTCATCTTCTATGTCGCTTCATTTTTCGTTCTCTCTCACCTATATCAAAGTGAAATCTAAAAATTTTCTTTGGAGGGAATCCTCCCCCAAATACTCATACCACATTCCAATGAAGATTTTGCACGCCTACAAAAAGCTTCTTGTATCATATCTTCACAAACCCTTAATTCTTAATTTTTCACATCCCTTCTTCACATTTTCCTTCACCTTCAACATTCGTTCAATCATGTCTTTGGCATCTGTTTTAAACTCCATGCTGCTTCAAATACCAGAATGTGGTTTCAATAAACCAATGAGATTGTTCGTCTCCAATTCAAATGATAACCCTAAAGGAGGTATTGGAAATATGCAAATTGGGGGGTGAGTTTGATTTCATTTTAGTTGTTACGATTTTCTTATTTTATGAGTTGGAGTTTGTTATTGTTTTGTTAATTTTTATACAATTTCTTATTTTAAACAATATCTTACTTAAAGCAATTTGTTATTTTATGTTTATTTTCATTGTTCGTTTAATTCATTTATAGGCAATGACAAGATGTAACTTGTCCATATGGGATGATGATATTGATGGTCAACCTCCATATGTTCGTAAAATAGGACAAGAAACCAGAAATTTTTTGTTGGATTCGAATGATGCAAATACACACAATGTGAAGATATGTTGTGGTTTTAGCTGCTCGAAGATTTTGAAGGACGTGACTACCACAGTTATAGAACTTCAGTGCAAAAAAGGAGAAAAGATGAAGGTGAAACTACAAAATGAAAGAAACACATCCAAGATGTTTAAGACCTTGCTGTTTTTTTCTTGGATTATCGTCATTAGTTATTTTAAGATGTTTTAGATGTTTATGCCACTAAGTATGTTGAACTGTCTAAGTTTGTTGCATGCCTAATACAATAAATATTGCATTCATCTCAGCTTGGTTATGTTTTTGATATAGTTTTTTATGATCAGACAATTAAGATTGATTATGTAAAAAAATTGAACTGGTGGTATACAAGAAAAAATACGTGTAAGATTTGATTTGGTTGCCACTGATATTTCGTAACTTATGCACCATTGATACACCAATGACAGACCATATTTTTGTTAGTAGAGTTTTTAGTATGTGTTAGCCAAAACAGATGTACCATAAAATACCTTCAATTGATACACCATTAATTTGTTCAACTGATACACCATTAGACAATGTACATTTTATTTGGTTAGATGAGTGCTTGTGTGTGAAGTAGGTGCTTATGGACCAAATCCTATGTGTGACCTTGTGGAAAATCTAGAGGATGAGAAATATTAGAGTGTTTGAAGGAAAAGAAGTGGATCCAATGAGAGTTGCTAAAGAAGTAATGGATGTCGTGCGAGAGTCTTTGGTGAATGCGCTTGCTGGAAGGAGGAAAAAAGTGGAGGAGCCTGAGATTAATGAAGAGTTCCACTCGGTTTTTGTTGATGCAGGCTGTTTTCCCAATGGCATTGTTGCTTTTGGCTGCGTGTTAAGGGATAGTAAGAAGGAAGTGGTTCTGTCTACAACAAAGGACATGAACCAAGAAATTTGATGTTGGATTCGAACGATGCAACAACACACAGTGGGATAATTTGTTGCAATTGCTCATAGCTTTTGAAGGATTTGCATTGCATTGTTAAGGAGCTTCAATACAGTAAAGGAGAGTAGATGAAGATGAAACTGCAAAATGAAAGGAAAATCTCCAAGATTTTTAAGACTTTGTTTTTATTTTCTTGGATTATTGTCATTGCATATTTTAAAGTGTCTGATTAATTTATCTAAAGTATTTTGTGGATTACGGTTTATGTTACTAATGACCTAATTTCTGGGTTTTTGTTTATGTTACTAATGACCTAATTTATTTATTTTAAGAAAAGAAAACTGATAATGCAAAAATGAATACATGTGATTGTTTTTAATAAATTTTAATTAAATAGGGAATGTGTAGGCATAAAGACCGAGTTATTTTTTAGTTGTTTTGCATCCATCATAGTTTTTTCAACCCTTAAAATTAAAAAATATTTTATATGTAGCTGATAAACGTTGATTTAATTTAATATTATACACAAGCAACACAATAATTCATTACACTTACTTCAATAGTACATTATCAAACTCAACATTTGATTCATTTCAACATCCATACATTTTACACTAACTGGAGATGGTCGGACTTTTTCAATATGGGCAGCCCTAAACAGACAACAACAAAACATACTACCAACTACTTACCAAAACATCAAATAAAATTACTTTGCATCTTCAACCAAGTTTCATTCTAAACATAAAATCAAACGTATTACATCATAAAACAAACAAACATTCTTGTAGGAGGATTTGTCACAGTGCACTCAAGAACATCACCTGCCCTCAGACAAGTTGCTTTAACATACTCATACCAATCTAAGCAAAGATATCTCTCTCTCTTGGCTTTCTATCAGTCTTAAACACACATGGGTAAACAGCATTTGTGTGAACATCAACAAGGTCTATCTCAGTTTGCAACGGTAATAACCAATCTTCAGCAACAGTAGTCGGAAAGTGATGCATTTTAAATATGTTTCATAATACAACATCAGTATTAATACATGCGTATCTAAATTATAACATGTCTATTAAAATTACAGGTTCACATTGCTTACAAAAACATTCTTGCCTCTTGCAGCAATAGCAGTGACACGATAATTTAATGAAATGCCATTTTCTTCGACCACAGGTTCATCGAAATTTTCATCCATCTCTTCTTCACCTTCATCACTTTCAAGTTCACTGAGATCTACATTCTCTTCAACCTCATTGTCAACGTAATTACCTAAAAACTCAGCCCATTAATCATCAATCCTTTAAAAAGATAAACATGCAACTATAAAATTTACAAATCAAATCATGAAACAATAAAACTTGAAGATGAAATATGTAAACAAAAATATGTAAGCAAATGATAAACATGATTGTGTATCACTTGAAGTCACTGACCGAGATTCACCACTAGACATTTCTCAAGAGGAAGAACACCTAACAATTCACTTAAAAACAGGTTTTTTTTCCTTATGTTATTTTTTCCTCTCTTGGTGGTACTATATATATGGGGGAAAATGTTATAAGTTTAGTTACACCTAACCTAAATAGCATTCATTGGCATTAAATCTAAATGGAAAAAACATTAATGAATGTTGGGAATATAACCATTACTTTATGCATATAATTAGGTGATCAATTGTTGAATTATATTAAATTGTATCAATATTGATTTGACTCCACTGAACTTAAAACCTCTTATGTTATGACACAAAAAACATATATAGATGGAGGTATTCTAACCTTACCTGTGTCATACCATTAAAAATCACCTCCAACACATCAATTTTCATGCATGCTCAAATTACAGCTACTTCAATGCTCATTCAAGTACCACCATTGTTCATCGGTTGTTATAGCCTACCGAAACACGAATATGAATTTTCCATAAGACTCATTAGATAGAATGGGTATACGGCTTGTACTTGCATTGGATGTAACACATGATCCACCATTGGCATCATAGTTTGCAGTTCATACATTACAGGAATTGGTTTGCTTGTGCTTCTAATTTCCGCGCGTGCAGTCGTTGTCACATTAGCGCCGCGAGATTTCGGTGGTTCTGAATGTTTATTTTGCACACTACTTTCACCATTGCGACCTATTTTTACTTTCTTGTTCTGTTTTAAAAAACAAATTATTATTTTGATACAGATAATAACACGTTATAATTAATACAACATATCATACATTGTATAAAAAACATTTAATACCTTCACAACTTGGCTTAAAGAATCGGTTACTGACAACGAATCCATACCAACATTTCATTCAGATGGTGCATTTTCTGTACCCTACAAATTATTCCATAGAAACTACTATGTTTATCAAAAGAGCAACAAATTGACTCAAACAAACAGAATATAATTTTTGAAATTATCGAACAATTCCTTGCATTACAAGTTCTACTGTTGCATTTAGAACATCGCCTAATAGCTTTTGTGTCATTATTTTTTTTCTTTGGAGCACCTTTTCTCTTCACAGTCTTTGGATCACCTACGGCTGAATTTGATTCCCAAATATGATCGTCCGTATTGCAATACTTTTTTTGTAAATTCAGAATGTCATCCATTATTTCCTCATAAACACCATCCTTTTTTTTGAAGCTTCTTTGCAAAAAAGTAGTAAATGAATAACAATATGCACCAAACCGAGCTTGCTCAATCATACTAGAATCAATAGTACAATTACAATTGATGTTCAAATATTGAATTTTTGCATCCTTCGTCTAGCGTGACAAAATCAAAGTGGTGGGAATGCGATCAACATGTTCCTACTTCATGACATAAAACATATGAGAACATGGAACACCGGGAGAATCCCATAACTTACACTCACATTGAAGTGTGTAACCATCATACATAACCTCTATTTCATAGTTGTCACGATAATATTTTGTATTTTTATAAGTCTTAAATCCACTGCGACCTAATTTTGCCTTAACATTCAATGATCCAACCTTTGTTATTTCATCTTTAACTTCTTTGAAAATCTTCGCGGTATAAATTTTTGCGGCATGGCTCTCAATCAAACCTAGGTGAGTAGTCATCACAGGTTTTGTAAACTTTGATTTAAAATCGCCAACCAGTTCATTTTTTCTATAAGATCTCAAAACCTGCTCAAAATTGTGCATAAATTCAAAAATGCATCTTTTCTTCCTGACATAACTCTTGATGATTGCATTGACGGCTTCACATTGAGACGTAGTTCTTATACGTCCAAAAAACTTCTCACGTAGATATGCAGTTGCCCATGGTGACTTGTTCTCATGTGTTTTTTCAACCCAAGGATTTCCTTCAAGTTTGTTTTCTTTAATTAGCTTTGACCAAAACTCTTCAAATTGATCCTTTGTAAAATTAGAGTACGTGGCTTTTTGAAAACCTTGCAAAAATCGTGAGTTATTTACATTCTCACTTGCATTCTAATTCAAATGCCAAGTGCATAAAGGATGTTTCGCATCCGGAAACACCTGTTTTATAGCTTCCCTCATTGCCCAACTTCGTCTGTTACAATTGCTTTTGGGTATTTATCTTCCATGCACTCTAAAAAACACTCCAACAACCACTTATATGTCTTTGTCGTTTCATCTGACACCAATGCAGCACCAAAAATAACTATCTGAGAGTGGTGGCTACACCCTGAAAATATAATCAATGACTATTTGTATTTGTTCTTCTTGTAAGTCATGTCAAACGCAACCACATCGCCAAAACAAAAAAAAAAGTCACGATAAGTAGGGTGTAAATGCATAAACCTTGTTGGGGTTAATTCATGGTTGTGAGCCTCTTCAAAAAATGACACTACATATCTATCCTTGCCGGCTTTGTAATGCACACAAAGCCTAGCGGGACATTTAGCGTGGGTCGTAGGTATGTGTTCTCTTTTCCTATCAACCCTCCTAAAGTGTTTCATCTCTCTTAGACCGTGTTTATTGCATACAAACTTCCTCATTACTGTTAGTTTACCACCCTCAGTCTCTTTTTTCCTAACATCATTTTTCCTAATGGAAAACCCTTTACATTTACCATACTTAAAATAAAATTTTGTAGTTTCATCAACTGTACCGAATTCCATAGCAAGAATTTCATCAACGGTAAGGGCATTAGTATTCACCTTTCTATCACCTACAACTGCATCTAATTCAACAAAAGCTTTATTATGACTATACCATCCCCATCATCATCATCTGAACTTTGGAACGCACTGGACACCGATTTGTTGTCATCCTGAGCATAGTCCGATTCAGTATCAGATGCATCACTATCACATCATTGAACGTCGTTGGAATCATAATGGTAGTAGTTTTCCATAGTAAACCTGAATTAACACATTTGTTAAAACACCAAAACACAACATAAATCATAGTACCTAATTTTTTATTCAAATCAAGCATAGACCTTAGTTCATAAAATTTAAATCAAATTTAACACCAAATCTGAATTATCACAATTTTTAACACAACAAAACTCAACATCAATCTCAATTCTTTATTTCTTAATTAAATTAAGGAACCTGATTCAAAGGTAACCACCAAATTTAAAAATTCAAAATCATCAAATATTAGATCCATGTAAATAAAACAAATTTAGGCATAAACCCTAATTCCCAATTTGAAATCGAATTTAACACTTCCATTTATACTTTATTTGAAATTAGTTAATCTTAATCATTAATTTCAAATAAATATAATAAATATTTTCTAATTTACCTTAGCAACCGTGTGCTCAATACGAACACAATCAGATTTTTGGTCGTGTTATGTTTGGTGAGTGATTCAATGAGACTGCCTCAAAGGAATAGGGACGAACACGATGAATATTATGTTGATGTTCGTCTACAGTGTTGTCAAATAATATGAAACGGAAAATGAGAATGATGAATAACTTTGTGATGTTCAAAAAATGACGGACGAACACGATGAATAATTTCAGATTCAAAAATGGAGGACGAAAACAAAATTAAGGTTTCATGTTAGATAGTGAAGATTAATATGATATTGATGTAGTGAGGAAGATTAAATTAAAGTTGGTCTAATCACTTTTATTTTAATTGATTTTCATTATAGAAATTAAAATTTAACAATAACATTAATATATTAGAGACTTAATTATAATATTCATAACTATAAAGTTATTACAATAAATGACATAAATGATACAATTCTATGTGGCATTTTAGGGTTTAGGATATAATTCTGATTGGTCTGAATGTAACTTCATCAAAGAAGTCATTTTAATGACTTCACCATAAAATTTTTCTTAATGTAATATGTTCAATTTGTCATCCGAGATTGCAACAATATTGTGAGACAAGTTATCTCTAAAGGTGCTCAAGTCTCCAACTTTTACTTCACTTTGATTGTGATTTTAGAAAGCGATAGTACTACGTAAAGAATGATTTTAAAATGTGATATATATTCTGTAAAGGCCTTGACAGAACTTTAAAGTTTTGTTTAAAAGTTAGGAGGATAGGGATGAGAGAATTTTTTTTTATTTTTAAAAGAAGGATAGAAGAAAAGAAGAGAAGAATTTTGTTTCGGAAGATTTTGTTAGTTATTATAACAAAAAATTTCCATAATTTGGAGGGATTAGAAAATTGTATTGAAGGGATTTGAAGAATTTTGAAAGATTTATGTAAATTATTCAAATATAATTCTTTTGTTGTTATAGTATTTTAAAAATAAAAATATATATAATGATGAACACTTTTTTTATATATTTATATAAAATTTATTTTTAAATATTAAAGTATTTTTATATTTTTAAAAATAATTATTTTTTAAATCTCTTTTCTCTTTCCTACAAAACTTTCAAACACAGACTTAACTATTCTTAAAGTTTGAATGTATTAGTGAAAAAAATAGGTAAAATATTTATTTTAGTATCTTAAATATATTTTTGAGTTCAGGTTATTTTTTTAATTTTTTTATTATTTTGATTTTTTTAATTTTTAAAATATTTTATTTTAGTTTTTATTTGTCTAATTAACGACAGAAAATTTTTGAAATTCGTCATTATTAATTAAATAAAAAAGATTAAAATACAATATTTTAAAAATTAAAAAATTAAAATAACACAAAAAAAATTAAGAAATCAATCTAAATCACATAATACGATTAAAATAAATATTTTACTTAAAATTATATTAGTATAGAGCTAAAAGTGATAATGAAGAATTGCTTATGTTCATTGTGAAAAATCTTGATTGTGTGACCAAGAAAAAAGATATTCTTTATTTGCTTCACATATCTACCGGACTGTTACTTGCATTCTAATTAAACCTTCTAATGTTATCTCATGAAATGATCTTATATTTTATACATATTGTCTTTTCTTAAACTGACACTTTAGATTTTTCAAGAAGTTATTTTTCTTTTAAAAAAAAGAAATTCAAGTTATTTTTTCTGGTTTAAAACTCTTTTTAATTGGCTAATACATGCATGCAATTGAACAAATAACACTGCACTTTGATAGAAAGAATTAATATTAAAAATAATAAGAAAAAATATTAACATATACACCAAAATTAATACATAAAAAATTAAAGACTCATAATATATATATATATATATATATATATATATATATATATATATATATATATATATATATATATATATATATATATATATATATATATATATATATATATCATTACAAAAAAAAATTATTTGCAACATGATTATCACGTCAAAACAACCAAAATCACATCGCAACGTATATTTTACAACGTGACTAATTATATTGCAGAGGAACGTATGACAACTTTATTGCGACGTGATTATTATGTCACTCAAAAAGTATACTCCTCTATTCAACTGAAACAACAACCTAAAAATTAGAAGGAAAAAAATTCAAAAAAAAAAATACAACAACAAAATTTCTAGAACGGACCATGCATACGAAGAAGACCAACTACAACAAAAAACCTGACGATTGAGATGGGGAGATAAGCTTTAACATGACCATTGCTAATCTAACAACCAACATTTTATCCACCAATTTATAGAGAGACCAAAGAGAGATATACCTAAAAAACCCGAACAATTGAAGATCATCCAGGCTCAAAGCTTTAATGTATAAAAAAAACTCAACAGATTTTTGTTAACCCCTATTTAAAGATGCGTCCACCAAATCTATTCTCTCAAGTAACTAAATGACATATGAATGATAAGAACTACGACTAGATAAACCATGAGAACCAGTAATAGGCTTGCTAGACTAAATCACGGGGTTAGGTAGATCAACTGATTTGAATTATTTGAGCTATAACGATTAAAGGTGTTGTAAGTCATAAGTTTCAATCCTGAGAAAAAAAAAAATAAGTAATACTATCAACTGACTACTAACAATTTATCATTAAAAGATATACGTAAGAAATGTATTTTCCTCTTTCTAATAAGATTTTACAATAAAATCCCTTGAAAAGTATGGAATCCACATGTAATCGTCCTTACCTTATCTACCCGGAGCTATGCCTAATATCAATGAAATAATCTCCTTCAACTGCGTTAAAGTTTCCATTGATATGATAGGTTTGGGTAGATGTAGACTATAGTCTCATCTCGCATCATTTGAATTGTCTCATCTAAGAAACATTACCATTATGTTTATTTAAAGGGAGGAATAGTTCTAGAAAAGCTTCCTGTAGGGTTTGGCTACCTATCCATCTACTCTTCCAGAAGAATGTGTTGCTTCCCTTATATAACCTACAACAAAATTTCTTAGAAAACCAACCCTCTCTGATTCAATGACATTGATAAGTGCTTAGAGGCCTCTCCACCATATTAAATCCATGTTTCAACCAAAATGTTTCTCAGTATTAAGCATTTTTAGGTTCACATTTACATATCTGTGGGAAAGAAATCCCATCCATAATGCTACTTTCTCCTTTAAAATTATTCACTTCATCTTACTCATTATATCCATGTTAAACATCTTTATGTTTTTTATACCTAAGTCACCATCCTCTTTAAGTTTGCAAAAGTTGTTCCAACTCACCTGTAGTGTTAGAAATGTTGAGACTAAACCATTGAATTGACTTGACTCGCACAGATCAAATAAAAATCGTCACAGCGCTTTATTGTTTCCAAAGGAATGAGAAAAGAGCGAATAACCCAAAAAGAGGGGGAGAGAATCTAAGTTCGGGAGTTGGTTATGCAAAAGGAAGGTATTAGCATCTTAAACATCTACGGTACTCCGCAGGAACCTCTTTGAAAATTTGTGTATTTTGGCTATAAATGTTGTACAAAAATAGATTGTGGGGATGAGAAAAGAAATATTTTTACAATTCTGCACCTGTCACGGTTGTGAACCTTTAGTGCCTACGTACCACCTTCCGTGAAATAGGGGATCACGGAACTCTTAGTTCACCTTTTAAAAATTTTAAAACACATGTGTGTTGGTTAATTTTAAGAGACGAGACATCATTGTCATCTCCGAGTGGAAAACATACTTACAACCCACGATTATGAAAAAGGAGAATTTGCGTCATCTCAAAGTGGAGGATATAGCTTGGATTTTAAAATCAACAAATCTCCACTCAACACCCAAGTGGAAAATATCTCACTTCACTACATATCATAGAAGTATAGTAGCTCGCATCACTACAAGGATTGACAAAAGTCTAATCATTTGAGAAAATTTTAAAGTAAAAAGCCAAAATGGCAAAATGGTTTGAATGAGATTGATTGACTTTTAGTCTTCTCACAAAAATGTCAAGGTATTATTAAGTTGTTTAAAGTTTGATTAATAAAATATATTGAAAAGGCATGGACCTAAGTCCAAGTTTATTGTGAAAGCGATTCAAGTTTAGAAAACAAGAATAGTTTTAAAAAGGAGGGAGAAGATTTTTGAA
The DNA here is from genome assembly GCA_948472305.1 of Vicia faba. Classification (NCBI taxonomy): domain Eukaryota; kingdom Viridiplantae; phylum Streptophyta; class Magnoliopsida; order Fabales; family Fabaceae; genus Vicia; species Vicia faba. The sequence continues at coordinate 467,689,470 of OX451735.1, read as the reverse complement.
ATTAAAGAAGATGGGAGGAGATGAAGGGACTATCCTAAAGCATAAGGTAAAAATTAGGGAAAAGAACCGTCTAACCAACAAGGAGCCAACACTTGACACAATGAGTCAATGTAGAATTCACATCCTTTGGGTTGAAACCAAGCAAGAAAAGATACTAAACCTCTTAAGATTACCATACTTCAAATGCATTATGTCTTCACAAAAATTGGGCAGAGTAACGGCTGTATACAAATGAATTTCCAATCACAGACAAAGCATATAATCAGAATAATATGCACACAAAGAAAACAAACAACTCAATGTCTCAGAGTAAACCCCAAGAACTCCAGACAAAATAACAATAGAAGTCACCAAGGTCTCAAGGTAGGCCAAAGTCTCTACTCCTAATTCCAAGAAGTCCATAACTCCAAAATGCCAAGGATAGTAACCAAATAGTCCAAGTAACCTTAAAGTTTTTTATTTTTCAAGTTGGTTATTAGGTATCTTCAAAAAGAAAATGAAAAGCTCAAGTGAGCAAAAATAAAAATGACATAAAGACAAATGCTTAAGTGAGCAAAGATGAAAATAGCATGAAATGTAAATGCTAAAATAAATGGTGCGTAAAAGTAAAGGCATAAAGTAAAAGTATAGAAATAAAAGTCAATTGTTAATGAGTTAGAAATTAGTGGTTAGTTGAATGACCATCTTGAATCTTGCATTTGAAAACTCATTATAAGATTGATAAAATCAAAGTCTCTCAACAACAAGTTTCATTTGCTTTTTGTCAAGTATATCATTCATTTCAAAATCTCGAGGCAACAACAAATGATCAATGATGTTTAAATGATTCGCTTAGTCCAAAATTTTTGAAGATTCATTAGAGTATTGATAAGACCAACACCTCCTAACAATGAACCTCAAGGTTATTGGATCAAAGGTTTCAAATTAAACATACTTGGACTTGCAAACATATGTTTCGGCCACAAATGATCATTTCTCGAATCGGGATAAAATTTAGTGTTATGTTAAGCAATCGTAAGTGGACTTATATAGAAGTCGCACCTATTTATAGGCTGGTCAATATCAATATATATACCATATGTTTGGAGAAATGATAAGTAGATCATTCTCTTACAACATGTAGTACAAGTGAGAAAGGGATAAGATGAAGACAGAGGGGATGCATTGTATGAAATTAGGGTTTCAAATATCATCAAAATCATTCATCCATTTTGGTGGATTTGGTTTCTCAATCTATCAACACCCAAGATCCAACGAGGTTGAAGAATTTGTCACTAAATGAAGTCCAAGTCAGAACCAAAATAAAAAAATAAAAAAATAATTTTTAAATAAAACAATGTTTAAATGGTTAATAAAAGGAAAATGAATGGTAAAATACACAAAGTATATTAAAACACCAACTAAAAATACTCAGAAGTCAAACATGATTTAATAAAGATTGACAAAAAAATTTCAGAATTTTTTAAAGTCATAAACTAATTTAAAAAATTGAAGAAAATAAGAAAAATACACCAAAATTTGTGAAAAATAGTAAAATCAGAAATAAAAATAAAATTAGGTCACCAATATTTGTCAAGAGGTCATTGAATCCTTCCATAATTTTTTCAGAATTTAAAAAGGTCATAAAATATTTTTGAAAATAATTAAAATAAGGCAAACAATGCAAAAATTATGAAAAATATCAAACATCAAAATAAAAATATGAAAAAATATTCACAAAGTCAGAAATAACTAAAAGTATTTTTGTATATTTGTTTCATAATTTTTGAATAAAAAATAAAAGATTTATGAATTTTTAAAGATAAAGGAATTTTAAAAATAATTTTGTAAAATAAAATAAAATCAGAAAAAACCACACGCGTTGGATCTCATTCACGTATACACGCTGGAAGATCTAACGGATCTGAGGTGAGGGAGTATCATGAACCCAAGTTAAGGTGCACACATGTAACACAAGAAAGTCCAACCAATCAAAATAAAACAATTGGCTAAGCATCATTGGTTGAAGAACGACATGTAGCTCGTCTTCAACCTCCAGCCTCCTGCAAATAGAGAAAAACCAAGATCCTTGAATCTGTAAATTTATGCGTTCATCGTGGTACCATTAGATGCGTCTACTTGAGACGGTCACAACCACATGCTCGCGAAAAATTTATATAAAGCACAACGTAGTCGATTTGGAAAAAACCAGAGATGTTTGAAAGTGTTAAAATGAAAAATCAGAAGCATCAAACGCATTGATTCACCAAAATTGAGTTGATAGAATGCATCAGTGAACATCATAGACCATTCCAGTAATTTGAGTTAGAAGATTTGGTGCCTTAAACTACCTGAACAAAGTCAAACGAACTTGCTCTATAAATGGAATTGGCTAGCATGATTTAGGGCACCTCAAGGCTTGATTCTTCTTCTATTAGCTTCAGTGAAGTTCAAGGATGAATGGTCAATGAATAAATTGGATTGAAAAGTGGAGAAAAGAGGAATTCTAAATCTCAGAAAAGTGAGTTATGGAGGGAGTTTGACAGAGTGATTTTGGCTTTTCAAGCTTACGAAAATGAGTGGAATAGAGCTTGTATTTATAGGAGAAGTAAATGGAATTAAGAGGAGGGGTGAATGGTGTAATTTCCCTTGAGTTCGTGCACACATGTGATCATGAAGAAAGTGTTAGAACAAAGTTTGAATCTACTACCCTATGTTTAAGTTTTGATGATAACAAAGTGAAAAGATATATTATTTATATGATTCATGTATGAAATATCTGCTGCCTAAATTATTACGTTCTGATTTGCAGATACTCTGATTGGTATAAGCAAGATCACACCTAATTAGCATCAGAAATTGGTTCCTGACATCAGCATCAGAAGTTGCCATATCAGAATGTCAGAATCAGAAGATTAACTCACGTATATGCTGAAGTCTGATGAACAGAACTGCGCTCAACACTCTGATAAAGAAACACAACAGTTCATCAGCAGCTAAGCAGAGTCAGAATGAGCCAAGCTAGAACTTGCATTAAGTAAGCAACGGTACTGTGCATTGAAAGCAAATTAATACCAACGGCCTCATTCCAGACAAGATCTGCTCGATAAGGAAAGTTTGTTATTAGCATTGAATCAAGAATATTGCTCCAACGTTCAACATCTCAGTGCTATATAAACAAGACTTTGAAGATTGAATTGGCTAATGCTCTCCAAATCTTTACACGCCTAAAAGCTGATCATAATCTTCCTTCTCTCAGTTTGCTAAACACTACACATTCTCTTATTCAATCATTGTTTAGCAATCTAGTTTCTAAGCTTTAAGTTGTGTATACATCACAGTTGTGATACAGTTTTGTAGAAAACATTCACACACTTAGATTTATCTTCTTTGTAAAAAAGTGTTTCCTTGACAAACCGGGTTGTGGTTTGCATCAAGAAGGCTTTAGCAGTTGTTAAAGCAGTCTGTAATATTCAGTTGAATATAGTGGATTAAGACCTCGTTGGAGAGATGCGAAATCACCTTGACGGGTGGACTGGAGTAGTTTGAGATCAAACGAACCAGGATAAAAATATCTTGTTCATTGCATTGATTTTCAGTTTTACAATTCAACCCCCCCTTCTTGTGTTTTTCACTACTTCAATTGGTATCAGAGCGCCTGGTTCTGAGCTAAAACACTTAACCGTGTCAGTACAAGATCCAGCGTCAGAAAAATACAATGGCAGGAAACTACTCTCACACCAGCAATGACAACAATGAGGACAGAGACAGATTCAGCGGAAAACCTCCAGTCTTTGATGAAGAAAACTTTGATTACTGGAAAGACAGAATTGAAAGCTTCTTTCTGGCACATGATGCTGATCTGTGGGATATGGTGACAGATGGATACATGCACCCTGTGAATGCAAGCGGTCAGAAGATTGATAGAAAAACAATGTCTGACCAACAAAAGCGTGACTTCAAGAATCACCACAAGGCCAGAACCATCCTCCTCAGCGCCATCTCCTATACTGAATATGAAAAGATCTCCAACAGAGACACAACAAAGAACATTTTTGACTCACTCAGAATGACGCATGAGGGAAACGTTCAGGTCAAAGAAACTAAAGCTCTGGCGCTCATTCAGAAGTATGAGGCGTTCAAAATGGAAGAATCTGAATCCATTGAAACGATGTTCTCAAGATTCCAGATTCTGGTAGCTGGTCTCAAGGTTCTGGACAAAGGATACTCTACTGCTGACCATGTCAAGAAAATCATCAGAAGTTTACCCAAGCAGTGGAGACCAATGGTTACAGCTCTGAAGCTAGCTAAAGATCTCAACAAAATCACTCTGGAGGAACTTATCAGCTCCCTCAGAAGTCATGAGATAGAGCTAGAAGCTGACGAGCCTCAGAAGCAAGGTAAGCCTTTAGCATTAAAATCTAACAAAAAATTTGAGTCTAAAGTTTTGCAGGCAGTTGAAGAAACATCTGATGGATCCTCATCAGAAGAAGACGAACTCTCCCTCCTCTCCAGAAGAGTAAATCAACTGTGGAAGCAAAGACAAAGGAAGTTCAGGAATCCCAGAAGATCTGATCAGAACGAGTCTTCTTCCAGATACAGAAGGACAGATTCTTCCTCTGGATACAGAAGATCTGAAGGCTCCTCTAGTAGCAAAAAGCCAAACACCAAGGACATCATCTGCTATGAGTGCAATGAGCAAGGACACTATAAGAGTGACTTCCCAAAGCTTCAGAGGGAAAAGCCCAAAAAGAAGTTTATAAGAGAGAAGAAGAAAAGTCTCATGGCTACATGGGATGACTCTGACTCGTCTGAAGCTGACTCAGAATCAGATGATGAGAGGGCAAACATAGCTCTCATGGCTAACATCTCAGAAGATAGTGAAGCTTCTGAATCAGACTCAGAATCAGATACTGAAGAGGTATTTCCTAACTTTGCTGTTAACTTTACCAAGGCTGAACTTGTTGAAAGCCTTAATGAGATTCTGGAACGGTATCAGCAAATTAGAGTTAAATTCAGAGACCAGAAAAGGAATCTTGAATCTGACTCTAATAAGACTGAGAGTCTCAAATTGGAGAATTCTGAGCTGAGAAATAAGATTTCAAAATTAGAAAACACTTTACAAAACTCTCAGAAGGAACCAATTTCTGAAACTCCCAGCAACGCTGATGAGATCATCAAGGAGTATGATCACAGTTTCCAGAAGTTCCTTGCTAAAAGCATAGATAGAAGCAAAATGGCTTCAATGATCTATGGAGTTAGCAGAAACGACAGGAAAGGAATAGGATACCAAGGTAAGGTTCCTACACCAAAGAATGTCATGGACTTAACCATTAAACACACTCCTCTGAATACACATTTTGTGTATGGTCACATACATGATATTAAATACACTAGCAGTAAGCACTCTGAAACCAAAATTCAACCAGAGTTTTGGTAAAACTAACAAATCAGGACCCAAGAAAATCTGGGTACCTAAGGATAAAATAATACATGTTGCAGATATCTTTAGCAGCAAGTCAGAAACACCAGTCATGGTACCTGGACTCTGGCTGCTCGCGACACATGACGGGAAGAAGGCATATGTTCCAAAGCCTGGAACTTAAGCCTGGAGGCCACGTTGGCTTTGGAGGCAATCAGAGGGGAAAGATAATTGGCTCTGGAACTGTAGGTAATGGAAATCTTCCCTCTATTAATAATAATGTTCTGCTAGTAGATGGATTGATGCATAATCTGTTATCCATAAGTCAATTAAGTGATAACGGTTATGATATAATCTTTAATCAAAAATCATGTAAAGCTGTTAGTCAGAAAGATGGGACTATCTTGTTTAATGGTAAGAGGAAAAACAACATTTACAAAATCAAACTTTCTGAACTAAAGAGTCAGAATGTAAAATGCCTTCTGTCTGTTAACAACGAGAATTGGATCTGGCACAGAAGATTGGGGCATGTTAGTATGAGAAGAATATCTCAGATTAACAAACTCAATCTGGTCAGAGGACTTCCTAATTTGAAGTTCAATTCATATGCTCTGTGTGAAGCATGTCAGAAAGGCAAGTTTGCAAAACCTTCTTTTAAATCCAAAAATGTTGTTTCTACCTCTAAGCCATTAGAACTTCTGCACATTGACTTATTTGGATCAGTTAAAACTGCTTCAGTCAGTGGCAAGAAGTATGGGTTAGCAATCGTAGATGACTATAGCAGATGGACATGGGTAAAGTTATTAAGACACAAGGACGAGTCACACTCTGTTTGTTACCTTCTGTAACCAAGTTCAGAATGAAAAGGATCTTAGAATCGTTAAAGTCAGAAGTGATCATGGTGGAGAATTTGAAAACAAAGATTTTGAGTCATTCTTTAATGACAGAGGCATTCTGCATGATTTCTCTTGTCCTAGAACTCCTCAACAAAATGGAGTTGTAGAACGAAAGAACAGAACATTGCAAGAAATGGCCAGAACCAAGATGTTGCAGAAAGCTCTCAGAAGCTTCCTGCTTCTGATGTTTCTCAAGCTGCCTTGGACAGGCAGACTCTGGAAGAGCTGAAGCTGAATGACATGCGTCTGCAGCAGAGGATGGATGAAAACGACCAGAAGATGAAAGAAAGAATGGATGTGCAGGATAGCAAGATTGACACTGTTGTCAGCATGGTGCACAAGCAGAATGAGACTGTTGATCAGATCAAAGCCATGCTGGAGAACCTGTTCACACGCTTTCCTCCTCAACCTTAGTTTTTTATTCATGTCATTTTCATGTTTTCTTTGATTTTCTGATGTACTGTTTGAATATGTTTTGTTTGATTCTGAACCTTTTAATATGACAAGTTTTTCTGATCTTAATTGTTTTAGCACACCACCTACACTTTTTGATTGCTGACAAAAAGGGGGAGAACAAGAATGATATTTTAAACAATAACGGTTAACTAAGACAGAAATTCTCGAACATTCTAACTCTATTATACTTGAAATTTTTTTCTGTTTTGCTTAAAGTCTACAGGTACAAGGAAGCTCCTGGACACTCTGAAGACTAAAAGCTCTGAAGCTCTGATCCGCTCTGATACTCTGATCCAAAGCAAAGCTCTGACAAGAAAAGCTCTGATACGCTGATCTGAAGCTCTGCTCTGATATGCTGATCTAAAGCTTCTGATAGTCAAAGACTCTGATACTCTGATGTTCAAAGAAAGGAAAAAAGATCTGATCCTGAAGAACACTTGTAATCAAAAAGGGAAGTAATAAACTCAGAGGGAGTATCTCTCAACTCTGATATCTTTTTATCCCTTATCTTTGATAACCTCTTACTCTGATGCATCTCTCTGATACCTTTTCACGTTATTTTCATGTAAAAAATATCTAGTTTTTGTCATCATCAAAAAGGGGGAGATTGTTAGAACAAAGTTTGAATCTACTACCCTATGTTTAAGTTTTGATGATAACAAAGTGAAAAAATATATTATTTATATGATTCATGTATGAACTATCTGCTGCCTAAATTATTATATTCTGATTTGCAGATACTCTGATTGGTATAAGCAAGATCACACCTAATCAGCATCAGAAATTGGTTCCTGACATCAGCATCAGAAGTTGCCATATCAGAATGTCAGAATCAGAAGATTAACTCACGTATATGCTGAAGTCTGATGAACAGAACTGCGCTCAACACTCTGATAAAGAAACACAACAGTTCATCAGCAGCTAAGTAGAGTCAGAATGAGCCAAGCCAGAACTTGCATTAAGTAAGCAACGGTACTGTGCATTGAAAGCAAATTAATACCAACAGCCTCATTCCAGACAAGATCTGCTCGATAAGGAAAGTTTGTTATTAGCATTGAATCAAGAATATTGCTCCAACGTTCAACATCTCAGTGCTATATAAACAAGACTTTGAATATTGAATTGGCTAATGCTCTCCAAATCTTTACACGCCTAAAAGCTGATCATAATCTTCCTTCTCTCAGTTTGCTAAACACTACACATTCTCTTATTCAATCATTGTTTAGCAATCTAGTTTCTAAGCTTTAAGTTGTGTATACATCACAGTTGTGATACAGTTTTGTAGAAAACATTCACACACTTAGATTTATCTTCTTTGTAAGAAAGTGTTTCCTTGACAAACCGGGTTGTGGTTTGCATCAAGAAGGCTTTAGCAGTTGTTAAAGCAGTCTGTAATATTCAGTTGAATATAGTGGATTAAGACCTCGTTGGAGAGATGCGAAATCACCTTGACGGGTGGACTGGAGTAGTTTGAGATCAAACGAACCAGGATAAAAATATCTTGTTCATTGCATTGATTTTCAGTTTTACAATTCAACCCCCCCCCCCCCCTTCTTGTGTTTTTCACTACTTCAGAAAGTGTGACCACATGTGCATCAAAACTCATCCAAATGATGCGTTGTTATGCTCTAAATGATTCAAACATATTTTCTAATCATGTTTAAGTGGAAAATGCGTGGTAATTTGGTGATTAGAAGCCACATTATGAAAATTGCAATCTGGCTTGAAGTGAAACTTCAGTTCAAAGGTACCCACTTTGAACCAATGGTATTCACAACCCAAGTGGTGTTATCATAATTCTTGAAGCATTTGAAAGATAAGGTCACCATCTTTGCAATGTGCCAAGAGTGAGATCAAATGGATGTTTGAGCTAAGAGTTGGGATGAGTCAAAGTTGAGAAAAAGATGTTGACTTTTTAAAATTCTAAGTTTTTCTTCAAAAGTGACCTATAATGTTTTGAGTTCAAACAAGGCCTTCCTCCAAAATTGATCTTTGATCATTCATGCTAGCTTGAAGTAGACTTCCCTAATAGAATTGTGAAACTTGAATCACTCAAAAATACCAAGTATTGAAAAAATTTATGGCCTTGTGAAATTGGTAAAAATCCATGAGGTGACCTATAATATTTTGAGTTCTTAAGGCATCTTCCCACCATTTTCAAGTCTTTCACATAAAAGAATAGTTTAATTTCAAATTCTTAAGATCAATATGGAAAAAGAATGGGCTTAAGAAGATAAAAATTGACCAATTTATGATCTTTTGAAATAACATAAGGGAATTTGATAGCCTATCTAGATGACTTGTAATCTTTCCTCATCATTACGAATCTTTCACCTAAAATTTGCTTGAAACTTTTAAAGTGATTGGTTGATAAACCTTTGAATAGAAGCATACCTTTGGAATCACTCAAAAATCTCAAAAGATGAACACGATATAGCCCTTAGAAGTTCAAAACCGTAACTCCTAGAGCACCAAAATGACTTGGAAACCCCTTTCAACTTTGACAACCTTTCTTGCATAATCACTTTTTCCATGTGAATAGAAGCTGTTGTGGATGATAATAAGAAACCAAAGAAATAATAACCACTTCCAAATATTAAGGATTGAGAGAGTTATGCACTTGTGATCAAGAAATCAAGAATTTGTCCAATTAGGTTAAACTTCTTCAATAAATCCTTGCATCTTTTGACTTTCTTTAACAAATTGAGGCATGATGAATCATAGTCGACTTTGTCATTATATTACTTTAAAGCATCTTCAATGATGAAGCTTGAATCTCAATGAAGCTTTGTTGAAGAAGGCATGGAAATAAAGTCATGAACCTATAAATCAACCTGATGAAATGTGTTGTTCCCCCACCTATAGTATCATCAATTAGAGCAAACATTCATTGTATTTATTATTTAAAAGTTAATGAATACAAAACATATATGATCAAAATATAGAATTCAAAATGCTTAGTGATCCCTCATGAGCAAACCTAAAGATAGGGAGAAGAACCAAACCCTAGTGTGATCTTGGTATGATTTAGTTGATATGAGATGATAGAGGAATCTTAGGGACAAAAATTGGGGTACAACATTACCCAATGAATTCACCTCCCATGCTCCACCCCCCCAGAGAAGTTCCATTATATTTTTGTGATTTCTTGCAATACTTTAGCGAGGACTTTGTAAAAAGAGGAAATAAATTGGAATGTTGTTAAGGACTGGTTTCAACATCATATGATCCTTCCACTCATAGATAGGCGTTTTCCCTTCCAAGATGATAGATTCCTCCAAAGCATTTTCATGATTAGTTACCACATAACACATCTCCTTGGATTTGACCAAACTAGAATGCCTAAGAATCTGGACGGGGAAAGTTCACACGGCATAAAAGAAAACAAAAAGGAGCCTACAATCAAATATTGTTCATATTTTTTTCCATAAAGCTTACAACCAAAAGGCTCATTGTCTTACACCACACTCTTCATGGAATTCCTTTGATGTGCTTCCATTGAAAAAAATAGATATACTACTAGAGAAGATGTAAGCATCCATCCATGTCATCCACCTTACACTAAAATTCATATTTCTCATCATATATCTTAGAAAGTTTGAACTTAAGTTTGAACTTAACTTAAATCTCCATCAAAATTTTGTCTACCCATCACGGTTCACAAACCATTGTGAGGTTCTGAGTGATTGTAAGTGTGTAGTTTACAACCAAGATCTATTGACCATCGTAGTAAACTGAATAATATGCTATGTATAACAACGGTTGTGTAAAATAATTATTGTAAAATAGTTTATAGGTCCTGGGTTTGATACCCAACAACACGATTTTTGGGTTTTATTATTTTGGATTGTGCTCTACTTATCATAATGGTTGTATTAAACAACCATTGTGATATTATTTGTTTTTTTAATATATCTTTTATATTTTACAGAATTCCCAAGTTTTTAACCTGAATTTTTCAGAATCGTATCATATACCAAAAACAACAACACATCCATTTGTGACTTGAATTAGACCAAAAATTGTATTACATCAATGACAAAATTCATTAAGAACCAAAAATTGTATATTACATCAAAACTAAAATGGCAAAAAACAACCTACAATGTACACATCAATACATCAATTTATAGTATCTTGGTGTCTTAGTGTCTTGTCTCTTGGTGTCTTGACTTTAAACACCTATAGATTCAAATAATAATACTTGTTAGTAAATAACCTTATAAAGTATAACTTATAATAAATTATGAATGAAGAATATAAAATACTTACTTGTTAATTTTCCCATATGTCTTCTTGATGATCGTTACAAATAACATGCACATCAACTCTATCAACTTCTTCATATGAAGTAGGCACTTGTGTTGCGTAAGAAGGAGTGGAAAGAATGTCAAAATTTTCATCACTATGAGAAATGTATTTTCCATGCAGAATAATTAACCATCTGCATGATAAGTCTGAAGGGTTTGTCACATAAAAAAATTGCTTGAGTAGCCATGATGAATGGTTTGGTCATATAAGTAGCCTTGCCAAGGTTAACCTATGTGAATCCTAACTCGTCAGTTTGTACACCATTTTTATTAGGAACCAACTTGCATTTAAATAAAGGTACTTCGAGAATAACATAATAAATCTCCAAAATCTCCTCAAAGACACCATAAAGCGTGCTAGTTTCCAAAATAGAATTCTTATCTTTCGAACTAGAGAAATACATGGATTTGACCTCAACCATAACCCTAATATTTTACGTTGTACTACGTTTATATTTTACTTTTGTATAAAAGGAAAATTAGAAATGTCGTATGTCGTCCAAGTTATCACAGTAAATTTTGGCATGTACGACAACCATTTAATTGTATTTGATGCACTATCATCATTAGAAATCCTCTTATTAAACCAACTTATGAATTTCTTATAATGATGTGTCAACAATCACTTGTCATTCATTCAGGGATATTTTTTCTTTATAATTGTTTTGTGGTAGCTATGTAAGGTTCAACTTCACTAAGATTATTTAATATGTAGAAATGTGCTTCAAGTACTACATCTCGACCCATTTCCTTAATATTTAAATCTTGAGTACCTCTAACTCCAAATTTTTCTGCAAGACGAGACTTTTAGAATTGCTATAGACTCTGTTTTCAACAAATAATTTGAACAAAACTCAACAGCTTATTCTGAGATGTACCTTTCAATAATCGAAGCTTCCATTCAATGATTATTCTTCGTATATCCTTTAAAAATCTTCATGTATCGCTCTAATGGATGCATCCACCTTAAATAAACTATACCACAAAATCTGATTTCTCTAACTAGATGAACAAGTAAGTGAACCATAATGTCAAAAAATGATGTAGGAAAATACATCTCCAATTAACGCAAGATTATTGCAGCCTCATCTTCTAGTTCATCTAAATTTTTGAAATCAAGAATTTTATTACATATATCATTGAAGAATAAGTATAATCTGGTTATAGTTACTCTTACATTTTTTTGGAAGGGTGTCACGGATAGCCACTGATAGAAGTTGTTGCATCAAGACATGACAATCATGAGATTTTAAGAAAATTAACTTGAGATATTTCATTGATACAAGTTTCTTGATGTTTGATGAGTAACCTTGGGAAAATTTGATACCATGCAAACACTCGCAAAAACTTTTATTTTCCTTTTTAGATAGAGTGTAACATGCCGAAGAAAAATAAGTTATTTTTCCTCTATCTTCTGGATCCAATTGTTGTTGTATACCTATCTCCACCATATCTAAACGGGAATTCTTATCATCTTTAGTCTTTCTTGGAATATTTAGAAGTGTTCCTATTAAACTATCACACACATTTTTCTCCACATGCATCACATCAACATAATGTCTTACTTTGAGGCTAGACCAATATGGAAGATCAAAGAACACCGATCTCTTTGTCCAAATATTTCTCTCAATGTGACCTTTTTATTCTTTCCAAAGACAACAGTAATATGTTCTTGTCATTATTAAACTTCATCGCCAATTAAAGGTTTTTGAGCGATTTCAAACTCATGCTCTTTATTAAAAGTCTTCCGCAATCTACAATAAGGATTATTGGGTTTTAGAAATTTTTGATACCCAAGGTAAACGGTATTTTTTCAAACTCAATTTGGTTAAAACAGGTATTAGATTCACATATAGAACACACTTTATGTTCTTTGACATTGTATCCATCTAAATTACCATATGCAGGAAAGTCGTTAATTGTACAACATAACATTGAACATATCATAAAATTTTCACCAGAATATGCATCGTCAACGTCAACATGTTTATCCCATAAAAGATTTAAATCTTTAATTAATGGACTTAGATAAACATCTATGTCGTTTCTAGGTTGTCTTGGTCCAGAAATTATCATACTTAACATCATATACTTGTGCTACATGCTCAACCAAGGAGATAGGTTGTAAATCGTGAGAAGAACAAGCCACAAAGAATGGTTAGTACTCATATTACTAAAGGGGTTCATTCTATCGGTGGTAAGTCCAAGCCTAAGGTTTCTTGGCTCAAGGCCAAAATCTATAAATAACGAACCAATTTTATCCATTGCAAAGAACCGGCTAGATGGAGAATGTTTTCATCATATTTTTTTTCATCTGTATGCCATCTAATATTCTTTCTGTCATTTGAATTAGCAAAAAGTCTCTTGAAATTTGAAATTATTGGCAAGTACCATAACACTTTAGTAGGAGGATGCTTCTTACTAACATTGTCATTGTCATTAGCATTATTGTCCTTCAACTTGTAGCGCGACTCACCATATTCTAGACATTGATCCAAATTGTCATACTCTTTCAAGTATAATATGAAATCATTAGGGCATACATGTATGTTAATATACACCAAACCTGTTGGTCACAATATCTTCTTGGCCTCATAACAACGACCAGGAAAATTATTATCTTCTGGTAGCATTTGTTTCAACAAATCAAGCAATTTTGTGAAACATTTATCCGACAATTCACTTTTTCCCTCAGTTTAAACAATTTTAACAATTCAGACAAATGTGTTAAACTTGTGCACCCCTTATATAAAGGAACTTTTTGTCACTATATAAAGTATCATAAAAATGGGTTTTCATATAAGACGATTCTCCAATATCACTGATCATATATTCTAGTTAATCACACATATCTTCATCAACTTCATCCATTTGTGATGTCATGTTTCGATTTTTATCCATTTGTCCATGCCACGTCTATGTTGTATAATTTTGGCAAATTCCATCATAACATAGGTGACGTAATATTTCTTCCTTTGACTATTTTTTGATATTCCCGCAATTAACACAAGGACAATAAAAGGAACCATTATTGCTACAAAGATTTTGTTCAGTGAATTCAAGGGATTCAAGAACTCCTTTCACATACACCAGACCTAATCCATCAACTTTCATCCAACTATGATCCATAAGAAATTCTGAAATTTATATCAAAAAACTAATGTGAATGATATGCTAATGCTAGACACACAACATACTAATATGGTTATATATATGCATATCCATCACAACAATATAACACCAAAACCTAAAACATATTCCTAATCACACTTATTTCTTCATTTGAAATAGAGTTATAACACTAAAACAAAAAAAAACATGAACATAGCTTTCTAACAACAAAAACATCATAGAGGCAGAACATGACACATGACAACAACACATAGCTTTCTAACAACGAAAACATCACAAAATCCAAATAAAACATAAAAAATTGAATAAACTGCCACATAAAGGAAAAATACACCACAGCGCGCGAGAGAGACCAAGAAATGGACAATACAGAAACGTAATGTATCGTACTTTGAAGAGGATGAATAGGCCAAGAAATGATATTCATTCCCGGAAATGAATGAAGATGGTGAAGATTACGCTATTGTTGTCATCTCATTCACTAGAGCACTCTTGTGTGTTATGAACAAAATAAGAAACCTATTATGTTTTAATTTTGTAGGAAAGAATTTCACAACGGTTGCAAACAACAACCATAGTGAAATATGAAACATATAATAGTGGTTGATTGAAATAACCGTAGTTATTCTACTTTCAATTTTAAATAACAATAAATGTAAAGGGACATGCGCCTACTTTTATTGAAAAAATGAAAAAATGTTAATGTTGGGATGCGAAGTATGCTACCCAAAATTATATGACCACAGTTGTTTTTAGGAACCACGATGAAAAGTTTTTTAATAAAAAAAATCATACGCGTTAAAAATGAGATATTATTACAGTTGACAAAATGAATGTGGTAATATTGTATTACCAAATGTATATTTTGTAGTTGTAACCATGTAAGAATACTGATTGGTTCTTTGATATAATCTCTCCAATAACCCGCTTACTTTTAACACAATTATAACACCTATAATATATATTTTTTATGCAAAAAAATATTTATAATAATAATTTAAATAGTTTGATATAATATTTATATTTTATTTATTAATTAAAATTAATTATTAAAGTTGCACGTAATTCATCCTTATCAAACCGACTTATAAAATAAGGAGTGTCACTGTGTATAAACTATTTAGATGATATATTTTTAACCAACGTGTTTTTCAATATAACCCCCCACTCAGACTTAGTGCTTAGATATAAATGGTGGGCAACCAATAGTTTGATCGATATGCCCTAATACTCAGGGACGAAACTAAAAAATTCGAGTCACAAGAGCAATATTTAAATATAAATTAATATTTATTTTTTAATTTTTTAATTTTTTAATTTTTAAAATTAAGAAAATAAAATAATTGTTTAAAATAATTTATTAACCAGAATACTATAATTTACATTTTAAAATAATAAATAAATATATTAGATTTCGGTGCAAAATATTATACATGTAATGCTTTAAAATTAAGTCCAATAAAAGGAAATAAAATAAAAAAGTATAATATATTATTATTAGTATGTTTTTTCTAAAAATTAAATAAAATAAAAAAAGGCGAATGAAAACATAAATGACCTCTATGATTATATACTTCCTCCGTTTTATAATAGGTGTATCTTTTCTATTTTTATTTGTCTTAAATTATTAGTCCTTTTAAAATATTAAGGTGATATTTTTTATTTTTCTATTAATTTATCATTGTTTATTGTATTTTAATTCATATAATTATTTCACTATTTATTACTCTCTCCGTTCCTTTTTAAGTATCGTTTTAGAAGAATATTTTTGTTTCTATTTAAGTGTCGTTGTTATAGTTTAATGTTATCATTTGTCAATTATATCTCTACTTTCTCAATAACTCCACTTCACATTTTTCATAAAATTAATTATTTTCTCAATTAGTTATTGGAAAAAGATAGATGGTACATGATTGAATTTATTTGAAAAGAGAAAATAAAAGAAGGTATAATAGAAAAAATAACTCTAATAATTCACTATCTTGGTTGAAGAGGTTTATGCTAAAATGACACTTAAAAAAAAACGGAGAAAGTATTAATAAAGCTATTTTAATAAATGAGATTTATTTTATCAATAAAATTAATTATTATCTTAAAAAATATAAAAAATTTAATAAAGACATATTGTGAGAAGAAAAAGATAACAACCGTTTAATTAAAATAAAGAGTTAAAATCTAATACATCACATGAATTATTTATGTGATATTTTTTTTCTCAACTGCAAGTTTGGAAATTATTTCTCTCTTCACATGAGTCATTTAAGTAATATATTAAATCTCAACACTTATAAACAAACATGGAATTTGAGATTTTTTCATGATGTCCTTTCACACACAACACTTTTTTTTTGAATTTGGTGCTTCGATATAAATGGTGAACTATATTACTTCAATCGATAGACTTTAATATTATATTACAATTTAATATAACTCATTTTTACAAAATTAATTTATAAGATCAGAAGAATCACTTTATTTAAAGTCTTTAGATACTCTATGTCTATTCATGTCTAACTAAGTGAAACTTCAAATCTTTCTAATACTAATCTTTAAAAGATAATAATTTAACATTTAAGATAATGATTTTTTTTAAATGACACTTTGAATTTTTCAGAAACAATTTTATTTTGTTTGAAAAACCTAAAATGTACTCAACCTATTTTTTCTGTTTCATTTAGCTAAACAAATAATAATATAATATATACTCTATCTCATATTATTTATTACAATTGTTTATTTCATACAGATTAAAAAATAATAATAAATAAAAGAGATAATAGTAAATTTATCAAATTATTCTTATTAATTATTGATGTATTCAAATTAACATTAATGTTAATTGAGAAAATAATAAATTAAAAATATTTATTAGAGAATACAATTGAAAGATTAAATATAAAATTACATGATAATTTAAAGTGACAAATATATTGAAATAATTTTTTTTTAATGTAATACTTATTTTAGAATAGAGAGTAACATTTATAAAAATCGTTTCTTAAACAGTTAATCTGATCCTCTGGATTTATTAAACAAATATTTTTTTTAAAAAAATTAATAAAACGACAAAATAAGTTCAACCTTTTTTTTGTTTAACCTATTTTCATTTTATAACACCCTTTTCATTTATCTAACACGTGCGATAATTAACAACTAATACTGCACTTCCATAGAAAGAATTAATGTTAAATAATATTAATTATAATTTAAATCAGTACAGTATCTCTAAAGCAAGATTCTTTGAATTGATAATATATAATATTAAAAATGCATGCAATGCAATCACTCACTTGCTTCAAAATTAATCAAACTCGTTTGAAAAATACTTTATAGTTCTGCATCGATCTCCACTTCTGATTAATCATTATATTTGAATAGTATCTTTTTTGAAAAAGTTGGTTTATACTACTATTTAGAAGAACAAATTTGTTGAATTTAACATGTATGTTTCCCTTTAAATTGGATGAACTCGTTTGGTACTTTCTAAAAAGACAAGTAAGAGCATACAAAAACAAAAACAATAATTGACATCTCACCAGTAATCTTGCTAGGACTCACCAATGTCATCATCATTTGGCAAATTATAATAGCACATGAGTTTCCAAAATTAAATAAATTATAATAGTACATGTGATACAAAGAAACTAGACTTTATATCCACAAATACAAAGCATTGATTAATCATTGTTTATTTGAAACAAAGATAAAGTTACAAAGACATTTTTTTGGAACATTAAATTACAGACTATTTAAAGAGTAATAAAATTCTTTTAACTAACTTTTTCTATCTCTCAATTCTCTTATAAGAATAAATGTCATGTTACTAAATAAGAGAGATAGAGAGAAGAACTTAATATTTATAAACTATCGATTTATCATAATCATAATATCCAATTTTAAAAATATTTATAATTAAAATCAAATATTTATGATTAAAATTAATTGATAATATAAAAAATATATCGAAGTTAATTGATATGTATTATCAATATAAAAAAATTTACACTGTCAATCGATCACAACTATTAAATATAAATATATTTAATTATATTTAAAATCATTATTATAGTTGTGATGTACTGACAATATAAATTTTTAACACCGAAAATTCATGACCAATTTAACTCGAATATTTATACTAATTAATATGGGATAAAATTAAATTCTAGAGATAAAGCTAGCCAAAAGAGAAGTTAGATAGTAAAGTTGAGTTACATTAACATTGGATCCACACCTTGATGAGTATTAGTGCACAATTTAGGTCCATCCATTAAACATGGACTCAACCTAAACATGAGAATGCAAAACTCCATTTGATTCAAAGCACCATCTCCATCCAAATCACCTTCCATTAGCATGCACAAGAGTTCATCGTCCCTAACCTCCAAACCAAGCATGAAACAATTCACCTTCAAGCTCTCAAATGTTATAAGACCTTTGTTCACATCCATGAGCAAACGAAACCCATTGCAAAGTTCTCCAATAAACCCTTCTGCTCCTAAACTTCCAATCATGGATGGAAAGTAGTCCTCAAAATCCATACCAAAATTATCCAATTCCATGTGGAAATTGTGAGTGAAACTTAAAGTTGAAGTTGTTGTAGAAACACTAGTGTGAAAGAGGATTAAATGGTAGCTTGAGCTAGAAGGGTGTTAGTGCTTCTTATATATCATACAAAAAAGGTAGGGTTTTGTACAATGAGTGAAACAATAGTTAAGTTGTTGAAAGGTAGGGTTCCTTCAAAAAAGGAAAATGTAGGGTCGGAAGTGTGGTCCATATTGTTTTTTCTTTGACTCAAAATTTGATCCACACATAAAGAGAAATAAATTTTGTATATTAAAAAATAATATTTAAAAAGAAATGGAGGAAATATTATTTTTATTTTTATTATTGTAAACATTATTATTAACATAAAAAAAAAATTTGGTACAATTATTAACATGAAATTGTAAAAGTTATTTTTTTAAGTCTATACTGTATTAAATTAATATTTCCATATGATTTTCGCTATTGTTAAAAAAACACATTTGTTATAAAGTACTATAATGTTGAGACATGTTTGGATTGACAATATTCCAATTTAATTCTTATTAAAATTTAAAATATTTTACATAGGTATGTTGGATGAATCCAATCTTTTTTGGTGGAAAGAGTTTTGGTTCCTTCGTTTTGGGTGCCATTCCTATCGTTATATTCCTTTGTTTTTGTTCATCAATTCTTTTTCTATTTATGCTTTTGTCTCTATGTATCTTCTTTGATTGTTTACCTTAATAAAAAAAATAAAAAGAACATCTATTATAGACCTAGTTGTAATAAATGCTTTTTAAAATAGGAAAATGAACATTTGGGTGCTTTGAAGTTTGATTGAGTATTTATTACTCCGTTCAATTTTTAAATTCTTATTACTTTTTAAACATATCAAGATAATTAATAAGTTTTTCAATTTTAAATACTAATATTTTTTTTGATAATATCTTTAATTATTATTATTCTTTCTCATCTAAATGAATTTTAAAAAATGTATGACTTTTGCTTTAATATAAATAAGACAAAGTATAAAAAATGAAAGATTTATAAAAATAAATAAAAAATAGATAAATGTTTTTAATTTGAAGATGAAAACCGAAGATCATATCAAATAACAATGTTAAGGATTTAAATATCTTAAATATATAATACAAAAGAATGAAGAAATAAAAGAAAGATAAATGATCAAATTCAAATTAAGTAGTTTATATAGAGGAGTATCTTTCACTCTAAGAAATTTTTCTATTTTAAACAAATTTTTAATATTATAATATTAAACACATAAAATATAGAAGTGATGTAAGTAATTGTAAAGATAAGAAGAAAATAAAAAAATAGTTGTTAACATTAATATTTAATATTAATATTTTCATTTTATTTTACATTTGAAAAAACTACCTCATATAATTTTAACCTTTTATATAACAAAATGAAGTATTGATATTAAGGAGGTAATCTGAAAAATACTGAATTTGGTTTTAAAGTGGAAATAAGGTTGTTTGACTAATATTCATATTTCTCCATACGAATTTTAAATTAGTAAAGTCTTATTTCCCTAAAAATCAGAAAACGAAAGCCAAAAAAAAATATATCGCCATAAGATAAATTGCCACAAACCTAAAAAATCAATTTAAATATTATGATTTTTATTCATTTACAAACAAACAATTGTATTGGCAATAAAACTTCTGCAAATGTTACGATTTTAATTCATTTTATGGAAACAAAAGTTGTTGATAATGTAAAAAAAACCACGGAACGTTGACGGGTTAAAAAAATAATTTAGATATAATTTTTTAGGTAAATTTTTTTATTATTTTTTAATGAAAATATAATTAATATATAATTTTCTCTTATACATATGTAAGTTTATTCTATTTTTACTTCTTAAATTATATTTAAATATTATATTTAAATATTATTTTCATTCGAAAATGATAAGAATTAATTGTATCTAAATTTTTCTTTAAAAAATATCGATAATGTTTTCTAAAAAAGAAAAGTGATGTGGTAGTCTGGAGGGTTTCATGTGACACGATGTACTACTCACTTTAATGAATTTTTTATATCAAATATATATAAAATCAATGATGATATATGAGATAAAGTGTTTAATAGTAAGAAACCAACATAAAAATAAAAATAAGTGTAAAATAGATGAAATATATTCTATTGAATGTCGGATAAGACTAGACAAACTAATTTTATAAATGTTAATATTATAGAATTTGGGTTGCATCTATTGTAGAAAAAATATTAAAAAAAACAGATTTAAAAGATTTAAAATATTTGACTGTATATTACAAAAATATGTGAATTTTGTAATAAAAACACTATATCATAGGAAGGATATTCAAAGAAATAGAGATATTAAAATATCTAAAAAATAAAAAGAGAAAATAATGTTAGACTATGGTATTGAATTTAGAGAGGGGTGAATAGATTCTTAAATAAAAATTATTTTTCAAAATAATTATTTAAAATTTATTTGAAAAATAATATTGAGCGAAAGGTTTTTGTCCTAGATCAATATAGTAGTTTAAACGAACCTAGTTATTGGAAATTTGGATATGCACGAGCCATATGGAATTAGCATAAATATAAAACCAATCAACATAATAATATCTCAATTAACCGTTTAATATACAATACAACAGTTTCATATTTCCAATGAAATCATATTAAAAACACAATATGACAATTTATTGAACATGTGGTGCGCAATCAATTTTTCATAATTTTCTTTGAGATTGTTGATATGCAAAAACACTTACAATCAAAGTGATTATAAGCTAATCAACAAGGCAATTTAAACTTTAATAATCAAAGAGAAGTTCTATACGAATCAATCGATCAAACAACATTCAATGCATTGCATATAGAGAGTAAATGAAAGTAAGAGATAGAACATGGAAATTTCCCTTTGTGTTAAACAAGCTAAACAATTTATCAAACACTTGGAGTACAAGTGAATTTTTAGAATATTTCCTTGATTAGTGTTGATATACAAAACCACTTATAATCAAAAGTGATTATAAGTTATATCCACACTTGAGTTAAAATCAATACCAGTTAGGAAAATTCTTACAATTAAATTGATAACAACATGTTATTTGATAAAGTGATTGATGAATGTCAAAGCAAGTAAAAAGTGAAAAGTAAAAGAGACACAAGGATTTGTTTAGGAAGTTCCCCACTTTCGTTCTCGCATGTGGGTACATCTCCCCCCAATTCCAAATTTGGAATTAGGATAATTTCTTACTTTGCAAAAGTATAGTTACAAGAGAAATATTCAAGATCAATACTATAAACCATAACCATTTGTTGTTGATTCAACCCCTTCTCTTATTTTGATCTTCAACAAGACCAAGACCGATAGGTGAAACCTATTCGCCGCTTAAGCTATTTCCTTAAAATGATTTCAAACACCTCAAGGTTCCTTGTGAAGATTTCAACCACTCCACGGGATTTTTCACTCAAGTAAATCTGATTGCAACCTATCAACACAAGATCACTGATTCTATCATGCAATTCTTTCTACTTCCTTAAAAAGATTTTGACCACACTAAGGTTCCTTGAAAATATTTCAAACACTCCAAGGGATTTTTCACATGGACGATTCTTCGCACAATCTTGCACGAAAACCCCCAATTTAAAAAATGATGTTGGATGACAAACCCGATAGTTTTTCCGGATGAAGACCCTTACAAGAGCTCAACCCAAATCAATTGGAAATCTATAATTCTTCATCTAGATGACACCCTGATGGAATATCACCACAATGTAATATTGGTGTGTATGCATAGATTGGAAGGTTGAAGATGAAGAGAAAAAATAGGCTAATTTTATGGTATCGTCAAGTTGGACTGATGCATGAATGATATATTTATAATTGGACTCTTTTTATGTAAAATAGGGTACTTTTGGAATGAAAAAATGACCCACAAAATAGTATGTGTCGACCTGAAAAATTTATGTGTCGACACGTGAGGAACAATGGATAAAAGCTTAAATAATGTAGTACATATGCTGACACATAAATCCTATGTGTCAATGCGTAGGTTGTATGTGTCGACCTGAAAATCGTATGAGTCGACACGTACTGAAGCTTTTAAGAAAATGTAGAAATGTAGAATTTATGTGTCGACGCATAGAAATTTCAGGTCGACACATAAGTGTTATTTTTATGCTAAAAGTATTTTTTCATTATTGGGATCAATTTTAAAGTTGTTTTAAATGATTCCTAAAACCTCTAATTCAAATGGGTGCCACAATACATAAGGATATCATCCACCATACTAAAATGCTAGCTTTCCGAGTTTTGACATCATGCAAAACATCTAATAGTGAATTTGCACTCACAAACTCCCCCTTTTTGATGATGACAAAACTTACAACGATGCATTTCATGTAGTTATCGAAGGCTTCCCCTGACTTTGTGCTTCCCATCTTCATCTCTCATATTCTTCTCCCCCTTTGACAACATCAAAAATAAAGAAGGAAAATCACGAGAAGTATCATATTTCACTACCAATACTAATATATCACACAGAGTCATTTTTGTAAAGAAGAGCATACAATTACACACACACACACACACATATATATATATATATATATATATATATATATATATATATATATATATATATATATATATATATATATATATATATATATATATATATATATATATATATATATATATATATATATATATATATATATATATATATATATATATAATGATGCAAAAAATAGATAACAAGCATAAAACATTACCAAACATCTAATGCAATTGCATGAATAAAAATGAGTGTGATGCAAGAGTAAGCTAGTTAAGTTGCTTCTATAGCGTCACGATTTGTAACACAACACAATGGAACTCCTGATGTCGTAGCATAATGACAAGAACATGTCATAACTCAATCCAAAATGAAAATGTTTCCATAAATGGTGACTCAACTACAACATGAATAGTACATGCAATTAACATGGTTACATTTAACTCATGCACAAATGCAAGAAATAAGAATAGAAACACATACTTGTACATACAAGAATAACTTATAAAAATATAAAAGAATGAATGCATGAATTCATTATAAGCATATACATTGAGAACACGCAATGATTATCAATCAAATTTTTCGGAAATGAACATTCATGGTTTTCATCATTTGAGAACATAGCAAGCATTTTTCATTAACTAAAACTAGTACTAAGAAACTTATTACTTTGAAGGAGAGATTTGGAACAATATTATCTCACTCTTGATAGAATAGAAGTTGAACTCACATGATGTAAAATACTCAAACGAATTCTTAGAGAAAAAGTATAAAATGTTAGAACAAGATTTGGTTATGAAATATTATCTCTGAGTTTTGATGATAACAAATGAGTATGTTTGTATGAGAAATTTTGATTCTCTAATGTTTGTTATTTTTTAGTATTTAACAAAAAGGTCCTGCTTCTGATGGATGACGTGGCCAGGATATTAGAAGAGAATTAATTCTGCTTTTGTGCTACACAAGTTCTGATAAACAGTAGCAAGACACTCCAGAAGACTCTGAAGTGTAAGCTCTAATATGAAGTCTAAAGAAACCAGTCAGATGATCTGAAGACATAAGTTTCTACTTAAGTCCATATGCTAAAGACTCATGTTTCTGAAGACAACGTGTTCTAAAGAAACCAGACAGAATTTTCTACTTAAGTCGAGATGCTAAAGACTCGTGTTTTTGAAGACAACGTGTTATAAAGAAACAAGTCAGAAGATCTGAAGACAGAAGTTTCTACTTAAGTCCATATGCTAAAGACTAATGTTTCTGAAGACAAAGGTTTCTCAATTCCAGTGCTGAAGATTCTGATAGACGAAGTTCTAAAGACTCTGGAGACTTTAAGTTCTAAAGACCCATGGTTCTAACAAAAGTATTTTAAAAACCAAGTGCTAAACACTCTGAAGACAGAAGTTATAAAGACTTTAAAGACTTGAAGTTCTGAATATCCAAGGTTCTAAGAAAAGGTTCTCACAACCAAGTGTTATAGACTCTGAAGACGCAGTTCAGAAGACTCTGAAGACTTGAAGTTCTGATGACCTTGTGTTATATTCTCTCTTCTAAACTCATGCTCGCAGAAGCATCTGGAGTGCAGAAGGAAAGAAGATAACATTAACTTGGTACAAATAGTACATGGTACAATCAACATTTCATTCTACTACCCAGAAAGGAAGGACATGTTGCATGATATTTCCCCCTACGTTATTGCTCAAGCTGCCAATGTTTCTGGAAATTCCTAGAGTACCCCTCAAAGGATATATTATTTTATTGGCTATATAAAGGCTTGAAGACTAAGAGAGAAAGCGGTGAATTTTCACTGAATATCCATGCACAAGCGTTGTTCATAGCTTTCATGTTTTTAGTCTATTGTTTTTAAAATAGTTTACATATTCATCTTGTGAAGAAGCAATATTATTGTAAACAAAACTTGTATTCAAACAGTTGTTTATTTCCCTTAAGGGACTAGTTAGGTCTGTATCCTTAAGAAGTCTAGGACTAGTGTATCTTAGAAGTTTAATTTTCCTTAAGGAACCAGTTAGGCATGTATCTTTAAGAAGTCTAGGACTTGTGTGTCTTAGAGGTTATTAGTCACTTGCGTGTAGCCTGCGCATTATAATAATCAGTTGGATTATTGGATTAAGTCCTCGATTGAGAGAGGTGAAATCACCTTGGCTAGTGGACTAGACTACCTTAATAGTTTTCAAGTGAACTAGTATAAATATACCTTGTTATTTACTTCCTTTTCTTAATTATTGTTATTATCAAGAGTGAAGGAAAAATTATTTTAATTAAAGGAGAATATTTTAAAAGAAATTTTTTGATTTAAAACCCAATTCACCCCCCCCCCCCCCCTCCATTTTCTTGTGTTTTTCACACCTTCAATTGACATCAGAGCTACGATTCTAAAGAGATAAAAAGTTTGAATTTGTATCAACACTTAACAGTGTTCAGTAACGATCCAGTGTTTGTGAAAAACCAATGGTTACACCTACTTCCACTGTTGATAATAGGGATAATGATAGAGATCACTATAGTTCAAAACCTCCTACATTTGATGGGAAAAATTTGACTATTGGAAGGATAGAATCGAAAGTTACTTTCTGGCATATGACTTGGATGTATGGGATTTGGTAATTGATAGCTACACTCACCCAGTAGATGATAAAGGTCAAAAGATTGCAAGAAGTGCAATGGCAGATGCTCAGAAGAAAGTTTACAAGAATCATTACAAAGCAAGAACTATCATGCTTAGTGTTATTTCATACAATGAATATGAGAAGATCACAGATAGAGAGATTGCAAAGTCTATCTTTGATTCTCTTCAGATGACCCATGAAGGAAATGCACAAGTAAAGGAAACAAAGGTTGTGGCCTTAATTCAAAAATGTGAAGCCTTCAAGATGGAAGACGACGAATCTGTGGAAACGATGTTTTCAAGATTTAAAACTCTTGTGGAAAGACTTAAAGTTCTGAATAAAGGTTACTCTACAGCATATCATGTTAAGAAGATTATTATAAGTCTGCCTAAAAATGGAGACCGATTGTAACTACTTTGAAACTTTCAAAGGATCTGAACAACACCTCTCTTGAGGAGCTGATTGGCTCTTTAAGAAGTCATGAGATTGAGCTTGATCAAGATGAACCCCAGAAAATAGTTAAGTTTGTGGCTTTAAGGTCTAAGTCTGGAAAGAGAAAGGCTCATCAAGCTAAGGAAGATTTAGAAGAATCTGAAGAAGATTCAGATAATGAAGAACTTTTGTTGATATCCAGAAGAATCGGTCAAATTTGGAAGCATAAACAAAGAAAATTCAAAAGTCAATGAAGGAATTATGGAAGAGGTGAATTTACTTTTAGTCATAAGAATGCTTTTGGAAAAGAAGTTACTTGTTATGAGTGTAACGAGCCTGGACATTACAAAAATGTTGCCCAAAACTCAAGAAAGACAAGAATCCTAAGAAGGCTTACAAAGCTAAGAAGAGTCTCATGGAAACATGGGATGACTCAGAATCAGAAGATGAAGATTCTAATGAAGGGCATGTAAATGTGGCACTCATGGCCAGAACCAACATAGATGAAGAAACATTAGAACGTGAGCTGACAAAAAATGATGAGTCAGACTCTGAAGATGAAGTTGAGGTAAGTGCTTCTCTTTCTCGTTTTCAAATTAAATCTTGTTTTTCTGAAATGGTGAGAAAGTATTAAACTCTTATAAGTATATACAAAACTCTAAAAAAGAAGTTTGTAGTTACTTTTGAAAACTCTACTAATGATGAGCAAAACATTTCTAATTTAAATGAAAAATTGTTTGTTTTAGAAAAATCAAATCTAGCTCTCAAAAGTAAAGTTTCTAGGTGGGAAGAAGAGATAATATATGCCGCATCTATTACTGGTGAAGTAATATGATATGATAGAGCTTTTTAGCATTTCCTAACTAAGAAGATAGATAGAAGAAAAATGGCTTCAATGATCTATGGTGTTAGTAGAAATGGAAGCAAAGGATTGGGATACTCAGCACCATCAAATAAAATTTATGAAACTCTGATTATCATACCAAAACCTCTTTCTGGGCGTTTCGTGTTTGCTGGCACAAAATTGAAATGTCCAGAACAAGAAGGTTCTGATACTTCTATAGCACAAAGACAGACACAGAAGGAAACTTCTAAACCAAAGCATCATGCACAAATTTAACATGATTATCATATTGCACAAAAGTCCAAAGGAGTCAGAACCTCTAGAACTTCTAAAAAGAAAGGACCCAGAAAATGGTTACCCAAAGATCAGATAATCTATGTTGCAAATATTCTTGATGGTGCAACTAAAACACCAATTATGGCACCTGGAAAATGGATGCTTGCAACACATGATGGATGTTATATCCCAAAATTTCCCTCCCATTTTCTTCCAGACATTCTCCTAGGGTTTTCATTTGCTCAAGGTTCCTCAAGAATTGATCAGACAAATTCCCCTCCTAAGTAATGGATCCCCAACTAGGGTTTCACTTTTCACAAGGAAGATTGGGTTTATAATTCCTCAAGTGGATTTCATGGTTTCTTATATGTCTCCAAGAATGCTCATACTAAGTTTCAAGCAGTGCGTCACAAGTTTGCTCAGGCAATGGCTCAGATGCCTGAAAGTTAACTATATTGGACAAAAAGTCAATTATGGTCAACATACAGTCAAACTTCAAGATTTTTGGTCAACATAAAATTTTTGAAGTCATATTAATAATTTTATCAAGGTTTGATCATGATTCGTCAAGAAAACTCCCAAATCATCAAAAGTCAAGAGTTACCGAATTAGGGTTTTCTTAAGGAGAAGTCAACTGAACTTTGACCAAGCATAAACTTCGCACGCTTCATCAGATTTTCCTCAACAAAATATCATTTTGAAGGAAATTCAATTCTATATAACTTATCTCTCTAAGCTCAAGTCTAAAAAATGTTTCATTTGAGAGATATGGGCCAATACATTATAGGTCATTTTAAAAGTCAACAAAAAGGCACTTTTTGTCAAGGAAACTTACATAAAGATAGAATCTTCAAATGAAAAAGTGATCAACATAGAGATTGTAGAGGGCATCTTGAGCTTTCCAAAAAGTACCAGATCACCTTCAAATGGCAAAAATTTAGAGAATTATGATTGGTGCAAGTTTGTAAATTTTAAGCAAATGCATGAAACCAAAAGTGATCAAACTTGGAATTTTGGGCTATTAGGCTTGTGATTTAAAGTCCATGCGTGTTTAGTACCTCAAGATAAACCTCAGATTTTGTTCATGCACCCCTTGACCTTTTTATTTTATTTATTTTGATTTTTATTAATTTAAAGTAAAAATTAAATAAAATAAAACAAAGGCTTCCTACAAAGGTCCAAGCCCAAATGGTTTGACCTAATTGCAAGCATTATATATCTTCCTCATTCAGACAAAGGCAGCCATGAACTCTTGCATAAAAGAAACCTCTTCAAAAACTAAAAAAAATCAAAAACTAGGGCAACTTTTAAACCATAGTTGTAGCTTATCTCCACGCGAACCAGTTATGTGATTCACTTCCAACAATGTTGTAGGGTTAGAATGGGACATCTTTGAAGATCCCAAGAGCATGAAACGCTCGTATATGCATCACTGATCTCCACCATTGTGTGATTTTCATATCTTTGCTTTCATTATATTTTTATGCATACTGACTTTTCTAACATGTCCATGAGGTTTACAAATGCACAAATAACCCAAAGCACGATCCCCATAATGGCTAAATCAAAGCTTGTCATACTCATATCGATCTGAGTTATTTTCTTCGTAACTCTTAAACTAGCACGTTTTAGCCTAAGATAAGGGTCCCATTGAATTCGGAAGCCTTGATTTAGGGGGGTAGGGCCCCCTTGGATCTCTAATAATGTTTATTTTGCAGGAATGAGAAAAAGAGCCACCGGAGAAGATGGCCGAAGCTAGGGATCCGACGCTTCTCCGGTCTATATAATGTGTTTATTAGTTATTTATTTTGTTTCGATGATAATAATGGATGTATCACCACCCTAGTGGTAAAAGCATGTGCGATAAAGCCTTATTATGCAAGGGCATAGGTTCGATCCCTGGTTTTTGCAAAATTTTTCATATTTTCTGATTTCTATTGATCACATATAGCGCTCTTCATAATGCCAACCGTGCACCAAGCCACACCTCATCATTAGATCTTCATAGATCTGATCTAACGTCCCAGATGCACTCCCCCATGATGCACCATCGCTGATGCCACACACTAGATCTTAGAGACCAGCGCTTGGGCTTGGGCCTCTATTGCAAATCACACCCTCTGTTTACTATAATCAGACCCAAACTCTTTCTTTTTTTTATATTTTTATCTTTTTCTTTATTTACTTGTTTTAATTATTAATTAAAATATAAAATATTAGTTTTAGGTTAATTAATTAGGTTTAGTTTTAATTACCCTTTTTTAATTTATAAATTTAACTAATTAATTTTCTTTAATTAAAATTAATTAGAATCATAGGTTTTTAATTAAATTAATTGACTTCTCTTTTACTAAAATTAATTAGGTTTTAGGTCTTTTTTATCAATTAATCACAAATCACTTTTTTCATAAAAAATTATCAAAAATATTTTCTTTCCCATTTTCATTTGATTTTTACCTTTTAGATCGACTGTATGTAATTTTTATTCGTTGCTTTTCTTTTTCATTGTAACTATTTCCTGGGATGTAACTGTGCCAAAGCGATGTAATAGTTTAGGATCTACTTTCTGCCTTTAATTTCCGCACTTTACCGATTTTTTATTATTATTTTATGTTTACTGCTTAGTAACTAGGGTTTGCATGGAAAAATAAAAACATGACGATAGAAAACCCTAACTTCAAATATAAAATAACTGAACATGACACACTCGTACACTTGCACCTCTAGGATAACCTCCCTTGTTGCCTTTGGAAAATAGTCATGTCCCTCGAACGTAAGGATGCTTTAGAAAAGTCCCTCGATATAAAGATTATAGTTCCTCGGTGACCCTTCGACATTGCCTTTCAGAAATGATCTAGTCCCAAATGATCTAGTCCCTTAACGAAAATTACTAAAGCATCCTTACCAGTTGTCTTCGATGACTGTACGATGACCCTCACTTGTCCCTTCACATCCAATAGATATGGCTACCTACCAACTAATAGTATGGATATCAATATCTCTAAAGGAGAAGGAAAAGAATAAGAACGACCTTTAGAGGGTAATGAACTCTTAATCGCTTGCTCACAATCTTTTCTAAAAGTCATTTTTTACACATCACATTTTCAAATGAAATATTTTCTAAAACACTTTGTACGCATTCTTGAGGAATGATACAAGAATCATTACAAATTTAGCCGTACTATGGCTTTTCGAAATATATCCAAATACACAACAAAAATCAATTTTCAAAAATTGAGCTAAGCGATTAAGAGCCCATAGATGGCTATAGATGAAAAGGGTGCTAACACCTTCCCTTTTCATAACCTACCCCCCGAACTCAAAATCTTCATGGTATTTCCTATTCTTTTCACCCTTTCCTTATTGGATAAAAGAAAAGTCAGTGGCGACTCTTTCTATCCGCAACATTTGTGATAAAACGCAAACCAAGTCAGTTCTCCCACTGTATTACAGAACAAAGGACTCTGCTGGGGAACTTAAAAGAGGGGTTACCTTAGAGTTTAGGATCACTTTACTTGTTCTTACTTGTCTTCCTTGTCTACTTTACATTTGAGGGTTGCTCGGGTTTATTTTCTTGCAAAGATCCTACACCCGGATCTGGGGACCTTAGGTAAGTAGCTATAAATCATGGGAATTATACAGTGTAGACCAATATGGTTGAAGTGATGGCTACGTTAGTGTGACAATTTGCTTTATATTGGTGTCCCTTGAGTTAATTGAGGAGAACCCTAGGCTGTCTCGTGGTGTCATAAGCACTAACTAACCTTTAGAACCTTAATTGACCCAACTTGGCCATTAGAAGGTAGTGAGGTGGCCACTTTGGTGCAATCCAAAGTTGGTTGATACTCTACACTCATTGAGATTCGACTCGCGAGATGTTTTGGTGGCAAATCAATTATTGTACTAAAATAGAACCTTCGAGAAAGATCTGTGATATGAGATCCCTAGAACCCGGTTACTATTCTTAGGACATGTTGAGCCAACTAAACTTCAAAGGGGTACTTACCTAAGAACCTCATGCAAGCCTTAAACCTAATTTTCTTGTGTGCTTTGATTGTGTTTGCTATTTGTTCAAACATGACATCATAACACCATGACATCATGCCATAGCATTTTCATTAACCATTTCATGGATCTCAAGGGCCTGTGATGCAGGTTTATCATGAACCAGACGTCTAGCAAAGGGAAAGGGGATTTATTTTCCTCTAACCAGATGCCGTCAAAGACCGAAGTACGTTATCTTGAGTCTAAGACTAGGACCCACTCGACATGGTGAGCTTGATTCTCATAGAAGGACGTTCAAAGATGCAAAGTTCTTCAGTCAAAGATGCAGTCAGACTCAACTTCTAATATTTCATTTTCGTTTATCCCACGAGATCCTTGAAAACATTGCATCCACATATCATACACATCATTACATAACATGTATCTCCCGGGACATTCTTTCTCATTATCTTGTTGTTTATTTCAGCAAAAGATGGCTCTCGAACAAACCGTGGAAGAACTTCAAGCTCTGAACGCTAAATTTCAGCAAATGTTCCTGAAGTTAGCCAAATGGAAGGAAGACTTGAAATCACTCATCATCAAAGAGAGAAAGAAGAAGACTAAGAAGCCAACTGTGTTTCTTAATATGGGTAAAAGATTCAAAGGTTCGGTCAGAAGGGCTCTAGATTTTGAGGTCTCATCAAATGAAGATGATAACCAAGAGGAAGATTATAAGAGTATGAAAGTTGAGGAGAATAATAACCAGAGTTCTGATGAAAAGGAAACAGACTATTCAGATGAACAATATCCTCTGGATGATGATAAGTACAAACAACTCGAAGATTGTCTGAATTCCATGGAAATTCATAGGGTGTTTGGGTTAGATTTTGAAGAGCTGGGATTAGTCTCAGGGATTGTTATCCCTCACAAGTTCAAGGTCCCTAATTGTGTGAAATATGACTATGTTTCTTATCCTAAGCTGCATCTGAGGTCTTATGTTCGGAAGATCCAACCCCATACCGTTGATAGGAAGTTATGGGTACACTTCTTTTAAGAGAGCTTATCTGGGACACAACTGGAATGGTTCTATCAGCTGGAAGGAACCAGTATACGTACTTGGGAAGACCTGGCTGCTTCTTTTTACAAACAATACCAATACAATGTTGACCTTGCATCAACTCGTGTGCGATTATAAAGTATGACTATGGGATCAAACAAAGGCTTTAAGGAATATGGCCAGAAGTGGAGAGATTTAGCTGGAAGATTTCAACCTCCTTTATCAGGTAGAGAGTTGGTGGACATGTTTATGGGAACTTTGACAGGGCCTTTCTTTAATCATCTGATCGGAAGCTCTTCATCTGGTTTTACCGAGTTGATACTAACAGGGGAATGGGTTGAAAGCGGTATCAGAAGTGGAAATATTTAAGTGGCTATGTCTTCAAATGATGTAAAGAAGACGTTCAATGGTAAGAAGGAAACAAATGTTGTGTATGGCCAGAAGGGTCATGCTAGAAATGATCGCAACCAATTTGTAGGGGATGTGCTAATTTCTAATCCAGTACCTATGCAACAACATCAGCAAAACAATCAACGTAGGTCAGACGCACCCATGAGACAGTTTACTAAAATCAACATGCCATTGTCTCAGGCATTACAACATCTACTGAAAGCAGAGTTAATATCATTAAGGGATCCGCCTCAGAACCACAAGACTTCCTCCCCTAAGTACAATCCAAACGTAAGATGTGCTTATCATTCCAATAGTCCCGGACACAACACCAATAGTTATTGGGCTTTGAAGAATAGAATTCAGTACATGATTGACAACAAAGAGATTAAGTTTGATCCTCTCGAGACCCCCAATGTAATTACTGCACCTATGCCTAAGCACGACAAAGGAATAAGTGTTATTGAAGATGTTTCATATGTTTATGTTGTAAGTGAATTGACTACTCCATTCTTGACTATCAGGAAGAATTTGCTGCAAGTTAGTTTGTTTTCGGGTTGTATTGAAAAATATTACTGATGCGTAACCCAACTCAATGGCTGCAAGTTGCTGAAAGAAGGTATTTAGCGTCTGATGGACAACCATATCATTATAGTTGAGAAGATTCCTTCTATTGAGAATTTTTTTTAAGACTTATCTGTAATTTCTAACACTCCTATCAGGATCACTTCTAAGGGTCATGTAAAGATTACTGCTAAACCTAGAGTCGCTCCTCTGATAATCACTTCACCCTGACCAATTTCGTTTTCCTCGGACAAAGTTGTCCCTTGGAACTATGGTGCCGATGTCTACTACCATGGCATCAAGCAAGAACCATTGACTGATAAGAATGAAAGTACTGAAGTTATTGATCCCAACATTGACAATATTGTTGGGACCAGTAAAGTTACTAGAAGCGGAAGGGTTTTCTCTCTAGAAATATCTCTAGAGACTGCTATTATACCAGTTTGAGTTACCACTCCCGAGTCAACTGCTAAGACTAGGGGCAAATAGCAAATTACGGAGCCTGCCCAGACGGAGGCACCTAAAGAAGTTACCGCTGAAGACACCTCCAGGCAAGATTTGGAGGAAGTATTAAAAGTTATCCAAAAAAAGTGATTACTAGATTGTTAAACAACTGGGGCAGACTGTAGCAGTAGAAATGTTTAAGACTAAGCCATTGGATTGACTAGACTTGTACAAATCAAAATAAACATCGCCACCGCGCTTTATTGTTTCCAAAGGAATGGGAAAATAGCGAATAACTCAAAAAGAGGGGGAAAGATTCTAGGTAAGGGGGTTGGTTATGCAAAGGGAAGGTATTAGCACCCTAAACAACTACGGTACTCCGCAGGAACCTCTTTGTAAAATCCGTATATTTTGGCTATAAAATGTTGTATGTATAATAGATGGTGGAGGTGAGAGAAGAAATATATTTTTTATAATTTTTGTACCCGCCGTGGTTGCGAACCTTTACTGCCTACGTACCACCTTTCATGCAATAGGGGATCAAGGTACACGTAGTTCCTCTTTTAAAAATTTTAAAACATAAGTGTGTTGGTTAATTTTATGAGATAAGACATCATCGTCATTGTCCGTGTGGAAAAACATACTTACTACCCACAATCATGAGAAAGAAGAATTTGCATCATCTCAAAGTGAAAGATATGGCTTGGATTTTAAAAAACCAACAATGCCTCACTCAACATCCAAGTGGAAAATATCTCACTTCATTACATATCATAGAAGTATAGTTGTTTGCATCACTACAAGGATTGACAAAAGTCCAATCTTTTGAGAAAAGTTTAAGATGAAATCCAAGATGGCAAAATAGTTTGAAATGAGATTGATTGACTTTTAGTCTTCTCAAAAAAATGTCAAGGTTTTATTAATGTTGGTTGAAGTTTATTTGTGAAATATGTTTTGAAAATGCATGGACCTAAGTCCAAGTTTATTATGAAAGTAGTTGAATTTTAAAAAAAATAAGAATAGTTTTCAAAAGGAGAGAGAAGATTTTTGAAATTTAAGAAGATGGGAGGAGAAGAAGAGGCTATCCTAAAGCATAAGGTAAAAGCTAGGGATAAGAACCATCTAACCAACAAGAAGTCAATACTTGACATTATGAGCCAAGATAGAATTCCAATTATTTGGATTGAAACCAAGCAAGAAAAGATACTAGACCTCTTGTGAGAACCAAACTTCAAGTGTATTAAGTCTTCATAAAAATTGGGCAGAGTAACAGCTGTATACGGGTGAATTCCAGATTACAAACAAAGAATGTAATCACAATAACCTGCACAAAAAAAAAATAAACAACCCAATGTCTTGAGGTAAACCTTAAGAACCCCATAGAAAATATCAATTAAGGTCACAAGGTCTCTAACATAGGCCGAGGTTTCTAATCCTAAGTCCAAGAAGTCCAATACTCCATAATGCCAAGGATAGTAACCAAATAGTCCAAGTATCACTTAAATTTTTTATGGTTCATGTTGATTATCAGGTGTCTCATAAGAGAAAAGAAAAGGCTCAAGCGAGCAAAATAAAAATGACTTGAAATGTAATGCTTAAAGTAAATGGTACATAAAGCATAAAAAATAAAAAGGCATAAAGTAAAAACAATTTAATAGTTAGTGGTTAGTTGGATGACCATCTTGAAACTTGCATTTGGAACTTATTAGAGGATTGGTAGAACCAAAATCTCCACACAACAAGTTGCATTTTCTTTTTGTCAAGTATATCATCCATTTGGAATCCTCAAAAGTACCATTTAATGATCAATGATGTTTAAGTGATCGGTGTTGACCAAAAGTGTTGTAGATCCATTAGAGGATTGGTAGAACCAAAGCCTCCACACAATGAATCTCAAGGTTATTGGATCAAAGAGATCAAATTAACATACTTGGGCTTGCAAACATAGGTTTGTGACATGAATGATCATTTATTCGAACTAGGACAAAATTTAGCGCTATGTTAAGCAATCGTAAGTGGACTTATATAGAAGTCGCACCTATTTTAAGACCGGTCAATAGCAATCTATGCACCATTTGTTTTGAGACATGATATAGAGATTATGCTCCAATAAAACTTAGTGCAACGAGAAAGGGACAAGATGAAGAGGGGTGAGAGAGAATATACAAACCACATTTAAATTAAATTTAAATCAAACTATTATTAAAATCATTCATCCATTTTTATGGAGTTAGACTCAACACCATGGATCCAATGATGTTAACAAAGTTCATAACCAAAAATTTAATCTAAGATAAGCCAGAAAATAATCACAAAATGATATTGCATTTAATATATACATTAAAAAAGGTTTTAGAAATGTTTTTAAAATAGAAATAAAAGAGAAAAATATCAACTATATTCAAATTATTCAAGAAATAAAAAGTAAGACCATAGAAAAATCAGAAATGAACTAAAATGATTTTATAAAATTTTTGGTAATTTTTTAAAGTCAGAAACTATTTTTAAAATTAAAAGAAAGAAGTAAAATAAACCAAAAATGATAAAAAATAACAAAGTCAGAAATAAAAAATAAATGAGGTCACCAATATTTGTCACAATATCATTGGATCATTACATGATTTTTCCAAAATTTGAAAATGCATAAAAGTATTTTTAAACATTTAAAATAATTCAAATAAAGTGGAAATTTATAAAAAAATACCAAAACACAAAATAAAAGTGTGAAAATAATAAAAATCAGAAAGAGAAAAATCAAAAATATTTTTCATGATTTTTTCAGATTTTTTTTGACAAAAAATGAATTTTCTATGATTTTTTGAAATTTAAAACAATTAAATATAAAAATCAGAAGAAAAAAAATAAAGTCAAAAATATATGGACCATTGGATGAGAATCAAAATGCGTTAGTAATCAAATTCAAGGGATCTGGCGCGTTGTGCATATCATAGTCATTAGTGAATAAAGCACTGAATCAAATGTAAATCAGAAATTCAAAAAATCCAAATGGCGTTGTTTCATTGGTTGAAGGATGACACGTTGGTCATCTTCAACCTCCAGCTAGTCCCAAAACCAGGTTGCTCAATCTATAAAATTAGAGCACGAAGCTTATGCCATTCGCTTCGTCTCTTCAAGACAAAGACAACCACACATTCGCGATAAATTTATATAAATTGTAGCTCAAGCAATTTGGAAAGAAAGTTTTGAAAAGGGATTTGAAATTTCATGGTCGAAACAAGCTTCTAGATAAAAGTAAGTGTTGCGACTAGAACCAGGGCAATGAGAGCATCACAATGATATCAAAGTTTTGAAGAATTGATGAAGGAATCTACTTATTGAATTTGAGTTGCAGAGCTCTGAAACTGGACTTCTATGGAGCAATATAGGGCACGATTCTTGAATGTTATTATATGGTTAGCTTCTTTAAAGATCAAGGAAGGTAAATTGATAGAAAAATTGGATTGAAAAAGGCTGGAAAATAGATTTCAAAGTTGCAGAATTTTGAGTTATGGAACAAGTTTGGCAGGGTGATTCTGGCTATCCAAGCTTGAGGAAATAAATGGAGGACGACCCTCTATTTATAGGGAATCAAAAGGAATGTCCAAGCGTGTGAAATGATGAAGTTTGGAGGGAAATTGTGTGAAGTTGCAAACAAGAAAAGTGTGACTTCTAATTTGATAAAAAATAATCCAAAATGCACGTTTTGTTGTGCTAATCACTTATGGAAGTTCACTAAACATGTTTAGAGAGAAAAACGCACAAAAACAAAGTGTTTAGAAGCTAAACCAATGATTTTAAATTCTGACTTTTGAAGAAACTTCAGTTTCAAGTTACCAAGTTCAAATCAATGGCATTCTCAGCTCAAGAGGCCTTAGGGTATGATTCTTGATGCTTTAGAAAGATGAGGTTACAATATTTGTAATGGAAAAAGAATGTAATCAAATGGATGCTTGATTTGAAAGTTGCATTGGGTCAAAGATGGAAAAAAAGTTGACTTTCCATACTTAGAAATATTTCAAGTTTTTTCTTCAAAAGATACCTATAATGATTTGCATCCAAACATGGCCTTCCTCTTGAAATTTGCTCTTGACTAAAAAAGATGGCATGAAATAGACCTCTTGAATGACATTTTGAAACTTGAACCATTCAATCCAAAATTGAGAGATTTATGAATTGTTGAAGTTGGCAAAAAATCATGAAATGACCTATAATCTTTTGCATCCTTAGGGCATCTTCCATCCATTTTCTCACTTTACACATAAAAGAAGGAATAAATTTAAAATTCTCAAGATCATTATGGAAAAATAATGGGCTCAAGGGGATAAAAATTGACCAAGTTATGATCATTTGAAGTCACACACGAGAAATTGGGGGTTCATCTAGAGGACTTGGAATCTTTCTTCATCATCAAGTTTCTTCCACATGAAAACTCCTTGAAACTTTTTAAGTGATTTATTGATACCCATTTAAATAGAAAGATGTTTTTGGAATCACTCAAAAATACCAAAAGATGAGAAAGATATGCTTCTTTGAAGTTTAAAACCCTAGCTCCTAGATCAAGAAAATGCTTTGAGGAACTTTGACAATTTTGAACAAACTTCTTGTACCAACACAAATGCTTTGTAAATAGAAGTTGTTGAGGATGAAAATGAGAAATAATAGCCACCAAAACCACTTCCATATCTTGAGAATTGAGATAAATATGCACTTGTGACCAATGGGAACAAAGCCTTGTCCAAGTATGACAACTTCTTCAATCAACCCCTTGTACTTTTTAATCAAATTTGATAACCTTGAAAGGTGGTGAACCAAAATAACCTTTCCATGACATTTGTTCCAAAACAAATCCAATGGTGAGGTTTGAACTTCTCAAGCTTTATTGACTAGGGAATGGAAATAAACTCATGAACCCATGGAGCAACTTGCTAAATCTCATTGCCTTTACCTACGTTAGTAACAAGCAAGACAAAACAACATTTCATTTTATTAATTAAAAGGAAAAATCAATACAAAATGTTCATGACCACAAAATAAAACAAGTCAAGGTGCTTGGTGATTCCTCAAAGAGCAAAGCTAAAGGTAGGGAGGAGGACCAAAAGCCCTAATGTGATCTTGTTGTGATTGAATTAATATGGTATGATGAAGGGATCTTAGGGGCAAAAATTAGGGTATAACACAGACACCCTCAAAAATCTCCATGTTATCCTTGTTACTGTGTTCAGAAGCCCATGCAGAGGATTTGGCGAAGTTCTTAAAATCCGCTCACATAGCACAAGAATTTCTGCTGATCAATTTGGAAGTTATGTTGCTAGCCTAACTACTAATAATGGGCTAGGCTTTTTTGATACTGATTTGACTCCTGAAGGAAGAAACCATAACAAGGCCATGTATGTATCTATTGAAAGTAGGGGGTTGATACGGGTTCCTCACTGAATGTTCTACCAAAGGGTGCCCTCGACAGGCTTGATTGTGAAGGGGTTGTGCTGAAACCCAGTGATATTATAGTCTGAGCCTTTGACGGGTCAAAGAGGATGGTACACGGAGAGGTGGATCTCCCGATTAAAGTGGGTTCACAGGTTTTAGATTCTACCTTCTATGTGATGGATATTCGACCGGTTTATTCTTGTTTACTGGGATGCCCTGGATTCATGGGGAAGGTGCAGTTACTTCAACCCTACATCAAAAGCTGAAATATCCCGTGAAAGGAAAGTTTGTCACGGTTTGTGGTGAAGAAGAGTACATGGTGAGGCACTTAAACTCATTTAGGTATGTTGAGATGGACAGCGAATTCATTGAAACTCCCTGCCAAACTTTTAAAGTTATCCCTCATACCGCTATTGAAGACGTTTATGCTATTCCCAAAGTTACCAGGGTTCCACCCAGAATGGCTTCTTTGAGGGATGCTAGAGCTATAATAGAAGAATGTGGATGCAACTACTTAGGGTCAGCTTCCCGATATTTTATACAAATCTGACAAATTTGGTTTGGGTTTTACTGCAGAGGGTTGTTCATTGTGCTCGTGCTGGAAGACCACCATTCCGCGTCAGCAACAATGGAGTCAACATTATAGAAGATGTTGATAGTGAATACGACCCAGATAGCTGGATCTTTCCTACCGTCGACAACGGGCTCAGCAACTGGAAGACTGAAGACCTTATCTCAATTTATTTTAGTCTGGAGTAATTTTTATTTTTGTTTTATTTCTTTCAAAGTTTTGGTTATTTAATCTTTTAACAATAACTTTAATCCTTGTTTCTTACCCAGGGCACAATAGTCCACTTGTTAAGGGTTGTCATTTGATTCGCATATTTTCATTCAATAAAAACATTGGACGTTTTGCATTCAAATTTTGCGCTCTTTGTCTTTCTTTTTACTTTATTACGCTCTCAAACTAGTTATGTGTTCTTACACACATCCATACAATAAATTGTAGATCCACATCCACTCTAGATCCCGTTGATAACAATTATACTATTTCCACTTATGACTTCGAGAATCCGATCTAGCAAGCCAAGGGCGAAGGTGAGGAAGATTGTGAAGTACCTGTAGAACTTGCCAAACTGTTAGTGCAAGAGGAAAAGGCTATACAACCGCATGAAGAGCAAATTGAGGTTGTAAACTTAGGTACTGAAGCAGACATGAAAAAAGTTAAGATAGGTGCCAATCTAGAAGACAGTGTCAAGAATAGGCTAATTCAGATGTTGCATGACTATGTTGAGATCTTTTCTTGGTCATACAAAGACATTCCATGGCTTGATACTAATATTGTGGTTCACCGTCTAGCGATGAAAGAGGGTTGTTCTCTAATAAAGCAGAAGGTTCGTTGTATGCGTCCTGAGATGTCTAAAAGGTCAACGCTGATGTTATGAAGCAATTCAACACATGTTTCTTAGTTGTTACATCCTATCCTCGGTGGGTTGCAAATGTGGTTCCAGTAC
Organism: Vicia faba; assembly: GCA_948472305.1. Lineage (NCBI taxonomy): Eukaryota > Viridiplantae > Streptophyta > Magnoliopsida > Fabales > Fabaceae > Vicia > Vicia faba. The sequence continues at coordinate 467,648,627 of OX451735.1, read as the reverse complement.
CTAAGAAGGATAGAAAATTACATATGTGTGTGGATTACAAGGATTTGAATAGGGCGAGTCCCAAAGATGACTTTACGCTTCCATATTTTGATGTTCTAGTTGACAACACCGCTCATCATAAAGTATTTTCTTTCATGGACGGTTTCTCAGGTTATAATCAAATCAAGATGGCACCTGAAGACATGGAGAAGACTACTTTTGTTAAACAATGGGACACTTTCTGTTACAAGGTTATTGTTGATGTTGTAGAGCGGCAAGCAACAAAAGTTTTAGAAATATTTATCTGAGAATTTATCATGTCCACAGAGATTGGTTATTGATTCATTGTTCGACAAATTATTGTTAATGAGTTTGGGATTGAATGGGTTTTGTAAAGAAAATGTTATTAACATAAAATGAATATAAAAGGAAAAACTAAGGAAGAACTTATCAGGTATGCATATATACTACTTCTCACTGGCTTAAACATATTGACCTGTTACACTCAACCTAACATTACCCATCATGTCACTACGTATCACTCACAACCTAAGTCATTTCTATCCCAATTTGAGAGGCCTACTACATCCCATCGGTAGAGATCTCTCAACCACCTCGACAACACAGAAGTCAATTATGCTCTCCTGTATCGACTATCTCTCAGAATGACACAAATAACACAGAGGCTTTAAGCTCGGATACCCAAGTAGATGTCATCTCTAAATCTATCTTTAGAGTTCAGAAACTAACAAATTAATCATCCTAGATAAGAATCTAAGCAGTATATGTCTATAACAACTTAAATCCCTAACACAGAGTAAAAATCCAGGACAACAATCCACAAAGATTCGTAAAGCAAGTTTTATATAACGCCAAGGGAGACAAATATACATCAGTTCAAAGAAAATGTACATACAAACCCAACCATAGAAGATCACACAATGAGGAAGAGAAATGAACCACATATCTATCGGTTTGTCAGTGCCGATCGAATAGCAATCCACCCTGGATCATCCGTATGCAAGCTTCATAATTATTATCTAAGATAATCCTAAAAAAATTACAAGTTGATGGAGTTGGGAGCAAAAACTTCGCCAAAACCATCCCTAAAAAGTGACTGAAAATGAAAATATAAAACAAATCTCAGCAGCGCGTGCTAAGTGGGTTACACGTTATTTACACATTAAACTGACCTAAACCGCGCTAAGTGCGCTAAGAGGGCTTTAAAACTTTGGTTCTGCCAAAACAATAAAATGCAACAACATGCTACAAAATGCGCTGAGCGCCACTCGCGCTTAGCGGCCTCCCGACGCTAAGCGGGATCTCCTGGACAACAAGTCTCAAAATTGATCTTTTATTCCAAAAACACGCATCCAGAGCCGTGCCTTCGACACATTTTTCCTCAATGATCCAAAATACAAAAAATACCTGCAAAACAATTGGAAAAACATCAAACGGTACGCTATGTACACAAAAACAAAAATAAACACAAACTAAACGTATTTACACAAAAGCCGGGGTTATTCAATGATATTAACAACAAAGAGTCAATAAGTGCAACAAAAGTATATACAAAAATAACTATAATTTGTACTTATCAAACTCTCCCCAACTTTAACTTGTTTATCCTCAAACAAAGCCAAACAACTCAAAGAACCAAAAGTAATCAACCAAAATATCATGAATCAACAAGTTTTGAAAACAGAAAACAAATGCAATGGTTTAAATGAAAAACGGTACACACGAAGAAATATACTTGCCACTAAAATACGACGATAACATACACACGAAACGAATTCTAAATACAAAGAACATGCCAAACATTATAAAACAATACTAGTTCACAAATGAGTCACACCTAGCAAACATAATAATCGGTAGATGAAAAACACAAAAATAAGGTATTTTCACTCATCCAACAATCTTGCAAATAATAGACTAAATTATGCATTCATCAAAAAACTCATATTGAAAATACAAAGGCAAGAATCTCAAGGGCTTTTCAAGGTTGTAATATGGTTTGGTTAACAAACAAGAGATAATTCCTAAGGCCAATCGAAACAAAAACTTGCTTAAACCTAAGGGAGTGATCAATTCACCAAAGTTTCAAACAATAGAATTTAAATCAAACTTCTTATAAATCCCAAATTTCACACCAAAGCACATCACTTACTAACACAACATTATTTGAACTCTTTTTGTTTTTCTTTTTCAAAGCTTTTTTCAAATTTTTTTCTTTCTTTTTATTTTTTTCTTCTCTTTATTTATTTTTTCAACCTCATAGCAATAACAACATAAATATGCAATCATTTTTCTCCGCGACTTGAATCCAACTATCATCATAATGTGAGTACTCCATACTTTATAAGGCAAGGTAAAAATTCAACTACAAATCATAGTTAAGGGTTCAAGAAAACAAATACTCAACATCCATGCAAAAAGGGAAACTAAACACTCATAGACAAGCATTTAGCAAAAACAATATGGATATCAATAAAAAGTTCAAAGGTTACAAATGATCACACTCACAAGGTGAATTAACTATTTGGCTAAGATAATTGTGCTCAAAATTGGAACAAAAAATGCCTTGATCACTTTCTTGCATTCATACAATCAACACAAATAAAATATTAAACATGATAAAATCTAGTTAAAACAAGCATTGTGGTCTCCAGTGTAACACCCCAAATTCTACCCAGTAGTTATAACGAAAATCAGAGTATTTAAAAGCTTCCAACACAATTGGGATATCACATTTCAACATGTTACAACACATAAACAAATACATAAAATTTTAATTTTGGAGGATCATATAACAACTTGCATCAACTTTTAAAACAAAACCACTTCTTTAATTAATAACGCAACATAATCATACTTATAACTTCAAGTAGCATCATATGTTTCGTTCAACTAAAACAACTTGAGGGGCAACATATTATTTCATATAATTCAACTTAGGAATCAACAACTAAAACAATTTCAACAAGTAAACAACTATTCGATCATTTCCCCCCGAGTGCTACATATCAGAGCGACCAACCGACTTTGAACTAATAAGGCTAAGAAAATCTTCATTCTTGATTACCTGCACGTTACCAACAGAGGGAAACATACAAACAGTAAGGGGTGAGATTCTTACTCAACGTCTCCTCTACTAATTTCACACAAACTGGTGAGCAATCATTCTCGCGATATAATATCCATACTTTTTCATACCATTAAGATAGAAAGACAAATCTATAACATCCAACATAATCTCGTCTACTATTAACAATGGATTGAGGATGATCAGTTCCTCAATTTGTCAATTAGTATTCGACAACCATAAGGGAGTATAAATCGTCGTATCAAACTATAATAGCGTTTCCTTAAAACTCGTATTCAATGTTTCTAAAACATAACATGTCTAATCCTCATTCACCCACCATCCCACGATGATCAATCATTTTCTAACTCGAGATCTGCTGGCATATCAATACATAACAACTCCTTCCACTCTAGTCTGAGTCTTTATCTACACAAAGGATTCTAACAACATTCTTAAACTCTTAATCCTCTTCCGAATTTCACAACATCAAAAATACATGTATCTCCACCTCTCAAATTCATTCCAATTACACTCTCAATATTATCATCTTATCTAACAACATTTCATATATATCTACACGTCACACAACTACAATAGTAATCATCTAAGCTCAACAAGCTACTAACCTCTATAATAGACTTCGCCGTCCTCCAACTTAGAACTGCATCAAACTTGAATGGATCTACATTAACTTTCCCTTGTAAATAAAATTACCCAAGGGAACTCTTCTCCTAAAACTATAAGATACGTCCTGATAACTTAGCATAGATCTTCCTCCTTTTCGACACCGTAAATTCCACACAACTTTGCACTATCGTATTTCGTTCTATTAATAACACCAAAGCTTTCCAAATAATACCTTTGATTTCACAAATTACTTTAAATAAATCTTCCAATTTCTCCTTTAATTCACCTAACTCGGACGTTGACGTCCCGTACAACACTGAAGAACAAGTCTAGTCCCAAAGACAAACTTAACAACAAACTACACTTACTTCCAATATCATCACGTGATAAATGAATATGTTACAACTACTGGAACCATTTTTAAAATTAAACTCATTTCGTTAGCTTTCCAACGCTTCAAACAGAACTCGAATCGGATGCCCGAAACTCTAGTTATGAATTTTCAAAGTCCCACAACAATTCTGCAGTTTCTTGCGATTCTCTTACGGAAATTCCACTCCGAAACTCATTTGTCTTCAACTTAGACATATTATAAATAACTCTTAACATATCTCATACTCCCAAACTTCTTATAACTCGAGAGATTCATTCCTTCGCCAAAGTTTAGGTTTCAAAACACCAAGGCAATAATTGTTGCACTGTCGTCGTCGGTAGCACACCGAACCAACACCTTTCAATTGAGCATATCCGAGAAAAAAAACTCCTTTCCCACTTATCTTCAACCAACTTCCTGCAATTAAGGCAAACAAGTACCGACAGTGTTTCACACACTTGTCGCGCACTAAGGAACAAACAACATTAGACAACTTGGTCGGACGGACCGACCTGCTCTGATACCACTAATGTAACACCCCAAATTCTACCCAGTAGTTATAACGAAAATCAGAGTATTTAAAAGCTTCCAACATAATTGGCATATCACATTTCAACATGTTACAACACATAAACAGATACATAACACTTTAATTTCGGAGGATCATATAACAACTTGCATAAGCTTTTAAAACAAAACCACTTCTTTTATTAATAACGCAGCAAAATCATACTTACAACTTCAAGTAGCATCATATGTTTCGTTCAACTAAAACAACTTGAGGGGCAACATATTATTTCATATAATTCAACTTAGGATTCAAAAACTAAAACAATTTCAACAAGTAAACAACTATTCGATCATTTCCCCTCGAGTGCTACGTATCAGAGCGACCAACCAACTTTGAACTAATAAGGCTAAGAAAATCTTCCTTCTTGATTACCTGCACGTTTCCAACAGAGGGCAACATTCAAACAATAAGGGTTGAGATTCTTAAATCGTATAAATGAGCGCATGATAAATCATATATTAGAACCAGGTCATGCAAAAATCATCATTTCACAACAACAATCGCAACAGGATATCATCAAAATGCAACAATTAATTCATCAACACAACATCTCAATTGTACAACTTAGAATGCGACTCAATGTTATGCAAATGCATGAAGTACCATTGGAGCAGAACTTCCAACTTAGAAAATCTGCCAATAAATAGAGGCATCAACAAGACATAAGCCTTCAACTTAATATTTTTCCAATCGAGACCAACGTGGTGCCAATCCAGGCCAACTTAATAATGAAAATATATGTGACTTAATGAATGCAATAATCACATACAACAACAACAATGTATTCGACAATGTTGACATAAGCCTACAACTTAATCAACTTATCAATCACAACATATTCGAAAACAACGATGTATTCAACAATGTTGGCATAAGCCTACAACTTTGTACGTCACAACAACAATATCATATCAATAATTAGTAATGTGACAACCACACAATTTATTCAATAATAACTTATTCACAGCGATAACCAACAACACAATCCCATATACCGGAACCATTCAACTTAATTCGACTTCACCTGCAAATCAACTTTATTCTACATAATTATAACAAACAAATCAACTAAAAATACCCATATGTATATACGACTTATTCCGATAATTTCAACTAATTCCAGTTATCCAATTTTACGACCCAAATCTACAAATTCGGCTAATCGATATTGCTTAATATACTGTTATTACTACTATTTATTTATACTGCTACTAACCAATTTATTCTACTAAATTACTCTACTTCCGTTATTTAGCTTACTGCTATTAATATATTACTTCTATTAAATTATTCATTTCCAACTCTGCGACTAAAAAACCATCCCTGCTGTTTTAATTTCTAGGACTACGACTAATATAACTCTGCTACTTTATTCTACTGTTCATCTAAATTTACTACTTATTATTATTTCTGCTATTATCCTCTATCACATAAAACAACTCTACAAAAATATTCTACTTCTATTAATGTTCCTTCTGCTATAACATGCTACTGATAAGAATAGTTTAATTTGTTCCCAAACTGATTTTCTATTAATAAACTCTATACTTATACCATATAAAAATTATACAGAAACAAGTGCCCCTGCCTAACACTCAGTTCCGAACGACACTCTTCTTCAATATTTTAAAAATAATATTTACAATCACATGATGATCAACTATGTACCATTACCTGTCTAACCATGTGACTTGACAACTATTTTTCTAACCATTAAAATTGGAATATTATTTGTTCAAGAAGTTTAAACTAAATAATACTAGTTCGGATAAAGGAGATAATGTTGCACATAGCTATTTTAATATGATTCTAAAATACATAACCAAATAAGAGTTATCAAATGATCATAAATTCATATCGCTATGCACATTAGAAGTCTATGTTTAGAAATGAAATATATATCACTCTTCTCTCTCTCTCTCAAGTGCCGATCGACACACCCCCATAACAACAACAAGCTGCCATTCGGCAGCATCCAACCAACAACAAGCCATCAATATTTTTTTTCTTCTTTCGTCCACCTGGTACTGTTTTAATGGATTTTCTGCTACTGTCTACTATTCCGAATCCAATCCAGACAAGTATATAACACAGTAATACACCAATTCTTTGACAATTCTTTAATTACATCAATTATTAATAATGTTTATCACAACAACACAAACCAACACAAATCAACAGACAGTAATGATCCCACATACTAATTCCCACATACAAAATATCATATACCCTATTATAGGATAAGAAACCTCACCCTTACCTGGTTTGGTTTGATGACAACTCTATGTATCTCCGATTTGAATTTCCTCTTGGCCTCTTGGTTCAAATTCACGTAGCTCTCTTCTTCTCCAAAAACCCTATTTTCCTCTTTCTCATCTTTTTCTTTTCCTGATACACTATCCTCTCTTTCTCCTCTATTTCTATTCCAAATAATAGTGTTTCTCTTAGTGGACCTACATACACACCCCACTATTACTACTATCACAATATAAGCCCAATTAAGTAAATAGTCACATAATATAATCTAATATTATTTCCAATAATATTCTTCAACTATGATCGATCCACACTTTAAATGATACTAACTCACAAATAATATTCTAATAATAGTTCTCCGACTAAACCGTCTAATTTATCCGACTATCAACTTACCGCTCAACTCAACATATTTATCCAATTATGCTTCTTAGAATAACACTGATAATTCTCAACTTCGACAATTTCCAATAATTAAATCCTTAATTAATTTAATTAAATAATTAATTAAATTCGGAGTGTCACAACTCTCCCCCACTTAGGATATTTTCATCCTCGAAAATCTACTTGATACGGTCACTCTTAATGTGAATTTTGCATCCAACTCTCTGATCTTCAATTCACGTTTGGCAACGCTTTGACCACGACTTTCTTGACATAACAACGCTCAATATGATATAATTCAAATCAGCGCGTGCTAATAATTCCACATCTCTGCAGCATAACCACTAACAACTTATCAATCACTTCAACAAAATGTCAACAAGTCCATCCACATCGTCGTATTGCTCTTATAGTGACATCCACACAACCAACATAATCAAATTCGTCACGTTATGGAGTATCATTCGTTACTTACGGAAAACAAAAATAACATATCAATAACGATAACAAAATTATTACAACATCAACTTAACCGTATAGCTCAATAATTATACACACAATTCACCATCAACTAACAACCACAATAATTTCCTTATAGGATCAACAAATATCTCCGAGATATCACAACACATTGGCACATGATCCCTACATCAACAATCTACAAAATCAAACATGTAAATTAAGACACACCATTCCCACAGGCTTCTGATGTTTTAATCCTTGACTTCTAACGAATCGTAAACGCATTGCCATTGCGCCACATCATGCTTCAGCTGCACAACTCTGATCATTCATCTTAAGTCACCATCCTCATTAAGTTTTCCGTCGATTATATGGTTTACAAGTTTCAATCTAATCCCAAACTTTCTTTAACATCTTCCATAAAATCATTGTTCACTTGATATTCTCAATCTTTCACTTTGCGACGTTAGCTCGCATACAGACCCACTACTCCGAATTGTTCATTACGTCTCAACTCTCACTCAACGACTCCTCTACTAATTTCACACAAACTGGTGAGCGATCATTCTCGCGATATAACATCCATACTTTTTCATACCATTAAGATAGCAAGACAAATCTATAACATCCAACATAATCTCGTCTACTATTAACAATGGATTGAGGGTGATCAGTTCCTTAATTTGTCAATTAGTATTCGACAACCATAAGGGAGTATAAATCGTCATACCAAACTATAATAGCGTTTCCTTAAAACTCGTATTCAAATTTTCTAAAACATAACATGTCTAATCCTCATTCACCCACCATCCCATGATGATCAATGATTTTCTAACTCGAGATCTGTTGGCATATCAATACATTACAACTCCTTCCACTCTAGTCTGAGTCTTTGTCTACACAAAGCATTCTAACAACATTCTTAAACTCTTAATCCTCTTCCGAATTTCACAACATCAAAAATACATGTATCTCCACCTATCAAACTCATTCCAATTACACTCTCAATATTATCATCTTATCTAACAACATTTCATATATATCTACACATCACACAACTACGATAGTAATCATATAAGCTCAACAAGCTACTAACCTCTATAACAGAATCTGTCATCCTCCAACTTAGAACTGCATCAACCTTGAATGGATCTACATTGACTTTCACTTGTAAATAAAATTACCCAACGAAACTCTTCTCCCAAAACTATAACATACGTCCTGACAACTTAGCATAGATCTACCTCCTTCTCGGCACTGTAAATTCCACACAACTTCACCCTATTGTATTTCGTTCTATTAATAACACCAAAGCTTTCCAAATTATACCTTTTATTTCACAAATTACTTTAAATAAATCTTCCAATTTCTCCTTTAATTCACCCAACTCGGACGCTGACGTCCCGTACAACACTGAAGAACAAGTCTAGTCCCAAAGACAAACTTAACAACATACTACAGTTACTTCCAATATCATTGTTGTACCCAAATTTTTGTCCCTAAGATCCATTCATCATACCATGTTGATTTATTCACAACAAGATCACACTAGGATTCTTGGTTCCCCTCCCTACTTTGAGTTTTGCTCCTTTTGAGGGATTACCAAGCACCTTGAATTATGTTCCTTTTGTGATCATGAATATTGTTTTGATTTCTTCACTTAACTAATAAAATACAATGTTGGTTTGTCTTGCTTATTATCCATGTAGGTAAGGGCAATGAGATTTAACAAGTTACTCCATGGGTTCGTGAGTTTATTTCCATGACCTAGTCAATATAGCTTGAGAAGTTCAAACCTCATCATTGGATTGGTTTTGGAATAATTGGCATGGCAAGGTTTCTTTGGTTCATCACATTTCAAGGTTATTATATTTGACTCAAAAGTACAAGGGGTTGATTGGAGAAGTTGTCATGTTTGGACAAGGCCTTGTTCCTATTGGTCACAAGAGCATATTTCTCTCAAAATTCAAGATATGGAAGTTGTTTTGGTGTCTATGAGTCTTCATTATCATCCTCATCAACTTCTATTCACAAAGCAAGAATATTGGTACAAGAAGTTTGTTCAAACTTGTCAAAGTTCTCCAAGGCATTCTCTTGATCTAGAAGATAGGGTTTTGAACTTCAAAGGAGTATATCTTGCTCACCTTTTAGTATTTTTTACTGATTCCAAAGACATCCTTATCTTAAAAGGGTTATCAACAAATCACTTCAAAAGTTCCAAGGAGTTTTCATGTGGAAGGAACTTGGTGAAGAAGAAAGATTACAAGTCATCCAGATGAATCCACAATTTTCCATATGTGACTTCAAATGGTCATAACTTGGTCAATTTTTATCACCTTAAGCCCATTATTTTTCCATAATTATCATGAAGATGTGAACTTTATGCCTTCTTTTATGTGCAAAGTGAGAAAATGGATGGAAGTTGCCTTAAAGATGCAAAAGATAATATGTCATTTCATGATTTTTGCCAACTTCAACAATTCATAACTCTCTCAATTTTTGGAGATTTTGAATGGTTCAAGTACCAAAATGTCATTCAAGATATCTACTTCATTCCATATTTTTTGGTCAAGAGCAAATTCCAAGTGGAAGGCCATGTTTGGATGCAAAATATTATAGGTCATTTTTGAAGAAGAATTTGAAATATTTCTAAGTATGAAAAGTCAACCCTTTTTCTTCAACTTTGACCTAATTTAACTTTCATCTAAAGCATCCATTTAACTACATTCTTTTTCCATTACAAAGCTTGTAACCTCATCTTTCTAAAGCATCAAGAATCATGCCCTAAGACCCCTTGAGTTGGAAATGCCATGGATTTGAATTTGGAAACTTGAAACTGAATTTTCCACAAAGTCAGAATTTTGAAATCTATAACGTGACTTCTAAACACAAGATTTATGCACATTTTTTATTTAAACTTGATTAGAAAACTTTCCATAAGTGATTAGCACCCCAAAACGCAAGATTTGGTTGAGTTTTGATGGAAATGAAGTCACACTACACTCGTGCTCGACCTTCACTCAATTTCCCTCAAAATTTCCTTGTTTCTTCCAATTTTCATTCCCATTCACTTCCCTATAAATAGAGGATCATCCCCCATTCATTTCTTCAAGCTTTGAGAGTCAAAAACACCCTGCCAAAACTTCACACGAACCCATCTTTTTTGAATTCAGTTTATGAGATTTAAGCTCCTTTTTCCAAAATTCTTTATGCATTCATCATCCTTAAGCATCATATAAACTCTCCAGCACTTAAACCAATCAAAACGAGCCATAATTCAAGCTACATAAGTTTAGTTTCAGTGCTTCTTCCTTGAACTTTGAAAAGATAGAATTCTCGACCATTTGGATCCAAATCAAGCAGTAATTTATTCTACTCCTTCTCTTGATTCCAATGCTGCTCACAATTTTTAAATCCATTGAGAATTGAGAGAGAAATCTCAAATTGAAGGTGCTCACTATTTTCTGGGTTTTTGATTCATATCTCTCTCCATACCTTATATAAATTTGGCGCGATGGTGGTGTTAGAATCGTCTTGAAGAGACGAGTTCAATGATACTAGCCTGGGATCCTAATTTTTCCATTTGAAGGATCTCACAAAATCCACATTGCAGGGTGTCTGGAGGTTGAAGATGATGACATGTCTCGTCTCAACCAATGATAGCGTGCCAAACGTTTTAATTTCATTGGTTTCCCTTTTTCTGATCATATGCGTATCTCACTAAGGTCCACATCAAGCACAGCGCGTCTGGTCCACTGGATCAGCTTACTAACGTGTTTTGACTATGATCTGATGGTCCACATCTTTTTGGTTTTATTTTATTTTCTGATTTTATATTTTTATTGATTAAATTTTCAAAAATTCATAACTCTTTTATTTTTTATCCAAAAATTATGAAAAAATTTACAAAAATACTTTGAATTATTTCTGATCTCATGAATATTTTTTCACATTTTTATTTTGATATTTGATATTTTTTGTATTTTTTGAATTATTTTCTTTCTTTTAATTACTTAAAAAATACTTTCTGACATTTTTTAATTCTGAAAAAATTCATAAATATCATTTTGCATATTTTTGACTTTCTGAAGATACTATGGAATTTTATATTGAGGTTTACTATTTTTGACCTATTTTCTGTTTGTTTGAGGAATTTTAAATAGTTTAAAAATAGTTTCTAACTTTTAAAAATTACCAAAAAATTTTTAAATAGTTTCTGACTTTTAAAAATAATTTTTGACCTATTTTCTATGGCCTTACTTTTTATTTCTTGATTAATTTGAACATAGTTGATATTTTTCTCCTATATTTTGATTGTTAAACATTTTTTAAACTCTTTTAATGTATATATTAAATATAATATTATTTTGTGATAATTTTCTGGCTGTCTTGAGTTGATTTTTTGATCATGACTTTATTAACATCATTGGATCTTGGGTGTTGAGTTCAACTCCACCAAAATGGATGAACGATTTTAATAATAATTTGATTAAATTTTTGATTCAAAAGTGATTTATTCATTTTTCCCATCTCCTCTTCATCTTATCCCTTTCTTATTGCACTAGGTGTTATTAGAGCATGATCTCTATATCATGTCTCAAAACAAATGGTGCATAAATTGCTATTGACCGGCCTCAAAATAGGTGCGACTTCTATATAAGTCCACTTACGATTGCTTAACATAGCGTTAAATTTTGTCTCGATTCGAATAAATGATCATTCATGGCCCAAACTTATGATTGCAAGGCCAAGTATGTTAATTTGATCTCTTTGATCCAATAACCTTGAGATTCATTGTGTGGAGGCTTTGGTTCTACCAATCCTCTAATGGATCTACAACACCTTTGGTCAACGCGAATCACTTAAACATTGTTGATCATTAAATGGTACTTATCAGAATTCCAAATGGATGATATACTTGACAAAAAGAAAATGCAACTTGTTGTGTGGAGGCTTTGGTTCTACCAATCCTCTAATGAGTTCCAAATGCAAGTTTCAAGATGGTCATCCAACTAACCACTAATTATTGACTTGTTTTACCTTATGCTTTTATTCTTTTTTATGCTTTATGTACTATTTACTTTTAGCATTTACATTTCATGCCATTTTCATCTTTGCTCATTTGAGCATTTATTTTCTTACCATTTTTACTTTGCTCACTTGAGCTTTTCTTTTCCTTTCTTAAGATACTTAATAATCAACATAAACCCTAAAAAATCTTTAATGGTACTTGGACTATTTGGTTACTATCCTTGGCATTATGGAGCATGGTACTTTTTCTTGGACTTAGGATTAGAAACCTTGGCCTATCTTGGAGACCTTGTGATCTTATCTGATTATTTTTTCTGGAGTTCTTGAAGTTTACCTCAAGACATTGGGTTGCTTGTTTGTTTTTGTGTGCAGGTTTTTGTGATTACATCCTCTGTTTGTAATCTGGAATTCACCTGTATACAGCCGTTACTCTGCCCAATTTTTGTGAAGACTTAATACACTTAAAGTTTGGTTCTCTCAAGAGGTCTAGTATTTCTTTGCTTGATTGGTTTCAATCTAAGAATGGGAATTCTGTCTTGGCTCATAATGTCAAGCTTTGGCTTCTTGTTGGTTAGATGGTTCTTATCTCTAGCTTTTACCTTGTGCTTTAGGATAGTCCTTTCTTCTCCTCCCATCTTCTTTAAGTTCAAAAATCTTCTTCCTCCTTTTGAAAACTCTTCTTGTTTTTTAACTTGAACCATTTTCATAATAAACTTGGACTTATGTCCATGCATTTTCAAAACATTTTCATAAATAAACTCCAATTAACTTAATAATACCTTGACATTTTCTGTGAGAAGACTAAAAGTTAATCAATCTTATTTCAAACCATTTTTTCCACTTTGGTTTTTTATCTTTAAAACTTTTCTTAAAAGATCAAACTCTTGTCAATCCTTGTAGTGATGAAAACGACTATACTTCTATAATATGTAGTGAAGAGAGATATTTTCCACTTGGGTGTTGAGTGAGGCATTGTTGATTTTGAAATCCAAGCCATATCCTCCACTTTGAGATGATGCAAATTCTCCTTTCTCATGATTGTGGGTAGTAGGTGTGTTTTCCACACGGACAATGACGATGATGTGTTATCTTATAATAATTAACCAAAACATTTGTGTTTTAAATTTTTAAAAGAGGAACTACGTGTACCCTGATCCCCAATTGCACGAAAGGTGGTACGTAGGCACTAAAGGTTCGCAACCGCGGCGGGTGCAAAAATCATAAAAAATATATTTCTTTTCTCACCTCCACCATCCATTTTATATACAACAATTTTTATAGCCAAAATATACATATTTTTACAAAGAGGCTCCTGCGGAGTACCGTAGATATTTAGGGTGCTAATACCTTCCCTTTGCATAACCAACCCCCTTACCTTGAATCTTTCCCCCCTTTTTTGGGTTATTCGCTCTTTTCCCATTACTTTGGAAACAATAAAGCGCGGTGGAAATTTTTATTTTGATTTGTATAAAGTCTAGTCAATCCAATGGCTTATTATTGAACATTTCTACCGCTACAGAAAAATGGCGACTTCACTGGGGAAAGATTGACCTCTTGCTAGTCCATCTCTAAGTGGGCTAAGCCCATCTTTGTTTATATCTATATATATGTGTTATTGCTGTTTTTTGTGTTATATGTTGTATATATGTTTGTCTGGATTTTCCTGGTTTTCAGGGTGCTTGGTGATTACTCATAAGTCCTATACCCGGACTTGGGAAAACTTTAAGATAGGACGGGCGGTATAGTCATGTTAACTTTGAGGGAGTAATCCCAAAAAAGGAGGCATGTGATCCCCCACTCAGTGGAGGCCCCTTTGACTGTAGTGTCGTTTACTGAGTAATCGGGAAGACGTACTGCTTTCGACCTGGGAGCCTGCTGAAACTGAGGACCGTAGAATACCTAACCCATATTGGCCTTTTAGGTGTAGTGCAGAAGCTATGACGGAGTAATCTGGAAGTAGTTGTCACGCGATACTACACTCGGACAAGTCTTTCTTGAGAATATTACTAATTACCGAGTTAATCGAGAAGTTGGTAATATCCGAAGGAAGGATGTAGACTCTGGGAACCTCTAGAACCTTGTTCGGCAGGTGATAACTTTTTAGACCAACACCTTATAGGTAGTACCTTCGACCTCATACTCGTGACGTTGAACCTATGAACCCTATATGTGTGATCTTGTGTGTGATTGTTGCATCATGCATCCATGCACTCATAAGCATCTTTTGACGAAAACCATATTTCAAGGGATTTAAAGGATGACTATTTGTGAATATCTCAGGTCCTTTTGAACCATGGATTCTGGAAAGAGAAAGACCGGGAAGTATAGTTTCAAGGATCCCAAGATAGATGAGTTGATCAGTCTAATTCCCGAGATCGAGTGTTCTGCAGACTTTCGGAAGAAGTATGGATCCATTATTCCTCTCATGAAGCTAAAGATGAAGGAGGGTATTCTCTCGACCTTGGTCCAGTTCTATGATCTGATGTATCATTGCTTTACTTTTCCCGACTATCATTTGATGCCTACACTGGAGGAGCATTCTTATCTATTGGATTTACCTGTTACCGATCGTGTTCCTTTTACTGGTTTGGAGGGTGAGCCAAAACCATATGAGATTTCTACTTTGATTCATCTGGGGAAGTCTGAGGTGGAAGCCCATATGAATACTAAAGGAGGGATTGGAGGATTACCAGCTCAGTTCTTATTGGAGAAAGCTCGATACTTTGCCAGAATGAAGAGTACAATTGCTTTTGAGGCCATCTTTGCCCTACTTGCTTACGGGTTGTTCTTATTTCTTAATATGGACAGGTTTGTGAACATTAATGCTATCAAGACTTTCATGATCAGAAACCAAGTTCCTACACTGTTGGGTGATGCTTATTACTCTATTCATCTTCAGAATTCTTATTATGGGGGAATGATTATCTGTTTCACGCCTCTGTTTTACCGGTGGTTCATCTCTCATATGCCTCAGTCTGATGCTTTTTGGGATGTTAAGAAGGAAACCCGTTGGGCTCCTAAGATCATGGCACTTACTCACTCGGATATTGATTGGTATCATCGAGTTTACCAGGATATAGAGATTATTGACAGTTGTGGTAGTTTCCCTAATGTACCTCTTCTTGGTACAAAGGGAGGAATTAACTATAACCTTGTTCTTGCACGGAGACAGCTTGGTTATCCGATAAGGGATAAATCGAATAGTATTCATTTGAGTAGTTTCTTTCTGAAGGAAGGGGAAGACCATAGGGAAGCTAGGGAGCAGATTGCAAAGGCCTGACGTCGCATTCATAAGAAGAGTAGGAAGGATTTGGGACCTAGGGGTGCTGTTTCTTTGGAGTCATATCTTCAATGGATCCGATCTAGATCCATTCAGTTAAAGATGCCATATACCCGGGAGACACCCATGCCTGATCTATTTGTGAAGACCATTCCTACCTTGTTAGATGATCTGGAAGAGCTGCAGCTTGCTTTGGTTAGGATGCAACAGGAAAGGGATGCTTGGAAGAACAAGATCCAAACTTTAGATAGTTCTTACAGAGCAGACCTGAAGGAGAAAGACGACTTGATTGGGATTCTTGAGAGTCTAGCGGTAGAGTCTATGGAGAGGCAAGGGGAATTATTTTATCCTAAGACTCAATCAGGTGTTGATCACTTACTTCCTGATTCAGATGATTGGAAGGAGGTTGCCATCAGGCATGTGGAAGAAAACCAGAGGTTGAAGGCTCAGATTGTTAGGCTCACGGGGAAGCATCGGCGTACAAAGTGATCTCCACCAGTTCTTTTTATCAGGATTTTAGATTGTATTTTCATCTTGTACTTGAGATCATTGAAACTTGTAATCCATTTTGGAGTTATTATAATAAAAAAATTTCAGTATTTCAAAAGCGTTATTACTTTGATGTTTGCAATATGTCTATAAACTTTAAATCCCTTGAAATATTAAAAAACAAAGTAAAAATAATCATATGCATTGCATATCATGCATCATATTGCACATATTTCTTACATTTATTATGCATATCCAGGTGTCTTACCCAGCTTCTTTACTTCGTTCAGCAAGCTGACTCATCACTACAACACTCGGGCTAATTTCAAAAAGAAGATGGACAACTTAGAACAAAAGAATCACGAGCTGCGCGAAGAAGTTTATGCTTTGAAGGCCGGCGTGGTGGCCAATCTGACTACTCTGATGGAAGCTCTTGTGGTTGCTCAGAATTAGCCATCGAGTGTTCAACCTTAACCAAGAAGGGTAACTACTTAAGTTCCGACCGTTCTTGTATCTCCTACTCCGGCTGTTGTTCAAAACGGTATACCTCAAGGTTATCCATGGGGAATGCCAGAGAATTTTGCACCTGAAGGTTTTAATCTTGGTCCTCAAGATACTCCAGTGGTTCAGACTATTGTTACTCCAGCACCTCCTGTGGTGCATGTTGTTCCTACTGCACCTCCTTCAGTGAATATGGTTCTGTTTGTTAATGACGATGTGTGTTGTCCTTTCCCTCCGCCGAGTGAAGACTTGGGTCTTTATAATAGAATGGATGATTTTCAAGAGCAATTTGACAAGATGGAGAGAGATATGAAGGCCCTCAGGGGAAAAGAGCTATTTGGGTAGAATATGAATGAGTTATGCTTGGTCCCAAATGTTAAGATACCGTCTAAGCTCAAGGTCCCAGAATTTGAGAAGTATAAGGGAAACACTTTCCCTCGTGCTCATCTGGTAATGTACGTGAGAAGGATGTCTACCCATACTGATGATCAGTGTCTGCTAATTCACTTTTTTCAGGATAGTTTGACTGGTGCTACGCTGAAGTGGTATATGAGTTTGGACAGTGCTAATATCCATACTTTTAATGATTTGGGAGAAGAATTCATCAAACAATACAAGTACAACGTGGATATGGCGCCTGACCGTGATCAACTTAGGGCCATAGTTCAGAAAGACAAGGAATCGTTCAAAGAGTATGCGCAGAGATGGCGCGAGGTAGCCGCCCAAGTGATTCCTCCCATGGAAGAGAAGGAGATGACTAAGATTTTCTTAAAGATGTTGGGTGCTTTCTACTATGAAAGGATGGTAGCAAGCGCATAAAGTGAATTTACTGAGATGGTAGGAATGGGTATCCGCTTAGAAGAGGCTGTAAGAGAAGGCCGTTTGACAAAGAGTGAAGGGTTCGGAGGTGTAAAGAAGCCATCGTATGGATTTACCAAGAAGAAAGAAGGGGATGCAAATGTTATTATGTAAGAGAGGATGGTAAACGCTCCTAGAAGTAATTATCAGCGTCATCAACAAGTCGCCTCAGTTACTCCTGTTATGAATGCTGCTCCGACTACCGTTGCTTATCAGAGACCGTCCCAACAGGGGAATCAAGGGTCTAATCAGAGAAGGGAGAGTTATGAACCTATTCCCTTGAGCTATATAGAGCTACTACCGGAATTGATTCAGAAAAAGTTGGTCCAGACACGACCACCTCCCGCCGTACCATCACCATTGCCTTGGTATTACAAGGAAGACCAAACGTGTGCTTTTCATCAAGGAGCACCAGGGCATAGTTTTGAGAATTGTTATCCTTTGAAGAATGAGGTGCAGAAATTGGTAAAGTATGGTGTTCTATCTTTCAAGAACATGGGACCTAATGTGAAAGATAATCCTCTACCCAAGCATTGGGGAGTAAATGATGTAAATATAGTGGCCGGTTGTCCAGGCGACTTCCGTATTTTTGACATTAATCTGGTTAGAGGAGATTTGGTGAAAATGCACGTAGACCTCTGTGAATTTAGCTACTATACCCATGACCATGCCGGTTGTGCTACTTACAGTACAAATATACAGGGTTGCGATAAGATAAAGGCTGACTTACAGGAGATGATGGATGAGGGCCTCATCCACATAATCAGGCATAGGGAAGAGTATAAAGAGGAAGTGAATATGGTTTCTGGATGTCCTGGTGAATTCAGAATTTTTGATGTGGAGTATTTGAATGAGGATCTCGTGCAGTTGCATGCTACCTTCTGCCATACGGCTAGTCAGGTGGAAAACCAATATGGATCTTGCCTAGTTTGCTGTCGAGTTCCCCGAGGATGTTCAATCGTGAAGAAGGGTGTTCAGTTGCTGTTAGACAATGCAACTATCAAGATCACATGTTAGAGGGATGATTATCATGAGGTTGATATGGTTGAAGTTTGTTTAACGGAAGAAGAGTCAGAGGAAGAGTATACCTCCGCGGATGAGTATTTCTCTTCAGACGAAGATTTGTTTTCCAGAAATGACTTTTTGATGATTAATTGTGTTGAAGAAGGGGTAAACGTCATTGTGCCTTGTTTTGGTGCACCTGCTCATTTTGAAGTGGAGTACCATAGCAAGCCAGCTGTTACCCCATTGGTAATTAGTTTTCCAGGTCCTATCCCCTACAAATCAGATAAGGTTGTGCCTTACAAATACAACGCTACAATCTTAGAATATGGGGTGGAAGTTCCCATCCAGCCAATGCCCAATGTTAGAAATATAGATGAAAACAGCATGGTGACCCGTAGCGGTCGTGTGTTTGCGCCGGTTGTTCGAAGAGATGTTGCTGCTGGAAAGAAGATTGCTGAGAATGATGAACCTAAGAAGGCTACAGGAGAGACTAGTGGACCTACGCTAGACAAAGAATTGGATGATATTTTGAAGATGATTAAGATGAGCGACTACAGAATTGTAGATCAGTTACTGCAGACTACTTCAAAGATATCTATCTTAGCTTTATTAATGAATTCCTCTGCTCATAGAGAATCCTTGATGAGGGTACTGAACCAAGCTTTTGTGGAGAGTGACATGCCAATAGATCAATTCAGCAGCATGATTGGAAACATTATGTCATGTAATAACTTGAGTTTCTGCGATGATGAATTACCAGATGAAGGGAGGAATCACAACTTGGCCCTCCACATATCTATGAACTGCAAGAATGATTCGCTATCCAATGTGCTAATGGATAATGGATCCGCGTTGAATGTTATACCAAGGAGTACTCTCATGAAGTTGAAATATCAAGGAACGCTTATGCGCCCAAGTGGCATCATTGTGAAAGCATTTGATGGGTCGAGGAAATCTGTCATCGATGAAGTGGACTTACCTATCCATATAGGACAACATTTGTTCTAGATAACCTTTCAGGTCATGAACATTATTCCCGCATATAGTTGTTTGCTAGGACGGCCATGGATACATAAAGCAGAGGTTGTCACTTCAACTTTACACCAGAAGCTAAAATTTGTGCGTGAAGGGAAGATGGTGATCATAAATGGGGAGCAGGCGTTGTTGATATCTCATTTGTCCTCTTTCAGTATTGTAGAAGCGGATGAGGCTGCTGTTGGAACCCAGTTCCAAGCCCTATCCATTAACGACATAAAGAGAAATGAGAATTCCATGGTTTTACTGAAGGACGCACAACAGGTTGTGCGCAATGGTCATAATGCAGTTTGGGGATGAATTGTGGATCCACTCGTGAACAAGAACATAACTGGTTTGGGTTTCTCTTCGAAGAATGGAAGAGGCGAAGGTTTGAAGGCAAAGTCTACTATGGGAAGTTATCATGATGTTTTCCGCAGCAGGTTACCTCCATCCAACTGATTCTGGAATTAATGTTGTTGAGGAGGATGAAGCAGAGCATGAAATTCCGAATTATGTGACGCATGGAGTCAGGGTTCAGAACTAGGTCACCATTGATGTTCCCTCTAGCATACATGTTTCAAAGTAATTTGATTTGTTAATCTTTCTTTTGAAAATCTTTCACTCTACCCAAGGTGGAAGTGTTGTACCCCAAAATTTTCCCTCTCATTTTGCTCAGTACATGCTCCTAGAGATCCTCAATTGGCTCAAGGTTTCCCAAGAGTTGACAAAACAAACTCTCTCCTAAGGCAGTATACCTAAAATTAGGGTTTCTATTTTCATCAAGATGTATGAACCACAAAGGACTCAAATGCTTCCCAAGGTCCTAATATGTTCCAAAGATCATCCATGTCAAGTTTCATGCCTTGTACAAAGAAGTTTGCTCAGTCAACTACTCAAATGCTTGAGAATCAACTGTATTAGGTCAAAAGTCAACTGTGGCCCACATACAATCAAACCTCAAGATTTCTGGTCAACATCAAAATTTTGAAGTTACTTCCATCATTTGATCAAGGGTTGATCATGATTCCTGAAGGAATGCTCCAAATTCATCAAAACCCAAAAGTGGCTAAATTAGGGTTTTACAGGAAAAGTCAACCCAACTTTGACCAAGCATAACTTCTTCATACTTTATCAGAAATTTTCCATCCAAAGCTCAATTTGAAGAGGATGCAATTCCCTACAATTCATCTTAAGCTCACAAGTTTAAAATATGCACCCACAAAAAGATATGAATTTCTATATTATGGGTCATTTTGAAAAGTCAACAAAAACACCTTTTGGGTCAAAGCTTCATACATGAACACGGAAGATCCAATGGAGATGAAACCAAAAGGGTTGCTTAGGGGACATCCTAAGCTTTCTAAAAAGTCCAATAACACCATCCTAGGGTCAAAATTGAGAGAGTTATGCATTGTCAAAGTTGCCACCTGTGTTCAGTTCTGCCTGCTGGTTGCCATTTATTGAAATCAGGTGTTCAACGCCTGATGGATAACAAAGAGATCCTATTCGAGAAAAATTTGATTCCGTTGATTCCTGTTGAAGATGTTTCTATCATAACTATTTCCGCCAATCCTTCCAAGGCTTCCTCGAGAAAGCCTGTTAGGATTACATCCGTTCCAAGAGTTGCTCTGTTGATCATTACTATTCCTAGTCCTATCTCATACACTTCGGGTAAGGCTGTCACGTGGAACTATGGGGCTGATGTGTATTATCATGGGATCAAACAAGACTTGAAGGTTGAAGAAACTGATACTTATATCAGTAATATCGTCGGGGCTAGCAAGGTCACCCAAAGCGGAAGACTCTTCTCTCCTGAGATTTCCCCTCCGACTGTTCAAAAGCCTGTTGCTATTCCATCTTCCAGTACATCAGCTACTGTCCCAGTTCATATTCCAATTATCACCCCTGTCACCGAGCCATCTGACGCTCGGGGCAAAGAAGTCATAGGTGAGCCTACCCGGACGGAGGCACCTAAGAAGATTGTTGTAGAAACCTCTAGACAGGATATAGAGGAAATAATGAGGATTATCAAAAACAGTGACTACAACATAGTCGAACAGCTGGGGAAAACCCCGTCGAAGATCTCCATGTTATCCTTATTGCTGTGTTCAGAAGCCCATGCAAAGGCTTTAATTTCTTTCCTTAAAACTGCGCATGTGCCGCAGGAAACATCTGCTGATCAATTCAAAGGTTGTGTAGCTAGTTTGACCGCTGACAACGGGTTGGGTTTCTCCGACGCAGATCTGACTGCTAAAGGAAGGAATCACAATGATGCTCTGCATGTTTAGATCGAGTGCAGGGGCACTACTCTGGCCCATGTACTGGTGGATATTGGGTCCTCATTAAATGTTTTACCCAAGAAAGCGTTAGACCAGTTGGACTGTGAAGGGTTAGTTATGAAGCCAAGTAATATTGTGGTTAGGGCCTTTGATGGGTCCAAAAGGATGGTGCACGGGGAGGTAGATGTCCCTGTTAACGTTGGCTCCCATACTTTCGCATCTACATTCTATGTAATGGACATTCAACCTTCTTATTCTTGCTTTCTAGGCCGCCCGTTGATTCATAAGGCTGGGGCAGTGACTTCTACGCTCCATCAGATGTTGAAATATCCAGTGAAGGGGAAGATTGTTACAGTATGAGGGGAAGATGAGTACATGATGAGTCATCTTAACTCCTTCCGGTATGTGGAGATGGATGGGGAGTTCATGGAAACCCCGTGCAAGAACTTTGAAGAGGTCCCCTAGACTCTGGCGTCGACTGAAACTGTTGCTGAAGAACCTCTGATGAAGATGGCTTCCCTCAAGGATGCCAGGGCTGTTATGGAAAAAGGTGGGTGTTGTACCCCAAAATTTGCCCTCCCATATTCTCAAGATTTGACAAGCATCACCTCAAATGGTTCAAAGTCTACTCAAGGGCTACACAGTCAACCATCCTCCTAAGCCATTCCAATTAGGGTTTTGGATCTTACCAGGAAGTTGAGGTTTTCAAAGGCTCAATCAAGTCCCATATGCTCATACACTTTGTCAAGCATCCACATGTCAAGTTTCAAGGCTCACAAGGTCAAGTTGCACAGTCAAAAGCCCTAATTGCTTCACAATCAACTGCAGGGGCAAAATGGTCATTTGGTAGTCAAAAGTCAAAAATTTTGGTCAACATCTTATTTTGAAGCCACAATCATCATTTGGTCAAGTCTTGACCATGATTTCACAAGCATGGCTCAAAAATCATCAAGATGCAAAAGTTTCTATTTTTGGACAGTTGAAAAGTCAACTGTAACTTGACCAAGGCATAACTTTTTCATGGTTCATCAGAAAAATCCCATCGAATGCTCATTTTTAAGGGGAGGAAATTTCCTACAATTCATTTTCACATTCCAAGTCCAATAAATGCTCTCACAAAAAGTTATTAATTTCAACATTATAGGTCATTTTCAAAAGTCAACAAAAAGGCACTTTAAGTCAAAGACCATAACTTGAGATTGGTAAATCAAAATGACATGGGACCAAAGGAATTGGTTAGAGGACTTCAAGACCTTTCCAAAATGTCCTAGAACATGTTCATAGCTTCACAATTGAGCAAGATATGCATTGGAGAAGTTGGGAAATTTTTGTGAAATGGCCAAAGTCAATTATCCTTGAAACTTCATTTTTGACAAAAGGGGCCCACTTTTTCCACTTGGTTCAGCTTGGCCATTCCTCCCACGTGTCCCACAATTTATTTCAAGATTAAAAATTATTTTTTCCATTTTTATTTAATTTTATTTGATTTAATTCATTTTAAATCTTTAAAATTCAAATAAAAATCAAGAAAATTAATGGAAGGATATTTTGTGGCTTGAATAGCTTTGATACACCATGAAGTACTTACCAAACTCGTGCAAGACCTATTCCAAGCATAGAAATTCAAAATTGAAGCAAATATGGCAAGTGGTTTAATGGTGTTCATGGCAAAATCAAAACTTCAATGCAAAGGCTTAATGTCCATTATTCTGATTGATTCACATTACAAAACACATGTGCAAGCCTTCCATATAGAAGACACGACCTAGAGAACTCAAAAACGGCCAAAGCAAATTTCATTTTTTAAGAGAAAAGTCACAAAGTGAAAGCCATCTTCCAACACAATTCAAGCTTTCTCTTTGATCCAAACACACTCCTGACCCTTCCAGGAACCTTTGGCAATCAGAATTAAGAAAAAAACCTCAAGAACTCGTGCCATACAAGTCCCACGGTTTGAATTATTTTTCAGAATTATATATCATCATTCATGTGTTTTTAACCATTCTTTTGAATTAATTTATGTTAATAGGGACATTCTGAAGCTATTGGCTTAATCCAATTTGGTTGTAGTGCCCTGAATAGGAATCCACCATTGAAGAATATTAGGGTTTCAGAGCTCTCATTTTGGGGGTTTTTATATACTGTAAAATTAAACCTCAAAGCCTATATGGACAAATTCGTCAGGACGAGACGAAAACATTGACACTATCGCGCTCAATTTATACCAATCCTATTTCTATTCGCTATTTTCTGTCATTGCATTTAGTGGGGGTTAAAAACCCCCGCTATCTTGTTTTCTTTTACAGGGCAAACGAAGAAGGAGATGGCGTGGCAACCAGGGAGTGGGCCATTCAAATTGGCGCGCGCGTTTCAGCATATAGGGCACTTATTTCATATATTCTTTTGTTTCTATTATGTTTAAAACTAAATGCGTTTGGTTCAGTGGTTGGCCATGTGTCTTATAATCTCTGGGACCTGGGTTCGATTCCCAGGTCCCCCCATAATTCCAATGCTATTTTTCCCAATGTGTTCTTGTGCAGCATTCCAAGGAAGACTCACCATAAACCTCACAGATCCAAGCAGCCATGTGTCCTTAGATGCAGATCCAAAGGCCCAGAAAGCAAGAACACCATGTGCCTGGTCAACAACATTCCACTCAATTCCCAGAGTCAAACGAGTTGGCTTCTTAATGGGCCAGAATTCCAATCACACCCTCCTATTTGGCCCAACCCCCCCCCCCCCCCCCCCCCCCCCCCATGGGTTTGCAATTTTTTTTCTTTTTTTTATATATCTATTTGTCTTATTTTATTTTTCTCTTTAATTAACCATTAACATAATTAACATATTTTCATAAAAAAAAAAATAGAATTAACATTATTATCATTATTATTCTCATATTTATTTTTGTAAATAAAATATTAACAAATAAATAGTTTAATTAGGCAATTTTAACTTCTTTTCTTAATAATTAAAATAAGTTTAGAATTAGGTTTTTTTTAATTAACTTTTAATTTTGTTTCTTTTTATTTTATTCCATAAAAAACATAAAAAAAACACAAAAAATAATTTCTTTTAATTAAATTAATTAGTCATTAGTTAGTTTTAATTTCATTTTAATTACAAAAAGACCAAAAAAATTCAATTTCTTTTCTTAAAAGGGTCAACACCCTTAGAACATTTCCGATTTAATTTTTATTCGCGCATAGTTTATTATTATGTAATTGCTTCCAAGACATGTAATAGTTAATTAGGTTTACTGCTTTATTTTAATTTCTCGTACTTATTTACCAAAAACGGGTCTTTGTATTTTTGGCGATGTATAGACCCGCGCCTTGTAATAGCGTAGGATTTATGTTTCCGCAATTTACTTTCCGCACCCCCTAACTGTTAAATGCATGAAAGAATGTATGGTAAATAAAAACAACTCGTAGCTCACTAATTACAAAGACAAACATAACATGAAAACAACACACAATACACACACCACTTCTAGGGTACGCCTCACTCGTTGCCTTCGAAACGTGGTCGTCAAGTATAGGACGTTTTAGCAGTCGCTCTTATGTCTAAGATCCAGTTGCCTCGAAACAGTTGCCTCGAAACGGTTGCCTCGGATTAAAAAGGATCTAGGACATTAGGGTTACTTCTAAGGTGTCCTAACTGTTGCTTCGGTGACCACACTGTCCCTACAATCGAATTGACCCGAACATCTCCAACGGTGGTGCTACCTACCTCTCAATGGTGGGATGGCACTACCTTAAGGACTTTTACACAGCTTAATTCCTTAGGGTAGGTAGATGACTCATGGGTACTTGCTCTTTTCAAAAACAAACAAAATACTTTTCACACCTTACACTTTCAAAAGCTTTCAAAACAAATTTTTCAAACACTCTTGAGGACAGATACAAGAGTCATTCAGAAATCTTTCAAAGAAACTTTTTCAAACCCACTCACATTTGAAAAGCAAACATCATTTTGAAAACATAAGAGCAAGTACCTAAGAGCCCATGGATAACCATGGATAGAAAGGGTGCTAACACCTTCCCTTTCTATAAATCTACCTCCCGAACCGAGAAATATTCTCATAAGGAATTTTGTTGTACTTTTGTCCTTTCCATGTTGGAGAAAATAAAAGATGGTGGCGACTCTTGCTTCCGCGATATTTCGCGAAACCAGCTAAAAACAGTCAGTTCTATTTCCATCGATCACAGAACTAGCGACTCTGCTGGGGAATACTTTAAAGTGAGGTGTACCTTAGGATAGATTATACTTATGTTTTCAATTGCCGGATCTGGTGGATACCTCTTAGAAAGTAGCAACAAACTGTGAGGGAACTGTGCGGCGTATACCGACACGGTTGAAGCAGTTTGCTACGTTGATGTGGCAATTTGGTGAGTACCGGTAACCCTTGAGTCAAGTCAAGGAGAGTACGGGGCCGCCGCGTGGTGTCGTGAAGCATCAACTGACCTTAGGAACCTTAATTGAACCATCCTGGCCTCTTTAGGGTAGTGAGATAACTGACTTTGGTGCAGTCTGAAGTTGGTTGATACTCGATACTACACTCATTGAGGGTTGTTTTCTTGGAATATTTTGATTGTCAGTTCAATGGCTAAATCGAAACAATGAACACAGAAAACAATCCAATGATATTGAGATCCTTAGAACCCGGTTACTTTTGATAGGACAGGTTTTGAGCCCACCAACTTCAAGAGGGTAATACCTAGACCCCATGCTGGCCTGAACTCTAAGGGCTGTCTTGTGTGACTTGTGTGCCTTACCATGTTTGCTTTTTGTGGATACTTGTGGTGTGTTTTTATCATAATATCATAACATCATACAGCATCATATGCATCCACTAACCACTTCAGGGGTTCGAATCTTCATCTTTGTTCTTGTTTTGTAGGACATGGAAACTATCCGCAGAAAGACAATTCAGGTCAACCTTGTGAGGGTCCCTCCTCAGCTTAAGGAACTTATATCCAGGATTCCCGAGAACTCTTCATTCAGTGAAAGGCATGGTAGACTCATCAGCTTGGTCAATACCAACATTGAAGAGGATATGGTGAAAGTGTTGTTCCAGTTCTTTGACCCTCTGCACCACTGTTTTACTTTCCCGGATTATCAGTTGGTGCCTACTTTGGAAGAGTTTTCTCAGCTTCTGGAGATTCCTATCCGTAGTCAACTACCCTACAACGGTACACAAAAGGAGCCAAAACTTGAAGAGGTTGCTAAAGCATTATGCCTACAACCATATGACATTAAGGGACATTGGGAAGTTAGAAGTGGTATCAAAGGGTTCTTGGCCAAGTTTCTGTTTGAGAAAGCACAAGAATGTTGGAACTCCCTTGACCTACAAGCCTTTGAAGAAGTTGTAACCCTCCTTGTCTATGGGTTGGTGCTGTTCCCTAATCCAGATCAGCTTATAGATATCAATGCTGTCAAGATCTTCATGTCCAGGAATCCTATACCTACGTTGCTTGGGGACATCCTTCACTCATGTTACACTCGAACCATGAGAAAAAGAGGTGTTCTTATGTGCTGCACTCCTCTCCTGGGAAGGTGGTTTATTTCGCACCTTCCACAATCAGTTTTGAAGAACGAGCAGGGTTTGAGATGGTCACAACGATTGATGGCTCTTACACATGCTGATATACATTGGTGTTCTCGGTCCAGAGAGAATGTCACTATCATTGATTGTTGCGGGGAGTTTCCTAATGTTCCTTTACTTGGAATCAGAGGAGGTATTACTTACAACCCCTGTCTGGCCTTGAGACAGTTTGGATATGCTCGGAGGGATGGCCCTCTTGATATGTTGATTTCGGACATAGTTTTTGACTTCGACAATGATGCACGAGGACTTCGCCAGAGATTTATCAGAGCCTGGAGGATGCCCAACAGGGTAGATAGCAAGACACTGGGGCACAAGAACTCCATCCCCCTGGAGCCTTATCTCAAGTGGGTACGAGCCCGCTCCCAGAAGCTGGTGATGCCATATCCTCATGTTCTCCCTGTGATCAAAGAGCCAGTCTTGGAAGGAGAGGTGCCCTACACCATTCAACATCCTGACATGCCTACATCCTGGGAAGAAATGCAGAAAAGCTGGATCCAACTCAAGGAAGAACGGAATTCTCTTGAAACCAGTCTACATGCCAGTGAGAAGAAGGTCTTGGAGCTCACGCGTCTACTGCACGAGGAAAAGACTATCAACACTTACATTGCTCCAAAGAGGATGCGCAATGTCTTTTGGGATTAATTATTTTATAATGTTTTGCCCATGAGGCCTTGATGTACTGAAAAATTTATTTCCTAATAAAAAGTGTGTTCTTTTTTGGCTACAACGAATTTGAACTTTCGAACCCTTGAATGCATTGCATAAATAGCATATCATGCATCATGTGCATAACAGGTACCCCTTTTTCTACAGGTTGCTTAATCTTCTTCGCTGTTTATTTCAGCACTCAAGCATCATGAATCCTGAACTCACTACCGAGCAAGCTATCAAGGCCCTCCAGGCCCAGAACGCCCAATTTCAGGAGATGGTCATGAACTTGGCCCAGGGACAACAAGAGCTGAAGGCTTTGCTCCTGAAGAAGAAGAAGAAGAAGAGGACTGTGTTATTCAACACTGGGCGCAGACTCGGGAATACATTGCAGAATGAAGCTGAGAGGACTACTCCATCTGTGAGGGAAGGCAGTCACCAAGGGAGAGAGGTCCCTAGTCCTGTGGTTTCTGACACCGAGACATACTTCAACGATGAAAAGTACCCTCCTGTTGAGGACCGGTACAAACAGCTGGAGGACAGGCTAAATGCTATGGAGATTTAACGTGTGCCTGGGTTGGATTTCGGAGACTTGGGGTTATCTTCTGGGGTGGTGATCCCGCACAAGGTCAAGGCGCCTGCCTTTGTTAAGTATGACGGTGCTTCCTGTCCTAAGATGCACCTCCGCTCTTATGTAAGGAAGATCCAGCCTTACACAGCAGACAAGAACTTATGGATCCACTTCTTCCAGGAGAGTCTTTCAGGGACTCATCTTGAATGGTTCTATCAGCTGGATGGAACCAACATTCGTAACTGGGAGGATTTGGCCACTGCTTTTTACAAGCAGTATCAATATAATTCCGACCTCTCTCCTACGTGTACCCAACTCCAGGGTATGTCGCTAGGATCGGGAGAAGGTTTTAAGGAGTACGCACAGAAATGGAGAGACCTGGCTGGCAGGGTGCAGCCACCATTGACTGACCGGGAGCTAGTGGACCTGTTCTTGGGGACCCTATCTGGTCCATTCTTCAACCATCTCATTGGTAATTCCTCTGCTGGGTTTACTGACCTGATCCTGACTGGTGAAAGGATCGAAGCTGGTATAAAATCGGGAAAGATACAGAAGGGTGCCTCTTCAAATGCTGAAAAGAAGCCCTTCAAGAAGGAAGCCAGTGTTATGTACGGTCCCAGGAGACAGAATAAACCGGAACGCCGCCAAGCTGTCAACGTGGTGGTTATTTCTAAGCCTGTTGCTGCTCCTCAGCAATACAACCAGCCCAGAGTTGAGAGGCCCAAAAGACAGTATACTCGGCTCATCATGACTCTCTCTCAGATCTTACCACAACTGCTGTCAACTAGCCTGGTAACTGTCAAGGAGGCTCCGAAGGTGGTAAATACAGCATCTCCGAAGTACAACCCCAACGCCCGTTGCGCTTATCACTCTGATAGCCCGGGACATTCTACTGATGATTGTTGGGCCCTAAGGAATAAGGTTCAGGACCTTATTGATGCTAAGGAAAAAAAATTCGAGGCGCCCGAAAGGCCAAATGTTGTGACCGCTCCCATGCCCCAGCATGGAGTGAATGCTGTTGAGGAGGATCTGTATGTAGCTTCGGTGGATGATGTTGCTACTCCGCTGCTGACCGTCAAGAGGAACATGTTGCTAGCCGGTTTATTTCCGGGATGTAGCAAAGGTTGCCACTTATGTGCTGATTCACCTGCTGGTTGTCCTTTGCTGAAGTAAGGCGTCCAAAACCTGATGGATAGTAAAGAGATCTTGTTCAAGAAGACTGCCGTTCCTGCTGCCCCTGTTGAAGAAGTTTCAATTGTTACCATTTTAAACAACCCTTCCAAGGCTCCTTCAAAGAAGCCTGTCCAAATTTTGCCTGTTCACAAGATTGCTCTTATAACCATTACTATTCCGGGGCCCATCCTCTACAAGTCTGATAAAGCTGTCCCATGGCACTATGGAGCAGATGTTTATGTTCTGGGAGTGAAGCAAGAGTTCAACACTGGTACCGGTGTCACCAATATCACCGGGCCTGCTAAAAGGTCACTCGTAGTGGAAGACTGTTCTCACCAGACATTGCTCCTCCAGCAATTCAAAGGCCTCTTGTCATCACACCTGCCAGTGTGCCTGTTTTCCCCCTGATCAAGCTTCTACCCCTGCTGCCGAGTCATCTGACGCTCTGGGCAAGGGGATTGCTACTGATATGCCTGCCCGGACGGAGGCACCAAAGACCACTGTTGAGGCTTCCAAGCAAGAGATGGAAGAGATCCTCAAAATTATAAAGAAAAGTGATTTCAACATCGTTGAACAGCTGGGGCACACCCCCTCTAAAATCTCCATGCTATCACTGCTGTTGTGTTCAGAGGCCCATGCCAAGGCCCTGATTGCTTTCCTGAAGACGGCCCACGTGCCCCAAGAAACATCTGCTGATCAATTCACCAACTGTGTGGCCAACTTAACTGCTGATAATGGTCTGGGTTTCTCTGATGCTGATTTGACGGCCAAGGGGAAGAACCATAATGATGCCCTGCATGTCTCCATTGAATGCAGGGGCACTACTCTTGCTCATGTGCTGGTTGACACTGGTTCTTCATTAAACGTGCTGCCCAAGAAAGCTCTAGACAGGCTGGACTGTGAGGGTTTAGAGCTCAAACCGAGTAACAATTTTGTCCGGGCCTTTGACGGGTCCAAAAGGATGGTGCATGGTGAGGTTGACATCCCAATCAGGGTCGGTTCACAAGTCTTTGATTCAAAATTCTATGTGATGGACATCCGTCCATCCTATTCTTGTTTGCTGGGTCGCCCGTGGATCCACAAGGCTGGAGCTGTGACTTCAACTTTACATCAGAAGCTCAAGTACCTGGTCAGGGGGAAGATCGTAACAGTGCAAGGGGAAGAGGAATACATGGTCAGCCACCTCAACTCCTTCAGGTACGTAGAAATGGATGGGGAGTTCATTGAGACCCCCTTTCAACACTTCGAAGAGGTGCCTCAAACATTGGCAGCAGTAGAAACAGTGACTGAAGAGGGTTCTCCTTTGAAGATGGCCTCCTTAAAGGATGCCCGGGCTGTGATCGAGAAGGGTGAGTGCGCAAACTGGGGCAGGCTTCCTGATTTTACTCCAAAGACTGACAAATTTGGCTTGGGTTTCACTGTAGAAGCTCAGAAGGCTGTGCGCAAGGCAAGGATTGGAAGACCTCCTGTGCTCATCACTAACCCGGGAGTGAATGCTATTGAGGACGAAGCAGACGAATCTGAATTCGACAGCTGGATCTACCCGACAACCAACGGTGGACCTAGAAACTGGACTGCAAAAGACTTTACCCCTATTACTTTTGTCCCGCAGTAATGAACTATTTTGTTTTAAAGTTGTAACAAACAATAATTTGAAACTCTATGGCCCGGTGTCTTACCCGGGGCACCGTGGTTTTATTTGTAAGGGCTTTTGTGTGTCACTTCCATATATCATGAATAAAAGAATTGGACGTTTTTCACATTTCAAATCTTGTGCTCCCTTTCTTTCTTTATATATTGCAAAACAGCTATATTTACACACACTCACTCATACAGGTTCCAATCCACTCTGGATCTCACTGGTAACGACTCTGCTACTGCCAGTTATGACTTTGAAAATCCGATCAACTTAGTCGAAGACGAAGGTGAAGATGATTGCGAAGTTCCTAGTGAGCTTGCAAGACTGCTACTCCAGGAAGAGAGGGCCATTCAGCCACATGAAGAGCCAGTGGAAACGGTAAATCTGGATACTGAGACAGACAGAAAGGAAGTCAAGATTGGTGCCAATATAGAGCTCAGTGTGAAACAACGGTTGATCCAGATGCTGCGTGACTATGTGGAAATCTTTGCCTGGTCTTACGAAGACATGCCTGGGTTAGATACTGACATTGTGGTACATCACCTGCCTACCAAGGAAGACTGCCCGCCAGTAAAACAGAAGGTCCGCCGCATGCGTCCAGAAATGTCCGAGAAAATCAAAGCTGAGGTTATGAAACAATTTGATGCCGGTTTTCTTGCAGTAACTTCTTACCCTCAGTGGGTTGCCAACGTGGTTCCAGTGCCGAAGAAAGATGGCAAGGTCCGAATGTGCGTTGACTACGGGGATTTGAATTAGGCCAGCCCCAAGGATGACTTCCCCCTGCCTCACATTGACGTTCTAGTTGACAATACTGCTCAGCACAAGGTGTTCTCCTTCATGGATGGTTTTTCAGGTTATAATCAGATCAAAATGGCTCCTGAGGACATGGAGAAGACCACTTTTGTTACTCAGTGGGGCACCTTTTGCTACAAGGTCATGCCTTTTGGGTTGAAGAATGTTGGGGCAACCTACCAACGTGCCATGGTTGCTTTGTTTCATGACATGATCCATCATGAGATAGAAGTATATGTCGACGATATGATTGCAAGGTCCCAAACTGAGGAGGAACACCTTTACCATCTACGGAAGATGTTTGACCGTCTGAAGCTGTACAAGCTGAGGTTGAACCCGAACAAGTGCACCTTCGGGGTAAGATCTGGAAAATTGCTAGGCTTCGTCGTGAGCGACAAAGGTATTCAAGTGGACCCTGCCAAAGTGAAAGCCATACAAGAGATGCCAACTCCCAAGACAGAGAAAGAAGTCAGAGGCTTTCTAGGACGTCTGAATTACATTGCCCGATTCATCTCACATCTAACTGCTACCTGTGAACCGATCTTCAAGCTACTGAAGAAAGATCAAGTGGTACATTGGAACGATGAATGTCAGGCCGCTTTCGACAGAATCAAAGAGTATCTCCAAAAACCACCCATTCTTATGCCACCGGTTGAAGGGAGACCTCTCATACTATACTTGACAGTACTTGACAACTCAATGGGGTGTGTGCTGGGGCAGCATGACGAGTCTGGCCGAAAAGAGCACGCCATTTATTACCTTAGCAAAAAGTTTACCGACTGTGAGACCCGATACTCACTGCTCGAGAAAACTTGCTGCGCTTTGGTATGGGCTGCTCGCCGGCTGAGACAGTATATGTTGACTCACACTACCTTGTTGATCTCAAAAATGGATCCAATCAAGTACATATTCGAAAAGCCTGCTCTGTCTGGAAGAATAGCAAGATGGAAAATGATCTTGACAGAATATGACATCCAGTACACGACTCAGAAAGCAATCAAGGGAAGTGTATTGGCAGACCATTTGGCACACCAGGCAGTGGACGACTACCAATCTATGAACTTTGAATTTCCAGACGAGAATATCATGGCAGTGACTGACTGTGAAGTACCTGGACCGGAGGAAGGACCTGAGGAAGGATCCCGATGGTCTATGCACTTTGACGGAGCCTCGAACGCTTTGGGTAACGGTATCGGCGCTGTGATCATATCCCCTCAAGGCACTCATACTCCACTTACTACCCGACTATGTTTCAACTGCACCAACAACATGGCGGAGTATGAGGCATGCATCATGGGTCTTCAAGCTGCAATTGACCTAAGGATCAAGTTTTTGAGTATCTTCGGAGATTCCACTCTCGTGATCAATCAGATCAAAGGCGAGTGGGATACGAAACACCCAAATCTTATCCCTTATAAAGAATGTGTGTTGACATTGATCCCCCATTTCACAGAGATAACTTTTGAACACTTCCCAAGAGAGGAGAATCAGTTGGCGGACGTGCTGGCTACGATGTCTTCTATGTTCAGAGTCAAATGGGATAACGAAGCTCCCCGGATCATTATCTGGAAACTGGACTAACCTGCATATTGCTGTGATCTTGAGGCTGAGGTGGTAACTGAAAAACCTTGGTATCATGAAGTGAAGAGGTACTTGGAAGCTCAAGAATACCCTGAAGGTGCATCCATCAATGACAAAAAGTTTCTGAGAAGGTTCGCAGCGAAATTCTTCCTCAGCAATGGCATTCTATACAAGCGAAACCATGATTCAACCTTACTGCGTTGTGTGGATAAGACTGAAGCAGAAAGAATCATGGCAGAGCTACATGAAGGTACCTTCGGAACACATTCCAGTGGACACACCATGGCAAAGAAAATCCTTCGGGCAGGATATTTCTGGTCCACAATGGAAGCCAACTGCTACCAACATTCTCGGACATGTCATAAATGCCAGATCTATGCTGATAAGGTGCATGTTCCTCCAGTTCCTTTGAACGTATTGACAGCGCCTTGGCTTTTGCAATGTGGGGCATTGATATGATCGGCGAGATCAGACCTACGACATCTAACGGGCATCGCTTCATCCTTGTAGTGATTGATTACTTTACAAAGTGGGTTGAAGCAGCTTCCTATGCTACGGTAACCAAGAGCGTCGTAGCACGGTTCATTCGACATAACTTGATCTGTCGATACGGCGTACCTGAGAGGATCATTACGGATAATAGTACCAATCTTAATAACAAGATGATCACTGAGCTCTGCGAGCAATTCAAGATACATCACCACAACTCTTCCCCCTACCGGCCGAAGATGAATGGGGCTGTAGAGGCAGCTAATAAGAATATCAAGAAGATTGTGCAGAAGATGACAGTGACCTACAAAGATTGGCACGAGATGTTACCGTTTGCTCTACATGGGTACCGTACCTCAGCAAGGACGTCAACCGGGGCAACTCCCTTTTCTTTGGTCTATGGCATGGAGGCAGTCTTGCCCATCGAAGTTCAGATACCCTCTCTCCGGATAATGAAGGATGCAGATCTGAGCGAAGATGACTGGATCCAGACTCGACTTGATCAATTAAACCTAATTGACGAAAAGAGACTCACTGCTATTTGTCATGGTCAAACGTATCAAAAATGGATGATCAGGGCATTTAACAAGAAAGTCAGACGACAAGAGTATCAAGTCGGAGACCTGGTAATCAAGCGCATCATTCTTCCTCAAAGTAATCCCAGGGGCAAATGGACTCCTACGTACGAAGGGCCATTTATGGTTAAACATGTCTTCTCAGGAGGAGCCATGATTCTAACCACCATGGATGGTGACGACCTTCCTCACCCCGCCAATGCAGACATAGTAAAAAGATACTACGCATGAATTAAAGACCCGCTAGGTTGACACACCTAGGCAAAAATAAGGGTTTCCCGGCGAACCAAAAGGGTTCGGGCAAAAATAAGGGATGAAATGAAAAAAATCTGTACACCCGGCAAGTTGAAAACCTGAAAAGGCGGCTGGGGCAAAAATGGGTATCCCGGTGGACTGAAAACCCGAAAGGGCGGTCCAGGCAAAAGTTAGGGATAAGCGTAATACTATGTCTCATTGGATCACCTTGCATCCAGAATCCGGTATCAAACATCAGGTTCAGACGGCATCGATCGATCAACTTCATCTTCAACTGAGCAGCCAAGTGATGAGACGCTCGAAGATATACAGGAGATAGCAGAGTTGGAACCCAGTGGGATTATCTTTCTTCACATAGCTGTTTTGTTTTCCTTTTTCACAAAATTGTATAAACTCTGTTTGTTCGGCGGCGTTCTCTTACTAGGACGTCAGCCTCTTGTACATAAACGCCTATTTACAGGCAAATTAAAAAATCAATACAAATTCACTTTTCAGACCAATTGCCAATTGTTTTTCTTTTTTCTGTTTTGTTTTGTAAAGAACGTCCAAGGTTCGATTGTGATATATGCATTTGACATTAATTGCTAACTCATAAATATTCGAATACGAAACAAAGGATTAATTACAGGTGAAATCAGAAACAAGGGCAATATTGAATTGTCTAAGCGATCTAATTGCTCTGTCCACCAAGGTACCAAGGTAGGTTCAGCTGAAGAACGTAACCAAGATACCTTCACTCCCCGCAGAGTAAGAATCAGCAATACTCTCCCAAGCAGTTGGTCTCCCATCAACCCTAAAAAGGCACAGTATCCCCAACAAGTCAGCGATACTCTCTCCCCAAGTAGAGTTAGTCTACAGTCAGCCTTATGGAAGTTGGGTATCCCCAGTAGATCTCAATATTCCCCAACGGAGTACACAAACATTCCTAACGAGCATCCCTGACAATCTTGATCTAAGATTGTTCCTCGGCGGTATACCGGACATCCAGTGGAGCCACTTCCCCAGTGCAATCTCAAAAGTCTCCCCAGGAGAGTTCAATCAATCTCCCCAGTAGATTTTGGAAGCTTATCCCCAGTAGATTCTGGAAGCTTGTCCCCTGCAGAGTACCAATGTATCTCTCCCCGACCATGTTCAGAGGTTATTCCCCACCAGAGTCTATAACTGGGTTATCCTCAGCTAATTACAACGGAAAGATCGTCCTCGGCAAACTTCTTCCTATCCTCCAGCGGAGTTCATCAAATCTTCCAACATAACTTATCGACGGAATCCCCAACAGAGTTATCATCAAATCTCAGCAAAGTATCTCCCCCTACAGAGTATTTCCCCGCAGAGTAATCTCTCTAGCAAAGTTTATTCCTCAACGGAGTCATCTTCTCCTACCGGTTTATTCGTGCAACCATCACCCCCAGCGGGAACAGAAGAACTCTACTCTTCGACATCAGCCCAGGATTCAACTTTCCGGCATTCGTCAAGGATTTATTGTCCTAGACGAAAATACCTTCATAAACATCACATTATCATACACCATGACGCATGCATATACGCATCATATCACAAATCTCATTTATTTTTGAGGGCATCTTAATATCATACAGTTCATGCATCATGACACTGCATACAGATAATGTTTTGCCTTTTCAGGACAAAGGTCAATACAAAGATAATTACTATCAACTGTCGCAATTTCCAGACTCGATTCCTGTATCCTGCCAGGGAACATCTGAAGAGTTTGAAGATCCAATTCCTGTATCCAGCCAGGGCGTATCTGTTGACAGCTATTTCCAGACTCGATTCCTGTATCCTGCCAGGGCACGTCTGAAGAGTTTGAAGATTTGATTCCTGTATCCAGCCAGGGCATACCTGTTGACGACTATTTCCAGATTCGACTCCTGTATCCAGCCAGGGCACGTCTGAAGAGTTTGAAGATTCGATTCTTGTATCCAGCCAGGGCATATCTGTTGATGACTATTTCCAGATTCGACTCCTGTATCTAGCCAGGGCACGTCTGGAGAGTTTGAAGATTCGATTCCTGTATCCAGCCAGGGCATATCTGTTGACGACTATTTCCAGATTCGACTTCTGTATCCAGCCAGGGAACGTCTAAAGAGTTTGAAGATTTGATTCCTGTATCCAGCAGGGGCATATCTGTTGATGACTATTTCCAGATTCGACTCCTGTATCCAGCCAGGGCACGTCTGAAGAGTTTGAAGATTCGATTCCTGTATCCAGCCAGGGCATATCTGTTGACGACTATTTCCAGATTCGATTCCTGTATCCAGCCAGGGCACGTCTGAAGAGTTTGAAGATTCGATTCCTGTATCCAGCCAGGGCATATCTGTTGACGACTATTTCCATATTCGACTCCTGTATCCAGCCAGGGCACGCCTGAAGAGTTTGAAGATTCGATTCCTGTATCCAGCCAGGGCATATCTGTTGACGACTATTTCCAGATTCGACTCCTGTATCCAGCCAGGGCACGTCCGAAGAGTTTGAAGATTCGATTCCTGTATCCAGCCAGGGCATATCTGTTGACGACTATTTCCAGATTTGACTCCTGTATCTAGCCAGGGCACGTCTGAAGAGTTTGAAGATTCGATTCCTGTATCTAGCCAGGGCATATCTGTTGACGACTAATTCCAGATTCGATTCCTGTATCCAGCCAGGGCACATCTGTGAGCAACCAATTGTAGATTCGATACCTGTATCCAGCCAGGGCATGTCTGCATGAAGAGTTTGAAGATCAACCCCTGTAACAGGCCAGGTAATTATCTTTCTTTCTCGGGTACGCAAATTCTCGCTAAGGAATCTCTTACGCGATCGACACCTAGATGGCATCTATAAGCCCATCCTCCCATTACAGCTCCAAATGGCATCTATAAGCCCATTCCCGACAAGGTTCTGTCACATTTCCAGATGGAATCTATAAGCCCATCCTCCTATCCATCATCTCTCCAAATGGCATCTGTAAGCCCATTCCCGCCATCACACTGCTGATACTCAACTATGTGAGTGCAAATTTCTGGGCACTCTAGTGTTCAATCATCTTCCACCTTCGGATCACGAAAGGCACACAAGCCAATCTACATCCTCAGGTCTAAGAAGATTGAACATGGGAAACTGTTGTACCCCAAAATTTGCCCTCCCATATTCTTCAAGATTTGACAAGCATCACCTCAAATGGTTCAAAGTCTACTCAAGGGCTACATAGTCAACCATCCTCTTAAGCCAGTCCAATTAGGGTTTTGGCTCTTACAAGGAAGTTGAGGTTTTCAAAGGCTCAATCAAGTCCCATATGCTCATACACTTTGTCAAGCATCCACATGTCAAGTTTCAAGGCTCATAAGGTCCAGTTGCACAATCAAAAGCCCTAATTGCTTCACAATCAACTACAGGGGAAAAATGGTCATTTGGCAGTCAAAAGTCAAATTTTTTAGTCAACATCTTATTTTGAAGCAACAATCATCATTTGGTCAAGTCTTGACCATGATTTCACAAGCATGGCTCAAAAATCATTAAGATGCAAAAGTTTCTATTTTTGGACAGTTGAAAAGTCAACTGTAACTTGACAAAGGAATAACTTTTTCATGGTTCATCAGAAAAATCCCATCCAATGCTCATTTTGAAGGGGAGGACATTTCCTACAATTCATCTTCACATTCCAAGTCCAAGAAATGCTCTCACAAAAAGTTATCAATTTCAACATTATAGGTCATTTTCAAAAGTCAACAAAAAGGCACTTTAAGTCAAAGACCATAACTTGAGATTGGTAAATCAAAATGACATGGGACCAAATGCATTGGTTAGAGGACTTCAAGACCTTTCCAAAATGTCAAAGAACATGTTCATAGCTTCAAAATTGAGCAAGATATGCATTGGAGAAGTTGGGAAATTTTTGTGAAATGGCCAAAGTCAATTATCCTTGAAACTTCATTTTTGACAAAAGGGGCCCAATTTTTCCACTTGGTTCAGCTTGGCCATGCCTCCCACGTGTCCCACAATTTATTTCAAGATTAAAAATTAATTTTTCCATTTTTATTTAATTTTATTTGATTTAATTCATTTTAAATCTTTAAAATTCAAATAAAAATCAAGAAAATTAATGGAAGGATATTTTGTGGCTTGAATAGCTTTGATACACCATGAAGTACTTACCAAACTCGTGAAAGACCTATTCCAAGCATAGAAATTCAAAATTGAAGCAAATATGGCAAGTGGTTTAATGGTGTTCATGGCAAAATCAAAACTTCAATGCAAAGGCTTAATGTCCATTATTCTGATTGATTCACATTACAAAACACATGTGCAAGCCTTCCATATAGCAGACACGACCTAGAGAACTCAAAAACGGCCAAAGCAAATTTCATTTTTTAAGAGAAAAGTCACAAAGTGAAAGCCATCTTCCAACACAATTCAAGCTTTCTCTTTGATCCAAACACACTCCTGACCCTTCCAGGAACCTTTGGCAATCAGAATTAAGCAAAAAACCACAAGAACTCGTGCCATACAAGTCCCACGGTTTGAATTATTTTTCATAATTACATATCATCATTCAAGTGTTTTTAACCATTCTTTTGAATTGATTTATCTTAATAGGGACATTCTGAAGCTATTGGCTTAATCCAATTTAGTTGTAGTGCCCTGAATAGGAATCCACCATTGAAGAATATTAGGGTTTCAGAGCTCTCATTTTGGGGGTTTTTATATACTGTAAAATTAAACCTCAAAGCCTATATGGACAAATTCGTCAGGACGAGACGAAAACATTGACACTATCGCACTCAATTTATACCAATCCTATTTCTATTCGCTATTTTCTGTCATTGCATTTAGTGGGGGTTAAAAACCCCCGCTATCTTGTTTTCTTTTACAGGGCAAACGAAGAAGGAGATGGCGTGGCAACCAGGGAGTGGGCCAT
This sequence comes from Vicia faba, assembly GCA_948472305.1. Taxonomy (NCBI): domain Eukaryota; kingdom Viridiplantae; phylum Streptophyta; class Magnoliopsida; order Fabales; family Fabaceae; genus Vicia; species Vicia faba. Next base: position 467,608,178 of record OX451735.1, on the reverse strand, counting down.
TCAAATTGGCGCGCGCGTTTCAGCATATAGGGCACTTATTTCATATATTCTTTTGTTTCTATTATGTTTACAAATAAATGCGTTTGGTTCAGTGGTTGGCCATGTGTCTTGTAATCTCTGGGACCTGGGTTCGATTCCCAGGTCCCCCCATAATTCCAATGCTATTTTTTCCAATGTGTTCTTGTGCAGCATTCCAAGGAAGACTCACCATAAACCTCACAGATCCAAGCAGCCATGTGTCCTTAGATGCAGATCCAAAGGCCCAAAAAGCAAGAACACCATGTGCCTGGTCAACAGCATTCCACTCAATTCCCAGAGTCAAACGAGTTGGCTTCTTAATGGGCCAGAATTCCAATCACACCCTCCTATTTGGCCCAAAACCCCCCCATGGGTTTGCAATTTTTTTCTTTTTTTTATATATCTATTTGTCTTATTTTATTTTTCTCTTTAATTAACCATTAACATAATTAACATATTTTCATAAAAAATCAAAAAAAATAGAATTTACATTATTATCATTATTATTCTCATATTTATTTTTGTAAATAAAATATTAACAAATAAATAGTTTAATTAGGCAATTTTAACTTCTTTTCTTAATAATTAAAATAAGTTTAGAATTAGGTTATTAACTTTTAATTTTGTTTCTTTTTATTTTATTCCATAAAAAACATTAAAAAACACAAAAATACTTTCTTTTAATTAAATTAATTAATTAGTCATTAGTTAGTTTTAATTTCATTTTAATTACAAAAAGACCAAAAAAATTCAATTTCTTTTCTTAAAAGGGTCAACACCCTTAGAATATTTCCGATTTAATTTTTATTCGCGCATAGTTTATTATTATGTAATTGCTTCCAAGACATGTAATAGTTAATTAGGTTTACTGCTTTATTTTAAGTTCTCGTACTTATTTACCAAAAACAGGTCTTTGTATTTTTGGTGATGTATAGACCCGTGCCTTGTAATAGCGTAGGATTTATGTTTCCGCAATTTACTTTCCGCACCCCCTAACTGTTAAATGCATGAAAGAATGTATGGTAAATAAAAACAACTCGTAGCTCACTAATTACAAAGACAAACATAACATGAAAACAACACACAATACACACACCACTTCTAGGGTACGCCTCACTCGTTGCCTTCGAAACGTGGTCGTCAAGTATAGGACGTTTTAGCAGTCGCTCTTATGTCTAAGATCCAGTTGCCTCGAAACAGTTTCCTCGAAACGGTTGCCTCGAATTAAAAAGGATCTAGGACATTAGGGTTACTTCTAAGGTGTCCTAACTGTTGCTTCGGTGACCACACTGTCCCTACAATCGAATTGACCCGAACACCTCCAACGTAGGTGCTACCTACCTCTCAATGGTGGGATGGCACTACCTTAAGGACTTTTACACAGCTTAATTCCTTAGGGTAGGTAGATGACTCATGGGTACTTGCTCTTTTCAAAAACAAACAAAATACTTTTCACACCTTACACTTTCAAAAGCTTTCAAAACAAATTTTTCAAACACTCTTGAGGACAGATACAAGAGTCATTCAGAAATCTTTCAAAGAAACTTTTTCAAACCCACTCACATTTGAAAAGCAAACATCATTTTGAAAACATAAGAGCAAGTACCTAAGAGCCCATGGATAACCATGGATAGAAAGGGTGCTAACACCTTTCCTTTCTATAAATCTACCTCCCGAACCGAGAAACATTCTCATAAGGAATTTTGCTGTGCTTTTGTCCTTTCCATGTTGGAGAAAATAAAAGACGGTGGCGACTCTTGCTTCCGCGACATTTCGCGAAACCAGCTAAAAACAGTTAGTTCTATTTCCACCGATCACAGTGGGTGTGCAAATTGGGGTCAACTCCCTGACTTTGCACACAAAACTGACAAGTTTGGTTTGGGATTTACTGCAGAAGCTCAAAGGGCTGTTCGGCGCGCACGAATTGGAAGACCTACTTTGCGCATCAGTAATCTGGGAGTGAATGCGATTGAAGACGATGAAGAAGAGTCAGAGTTTGATAGCTGGATTTACCCGACTACCGACGGTGGATTGAGCAACTGGACAGCAAAGGACTTCGTGCCTGTTTCTTTTATTACACAATAATAGAATTTTGTTTTTGAAATTTGTAACAGACAATTTGAAACTTTACGACCCGGTGCCTTGCCCCAGACACCGTGGCTTTGTTTGTGAGGGCTTAATATTTTCCATTTTCATATATCATCAATAAAGCATTGGACGTTTTCTTGCATTGGAAATTTTGTGCTCCCTGTTTTTCTTTTCTATCTTGCACTTTATCAAAAAAGCTATTGTCTTACACACACTCACATATCATAATGCAGATCCACATCCACTCTGGATCCCATTGGTAACGACTCTGCTACTGCCAGTTATGACTTCGAATATCCGATCAACCAAGCTTAGGACAAAGGTGAGGATGATTGTGAAGTGCCTGGGGAACTTTCTAGACTGTTACTACATGAAGAGAGGGCCATACAGCCCCATGAAGAGCCAGTGGAATCAGTGAATCTGGGTATAGAGGAAGACAAGAAAGAGGTCAAGATCGGTGAAAATCTGGAGCCTAGTGTCAAGCAACGGTTGATTCAGATGCTACGTGAATATGTTGAGATCTTTTCTTGGTCTTATGAAGATATGCCAGGGTCGGATATCGACATTGTGGTTCACCACTTGCTAACTAAAGAAGACTGTCCTCCGGTAAAGCAGAAGGTTCGCCATATGCGCCCAGAGATGTCTGAGAAAATCAAAGCGGAGGTCATGAAACAGTTTGATGCCGGTTTTCTAGCTGTCACTTCTTACCCATAATGGGTTGCCAACGTAGTTCCGGTACCGAAGAAAGATGGTAAGGTGCGGATTTGTGTGGACTATAAAGATCTGAATAGGGCAAGCCCCAAGGATGATTTCCCACTCCCTCACATTGATGTTCTGGTCGACAACACCGCGCAGCATAAGATTTTCTCCTTTATGGATGGTTTTTCTGGTTACAATCAGATTAAGATGGCTCCCGAAGACATGGAGAAGACAACTTTCGTTACGCAGTGGGGTACCTTTTGCTACAAAGTCATGCCGTTCGAATTGAAGAATGATGGGGCAACGTACCAGCGCGCCATGGTCGCTTTGTTCCATGACATGATTCATCATGAGATTGAGGTATTCGTTGACGACATGATTGCAAGGTCCCAAACTGAAGAGGAGCACCTTGACCATCTCCAGAAGCTATTTGAAAGGTTGAAGATGTACAAGCTGAGGTTAAACCCGAACAAGTGCACCTTCGGGGTAAGGCCTGGTAAGCTGCTGGGTTTCGTTGTTAGTGATAAAGGTATTCAAGTGGATCTTGCAAAGGTGAAGGCTATACAGGAAATTCCAGCTCCCAGAACGGAAAAGGAAGTCAGAGGCTTTTTGGGACGTCTGAACTACATTGCCCGGTTCATTTCACACCTGACTGCTACCTGTGAGCCAATCTTCAAGCTGTTGAAGAAAGATCATACATTAAAATGGAATGATGAATGTCAGGCCGCTTTCGAAAGGATCAACGAATATCTCCAAGAGCCGCCTATTCTGATGCCCCCAGTCGAAGGGAGACCTTTGATCTTATACTTGACAGTACTCGACAATTCAATGGGGTGTGTGCTGGGGCAGAATGACGAGTCTGGCCGAAAAGAGCATGTTATTTACAACCTTAGCAAAAATTTTACCGACTGTGAGACCCGATACTCACTGCTTGAGAAAACTTTCTGCGCTTTGGCATGGGCTACTCGCTGGCTGAGACAGTATATGCTGACTCACACTACTCTATTGATATCAAAGATGGACCTAATCAAGTATATCTTCGAAAAGCATGCCTTGTCCGGAAGAATAGTGAGATGGCAAATGATCTTAACCGAGTATGACATCCAATACACAACCCAAAAGGCAATCAAGGGGAGTGTGCTGGCAGATCATTTAGCGCATCAGGCCGTGGATGATTACCAGTCTATGAATTTCGAGTTTCCGGATGAGAATATCATGTTGGTGACTGAATATGAAAAACCTGGACCGGATGAAAGACCTGAGGAGGGATCCCGATGGTCTATGTATTTTGGCAGAGCTTCAAACACGTTGGGTAATGGCATTGGTGCCGTGATTATATCTCCTGAAGGTTGTCATACTCCATTCACCGCCCGATCATGTTTTAACTGCACCAACAATATGGCAGAGTATGAAGCGTGCATCATGGTCCTTCGAGCAACTATTGACCTAAGGATTAAGTTTCTGAGTGTATTTGGAGATTCCGCTCTAGTGATCAGTCATATTAAAGGCGAGTGGGATACAAAGCACCCAAATCTTATTCCTTACAAAGACTATGTATTAACGTTGTTTCCGCACTTCGAGGAGATAACCTTTGAACATTTCCCCAGGGAGGAGAATCAGTTAGCGGACGCGCTTGCTACCATGTCTTCTATGTTCAAGGTTAGGTGGGACAATGAGGCTCCCCAGATTACCATTGAGAGGTTGGATGAACCCACGCATTGCTGTGACATTGAGACTGAAGAGGTAGTAGATAAACCCTGGTTTCACGAGGTAAAGAGGTATCTCGAGGCTCAGGAGTACCCCGAGGGTGCATCTGTTAATTATAAGAAGTTTCTGAGAAGATTCGCTGTGAAGTTCTTCATTAGCAATGGTATCCTTTACAAGCGTAACCATGACTCGAACTTACTGCGATGTGTGGATAAGAACGAGGCAGAAAAGATCATGATAGAGTTGCATGAAGGTACTTTCGGAACTCATTCCAGTGGACATACCATGGCAAAGAAAATCCTACGGGCGGGATATTATTGGTCTACTATGGAAGCCAATTCTTATCAGCATTCTCAGACTTGTCATAAGTGCCAAGTCTATGCTGATAAGTTGCATATACCTCTAGTTCCTCTGAACGTCTTGACAGCTCCGTGGCCTTTTGCAATGTGGGGCATCGATATGATTGGCGAGATCAGACCTACTGCATCCAACGGGCATCGTTTCAATCTGGTGGCTATTGATTACTTTACAAAGTGGGTTGAGGCAATTCCTTTGCTACAGTGACTAAGAACATCGTGGTGCGGTTTATTCGGCACAATTTGATCTGTCGATATGGTGTACCAGAAAGGATTATTACGGACAACGGTACAAATCTCAACAATACAATGATCACCGAGCTCTGCAAGCAGTTCAAGATACATCATCACAACTCCTCTCCTTACCGGGCGAATATGAATGGGGATGTAGAAGCAGCTAACAAGAACATCAAGAAGATTGTGCAAAAGATGACAGTGACATACAAAGACTGGCATGAGATATTACCGTTTTCTCTTCATGCGTACCATACCTCAGCACGGACTTCAACAAGGGAAACACCCTACTCTTGGGTATATGGTATGGAAGCAGTCTTACCTATTGAGGTCCAAATACCCTCTCTTCGGATTATGAAGGATGCAGGTTTGAGCGAGGACGACTGGATCCAGACCCGGCTTGAACAGCTGAACTTAATCGACGAAAAGAGACTTACTGCTATTTATCATGGTCAGACGTATCAAAATCGGATGATCAAGGCATTTAACAATAAAGTTATACGACAAGAGTATCAAGTTGGGGATCTGGTGATCAAGCGCATCATACTACCGCAAGGTGATCCTAGGGGCAAATGGACCCCTACATACGAAGGGCTATTTATGGTTAAGAACATTTTCTAAGGAGGAGCTATGATTCTAACCACCATGGATGGTGACAACCTTCCTCACCCCGTCAACGCAGACATAGTGAAAAAATACTACGCATAATCAAAGACCCGCTAGGTTGACTGGCCTAGGAAAAAGTAAGGGCTTCCCGGCGAATCAAAAGGGTTCGGGCAAAAATAAGGGATAGAAATGAAAAAATCTGTACACCCGGCAAGTTGAAAACCTGAAAAGGCGGCTTAGGCAAAAAAGGGTATCCCGGTGGATTGAAAACCCGAAAGGGCGGTCCAGGCAAAAATTAGGGATTAAAGCGTAACACTATGTCTCATTGGATCATCTTGTAACCAGACTTCGGTATCGACTATCAAGCTCGGGCGACACTAATCAATCTGATCTGCCTTCAACCAAGTAGCAAAGTGATGAGATGCTCGAAGATATAAAGGCAATAGCAGAGTTGGAACCCAGTGGGATTGTTCACATAGCTGTTTTTCTTTCTTTTATACAAATTTTAAATTCTAATTGTTTGGCGGCGTTCTCTTACTAGGACGTCAGCCTCTTGTACAAAAACGCCTATTTATAGGCCAACTTCAAAATCAATACAATTCATTTTCACAAAGAAATTTCAAATTGTTTTTCTTTTTTTGTTTTGTTTTGCAAGAACGTCCAATGTTCATTTTTGATATATGCATTTTACAATAATTGTTGCTCATAAATATTTACATGCGAAACAAAAGACAATTACTCGTAATATCAGGAATAGGGGTAAACAAGAAGTGTCAAAACCTTATGGTTGCTCTATCCACAAGGTATAGATATAGACCTAGCTGGAGAATACGATTAAAGGTACATTCACTCCCTGCATAGCAAAAGGTATCTAAGAACAGTGATTCTCCCCAAGCAAAATTTATCTATCACCAACATTAGAAGATTATCCACAGTGGAGTTTATTTCTTCCACAGACAGAAACTCAATCCCCAAAAGGTTTGATTATCGCCAGCAGCGGTAATTCATCCCCAGCTGAGTTTATTTCTCCAAATCAGAAGATCTTCTGACAAAATATCTTTTCCCCACAGAGTCATTCTCTCTCCAGTTTATTCTCCAGCAGAGTCATTCTCTCGCCAGTTTATTCTCCAGTAGAGTGATTCTCTCGCCAGTTTATTCTCCAGCAGAGTTATTCTCCCGCCAATTTATTCTCACAATCACCTTCGGTCATTATCCCCAGCGAGAATGGGGAAATCAACTTTTTTTCTCCAGCAACAATCCGGGATTTATTTCCCCAGCTAGAGAACATCATAAAAACATTGCATATCCATACATCATGACATGCGCATACGCATCATACAACACAATCTAATTTATTTTGAGAACATCATTTCTTGATACATGTCATGCATTACATACGACTAACCTTTACCTTTCAGGAAAGATACAATCAAATTCTCACAAAGATCAAGCCATGAAGCCCAGATTCGACCGGATAGTACCTTGATTTCTACAGCATATTGTGAAGCCTGGATTCGACCGGATAGCAGTATCCAAACACCGCGAAGCCTGGATTCAACCAGATAGTGGTTTATCTTTAAGATATGAAGCCCAGATTCGATCGGATAATAGTTTAATCCCCAGCAAGCCATGAAGCCCGGATTACGATCAGATAACAACTTAGCCAATTACTATGAAGCCTGGATTACGACCAGATAACAGTGCAAGACACCATGAAGCCTGGATTCGACCAGATAGTGGTATAGCATAAACACAAGCCGTGAAACCCAGATTACAACCGGATAACAGCTCAACAAGTTATTGTGAAGCCTGGATTACGACCAGATAGCAATACAAGTTACCGCAGAACCTGGATTACGACCAGATAGTGGTATATCTTTAATACAAGTTATGAAGCCCATATTCGACCGGATAGTATCTTGATTTCTCCGAACACCATGAAGCTTGGATTCGACCAGATAATGGTATAAAACATCGTGAAGCCTGGATTACGACCAAATAGCGGTAAAAGACACTGAAGCCTGGATTAAGACCAGATAATAGTGAGGGACACTGAAGCTTGGATTACGACCAAATAGCAGTTTACCCGGCCAATTACTATGAAGGTCGGATTCGACCGGATATTAGTAGGCCCAAAGTCAAATGGAAGCCCGAAGGCAACCGGATAACCACTTGACTTCTTCTGAAGCCTGGATTACGACCAGATAAGAAGCAAGGTACTGTGAAGCCTAGATTACGACCAGATAACAGTACAAGGCACTACGAAGCTTGGATTCCGACCAAATAGCAGTTTTCTTGGACAGATACTAAGAAGCCCGGAGTCGACCAAATATTAGTATGCCCTAAATTCAAGTTGAAGCCCGGATGCGACCGGATAACAACTTAACTCCTTCTGAAGCCTGGATTACGACAAGATAAGAATCGAGAAATTGTGAAGCCTGGATCACGACCAGATAGCAATCGGTCTTATCACTATGAAGCCTGGATCACGACTAGATAGTAGTTCATTTTCACCTCCTCGACTAAGAGATTATTCCCCAGTAGAATAACGGATGACCGAAGCTCCTAAAATTCTATTTCTCTCAAGACAGAGATCAACATTCCCCAGCATAGTCTTCCTCAATAACAGATGTACAGACTCTCGCTAAGGAATCTCTTAGGCGATCGACACTCCTTCAGATGGCATCTTTAAGCCCGTCTTCTGTCATCAATCTCCAAATGGAATCTGTAAGCTCATTCCCGACATCATAAGACAAATACCACTTCATGCGAGTGCAAATTTCTGGGCACTCTAGTGTCCAATCCTCTTCCACCTACGGATCACGAAAGGCCAGCAAGCCAATCTACATCCTCAAGTTTAAGAAGATTGAACAGGGGCAGCTGTTGTACCCCAAAATTTTCCCTCCCATATTTCTCAAAACATTTCAAGAAATATCTTTAAGTTGCTCAAGGAAGTCCAAAGGTTGACCAGACAAGCTCTCTCTTAAGGCAGTCTACCTCAAATTAGGGTTTCATATTGCATCCAGATACTTGAGTCCAAGGGATCCCAAATTCTCACCATTTTCCTAATATGTTCTCAAGATCATCCATGTCAAATTTCAAGCCTTGCAGAGAAAGTTTGCTCAGTCAATTGCTCAAAGGCCTAAAAATCGACTATGCTATGGCAAAAGTCAACTGTGGCCTATATACAAAAAAACTTCAAGATTTTTGGTCAATATCCTCATTTTGAAGTATTATTCATCATTTGATCAAGGGTTGATCATGATTCCTCAAGGATTGCTCATAATTCATCAAGAACCAAAAGTTGCTAAATTAGGGTTTTGTAGGAAAAGTTAACTCATCTTTGACCAAGCATAACTTTCTCATACTTTAGGAGAAATGACCCATCCAAATGTCATTTTGAATAGGATGCAATTCTCTACAATCCATCTTCATCTCCCAAATTCAAAATATTCACTCACAAGAAGTTATGAATTTGGACATTATAGGTCATTTTGAAAAGTCAACAAAAACACCTTTTTTGTCAAAGTTTCATACATGAACATTGAAGATTCAATTGAGATGAGATCAAAAGGGTTGCTTAGAGGACATATCAAGCTTTCTAAAAAGTCAAATAACACCTTCAAAGAGGTAAAATTGAGGAAGTTATGCATTGGTGAAGTTGACCCTTTTTGCAAAATTGTCAAAAGTCAACTATGCCTCAAAATGCAATTTTTGTGAAATGGGCCCAATCTTTTGCACTTGTTTTGAGCTGTTAGCATGGTCCATGACTCAAGGCAGCAACCACATCTTATTTTATCCATTTATTTATTTTATTATGGTTTTTATTTATTAAAAATCATTTTAAATAAAATAAATAATAAAAAATACCAAGATTTGATTTGAAGATCTGATTTTGATGCAAATCAAATCCAAATGAGCTATCCTAATCAATCAAATTCGAATCAAGGCAAAAGGGCATGATTTGCATGGTTATGGAAAGATTTCATATGGCTTAAAGATCAAATATTCCCTTCATGAATTCTCAAGATCATGGCAAAAAATAATTAACCTAATATGATTCACTACTTATGCTGAAGATCAGGGAACCCTAAGAACAAGAATTTTCATGCTGAGCTGCCTCCAAGAACAAGAGCAAAATCTCAAAATTCCAAAGAAAAGTGTGAGACGGATATCCTTCTATAGGCCAATTCAAGGTGTGCTGAAGCTTCCAATCACTTGCTGGAAGTCTCCTGGAGCTAACCCAATCATTTGCCAGGCTTGAAACGTCCAGAATCGTCCTCCATCACTCACACGGTTTGCCTTCAAACTCAAAATCGTTTACAATATTTCACGTATCCTAAACACATTCTAATCATATATTCTTGTTCATCATCTTGTTTGCAAGCTAATGGTACTGTTTAATTGCATTTACAGCGTAGGAATTGCCATACGCCATAGCTAGGGTTTGCAAGCTCGTTTTGGGGTTTCTGAACCTGGGCAAAATTGGGCAATGATTAGGGTACCATGAAGCTCGTGAGATTGAGACGAGTGGATTGGTACCATCACCATTAATTTATTAGGCTTGTACATGATTTTTGAGATGCACAGGTTTTTACCTACGATGAATGTCCGTTGGTAAAATTCTTCTATCTAAGACAACGGATCCTTGGAGAAGAAGATGTCGTGGCAAGCAACCATTCACCCGTTTGAAAATTCGCGTGTTTGGATTTAGTGATTTGTTGTTTTCTCATGTTATGTTTTATGTTTATTATATGAACAACTAACGCACGCAGCTCAGTTGGTGAAGAGGCATTGGAAAAATTCTTTGGCGCCTGGGTTCGAATCCCAGGTCCCCCATGTATTTCATCTTATTTTTCTGTAAATGTTCAGGCGCGCACACAAGGCCAAAGGACCACCATGTGCCCTTAGGATCCAGCCATTGGATCTCCAGATGGCCAGATCTAAAGGCCATCAGATGAAGGAGCATCATAGGCCTTGGTCAACATGCAGCAAGGAATCATGGAAGGTCAATGTGGGTCAGATTTGTTTGGGCCAAGAGCTTGCTATCCACACCTCACCAATTTACCAATTTCAGGCCCAATTCTTCTTTTTTCTCTTTTTATATATTTTTTTATTTAATTTATTTAGTTATTTTTACTAACATAAAATCAATTCTTTTTATCAAAATATCACAAAAAAAATATTTTCATCCAATTAGATTTAGGATATTTATTTTTTATACAAAAATTAATTGAATGAGGTTATTTAATTTTAGGTAACTTTAATTTCTTTTGTGAATAAATTAAAAACAATTAGAAAATTATGGTTGTAGTTTAATTTAATTCTTATTTTCTTTTTCTTAAAAAATAACAAAAATATAAAAATAGGTCATGTAAATTATTTTCTTTAGTTAATTTAATTACTAATTAGATTTATATTTAATTTAAAAACCTTATTCTTTTTTTAAAAATAATTAAAAACAACAAAAATAATTGTTTCTTTCGACTAGGTTAGACGGGGTCAATACCCTATTTCTCTCCTGTTCTCGATTCATCGCGCTTTATTATTTTTACCATATTGATGTAATTGCTCACAAGTTGTAATAGATTAATTATGACTCTTTTCATTCATTTATCGTTTTGTTTTTACGGGTTGTTTTTGGCTATATAATTAATACCCGAAGCCTTTTAATAGCTTAGCTTTACTTTCCGCACTTTAAATTCCGCAAACTATTAACTGTTAGATGTATGGATAATAGGGATGCATGACAAGAATGTATGATTAACTTTAAAACAGTTAGCAAACCCTGAATGTGCAAAGATAATAAACTTGAAACTGAATCACTTGCACATGCGCACTTCTAGGGTATACTCTCACTTCGGCTGCCTTCGGTTAACGATCATTAAGTATAGGGTATTTTAGTGGTCGCTCTTTTGTCTCAAAGATCAAAGTTGCCTCGGAAAGGTTGCCTCGGATACGTTGCCTCGAATATTGATCTTAAGACATTAGGGTTATTAATAATACGTCCTAACATTGCTTTAGTGATCGTACGTCCCTTTCGAATTGACCCTTTAAACTCCAACGATGGTGCTACTTACTCACTAACAGTGGGATAGCACTGTCTAAAGGAAAAAAGAATAGAAACATTCTCCTTTTCGAGTAGGTAGATTAGTTCTTAAGTACTTGCTCAAACAAAACAAACATTTTTACACCAAACACTCTTTTCAAACAAGGTTTTCAAAAATACTTCGTAACACTCTTGAAGACAGAAGCAAGAGTTAAATCGAAGTAAAACAAAAAACTTTTTCAAATCAAACACACACAACGTAAATTTTGAAAATTATGAGCAAGTACCTAAGAGCCTGTAGAAAACTACGGATAGAAAGGGTGCTAATACCTTCCCTTTCTATAATCTACCCCCCGTACTCAAAATCTCGAAAAAGGGAATTTTTCTGTGCTTTTTTCCTTTCCAGTTGGATAAAATAAAAGTCGGTGGCGACTCTTGCTTACCGCGACATTTTGCGAAAACAAACGCAAAACACAAACCAACATTTCAAAACAGTCCGGTTCTGGCCACCGTATCACAGAGATCAATTCAGACCATTCCAACGCTGCTAATCGATTCTTGGACCTTCCCAGAAGACAATTGGATTAGTTGCAAGGCTTGAAGCACCCAGAAAAATGCATAATTGCTCTCACGGTTTTCCCTCAAACTCAAAATCGATTATTGTATTCTGGGCATCTTTAGCACATTTAAGTCATATATTTGTAGTCTTCACCATGTTTGCAACCTAACTGTGTTATTTAATTGCGTTTTTGAAGCCTATACACGATGTTTCCATTGTTAGGTTTTACGTTTGCAATTTAGGGCATTCTTACACAAGTGAAATTAGCCAAAAAAAAGGATACCAGGGTGTTCACGAGATCACCACGAATTGAGCTATGTATTTAGATATCATTTATTGTGCGTTTTGGGCATTTTTGAAATTTGCAAGGGCTATAGCTACATATTTATGTCTGTAGGTAAAAGTCTTTTCCCTACAGCAACAAATGAGGAAGAAGAAGACAACGTGTCCCATCACCATTGGATCATTTGAAAGCTGGAGCATTTTTTGGTTTATTCATTAATCCATTTGTTTATTATATAATATGTTTTGTTTGCATTATATTAACAACAAGAGCGCGTAGCACAGATGGCAAGCAAGCATAGTGGAAAGGATAGAGGACCTGGGTTCGATCCCAGGTCCCAGCAATGTTTATTTTCCTATTTTCCAAACGCAAATTGCATGCACTTCACATCAAAGGGTCGACCGTACTCCATCAACATCCAACCACTGGATCCAACATGCCATCAGATCCAACGTTCCAGCAATGAGGGACCTTGGTGCTCCTCAAGTCAACACTTGCACCTAATCCAACATGGTTGACCGGGCTTGGAGCTTATTGGGCTTGGAATTTCAGCTTCACACCCCCTTATTGCTAACAACACATGCCCATTTGGTTATTTTTATTATTTTCTTTAATTTATTTTCTTTAATTATTTTCTCTTTTTTTTAATTAATACAAAAATTATTTTTATTAAATTAACAAATCAAAAATCACAAAAAAGATCTCTTTTTCTTAAAAAATATTTTTTGAATTAATTAGTTTAACTAATTTAGGGCAATTTAATTTTCTTTTTATAATAAAAAATAATTAGAATTAGGGTTTTAGATTGTACATAATTTAATTGATTTCCTTTAAAATACATCAAAGATCATTTTTATAAATATATATTTCTTTAATTAATTAGGTTAATTAGAAAATTAGGTTAATTTAATTTCTTTCATAATTTAAAAACAATTAGAAATTAGGTTTAATTAATTTGCAACTAAATATTTTCTCAAATAAAATCCAAAAAAAAAAAATCTTTTTCTGTCAAATTAGGGTTTTAGATTATTTCAATTGTCCTCGCATTTAATTTTCCGTGCGCTTGTTAATTATTTGTCCATTATTTTGTAACTGTTCAGGGTTTGTAATAGTTAACTTAGGGTTTTTATTTACTATTTAAATCCCAGATTTTCAGTTATGTAATTAATCCCCATCCCCGAAGCCTTGTAATAGCTAGGTTTATTTTCTCGCATTTTTAATTCTTGCAAATATTTAACTGTCTAGATGTATGCTAATAGGATTGTATGGCAAGAATATCTGAAATTTAAATAGATCACCAAATGTGCAAAGACTAAATAACTGAAAAAATTCACATGCACATGTTCACTCCTAGGGTTTGCCTCACTCCGGTTGCCTTCGGTAAACAGTCATTAAGCATAGGAAATTTTAGTAGTCACCCTCTAGTCTAAAAGATCAAAATGTTTCCTCGGAAATGTTGCCTCGGAAATGTTGCCTGGGAAAGATCTTAAGACTCTAGGGTTATTACTAAAGTTTTCTAACTATTGCTTTCGTGACTACTGTACTTGTCCCTTCGAATGTCCCTTACAACTCCAACGACGGTGCTACCCACTCCTTAATAGTAGGATAGTGTTGTCTAAAGGAAATATAACGAACAATCTTTTTTCAAGTAGGTAGAATCTTAAGTACTTGCTCAATAAAAACTTTTCACACAAACACGTTTCAAAACAAATTTTCAAAACAACTTCGTCACACTCTTGAGGAGTGATACAAGGGTTATCACAAAGTAAAACACTTTCAAAACAAGCACATACAAGCAATATGAAAAATGAGCAAGTACCTAAGAGCCCATGGAAAACCATGGATAGAAAGGGTTCTAACACCTTCCCTTTCTATAATCTACCCCACGTACTCAGAATATCTCGAAAAAAGGTTTTTTCTGTTCTTTTTCCTTTTCTTGATTGGATGAAATAAAAGTTGGTGGCGACTCTTGCTTACCGCGACATTTTGCAAACAAAAAACGCAAAACCAGTAGTAACTAAATAGTCGGTTCCACCACCGTATCACAGAACTGGCGACTCTGCTGGGGAGTATAATTAATAAAGTGGGGTATACCTTAAGATCTAGGTCATTAATATTGCTTCTCTTGATTGTCTTGATTTCATTACTTTTGAGGGTTTGTTTGGGGTTACTATAGATCCTACACCCGGATCTGGGGGCACTCATTAGGTAAATAGAAATATATCGTGGAGACTGTACGGCTTAGATCGATTTGGTTTAAGTGATGGCTGTGTTGGTGTGGGACTTTGGTTGGTACCGGTATCCTTCATGGGGAAACAAGGAGAATACGAGGCCGCCGATGGTGTCGTGAAGCACTAACGGACCTTAGAACCTTAGTTGAACAAACTTGGCCATAAGAAAGTAGTGAGATAGCCGGTCTCAGTGTAGAGCTGAGAACTGGTTGATACTCAATGCTACACTCATTGAGATCATACTTTCGCGATATTTTGGCTGCAAGAAAAGATTGAGAGCTGAAACAATGCCCGATAAAGGATGGTCAGTGATATTGAGAATCTCTAGAACCCGGTTACTTTTTAAGACAGGTTTGAACTAGCTAAACTTCAAGAGGGTACTACCTTTAACCTCATGCAAGCCTTAAACCTAAGGACTTAGTGTGACTTGACTGTGTTTGCTATACCTGTGTTTTCTATACTTGTGGTTTATCATGAAATCATGCATCATAACATGGCATCCATGCTTATTGCACTAACCATTTCAAAGACCAAGGGAATTTATCTTTGTTCTGTTTTGCAGATCATGGCTTCCGTTCGTAGAAACACTATCTGAATCAGCTTTGTGAAGATACCTTCCCAACTCAAAGAGATAGCATCAAGGGTTTATGAAACTTCTGCGTTCACTAAGAGACATGGTCAACTTCTCAACCTTGTTACTTCAAACTTTGATGAAAAGATAATGAGTGTACTCTTTCAGTTCTTTGATCCCAAGCACCACTGCTTCACCTTTCCAGACTATCAGTTGGTGCCTACCTTGGAAGAATTCTCTCAGTTATTGGATATATCCATTCTTGAACAGGTACCCTTCACATGTCTAGAAGAAGTTCCAAAGCCAAAAGTCATTGCCTCAGCTTTACATCTGAAACAGGCCGACGTGATATCCAATTGGGAAACGAGAAGCGGAGTCAAGGGTTTTCTAGCTAAGTTTCTGGTAGACAAAGCCCAACTGTTTTGGGATGATATGGATTTTCTGGCTTTTGAGGGGGTTTTGGCTCTTCTTATCTATGGTTTATTTCTCTTACCTAATCCGGACTCATTCGTAGATGTGAATTCTATTAAGATATTTCTCTCTTGCAACCCGATGCCTACTTTGATCTGAGATATTTTGCACACTCTCCATACTTGTACAATGAGGAGAAGAGAGATTCTTATGTGCTGCATGCCATTGCTGTCGAGGTGGTTTATTTCTCACCTCCCTAAGTCCATACTGAAGAATGAAGAAGGTCTGGTTTGGTCACAAAGGATAATGTCACTCGCTCATACAAATATTCTTTGGTGTTCTCGATCTATGGAAAACATTGATATCATTGACCGCTGCGGGGAGTACCCTAATGTCCCACTGCTTGGTATCAGAGGGGGTATAACCTACAATCCTTGTTTAGCTCTGCGACAATTTGGTCACACTCGAAGGGATAGTCCCCATGAGTTACTTATCGAGGGTATTGTATTCAACTATGAGGATGATATTCAAGAGTATCATCGGAGGTTCATACGAGCTTGGGGCATGGAAACAGATCGGGTGTCAGGACTTTGGTGCCAAAGACTTCCATTCCAATGGAACCTTATCTACAATGGGTACGAGCTCGTGCCCAGCAGCTTATGATGCCCTATGTGGCTATTTTTCCAGTGATTGTGGAACCCACTACAGAGGAGCGTATTCCTTACACAGTTCTCTATCCTTATATGACCACTGATCTTGGAGAATTACAGAGATCTTGGATTCAGTTGATAAAGGAGCGGGATACTTACAGGGATCAGTTCCATGCTCAGGAGAGGAAAGTTTTAGAGCTCACAAAGCAACTGCATGAAGAAAGAGGACTGAATGACTATCTTGGCACAAAGAGGAAGCATCTATGGGAATTTTGATGTTTTTTATAGTTTTGGATTTGTTTTTTTAATTGTAACGCCTAAAAGGCATTTGAACTTCAAATTCAGCTAATAAAGTTTTTGTTTATTTTGGTTTGCAAATTTAAATTGCCCGAAGTCTTTGAAATAATTGTATGTGCATACCATTATCATACACATCATTACAAGTACCATTACAGGCTTCTCATCTCCTTTGTTGTTTATTTCAGTAGAAATGTCTTCCGAATAAAGCATTAAGGACCTGTAGGCACAGAACGCCCAATTCCAACAAATATTCATTAGTCTGGCAAAGGGGCAGGAGGATCTGAAAGCCCTCATTCTGAAAGAGAAGAAGAAAAAGAAGAAGGCGGCTGGTATTCTGAACATGGGCCGAAGTTTTGGAGAGCGGTTGAAGCGACAAGTCGACCTGACCTCTTCATCTAAGGAAGGGGAGAACCAAGAAGAAGAGAAGGACCCTAGTCCTGTCGTCTCTGACAATGATACTGATTATAATGATGAACAATATCCTCCTGTTGAGGATATATACAAACAACTAGAAGACCGTCTGAGTGCCATGGAAGTTCAGAGGATACCTGGACTAGATTTCAAAGAAATGGGATTGGTGTCGGGAGTAGTCATCCTGCAGAAGTTCAAAGCTCCATTTTTTGCTAAGTATGATGGGGTGTCCTGCCCAAAGCTCCATCTCCGTTCCTACGTCAGGAAAATTCATCCCCACACAGCTGATAGAAATCTGTGGGTTCACTTCATTCAAGATAGTCTGTCAGGGACTCAACTTGAATGGTTCTACCAACTGGAGGGAGCCAATGTTCGAAATTGGGAAGATCTGGCTGCTGCTTTCTAAAAGCAGTATCATTATAATGCCGACCTTGCTCCTACTCGTACTCAAATCCAGAGTATGTCCATGGGTGCAAGTGAAGGCTTTAAAGATTATGCACAAAAATGGAGAAACTTGGCTTGGAGAGTTCAACCCCCGTTGTCTGATATGGAGTTGGTTGATATGTTTCTAGGGACGCTATCTGGTCCATTTTTCAATCACTTGATCGGCAGCTCGTCTGCTGGTTTCACTGAGCTAATTTTAACTAGAGAGAGATTAGAAGCTGGGATTCGAAGCGGAAAAATACAGAAGGATGCCTCTTCAAGTTCAGTAAAGAAGCCTTTTGTTGGTAAAAAGGAAGCAAGCGCCATCTATAGCCCGAGGGGCCAAAACAGGGCTGAACATCGTCAAACAGTAAGTGCCGTGATGATACCTAGACCTGCAGTTGCTCCATAACGTAACAATCAACAAAGGGCGGAAAGACCACAACGGCAGTTTACTCGCATCAACATGACATTGGCTGAATTTCTACCTCACCTGCTGAGATCCAACTTGGCAACTTTAAGAGAGGCCCCCAAGAATCCAAATAATACATCTCCCTGATATAATCCGAATGCCTGGTGTGCTTATCATTCTGAGAGTCCTGGCCACGATACAAATGACTAATGGGCTCTGAGAAACAAAATACAAGACTTGATTGAAGCCAAGGAAATAGATTTTGATGCTCAGGAGAAGCCAAATGTCATAACTGCTCCCATGCCTAAACATGGTCATGGAGTTAATGCTATTGATATTGATCTGTTTGTTACCTCTGTTGATGAAGTTTTTACTCCTCTCATGACTGTCAAGAAGAATTTATTGTTGGCCGGTTTATTTCCAAGTTGTGGTAAAGGTTGACATATGTGTTCGCTTCTACCTTCTGGTTGCCATTTGTTGAAGTTAGGTGTTCAATTCCTGATAGATAGCAAAGAGATTTTGTTCGAGAAGACTATGATTCCTGTTGTTCCAATTGAAGACGTTGTTTTTATAACCATTTCCGTCAATCCTTCCAAGGTTTCCTTGAGAAGACCTGTTAGGATTACACCTGCTCCAAGAGTTTCTCCGCTGATAATCACTATTCCTGGTCCTTTCCTGTATGTCTCTGATAAAGCTGTCCCATGGCATTATGGTGCCGATGTGTACTATCATGGCATCAAACAAGATCTGAAAGATGAGGAGGCCGATCCTGATATTGATAACATTGTCGGAACTAGCAAAATCACCCGAAGTGGAAGGGTCTTCTCTCCCGAGATTTCCCTTAAGACCGTTAACAAGCCTATTGTCATTACATTTGTTGTTCCTGCTAGTACATCAACTATTGTTCCTGTTCTTACTCTATTCGGTGAATCATCTGATACCCGCGGAAAAGAGGTTGTAGGTGAGCCTACCCGGACGGAGGCGCCTAAGAAAGTTGTTGTGGAAGCCTCTAAACAAGAAATAGAGGAAATACTAAAAATCATTAAGAAGAGAGACTGCAATGTGGTAGAGCAGCTGGGGCAGACCCCGTCACAGATATCCATGTTTTCTTTGTTGTTGTGTTCCAATGCCCATGCGAAGGCTTTGATTGCATTCCTCAAGACTACGCATGTGCCGCAGGAAACTTCAGCTGATCAGTTCAAAGATTGTGTGGCCAGCCTGACCGCTGATAATGGGCTAGGTTTTTCAGATGCGGATTTGACACCAAAGGGAAGGAAGCATAATGATGCACTGCCTGCCTCAATTGAATGCAGGGGCACCACTATGGCTCATGTGTTGGTAGATACTGGGTCTTCACTGAATGATCTTCCGAAGAAGGCATTAGACCGGTTGGATTGCGAGGGTTTAACTCTAATGCCTAGTAACATTGTGGTAAGGGCTTTTGACGGATCAAAGAGAATGGTGCACGGGGAGGTGGACATCCCTGTCAAAGTAGGTTCCCAGACTTTTGGGTCCACCTTCTATGTGATGGATATCAGGCCATCATATTCTTGTTTGTTGGGTCATCCTTGGATCCACGAGGCTGGGGCAGTTACCTCCACACTCCACCAAATGCTGAAATATCTGGTGAAAGGAAAGATTGTCACAGTGCGGGGTGAGGAAGAATATATGGTGAGTCACCTCAACTCCTTCCGCTATGTAGAGATGGACGGGGAATTCATTGAAACTCCTTGTCAAAATTTTGAAGAGGTCCCTCAGATCTTGGCATCAACTTAAACTGCTAGCAACAAACCTCCTTTGAAGATGGCTTCTCTCAAGGACGCCAGGGTTGTGGTTGAAGAAGGTGGGTGTGCCAATTGGGGTCAGCTCCCTGATTTCACTCATAAGACCGATAAATTTGGTTTGGATTTTACTACAGGGGCTCAAAGGGTTGTTAGGCGCGCTCGGGTAGGAGGACCTCCCCTACACATCAACAATCGGGGAATTAATGCCATTGAAGATAGCGAAGAGGACTCATACATCGACAATTGGATCTACCCAACTACCAACGATGGACCGAGTAATTGGACGGCTAGGGACTTCATACTTGTTTCTTTTATTCCGCAGTAATTGACCTATTTGTTTTAAGATTTGTAATAAACAATTTGAAACTTTACGGTTCGGTGCCTTGCCCGAGGAACCTTAGCTTTGCTTGTGAGGGCTATTGTTTGTCATTTCATAATCATCAATAAAGCATTGGACGTTTCTTGCATACAAATTTTACGCTCTCTGTTTTTATTTTCTGTCTTTCACTTTACCAAAACAGCTATTCTCTTACACACACTCACGTATCATAATGCAGATCCATATTCACTCTGGATCCCATTGATAACAGCTCTTCTATTGCCAGTTATGACTTCAAAAATCCGATGAACCAAGCTGAGGACGAAGGTGAGGATGGTTGTGAGGTGCCTGGAGAACTTGCTAGACTACTACAGTAGGAAGAAAGGGCCATATAGCCTTATGAAGAGTTGGTTGAGACAGTGAACTTGGATACTGAGGAAGACAAGAAAGAGGTCAAAATAGGTGAGAATCTGGAGCTTAGCGTCAAACAAAGGTTGATACAGATGTTGCACGACTATGTTGAGATCTTCTCCTGGTCCTACGAAAACATGCCTAGTTTGGACACTGATATTGTGGTACATCGCCTGCCGACTAAAGAAGACTGTCCTCCAGTTAAGCAGAAGGTTCATCGTATGTGCCCTGAAATGTCAGAGAAGATCAAGGCAGGGGTCATGAAACAGTTCGACGCAGGGTTCTTAGCTGTCACTTCGTATCCACAGTGGGTTGCTAACGTTTTTCCGGTACCTAAGAAGGATGGTAAGGTACAGATGTGTGTTGATTACAGAGATCTGAACAGGGCAAGCCCCAAGGATGACTTCCCACTTCCTCACATCGATGTTCTGGTCGACAACACCGTGCAACATAAAATCTTCTCCTTCATGAATGGTTTCTCTGGCTACAACCAGATCAAGATGGCTCCTGAAGACATGGAGAAGACAACCTTCGTTACACAATGGGGCACCTTCTACTACAAAGTGATGCCTTTTGGGTTGAAGAACGTTGGGGCAACCTATCAGTGTGTTATGGTGGCTTTGTTCCACGACATGATTCACCACGAGATCGAGGTCTATGTTGATGATATGATAGCCAGGTCTCAGACTGAGGAAGAGCACCTTGATCATCTCCAAAAGTTGTTCGATAGATTGAAGACATACAAGCTGAGGTTGAATCCAAACAAGTGTACCTTCGGGGTAAGATCTGGTAAGCTTTTGGGTTTCATCGTCAGTGACAAAGGTATTCAGGTAGACCCTGCAAAGGTTAAGGCCATACAAGATATGCCGGTTCCCCGCATAGAGAAAGAGGTTAGAGGTTTCTTGGGACGTCTGAATTACATCGCCTGGTTCATTTCACATATGACTGCTAATTGTGAGCCAATCTTCAAGCTTCTGAAGAAAGATCAAGTGGTGAAAGTGGAATGATGAATCTCAGACCACTTTCGAAAGAATCAAGGAATACCTTCAAGAACCGCCAATTCTGATGCCTCTAGTCGAAGGAAGACCTTTGATATTATACTTGATAGTGCTAGACAATTCAATGGGGTGTGTGCTGAGGCAGCATGACGAGTCTGGTTGAAAAGAGCACGCCATTTATTACCTTAGTAAAAAGTTTATCGACTGTGAGACCCGATACTCATTGCTCAAGAAAACTTGCTGCACTTTGGCATGGGCTGCTCGCCAACTGAGACAGTATATGCTGACTCACACTACCTTATTGATATCAAAGATGGATCCAATCAAGTATATTTTCGAGAAGCCCGCTCTCTCTGGAAGGATAGCAAGGTGGAAAATGATATTAACTGAGTACGACATACAATATACGACCCAAAAGGTAATTAAGGGAAGTGTATTGGCTGATCATTTGGCTCATCAGGTCGTGGATAGCTACCAGTCTATGAATTTTGAGTTCCCGGATGAGAATATTATGTTGGTGACTGACTACAAAGAACCTGGACCGGATGAAGGACCTGAGGAAGGATCCCAATGGTATATGTATTTTGATGGATCCTCGAACGCACTGGGTAACGGCATTGGCGCGGTAATCATATTTCCCGAGGGCTATCATACTCCGCTCACCGCCCGGTAATGTTTCAACTACACCAACAATATGGCGGAGTATGAAGCATGTATTATGGGACTTGGAGCTGGTATTGACCTAAGGATTAAGTTCTTGAGTGTATTCGGGGATTCCGCTCTGGTGATAAGCCAGATCAAAGGCGAGTGGGATACGAAGCACCCGAATCTTATTCCTTACAAAGAATATGTACTGACATTGCTCCCACACTTCGAGGAGGTAACTTTTGAACATTTCCCACGAGAGGAGAACCAGTTAGCGGACGCGCTAGCTACCATGTCTTCTATGTTCAAGGTTAGGTGGGACAATGAAGCTCCCCAAATTACCATTGAGAGGTTGGATGAACAAGCACACTGCTGTGAGATCGATACCGAGGAAGTGGCAGACAAACCCTGGTTTCACGAAGTAAAAGGTACCTCGAGGCTCAGGAGTATCCCGAAGGGGCATCTGTTAATGATAAGAAGTTTCTGAGAAGGTTCACTGCAAAATTCTTCCTCAGTAATGGAGTCCTCTATAAACTCAACCATGACTCCATACTACTACGGTGTGTATACAAGAGAGAAGCAGATAGGATCATGACAAATCTACATGAAGGCACTTTCGGAACCCATTCTAGTGTACATACCATGGCTAAAAAGATCCTACGAGAAGGATACTACTGGTCCACCATGGAAGCTGATTGTTATCAGCACTCTCAAACTTGTCATAAATGTCAAATCTATATTGATAAGGTGCATGTACCTCTGGTTCCTCTGAACGTCTTAACAGCTCCTTGGTCCTTTGCGATGTGGGGGATCGACATGATCGGAGAGATCAGACCTACTGCGTCTAGTGGGCATCGTTTCATCTTAGTAGCCATTGATTACTTCACAAAGTGGGTTGAGGCAGCCTCTTTTTCTACAGTAACCAAGAATGTTGCGGCGCGGTTTATCCGACACAATCTGATCTATCGATATGGTGTAACAGAGAGAATTATTATTGACAATGGTACAAATATCAACAACACGATGATCACCGAGCTCTGCAAACAGTTCAAGATACAACACTATAATTCTTCTCCTTACCGACTGAAGATGAATGGTTTTGTTGAAGCAGCTAACAAGAATATCAAGAAGATTGTACAGAAGATGACAATGACATACAAAGACTGGCATGAGATGTTACCATTCGCTCTTCATGAGTACCGTACCTCAGCACGGACGTCAACAGGGGCAGCACCCTATTCTTTGGTATATGGCATTGTGGCAGTCCTACCCATAGAAGTCCAGATACCCTCTCTCAGGATTATGAAGGATACAGGTTTGAACAAAGACGATTGGATCCAAACCTGGCTTGATCAGTTAAATCTAATCGATGAAAAGATACTTACTGCTATCTGCTATGGTCAGATGTATCAAAAGTGAATGATCAAGGCTTTTAACAAGAAAGTCAGACGTCAAGAATATCAAGTCGGGGATCTGGTGATCAAGCGCATCATACTGCCGCAAGGTGATCCCAGGGGCAAATGAACTCCCACGTACAAAGGGCCATTTGTGGTTAAGAACATTTTCTCAGGAGGAGCTATGGTTCTAACCAACATGGATGGTGACGACCTTCCTCACCCTGTCAATGCAGACATAGTGAAAAGATACTACGCATAATCAAAGACCCGCTAGGTTGACTGGCCTAGGCAAAAATAAGGGCTTCCCGACGAACCAAAAGGGTTCGGGCAAAAGTTAGGGATGAAAATGAAAAAATCTGTACACCCGACAAGGCGAAAAGACGAAAGGGAGGCTTGGGCAAAAAAGGGTATCCCGGTGGATTGAAAACCCGAAAGGGCAATCCAGGCAAAAGCTAGGGATTGAAGCGTATCACTATGTCTCATTGGATCACCTTGCAACCATACTTCGGTATCGACTATCAAGCTCGGACGGTGCCAACCAATCTGATCAACCTTCGGCCAGTAGCAAAGTGATGAGACGCTTGAAGATATAAAGGCAATAGCAGAGTTGGAACCCAATGGGGTCGTTTCACATAGTTATTTTTCTTTCTTTTACACAAATTGAATAATTTCTATCTTTCAGCGGCGTTCTCTTACTAGGAGGTCAGTCTCCTTGTACAAAACGCCTATTACAGACCGACTTCAAAATCAATACAAATCATTTTCACAAGAAACTTCAATTTGTTTTTATTTTTCTGTTTTGTTTTGCAAGAATGTCAAATGATTTATTTTTGATATATGCATTTGAAAATGATTGTTGCTCATAAATATTTACATAAGAAACAAAAGGCAATTACTCATAATTCCAGAAACAGGGAAAAATAAGAAGTTCCAAACCCGACGGTTCCTCCGCCCAGCAGGTATCGGGATAGAGCCAGATTTGGAACATGATTATTGGTATACGCACTCTCCATAGAGTAAAAGTATCCAAAGGCATTGATGTCAGCTTTCCCAAAATAGGATATAATTACACCCAACCGAGGTTCTTAATCGTAGGCGAGTCAATAAATTTCATCCCCCAAGCGGAGTTTACTTCTACAGATACAGAAGCTCAATCTCCAACAGAGTTCATCACTTCCAGCAACGGAACTTCATCCCCAGTGAAATTTGTTCCTTCAGATCAGCAGGTCTACCAAACAGAGTATCTCTTCCCCCAAAATTTGGTCCCCGCAGAGTTATTCCCCAGCATCTCTTCCCGACAGAATATTCGCCAATTTCCAGTGAACGTCAGGGATTTATTTTCCCAAACACGAGCATGCCCTGATAGCATTTCATGAACATACGTCATGACATACACATGCATATCATATACAACATAATCTCATTTATTTTGAGAACATCATCTCACCCTGCATTTCATGCATCACATATAACTAACCATGATATCTTTTCAGGAAAAGACGATCAGCTTCGATGAATCCAACAGTTATATAGATCACATCTACAGACAACAAATGGAAACTCAGTTCCCGAAATCAAACGGGTCAACTAATCTACATTATCAGATCAAAGTAACCTTGCCCTGATTCATCCTGAAGTTTTACACAAACTTATAACCTTACCCCGATTCATCCTGAAGTTTTACGCCAACTTATAACCTTACCCCGGTTCATCCTGAAGTTTTATACAAACTTATAACCTTACCCCGGTTCATCCTGAAGTTTTACGCAAACTTATAACCTTACCCCGGTTCATCCTGAAGTTTTACACGAACTTATCACAAAGCAACCTTACCCAGGTTCCTTCTCGGTTCAGATGTAGTTTTACCCAAACTCCTCACGAAACAGCCCTATCCAGGTTCCTTCTCACGACCCTACTATCCAGGATTTCATATCGAAGTAACCTTACTATCCAGGTTTCTTCTCACATCCCTACTATCCAGGTTTTCATATCGAAGTAACCTTACTACCAGGTTCCTTCTAACAGCCCTACTATCCAGGCTTTCATATCGAAGTAACCTTACGATCCAGGTTCCTTCTCACAGCCTTACTATCCAGGCTTTCATATCTAAGTAACCTTACTATCCAGGTTCCTTCTCACAGCTATACTATCCAGGCTTTCATATCGAAGTAACCTTACTATCCAGGTTCCTTCTCACAGCCCTACTATCCAGGCTTTCATATCGAAGTAACCTTACTATCCAGGTTCCTTCTCACAGCCCTACTATCCAGGCTTTCATATCGAAGTAACCTTACTATCCAGGTTCCTTCTCACAACCCTACTATCCAGGCTTTCATATCGAAGTAACCTTACTATCTAGGTTCCTTTTCACAGCCCTACTATCCAGGCTTTCATATCGAAGTAACCTTACTATCCAGGTTCCTTCTCACAGCCCTACTATCCAGGATTTCATATTGAAGTAACCTTATTATCCAGGTTCCTTATCACAGCCCTACTATCCAGGATTTAATATCGAAGTAACCTTACTATCCATGTACCAAGTGAATACTTGGAATGATATACCTCAGATTACTGTTCGACGGCTGGATAGGCCCGCTCATGTGTTTATAGCAGAGGAGGTAGCAGATGAAAAACCCTGGTATTATGATATCAAGCATTTTCTTCAGACTCAGGAATACCCTATTGGTGCGTCGAGGAAAGATAGAAAGATATTGAGAAGATTGACAGGACGTTTCTTCCTCATTGAAAATGTGTTATACAAGAGAAATTATGACATGGTCTTGCTCAGATGCGTGGATAGACATGAAGCAGACATGTTGATGCATGAGATTCATGAAGGTTCATTTGGCACTCATGCCAATGGACATTCGATGGCTAAAAAGTTGCTAAGGGCGGGTTATTATTGGCTGACAATGGAATCCATCTGTTACAAATTAGCAAAGAAGTTTTATAAATGCCAGATTTAAGCGGACAAGGTCCATGTGCCTCCGACGCTTCTCAATGTGATTTCCTCCCCATGGCCTTTATCTATGTGGGGTATTGATATGATTGGGATGATAGAACCCAAAGCTTTGAATGGGCACTGTTTTATCTTAGTAGCAATTGATTACTTCACCAAATGGGTGGAGGCTGCTTCATATGCCAATGTTACTAAATAGGTGGTTGTGCGTTTCATCAAGAATAATCTTATATGCCGGTATTGTGTGCCAAGAAGAATCATCACTGACAATGGCTCAAATTTGAACAACAAGATGATGAACAAACTGTGTGAAGAATTCAAGATTGTCTATCACAATTCATCTCCATATAGGCCAAAGATGAATGGGGCTGTTGAAGCCGCTAATAAGAATATCAAGAGAATTATCCAGAAGATGGTAATTACTTATAAGGATTGGCATGAAATGCTCCCTTTTGATCTGCATGGATATCGAACATCTGTCTGCACTTCAACAGGAGCAACCCCGTTCTACCTGGTGTATGTGTGATACGGTGGAAGAACTGACTGTTTTTGGAATGTTGGTTTGCGTTTTGCGTTTGTTTTTGCAAAATGTCACGGTAAGCAAGAGTCGCCACCGACTTTTATTTTATCCAACAAGGAAAGGAAAAAAGCACAAAAAAGTTCCTTTTTCGAGATATTTTTGAGTACAGGGGGTAGATTATAGAAAGGGAAGGTATTAGCACCCTTTCTATCCGTAGTTATCTACGGGCTCTTAGGTACATGCTCATCATTTTCAAAATTGTTTTCTTTGTGTTTGTGGGTTTTGAAAAAAGTTTTTGTTTTAACTTTGATTTAACTCTTGCTTCTGTCTTCAAGAGTGTAATGAAGTGTGTGATTGGTGGAAATAGAACTGACTGTTTTTTAGTGCTGGTTCGCGAAATTTCACGGTAAGCAAGAGTCTCCACCATCTTTTATGTTCTCCAACAAGGAAAGGACAAAAGCACAACAAAATTCCTTTTCGAGAATGTTTCTCGGTTCGGGAGGTAGATTTATAGAAAGGGAAGGTGTTAGCACCCTTTCTATCCGTGGTTATCCACGGGCTCTTAGGTACTTGCTCACTATGTTTTCAAAAATGTTTGCTTTTCTTTTGTGTTTGTGGGTTTTGAAAAAAAGTTTAGTTTGAAAAACTTCTAGGTAACTCTTGTATCAGTCCTCAAGAGTGTATGAAGTGTTTGTTTGAAAACTTTTTGAAAGTGTAGGTGCGAAAAGTTGTTTTTGTTTTTTTTGAAAAAAGAGAGCAAGTACTTAAAAACCTCTACCTACTAAAAAGGGAATTTAATTGTGCAAATGTCCTTTAGACAGTACTATCCTGCTATTGAGGAATAGGTAGCACCGTCGTTGGAGTTTTCGGGTCAATTCGATTTTAGGGATGTGTGGTCACTAAAGCAACATTAGGACCCTTTAGTGGTAATCCTAATGTCTTAGATCATTTTTATCGAGGCGACCATTTCGAGGCAACTTATGATCTTCGGACAAAGGACGACCTCTAAAACATCCTATACTTAATGACCACGTTTGAAGCAACCAAATGAGGTATACCCTAGGAGTGGCGTGTGCAAGTGTGTCAATTTTCAGTTATATTATTCTTGCATGTCATGGTGGACTACTGTTGATTTTAAGTTAAGAGTTAATCTTGTCATACAATCCTAGTTAGCATACATCTAAGCAGTTAATATATGTACAGGAATTTAAAGTGCGGGAATTATAAATCTTACGCTATTACAAGGCTTTCGGGGAGGGGGATTATTTACATGTCCAAAAATATTGGGGGAAATAAAAATAGTAAAGTAAAAGAAGGTCTTAGTTTAAGCTATTACATCCCAGTAAAATAAACGCGCGTGAATCTAAAAAAAATCCTAATAATAAGAACTCTTTTTGTTGTTTTTGATTAAGAAGATATTTGAATTAAATACTCCTAAGTCTAGTTTATTTTAAATTGATAAAATGAAGTTAAAATAATTAATTAATTTATTTACAAAATTAATTTGAATAAAAAACTAACCTAATTTTTTTTGTGATTTTTTTTATTTTAATGTTAATTAAAAGATAAAAAGAAGTCTATGAGAATAAAAACAAAATAATAAAGTGCAGGAGGGATCCTTCGATCCAGGGAAAAAAGGAGTTTCGACCCAGGGAGGGAATGGACTGCTTCGGTCCAGAGAGAGTCCTGGTCCTTTCGATTGGGCCAGACAGTAAGGCGTGAGTAACCTTCGATCCAGGGAAGAGGATTTCCCTTCGATCATGGAGGTCATGGCTTTCGATCCAGGGATGAGATGCCTCTTTCGATCCAGCACGCTAATGGGTTCGATCCAGAGAAGGGCTCTCCTTCGATCTGGGATGTTATACCTGTAAAAGTATGTGAGCAAAACAAAAATGCAGGGCCTGGGTATTGAATCCCAGGCCCTTCGATCCTGCACTTGTTGGGGTCTCTTCAGGCTAAATCTGCAGCAAATGTTAGCACACGAAAAATGTGACCTGGGTGCCAAACCCAGGCCTTTCGATCCTGTCTAAGATGGCAAGTAAAAGGTAACAACAAGTAATAATGCGTTTACGCAAATGTAAGGTTGGACAATTTACCCTTTCTTACCTGCAGATTGAGTCTTCGATTTGGGCACTGGCTGGATGGGAGCACTTTCAATCTGGGATTTCTGGGCGCAGGCACTTTCGATCTGGGCACTTCTGGGCGCATGCACTTCTGATCTGGGAACTTCCTGGATGTAGGCACTTTTGATTTGAGGGCTTCTGGGCGTAGGCACCTTCGATCTGAGGGACTGTTTTGGCTTGGAAAATTATGGGCAGCGTCTCTCCAATGTTTTGTTCTCCTGCAGATTTTTTGAAGAAGTGTGTATAATTTTCGTTCTATGATTTTCGTGTGATTTTTCGTGTCCTTTTCTTGTGTCATTTTCTTGTCCGTTGTAATGTGTCACTGGCCTCCTATTTATAGGAGTGTGGGAGTGCACGAAAATGGTAAGGGACAACCATTAAAATAGGCCTTTAACGCTCTGGACAAAAATCAAACACATTAAATCATTTCCTTTTTTGAAACATTCGTGTCCCTTGAATGAACCTGGACGCTTGGATTTCGAGTGCTTTCAGGCCATGCTCTTCGATTAGTCCTGATTTGCCTCTTTCGAATGGACTCCCTGCGTACCCTTCGAATGGGCCTGGCCCAAATATCACTCGAAGGATTCCAATCGAAATGCTCTACTAACAGGCCAATCAAAAGGTGTTGTTCATGCCAATCAAAGGACATGGTTGACATGCCTGTCGAAATTGCCTTGACATAATTACAATCGAATGCTTGTCCATAATGCCAATCGAAATACTCTTTCAGAATGCCAATCGAAAGGTATTTGAAGTACCACTCAAAAATCTTCTTTTTCCTTAGGCAAGAGTTTGTGATCACCCAGGCAGGGGGAAGACTTTGGAAAACATGAGAGGGCAAATTTTGGGGTACAACAGTTGCCCCTGTTCAATCTTCTTAGACATGAGGATGTAGATTGGCTTGCGTGCCTTTCATGATCCGAAGGTGGAAGATGATTGAACACTAGAGTGCCCAGAAATTTGCGCTCACATAGTGGAGTTTCAGCAGTGTGATGGCGGGAATGGGCTTACAGATGCCATTTGGAGAGATGATGGATAGGAGGATGGGCTTATAGATGCCATCTGGAGATGTGACAGAACCTTGTCGTGAATGGGCTTATGGATGCCATTTGGAGACTGTTGGTAGGTGGATGGGCTTATAGATGCCATCTGGAGATTGTTTGTTGAATTGTAATTTTTGTAAGTTGAAAGAGGGAACATGTGTATGGTTGACTGATGATGAGCCCGTGTGAAGCTGCATCTGAAATGGAGAAGAAACCTGTGTGGGGTTAATTTGATGATGAGCCCGTGTGAAACTGCATCTGGAGCTGAGAAGGAAACCTTTGTAGGGTTTACTGATGATGAGTCTGTGTAAAACTGCATCGGGAAAGAGAGAACCTGTGTAGGGTTTCTTGATGACGAGTCCGTGTAAGACTTCATCTTTGGAAAGAGAGAACCTGTGTAGGGTTTCTTGGCGACAAGTCCGTGTAAAACTTCATCTTTGGAAAGAGAGAACTTGTGTAGGGTTTATTTGGGATAAGTTCGTGTAAAACTTCTTGAGGAACCGGGGTAAGGTTACCTTGGGATAAATCCGTGTAAGACTTTGGGAGGAACCGGTGTAGGGTTACCTTGAGATAAGTCCGTGTAAGACTTCTGGAGGAACCGGGGTAAGGTTACTGCAGGGTAAGTTCGTGTAAAACTTCTTGATGAACCGGGGTAAGGTCATCTTGAGATAAGTCCGTGTAAGACTTCTGGAGGAACCGGGGTAAGGTTACTGCAGGGTAAGTTCGTGTAAAACTTCTTGATGAACCGGGGTAAGGTTATCTTGAGATAAGTCCGTGTAAGACTTCTGGAGGAACCGGGGTAAGGTTACTGCAGGGTAAGTTCGTGTAAAACTTCTTGATGAACCGGGGTAAGGTTATCTTGAGATAAGTCTGTGTAAGACTTCTGGAGGAACCGGGGTAAGGTTACTGCAGGGAAAGTTCGTGTAAAACTTCTTGATGAACCGGGGTAAGGTTATCTTGAGATAAGTCCGTGTAAGACTTCTTGATGAACCGGGGTAAGGTCATCTTGAGATAGGTCTGTGTAAGACTTTTTCTGAAAGAAAAGGAACCGGTGTAGGGTTACTTTGATGATAAGTCTGTGTAAGACTTCTTCTGAAAGAAAAGGAACCGGTGTAGGGTTACTTTGTGATGGGTCCGTGTAAGACTTCGTCTGAAAATTGAGAAGGAACCGGTGTGGGGTTGCCTGATGATGAGTTCGTGTAAAACTACATCTGAAGTTGAGAAGGAACCGGTGTGGGGTTGCTTCATGATGATCAAGTAGATGATTGTCCTGTCTGGTTTCAGATATTAACCCATGATCAGTCGTCCACAGAATTTTCCTGGCTTGTTACCAGTGTTAATCTGGAACTGCAGAGGTAGATGGTAATCATCTTTTGATTGACCTTTTCCTGAAAAGGCAAAACGTTAGTTGTATGCAGTGTCATGATGCATGAACTGCATGATATTAAGATGTTCTCAAGAATAAATGAGATTTGTGTTGTATGATGCGTATGCATGTCATAATGTATGAAGATGTGATGTTTATGAATGTATCTTCGTTTGGGAAAATAAATCCTTGACGATTGCCGGGAAGTTTGTTGAATCCTGGGCTGATGTTGAAGAGTAGAGTTTTTTGTTTCCGCTGGGGATGATGGTTGTAAGAATAAACCGGTAGGAGAAGATGACTCCGTTGGGGAATAAACTTGTTGGAGAGATTACTCTGCAGGGAATTACTCTATGGGGAGAGATACTTCGTTGAGGTTTTGAAGATAACTCCGCTGGGGATTCCGTTGATAAGTTATGTTGGGGAATTTGATGAATTTCGCTGGGGGATAGGAAGAACTTCGCCGAGGACGATCTTTCCGTGGTAATTAGCTGAGGATAACCCAGTTAGTCCCTGGTGGGGAATAACCTTCTGAATAAAGCCGGGGAGAGGCTTTTGCACTCTGCGGGGGACAAGCTTCCAAAATCTACTGGGGATAAGCTTCCAAAATCTACCGGGGATAAGTTTCCAGAATCTACTGGGGAGGATGATTCAACTTTCCTGGGGAAACTTTTCAGACTGCACTGGGGGAATGGCTCCACTGGATGTCTGTATTCCTCCGGGGAACAATCTTATATTAAGACTGCCGGGGATGCTTGCCGAGGTATACCTGTATTCCGTTGGGGAATATTGAGATCTTCTGGGGGTACCCAACTTCCTTAAGGCTGACAATAGACTAACTCTGCTTGGGGAGAATATTGCTGACTTGCTAGGGATACTGTGCCTTTTCAGGGCTGATGGTAGGCCAACTCTGCTTGAGGAGAGAGCATGGCTGACTCTTGTCTTACTCTGCAGGGAGTGGAGATATCTTGGTTACATTCTTCAGCTGAACATACCTTGGCACCTCGGTGGACAAAGCAACCAGATCGCTTAGACAATTTGTATTGCCCCAGTTTCTGCAGGAGAAGGTACCTGTGGAGGTGCTTGATGACTGCCGATTGACAAACCTTCTTCGGGTAGGCAAGTGACGAGATGCCGGGACATAGTCGTACGTTGTGATCCCTAATTTTTTCCTGGACCGCCCTTTCGGGTTTTCAGTCCACCGGGATACCCTTTTTTTGCCCAAGCCGCCTTTTCAGGTTTTCGACTTGCCGGGTGTACAGATTTTTCATTTTCGTCCCTTATTTTTGCCCGAACCCTTTTGGTTCCCCGGAAAGCCCTTATTTTTTCCTAGGTGTGTCAACCTAGCGGGTCTTTGATTTTGCGTAGTATTTTTTTGACTATGTACGTGCTCTCAGGATGCAGGGAGTTGTCACTGTCGGTAATGTTGTATTGCCCTACTACCGGAAGATGTTTGATCGTGCCAGATTTGTCGCTGGAATTCATGTCCACTGCCCCAGTTGATTCAGATGGAGATCTTCCCCTGGTTATTTGGCATTTGAGAGATTCCTTGAATCTTGACTGGACTGCCCCAGATGATAGACCATGATCATGCCGTGCCCCTTGACTGGAAGTGTTTCTTCCGCTTGAGGTGACCTTTTGGTTGAGAAGATTCTTGTTCACTAGACATTCGTCGTGCGAATTTCACTGCATGTTCGAACAAATAGTCATATGCAAACAATGTTATTCTAAGAATGCAAAGCTTATGTCTGTCTTGATGTTTTTGAAAATGCATTTTTTCAGTAAAACAAGCAAATTTTGTAAAATGTGACGTCAACTCAGGATTTTACAGCGAGCCTTAAGGAGTCAGGATACCTTTGTAACAGTATGCTTTCGAACTAACCCATGCCTCAGCTAGGACTTTTGAGGGTTATAACATGGCCTGGTTCACGGTTTAAGAAACAAAGGATAAAGGCTCAAATTATATTTGTACCCACCCGCTCTTCGTGATGTTCTTCAAACCTAAACTCAGCTGATCATGCATTAGACCTTGTTTGAGTCTTTGTCCTGATATTATGGTGATGGTTCGGATATTGACAGTTTATTTGAATAGGCAGTCATTCCTTTTATGGTTGAGGGTTTGTAGGACCTCTTTCTTTTTGATTTTGTTATCCCTGTTTTTTGCCTGAACTGTTCCTTTTGTGATTACAGTCAGCGGGATGCCCCAGTTTTGTAAGTCTCCTTCATAGGTTTTGACTTAATGGGTTTTATTTTGAGAGATAATGATTGCCTGTCTTTATGATTATTCGGAACCATCACCGTCTTTTGTTTTGGAAGGACTTCTTCGTTGTGCACTTGGATCAACTGAGAGAACTACCCTGCCCCAGGTTATGATTAAGGGTTTTAATTTTCGAAAAGACAAACTCCTACTTCTTTGGCTCGAAGGGGTTGACGAGGGATTATCTTCCTTATAACTCTAGTGTTTAGGAATTGAAACAATGCATGTACCTCATCAGGGGGGTCTGTTCAAAAGCATATTGTAGATTATGGTAACATTTTCGTCATCCTCCCTCAAGAGGCTTAGAATTATCAATCGAGAGTTGAGCATCAAGAAAAATAAAAGCAATTTTGAATATAGTGAACACAATTACTTCAAAACAGACACGTGTAATGCATTAATGAAATAAGAAAGTTTGACATGATAATTGTTCGAACAATCAAAGAAAAATACAATTTGAACATTCGAATGAACAAAAGTTTCTTAGATCCTAGCCATATTTTGGCAAGGGAGCAGCGATCACATTAGGAGTCTCAGCAGGCTCGAATTCGATCTCCTTAGCATCGATCATATTCTGGATCTTGTATTTCAGCGCCCAACAATCCTCAGTATCGTGCCCCGGGCTATCAGAACGATAAGCACACCTCGCATCTGGGTTGTAATTTGGAGAAGAGGTCTTGGGATTTGCAGGAGGGTTGATCACCGCAATCAGATTCATCTTCAACATGTGCTGCAATGCTTGTGACAATGGCATGTTGACGTTGGTGAACTGTCTTTTAGGCTCGTCTGGCCTTCGTTGATTTCCCTTTTGTGGTTGTCGGCGTGACGTAGAACCAGAGATCAGGACTGCCCCTACATGTTGGTCACGACGACTCTTCTGGCTGTACGCAGCATTGGACTCTTTCTTCCCCGTGTAAGGCTTTTTGTGAGTATCAGAAGGTGCAGCTTCTAGGGTCTTCCCAGCCTTGATACCAGCTTCAATTCTTTCATCAGTCAAGATCAGATATGTAAACCCAGCAGAAGAATTCCCAATCAGATGGTTGAAGAACGGACCAGACAGGGTCCCCAAGAACATGTCAACAAGCTCACGGTCAGTTAGAGGTGGCTGCACCCTTCCAGCAAGGTCTCTCCACTTTTGCGCATACTCTTTAAATCCTTCACCCGTCCCTAGTGACATACCCTGGAGTTGGATACGCGTAGGAGCGAGGTCGGAATTATACTGATACTGCTTATAGAATGCAGTAGCCAAGTCCTCCCAGTTACGAATACTGGCTCCATCCAGCTGATAGAACCATTCGAGTTGAGTCCCTGAAAGACTTTCCTGGAAGAAATGGATCCATAGATTCTTGTCAGCAGTGTAAGGTTGGATCTTCCTTACATAGGATCTGAGATGCAGCTTAGGACAGGAAGCCCTGTCGTACTTTGCAAAAGCAGGTGCCTTGAACTTGTGTGGGATCACCACCCCAGAAGATAGACCTAGATCTTCGAAGTCTAGGTCGGGTACTTTCTGTATCTCCATAGCACTTAGCCGGTCTTCTAGCTGTTTGTACATGTCCTCAGCAGGAGGGTACTGCTCATCATTGTAATATGTCTCGTTGTCGGAGACCACGGGACTAGGAACCTCTCTCCCTTGTGGGTTGTCTTTCCCAGCAGATGGGGTGGTCAGCTCAGCCTCATTTTGTGATCCATTCCCAGATCTGCGTCTAGGATTGAACAAAACAGTCCTCTTCTTCTTCTTCTTCAAAAGCAGAGTCTTCAATTCCTGTTGACCCTGAGCTAGGCTCATTACCAACTCTTGGAACTGGGTGTTCTGGGCCTGGAGGGCCTTGATAGCTTGTTCAGTGGAAGGTTCAGGATTCATGATGATTGCTGAAATAAACAGCGAAGAAGGTAAGTGGCCTGTAAAAAGGGTACCTGTAATGCAATGATATGTGTGATATGCATGCGATGTTTTCAAGGATCTCGCGGGGTAAATACGAAGATTGTTAGAATTTGAATTTCGTAGCTTGATTGAAGGAACTTCGTGTTGTTGAGAATCCTTCTTCAAGAGTCAAGGCTCACCATATTGAGTGGGCCATAGCCCCTGACTCAAGTCACCATGTTTTGATCTCTGAACAACCTTGGCTAGAGGAAAATAAATCCCCTTTGCCCCTTGCTAGACATTTTGATTCATCATGACCTGCATCACAAACCCTTGAGATCCTTGAAATGGGTTAGTCCTTATGCAGGATGTATGCAATGGTATGATGGTATGATGTTATGTTATGCATGGAGTGACGTAAGTAAACCCTGTTATAAGCCCAGATTAAGGACTGTAAACAAAACATGCAAGGAGCTCATGTGTTAGATAAGAATGCGCAAGTAGTCAAGTTTGAAGGCACACAAGTCACACAAAGAGCCCTTAGAGTTTAGGCCAGCATGAAGTTTAGGTACTACCCTCTTGAAGTTGGTGGGTTCAAAACCTGTCCTATCAAAAGTAATCGGGTTCTAAGAATCTCAATATCATTGGGTTGTTTTCTGTGTTCATTGTTTTGATTTAGCCAATGAACTGGCGATCAAAATATTCCAAGAAAACAACCCTCAATGAGTGTAGTATCGAGTATCTACCAACTTCGGACTGCACTAAAGTCGGTCATCTCACTATCCCTAAAGAGGCCAGGATGGTCAAGTAAGGTTCCTAAGGTCAGTTGATGCTTCACGACACCACGCGGCGGCCCCGTACTCTCCTTGACTTGACTCAAGGGTTACCGGTACTCACCAAAGTGCCACATCAACATAGCAACTGCTTCAACCGTGTCGGTATACCCCACACAGTTCCCTCACAGTTTGTTGCTACCTAAAGGGTATCCCCCAGATCCGGGTTAGGATCTATGAAACTCCAAAACAGGCCCACAATATTAAAGCAAACAAAGCAAGCAATTGAAAACATAAGAGTGGTCTAATCCTAAGGTACACCTCACTTATTAAGTATCCCCA
This sequence comes from Vicia faba, assembly GCA_948472305.1. NCBI lineage: Eukaryota > Viridiplantae > Streptophyta > Magnoliopsida > Fabales > Fabaceae > Vicia > Vicia faba. Next base: position 467,571,375 of record OX451735.1, on the reverse strand, counting down.
GCAGAGTCGCCAGTTCTGTGATCGGTGGAAATAGAACTGACTGTTTTTTAGTGCTGGTTCGCGAAATGTCGCGGTAAGCAAGAGTCGCCACCATCTTTTATGTTCTCCAACAAGGAAAGGACAAAAGCACAGCAAAATTCCTTTTCGAGAATGTTTCTCGGTTCAGGAGGTAGATTTATAGAAAGGGAAGGTGTTAGCACCCTTTCTATCCGTGGTTATCCACGGGCTCTTAGGTACTTGCTCACTATGTTTTCAAAAAGGCTTGCTTTTCTTTTGTGTTTGTGGGTTTTGAAAAAAAGTTTAGTTTGAAAAAAAGTTTAGTTTGAAAAACTTCTAGGTAACTCTTGTATCAGTCCTCAAGAGTGTATGAAGTGTTTGTTTGAAAACTTTTTGAAAGTGTAGGTGTGAAAAGTTGTTTTTGTTTTTTTTGAAAAAAGAGAGCAAGTACTTAAAAACCTCTACCTACTCAAAAGGGAATTTAATTGTGCAAATGTCCTTTAGACAGTACTATCCTTCTATTGAGGAATAGGTAGCACCGTCGTTGGAGTTTTCGGGTCAATTCGATTTTAGGGACGTGTGGTCACTAAAGCAACGTTAGGACGCTTTAGTGGTAATCCTAATGTCTTAGATCATTTTTATCGAGGCGACCATTTCGAGGAAACTTATGATCTTGGGACAAAGGACGACCTCTAAAACATCCTATACTTAATGACCACGTTCGAAGCAACCAAATGAGGTATACCCTAGGAGTGGCGTGTGCAAGTGTGTCAATTTTCAGTTATATTATTCTTGCATGTCATGGTGGACTACTGTTGATTTTAAGTTAAGAGTTAATCTTGTCATACAATCCTATTTAGCATACATCTAAGCAGTTAATATATGTACAGGAATTTAAAGTGCGGGAATTATAAATCCTACGCTATTACAAGGCTTTCGGGGAGGGGGATTATTTACATGTCCAAAAATATTGGGGGAAATAAAAACAGTAAAGTAAAAGAAGGTCTTAGTTTAAGCTATTACATCCCAGTAAAATAAACGCGCGTGAATCTAAAAAAAATCCTAAGAATAAGAACTCTTTTTGTTGTTTTTGATTAAGAAGATATTTGAATTAAATACTCCTAAGTCTAGTTTATTTTAAATTGATAAAATGAAGTTAAAATAATTAATTTATTTATTTACAAAATTAATTTGAATAAAAAACTAACCTAATGTTTTTTTGTGATTTTTTTTATTTTAATGTTAATTAAAAGATAAAAAGAAGTCTATGAGAATAAAAACAAAAAAATAAAGTGCAGGAGGGATCCTTCGATCCAGGGAAAAAAGGAGTTTCGACCCAAGGAGGGAATGGACTGCTTTGGTCCAGAGAGGGTCCTGGTCCTTTCGATTGGGCCAGACAGTAAGGCGTGAGTAGCCTTCGATCTAGGGAAGAGGATTGCCCTTCGATCATGGAGGTCATGGCTTTCGATCCAGGGATGAGATGCCTCTTTCGATCCAGCACGATAATGGGTTCGATCCAGAGAAGGGCTCTCCTTCGATCTGGGATGTTATACCTGCAAAAGTATGTGAGAGAAAAAAAATGCAGGGTCTGGGTATTGAATCCCAGGCCCTTCGATCCTGCACTTGTTGGGGTCTCTTCAGGCTAAATCTGCAGCAAATGTTAGCACACAAAAAATGTGACCTGGGTGCCAAACCCAAGCCTTTCGATCCTGTCTAAGATGGCAAGTCAAAGGTAACAACAAGTAATAATGCGTTTACGCAAATGTAAGGTTGGACAATTTACCCTTTCTTACCTGCAGATTGAGTCTTCGATTTGGGCACTGGCTGGATGGGAGCACTTTCAATCTGGGATTTCTGGGCGCAGGCACTTTCGATCTGGGCACTTCTGGGTGCAGGCACTTCTGATCTGGGCACTTCCTGGATGTAGGCACTTTTGATTTGAGGGCTTCTGGGCGTAGGCACCTTCGATCTGAGGGACTGTTTTGGCTTGGAAAATTCTGGGCAGCGTCTCTCCAATGTTTTGTTCTCCTGCAGATTTTTTGAAGAAGTGTGTATAATTTTCGTTCTATGATTTTCATGTGACTTATCGTGTCCTTTTCTTGTGTCATTTTCTTGTCCGTTGTAATGTGTCACTGGCCTCCTATTTATAGGAGTGTGGGAGTGCACGAAAATGGTAAGGGACAACCATTAAAATAGGCCTTTAACGCTCTGGACAAAAATCAAACACATTAAATCATTTCCTTTTTTGAAACATTCGTGTCCCTTGAATGAACCTAGACGCTTGGATTTCGAGTTCTTTCAGGCCATGCTCTTCGATTAGTCCTGATTTTCCTCTTTCGAATGGACTCCCTGCGTACCCTTCGAATGGGCCTGGCCCAAATATCAATCGAAGGATTCCAATCGAAATGCTCTGCTAACAGGCCAATCAAAAGGTGTTGTTCATGCCAATCGAAGGACATGGTTGACATGCATGTCGAAATTGCCTTGACATAATTCCAATCGAATGCTTGTCTATAATGCCAATCGAAATACTCTTTCAGAATGCCAATCGAAAGGTATTTGAAGTACCACTCAAAAATCTTCTTTTTCCTTAGGCAAGAGTTTGTGATCACCCAGGCAGGGGGAAGACTTTGGAAAACATGAGAGGGCAAATTTTGCGGTACAACAAAGTGTTTTTGAAAACTTTGTTTGTAAAGGAGTGTAAATGTGAAAATTTTGTTTGGAATGAGCAAGTACTTAAGAACTAATCTACCTACTCGAAAAAAGAATCGTTCTATGTTCGTTTCCTTTAGACAATGCTATCCCACTATTAGTGAGTAGATAGCACCGTCATTGGAGTTTTGAGGGTCAATTCGAAAGGGACGTACGGTCACTAAAGCAATGTTAGGACGTGTTAGTAGTTACCGTAATGTCTTAGATCAATTATTCGAGGCAACAATTCTGAAGCAACCATTCCGAGGCAACTTTTCCGAATCGGGACTTTGATCTTTATTTAGACAAAAGGACGACCACTAAAGCATCCTATACTCAATGACCGTTTACCGAAGGCAACCAAGTGAGAGTGTACCCTAGGAGTGCGCATGTGCGAATGATTCAATTTCAGTTTATTTATCTTTGCACATTTAGGGTGATCTAACTGTTTTAAAATTAATCATACATTCTTGTCATGCATCCTATTATCATACATCTAACAGTTAATAATTTGCGGAATTTAAAATGCGGAATTTAAACTACGCTATTACAAGGCTTCGGGTATTTACATAGCCAAAAATAAACCCTTTGAAAATAAAGTGATAAATGTAAATAAACGTCCTAATTAAACTATTACAAACTGTAGGCAGTTACATCAATATGGTAAATAATAAAAATAAAGCGCGCGAGAAGAATTAAGATCGACGAGAATTTAAGGTTTTGACCCTTCTAACCTAATTAAAAGAAAAATTGTTTATTTGTTGTTTTTAATAAAAGAAATAAGTTTTCTAAATTAAATATGCAATTAATTAGTTAATTAAATTAATTAATAAAAATAATTACATGACCTATTTTGGTTTCTTTGGTTATTTTAGGACAAAATAAAATATAATTAAGTTAGTAATAAAACCTATTTATTCTAATTATTTTTAAGTTATTTACAAAAAGAAATTAAAGTTTTACCTAAAATTAAAATTTAATTAAGAAAAAATCCTAAATCTATTTTTATGTGATTTTTATATTTGTTTATTGATAAAAAATAAAAGGGATTAAAAGAAATAAACAAAACGAATAAAACATGAAAATAAAGATGGGTCTAGTAGCAAAAGTAAACAGGGGGTGCAATCATCAGAAATCCCTAGGCCCGAATCTTCGAAAGCTTCATGCTCTAACTATGGTGTTTTTTTATTCTTGCGTGGAACCTATGATTCAACCATCCATAAATGTTCTATATAAACTCAAGCAAACGTTAGCATACCATAAAATATGATTAAAATTAGAGATTCAAAATTTAAAATTTTACCAAACTGGTGTTGTCAAATGGGGGGCGTGCTAGGCGTGTGATGGATTGCTCTTGGACCTTATAAGACTCTTTAGGACTTCAATAGGATGGTTTGAGGCTTGATGTCAATTGAGAGAGACCGGAACCTTGAGATATGACTTGCACCAATTCTTTGATTTTTGGAGAGCTTTTTGAAGAGATTTTTGAGATCTTTTTAGAGAGGATTTTCATCCCTTTCAAGCTTGTATGGCTCTATATTTATAGAGGAGAATGAGGAGACAAGAAAGCATGGAAAGAATCTCCCTCATGTGTTGTGTTTTAAGACCATGATCAAAATTTGAAAAAAATGCCATATTTGATGATTTTATGCCATTTTCACATGTAGATGAACCTGGACATATTTGAAGAGTTATTGCATGAAATCAATTGACATAAACCAGCATAAAACTTTCCCAAAATGGATTCACATCAAAATTTATATTTTTTCTATTATTTATTTATTTAATTATGAATTTTAATGAATAAAATATCAAAATAAATAGCATAAATAGTAGAAAAATGTATGGGTGGGATTAGAGGTCGTGGACCATGTTAGGAATGAGTTTCAAACTTGAAAAGATAGGCCCATTTGGAAAAAAATCCAAGTTTGGTCAATATTTGCTTCATGCATTTTTTCAAAAATTGTCCAACTTTGACAATGCATATCTCTCTCAATTTTAACCTTATGAGGGTGTTCTTGGACTTTTTAGAAAGCTTAGGATGTCCCCTAAGAGACCTCTATGGTTTCATCTCAACTGGAATTTCCATGTTCATGTAAGAAGCTTTGACCCAAAAGGTGTTTTTGTTGACTTTCCAAAATGACCTATAATGTCCAAATTCATAATTTCTTGTGTGTGCATATTTTGAACTTGGGAGATGAATATGGATTGTAGGAAATTGAATCCTATTCAAAATGAGCTTTGAATGGGTCATTTATCATAAAGTATGAGAAAGTTATGCTTGGTCAAAGTTGGGTTGACTTTTCCTACAAAACCCTAATTTAGCAACTTTTGAGTCTTGATGAATTATGAGCAATCCTTGATGAATCATGATCAACCCTTGATAAAATGATGAAATATAATTCAAAATTAGGATGTTGACCAAAAATCTTGAAGTTTGACTGTATGTAGGTCACAGTTGACTTTTGCCCTAGCATAGTCGATTTTTGGACCTTTTGGCAATTGACTGAGCAAAGTTCCTCTGCAAGGCTTGAAACTTGACATGGATGATCTTGATAACATATTAGGACAATGTTGAGCATTTGGTACCACTTGGAATCAAGTATCTTGATGCAACATGAAACCCTAATTTGAGGTAGACTACCTTAGGAGAGAGCTTGTCTGGCCAACCCTTGGACTACCTTGAACAACCTGGAGATCTTTCTTGCAATGTTTTGAGAAATATGGGAGGGCAAATTTTGGGGTAAAACAGTATGGAATGGAATATGTACTCCCAGTCGAGGTAGAGATTCCCACGTTGCGTGTGATAATGGAAACCAAGTTGTCAAAGGCTGAATGGGTCCAGAACAGGTTTGGCCAATTGAATTTGATTGAGGAGAAGAGAATGGAAGCTTTGTGTCATGGCCAGTTATATCAGAGAAGAATGAAGAAAGCTTTTGATAAAAAGGTCAAACCTCGTGAATTCAGAGAAGGCGACCTCGTGCTCAGGAAGATCATGTCTTTCAACACTGATTCTAGGGGCAAGTGGACTCCCAATTTTGAAGGCTCGTATGTTGTCAAGAAAGCCTTCTCTAGCAGTGCGTTAATTCTCGAAACTATGGATGGCGAGGAGTTCCCACGTCCCGTGAATGCTGACACAGTCAAGAAATACTTCGCCTAAAGAAATAAAAAGAACAGCTCGCTAAGTTGAAAACCCGAAAGGGCGGCTTAGGCAAAAAGGAGCGTCTCGGTAGGCCAAAAACCCGAAAGGGCGGTCTAGGTAAAAATTAGAGACCTAAACAGAATAAATTTCCCGCTAAGTTGAAAACCTGCAAGGGCAGCTTAGGTAAAAGTTAGGGATTTTCTTGGCAAGTAACTTCGTCAGACAAGACTTGATCGTTGAAGCAACAATCTTCTCGGATCCTCACCATACTTCAACAAAAGCTGCTGCTCAGGATTTCAAAAGTTGTTAGGGGGGATAGTGGTCATTGTATCTCAATTTATCTTTTCCATTATGTATTACCATTTCCCAAACTTTGTAATCATCTATGGAGTCTCGCCATTCCCATAATACCATTCTATTAATGAAATTCGATCTTTTACCCAATTCTTTGTGTTTCTTATTTTATTTAGCTTGCAAAGACTCCATTTATTACTGATAATAACTTTCAAAGCAAAGAAATTAAATAACAAAATTTATTTTTCAAAAAAAAAAAAGAAGATTTTTACAATTTACTTTTACTTTGAGATTTGTGATGAAACAATGACAACAAAAATGGTGATCCCAGGAATGGACAAACTCCGGTTGTTTTGAGAAGTTTTGTTCCCCTCGGGAAGGTCTACTCGGGTTGTTTTCGCCGTATTGGGTTTATGGTTCCGGTATCCTCGGTCAAGTTTGGATTCATTTCTCCTCTTTTCTGAGTTTTCATGATGTAAAGTTTCAATCCGCATTTTTCTCCAGTGAAGTAGGCTTGAATTCCCCAATGAAGTTTGATTGTTTCGATGTCAGTCTGCTTTATTTGAGACAGGTCTTGCAATCTCCAGTAGGCATGTTACTTTTGAAAAAACACTGGTTTCCCCGTTGAAGCCTGAAGAAGGATGTTCCTCCCCAGTATCTATTTGATTTATCTACCTCCAGATTATGTTTCTCCTCAGTAAAGTTAAAAGCAGGCAGTAGGTTTGGTTTCCGCAGTTGGCCTTTACCTATCTTGGAATGATCATCTTATTTTAAGCTTAGTCGAGTGTTGTTAGTGCCCGAGGCAGTTTTTCCTGGTTGTTCCCCATGTTGCGTATCTGACTTGTCAGCATGCACACGATAACACTCATACATTCATACATGCATCATGCATAACTAAAATTGACAAATCATTGTTCATTGACATTTGTTAATATTTTTATTGACATATTACCCTGTTTTGCACAGATAAGTTACCCTATTTTCATTAGAGTGTTGGTCTTAAGCAGAAAATGTATATTCTTTCAATTTCCCTACTGAGTCATCCCTCGTAGAAGATTTTTGCTTTAGCCTTCCTGTAGAGTTCCTTGTTTGGATGGATCTTATTTTCCCTCTTGAGTTTATTTCTCAAAGGATATATTCTGGTTGATTGTTTCATTCCAGCTTATTTCTGGTTTGGATCTTAGGTTCCCTGGCAATATTATTTACTTTTGAATTCTGAAAAAACTCCAAGCTTTGGTTGGTGTATTTATTTTGCACAAGAAGACTTTATCCCCTTAGTGAGAATATCATGGCATCTCCCCAGGAAGTCATACCTCTTTCCCAAAAAAGTCATTTCCTTTTACAATCCTCCGTGATTGCAAATAGCAAGTTCTCTTTATTTGAGACAACTTATGTTTTATCCTTTCCAGGCGGAGTGCCTTGGTTAAAGAAGAAGTTGAGACCCGTTCTAGGCGAAACACCAGAATCTTGGGGAAACTTGTTATCTTTTTGCTATCTTCAGTGAACGTTGATAGTTCATTGTCAGTGAACGGCGGTGATATGATATTCTCTTTTTACCTTCAGTGAAAGTTTGTAGACCATCGGCAATGAACGTCGATGTTTGATATCTTCAGTGAACATTGATAGTTCATCGGCAGTGAACGGCGGTGATATGATATATTCTCTTTCTACCTTCAGTGAAAGTTGGTAGACCATCGGTAGTGAACGTCGATGTTTGTCATCTTTTTTCTATCTTCAGTGAATGTTGATAGTTCATTGTCAGTGAAAGGTGGTGATATGATATTCTCTTTCTACCTTCAGTGAAAGTTGGTAGACCATCGGCAGTGAACATCGGTGTTTGTTATCTTTTTGCCACCGGCAGTGAACGTCGATGTTTGTTATCTTTTTTCTATCTTCGGTGAACGTTGATAGTTCATCGTCAGTGAACGGCGGTGATATGATATTCTCTTTCTACCTTCAGTGAAAGTTGGTAGACCATCGGCAGTGAACGTCGTTGTTTATTTTTTTTTTTTGCTACCCTCAGTGAATGTTGATAGTTCATCGTCATTGAACAGAGGTGATATGATATTCTCTTTCTACCTTCAGTGAAAGTTGGTAGACCATCGGCAGTGAACGTAGGTGTTTGTTTTCTCTTTCTACCCTGAGTGAATGTTGGTAGTTCATCATCAGTGAATGGAGGTGATATGATATATTATCTTTCTACCTTCAGTGAAAGTTGTTATACCATCGGCAGTAAACGTTGGTGTTTGTTATCTTTTTTCTATCTTCAGTGAACATTGATAGTTCATCGTCAGTGAACGGTGGTGATATGATATTCTCTTTCTACCTTCAGTGAAAGTTGGTAGACCATCGGCAGTGAACGTCGGTGTTTTTTTTTTTTGCTACCCTCAGTGAACGTTGATAGTTCATCGTCAGTGAACGGCGGTGATATGATATTTTCTCTTTCTACCTTCAGTGAAAGTTGGTAGGACACCGGCAGTGAATGTCGATGTTTTTTAATCTTTCTCTATGCCTTCAGTAAACATCGGTAGCTTCACCTTTAATAGAAGTTAGTGTGTTCTTTGACCATTCTACCATCCTCTCTGATCCAATTCTTTTGGTCCACCAGTGATTTATTTTCCTGGTGGGGTTGCTCCTTTATTTCTTTATTATTGTTGCATCCCCAGTGATACTTTGCGTATCTTTGGTCCTGTTCATATGCATTCATATGCATAAGCCTTTGCATGGCATCTTAGGGCCAAAAATAGGGTTTGTTTTATATTTAAGTATCTTCAATCGTGTCGACACGAAGATTTTTAACCTTCGTATCTCTGGATAGAAGAAACTTAAATAAGGACAGTTGTTGTGCCCCAATTTTTTCCCCTAAGATCCCTTCATCATACCATGTTGATTTATTCACAACAAGATCACACTAGGATTCTTGGTTCCCCCCCTACTTTGAGTTTTTCTCCTTTTGAGGGATTACCAAGCACCTTGACTTATGTTCCTTTTGTGATCATGAATATTGTTTTGATTTCTTCACTTAACTAATAAAATACAATGTTGGTTTGTCTTGCTTGTTATCCATGTAGGTAAGGGCAATGAGATTTAACAAGTTACTCCATGGGTTCATGAGTTTATTTCCATGCCATAGTAAATATAGCTTGAGAAGTTCAAACCTCATCATTGGATTAGTTTTGTAAGAATTGGCATGGCAGGGTTTCTTTGGTTCATAACATTTCAAGTTTATTAGATTTGACTCAAAAGTACAAGGGGTTGATTGGAGAAGTTGTCATGTTTGGACAAGGCCTTGTTCCTATTGTTCACAAGAGCATATTTCTCTCAAAAGTCAAGATATGGAAGTGGTTTTTGTGTCTATGAGTCTTCATTATCATCCTCAACAACTTCTATTCACAAAGCAAGAATATTGGTACAAGAAGTTTGTTCAAACTTGTCAAAGTTCTCCAAGGCATTCTCTTGATCTAGAAGTTAGGGTTTTGAACTTGAAAGGAGTATATCTTGCTCACCTTTTGGTATTTTTGAGTGATTCTAAAGACATCCTTCTCTTCAAATGGTTATCAACAAATCACTTCAAAAGTTCCAAGGAGTTTTCATGTGGAAGGAACTTGGTGAAGAAGAAAGATTACAAGTCATCCAGAAGAATCCACAATTTTCCATATGTGACTTCAAATGGTCATAACTTGGTCAATTTTTATCACCTTAAGTCCATTATTTTTCCATAATGATCTTGAAGATGTGAACTGTATGCCTTCTTTTATGTGCAAAGTGAGAAAATGGATGGAAGTTTCCTTAAAGATGCAAAAGATTATAGGTCATTTCATGATTTTTTGCCAACTTCAACAATTCATAACTCTCTCAATTTTTGGATATTTTGAATGGTTCAAGTCCCAAAATGTCATTAAAGAGATCTACTTCATTCCATATTTTTTGGTCAAGAGCAAATTCCAAGTGGAAGGCCATGTTTGGATGTAAAAGATTATAGGTCATTTTTTAAGAAGAATTTGAAATATTTCTAAGTATGGAAAGTCAACCATTTTTCTTCAACTTTGACTCAATGTAAATTTCATATCAAGCATCCATTTAACTCCATTCTTTTTCCATTGAATAGCTTGTAACCTCATCTTTCTAAAGCATCAAGAATCATGCCCTAAGACCCCTTGAGTTGGAAATGCCATGGATTTGAATTTGGTAACTTGAAACTGAATTTTCTAGGGGTGTTTAAAACCAAACCGGCTCAATAGAAAACCGCAAAACTGAACCGAACCAAACCGAAACCGCAAAAAACCGCATTTGGTTCGGATGTGTTTGGGTCATTTTCTCGTGGAACCGCATGGTTCGGTTCGGTTTGCGATTTGTATTTTACAAACCGAACCAAACCAAACAAAACCGCATTATGTTATAAAATCTTACTAACCAATATATATTTTTATAATTCTTTAGAGAAATCAACATTTATTATGTGTATATTTTATCATACTTTGTATTATATTCATTTTAATTTACAAATTATAAAAAATAAAATATTATTCATTTATAAATACTATTTTCACAAAATATATTTTATCATATTCTTTGTATAATATTTATTTAAGAATGCAATCTTGTTGATATCATTATTTATATTTAGATAAAATTATAATACGCAATTTTATGTATCAAATTATAAATTTATTTTGACAATTATAAATTTTTTATGGTAATGTATGAACAATTAAATATAAAATTATATTTTCCTATATATTTGTATGTATGACATAATAATTATTTTTGTAAAAAACCGAAACAACCGAACCAATCCAAACCGCATTAGTTTGGTTTGGTTTGGTTCGTATTTATTTTTAAAAGCCAACCGAACCAAACTGAACCGCATGTTTTTTTCTCTTGCGGTTCGGATGATTTTTTGCTTCAAAACCGCCCAAACCGCACCGCGAACACCCCTAGAATTTTCCACAAAGTCAGAATTTTGAAATCTATAATGTGACTTCTAAACACAAGATTTATGCGCATTTTTGATTTAAACTTGATTAGCGAACTTGCCAGAAGTGATTAGCACCCCAAAACGCAAGATTTGGTTGAGTTTTGATGGAAATGAAGTCACACTTCACTCGTGCTCGACCTTCACTCAATTTCCCTCCAAACTTCCTTGTTTCTTCCAATTCTCATTCCCATTCACTTCCCTATAAATAGAGGGTCATCCCCCATTCATTTCTTCAAGCTTTGAGAGCCAAAAACACCCTGCCAAAACTTCACACGAACCCATCTTTTTTTAATTCAGTTTCTGAGATTTAAGCTCCCTTTTCCAAAATTCTTTGTGCATTCATCATCCTTAAGCATCATATAAACTCTCCAGCACCTAAACCAGTCAAAACGAGCTATAATTCAAGTTACAGAGGTCCAGTTTCAGAGCTTCTTCCTTGAACTTCGAAAAGGTAGAATTCTCCACCATTTGGATCCAAATCAAGCACTAATCTATTCTACTCCTTCTCCTGATTCCAATGCTGCTTACAATTTTTAAATCCATTGAGAATTGAGAGAGAAATCTCAAATTGAAGGTGCTCGCTATTTTCTGGGTTTTTGATTCATATCTCTCTCCATACCTTATATAAATTTGGCGCGATGGTGGTGTTAGAATCGTCTTGAAGAGACGAGTTCAATGATACTAGCCTGGGATCCTAATTTTTCCATTTGAAGGATCTCACAAAATCCCCATTGCAGTTGTCTGGAGGTTGAAGACGATTACATGTCTCGTCTCAGCCAATGATAGCGTGCCAAACATTTTAATTTCATTGGTTTCCCTTTTTTGATCCTATGTGTATCTCACTAAGGTCCATAATAAGCACAGCGCGTCTGGTCCATTGGATCAGCTTACTAACGCGTTTTGACTATGATCTGATGGTCCACATCTTTTTGGTTTTATTTTATTTTCTGATTTTATATTTTTATTGATTAAATTTTCAAAAATTTATAACTCTTTTATTTTTTATCCAAAAATTATGAAAAAATTCACAAAAATACTTTGAATTATTCCTGATCTCATGACTATTTTTTCACATTTTTATTTTAACATTTGATATTTTTTGTATTTTTTGAATTATTTGCTTTCTTTTAATTACTTAAAAAATACTTTCTGACATTTTTTAATTCTGAAAAAAATTCATAAATATCATTTTGCATATTTTTGACTTTCTGAAGATTTTACGGATTTTTATATTGAGGTTTACTATTTTTGACCTATTTTCTGTTTGTTTAAGGAATTTTAAATAGTTTAAAAATAGTTTCTGACTTTTAAAAATTACCAAAAAATTTATAAAAATATTTGGATCCATTTCTGATTTTTCTATGGCCTTACTTTTTCTTTCTAGATTAATTTGAACATAGTTGATATTTTTCTCCTCTATTTTGATTTTTAAACATTTTTTAAACCCTTTTAATGTATATATTAAATATAATATTATTTTGTGATTATTTTATGGCTGTCTTGAGTTAATTTTTTGATCAGGACTTTATTAACATCATTGGATCTTGGGTGTTGAGTTCAACTCCACCAAAATGGATGAATGATTTTAATAATAGTTTGATTAAATTTTTGATTCAAAAGTGGTTTATTCATTTTTCTCATCTCCTCTTCATCTTCTCCCTTTCTTATTGCACTAGGTGTTATTAGAGCATGATCTCTATATCATGTCTCAAAACAAATGGTGCATAAATTGCTATTGACCGGCCTCAAAATAGGTGCGACTTCTATATAAGTCCACTTACGATTGCTTAACATAGTGCTAAGTTTTGTCCTGATTCAAATAAATGATCATTCGTGGCCCAAACTTATGATTGCAAGCCCAAGTATGTTAATTTGATCTCTTTGATCCAATAACCTTGAGATTCATTGTGTGGAGGCTTTGGTTCTACCAATCCTCTAATGGATCTACAACACCTTTGGTCAACGCGGATCACTTAAACATCGTTGATCATTAAATGGTACTTATGAGAATTCCAAATGGATGATATATTTGAAAAAAAGCAAATGCAACTTGTTGTGTGGAGGCTTTGGTTCTACCAATCCTCTAATGAGTTTCAAATACAAGTTTCAAGATGGTCATCCAACTAACGACTAATTATTTACTTGTTTTACCTTATACTTTTATTCTTTTTATGCTTTATGTGCTATTTACTTTTTGCATTTACATTTCATGCCATTTTCAACTTTTCTCATTTGAGCATTTATTTTCTTGCCATTTATACTTTGCTCACTTGAGCTTTTCTTTTCCTTTCTTAAGATACTTAATAATCAACATAAACCCTAAAAAATATTTAATGGTACTTGGACTATTTGGTTACTATCCTTGGCATTATGGAGCATGGGACTTTTTCTTGGACTTAGAATTAGAAACCTTGGCCTATCTTAGAGACCTTGTGATCTTATCTGATTATTTTGTCTGAAGTTCTTGAAGTTTACCTCAAGACATTGGGTTTCTTGTTTGTTTTTGTGTGCAGGTTTTTGTGATTATATCCTCTGTTTGTAATCTGGAATTCACCTGTATACAGTCGTTACTCCGCCCAATTTTTGTGAAGACTTAATACACTTAAAGTTTGGTTATCTCAAGAGGTCTAGTATTTCTATGCTTGATTGGTTTCAATCCAAGGAATGGGAATTCTGTCTTGGCTCATAATGTCAAGTTTTAGCTTCTTGATGGTTAGATGGTTCTTATCTCTAGCTTTTACCTTGTGCTTTAGGATAGTCCTTTCTTCTCCTCCCATCTTCTTTAATTTCAAAAATCTTCTACCTCCTTTTGAAAACTCTTCTTGTTTTGAAACTTGAACCATTTTCATAATAAACTTGGACTTATGTCCATGCATTTTCAAAATATTTTCATAAATAAACTCCAATTTACTTAATAATACCTTGAAATTTTTGTGAGAAGACTAAAAGTCAATCAATCTCATTTCAAACCATTTTTGCCACTTTGGCTTTTTATCTTTAAAACTTTTCTTAAAAGATAAAACTCTTGTCAATCCTTGTAGTGATGCAAACGACTATACTTCTATAATATGTAGTGAAGAGAGATATTTTCCACTTGGGTGTTAAGTGAGGCATTGTTGATTTTGAAATCCAAGTCATATCCTCCACTTTGAGATGATGCAAATTCTCCTTTCTCATGATTGTGGGTAGTAGGTGTGTTTTCCACACGGACAATGACGGTGATGTTTTATCTTATAAAAATTAACCAACACATTTGTGTTTTAAATTTTTAAAAGAGGAACTACGTGTACCCTGATCCCCTATTGCACGAAATGTGGTACGTAGGCATTTAAAGGTTCGCAACCGCGGCAGGTGCAAAAATCATAAAAAATATATTTCTTTTATCACCTTCACCATCCATTTTATATACAACAGTTTTTATAGCCAAAATATACAGATTTTTACAAAGAGGCTCCTGCGGAGTACCGTAGATGTTTAAGGTGCTAATACCTTCCCTTTGCATAACCAACCCCATTACCTTGAATCTTTCCCCCTTTTTTTGGGTTATTCACTCTTTTCCCATTCCTTTAGAAACAATAAAGCGCGGTGGCGATTCTTATTTTAATTTGTATAAAGTCTAGTCAATCTAATGGCTTATTCTTGAACATTTCTACTGCTGCAGAAAAATGGCGACTTCACTGGGGAAAGATTGACCTCTTGTTGGTCCATCCCTAAGTGGGTTAAGCCTATCTTTGTTTATATCTGTATATGTGTTATTGCTGTTTTTTGTGTTATATGTTGTATATATGTTTGTCTGGATTTTCCTGGTTTTTAGGGTGCTTGGTGATTACTCATAAGTCCTATACCCAGACTTGGGAAAACTTTAAGATAGGACGGACGGTATAGTCATTTTAACTTTGAGGGAGTAATCCCAAAAAAGGAGGCATGAGATCCCCCACTCAGTGGAGGCCCCTTTGATTGTAGTGTCGTTTACCGAGTAATCGGGAATACGTACTTCTTTCGACCTGGGAGCCTGCTGAAACTGAGGACCGTAGAATACCTAACCCATCTTGGCCTTTTAGGTGTAGTGCGGAAGCTATAACGGAGTAATCCAGAAGTAGTTGTCACGCGATACTACACTCGGACGAGTCTTTCATGAGAATATTACTAATTACCGATTTAATCAGGAAGTTGGTAATATCTGAAGGAAGGATGTAGACTCTGGGAACCTCTAGAACCTTGTTCGGAAGGTGATAACTTTTTAGACCAACACCTTATGAGTAGTACCTTCGACCTCATGCTCGTGAAGTTGAACCTATGAACCCTATATGTGTGATCTTGTGTGTGATTGTTCCATCATACATCCATGCACTCATAAGCATCTTTTGACGAACACCATATTTTTAGGGATTTAAAGGATGACTATTTGTGAATATCTCAAGTACTTTTTAACCATGGATTCTGGAAAGAGAAAGACCGGGAAGTACAATTTCAAGGATCCCAAGATAGATGAGTTGATTAGTCTAATTCCCGAGATCGAGTGTTCTGCAGCCTTCCGGAAGAAGTATGGATCAATTATTCCTCTCATGAAGCTGAAGATGAAGGAAGGTTTTCTCTCGACCTTAGTCCAGTTCTATGATCCGATGTATCATTGCTTTACTTTTCCCGACTATTAGATTTACCTGTTACCGATTGTGTTCCTTTTACTGGTTTGGAGGGTGAGCCAAAACCACATGAGATTGCTACTTTGATTCATATGGGGAAGTTTGAGGTGGAAGCCCATATGACTACTAAAGGAGGGATTAGAGGATTACCAGCTCAGTTCTTATTGGAGAAAGCTCGTTACTTTGCCAGAATGAAGAGTACAATTGCTTTTGAGGCAATCTTTTCCCTACTTGCTTACAGGTTGTTCTTATTCCCTAATGTGGATAGGTTTGTTGACATTAACGCTATCAGGATTTTCATGATTGGAAACCCAGTTCCTACACTGTTGGGTGATGCTTATTACTCTATTCATCTTCAGAATTCTTATCATGGGGGAATGATTATCTGTTGCACGCCTTTTTTGTACCGGTGGTTCATCTCTCATATGCCTCAGTATGATGCTTTTTGGGATGTCAAGAAGGAACCCCGTTGGGCTCCTAAGATTATGGCACTTACTCACTCGGATACTTATTGGTATCATCGAGTTTACTAGGATATAGAGATTATTGACAGTTGTGGTAGTTTCCCCAATGTACCTCTTCTTGGTACAAAGGGAGGAATTAACTATAACCTTGTTCTTGCACAGAGACAACTTGGTTATCCTATGAGGGATAAACCGAATAGTATTCATTTGAGTAGTTTCTTTCTGAAGGAAAGGGAAGACCATAGGGAAGCTAGGGAGCAGATTGCGAAGTCCTGGCGTCACATTCATAAGAAGAGTAGGAAGGATTTGGGACCTAGGGGTGTTGTTTCTTTGGAGCCATATCTTTAATGGATCCGATCGAGATCCATTCAGTTAAAGATGCCGTATACCCGGGAGACACCCATGCCTGATCTATTTGTGAAGACCACTCCTCCCTTATTAGATGATCTGGAAGAGCTGCAGCTTTCTTTGGTTAGGATGCAACAAGAAAGGGATGCTTGGAAGAGCAAGTTCTAAACTTTAGGGAGTTGCTACAGAGAAGACCTGAAGGAGAAAGACGACTTGATTGAGATTCTTGAGAGTCGAGCGATAGAGTCTATGGAGAGGAAAGGGGATTTATTTTATCTTAAGCCTCAATCAGGTGCTGATCACTTACTTCCTGATTCAGATGATTGGAAGGAGGTTGCCATCAGGCATGTGGAAGAAAACCAGAGGTTGAAGGCTCAGATTGTCAGGCTCACAGGGAAGCGCCAACGTACAGAGTGATCTCCATCAGTTCTTTTTCTCAGGATTTTAGATTGTATTTTCATCTTGTACTTGAGATCATTGAAACTTGTAATCTATTTTGGAGTTATTATAATAAAAAAAATTCAGTATTTCAAAAGCGTTATTACATTGATGTTTGCAATATGTCTATAAACTTTAAATCCCTTGAAATATTAAAAAACAAACTAAAAATAATCATATGCATTGCATATCATGCATCATATTGCACATATTTCTTGCATTTATTATGCATATCCAGGTGTCTTACCCAGCTTCTTTACTTCGTTCAGCAAGCTGACTCATCACTACAACACCCGGGCTAATTTCAAAAAGAAGATGGACAACTTAGAACAGGAGAATCGCGAGCTGCGCGAAGAAGTTTCTGCTTTGAAGGTCGGCATGGCCAATCTGACTACTCTGAGTGAAGCTCTGGTGGCTGTTCAGAATCAGCCACCGAGTGTTCAACCTCAACCAAGAAGGGCAACTACTGAAGTTCTTACCATTCCCGTATCTGCTACTCCGACTGTTGTTCAAAATCGTATGCCTCAAGGTTATCCATGGGGAATGCTAGGGAATTTTTCAACTGAAGGTTTTAATCTTGGTCCTCAAGATACTTCAGTGGTTCAGACTATTGTTACTCCAGCACCTCCCGTGGTGCATGATGTTCCTGCTGCACCTCCTTTGGTGAATATGGTTCCGTTTGTTAATGATGATGTATGTCGTCCTTTCCCTCAACCGTGTGAAGACTTGGGTCTTTATGACAGAATAGATGATTTTCAAGAGCAATTTGACAAGATGCAGAGAGAGATGAAGGCCCTCAGGGGAAAAGAGCTATTTGGGCAGAATGTGAATGAGCTATGCTTGCTCCCAAACATTAAGATACCTGCTATGTTCAAGGTCCCGGAATTTGAGAAGTATAAGGGCAACACTTGCCCTCGTGATCATCTGGTAATGTATGTGAGAAGGATGTCTACCCATACTGATGATCAGCGTCTGCTGATTCACTTTTTTCAGGATAGTTTGACTGGTGCTGTGTTGAAGTGGTATATGAGTTTGGACAGCGCTAATGTCCATACTTTTAATAATTTAGGAGAAGCGTTCATCAAACAATACAAGTACAACATGGACATGGCGCCTGACCGTGATCAACTTAGGGCCATGGTTCAGAAAGATAGGGAATCGTTCAAAGAGTATGCACAGAGATGGCGCGAGGTAGCCGCCCAAGTGATTCCTCCCATGGAAGAGAATGAAATGACTAAGATTTTCTTAAAGACGCTGGGTGCTTTATACTACGAAAGAATGGTAGCAAGCGCACCAAGTGACTTCACTTAGATGGTAGGAATGGGTATCCGCTTAGAAGAGGCTGTAAGAGAAGGCCGTTTGACGAAGAGTGAAGGGTCCAGAGGTGTAAAGAAACATGTCGTTTGCCTCTGTTTGTAATCTGGAATTCACCCGTATACAGCCATTACTCTGCCCGATTTTTGTGAAGACTTAATACACTTCAAGTTTGGTTCTCTCAAGAGGTCTAGTATTTCTTCACTTGATTGGTTTCAATCCAAGGAATGAGAATTCTGTCTTGGCTAATAATGTCAAGTTTTGGCTTCTTGTTGGTTAGATGGTTCTCATCTCTAGCTTTTACCTTGTGCTTTAGGATAGTCCTTTCTTCTCCTCCCATCTTCTTTAATTTCAAAAATCTTCTTCCTTCTTTTGAAAACTCTTCTTGTTTTGAAACTTGAACCATTTTCATAATAAAGGACTTATGTCCATGCATTTTCAAAACATTTTCATAAATAAACTCCAATTAACTTAATAATACCTTGACATTTTTTGTGCGAAGACTAAAATTCAATCAATCTCATTTCAAACCATTTTTGCCACTTTGGCTTTTTATCTTTAAAAATTTTCTTAAAAGATCAAACTCTTGTCAATCCTTGTAGTGATGCAAATGACTATACTTCTATAATATGTAGTGAAGAGAGATATTTTCCACTTGGGTGTTGAGTGAGGCATTGTTGATTTTGAAATCCAAGCCATATCCTCCACTTTGAGATGATGCAAATTCTCATTTCTCATGATTGTGGGTAGTAGGTGTGTTTTCCACATGGACAATGACGATGATGTTTTATCTTATAAAAATTAACCAACACATTTGTGTTTTAAATTTTTAAAAGAGAAACTACGTGTACCCTGATCCCCTATTGCACGAAAGGTGGTACGTAGGCACTAAAGGTTCGCAACCGCAGTGGATGCAAAAATCATAAAAAATATATTTCTTTTCTCACCTCCACCATTCGTTTTATATACAACAATTTTTATAGCCAAAATATACAGATTTTTACAAAGAGGCTCCTGCGGAGTACCGTAGATGTTTAGGGTGCTAATACCTTCCCTTTACATAACCAACCCCCTTACCTTGAATCTTTCCCCCCTTTTTTTTGGTTATTCTCTCTTTTCCCATTCCTTTGGAAATAATAAAGCGCGGTGGCGATTTTTATTTTGATTTGTATAAAGTCTAGTCAATCCAATGGCTTATTCTTGAACATTTCTACCCCTGCATTCATCAAGTGATAAATGAATTTGTTACAGCTACTAGAACCATTTTTAAAATGAAGCTCATTTTGTTAGCTTTCCAACGCTTCAAACGGAACTTGAATCGGATTCCCGAAACTCTAGTTATGAATTTTCGAAGTCCCACAACAATTCTGCATTTTCCTGCGATACGCTTATGGAAATTCCACATCGAAACTCATTTGTCTTCAACTTAGACATATTCCAAATAACTCTCAACATATCTCATACTCCCAAACTTCTTGTAACTTGAGAGATGCATTCCTTCGCCAAAGTTCAGGTTCCAAAACACCAGGGCAATAATTCTTGCATTGTCGTCGTCGGCAGCACACCGAACCAACACCTTTCAATTGAGCATATCCGAGAAGAAAAACTTCTCCCCCCCTTATCTTCAACCAACTTCCTACAATTAAGGCAAACAAGTACCAACAGTGCTTCACACACTTGTCACGCACTAAGGAACAAACAACATTAGACAACTTGGTCAGACGGACCGACTTGCTCTGATACCACTAATGTAACACCCCAAATTCTATCCAGTAGTTATAACGAAAATCACAGTATTTAAAAGCTTCCAACACAATTGGGATATCACATTTCAACATGTTACAACACATAAACAGATACATCACACTTTAATTTCAGAGGATCATATAACAACTTGCATCAACTTTTAAAACTAAACCATTTCTTTTATTAATAACGCAGCAGAATCATACTTACAACTTCAAGTAGCATCATATGTTTCGTTCAACTAAAATAACTTGAGGGGAAACATATTATTTCATATAATTCAACTTAGGATTCAACAACTAAAACAATTTTAACAAGTAAACAACTACTCAATCATTTCCCCCCGAGTGCTACGTATCAGAGCGACCAACCGACTTTGAACTAATAAGGCTAAGTAAATCTTCATTCTTGATTACCTGCACATTACCAACAGAGGGCAACATTCAAATAGTAAGGGGTGAGATTCTTAAATCGTATAAGTGAGCGCATGATAAGTCATATATTAGAACCATGTCATGCAAAAATCACCACTTCACAACAACAATCGCAATAGGATATCATCAAAATGCAACAATTAATTCATCCACACAACAACTCAATTGTACAACTTAGAATGAGACTCAATATTATGCAAATGCATGTGGTACCATTGGAGCAGATATCCCAACTTAGAAAATCTGCCAATAAATAGAGGCATCAACAAGGAATAAGCCTTCAACTTAATATTTTGCCAATCCATGCCAACGTGGTGCCAATCCAGGCCAACTTAATAATGCAAATGTATGTGACTTAATGAATGCAATAATCACATACAACAACAACAATGTATTAGACAACATTGGAATAAGCCTACAACTTAATCAACTTATCAATCACAACATATTCGACAGCAACAATGTATTCAACAACGTTGGCATAAGCCTACAACTTAGTACGTCACAACAACAATATCATATCAATAATTAGTAATGTGACAACCACACAATTTATTCGATAATAACTTATTCACAACGATAACCAACAACAGAATCCCATATACCGGAACCATTCAACTTAATTCGACTTCACCTGCAAATCAACTTTATTCTACATAATTATAACAAACAAATCAACTAAAAATACCCATATGTATATACGACTTATTCTGAAAATTTCAACTAATTCCGGTTAACCAATTTTACCGCCCAAATCAACAAATTCGAGTAATCGATATTGCTTAATATACTGTTATTACTACTATTTATTTATACTTCTACTAACCAATTTATTCTACTAAATTACTTTACCTCCGTTATTTCCAACTCTGCGACTAAAAAACCATCCCTGTTGTTTTAATTTCTAGGACTACGACTAATATAATTCTGCTAATTATTAACTCTGCTACTTTATTCTACTGTTCATCTAAATTTACTAATTATTATTATTTCTTCTATTATCCTCTATCACATAAAACAACTCTACAAAAATATGTTATTTCTATTAATGTTCCTTATGTTATAACATGTTACTGATAAGAATAGTTTAATTTGTTCCAAAACTGCTTTTCTATTAATAAACTCTATACTTATACGATATAAAAATTATACAGAAACAAGTGCCACTGCCTAACACTCAGTGTCGAACGACACTCTTCTTCAATATTTTAAAACTAATATTTACAATCACATGATGATCAACTACGTACCACTACCTGTCTACCCATGTGAATTGACAACTATTTTCCTAACCATTAGAATTGGAATATTATTTGTTCAAGAAATTTAAACTAAATAATACTAGTTGGATTAAAGGAGGTGATGTTGCACATAGCTATTTTAATATGATTCTAAAAGACATCACCAAATAAGAGTTATCAAATGATCATAAATTCATATCGCTATGCACATTAGAAGTCTACGTTCAGAAATGAAATATATATCACTCTTCTCTCTCTCAAGTGCCGATCAGCACACCCCCCATAACAACAACCAGCTGTCGTTCGGCAGCATCCAACCAACAACAAGCCATCAATATTTTTTTTATTCTTTCGTCCACCCGGTACTATTTTAATGGATTTTCTGCTACTGTCTACTATTCTAAATCCAATCCAGACAAGTATATAACACAGTAATGCACCAATTCTTTGAAAATTCTTTAATCACATCAATTATTAATAATGTTTATCACAGCAACACAAACCAACACAAATCAACAGACAGTAATGATCCCACATACTAATTCCCACAGACAAAATATCATATACACCATTATAGGATAAGAAACCTCACCCTTACCTGGTTTGGTTTGATGACAACTCTATTTGTCTCTGATTTGAATTTCCTCTTGGCCTCTTGGTTCAAACTCACGTAGCTCTCATCTTCTCCAAAAAACCTATTTTCCTCTTTCTCTTCTTTTTCTTTTCCTGATACACTATCCTCTCTTTCTCCTCTATTTCTATTCAAAATAATAGTGTTTCTCTTAGTGGGCCTACATACACACCCCTCTATTACTACTATCACAACATAAGCCCAATTAAGTAAATAGTCACATAATATAATCTAATATTAGTTCCAATAATATTCTTCAACTATGATCGATCCACACTTTAAATAATACTAACTCGCAAATATTATTCTAATAATAGTTCTCCGACTAAACTGTCTAATTTATCTGACTATCAACTTACCGCTCAACTCAACATATTTATCCAATTATGCTTCTTAGAATAATACTAATAATTCTCAACTTCGACAATTTCCAATAATTAAATCCTTAATTAATTTAATTAAATAATTAATTAAATTCTGGGCATCACATCCAGCATATGTGAACAATGGAAAGCTATCTCACAAAAAGGGTAGGAACTAACGTGATTCACAAATGAACAAGTGTACAAAAGAATGAATGTCATAAAAATTGTAAAAAGTTTAAGTATCATTAATATGCTAAGATATAGAAAGTTATAAACACATACCTCGAACGTGTACAAAACTTTAACAAAATCATTACCATACATTCGCAAGTTGAAACACTCAAACTTGGAAAATCACCAAAAGCGACTTCAATCTATCTAACCAAAATTGAGTCCAAACAACAACAAAAGAATTAATTATACTAATAATATTTACTACTACAAGGCCTGTGCGGAAGTTGGAAAAAGAAAAACCAAACAAATATTTAAAAAGAATTTACTGGCTCTGCACAGCAGAGCTCACTAAGCGGCCTGGAACGCGCTTAGTGCGCTACACCAGATGTAGAAAAATAAGACAGCAACATCTGGTGCAGCTGCTATGCAACTCCACCATCACAAACACACTCTATGCATAGAATATTTAAACATTAACAAACACGCTTCCACAAGCTAAACACGACAAGCTTGCGGAAATACACAATTTTACATAACGAAACACAAAAATTGAAAGTGTATTTAACAAGTTGAAAAGTGAAAATTTGAACTTTAAAAACTAATATGAGTTCTACTTGTTAAAACACAAGTCAACACATAACAAAAACTAATACAAATAAAAACAATACAACATGCTTGTTTTACGTCATAAGCTCGACGCCTTTATTGTGCGAGCTAGTAACCTCCTCTCCTCATGCCATGGTATGTTCACACCGCGCAAACCTAAAGAAAGTATCCTAACATCCACACAACAAATGTTATTGTTGCACCCTAAAATTTTCCCTCTCATTTCTCAAGGAAATCTCTCACAAGATCTCCATTGGTTCAAGACTATACAAGGTTTGATCAGCTCAAGACACTTCCTCAGCATTGATGACTCAAATTAGGGTTTGAGTTTGAACAAGGACAAATGGACTTTTAATGACCCAATTACTTTCATGGATCATTTTGGACCTTCAAGATTGCTCATATCAAGTTTCAAGTTTTGGATCACATTTTTGCTCAGTCAATTGATCAGTTGACCTAAAATCAGCTGTATTGGGGAAAAAAGTCAACTGTGATCAATTTACAGTCAAACTTCATAATTTTTGGTCCATAACAACATTATGAACTCATATATGTCATTTGATCAAATTTGGATCATAATTCCTCAAGAAATTTGATCAAATCATCAAAAGGGCAAAATGGTCAAAATTATGGTTTTGACTGGGAAGGTTCAATTTCTGATTTTTGACCTAGCAAATGATTTATTGGTTCAAGGCATAATCTCAAGGATTCAAATACTTCATTTTTACCTAATGGCGTGACTGAAAACATCTCTCAAGATCAATTGATTGATAGTTGATTTTCAGTCAACTGATGAAAAGTCAACTGTACATTGAAAAGTCAAACTTTGATTTTTTGATCAAAATCAAGTTTCAAAGATTATAATTCATCAAGACATGTCAAAATATGAAACTTGTTCATCAAGAAATCAAAAAGTCAAGATTTCATTTTGAAAAGTCAAAATTTCCAAGACTTAGAATTTTTCTAAGTGTTGGAAATTCACATTTTTTTCACAACTTTGAGCAATATTTACACCATGATGCAAGATGATTCAAGAGAAACTTCCAACATGAAAGTTGTAGATCTTAATGATATCTAAAACATTGTAGAACATAAATTTTTCTAGAAATGCTTGGATTTCAAGTTATGATTTTATAAATACATGCTCATGAAACTTAAGAACTTAGTGAAATTTTGCCCTAGTTTAGGCAGGATTTTGACCTAACTTCATGACAAGTTTTCACATAGTTCCAAGATGAATCTTAAAAAATGTCCAACATAGAGGTTATAGAGGATGTTACAAGCTTTCCAAAATGTCTAAGAAATCATTGAGATCATTCTTGATCTAGGAGAATCGAAGGCAAGAAGTTAGGGTTTCCAACTTTAATTACAAGCCATTTCTTGATGAACACATAATCCAATCTCCATGATAGACTGCATAATATTTGCTTTGCAGGATTCTAACTTGTGTATCTATCCATCATTAGTGGATTACATAAACATTTGAGCTATAATCTAAGTGGTTTAAGCATTGTCCAATTTAACTTGCCATTTTGGGAAGAAAGTTAACAATGTCATTCTTGAAAAGCAAGCTTTATGCACAAAGTCAATTCTTGAGCCTCTCACTTGTTCCCTCTGGTCACAATCCATCTACAAAGGGCATTGAAACTTGATTTCTCAAGAAAATCACATGTTGAGTTTAAACATGTGATTTTGAATTCTGATCAAATACAAGTCTTCAAACTTGTTGCTTATAAATAGAGGCCCTATTTGCAAGCTAACACACAAGCTTAAGCACCCTGAAACTCTCCCAAACTCCCTCAAACCATAAATTGTCCAAAAAACTCCATTGTGGCACATTCTGACCAAAAACTCCAAACTCAGAATCCACGCGTGCGTTTCTTGGCTTTTCACTTCCAAAAGTTCCTAAACATCATCTATAAACAGTTCCACACCCTGTTACACGACTGTAACACCATTTTCATCAACCTCCATAACCAAAAACAGAGCACTGCAAGTTGAATTCTCCAAGCCATTCCAGCCATCCATTGCTCAAGCTAATCATTGCATTAGCTTCCTGGGAACTTGGGGAAGCTAACTTGATCATTGCAGCACCTTGAATTAAGCTCATTTGCATTTCACGATTTCCAGTTTTGATGTATCTTTTCTGAACTTCTATCTTTTCATTTAGGCATTGTTAAGCTTGCACTTATAAAGATAAAAATGTAGACATCATTGCCTTGAAACTGTACATGTCCATAGATTTCATTTATATTGATTGAGCTTAGAGAATTTTAGGTTTAAATCTTTGAAAAAAGTTAGGTCAGAATTTGGTACTTTTAGAAATTCTCATTCATCTTTGATTTATAGCTTATGATATTTATATGGTTGGATTCGTATGGAAAAAATAGAGAAACTTTCTTGTTTGCATATTTTATTTTTGTTGAGAAATGAGCAAGTTACAGGAATCATGGCTGGAGGTTGAAGATGAAGTCATTTTCAGGAGTTCACTTGTGTTATGTATTTATTGTTTTGTTTATGTTACCGGATGTACAGCCACCCCAGTGGCAAAGGTAGTGCGTGTGTATGGTAAAGGTCATGGGTTCAAGTCTCAGCGCTACCTTTTGTTCTTTTTTTCACATTTTTCTCCTTTTTTGCCACAAACAGCAGCGCCCAGGCCTCCATCTTTGGGCCTTGTCATTTTTGTTGACTTCTAACCCCCTGCCTTCTTTCACACCTCTGCCCAACTTTTTTATTATTTCATTTTTATTTATTTTCTTTATTTTATTTTATTTTATTTTAGTTTTCTTTTATTATTTTTTATTACTATTGTTATTATTATTATTATTATTATTATTATTATTATTATTATTATTATTATTATTATTAATAAAAAATCCAAACATATTTTTATTTATTATTTTGACACTTATTTATTTTATTTTCTTTATAAAAAAAAAAGAACAAAAATATTTTCTTAACAATTTAATTTCTTTTTTTAATAAATAATAATTAGATTTACGTTTAGTTATTTTCTTTTTCTTAATTAATTTAGAACTTAAGTTTCTTTTAATTAATTAATTTTCATACTATTTTTATTAAATTTAAAAACCTTTTCATAAAAACCCTAAAAATTGTTTCAAACTTAATTTCTTCTCTTAATTAGTTTAGGTTTAATTTTATTTAATTTTAATTAATCATTTTTCTTAATTAGGTCAAAACTAAAACCTTTCATTAAAAACCAAACAAAAATCATTTCTTTTTCCATTTACATTCTTGAATTATTTTCAATTCTTGTACATTATTCAATATGGTTGTAATAGATAATTAGGTTTAATTTTCTTGTAATCCCGATTTGTAAATTTGTATACCCCCTCCCCTAATGATGTAATAGCATAGTAATTTTACTTTCCGCAATTTATCACTTTCATATAAATGTTAGTAATTAGGGTTTGTATGGAAAGAGAAAATCAACAATTAGCAAACCCTAATTCAAGATAAACAATGCATGTAAATCAAACACACTTGCGCACTTGCACCCTTAGGATAATTCCACTTGTTGCCTTATAAAAATGGTCATGTTATGCATGTGGTATGTCTTAGCAAAAAGAATAAAAAATACAAGATCATAGTCTCTCAATGACGCTATAAATGTTGCCTTTCAAAATGATCTTAGTCCCTCAAAGAGAAATGCTAATACATCTTACAACATTGTTATCATGACTATACGATGACCCACGCTCGTCCCTTTACATCCAAAGATAAGACTTCTTACCAATCAACGGTAAGATAGAAATATCAAAGGAAAGGAAGAAATGAACAAAGACTTTTGAGTAGGTAGATTGTTCCTAGTTGCTTGCTCACTTTCAAAATAAACACCAAACACTTTCAAAACATTTTCCAAACATGAAATATTTTCAAAAAGTCCAACACTTTGTATACGTTCTTACGAACGAGAACTATTACAAAGGTTGCCTAAACGAAGGCGCCTTTTCAAAATACTTTCAAAACCATCAAAAAGCACATTTTCAAACAAAAGCAAGTGATCTAGCAAGCAACTAAGAGCCCATATATAACTGTGGGTGAAAAGGGTGCTAATACCTTCCCTTTTCATAATCTACACCCAAACTCAAGAAATAATCTCAAAGGTCTTTCCTGCTCTTTTTAGCCATTCCTTATTGGATAAAAGAAAAGTTGGTGGCGAATCATGCTAACCGCAACATTTGCGATAAAACGCAAAACACCCAAGTTAGTTCTCCCACCGTATCACAGTTACGATAACGAGATAATTTACAACAATACGTGAAAACAAAGAAAACACACATATATTCACAAGTATCATATACAAGTTAATATACAATTTCTATACAACATAGACATTAATTAAAAAACTCAAAAACAAAATAATTATCACAATGCGAAAACAATAGAACCAATCCCCGACAACATAACCATTTTGTTGATGTTGTAGAGCGGCAAGCAATAAAAGTTTTGGAAATATTTATCTGGGAAATTATCGTGTCCACAGAGATTGGTTATTGATTTGTCGTTCGATAAATTATTGTAAATGAGTTTGGGGTTGAATGGGTTTTCTAAAGAAAATATTATTAACAGAAAATGAATTTATAAAAGGAAGAACTTATCAGGTATGCATATATACTACTCCTCACTGACTTAAATCTATTGGCCTGTTACACTCAACCTAACATTACCCACCAATGTCACTATGCATCACTCACAACCTAAGTCATTTCTAACCCAAATTGAAGGCCTACTGCATCCCATCAGTAGAAATATCTCAGCCACCTCGACAACATATAAGTCAATTGCGCTCACCTGTGTGGACGATCTCTCATAACGACACAAACAACACAGAGGCTTTAAGCTCAATACCCAAGTAGATGTCAGCTCTAAATCTATCTCTAGAGTTCATAAACTAACAGATTAATCATCCTAGATAAGAATCTAAGCATTATATGTCTATAACAACTTCAATCCTTAACACGGAGTAAAAATCCAGGACAACAGTCCATAAAGATTCATAAAGCAAGTTTTATATAACGCCAAGGGCGACAAATATACATCAGTTCAAATAAAATATACATACAAACCCAACCATAGAAGATTACACAAAGAGAAAGAGAAATGAACCACAGATCTACCGATTTGTCAGTGCCGATCGAAGAGAAATCCACCCTGTATCATTCGTATGCAAGCTCCATAGTTGTTATCTAAGTTAATCCTAACAAAATTTACAAGTTGATGGAGTTGGGAGCAAAAAAATCCCCAAAACCATCCCTAAAAAGTGATTGAAAATGAAAATATAAAACAAATCTCAGCAGCGCGTGCTAAGTGTCCTCAGTGCGCTAACCGGGCTACGCGTTATTTACACATTAAACCGACCTAAACCACACTAAGCGCGCTATCCATTCTAAGTGGGCTTCAAAAATTTGGTTCATCCAAAACAGTAAAACACAACAGCGCACTACAAAATGCGCTGAGCGCCACTCGTATTTAGCGGCCTCTTGCGCGCTAAGCGGACTTACCTAGACAGCAAGTCCTAAAACTGATCTTTTATTCCAAAAATGTGCATCCGGAGCCGTGCCTTCGACACATTATTACTCAATGCTCCAAAATGCAACAAATACCTACAAAGTAAATGGAAAAAACATCAACCGGTACATTATGTACACAAAAACAAAAATAAACACAAACTAAATGTATTTACATAAAAGTCGGGGTTATTCAACGATATTAACAATAAAGAGTCGATAAGTGCAACAAATAGTATATACAAAAATAACTACAATTTGCACTTACCAATTATGCCTTTCGATTTAAAGAATGCTGGCGCAACATACCAGTGTGCTATGGTAGCTATGTTCCATGACATGATTCAACACGAGATAGAGGTTTACATCGACGACATGATAGCCAGGTCTCAGACTGAGGAAGAACATCTTGATCATCTACACAAGCTGTTTTAGAGACTGAAGAAGTATAAGCTGAGGTTAAATCCGAACAAGTGCACCTTTGGGGTAAGATCTGGTAAACTCCTGGGTTTCGACGTCAATGGTAAAGGTATTGAAGTTGATCCCTCCAAGGTCAAAGCCATTCAAGAAATGATAGCTCCCCGTACTGAGAAGGAAGTCAGAGGTTTCTTAGGACTACTGAATTACATCGCCAGATTTATTTCCCATCTGACTGCTACTTGTGAGCCAATCTTCGATTTGCTGAAGAAATATCAAGTAGTGAAGTGGAAGGACGATTGTCATATAGATTTTGACAAAATAAAGGAGTACCTCCAAGAACCTCCAATTTTGATGCCACCGGTTGAAGGAAGACCTTGATCATGTACCTAACGGTGTTAGAGAACTCAATGGGGTGTGTACTGGGCCAGTATAACGAGTCTGGTCGAAAAGAGCATGCAATATACTACCTTAGCAAAAAGTTTACCGACTACAAAATAAGATACTCACTGCTCGATAAAACTTGATGCACTTTGGCATGGGTTGCTCGCCGACTAAGACAGTATATGTTGACTCATACAACCTTGTTGATCTCTAAGATGGATCCCATAAAATACATATTCGAGAAACTCGCTCTCTCTGGAAGGATAGCCAGATGGCAAATAGTCTTAACAGAATATGAAATCCAGTACACCACTCAGAAGGCAAACAAAGGAAGTGTACTGGCAGATCATGTGGCTCATCAAGCCATAGACGACTATCAATCTATGAATTTCGAGTTCCTGGATGATAATATTATGCTAGTTACAGACTATGAAAAACCAGGACCGTATGAAGGACCTAAGTCGGGATCCCGATGGACTTTGGTTTTCTATGGAGCTTCTAACGTGTTGGGTAATAGAATCAGTGTTGTGATTATATCTCCCAAGGGTTGCCATACGCCCTTCACCGCCAGACTTTTCTTTGATTGTACCAACAACATGGTCGAATATGAAGCATGCACCATAGGTATTAAGGCTGCTATTGACATGAGAATCAAATTCTTGAGTGTATATGGGGACTCAGCCCTGGTAATCAGTCAAATTAAGGGAGAATGGAATACGAAGCACCCGAATCTCATTCCTTATCAAGGGAATGTACTAACATTAATTCGATACTTCGAGGAAATCACTTTTGAACATATTCCATAAGAGGAGAATCGGCTAACAGACGCATTGGCTACCATGTCATCCATGTTCAAAGTCAGATGGGACAATGAAGCTCCTCGAATTACCATTGAGAGACTGGACGAACTGGCACACTGCTACGAAGTTGATACTGGCAAAGTAGAGGAGAAGCCTTGGTTTCATGAAGTAAAGAGGTACCTCTAAGCTCAAGAGTATCATGAAGGAGCATCTATCAATGACGAGAAATTCCTACGGAGGTTATCTGTTAAGTTCTTCCTGAGCAACCATGATTTGACTCTACTTCATTGTGTGGACATGAAGGAAGCAGAGAAGATTATGGAAGATATGCATGAATGAATCTTTGGTACACATTCCAGTGGAAATACAATGGCAAAGAAAATTTTGAGAGCAGGTTATTATTGGTCGACCATGGAAACTGATTGCCATCATCACTCCAGAACTTGTCACAAATGCCAAATCTACACTGATAAAGTACATATGCCACCGGTCCCTCTCAATGTATTGACTGCTCCTTTCCCGTTTGCAATATGGGGCATTGATATGATTGGAGAAATCAAGCCTACTGCTTCTAATGAACATCATTTCATCCTGGTCGCCATTGAATACTTTACAAAGTGGGTTGAAGCGGCCTCATTTTCCTCCGTCACCAAGAATGTTGTGGCTCGATTCATTAAGTATAACCTCATCTGTCGATATGGCATTCCCTAAAGGATCATCACAGACAATAGTACCAATCTCAAAAACACTTTGATCACGGAACTCTGCATGCAGTTCAAGATCAAACACCATAATTCTTCTCTATATCGACCAAAGATGAATGGCATAGTGGAAGCCGCCAATAAGAATATCAAGAAGATTATACAAAATATGACGATGATGTATAAAGATTGGCATGAGATGTTACCATTTTCTCTTCATGGTTATCACACTTCAACGCGGACATCAACTGGGGCAACCTCATTCTCTCTAGTCTAGGGTATGGAAGTTGTCCTACCCGTCGAAGTCCATATTCCTTCTCTAAGGATTATAAAAGATGTAGATTTAGACGAATACGAGTGGATTCAAACTAGGATGGACCAGTTAAATTTGATTGATGAGAAGAGGCTTTTGGTTGTTTGTCATGGTCATATGTATCAGAAGCGTATGATCAAACCTTCAACAAGAAAGTCAAACATCGGGTATATCAGGCTGGGAACTTGGTAATAAAGTGCATCATCCTACCGCAAGATGATCCTATGGGAAAATGGACTCTCGCCTACGAAAGACCATTTGTGATCAAGAAGATATTCTCTGGCTGTTCTATGATACTTACCACCATGGACGGTGAAGATTTTCTGCACCCTGTAAACGCGGACATAATCAAAAAATATTACACCTAAAAGAGACCCGCTAGGTTGACTGGCCTAGGAAAAAATAAGGGCGTCCCGACAAACCAAAAGGGTTCGGGAAAAAATTAGGGATATATATAAAAAAATTATACACTCGACAAGTTGAAAACCTGAAAAGGCGGCTTGGGCAAAAAAGGGTATCCCAAAAGGTGCATATCAATGCAGTCAACTTCTTCTGACAACAAGGGATGAGATGCTCAAAGACATAGGGGCAATAGCAGAGTTGAAAGTCAATGGGATCGTTTCCAGATAGTTTTTTTTCTCTGTTTTACTTTATACTCTTTTCATTTTACAGTGATTTCCTCTTACTAGGATCTCTGTCTCTTTGTACAAAACTGTTTGTTTATAGGCAAATTATCAATACAAGTCAATTTCAAAATTCAAAACTGCTTTACTTTCTCTGTTTTGTTTGCAAAAATGTCCAATGACTAATTTCAATGAACATATGCATATGAATATGATTATTATTAACAAATATGTGCATAAAAATAGGAATAAACATTTACTAAAGACTCTAGGAGTTGGGATAGCGTTCAAGTCACCCACAAATCCCCACAAAATAATCTCCACAGAACTATCTCTACAGGAGCCATCTTCACAAGCTCATCCTCGACATATATGCATTCCCCAACGAGTCTAGTATGCCCACAGATAGGAATTGGGGCATCTTCCAGCAATTCACCACCATGTCCCTAATGGATGGCTTAACCTGACCATCATCCCATTAGATGCCCTAGCAAACAAAGAGGTTTGACCATTTCCCCAGCATACGGTGAAAAATTCCCCAGTACAATTATGAAAGTACCAATTCCCGTCAGAAATGATTCCTTAACACAGTTCACAGGAATTTAATCCTCCAACGGATTTTATTTCTCCAACACTATCCCCTGCAGAATTCTCTTCTCCAGTAGGACTCATTTCCTCAACAGGGTTTATGTCTCCAACAAGGTTTATTTCCCCAGCAGGGTTTATTTCCTCGACAAAGTCCATTTCTTCGATTACTATAAAACCCCAGCAAGATTCTGCTCTCCAGCAAAGCATGGTCAAGGTTGTTATCCCCAGAGAGTTCCTACAAAACCTGAAACCAAGCTAGACTTTATTTAACTTTGTCCTCCCTAGAAGAGTTGACATCCACATCGGAAACCTGGACAGACGGCACCTCATCAGGTTATCCATATTTTTTATCCCCAGTCAGGGTATATAAGAACTAAATTCCCCAGTAGAGCGATGAACGGTGTTCCTGAACTCCTCTATCCCTAAGCAGAAGTCAAACATCTCCAGCAGAGTATCCTCAAATGGAAAGCGGGAATCCCCAGCGGAGACACTCTAAACAAGATTCATATTCTT
This sequence comes from Vicia faba, assembly GCA_948472305.1. Taxonomy (NCBI): domain Eukaryota; kingdom Viridiplantae; phylum Streptophyta; class Magnoliopsida; order Fabales; family Fabaceae; genus Vicia; species Vicia faba. The sequence continues at coordinate 467,537,999 of OX451735.1, read as the reverse complement.
CATCCCCAACAACAGTCAAGGATTTAATTTCCCAAACAAATATGTTATACAAAGCTACCAATACGCTTCAACGACATCTTACATCCATACATCATTTACAACTATCATGGAGTGTACATACGAAATGCATATAACACACTCTCATTTACTTTGAGAACATTATTACGCAATACATACATCATGGCATTGCACGAAAATAACTGTGTTTCTTTCAGGTTAGTTCATAAACAAATGGATATCATCAATAATTCTCCAACATGTCATAGATTAATTCCTGAAATAGGACGAGGTAACTATCTATATGATCAGGTTGCAGATTAATTCTCGAAACAAGACGGGGCAACTATCCATATAACCAAGCGGTATGAATTCTTGAAACAGGATGGGTTTACCAATAAAAAGCAAGTAAAAAATTAATTCCCAAAACAAGACAAGGCAACAATATGTATGACTAGGCCAATATTAATTCCCAAAACAAGATGGGGAAACTATCTATACGGTCAATAAAAAGAAGGTCCTAGATTAATTTCTGATATAAGACAGGGCAACTATCTATATGACCAGGCAAAGATTAATTCTCGAAACAAGATGAGACAACTATCTATATGACCAGGCAAAGATTAATTCCTAAAACAGGACTAGGCAACTATCGACATGGCCAGGTGGTATGAATTCCCGTCTCAGGACGAGTTTACCAACAAAAACATATTATGGATCAATTCCTGAAACAGGACGGGGCGACTATCTACATAACAAGCATTTCCATCAGAGACTAAATCTGACAAGCATTTCCCTCAGAGACTAAATCTGGCAAGTAGCTACTTAAGCACTTTCCCCAGAGAGTCATCCTGGAGAGCATTCTTCAGATATAGTCAAGCGTAGACTTATTCCTATATTCCTATCAACAATCACTTTTATGGCATCTATAAGCCCATCTCTGAAGACACTTTGTCACCTCTCTAAATGGAATCTTTAAGCCTATCTAAGCAGTATTATCAACCAACATTGTTACCTCCTGCACATGCGAGTGCAAATTTTTGGGCACTTAAGTGTTCAATCCTCTTCTACCTTCAGATCACGAATAACGGACATGTCAATCTAACTCTTCAGGTTCAAGAAGATTGAACAGGGGAAGTTGTTGCACCCTAAAATTTTCCCTCCCATTTTCTTCTAGACATTCTCCTAGGGTTTTCATTTGCTCAAGGTTCCTCAAAATTGATCAGACAAATTCCCCTCCTAAGCAATGGATCCAAAACTAGGGTTTCACTTCTCACAAGGAAGATTGGGTTTCTAATGCCTCAAGTGGATTTCATAGTTTATTATATGTCACCAAAAATTCTCATACCAAGTTTTAAGCATTGCGTCACAAGTTTGCTCCGTCAATGGCTTAGATGACTGAATGTTAACTATATTGGACAAAAAGTCAACTATGGTCAACATACAGTCAAGCTTCAAAGTTTTTGGTCAACATCAAAAATTTTAAGTCATATTCATCATTTGATCAAGGGTGTATCATGATTCATCAATAAAACTCCCAAATCATCAAAAGTGAAGAGTTACCAAATTAGGGTTTTCTTAAGGAGAAGTCAATTGAACTTTGACCAAGCATAATTTTCACATTCTTCATCAGATTTTCCTCAACCAAAGCTCATTTTGAAGAAAATTCAATTCTCTACAACTTTGTCTCCTTGGATCTCTAACAATGTTTATTTTGCAGGAATGAGAAAAAGAGCCACCGGAGAAAACAAATAGAGTTAAGGCTCCAGCGATTCTCCAGTCCATACAATGTGTTTATTATTTACTTATTTTATTTCACTGATAATAATGGATGTATCACCCTTCCAATGGTAGAAGCGCGCGTGATAAAGCCTTACTATGCCAGGGCATGGGTTCGATCCCTGGTTTTGGCAATTTTTTTCATATTTTCTGATTTCTATTAATCACATGCAGCACTCTTCATGATGTCAACCGTGCACCCAGCCACGCCTCATCATCAGATCTTCATAGATCTGATCTAACGTCCCAGATGCACTTCCCCATGATGCACCATCGTTGATGCCACACACTAGATCTCAGAGGCCAACGCTTGGGCCTGGGCCTCCATTGCAAATCACACCCCCCTGTTTACTATAATCAGGCCCAAACTCTTTCTTTTTTTATATTTTTCTCTTTTTCTTTATTTACTTGTTTTAATTATTAATTAAAATATCAAAATATTATTTTTAGGTTAATTAATTAGGTTTAGTTTTAATTACCCTTTTTTAATTAATAAATTTAAATAATTAATTTTCTTAATTAAAATTAATTAGATTCTTAGGTTTTTAATTAAATTAATTGACTTCTCTTTTACTAAAATTAATTAGGTTTTAGGTCTTTTTATTAATTAATCACAAATCACTTTTTTCATAAAAAAATACCAAAAATATTTTCTTTCCCATTTTCATTTGATTTTTACCTTTTAGATCGTCTGTATGTAATTTTTATTTGTTGCTTTTCTTTTTCATTGTAACTGTTTCGTGGGATGTAATAGCTAGGGTTTTCATTCTCCGCAATTTCTATTATGTAACTGCCCTGAAGCAATGTAATAGTTTAGGGTTTACTTCCTGCCTTTACTTTCCGCACTTTACCGCTTTTTTTATTATTTTATGTTTACTACTTAGTAATTAGGATTTGCATGGAAATATAAATATCTGATGATAGAAAACCCTAACTTCAAAGATAAAAAACTGAACATAACACACTCGCACACTTGCACCTCTAGGATAACCTCCCTTGTTGCCTTCAGAAAACAGTCATGTCCCTCGAACGTAGGGACGCTTTAGAAAAGTCCCTCGATATAAAGATCATAGACCCTCGATGACCCTTCTACGTTGCCTTTCATAAATGATCTAGTCCCTTGATGAAAATTGCTAAACCGTCTTTACCAGTTGCCTTTGATGATTGTACGATGACCCTCTCTTGTCCCTTCACATCCAATAGATTGGGATATCTACCAACTAATGGTATGGATAGCATTATCTCTAAAGGAGAATGAAAAGAATAAGAACGACCTTTAGTGGGTAATGAACTCTTAATCGCTTGCTCACAATCTTTTCTAAAAGACATTTTTTACACATCACATTTTCAAATGAAATATTTTCTAAAACACTTTGTACGCATTCTTGAGGACTGATACAATAATCATTACAAAGTTATTCATACTATGGCTTTTCAAAATATTTTGAAATACACAACACAAAGCAATTTCCAAAAAGTGAGCTAAACGATTAAGAGCCCGTAGATAACTATGGATGAAAAGGGTGCTAACATCTTCCCTTTTCAAAACCTACCCCCCAAACTCAAAATCTTCAAGGTCTTTCCTGTTCTTTTCACCCTTTCCATATTAGATAAAAGAAAAGTTTGTGGCGACTCTTTCTATCCGCAACATTTGTAGTAAAACACAAACCAAGTCAGTTCTCCCACCGTATTACAATGGGAAAAAGGCATATGTTCCAAGATTTAGAACTTAAGTCTGGAGGCCTTGATAGTTTCATAAGGCAAACCGAAAAGGAAGACCATTGGCTCTGGAACTACTGATGTAAAGATAACGTTCAATGAACCAAATGACAAAACTCAAGAAGATAAAGAATCAGAATCCCCTACTTCTGATATTATTGTTGTTTCTTCTGATCAACCTCAATAAATGAAAAGCAGAATCTCATCATCTCTTTCTGAAGATCTAACTCTAGAAAACAAAGATGCTCTAGTCAGAACAAGATCAACTTTCAAACCATCTGAAGAATACTAGACTCTGAGTTTAACAAAGGTATTGTATTTCTTTCAGAACCTCAGTAATCAGAAGATGTTTCAGTCAGAAATGTCTTTAATTAGATGGATACCTTTTTGGTTTTCTAGACTCTGAGGATATCAAACATGTCATTTAGTTAGATGTATTGATTAACATGTGTAACCCTTGGTTATGCTTAATCATCACACGTTATTTAAACTATGCAATGAGCAGTGTACGTTTTTCTTGGAAATGATTAAAATCATAATTATTACTTTCATTTAATTCTCCTAATAATTATGTCTATATGTGTTTATATTTTGTTATTTATTTTTCTCTCACTTTTAAAACACTATAAAGCACACACTTCACTTAACTTCCACACTTAAGAACCCTAAACCCTCTTTTTTCTCTCAAATCGATTCAACAAGTTCTCTATGTTCATCATCTTCATCAACACTCTTCATCAAAGATCATCACCCTCGTCAACAACTTTCATCATCTTCAACATTTCAACATGATGAGTACTCAATAACAAGAAGTTGTTCAGCTTGCTAAAGATATGGAACAAGCCCTAAATCCTTCTGAGGCGTCTTTTTCAACCATTCCAACCATTTCTTCTTCTCCTATGGTAACTCGTTCACTTCTCTATTGGTTATTGATGAACACCACATAACTCAAATCTTTTCAAGTTCACTGCATCATTCCTCCATCTGAGTTAGTAGTTCTTCGAGAATACATGGTTGATTTTGATAATCTTGCTGAAAATGGGTGTGACATTAAAGAGGAGTTATAGGCTTAAGGGTGGGAAAACTACTTTTAAAGACTACACGGTCCTATTTATGGATTATTAGTAAAGTATTTGTGGAAGAATGCTGACTGTGATGATCTTCACATTGTCTCGGATGTGATTGGTCAAAGAATAATCATCACAGAAAAGTCTATTACAGATTTTCTAAGTCTGGAAATTTTGAAAGGAAAATGTACGTTTGGAATGGAGTTAAGATCCAATGCTCAAAAGGATTCTTTCTGTCAATTGTTGTTTAAGAATTACACCGTTGAGAAGAAAGAATACAAAAGTAAGGATCTTTTTGACAATTTGAGAATTTGGCACAAGATCATTCTGGGTTGCATAAACCGTAGACCTTCAACAAGTTCTTCAGATTATTTCAACATCAACCAGCAGTTCATGCTGTACTATTTTCTTTCCAAAAAGAAGGTGAATCTTCCCTTTGTTCTGTTTAGTCATTTGAAGGAGGCTATTAGAAAACCAAGAACAACTACAAATAAAGAGAAAAAAGGTCTCTCCTAATATTCCATATGGACGTTTTCTGATTGACATTTTTATAGAAAGTGGATTGGTAAACTTTCTTACAAAAGAGGCCAGGTTCACTGAATACTTGACTCCCAGCATTGGAGAACCATTTAATGGACATACCTTGAGAAATATGAAGATAATCCCAAAACTTAAAAATAAACACTTGTGTGAGCCAACTGAAGTCACCAAGAATAGAAGAATCTATATTGACAACTTTTCTCTATTCTCCAAGACTGGTAACCTAACTGACATGGTTACATATGTTATAAGGATGGCTAGTGCAGGACATGATATATCTAATTTCTACTTCACCAAACATTCTACAGAGGAAATTGATTGTTCTAAAGAGAAAAGTAAGGAAATATCAGATAGTTTTGATCCTAAAAATAAAAAGAAGAATAAGAAGTCTAAAACTTCTAAGACTGTAACTCTAGATGCTTATCCAAAAATAACAAGTCTGCAACTACTACTTCTTTACCTACTTCTAAAATTGTTTCTAATATAATTGATGCAGTCTCATCCATTTCAACCACAATCACACAAACATCATCTTTTACATCTTTTTCTATTCCACCATCTACCATCACCACTTCTGTTTATGTTCCTGTTACAAATATCCCACTTGTTTCTAATACCATTTCAACTGAAATTCCGGTAACTACAAATGTGTATGTTCCACCATCAACAAAAATCATTTCTAAATCCACCACCACCACACAAGCTTTTGCTCTAAATCATATTCCATCTCTCACTACCATCATTCCATCAGAACCAATTCACACTTTTACATCTCCATTAACCTCATCTCAATCACTTCCACAAACTTCTCATTTTTCAACTTTCGATACCAATCTTCATTTTGCATTCTTTAACAAAGAAACTACTCTTCATGACTCACCCACTAACCATCCTGGTCCAATTTCTCCATCTCATCACGAAATGTCTGAAAGGACAATTTCTGATAATCGTGGAGCTGTTGAAATTTCCACAACTGAACCTTTCACTTTTTTGAACTTTTCGATATAACAGAACAACCGATATCACAAAATCCTCCTGATCAACTTCTGAACTAAATCATCCTGAACCTACCCAAGCCTTGGTTGTTTATGAAAAACCTGCTCCAAAAACTTTGGATGAATGCATTAACATTTTTAGAATCAAGACTAAGAAAAAGGTTGCTAAGTTAAGGGCAGAGGCAAGTACGAGTACTGAGCCTCAGAACATGGATGGTTCTTGAAAACATTTTTAAAAGTGGATGTCTTCTGAAGTTGAAAGAATGAATTATTTTGCTGAAGCATCGAGAGTTTGGGATGTTCATATGGTAACTGAAAGGAAAGAAACAAGATAAATAATTAGATTGTTTGAAATGCTCGTTGATAAACAACGAGAAGATGATGCAAGAGTGTTAAAAGAAGCATAAGAAGCAATACTTAAATATCAAGAAGAAGAGGAAGATAGAAAAGCTGAAGAAGAAAGGCTGGCTCAAGAGGCAGAAGAAGCTCGTAAAGCAAGTCAAGATGATATAATAATATCATCTTCTGATCCTGCCATTGCGCGTCTAGAAAACACAATTGGTGAGATTAGAGGAGAACAATAGGTTTTCAGAGAAAGAATCATTGAACAGAGGGTTGTCAATGAGAATGTTCAGAACATGCTACAGCTAATTCTGTAAAAGATTTCCGCTTCTTCTTCTGCTCCTCAACCCTAGGCTCTAAGATTTTCTTTTTCCTTTTGCTTCTGAACCATAGGACTATGCTTTCTATTTACTTTTTGTGACTACTTTTTTTCTTCTGATTATTTGATATTTCTACAAGTATTCTTTTTTATCTTAGTTTGTTCTACTTCCTTCGACTCACTTCTTATGTTATCTTCTTCTAGTTTTTATGTTTTTCACACATAATTACCTTTTTGATTATGAAAAAAAGGAGGAGTAATTAATTGAACGTAATTTTTATTTCAATAATCAAGTTCTAGAAAATGTTCTCTGAAAATAGTTGCTTACATCCTAACACATATAAAGTTCTGTTTCTATTAGAATTGTTTTCTTTTTCAGGAAATGAGAACTTTGATTAAAGACAAAGATCTGAAAGCATTATGCAAGGCTTATGTCTAACATGTTGGCTTCAGACTTCGCTCCAAGAATTGAAATCTGGAATCAGACTCCAAGAATTGAAATCTGGAATCAGACTCCAAGAATTAAGAATCTGGAAGTTGTCTTAGTGACATTAAAGTTTCAATATTTCAATTGATTTCATTTTCATTTGCATCTAGAGTCAAGACTCTCAAGATCTCAATATCTGATCTATTGGAACCAGGGGGAGTTTTTACTCAAATGGTTCAGAGTCATAATATTCGAGCTTCATCAAGTCATTGACTCAGGGGGAGTTTCATAAAAAGGATAAGTATTTCTTACCTTTTTATTTTCACCTTTTATGATTATATGAACAAAATTGTGTCATCGAAATACATAGTTTTGTCATCATCAAAAAGGGGGAGATTATTAGAACAAGATTTGATTATGAAATATTATCTCTGAGCTTTTATGATAACAAATGAGTATGTTTGTATGATAAATTTTGATACTGTAATGTTTGTTATTTTTTAGTATTTAACAAACAGGTTTTGCTTCTGATGGATGGTGTGGCCGAGACATTAGAAGAGAATTATTTCCACTTCTGCGCTACATAAGTTCTTATGAATAGTAGAAAGACCACCAGAAGACTCTGAAGTGTAGGCTTTGATATGAAGTCTAAAGAAACCAGTAAGAAGATCTGAAGACGAAAGTTTCTACTTAAGTCTAGATGCTAAAGACTCATGTTTCTGAATACAATGTGTTCTAAAGAAACCAGTCAGAATATATAAAGACAGAAGTTTCTACTTAATTCCAGATGCTAAAGACTCATGTTTCTGAAGACAACGTGTTATAAAGAAACAAGTCAGAAGATCTGAAGACAAAAGTTTCTACTTAAGTCTAGATGCTTGAGACTAATGTTTCTGAAGACAAAGGGTTCTCAAGACCAAGTGGTGAAGATTCTGATAGACGATGTTCTAAAGACTTTGAATACTTGAATTTCTAAAGACCCATGGTTCTAAGAAAAGGATTCTAAATACCAAGTGCTAAAGACTCTGAAGACAAAAGTTTTAAAGACTTTAAATACTTGAAGTTCTGAAGACCCAAGGTTCTAAGAAAAGGTTCTCACGACCAAGTGCTAAAGACTCTGAAGACGCGGTTCTGAAGACTCTGAAGACTTGAAGTTTTTATGACCTTGGGTTAAATTCTCGTTTCTAAAGTCATGCTCGCAGAAGCCTCTGAAGTGAAGAAGGAAAGAATATAATGTTAACGTGGTACAAATAGTACATGGTATAATCAATGTTTCATTCCACTATCATGAAAGGACGAATGCGTTGCACAATCTTGTACCCCACGTGATTGCTCAAGCTACCAATGTTTCTAAAAACTACAAGAGTATCCATCAACGGATATATTATTTTATTAGCTATATAAAGGATTGAAGACTAAGAGAGAAGGCGGAGAATTTTACCTGAATATCCACGCACAAGCGTTGTTCATAGCTTTCATATTTTTAGTCTATTATTCTTAAAATAGTTTATATATTCATCTTGTGAAGAAGCAATGTTATTGTAAAAAAACTTGTATTCAAACTATTGTTTAATTTTATTAAGGGACCGGTTAGGTCTGTATCCTTAACAAGTCTATGACTAGTGTGTCTTAGAAGTTTGATTTTCCTTAAGGGACCGGTTAGGTCTGTATACTTAAGAAGTCTAGGACTTGTGTGCCTTAGAGGTTGTTAGTCACTTGCGAGTATCTTGTGCATTGTAATAATCAGTTGGATTATTGGATTAAGTTATTGATTGAGAGAGGAGAAATCACCTTGGCGAATGGACTAGACTAGCTTGATAATTTTCAAGTGAACTAGTATAAATATACCTTGTTCTTTTCTTCCTATTCTTAATTCTTGTTATTATTAAGAGTGAAGGAAAAAGTATTTTAATTAAAGGAGAATATTTTTAAAAGAAAAGTTTTGATTTAAAACCCAATTCACCCCCCCCCCCCCCCCCACCATTTCTTGTGTTTTTCACACCTTCATAAAAGTGCAAGTATCATAATAAAGAAGGCAACATTTGTGACATCAATAATTCTAAATTCCATATGTTTGTTGAAAGACGAGTTGGTTGCAAACATTTTTGTGAAAACATCAGCAAGTTAATTTTCACTATCAAGATGCACGACCACATCATCCTCTTTTTCAATATGATTGAGAAGGTAACTCCCCACGCATGTGTTTATTCCTTGAGTTATATTATTTGGAGTCCGAGAGAGTAATTCAACTCCCCATAAGATTCATTTAAAATACTCCTTGCATAAGCTTAGAGAATTATTTGACAAGTTGCATGCTAGTAGAATCAAATATGATGTAATGTCAAATGTGTTATGCTTGATGTTTAATGAAGCTAAACGCACTTATGCACACATAAGTGTTTGTAAGAAATACATGAAAATATAATATGATGAGGTCTTTTCAAGTATATAAATTGATAAGTCACTATCATCATCAATTAATAATTATGTTGTAAATGAGTACTCATAATATATATACCATACACCAAGTATGTAATGTATTTAGAGAAATAAACAAGTAAAAGAGATAACTTGCTAACAAAGCGAAAGTTAAATTGGTACTAACTCATCATACAGTATGATGTAGGATCCACTTGGATTTCACACAAAACTCTTGAAAGAAAGTTGCACCAAATGCAAAGCCACGAAGTATTTAGAAAACCACGATCTTACCATTTTTCACTTTGACAAAGTACCCAAAATTCTAACTTATGATGAATCCAAGAAGTTCATTCATTTGATGATAATTCATTTTGATTGAACTTTCATCATTGTCCTTTTCATGATAGTTATCTTTCTCCTCCTCATGTTTCACCCGATTCGGGTTGATCAATTCCTTCTTCGTCATCATTGAGTATGTCTCTTAAAGATAAACCTATATCATGAAATAGAATACTTTTTTGAGTATTCTCGGGTATAACATCAAAAGTAACTTACGCGTCTTTTACCAATAAAACAAAACTTATTGTTGCTTTCTAGATCACATGATCTATCATCTTGTCCCATATCAATAACATTAGAATATGTTCATATGCCTTGAACCACCATAAATGAGAACCCATATTCTCTTTATAGATTCAAGACAATGAACCTACAAAACAACAAGACAAGCTAGGTATCTAATATTCATTATGTTCTTAGGGGTTAGTGAAACAATTAGTTGTATTTGGGTAATACAATCATAGTGACAATTTAAATCTTCACCATCACTAAAATCACTATCATGTTACATACTCAATTTGAGGACCTTGAACTTGATTCCCTAAGAGCTTTAGACTTTGTTCTTTCCTCCTTATCCTTGTCTTTCTCCTTTTTCTTCTTCTTCTCAATCCTTTTCCTATGCTTGTTCAACAAGTGAGTTCTTGATCATGTTCTTCAAGCTTGTCAAACAATATAGTGAGATCAAGTGTTGTAAGATTATTAGCTTCCCTTATCATGGTGACCTTCAGTTGTTAATTCCCTAGTAAGATATCTCAAAAAATTTGTTAGTAGCAATTGCATTGAAAATAGGCATACCAAGTATGTTCAAACAATTAATGAGATTTGATGAATTTTTCTTATAATCATAATTCCACAGTGCTTCCGGCTTAGATGTGACAACGATATTAGCATTATTTTGAGTAATAGCGTCACATATATCCTTGTCACACGAATTAACATAAATGTCCATACAAACTTTCCAATAACTATAGTTTTCTTCCAAAAAAATTGGGGTTGTTTTAAAATCCCTTTTAGGTTTGTACACCATTATCTAATAAGAGTTTCAAAGCACGAAATTAACTGGAGCTCTGATACCACGTGTTAGACTACGACACTGGATCTAGAAGGGGGGGGGGGGGGATGAATAGATCCCCGAATAAAACTACCATTCAAAATGGTTATTTAAAATTTATTTGAAAAACAATATTGAGCGAAAGGTTTTTGGCCTAGATCAATATAGTAGTTTAAGCGAACCTAGTTATTGGAAACTCGAATATGCACGAGCCATATGGAATTAGCATAAAGATAAAATAAATTAACATAATAATATCTCAATTAACCGTCTAATATACAACATAATTGTTTCCTATTTCCAATGAAATCTTATTAAAAACATAATATGACAATTTATCGAACATGTGGCGCACAATCAATTTTTCAGAATTTTCTTTGAGATTTGTTGATATGCAAAAGCACTTACAATCAAAGTATAAGCTAATCAACAAGGCAATTTAAACTGTAATAATCAAAGAGAAATTCTATACAAATTAATCGATCAAACAACACATTCAACACATTGCATATAGAGAGTAAATGAAAGTAAGAGATAAAATATAGAAATTTTTCTTTGTGTTAAACAAGCTAAACAATTTATCAAACATTTGGAGTGCAAGTGAATTTTCATAATATTTCCTTGATTAGTGTTGATATACAAAACCACTTATAATAAAAATGATTATAAACTATATCCACACTTGAGTTAAAATCAAAATCAGTTTGGAAAATTCTTACAATTCAATTGATAAAACAATGCTATTTGATAAAGTGATTGATGAATATCAAAGCAAGTAAAAGCAAAAAGTAAAAGAGACACAATGATTTGTTTAGGAAGTTCCTCACTTTCATCCTCGCGTGTGGGTACATCTCCCCCCAATTCAAAATTTTGAATTAGGATAATTTCTTACTTTGCAAAAGTATAGTTACAAGAGAAGTGTTCAAGAACAATACTACAAACCATAACTGTTTGATGTTGATTCAACCCCTTCTCTTATTTTGATCTTCAACAAGATCAAGACCGATAGATGCAACATGTTCACTATTTAAGCTATTTCATTAAAAGGATTTCAAACACCTCAAGTTACTTTCAAAGATTTCAACCAACCAAGAGATTTCACACTCGAGTAAATTTGATTGCAAATTATCAACACAAGATCACCGATTCTATCATCCAATTCTTACTACTTCCTTAAAATATTTTCGACCACTCTAAGATTTCTTGAAAAGATTTCAAACACTCTAAGAGATTTTTCACATGGACGATCCTTTACACGAAAATCCCCAATTCAACAAATGATGTTGGAGGATAATAATTAATGTTAATTTTTTTATAAATATCAAATATAATCAAATAATAATTAAAATATTTAATGTTGGAAAAAATTGTGTGAAGGTTTATTTTTATAAGAAATATTTAATAATGAATTGCGTTTTGTTTAAAAATGGGTTGCATTTTGTTTTAAATATTTAATAATTATTAGTCTTTAATTTAAAATCTTAATAGATAAAATATTTAATAAATTAAAATAAATAATTCAACTATTTAATATTTTAGACATAATTAAATATCTCAACTATTAATATTTTAAATAATTTGTTCATTAGTAATTAATTAATTAAATATTTTAACTATTTAAAATAAACTAAATATTTAATAAACTAAATATTTAACAAAAATAAATATTTACCAAATTAAATATTTGAAATATTAATAATTAATTAATTAATTATTTTAACTATTTAAAATAAAATAAATATTTAATAAACTAAATATTTAACAAATTAAATATTTGAAATATTAATAATTGAAATATTAATAAATAAAATGTTAATAGTTTAAATATTAATAATTGAAAGATTAAATAGTAAAAAATTTAATTTAGTAGTTAAAATAATATGAAATAATTACTTAATATATGATAATTGAAATATTTAATAATTTATTTAATACTTTATTGATTAAATAGTTTAATAGCAAACTATATAAAAACCAATTTACTACTAAATAGTTTAATATTTTTCATAACATTAAATTTTATTTATATATATATATATATATATATATATATATATATATATATATATATATATATATATATATATATATATATATATATATATATATATATATATATATATATATATATATATATATATATATATATATATATATATATATATATATATATATATGTATATATATATATATATATACTATTTTAACATATTTTATTGAAAATATAAGATAATACCGTATAATTTTATAAATAAAAAAAATTAAATTGAATTTTAAAAAATTGTAATTAACAATAATTAAAATAAAGTAAACTATTTAAATAAATAAAATATTTAATTAAATAATTATTTAATAAATTAAATAGTTAAAATAAACTAAATTATTTAATTTATTAAATATTCCAAAAATTAAAGTTAACATTCAATGCATTGTCTATAAATAACAAGTAGCACGGTTCGAGTGACCTTCGTATTCCTTTTATAAGCAATGTTTATTGATTAGACCATAGTTTGATTAGAGTACAAAGACATCTCCATAGTCCATTACAATAAAGATGTAAAATTTGAAAACATTCCAAATTACAATCACACTAATCTAAAAAGACACAAATTTTATCTATATCCTATTAATGTATCTAAGCCTATAGGATTCTTTTAATGTTGTCAATCACCTTCATCAACTTTAATGTTTTCATGATAATTGTTGTGAGCATTTGCATATGTAAAATCAATCATGCTTTTATATCAACAAAATAAGAATCTTTTACACTAATGTCACACCAATAACACGCTTTTGAAAAATATCGTTTAAAATATCACTTTTTTTTTAATATTAAAATATGGAGTCTGGCCACTAGCCATTCAATGTTGGTATGATTTTTTTTAGAGTTTAACAAATTTTATGTAAAAAATACATTATTTTCTCATTTTTCTACTAGTTTTCTTACTTAAATTTTACAATTTTTTTAAAAGAATTTTCCAAAAAATTCGTAAGTAATGTTACTTATGTAAAATTTGATAAAATCTACAATTTTTTTTTAATTTTTTTTACATATTAATAAAAAAAGAAAAAAAAATACCAACACTAACCATTCACCGAGTGAAACCCTATATTTTAATAAAGAAGTTAAAAATTTGATATTTTAAACTTACATTTTAAAATATAACATTTAGAAAAGAATTTAAAAATGTGACAAGATTCACAAAATAAACATGCTTCATAACTATTATTATTTTCAAAAGGCTATGTCTTAGATTCCATGTGATCTTCTGAATATGTATTGAGTTGACAATTAATCATTGTTCTTTTGAACGGAGCATTTAATTATTAACTCAATATTTTTCAAAAAAAATAAAAAATAACTTATCCGTTAGTAAAATAGACACGCTCCTAATTTTTCTCTCTTTTTCATTCTTCTCTTGTAAGAATAATTTTTGATTATTTTTTATTAGAAATTACCTTCAACACTATTTTTTTTCTCTTTTTATTTAAATAAATATTTTTCACATAAATTTACTTTTTTTATTTTATATTTTTAAGTTTCACCGTCTTATGCAACGTTTGTTGATTTTTTGTTTTAATATGGTGTTTGGTGATGTTACTCACTTTAAATCATTACAGATGTAATAAAGACTAGGGCATCAATGCTGCAAATCTGAAAATATAAATATTCTAATTATTTTTATTTTATTATATTTATAAATACTTTTATATTGTTGTCGAATGCTATTAATCTACGTGTTACAAGATTTTTTTTGTAGATTTACTTTTTCAATTTTTAATAATATTAAATTTATAATTATTGATAAATTTTATAATTTAAATAAATAAATAAAAAATTAGTTAAAAAAAATAGACACGAATATTTTCATTAAAAAAAACATGAATAAGTACTTTTTTGTATTAAAGTTTCCGCAAAAATAGTTACACGTGATTATGTTTTCAAGTTTTATCATAATTCAGTATAAGATGTGGACCCATTTTTCGTGAAAGTTGCACAATCCCTTTATAATCAACAGTAAACTTATATAAATTGAATTGTATTAAATATATAATATATTGACAATAAATTATAAAAGAAATAATTATTATTTATATAATTATTGAGTATTATCTAATTTAATATAATATAAAATATATTTAAATATATTAATCATATAAATTGAAGTAAAAATGAAATAAGTATTTATTGATAATGATAATGACTCGGGAATGAGAATGCATTTATAATCAACCGTAAACTTACATACTACTCTAATAACATTATTTAAACTTTAAAGTACCTGTCTATTGTAGTCGAGCCAGTTATTGAGAAAGTTCCACGCCTTGTCCTTTTCGATGTGATCATGCATGTTTTAATTGAACACATGCAAATTATTGCCATTACTTTTTAGATCGAGATTTCTACTTTTTGCATGAGTACGTGTCACGGAATCACGTCCTATGATGAAATAATATAAAGTAATAAACACATTACTATATATATATATATATATATATATATATATATATATATATATATATATATATATATATATATATATATATATATATATATATATATATATATATATATATATATATATATATATATATATATATATATATATATATATATTGGTGTACAAATAAGAGATGAAAGACAAAAAGAGAATATATTAAATGACGACTACAAAAATAAAGAATAATGATTTACAATGAAATACATTGAGCTACCTCACTAAGCTATTTAACTGTTATACCCCAAAATTTGCCCTCCCATATTCCTCAAGAAATTGCCAAGCCAAGCTACAAAATTCCCCAAGGGTTGTGCAGTGCAACAGTCTCCCATACAGTCAAAATTAGGGTTTTGAGTCTGATCAAGTAAATGAACTTTTCAAAGGTCCAATCAAGTCTCATATGCTTACAAACATGGTCAAGCATCCTCATATCAAGTTTCAAGGCATTCAGCTCAAAATTGCACAGTCAAAACCCTAAATTGCACTACAGTCAACTGTAGGGGCAAAATGGTCATTTGACAGTCAAAAGTTCAAATTTTTGGTCAACATATCATTTTGAAGCCACAAACATCATTTGATCAATGCTTGATCATGACTCTCAAAATTTGGCTCAGAAATCATCAAAGATGCAAAAGTTGCTATATTTGGACAGTTGAAAAAGTCAACTGAAATTGACCAGGGCATAACTTTCACATGGATTATCAGAAAAATTCCATCCAAAGCTCATTTTGAAGAGAAAGACATTTCCTACAACTCATCTTCATACTTCAAGTCCAAGAAATGCTCTCACAAAAAGTTATCAATTTCAACATTACAGGTCATTTTCAAAAGTCAACAAAAAGGGACTTTAAGTCAAAGACCATAACTTGAGATGGGTAAATCAAAATGACATGGGACCAAAGGCATTGGTTAAAGGACTCAAAGACCTTTCCAAAATGTCCAAGAACATGTGAAAAGCTTAAAAATTGAGCAAGTTATGCCTTGTAGAAGTTGGGAAATTTTTGTGAAATGGCAAAAGTCAACTATCATTGAAAATCCAATTTTTGACAAAAGGGCCCCATTTTTTCCACTTGGTTCATCCTTGTCATGCCACACACGTGTCCCATGGTTAATTTCAAGACCAAATATTGACTTTTTTATTTTATTTAATTTTTGATGATTTAATTCATTTTAATTCTTTGAAAATTCAAATAAAATTTAAAAACCAATGAAATAGTGTCATGTGAACTTGGACAATTTCTATGTATCATGAACCAACTCAAGAAATCAGGCTAGGGTTCATTTGCACACTAGGTCTAGGTTTTGGCTAAAAAAGAGGAAAAATGGTTAATGGAAGAAACCCTAAGACCAATTCTTTCCCAAGCATGAATTAAGGTCAGTTAGCAAGCTAATTTCCATCCATTATGATCACTGAGTCCAACCCTAACCATAACATAGCAAAAGGCTCGCTCAAAAGCCATTGGACAATTTGAAATTTTGGCCATATAATGCAAAACTGAAATCACTACTAGAGGATTTTTCAAGCCTTGATTCATATACCATTAGCATCCTGAGCATTTCTGAACGCATTCCACTTCCTAACATCAATCAAAACGCGACGAAACAGTGGTGACAACTCAAACTGTACAGCAAAATATTTGAAATCGTATTCTCCATTTTAAGCATCTTCATTGCACTTCAATAGTATATTCTTGTTCCATGTGAAGTTTCCAAACTATTCATGGTGTTTAATTTCATTTTTGTTAATCATACGCTAATCCACCATTTTCGAATCCTAGGGTTACAGTTTTCTTAAATTAGGGATTTTGCATAGAGGAAAAATTATGGCCCATGACCACCATGGTTGAACTCAGTGTTTAGAGACGAAGAAGAAGATATGGTCGCGACAAATTTATGAGATACACAGGCCTATTCACTATTTCTTGGAAGACTGCCTAATGCTACGTTTCAAAACCGTTGCCTTTTTTCTTTGTGTTTCAGGAAAATGAAAGAGATGATGGCGTGGCACAAGTGGATTGGAGGAGTTTGAATTTGCGCGCGTTTTAAAAAGCACTAACCTTTTTCTTTTATATTGTTTATTGACTATTATATATTAATTGAAATCAAAGTGGCTCAGCTGGCAGGGACGCGCGCTAGGGACTCTCATGACCTGGGTTCAAACCCCAGGTCTCACACATTTCTCATATTATTTTTTCACTTGAGTTCCCATGCAGCATAACATTGATACTCACCATGCACACTCAAAAATCAACCATACGCGCGTCCACAATGATCAGATCAAGGGTTGTGTGCTAGGGAATACCATGAGGACAAGTCAACAGGCGTGCATATGATTGGAAAGGTCAACAAAATTCAAGCAAATGGGCCAGGCTTTTCAAATCAATACCTCCACAATGGGACAGAACACCCCCCTGGTTCTATCTTTTTTTCTTTTTTCTAATTTTCTTTATATTCTATTATTTTTAAATTTACTTGTGTATTTTATTTTCTGATTTAATTAATTCTTACAAAAATATAAAAACATTAAAAATACAGAAAGGACAAAAAATATGATTAACTTTGATTACTTTTATAAATAAATTAAAATGTAAATCATTTAGTTTAATTAGGTTTTAATTTTAATTCTTTTTCATAATAAAAATCCAAAAAATGTAGAATTAGGTTAATTATTAATTTTTTATATCTTTTTTTAATTGTTCCTTTTTTCTCACAATATTATTATTTATTTATTTATTTTCCATAAATTAAAAATTGTACATAAATTAATTTAGAGTTAAATTAGGTTAAAAGTCAATATTTTTCATAATAAACTTAAAAAACATTAGAACTAGGATTTTAATTTTAATTAATTTTTCTTTTTTCTTTTAAAATCTTAAAAAACACAAAAATACCATTTTTCATTTAATTTTAATTTCAGATAACTTAATTCCTTTCAAGGGTTCAACGCCCTCGCATTTGATTATTTTCTTTTTTCGCGCGCTTCATTTATTTCTGTTGTAAATAATTATGTATATGTACCAAAGCCATGTAATAGCTATTAGACATTTCTTTTCTGCAATTTATTTTAAAATGGGTCTGGATTAATTTGGCGTTGTAGACCCTCGCCCTTTGTAATAGCGTAGGACTTTTATCTTTTCCGCACTTTAGATTCCCGCACTTTTAACTGTTAAACAATAACATGAAAGAATGAATGCCCAAAAATAAAATCGAATCGTTAGATCACCAATGCATGACAAGACAAACAATAAACTGAAAATGACACACAATTCGCACACACCACCCCTAGGGTACGCCTCACTGTTGCCTTTCGAAAGGTGATCGTCGAGTAGAGGATGTCTTAGTAAGTCCTCATGATCCGGGAACCTGGCATGAGGGTAGCTTCTAAGGTGTCTTCCCATTGCTCCGGTGATCACCATGTCCCTATACACTCGAATTGACCCGAACACCTCCAACGGTGGTGCTACCTACCTCTCAATGGTGGGATGGCACTACTTTCAAGGACATTTACACAGACGAATTCCTTAGGGTAGGTAGGTTCTCAAGGATACTTGCTCTAACTTCAAACAAATCAAAACATACTTTTCACACCAACACTTTTTCAAAAGCTTTCAAAGCAAATTTTTCAAACACTCTGACGTACGAGTCGAACTGAAATTTTTCAAAGAAACTTTGTTAACCCACAATTGAAAAGCAAGCAAACATTTTGAAAACACATTGAGCAAGTATCTAAGAGCCCATGGATAACCATGGATAGAAAGGGTGCTAACACCTTCCCTTTCTATAACCTACCTCCCGAACCGAGAGCAATCTCTTTTAAGGAATTTTTCTGTGCTTTTGTCCTTTCCATTTGGAGAAAATAAAAGACGGTGGCGACTCTTGCTTCCGCGACATTTCGCGAACCAGCGTTAAACAGTCAGTTCCAGATCCACCGATCACAGAACTGGCGACTCTGCTGGGGATAGAGATGCTTAAAGTGAGGTGTACCTTAGGACTAAGATCATGGTGTTTTCAATTGCTTTCCTTGTTTGCTTTAAAATTGTGGGACCGTCTTGGGAGTTCTATAGATCCTAACCCGGATCTGGGGGATACCATTTTAGAAAGTAGCAACAAGGCTGTGAGGGAACTGTGCGGGGTATACCGACATGGTTGAAGCAGTCTGCTACGTTGATGTGACACTTTGGTGTGTACCGGTAACCCTTGAGTCAGTCAAGGAGAGTACGGGGCCTCCATGTGGTGTCATGAAGCATCAACAGACCTTAGGAACCTTAATTGAACCATCTTGGCCTCTTTAGGGTAGTGAGATAACTGACTTTGGTGCAGTCCGAGGTTGGTTGATACTCGATACTACACTCAATTGAGGGTTGCTTTCCTGGAATATTTCGGTCGCCAGTTCAGTGGCTAAATCGAAACGATGAACAATGAAAGCAATCCCGTGATATTGGGAACCTTAGAACCCGGTTACTTTGATTAAGACAGGTTGAACCCACCAACTTCAAGAGGGTACTACCCAGACCCCATGCTGGCCTTAAACCTTAAGGGCCTGTCTTGTGTGCCTTGTGTGCCTTACATGTTTGTCTTTGTAAATATCTGTGTGTTTAATCATAACATCATGACATCATCCAACATCATATGCATTGACTAACCATTTCAGGGGTTCGAATTTTCATCTTTGTTCTTGTTTTGTAGGACATGGAAACTGTTCGTAGAAAGACAATTCCAATCAGTCTTGTAAGAGTCCCTCCTCAGCTTAAGGAGCTTATATCCAGGATTCCCGAGAACTCTTCATTCAGTGAAAGGCATGGAAGCCTCATCAGCTTGGTCAACACCAACATTGAGGAAGATATGATAAAGGTCCTGTTCCAATTCTTTGACCCTCTGCATCACTGTTTCACCTTCTTGGACTACCAGTTGGTACCTACATTGGAGGAGTTCTCCCGACTCCTGAAGATCCCTATCCTTGATCAGCTACCCTTCAACGGTACAGAAAAGGAACCTAAGCTTGAAGAGATTGCTAAAGCCTTGCACCTACAGTCATCTGACCTCAAGGGACATTGGGAAGTTAGAAGTGGTATCAAAGGGTTCTTAGCCAGGTTTCTGTTTGAAAAGGCCTATGAATGTTGGAACTCCCTTGACTTGCAAGCTTTTGAAGAGGTTGTGGCCCTCCTTGTTTATGGTTTGGTGTTGTTCCCTAATCCAGATCAACTCATTGATATCAGTGCTGTCCAGATCTTTATGTCCAGGAATCCTATACCTACGTTGCTGGGGGATCTCCTTCACTCATGTTACACTCGAACCATGAGAAAAAGAGGTGTCCTTATATGTTGCACTCCTCTCCTGGGAAAGTGGTTTATTTCGCACCTTCCACAATCAGTCCTGAAGAATGAGCGGGGTTTGAGATGGTCACAACGGTTGATGACTCTTACACATGCAGATATACATTGGTGCCCTAGGTCCAGAGAAGATGTCACTATCATTGATCGTTGCGGGGAGTATCCTAATGTTCCTTTACTTGGAATCAGAGGGGGTATTACTTATAGTCCATGCCTGGCTTGGAGACAATTTGGTTATGCTCGGAGGGATGGTCCTCATGACATGTTGATACCTGACATAGTTTTTGACTTCGACAACGATACTCAAGGACTTCGCCAGAGATTTATCAGAGCTTGGAGGATGCCTAGTAGGATAGACAGCAAGACACTGGGGCACAGGAACTCCATCCCTTTGGAGCCTTACCTCAAATGGGTACGAGCCCGCTCTCAGAAGTTAGTAATGCCTTATCCTCACATGCTTCCAGTAATCAAAGAGCCTGCCTTGGAAGGGGAAGTGTCTCATGTTATTCAGCACCCTGATATGCCCACATCCTGGGAAGAGATGCAGAAGAGTTGGATCCAGCTTAAAGAAGAAAGGAATTCTCTTGAGACTAGTTTGCATGCCAGTGAAAGGAAGGTCTTGGAGCTCACCCGCCTGTTGCACGAGGAGAGGAACCTCAACACTTACATAGCTCCAAAGAAGATGCGCAACATATTTTGGGATTGGGATTGATTTGATCTTTTTGTACTTTTGCCCATGAGGCTTTGATGTATTAAAACAATGATTTTCTTAATAGTAACGTGTGTTCCTTTTGGTCTACAACGAATTTGAATTTTCGAACCCTTGAATGCATCGCATAAACACATATCATTCATCATGTGCATCATAGGTACTCTTCTTTTCAGGTTGTTTACCGTTCTTCGCTGTTTATTTCAGCATCATGAACCCTCCTGAATCATCAACCGAGGCATCCATCAAGGCTCTTCAGGCGCAGAACGTCCAGTTTCAGGCGCAAAACGCCCAATTTCAGGAGCTGATCAAGGGCTTGGCTCAGGGTCAACAAGAGTTGAAGACCATGCTTCTGAAGAAGACTAAGAAGAAGAGGAGGACTGTGCTATTTAACACTGGGCGCAGACTCGGGAACACTTTGGTTGAAGCTGAAAGGACTCCTCCATCTGTGACGGAAGGTAGTCACCATGAAAGGGAGGTCACTACTCCTGTGGGCTCTGATACTGAAACAAACTTCAACGACGACCAGTACCCTCCTGCTGAAGACCGGTACAAACAGCTGGAAGACAGATTAAAGGCTGTGGAAGTTCAACGGGTGCCTGGATTGGATTTCGGAGACTTGGGGTTATCTACTGGAGTGGTGATCCCACACAAGTTCAAAACACCTGCCTTCGTGAAGTATGATGGGGCTTCCTGTCCCAAGATGCACCTCCGTTCTTATGTAAGGAAGATCCAGCCTTACACAGCAGACAAGAACCTTTGGATCCACTTCTTCCAGGAGAGTCTTTCAGGGACTCACCTCGACTGGTTCTATCAGCTAGATGGAATCAGCATTCGTAACTGGGAGGATCTGGCCACTGCTTTTTACAAGCAGTATCAGTATAATGCCGACCTCGCTCCTACGCGTACCCAGCTCCAGGGTATGTCGCTAGGGTCGGG
Source organism: Vicia faba (assembly GCA_948472305.1). NCBI lineage: Eukaryota > Viridiplantae > Streptophyta > Magnoliopsida > Fabales > Fabaceae > Vicia > Vicia faba. Next base: position 467,515,526 of record OX451735.1, on the reverse strand, counting down.
TGAAGGTTTTAAGGAGTACGCCCAGAAATGGAGAGACCTGGCTGGTAGGGTGCAGCCACCATTGACTGATCGGGAGTTAGTAGACATGTTCTTGGGGACCCTATCTGGTCCGTTTTTCAATCATCTCATTGGTAATTCCTCTGCTGGGTTTACTGATCTGATCCTGACTGGTGAAAGGATCGAGGCCGGTATAAAATCAGGGAAGATACAGAAAGTTGCCTCCTCCAGTACTGAGAAGAAACCTTTCAAAAAGGAGGCTAGTGCTGTATATGGCTCCCGGAGAACAGAACGACCTGAACACCGCCAATCTGTCAGCGCGGTAATGATTGCCAAACCTGCTGCCGCTCCTCGGCCAACTAATCCTCAAAAGTTTGAAAGACCCCGGAGAGAGTTTACCCGGTTAAACATGACCTTATCACAGATCCTGCCACAATTGCTATCCACCAATTTAGTGACTGTCAAGGAGGCTCCAAAGTTCCCCAATACTGCATCCCCCAAGTTCAATCCAAATGCTCGCTGCGCTTATCACTCTGATAGCCCGGGGCATAACACAGATGACTGTTGGGCCCTAAGGAACAAAGTTCAAGACCTCATTGATGCAAAGGAGATACAATTTGAGGCGCCCGAGAAGCCGAATGTTGTAACTGCTCCCATGCCCCAGCATGGAGTGAATGCTGTTGAGGAGGATTTATATGTAGCTTCGGTGGATGATGTTGCTACTCCGTTGCTGATGGTCAAGAGGAATCTGTTGCTAGCCGGTTTATTTCCGGGATGTAGCGAAAGTTGCCCTCTATGTGTTGCTTCCCCTGCTGGTTGTTCTCTGTTGAAGTCAGGCATCCAAAACCTGATAGATAGTAGAGAGATTTTGTTCGAAAAGACTGTTGTTCCTGCTGCTCCTGTTGAAGAAGTGTCAATCGTTACCATATTCAACAACCATTCCGAGGCTCCTTCAAAGAAGCCTATACAAATTTTGTCAGTTCACAAGAGTGCTCCCATTACCATTACTGTTCCGGGGCCTATACCCTACAAATCTGATAAGGCTGTCCCATGGCACTATGGGGCGGATGTTTATGTTCTGGGTGTGAAACAAGAGTGCAACATTGATACTGGGGTCTCCAACATCACTGGGCCTGCTAAGGTCACTCGTAGTGGAAGACTGTTCTCGCCAGACATTGCTCCTCCGGCAATTCATAGGCCTTTGATCTTCACACCTGCTAGGGTACCTGTTTCTCCTTCTGACCAAGTATCCACCCCTGCTGCTGAGTCATCTGATACTCGGGGCAAGGGAATTGCTGTTGATGTGCCTGCCAGGACGGAGGCACCAAAGACCATTGTTGAGGCTTCCAAGCAGGAAATGGAAGAAATCCTCAAGATAATAAAGAAAAGTGATTTCAACGTTGTGGAACAGCTGGGGCACACCCCCTCTAAAATCTCCATGTTGTCACTGCTGCTGTGTTCAGAGGCCCATGCAAAGGCTCTGATTGCTTTCTTAAAGACTGCCCACGTACCCCAAGAGACGACTGCTGACCAGTTCACCGACTGTGTGGCCAACCTAACTGCTGGTAATGGCCTGGGTTTCTCTGATGCCGATCTGACAGCAAAGGGGAAGAACCATAATGATGCCCTGCATGTCTCCATTGAATGCAGGGGCACTACTCTTGCTCATGTGCTGGTTGACACAGGTTCTTCGTTAAACGTGCTGCCCAAGAAGGCTCTGGATAGGCTGGATTGTGAGGGTCTAGAGCTCAAACCAAGTAGCATTGTTGTCCGGGCCTTTGACGGGTCCAAAAGAATGGTGCATGGTGAAGTGGACATCCCAATCAGGGTTGGGTCACAGGTATTCGATTCAAAGTTCTATGTGATGGATATCCATCCGTCCTATTCTTGTTTGCTGGGTCGCCCATGGATCCACAAGGCTGGAGCTGTGACTTCTACATTGCATCAAAAGCTCAAATACCCGGTCAGGGGGAAGATCGTAACAGTGCAAGGGGAGGAGGAATACATGGTCAGCCACCTCAACTCCTTCAGATACGTGGAAATGGATGGGGAGTTCATTGAAACCCCCTTTCAACATTTTGAGGAAGTACCACCAACCTTGGCAGCAGCAGAAGATGAAGAGGTTTCTCCTATGAAGATGGCCTCCTTAAAGGACGCCCGGGCTGTGATCGAAAAAGGTGAATGTGCAAACTGGGGCAAGCTTCCTGATCTTACTCCTAAGACTAACAAGTTTGGGCTGGGTTTCACCACAGAAGCTCAGAAAGCGGTGCGCAAGGCAAGAATTGGAAGACCTCCGGTGCTCATCACTCACTCTGAAGTGAATGCTATTGGAGAGGAAGATGAAGTGGAAGAGTCAGAGTTCGATAGCTGGATCTACCCGACGGCCGACGGTGGATTGACCAATTGGACTGCTAAAGATTTTACACCCATAACTTTTGTTCCTCAGTAATGAATTTCTTTGTTTTTTGATTTGTAATAAACAATAATTTGAGACTATTTGGCCCGGTGTCTTACCCGGGGCACCGTGGTTTTATTTATGAGGGCTTTTGTTTGTCACTATCATATATCATGAATAAAAGCATTGGACGTTTTTCACAATTCAAATTTTGCGCTCCTTTTCTTTCCTTTCTTTACATATTGCAAAACAGCTGTATTTACACACACACTCACTCATACAGGTTTCAATCCACTCTGGATCTCACTGGTAACGACTCTGCTACTGCCAGTTATGACTTCGAAAATCCGATCAGCTTATCCGAAGACGAAGGTGAAGATGATTGCGAAGTGCCTGGTGAACTTGCAAGACTGTTACAGCAGGAAGAGAGGGCAATTCAACCCCATGAAGAGCCAGTGGAAATAATAAACTTGGGTACTGAAGAAGACAAGAAAGAGGTGAAGATTGGTGCCAACCTAGAACTCAGCGTGAAGCAACGGTTGACCCAGATGCTGCATGACTATAAGGAAATCTTTGCCTGGTCCTACGAAGATATGCCCGGATTAGATACCGACATTGTGGTCCATCACTTACCAACTAAAGAAGAATGCCCTCCGGTTAAGCAAAAGGTCCGCCGTATGCGTCCAGAGATGTCCGAGAAGATTAAAGCCGAGGTGATGAAGCAGTTTGATGCCGGGTTTCTTGCAGTGACTTCTTACCCTCAGTGGGTTGCTAATGTGGTGCCGGTACCTAAGAAGGACGGCAAGGTCAGGATGTGTGTCGATTACAGGGATCTGAACAGGGCCAGCCCCAAGGATGACTTCCCTCTACCTCACATTGACGTCCTTGTTGATAATACAGCTCAGCATAAAGTGTTCTCTTTCATGGATGGTTTTTCAGGCTACAATCAGATCAAGATGGCTCCGGAAGACATGGAAAAGACTACATTTGTTACTCAGTGGGGCACCTTCTGCTACAAAGTCATGCCTTTTGGACTAAAGAATGCTGGGGCAACCTACCAACGTGCCATGGTTGCTTTATTTCATGACATGATCCATCATGAGATAGAAGTGTATGTTGACGACATGATCGCTAGGTCCCAGACTGAGGAAGAACACCTTGATCATCTGCAGAAACTGTTTGACCGTTTGAAACTGTACAAGCTGAGGTTGAACCCGAACAAGTGCACCTTCGGGGTAAGATCTGGAAAGTTGCTAGGCTTCGTGGTGAGTGACAAGGGAATTCAAGTGGACCCTGCTAAGGTCAAAGCCATTCAAGAGATGCCAGTTCCTAAGACAGAGAAGGAAGTCAGAGGCTTTCTGGGACGTCTGAATTACATTGCTCGGTTCGTCTCACACTTAACTGCTACCTGTGAACCAATCTTTAAGCTGCTGAAGAAAGATCAGGTAGTACGATGGAATGATGAATGTCAGGCTGCTTTTGACAGAATCAAAGAATATCTCCAAGAACCACCCATCCTTATGCCACCAGTCGAAGGGAGACCTTTGATACTTTACTTGACAGTGCTTGATAATGCAATGGGGTGTGTGCTGGGGCAGCATGACGAGTCTGGCCGAAAAGAGCATGCCATTTATTACCTTAGCAAAAAGTTTACCGACTGTGAGACCCGATACTCACTGCTTGAGAAAACTTGCTGCGCTTTGGTATGGGCTGCTCGCCGGCTGAGACAGTATATGCTGACTCACACTACCTTGTTAATCTCAAAAATGGATCCTATAAAGTATATATTTGAAAAGCCTGCTCTGTCTGGGAGAATTGCAAGATGGCAGATGATCCTGACGGAATACGACATTCAGTACACGACCCAAAAAGCCATCAAGGGAAGTGTATTGGCAGACCACCTAGCACATCAAGCTGTGGATGACTACCAATCAATGAACTTCGAGTTTCCAGATGAAAGCATTATGATAGTAACTGACTGTGAAATACCTGGACCGGATGAAGGACCTGAACCAGGATCCCGATGGTCTATGCACTTTGACGGAGCCTCCAATGCTTTGGGAAATGGTATCGGCGCCATAATCGTATCTCCACAAGGTACTCATACTCCACTCACCGCCCGGCTGTGTTTCAACTGTACCAACAACATGGCGGAGTATGAAGCATGTATCATGGGTCTTCAAGCTGCGATCGACCTGAGGATCAAATTTCTGAGTGTCTTCGGAGATTCCGCTCTTGTGATCAATCAGATCAAAGGAGAGTGGGATACGAAACACCCAAACTTGATTCCTTACAGAGAATGTGTGTTGGCCCTGATCCCCCACTTCACAGAGATAACATTTGAGCATTTTCCAAGAGAAGAGAATCAGCTGGCGGACGCGTTAGCTACAATGTCTTCAATGTTCAAGGTTAAATGGGATAATGAAGCTCCCCGGATCATCATTTGGAAACTGGACGAACCGGCATACTGTTGTGATCTCGAAATTGAATTGGTGACTGAGAAGCCTTGGTACCACGAAGTGAAGAGATATCTGGAAGTTCAGGAATACCCTGAAGGTGCCTCTGTCAATGATAAGAAATTTCTGAGGAGGTTTGCAGCCAAGTTCTTCCTTAGCAATGGCATTTTGTACAAGCGAAACCAGGATTCAACCTTACTGCGTTGTGTGGATAAGACTGAAGCAGAAAGAATCATGGAAGAGCTGCATGAAGGGGCCTTTGGTACACACTCCAGTGGACATACCATGGCAAAGAAGATCCTACGGGCAGGGTATTACTGGTCCACCATGGAAGTTGATTGTTACCAACATTCTAGGACATGCCATAAATGCCAGATCTACGCAGACAAGGTGCATGTTCCTCCAGTTCCCCTGAATGTTCTGACTGCGCCTTGGCCATTTGCAATGTGGGGCATAGACATGATCGGTGAGATTAAACCTACGGCATCTAATGGACATCGCTTCATCCTAGTGGCGATTGATTATTTTACGAAGTGGATTGGAGGAGTTTGAATTTGCGCGCGTTTTAAAAAGCACTAACCTTTTTCTTTTATATTGTTTATTGACTATTATATATTAATTGAAATCAAAGTGGCTCAGCTGGCAGGGACGCGCGCTAGGGACTCTCATGACCTGGGTTCAAACCCCAGGTCTCACACATTTCTCATATTATTTTTTCACTTGAGTTCCCATGCAGCATAACATTGATACTCACCATGCACACTCAAAAATCAACCATACGCGCGTCCACAATGATCAGATCAAGGGTTGTGTGCTAGGGAATACCATGAGGACAAGTCAACAGGCGTGCATATGATTGGAAAGGTCAACAAAATTCAAGCAAATGGGCCAGGCTTTTCAAATCAATACCTCCACAATGGGACAGAACACCCCCCTGGTTCTATCTTTTTTTCTTTTTTCTAATTTTCTTTATATTCTATTATTTTTAAATTTACTTGTGTATTTTATTTTCTGATTTAATTAATTCTTACAAAAATATAAAAACATTAAAAATACAGAAAGGACAAAAAATATGATTAACTTTGATTACTTTTATAAATAAATTAAAATGTAAATCATTTAGTTTAATTAGGTTTTAATTTTAATTCTTTTTCATAATAAAAATCCAAAAAATGTAGAATTAGGTTAATTATTAATTTTTTATATCTTTTTTTAATTGTTCCTTTTTTCTCACAATATTATTATTTATTTATTTATTTTCCATAAATTAAAAATTGTACATAAATTAATTTAGAGTTAAATTAGGTTAAAAGTCAATATTTTTCATAATAAACTTAAAAAACATTAGAACTAGGATTTTAATTTTAATTAATTTTTCTTTTTTCTTTTAAAATCTTAAAAAACACAAAAATACCATTTTTCATTTAATTTTAATTTCAGATAACTTAATTCCTTTCAAGGGTTCAACGCCCTCGCATTTGATTATTTTCTTTTTTCGCGCGCTTCATTTATTTCTGTTGTAAATAATTATGTATATGTACCAAAGCCATGTAATAGCTATTAGACATTTCTTTTCTGCAATTTATTTTAAAATGGGTCTGGATTAATTTGGCGTTGTAGACCCTCGCCCTTTGTAATAGCGTAGGACTTTTATCTTTTCCGCACTTTAGATTCCCGCACTTTTAACTGTTAAACAATAACATGAAAGAATGAATGCCCAAAAATAAAATCGAATCGTTAGATCACCAATGCATGACAAGACAAACAATAAACTGAAAATGACACACAATTCGCACACACCACCCCTAGGGTACGCCTCACTGTTGCCTTTCGAAAGGTGATCGTCGAGTAGAGGATGTCTTAGTAAGTCCTCATGATCCGGGAACCTGGCATGAGGGTAGCTTCTAAGGTGTCTTCCCATTGCTCCGGTGATCACCATGTCCCTATACACTCGAATTGACCCGAACACCTCCAACGGTGGTGCTACCTACCTCTCAATGGTGGGATGGCACTACTTTAAAGGACATTTACACAGACGAATTCCTTAGGGTAGGTAGGTTCTCAAGGATACTTGCTCTAATTTCAAACAAATCAAAACATCTTTTCACCAACACATTTTCAAAAGCTTTCAAAGCAAATTCTTCAAACACTCTGACGTACGAGTCGAACTGAAATTTTTCAAAGAAACTTTTTAAACCCACATTGAAAAGCAAGCAAACATTTTTGAAAACACATTGAGCAAGTATCTAAGAGCCCATGGATAACCATGGATAGAAAGGGTGCTAACACCTTCCCTTTCTATAACCTACCTCCCGAACCGAGAGCAATCTCTTTAAAGGAATTTTTCTGTGCTTTTGTCCTTTCCATTTGGAGAGCAATCTCTTTTAAAAATATATTCTTAAAATATAGATTAGTATCCAAAATATATTGCTAAAATATAGATTAAATCTAACACCATCCCTTAATTTATATTTTATCCAAAACTCATAACACCAATTTCATCCCTCAAGCGAAGAAATTGATCAGTCTTGATAGCCTTTGTTAAAATATCTTTCAGCTGCTTCTGGATGCTACAGTGCATAACTTCTAATATTCCGCTCTGAATTTGATTCCTCAGAAAGTGATATTTGGTCTCAATATGCTTGCTTCTCCCATGCAGCACTAGGTTCGTGGCAAGATTGATTGCAAACTTGTTATAAATCATCAACTTTAGAGGTTTGGCTACTTCAATCTTCAAATCTTGCAACAAGTTCAGAATCCACACAGCTTGACATTCAGTCAGAGCGCCTGCAATATATTCGGCTTCATAGGTTGACAGCGCAACAACATGTTGCTTCTTGGAACACCAAGAAATAGGACCTCCCAGAAATTTGAATAAGTACTCAGAAGTACTTCTTTTATCCACTCTATCTCTGCACCAATCAGAGTCTGATTAACTCAGAAGTTCTGATTCGATCTGTCTTCCAAACGGAAATAACACTCCATACTTCAGAGTTCCCTTCACATACCTCAGAATCCTGACAGCAGCTTGGTAATGAGACCACTTTGGTTTACTCATAAATCTGCTAACCATTCCAACTGCATAGTAAATATCAGGTCTGGTATTACACAAATACCTCAGAGAATCAACCATTTGTTTGAAGGTTGTAGCATCCACATCCTCTCCATCAGAATCAGAGTCCAACTTCTGATTCGTATCAGCAGGTGTGATAGCAACTTTGCAATTCTCTAGCTCAAATCTCTTTAGAAGCTCAAGTTCATACTTCATCTGATGCAAAATGATTCCTTTTTCAGAATACATAAATTCCATCCCTAGAAAGAAACTCATTTTCCCAAGATCTGTCATCTCAAACGCATTCATCAGAACTTTCTTGAACTGAGCTATTTCTTGTTCAGAACTTTCTGTTAGTAATATGTCATCAACATACAAACATACTAGAATCATATTACCTTCTAAAGTATGCTGAACATAAATGCCATACTCCACTTCACACTTCTGAAACCCTTGTTCCTTGAAAAACGAATCAATATTCAAATTCCAAGCTCTGGGCGCTTGCTTCAATCCATACAAGGCTTTGTGTAATTTGAACACCATCCCTTCCTAATTCTTTTTCTCAAATCCAGGAGGTTGTGATACGTATACCTCTTATTGTAATGGACCATTCAGAAATGCAGATTTTACATCTAAATGCATCAGAGGCTAATTCATGTTAGCAGCTATTGCAATCACTAGTTTGATTGTTTCATGTCTCGCTACAGGTGCAAACACTTCAAAGTAATCCGGCTCAGGCTTCTGTAGAAAGCCTCTTGCTACTAATCTTGCTTTGTGTTTGCCAATTGATCCATCTGGCTTTAGCTTCTGCTTAAAAACCCATCTGACGCTGATGTCTTTCTTGCCTTTTGGAAGTTCTGTCAGCTTCCAAGTATTGTTTCTCTCTATAGCATCAAGTTCTTCTTTCATGGATTGTAACCAACCTTGCTGCTTAAGAGCCACTTCCGTACTCACGAGTTCAGAGTCTACTAACATTACACACTGAATAAATTCTCCTTCAGAGTCTACTTCAGTGTCTTGCAACATGTCTCTGTAAATCTTCTTGATATGCTTCTGACTCTTTGTTGCCTCTGAACTGGACCTTCAGAACTTTGGACACCAGAACTTTCCCCTTCATAAGCACTTGCTTCAGAAATTGGACTTTCTCCAAAACCTTGACTGTCTTCGGAGTCTGGATCACCATCGGAGTCAGAGTGAGAATCATCTTCTTCTTATGTATCTTCTTCAGAGTCAGAGTCTTTACCAGCTTCAGAAACACGTGTTTCTGACTTTTCTTCAGGAGTTCTCTCATCAGAGTCAGGACGAGACCTTTCCTAATTCCAAAATTCTGATTCCTTTACAATGACGTCTCTGCTGAACTCAACTTTGTTAGTTTCTGGACAATAAAGTTTGTACAAACCTGTACTGTGGTACCCCGCCAGCAACGTCACTTTACTTCTATCATCCAACTTTTGTCTTCTGGCTTCTGGGACATGTTTGTAACATACAAAACCAAACACCTTCAGATGACTAACACTTTGCTTATCTCCATCCCACTTCTGAATAGGAACTATTTCTTTCAATTTCTTCGTTGGACATCTGTTGAGCACATAACATGCAGTTGCAACAACTTCTCCCCACAGAGTATGAGGAAGCTTCTCCTCTTCCAGCATGCTTCTCACCATATCAAGAAAAGTAAGGTTTCTTCTTTCAGCAAGACCATTGTGTTGAAGAGTATAAGGAGCAATAACCTCATGCTCAATTCCATTCTCCTCACAGAATCTTCTGAATTTTGTGGAGTTATACTCACCACCACCATCAGTTCTAAGAATCTTCAGAGTCTGACCACTCTAATTCTCAACCTTCAGTCTAAACTTCTTGAATTCAGAAAACACCTCGTGTTTAAACTTTATGAGAGATACCCATGTCATTCTGGTGAACTCATCAACAAATGACACAAAATATTTATTCCCATCAGTTGATGCAACTGGAAAAGGACCGCACACATCAAATGCACTACTCCCAAGGCATGCTTTGCTCCTGGAGCTACTTCTGATGCAAAAGGTAATCTTGGTTGGTTCCCTTCCATGAACACCTTGCATGACTTCTAAGGCTTTTTGATTGTAGGAATTCCATGTACCAGCTTCTTGTTAGAACATAGTTCGATTCTACAACCCTCATAAGAGTTTTGATGATAACAAACACAAAGAACAAATATGCACTCTAAATTTGTGTTCTATGTTGAACAGAAGTTCTGGCAGAACTGCATCAGAAGTTAAGCTACAAAAGTGCTCAAGCTGAGTAATCAGAATGTTCTGAAGTATGAAGATCAGAATTTGTGCTAAAGAGAAAGATATCTTGATTCTAAACGGAAGTCTAACGTTCAAACATAACCTTATGTTTCTGACTTCCCAAGTTCTGAAGCAAAGCAGCAAGCAAGAATCCTTAAGTTCTGAAGCGTTACTTTTCCATCAAGGCAATATCATTTACAACGGGTACAATCAGACAAGGATCTTCTCATTATGGAAAGTGCATTAAGTTCCAATTATCATGTTTCCATTTGGACAGATTACCACGCCTATATAAATAAGCTCAAAGGCTAAATCGTTTACGATTTCACACAACTACTCCGAACAATCTCAAAACGCTGCAAAATTATATTCATTCTATTCTCAAATATCGTGTAATACATCACAATAGTTATACAGTTTTTGTAACAAAAAACATATAGTACACAATGAATTCTTTCTTTTGATTAGTAAATTTCCTTGAGATAAATCGGGTTGTGGTTATACTTAATAAGACTTTGGCAGTTGTCAAAGTAGAATTGTAATCCGTTTGATTAGTGAAGTAAGTCCTCGTTGGAGAGAGGCAAAATCACCTTGGCGGGTGGACTGGAGTAGTTTGAGATCAAGCGAACCAGGATAAAAATCACCGTGTCTATTGCTTTTAATTTTTAAGTTTCAATTCAACCCCCCTTCTTGTGTTTTTCACTTCTTCAATTGGCATCAGAGCGCCTGGTTCTGAGTTCATACACTTAAACGTGTCAGTATAAGATCCAAGCTTAAGAAAACCACTATGGTGGGACCAAGTCAGAATATCAACAATGACTATCATGATGATAAGGACAAAATCAGCGGCAAACCTCCAGTCTTTGATGGAGAAAATTTCGACTACTGGAAAGATAAAATTGAGAGCTTCTTTCTGGCTCATGATGTTGACTTATGGGATATGGTAATTGATGGATACATGCATCCCGTCGATGAAAGTGGTCAGAAGATAGATAGAAAAAGAATGTTTGACCAACAAAAGTGTGACTTCAGAAACCATCATAAGGCTAGAACGATTCTACTTAGTGCCATCTCATATTCAGTGTATGAGAAGATCTCAAACAGAGAGACAGCCAAAAACATGTTTGACTCTCTGAGAATGACGCGTGAAGGCAACATACAAGTTAAAGAAACTAAGGCCCTTGTGCTCATTCAAAAATACGAAGCCTTCAAGATGGAAGAAAGTGAATCCATTGAAGCAATGTTCTCAAGATTCCAGATCCTAGTTGTTGGGCTGAGAGTTCTTGACAAAGGGTATTCTACTGTTGATCATGTGAAGAAGATCATCAGAAGTTTACCAAAGCAATAGAGGCCAATGGTCACTGCTCTCAAGCTGGAAAAGACCTCAACAAGATATCTCTGGAGGAACTTGTCAGCTCACTCAGAAGTCATGAGATTGAGCTAGAAGATGACGAGCCTCAGAAGCAAGGTAAGCCTTTAGCATTAAAATCTAACAAAAAACTTGATTCTAAAGTTTTGCAGGATGTGGAAGAAACCTCTGATGGATCCTCATCGGAAGAAGACGAATTGTCTCTTCTCTCCAGAAGAGTCAATCAGTTGTGGAAGTAGAGGCAAAGAAAATCCAGAAACTCCAGAAGATCAGGGAATTAGAATGAATCACCATCTAGATACAGAAAGTCTGAACCCTCCTCTGGACACAAAAGGTCTGAAACTTCTTCTAGTCACAGAAAGTCAAGCAACAGGGACATCATCTGCTATGAGTGTAATGAACAAGGGTACTACAAAAGTGATTGTCCAAGGATTCAGAAGGAGAAGCCCAAAAATAAGTTCTCCAAGGAGAAGAAGAAAAGTCTCATGGCAACATGGGATGATTCTGATACTTATGACGCAGACACAAAGTCAGATGATGAAAGAGCCAACATTGCTCTTATGGCAAATGTGACAGAAGACAGTGAAGCATCTGGGTCAGACTCAGAATCAGACACAGAAGAGGTATTTCCTGACTTTACTGTTAATTTTACCAAAGCTGAACTAGGAGAAAGTCTGAGTGAAATTATGGAAAGGTATTAGCAGCTCAGAGTCAAATTCTAGAACCTGAAAAAGGATCTTGTTTATGACTCTGAAGAAACTGAGAGTCTTAGATTAGAAAATTCTTAGTTAAAAGAAAAGATTTCAAAACTAGAAAAGGGTTTACAAAACTCTCAGAAGGAAATAATCTCAAAGGCTCACAGTAATGCTAATAAGATCATAAAGGAGTATGATCAAAGCTTTTAGAAGTTTCTGGCTAAAAACATAGATAGAAGCAAGATGGCTTCAATGATCTATGGAGTTAGCAGAAATGAAGAAAAGGAATAGGATATCAAGGTAAGGTATCTCCACCTAAGAAAGTCATGGATTTAGTAATTAAACGTACACCATTAAAATCTCACTTCACTTATGAGCACACACATGATCTGAAATACACTAGCAATGATTATTCTGCCAAACCAAAATTCAAATAGAATTTTGGTAAAACTAACAAACAAGGACCCAAAAAGATATGGGTACCTAAGGATAAAATTATATATGTAGCAGATATCTTTAGAAGCAAGGATAAAACACCAGTCATGGTACCTGGACTCTGGATGCTCTCGACACATGACGGGAAGAAAGCATATGTTCCAAAGCCTAGAACTTAAACCTGGAGTCTACGTGGGTTTTGAAGGCAATCAAAGAGGGAAGATCATTGGCTCTAGAACAGTAGGTAATGGTAATCTCCCTTCTATTAATAATATGTTGTTAGTTGATGGATTAATGCATAACCTGTTATCCATAAGTCAATTAAGTGATAACGATTATGATATAATCTTTAATCAAAATTCATGCAAAGCTGTTAGTCAGAAAGATGGAATTATCCTGTTTAATGGAAAGAGGAAAAACAACATTTATAAGACAAAACTTTATGAACTAAAGAGTCAGAATGTAAAATGTCTTCTTTCTATTAACAAAGAGCAATGAGTTTGGCACAGAAGATTAGGGCATGTTAGTATGAGAAGAATATCTCAGATTAACAAACTCAATCTGGTCAGAGGACTTCCGAATCTGAAGTTCAGCTCAGATGCTCTGTGTGAAGCATGTCAAAAAGGAAAATTTGCAAAACCTTCTTTTAAAGCTAAAAATGTTGTTTCTACCTTTAGGCCATTAAAACTTCTGCACATAGACTTATTTGGACCAGTGAAAACTGCGTTTGTTAGTGGTAAGAAGTATGGGTTACTGATCATAGATGACTATAACAGATGGACATGGGTAAAGTTCTTAAGACACAAGAACGAGTCATATTCTGTGTTCGTTGCTTTCTGTAACCAAGTTCAGAATAAAAAGGATCTTAGAATTGTCAAAGTCAGAAGTGATCATGGTGGAGAGTTTGAAAAAAAACAATTTGAAATATTTTTTAACGAAAATGGCATTTCGCATGATTTCTCTTGTCCTAGAACTCCCCAACAAAATGGAGTTGTAGAATGAAAGAACAAAAACATTGCAAGAAATGGCCAGAACCATGATCAATGAGACTAAAATTGCTAAGATCTTCTGGGCAGAAACAATTAACACAACATGTTACATTCAGAATATAATCTCTATAAGACTTATTCTGGATAAGACTCCATATGAATTGTGAAAGAACAGAAAGCCCAACATTTCTTATTTCCATCCTTTTGGATATACCTGCTCTATTCTTAACACTAAAGAACATCTGAACAAGTTTGACTCTAAAGCATAGAAGTGTATTATATTAGGATACTCTGAACGCTTAAGAGGGTACAGAATATACAATACAGAAACACAGATTGTTGAAGAGTCAATCAGTGTAAGATTTGATGATAAACTTGACCCTCAAAAGTCAAAGCAGAATAAATCTTTTGTAGATATAGAAGTTGAATTCACAGGTGCTGAAGGAAACTCATCAGAATTTCCCAATAGAGACGCTCCAACAACATCAGAAGGAAATGTCACAAGTGTTGTACCCCAAAATTTTCCCTCCCATTTCATCAATATTTTCTCTCCACAAGACCCTTGGAGCTCAAGATCAAGTTAAGGTTTACTCTGCTCAAGACTCCTCCTTGCACTGTTGACCCAAATTAGGGTTTGTGTTTGCACAAAGATGTTTTGACCTAAAATTCCCAAAATGACTTTCATGCTTCATGTTGGACTCACAAGTTTATCCATACCAAGTTTCAAGCCTTGATTCCAATCTTTGCCCAGTCAATTGGACAGTTGACCTAGAAATCAGCTGTATTGAGGAAAAAGTCAACTGTGGTCAATTGACAGTCAAAACTCATGATTTTGGACCCACATCAATATTATGAACTCATATGGACCATTTGATCAAGTTTGGATCACAATTCCACAAGAAATTTGATCAGATCACCAAAAGGGCAAAATGGTCATTTTTAGGGTTTTGACTGCACAAAGGCAATTTTTGACTGTTTGACCTAGCCAATGGCAAACCAAGCTCACATATGGACTCAAGGATTCAATGGCATGGTCTTGACACATTCAACAAATTCAAAAGATCCCAAATGCACAAGATTGACAGATGAATTTTCCAGTCAACTGATCAAAATTTGACTGTATACTGAAAAGTCAAACTTTGACTTTTTGGTCAAAATCAAGTGTCAAGATTCATTTTTCATCAAAACATGTCAAATTATGAAACTTGTTCATCAAGAAACCAAAAATTACAAATTAGGGTTTGAAATGAAGAAATTTCATAACTTAGAAATTTTCTAAGTTATGGACTTTCCTAATTTTTTCCTAACTTTGTCCCATTTTTTCATCAAGATACATTTGGATTCAAACAATACTCAAAACATGAAAGTTGTAGTCCATTGCAAAATATACAACTTTGATTCACAAAGTTTCCTCAAAAGAAGCTTGTAGCTCAAGTTATAATTTTTGGAATAGGGGTGCAAAACATTCTTAACTTAGAAATTTTTTGACCTATTTTAGGCAGGATTTTTGCCCAACTTCATGGCCACTTTTCACATGCTTCCACTTGGAATCTTAACTTGCATTACAAAGATGGATTGTAGTACACATTCCAAGCTTTCCAAATTGTCCAAGAACTTCTCAAACACTCTTGTGGTTAGGGAGAATCGAATTGGCAAAGTTGGGCAAAAGTCATTTTTGTTCATGACCAAATGCATGTTCATAACATGGGCATTTTTGAAATCAGCTTGTACAAGCTAGATTACAGGCCTCTAACCCTTCTCACACTCAATAATTAAATGCCAAACCAATGTGCCAAGATGTTATTTTGTTCATTTGGTCATTACACACAAAATTAATCCATAATTAGAAAAGTAACTTTGCCATTTTTGAAAAGTAATGCTTTATGTCAAATACAAATCCAAGAGGCATGGGCCAGATCTTTGAAGCTAGCATTTTGTACACAAATCACTCTGATCAAGAACAAGAGGTGCAACATAGTTTAGGGCATTGGACAGGCTTGTTTTGAAACTTGCATTTTCTTGCTTCAAGTAGAAGAAAACTTGCATAACAGATCCCATCTCTCATTCCTGTAACAACTAGCCAAAGCAAAGTTTGTAAACACTTTCCATACATCATAACTGACCTAAGGCACGATTAAACCCTCCCTCATACCTCCTCAAACACAAAAACACCATCCTCTTGCAAAAACAGGGCACCTGCTGCAGATTGAGGTCCACAACTCAATCCACTCGTGCACTTTGGCTAATAACCTTGCAAACACATTCCAAACCATCCATTGAAACTGTTCCAAGCCCTAAACACCAGCTGTAACACTCCTAACCCCATCTGCCATTTTAATTTTTCAGTTTTGCAGGTGAACTTCCATAGCTCGATTCAGTTAGTTTCAAAGCAAGCTAGAGGTTGGAGAAGCATCCCTGAACTTCAAGCAAGTTGTACAAGTCCTCAAATTCCATTGAAATTACCCACATTGCGGTACACGATTCAAGCTGAACAGGTAAAAACATAGACTTCTATCTCTCAATCTAGGAAGAGTTAGGCTTAGGTTTATGAATGAAACATGCTCTACTCATGGCCCTGAAACTACCCATATCATTACTTTTCATTTATGTTGTGTGTACTGAGAGAATTTTGAACCTGAACATTGGAAAAAAGTTAGGTCAGGAATTGGGGGAGGAGAAATTCTCTCTCATTTCTGAGAATTATAACAACTTTTTTATATGTTTAGAATCGTGACAGCTTGCTCTACATTATTGATGTTGTGAGTTTTTGTTAAAAGTCAAAGAATCAGGAGTTAGCTTTGGTGCAAGAGGCGCGCGCGTTTTGTCATTCAAACATGGCTGGAGGTTGAAGACAAGTCCCTTGGGATGGGCCTGACTTTTTTTTTCTGTTTGCACCATATTTTTCCACATACACCCCCCTGGCCCATTATGTGATATATTTGTCATTTTTGATTTTTTCTTTTTGATTCTGATTTTATATTTTTGCTCAAACATGAAAAAACACTACAAATATTTTTTCACATTTTTTTATATTTATTTGGCATTTATTTGTTTTGTTAGGCATATATATGTAAATAATATGTTTCCTTTTATTTAAAACCCTAGAAAATAATACAAAATATTTATCTTTTTTTAGTCCTTATTTTTTTTATTTACCTTTTTGAAAACATTTCCTTAAAATATACTTTTTTTATATAAATAATAAATATTTTATTTTTTGTATATATTTAATATAGTTAATATATAATATAAATACTTATATTTATTAGAATATTTAGGATAAAAATACAAAATAATACATTTTTATTTTTATTAATATTTAACCTCAAAAATTACTTTTTTACGATATACTTCCCTTTTATTTATTTTTTTGTATATAATTAATAAATATTGTATATGATAAATAATAAATACTATTTATTTACAAAATTAGGGTTTTGCCCTAAACCATGAAAATACCCAAAAATTAACCTTTTTTTATTTATTTTTATTTGTCACATGAAAAATACTTTTTACATACATATAAAACCATTTTTGTGCATTTTGCATATTTATTGTATTTATTCAATTATTGTACAATTAAATAACTTGCATATTCAATTTGGATTGTAATAGTTTAGATTTAAATTTCTTGCTAAATATCCCCCATTTGAACATTTGTACCCCCATCCTATAATTATGTTGTAATAATTTAGGACTTTAATTTCCGCATTTTAAAGCTTTCTAATTATACCATGATAGACTTAGGGTTTTGTATGCAAAAATCAAACAACAAATAGCTTGACTAATTCAAAGACAAAAAGCATGAAAATAGACAACACTAATCACACTTGCACCCCTTAGGGTTACTCCACTTGTTGCCTTCAATAATGGGCCATGTTGCATGTTGGGTGTTTTTGGCAAAACAAAACCAATCAAATGATCATAGTCCCTCGATGACGCTTTCGAAAGTTGCCTAAAAATGATCAAGTCCCTTAAAGGAAAAATTGCCAAAGACACTTGGCACTATTGCAATCATGGTCTAAAACGATGACCCGCGCCCGTCCCGTTAACATCCTAACACAAGATTGTCCACCAAATACAATGGTGGAACAATACTGTTAAAAGGGTTAAAACATAGGAAAGATCTTTGAGAATTTTAGGGTAGATAGCTCTTGGTTACTTGACCAACTTGCAAAATAATCCTTGCCTTTTTTTCAAAACACACATCACAACACACTTTCAAAACAACTTTCAAAAACATTGAAAACTTTTCAAAAGACAAAAACATCTTTGTATACATTCAAACATGAATCATTACAAAGGTTGCCACCACAATGGCCTCTTTTCAAAACATTTTCAAACCCACACACAAAGCACCATTTCAAACAATTGAAAGCATCATTTCAAACAATTGAAAATGCAAGGCAAGTGATCTAAGCAAGTAACTAAGAGCCCATAGATAACCATGGATAGAAAGGGTGCTAATACCTTCCCTTTCTATAATCTACTCCCAGAACCCAAGAAAACATCTCAAAGGTTTTTGCTGTGCTTTTTAACCTTTCCTTAGGATAAAAATAAAAGTCGGTGGCGACTCTTGCTCAACCGAAACATTTGCATAAACAAACGCAAAACCCAAGTCAGTTCTCCCACCGTATCACAGAACTGGCGACTCTGCTGGGGAGAATTTTAAAAGTGGAGTAACCTTAGGGCTTAGATCACCCTCTTGCATGACTAATTATTTGCTTTGATTGCTTTATATCTTGGTTCTCTTGTTTGGGGTTTGAAATCCTACACCCGGATTTGGGGAAACATTCATAGATAGCAATACATTGTGGAAACTGTGCGGGGTATACCAACACAGTTGAAGCAATAGCTATATTAGTGCGACATATTTGTGAGTACTGGTAACCCTTGAGTTCAATCAAGGAGAGTACGAGGCCGCTGAGTGATGTCACTAAGCACTAATGACCTAGAACCTTACTTGACCATCTTGGCCTTTTATTAGGGGTAGTGAGATGACCGGCTTTGGTGCAGTCCAAAGTTGGTAGATACTCGATACTACACTCATTGAGGGTTGTTTTCTTGGAATATTTTGGTCGCTAGTTAAGTGGCTAAACCAAAACAATGAAAATGGAAAACAATCCAATGATATTGAGCTCCTTAGAACCCGATTACTATTTATAGGGCAGGTTTTTAAGCCAACTTCACTCAAGAGGGTACTTACCTATGAAACCCCATGCAAGCCTAAAACTAGGGTTTTGTGTGAATAGCTTGTACATATGTTTGTGCATACATCATGAACATCATAAAGCATCATATGCATACACTAACCATTTCAAGGGTTTGGATCTTCATCTTTGTTCTTGTTTTGTAGGTCATGGAAATTCCTCGCAGGAAAACTATCCAAGTCAATCTTGTGAGAATCCCTCCTCAACTCAAGGAGCTCACATCCAGAATTCCGGAAAGCTCTCCCTTCAGTGAAAGACATGGTAGACTGCTCAGCCTAGTCAACACCAGCATTGAAGAGGACATGGTAAAGGTGTTGTTTCAGTTCTTTGACCCTCTTCACCACTGTTTCACATTCCCCGACTACCAATTGGTGCCCACTTTGGAGGAATTTTCTCAACTCCTGAGAATTCCTATTCTTAATCAACTACCCTACAACGGTACGGAAAAAGAACCAAAGCCTGAAGATGTTGCTCAAGCACTACACTTGCAACCATCTGACATCAAGGGGCATTGGGAAACCAGAAGTGGTGTCAAAGGCTTCTTGGCAAAATTCTTGTTTGAGAAGGCACAAGAATGTTGGAGTTCATTGGATCTACAAGCTTTTGAAGAAATTGTGACACTCCTCATTTATGGGTTGGTCCTGTTCCCAAATCCCGACCAGCTTATAGATGTCAACGCCGTCAAGATCTTCTTATCCAGGAATCCCATACCAACATTGCTTGGGGACATCCTTCACTCATTTTACACACGAACAATGAGAAAGAGGGGTGTTCTCATGTGCTGTACTCCTCTCCTTGCAAGGTGGTTTATTTCGCACCTTCCATAATCTGTTTTGAAGAATGAACAAGGCTTAAGGTGGTTACAACGGTTTATGACCCTCACACACTCTGATGTGCATTGGTGTTCTCGGTCCATAGAAAATGTCATCATCATCGATCGTTGTGGAGAGTTCCCTAATGTTCCATTACTTGGCATTAGAGGTGGCATTACCTACAACCCTTGTCTAGCTTTGAGACAATTTGGATATGCACGGAGGGATGGCCCTCACGACATGTTGATTCCTGACCTAGTTTTTGACTTCGACAACGATGCGCAAGGACTTCGCCAAAGATTCATCAGAGCTTGGAGGATGCCTAACAAGGTAGACAGCAAGACATTGGGGCACAAGAACTCCATCCCTCTTGAGCCTTATCTCAAGTGGGTACGAACCCGAGCCCAGAGTCTAATGATGCCTTACCCTCATGTTCTCCCTGTGATTAAAGAGCCCGTTAAGGAAGGAGAGGTTCCCTACACCATCCTATATCCTGACATGCCAACATCATGGGAGGAGATGCAGAAAAGTTGAATCCAACTCAAGGAGGAATGAAATACTTTTGAAGCCAGCTTCTACGCCAGTGAGAAGAAGGTTTTAGAGCTTACCCGCCGACTCCATGAGGAAGAGACCCTCAACACCTACATCGCACCAAAGAGGACGCGCAACGTCTTTTTACCTTGAGAAGTTTTTTGTAATATTTGGCCCATGGGGCATTTATGTACTGACAAAATTTCTTCTTATCAATATGACGTGTGTTCTTTTTGTCTGCAACAATTTTGAATTTCTAAATCCTTGAATGCATTGCATAAATAAGCATATCATTCATCATGCGCATAAGCAGGTCTCCACACCAGGTTTCCTTATCTTTCTGCTGTTTATTTCAGTAAGATGGATCTCGAATAGACGGTCAAGGATTTGCAGTCTCAAAACTCACAGTTTCAACATCTCCTGATGACCTTGGCAAAGGGTTAGGAGGATCTAAAAGCCCTGCTTGGGAACAAAGAGCAAGTGAAAAAGAAGAAAAAAAGAGTCGGGGTGGCTACCCTGGGAAGAAGGTTTGAGGGTGAAGCCAGAAGAGTTCTTGAATTCCCCCCTACGTCTGAAGAGGGAACCAGTTAAGGAAAATTGGCTGCGGTACCATCTGAATCCGAAGCTGAAGAAGAAGAGGCTGAAGAAGACGAAGACTACTCAGAGCAACAATACCCGCCGACCGATGATAAGTACAAAAACTTGGAAGACAAGTTGGCAGCTATGGAGCTGCAGAGAGTTCCCGGCTTGGATTTCGAAGATTTGGGATTAATTGCTGGAATTGTGATCCCCCCGAAGTTCAAAGTGCCAATCTTTGCAAGATATGACGGGCTGTCTTGCCCAAAAATGCACCTAAGGTCGTATGTTCGAAGAATCCAACCTCACACTTCCGACAGAAATCTTTGGGTGCACTTCTTTCAAGATAGCCTGTCTGGCACTCAACTAGACTGGTTTTACAAGCTGGAAAGGTCAGAGATACATAGTTGGGAGGATCTGGCAGCTGCTTTTTATCGCCAATATCAATATAACTCTGACTTGGCGCCAACCCGTACTCAGCTACAGAGTATGGGGATGGCCTCAGGTGAAGGATTCAAGGAATACGCCCAGAAATAGCACGATCTGGCCGGAAGAGTGCAGCCACCTCTTTCTGATAGAGAACTTGTTGATATGTTCCTGGGGACCCTGTCTGGTACATTCTTTAACCATCTGATCGGTAACTCTTCTGCAGGGTTTACTGAATTAATTCTGACTGGCGAGCGAGTAGAAGTCGGTATCAAGTCGGGGAAGATACAGAAAGGTGCCTCCTCGAGTACTGAAAAGAAGCCCTTCAAGAAGGAAGCCAGTGTTGTTTATGGTCCCAGAAGACAGAACAAACCAGAACGCCGCCAAACTGTCAACGCGTTGGTAATTTCAAAGCCTATTGCTGTTCCTCAGCAGTATAACCAACCAAGGGGTGAGAGACCCAAAAGGCAGTACACTCGGCTCAGCATGACCCTGTCTCATATATTGCCGTAACTACTATCAACCAATCTGGTAACTGTCAAAGAAGCTCCGAAGGTAGTGAACACAGCCTCTCCAAAGTACAACCCCAACGCCCATTGCGATTATCACTCTGATATCCCGGGACATACTACGGATGATTGTTGGGCTCTGAGGAATAAGGTTCAGGACCTTATTGATGCTAAAGAAATACAGTTTGAGGCGCCCGAAAGGCCCAATGTTGTGACTGCTCCCATGCCCCAGCATGGAGTGAATGCTTTGGAAGAAGACCTGTATGTAGCCTCTGTGGATGATATTATTACTCCGTTGTTGACTGTCAAAAGGAACCTGTTGCTAGCCGGTTTATTTCCGGGATGTAGTAAAGGTTGCCTTCTTTATGCTGTTTCACCTGCCGTTTGTCCTTTGTTGAAGTCAGGTATCCAAAGCCTGATGGATAACAAAGAAATCTTGTTCGAGAAGATTGTTGTTCCTGCTATCCCTGCTGAAGAAGTGTCCATTGTTACTATTTTCAACAACCCTCCTAAAGCTCCCTCAAAGAAGCCTGTCAAAATCATGTCCACTCAGAAGATTGCTCCTATCATTATTACTGTTCCGGGGCCTCTCCCCTATACATCCGACAAAGCTGTCCCATGGCACTATGGGGCAGATGTTTATGTGCTTGGAGTAAAACAAGAGTTTGATGCTAGTATCGGTGTCAGAAACATCACCGGGCCTGCTAAAGTCACTCGTAGTGGTAGGCTCTTCTCGCCTGATATTGCACCACCAGCTATTCAGAGACCTCTTGTCATCACACCTGCAAGTGTGCCTGCTCCCCTTCCTGATCAAGTTCCTGTTTCTACCCCTGCTGCTGAGTCATCTGACGCTCGGGGCAAAGGGATTGCTACTGATATGCCTGCCCAGACGGAGGCACCAAAGATAACCACTGTTTAAGATTCCCAGCAAGAGATGGAAGAGATTCTCAAGATCATTAAGAAGAGTGATTTCAACGTAGTTGAGCAGCTGGGGCACACCCCATCAAAGATTTCTATGTTATCATTGTTGTTGTGTTCAGAGGCCCACGCCAAGGCCCTGATTTCCTTCCTGAAGACGGCCCATGTGCCACAAGAAACGTCTACTGATCAATTTATCGATTGTATGGCCAACTTGACTGCTGATAATGGGTTGGGCTTCTCTGACGCTGATCTGACTGCCAAAGGAAAGAACCATAACGACGCCCTGCATGTCTCCATTGAATGCAGGGGCACTACTCTTGCCCATGTGTTAGTAGACACCGGTTCTTCATTGAACGTATTACCCAAGAAGGCCCTAGACAGGTTCGATTGTGAGGGTTTAGAGCTCAAGTCAAGTAACATTGTCGTCCGGGCCTTTGACGGTTCGAAAAGGATGGTACATAGGGAAGTTGACATTCCAATCAGGGTTGGTTCTCAAGTTTTTGATTCTACTTTCTATGTGATGGACATCCGACCATCCTATTCTTGTTTGCTGGGTCGTCCATGGATCCACAAGGCTGGAGCTGTGACCTCCACACTACATCAGAAGCTTAAGTACCCGGTCAGAGGGAAAACTGTGACAGTTCAGGGGGAGGAAGAGTATATGGTCATCCACCTCAACTCGTTCCGGTACATAGAAATGGATGGGGAGTTCATTGAGACCCCCTTTCAACACTTTGAAGAGGTGCCTCAGACACTGGCATCAGCAGAGACTGTGACTAAAGAAGACTCTCCTTTGAAGATGGCTTCCTTAAAGGATGCCCGGGCTGTGATTGAGAAGGGTGAGTGCGCAAACTGGGGCCGACTTCCTGATTTCACTCCAAAGACCGACAAGTTTGGTTTGGGTTTCACTGCAGAAGCTCAGAGGGCTGTTCGTAAGGCAAGGATTGGAAGACCTCCTGTGTTCATCACCAATCCGGGAGTAAATGCTATTGAAGACGACGTGGAGGAATCTGAATTCGACAGCTGGATCTACCCAACAACCGACGGTGGACCAAGCAACTGGACTGCCAAAGACTTCACACCTATTACTTTTGTCACTCAGTAATGAACTCTTTTGTTTTGAATTTGTAACAAACAATATTTTGAAACTTTTATGGCTCGGTGTCTTACCCGGGGCACCGTGGCTTCATTTGTGAGGGCTTTTGTGTGTCATTTTCATATATCATTAATAAAAACATTGGACGTTTGTTGCATTTCAAAATCTTGCGCTCCTTTTCTTTCTTTATTATATATTGCAAAACAGCTATACTTACACACACTCACCTATACAGGTTCCAATCCACTATGGATCTCACTGGTAACGACTCTGCTACCGCCAGTTATGACTTCGAAAATCCGATCAACTTGGCCGAAGACGAAGGTGAAGATGATTGCGAAGTGCCTGGTGAGTTCGCAAGACTGCTACTCCAGGAAGAGAGGACCATTCAGCCACATGAAGAGCTAGTGGAAACGGTAAATCTGGGTATTGAGACAGACAGAAAGGAAGTCAAGATTGGTGCCAATTTAGAATCTATCATACTCTTAATCTCTTTTGTTGTAAATAATGGCATCACTCTGTATTAGATGGATGTCAAAAGTGCAATCTTAAATGGTTACATTGATGAATAGGTATATATGCACCAACCCCCTGGGTTTGAAATTTCCAAACACCCATAATATGTTTTCAAACTAAAGAAGTCACTTTATGGTCTGAAATAAGCTCCCAGAGCTTG
Organism: Vicia faba; assembly: GCA_948472305.1. NCBI lineage: Eukaryota > Viridiplantae > Streptophyta > Magnoliopsida > Fabales > Fabaceae > Vicia > Vicia faba. The sequence goes on along the minus strand of OX451735.1, from coordinate 467,491,111 downwards.
GTATGAAAGGCTAAGTAACTTTTTGTTAGAAAAGGAATTCACCAGAGGGAAAGTGGACACAACCTTGTTCTGTAAGACATTTAAGAATGACATTTTAGTTTGTCAGATTTATGTAGATGATATTATATTTTGATCTACTAAACCTTCTATGGGAAGATAATTTTCTAAGTGTATGCAGGAAGAGTTTGAGATGAGCTTGATGGGAGAACTTAAATTCTTTCTGGGCATTCAGATCAATCAGACTCCAGAAGGAACTTACATTCACCAGAGAAAATACGTCAGAGAACTTCTGAAGAAATTTGACCTCTCAGAATGTAAGCCATCAAAGACTCCAATGCACCCCATGTGCATTCTGGAAAAGGAAGAGGTAAGTAAAAATGTATAGCAGAAGATCTACAGAGGTATGATTCGTTCTCTCCTTTATTTGACAACTTCAAGGCCTGGCATTTTATACAACATTTGTTTATGTGCTAGATTCCAATCAGATCCTAGATAATCTCACTTAACAGTAGTTAAGTGAATTTTCAAGTATCTGAAAGGTATTGCTAACCTGGGTTTGTTTTATAGAAAAACCAATGAATACAATTTAGTAGGATACTGTGATGCTGATTTTGCTGGAGATAGAGTAGAACAAAAAAGTACTTCTGGAAGCTGCCAGTTTCTGGGAGACAATCTGATCTCATGGACTAGCAAGAGGCAGTCTGAAATTGAATTATCAACAACAGAAGCTGAATACATTACAGCTCGATGATGTGGTGGTTGATTGTGCAGAGAATAGGCTTAAAGAGGCCATTTGGAGAGTTGTCAGAGATGGGCTTACAGATGCCATCCAAAATAGATGTTGACTTCATAAGAGGTCCCTTTGTGGGGAATTCTTGTTCCTACTGTATGAGGAGGATCCCACTGGGGAAGGTTGATTTATGTTGTTCTCCTGCTTGAGGAAAACTTTGTGGGGAATAGAGTCTAAGAACTTCAGTTGTCCATGGCTCTACTTAGGAATTTTCTCTAGAAAAGTTTGCTGTTTTCTGGTTGAAATCCAGGCTTCACAGTAATTTGCTAGGGAGAATGAAATTAACTGCTGTCTAGAAATGTATTAGAAAGAGCCTGTGTAGGGCTGTTTTAGGATGAGTCCGTGTTAGACTGCATCTGGAGATCATGAGAAGAAACCCGTATAAGATTACTTCAGGATGAGTCTGTGATAGACTGCATCTGGAGATCATGAGAAGGAACCCGTCTAAGATTGCTTCAGGATGAGTCCGTGTTAGACTACATCTGGAGCTTATGAGAAGAAACCCGTGTAAGATTGCTCCAGGATGAGTCCGTGTTAGACTGCATCTGGTTATGTAGATAGTTTTCCTGTCTAGTTTCAGGTATTAATCTACAATCAGTCATTCACAGATAGTTGTCATGTCTTGTTTCAAGTATTAATCCAGAACTTGCCTTTGTGGGTCATGGAGATAGTTGTCCTAGCCGGTTTCAGGTATTAATATCTGACCTGAGAAAGAAAGATAATTTTCCCGTCTGGTTTCGGGTATTAATCTTCAATATGCTCATGTAGATAGTTTTCCTGTCTGGTTTCAGGTATTAATCTACAATCAGTCGTCCACAAATAGTTGTCCTGGCTTGTTACAGGTATTAATCTGGAACTTATTTTTGTTAGTCACATAGATAGTTTCCCCGTATGGTTTCAGATATTAATCTCTGACCTTAGAAAGAAAGATAGTTTCTCATCTAGTTTTAGGTATTAATCTTCAATCTACTCATGTAAATAATTTTCCTGTCCGGTTTCAGGTATTAATCTACAATCGGTCGTCCACAAATAGTTTTCCTGGTTTGTTACAGGTATTAATGCGGGACTTTGCAACATTGGTCACATAGATAGTTTCCCCATCTGGTTTCGGGCATTAATCTTTGACCTGCTGTGCATAAGTTGATAGTATTCGTCTGTTGCGAATTCAACCTGAAAAGGTAAAGTCAGTTTCATACGATGTCATGATGTATGAATTGCATGATGCTCTCAAAATAAATGATATTGTGATATATGCATTTGTGTTGCATATGCTATGACGTTTGTAGAATGATGCATGAATGCAATGTATGAACATATCCTGTTCTATTGCAGTATTGTTGAATTAGGGAAAATAAATCCCTGATTGCAGCTGGGGGCTGTTGTACCCTAAATTTTGCCCCTAACTTTTTCAGTCGCACCTTCATACCATATTTTGTCATTTGGTCACAACCATTAATAAATAGCTTCATTCATCACATTTGCATCCTATCTTTAAGTTTGTTCTTGTGTTGTTGACTAATTTCTACTCAAAATGCAAAAAAAAATATTTGTCTTTGTCTTTGCATATTTGTGTTTTGTAGGTACCGAGTCGAAGCATATGGCAAATAAGGTTTTCCGGTATTATTTCCCTAAAATCTCTATTTGCAAAGAAAAAGAATTAAAAAAATCAGCATTTTAAAATTGTCAAATTTTGGCTCCAATTTTCCTTCATTTTTGAATGATGTATAATTAATTCAAATTTTAGTGCCAATTTTTCATTTTTTAAAAATAATTATCATTAATTCAAATTTTGGCTCTAATATTTGAAAGAATTATCATTAATTCAAATTTTGGCTCCGAGAATCAATTACCAAATTACCACTAATCCCAATCCTAAAACTCTATAAATAGAGCCCTCATCTCATTCAAATTTCAAGCTTTTGATAGCCAAATCCACCTTGCTAAAAAATCTCTCAAATCTCTCCATCTACCAAATTCACTCAAAGCTCCATTTTCAAAAAGTTAGTAAGCTTTGCATTGAAGCTTACTAATATTTGAGCTAAACCTTCATCCAAACACTTTTTCTCCATCAATTCTCTACATCCAAGCTTGGTCAATTGATTCTTGTGGTTGAATTGAAGCAAAATCTTGAAGTTGTTTTGATAATTCTCTAGATCTACCTTTGGTAAGTTTGGATAATTCATCTTTCACAATGTGATCTCTTGGTGATCTTTGGGATTGATTCATTAAGCATTCTTTTGTGATTCCAATGGTGTTATTTTCTCATAATTTGATGGAATTTTCGTGCTCAATTGGATCCATGATCATAAGGTGTTTGATGGAAAGTTTAAACAAGAAATTGGCCTTTTAAAATGCTGTTTTTGGCTACTGTTCTGTGTGCAATCGATTTGCACTATGTGTAAATCGATTTACACAACACGATTTTGCACAAATTTTTGAAAATTATACTGTGTAAATTGATTTACATAGTAGTGTAAATCAATTTACACCAGAATAAAATGTGTTTTTTGCCTTGTTTTGGGGCAGCTTTGATCCAAAATGCTTTTTCTACTCATTCCTTTTGATTGTTGGTTTGGATTGCAATTTTAAATGTCTAATTTGTCTTTAAACTCAATGGACTTTATGATGTAGATGAAGTTGGATAAATGTTCATCAATTCAAATCTACCTAAGAGTGAATTATTTAATTCATTTTTGGTGCTTTGGATTAATGATATGTTTAGTGCTTTAATCCATCTAGAGGAGTGGTTGAATTTAAAGATGAAAGAATTTTGAAATGGTGATCCAAATTAGCTTATCATTTCCCTCCCTCTTCATCTTATCCCTTTCTTTTTTTAATTGTGCTACATGTTAAGGGATGGTGATCTCTATATCATTTATCCAAACATGAAGTACATAGATTGCTATTGACCGGCCTCAAAATAGGTGCGACTTCTACATAAGTCCACTTACGATTGCTTAACATAGCGCTAAATTTTGTACCGATTCGAATAAATGATCATTCGCGGCCCAAACTTATAATTGCAAGCCCAAGTATGTTAATTTGATCTCTTTGATCCAATAACCTTGAGATTCATTGTGTAGAGGCTTTGGTTCTACCAATCCTCTGATGGATCTACAACACCTTTGGTCAACGAGGATCACTTAAACATCGTTGATCATTACATGTTGCCTTGAGAGAATTCCAAAATGGATGATATACTTGACAAAAAGCAAATGCAACTTGTTGTGTAGAGGCTTTGGTTCTACCAATCCTCTGATGAGTTCCAAATGCAAGTTTCAAGATGGTCATCCAACTAACCACTAATTACTAACAATTAACTTTACTTTATGCTTTTATTTTTATGCTTTATGTACCATTTACTTTTAGCATTTTACATTTCATGCTATTTTCATCTTTGCTCACTTGAGCATTTACTTTTATGTCATTTTTATTTTGCTCACTTGAGCTTTTCTTTTCCTTTTAAAGACACTTAATAATCAACATGAACCATAAAAAAACTTTAATGATACTTGGACTACATGGTTACTATCCTTTGCATTATGGAGTGATGGACTTCTTGGACTTAGGATTAGAGACCTTGGCCTATCTTGGAGACTTTGTGACTTTATTTGATATTTTGTCTGGAGTTCTTGAGGTTTACCTCAAGACATTGGGTTGTTTGTTTGTTTTGTGTGCAGGTTATTGTGATTACATACTTTGTTTGTAATCTGGAATTCACCCGTATACAGCCGTTACTCTGCCCAATTTTTGCAAAGACTAAATACACTTGAAGTTTGATTCTCTCAAGAGGTCTAGTATCTTTGCTTGCTTGGTTTCAATCCAAAGAATGGGAATTCTACATTGGCTTATAATGTCAAGTATCGGCTTCATGTTGGTTAGACGGTTCTCTTCCTTAGGTTTTACCTTATGCTTTAGGATAATCCCTTCATCTCCTCCCATCTTCTTTAATTTTCAAAACCTTCTCATCTTCTTTCAAAATCTTCTTTATTTTTAACATCAAACTGCTTTCATAATAAACCTCGACCTTGTCGAGTGCCTTTTCTTTCAAACTTATTTTCTTTAAACAAACTTCAATTCATTTAATCATACTTTGACATTTCTTTCAAAATTAACAAAACAATTCAACACATTCAAACTCTTTTGTGCGCCCGAGCACCTTTTACATTCAAAACTTTTTTTCAAGGTGAGACATGATTCATTGATAGTCGAGCAACATTCTCCTATCCCTATGGTTATAAAGGTGTCGACTTTTCCACTTGAGTACTAGAGGCGTTCTTAAACCCTCACTCTTATTGATGCATGGTCCATCTTTCTCATACCTTGTGGGCGTTAGTTGAGATTTCTCTCCTAACAATGATGACTTGTCTCCCTGTTTAAAAACAATCAACAAACAAGTCTTTTCTAGATGAACTACGTGTACCCTGATCCCCTATTGCACGAAAGGTGATACGTAGGAACTAAAGGTTCGCAACCGCGGCGGGTGCAAAAATCATAAAAATATTTCTTTTCTCACCTCCACCATCCATTTTATATACAACACATTTTTTTATAGCCAGAATATACAAATTTTTTCAAAGAGGTTCCTGCGGAGTACCGTAGATGTTTAGGGTGCTAATACCTTCCCTTTGCATAACCAACCCCCTTACCTTGAATCTTTCCCCCTCTTTTTGGGTTATTCGCTCTTTTCCCATTCCTTTGGAAACAATAAAGCGCGGTAGCGATTTTATTTTGATTTGTATAAAGTCTAGTCAATCCAATGGCTTAGTCTTGCACATTTCTACCGCTACAGGGATGAAGAGTGTAGGTCTTCAAATTTTGTTTGAAGTTGAAATGTTGGGAGACAGATTTCCGTTATTAGAGAAATAAACTCTGTTGGGGAAGGGAAACTCCGTGCACTGTTTGGGGATTTTGTGAGATCCTGCTAGGGAATCCTGAGAAGCTTGGTGACTTCACTGGGGAATTTTTGGAGCAATACTTGGAGATTTTGCTCTGCCGGGGATATAAGAAGACCTGACATCATTAGGCTGCATACTGAGAATATGGAAGTGACCTTGTAGTAGGATGTCTCTGCCTCTGTACCTGTTGGAGAAGGTATCTACTGGAGGAAATATCTACGGGGGTTTTGTGGATGGCCCTTAGATATTGTCCTTTTTCTTAAAGCCATTAATAAATGTCTTTCTGTTTTTTTATGCGTATATTTGTAAGCAGCAATCACAATCAAATGCATATGTTCAAAAATAATCACTGGACGTTTTCGCAAACAAAACAGAAAAATAAAAACAAATAGTTTTGAACTTTCAAAGAGATTGTTTTTGTATTGATTTGAAGAGTTCGTGCCTATAATAAGCGTTTTTGTACAAGGAGACGGGCATTATGGTAAGAGAATGCCATCGTAAGAATGAAACTAATACAAAATAGTGTACAAATAAAAAACAGCTATGTGAAATTATCCCATCGAGTTTCCATTCTGCTATTTCCTTTATGCCTTTGAGCGTCTCGTCTCTTTACTACTTGTCTGAAGCTGACTGGATTGATTAGTACCATTTGAGCTTGACCATTGATACTGAAGATTTGCCGTAAGGTGATCCAACATGACATAGTTATACGCTTTAAATCACAAACTTTTGCCTGGACCTCTCTTTCGGGTTTTCAGTCCACCGGGATACCCTTTTTTGCCCAAGCCGTCTTTTCAGGTTTTTGACTTGCTGGGTGTATAGATTTTTGTATGTATATCCCTAATTTTTTCCCGAACCCTTTTGGTTCACCGAGATGCCCTTATTTTTGCCTAGACTAGTCAACCTAGAAGGTCTTTATTCATGCGTAGCATCTTTTAACTATGTCCGCGTTTACAGGGTGTAAAAGGTCATCACCGTCCATAGTGGTTAAGATCATAGATCCACCAGAAAATATGTTCTTGATCACAAATGGCCCTTCGTATGTGGGAGTCCATTTGCCCCTGGGATCACCTTGCGGCAGTATGATGCGCTTGATTACTAGGTCACCAGCCTGATATACCTGACGTCTGACTTTCTTATTAAAAGCTTTAATCATACATTTTTAGTACATCTGACCATGGCAGACAACCGCAAGCCTTTTTTCATTAATCAAGTTTAATTGGTCGAGTCGAGTCTGAACCTATTCGTCTTCATTCAAACCTGCATCCTTCATGATTCTCAAGGAAGGGATCTGGACTTCAATGGGTAGGACAACTTCCATAACGTATACCAAAGAGAAAGGAGTTGCCCCTGTTGACGTACGTACAGAGGTACGGTAACCATGAAGAGAAAATAGTAACATCTCATGCCAGTCTTTATATGTCACCGTCATCTTCTGTATGATCTTCTTGATGTTTTTGTTATCCGCCTCTACAACGCCATTCATCTTTGGTCGGTAAGGAGAAAAGTTATGATGTTGAATCTTAAATTGCGTACAGAGCTCGGTGATCATAGTATTATTGAGATTGGTACCATTATCTGTAATAATTCTTTCTGGAATACCGTACCGACAGATAAGGTTATGTCTGATGAATCAGGCCACAACGTTCTTGGTAACAGAAGCAAATGAAGCTGCCTCTACCCACTTCATGAAATAATCAATGGCAACCAGGATGAAGCAGCGCCCATTAGAGGCTGTAGGTCTAATCTCTCCAATTATGTTGATCCCCCACATTGCGAATGGCCAGGGAGTAGTCAAGACATTTAGAGGAACCGGAGGCACATGTACTTTATCAGCATAGATCTGGCATTTGTGACAAGTTCGTGAATGCTGATAACAGTCGGCTTCCATAGTGGACCAATAGTATCCTGCCTATAGGATCTTATTATCCATCTTGTTCCCACTAGAATGGGTGCCAAAAGTACCTTCGTGGAAATCAGCCATAATCTTTTCATCCTCACCCTTGTCTACACACCGAAGCAAGGTAGAGTCGTGGTTGCGCTTGTAGAGGATCCCGTTACTGAGGAAGAACTTGGTAGAGAACCTTCTTAGGAACTTCTTATTGTTGACTGAAGCTCCCTCAGGATACTCTTGGGCTTCGAGATATCTTTTGACTTCATGCAACCAAGGTTTTTCGACTACTTCTTCAATATCAATCTCATGGCAGTATGCTGGTTCATCCATCCTCTCAATAGTGATCTGAGGAGCTTCGTTATCCCACCTAACCTTGAACATGGATGGCATCATAGCTAACGTGTTCGCTAGTTTATTTACCTCTCGTGGAAAATGCTCAAAGGTAACTTCTTCAAAGTATGGGATTAGTGTCAACACATTCTCTTTATAAGGGACAAGATTAGGATGCTTTGTGTCCCATTCTCCCTTGATTTGAGTGATTACTAAGGCCGAGTCTCTAAATACACTCAAGAATTTAATCTTCAAGCCGATGGCAGCCTTGAGACCCATATTACATGCCTCATATTCAGCCATATTGTTTGTACAATTGAAACATAGCCAGGCGGTGAAAGGAGTATGACAAACTTCAGGAGATATGATCACAATGCCGATGCCATTGCCAAGAGCGTTGGAAGCTCCGTAAAAAACCATAGTCCATCAGAATCCTTTTTCAGGACCTTCATTCGGTCCAGGTTCTTCACAATCAGTTATTAACATGATGTTCTCACCCGGGAACTCGAAATTCATGGATTGGTAGTCATCCAAGGCCTGATGAGCTAAATGATCAGCTAATACACTTCCCTTAATTGCTTTTTGGGTTGTATACTGAATGTCATATTCAGTCAGGATCATCTTCTATCTTGCTATTCTTCCGGAGAGAGCGGGCTTCTCAAAGATGTATTTGATAGGATCCATTTTAGATACCAATAAGGTAGTGTGAGTCAACATGTACTATCTTAATCGGCGAGTAGCCCATGCCAAAGCGCAACAAGTTTTCTTGAGCAGTGAGGATCTTGTTTCACAGTTGGTAAACTTTTTGCTAAGGTAGTATATTGCATGCTCTTTTTGACCAAACTCGTCATGCTTCCCCAGGACACACCCCATTGAGTTCTATAATACTGTTAAGTACATGATCAGAGGTCTTCCTTCAACTGGAGGCATCAAGATTGGAGGCTCTTGAAGATATTCCTTGATTTTTTTCAAAGGCAATCTAGCAATCATCATTCCACTCCACTGCTTGATCTTTCTTCAGTATTTTGAAGATTGGATCACAAGTAGCGGTTAGATGGGAAATGAATCTGGCAATGTAGTTTAGGCGTCCCAAGAATCCCCTAACCTCCTTCTCAGTGCAAGGAGTTGGCATTTCTTGTATAGCTTTAACCTTTGCAGGGTCCACTTCAATGCCTTTGCCGCTGACAACGAAGCCTAAGAGCTTACTGGATCTTACTCCAAAGGTGCACTTATTAGGGTTCAACATCAGTTTATACTTTTTCAATCTTTCAAACAGCTTCTGCAGGTGATCGAGGTGCTCCTCTTCAGTCTGAGACCTGACTATCATATCATCAACATAGACCTCTATCTCATGATGGATCATATCATGAAACAAAGCTACCATAGCACGCTGATAGGTTGCCTCGACGTTCTTCAACCCAAATGGAATAACTTCGTAATAGAAAGTGCCCCACTTTGTAACGAAGGTCGTTTTCTCCATATCCTCAGGTGCCATTTTGATCTGATTGTACCCGGAGAAACCATCCATGAAGGATAATACCTTATGCTATGTGGTGTTGTCAACCAGAACATCAATATAGGGAAGCGGAATGTCATCCTTGGGGATTTCCCTATTCAGGTCTTTGTAATCCACACATATATGTACCTTACTTTCCTTCTTAGGTACGGGAACAACATTGGCAACCCATTGTGGATAAGAGGTGACAACTAAGAAACCGACATTGAATTGTTTCATGACTTCAGCTTTGATCTTTTCTGACATCTCTGGCCGCATACGATGAACCTTCTGTTTCACGGGAGGGCAGTCCTCTTTTGTAGGTAGGCGATGAACCACAATATCGGTGTCAAGTCCCGGCATGTCTTTGTACGACCAGGCAAAAACCTCTAAATAATCATGTAGCATCTGAATTAACTTCTCTTTGACACTATGCTCCAGATCGACACCTATCTTGACTTCCTTCTTATCTTTTTCAGTACCCAAGTTTATTGTCTCAATCGGCTCTTCATGAGGCTGTATTGCCCTTTCTTCCTGTTGTAACATTCTGTCAAGTTCTCTTGGTACTTCACAATCTTTCTCACCATCGTCCTCGGCTTGGCAGATCAGATTTTCAAAGTCATAACTAGCAATAGTAGAACCGTTATCAATGGGATCCAGAGTGGATGTGAATCTGCAGTTTGATATGCGGGTGTGTGTAAGAGCATAACTATTTTGATAAAGTAAAAAGTAGAAAAAGAAAAACAAGGAGCGTAAAATTTGTATGCAAAACGTCCAATGATTTATTAATGACATATGAATATGAAGCAATAACCCTCACAAAATAAACCATTGTGCCTCGGGTAAGACACAAGGCTTTAAAGTTTCAATATTACATATCCAAAAAAATAAAAAGACAATTATTCTTGAATAAAAGTAATAGGCACAAAATCTTTGGCCTCCTAGTTGTTGAGTCCACCGCCGATGGTCGGGAAAATCCACTTATCCATGTTGTAGTCGCTATCACTGTCTTCTAGAGCATTGACTCCATGGTTGATGATCCGTAATGGTGGTCCCCCGACGCGAGCACGACGAATAACTCTCTAGGCTTCTGAAGTAACACCCAAACTAAACTTGTCAGATTTGTAAGGAATGTCTGGAAGTTGGCCCCAAATGGTATACACCTTCTTCGACTATTGCTTTGGCATCCCTCAGAGAAGCCATCTTCAGTGGAGGTTTGGTAGTCTTTTTAACACTGGTAGTAGTCTTGGTTGCAACAACTGTATGTGGAACCTCTTCAAAGTTATGACAAGGGGTCTCAATGAACTCGTCGTCCATTTCAACATGCTTGAAAGAGTTTAGGTGGCTCACCATGTATTCCTCCTCCCCATGGACTGTGATAATATTTCCATTAAATGGGTACTTCAACATATGATGCAGGGTAGAAGTAACAACACCAGTCCCATGGATCCAGGATCGACCCAATAAACAAGAATAAGACAGGTGGATGTCCATTACATAGAAGGTTGAGTCAAAAGTATGAGTACCAACTTTGATAGGGATGTCCACCTCCCCGTGCACCATTCTTTTGGAACCATCGAAGGCCTTCACCATAATGTTACTGGGCTTCAGCGTTAGTCCTTCTCAATCTAACCTGTCCAAAGCATTCTTGGGTAAGACATTCAGCGACGAAACTGTATCCAACAAAACATGAGCTAGGGTAGTTCCCCTGGACTCAATGAAGACATGCATGGCATCATTGTGTTTTCTTCCCTTGGGAGTTAAATCAGCGTCAGAAAAACCCAGTTCATTATCAACAGTCAGGATGGCAACATAGTTCTCAAATTGATCAGTGGAGGTCTCTTGAGGCACATGGGCATACTTCAGGAATTTTACCAAAGCCTTGGCATGGGCTTCAGAGCATAAAAGTAAGGCCAGCATTGAGATCTTTGAAGGAGTCTTCCCCAATTGCTCCACGGTGTTATAATCACTCTTCTTTATTATCTTCAATATCTCTTCCATTTCTTTTTTGGAAGCCTTAGGAATGACTTCTTGGTGCGCCTTCATCTGTACAAGTTCAACCAATACCTCTTTGCCCCGAGTCTCGGCAGACTCAGTAGCAGCGATAACAATAGGGATAACAGTAGGAGTAGCAATGGGAGTGCTAGCAGGTGTAGCAGCAGGAATAATCACAGGAGTAGCAACAATATTTGGAAAGATCTTGGGAGAGAAAATTCTTTCGCTTCTCATAATTTTACTGGTCCCACCAATTTTGTCAATGTTGGGATCAGTATCTTCAGCAACTTTATCTTCGACAACCAATAGGTCTTGCTTGATGCCATGGTAATAGACGTCAGCCCCATAATTCCAAGGAACAGCTTTATCAGAGGAATATGGTATTGGCCCAGGAAGGGTGATGATCAAGGGAGCAAACTTGGGAACAAATGTAATCCTGACGGGTCTTTTGGTGGAGACCCTGGGAGGATTGTTGGAAATGGGTAATTATTGAGACATCTTCATACAAACTTCTTGTAAGGGGAACTTTCTCGAACATAACTTCTTTGTTAACCATCAGGCGATGGACGCCCATCTTTAACATCAGACAACCATCTGGTAGAGACATACATGATTGGAAACCTTCGCCATAACCCGAAAATAAACCGGCTTGCAACAGATTCTCTTTAACAGTTAGAAGAGGAGTAGCTAACTCATCCACAGAAGAAAAAAACTGATGTCATCAACAACATTGACCACCTTGTCCATGTTTTGGCATTGGTGCAGTTATTATATTAGGTGTCTATGGAACTTCAAACTCAATATCCTTCGCCTTGATGAGATCCTGTACCTTATTCTTTAAAGCGCAACAGTCGTTTTTATCATGCCCTGAAGTTTCGGAATGGTAGGCACATCAAGCATTTGAGTTGTAGCAGGGAGATGTAGTATTGGGATTCTTAGGAGCTTCCTTTAGAGTCACTAGATTGGACTTCAGCAGATGTGGTAAAACCTGGGATAAGGTCATGTTGATCCGAGTGAACTGTCTTCTTGGCGCATCCGGCCTGTGCTGATTGTTTCGTTGTTGGTTTGATGCAGGATTGGAAATCATAACAACCCCTACCACCGGACAACGTTCAGTTTTGTTTTGATTTCTTTGGTCGTAAGAAGCATTGAACTCCTTCTTTCCAGTGAAAGGTTTCTTTGTTGTGCTGGAGGATGCAACTCTCTGGATTTTACCACTTTTGATGCCAACTTCTACCTGTTCACCAGTCAATATTAGTTCAGTGAACCCAGCAGAAGAGCTTCTAATCAGATGGTTAAAGAATGGACCAGACAACGTGCCCAAGAACATGTCCACCAGCTCCCTATCAGACAAAGGAGGCTGGACTCTTCCCGCAAGGTCTCTCCATTTTTGGGCATAATCTTTAAAACCTTCACCGAAACCCATAAACATACTTTGTAATTATGTACGAGTTAGGGCGAGGCCAGTGTTATATTGGTACTGCTTATAGAAAGCAGCAGCCAAATCTTCCCAATTACGAATGTTGGTTCTTTCCAGTTGAAAGAACCATTCCAGCTGAGTCTCTGCCAAACTTTCTTGGAAGAAATGTACCCACAGATTCCTATCATAAGTATGGGGTTGAATCTTCCTGGCATATGACCTTAAGTGCAACTTAGGGCAGGAGACACCTTCGTACTTGGAAAAGATATGGACCTTGAATTTCTGCGGGATGACTACCCCTGAGATCAGTCTTATCTCTTCAAAATCCAGCCCGGGTACCCTCTAGATCTCCATAGCATTGCGACTATTCTCCAACTGTTTGTATTTATCATCAGCGGGAGGATACTACTCCTCAGAATAGTCAGCCTCTTCCTCATCAGACCCTGGGTTATTTTCTTCTATTGGCTCCTCTTCTTGATTGTCCCCCTCATATGACGGGGTTGCGAAATCTAGAGCTCGCTAAGCCGGTCCTCTGAACCTTCTTCCCAAATTCAAGACACCAGCTAGTTTCATTTCCTTCTTAGTCTTCTCTTTGACGATCAAAGCTTTCAGATCTACTTGCCCCTTGGCCAGAGCCAGGAACATTTATTGGAACTGAGCATTTTGAGCTTGAATGTCCTTCACTGTTTGTTCAAGAGCCATTTCTTTTGCTGAAATAAACAATGAAAAGATAAGAAACCTGTTTTAGAATACCTTCTTAATGTAATGATATGCATGATAATGTTTATGCAATGTTTTCAAGGACTTTTAAGATCTTAAATTTGCTTAGTCAAAGAGAGAACAAACAATAATTGCATTCATAAGTTTAAATGATTACAATGATGCCTCTTGGGCTTACAATGGAAGAAACAAAGATAAATAAAACTCCTAAATCAAACAGGACTCAAGCTTCCCATGAGCGCATCCTCTTTGGTGCAATGTAGGCATTCAAACTCTGTTCTTCATGCAGTTGTCTTGTAAGCTCAAAAACCTTCTTCTCGCTTGCGTAGAACTGGGTTTCAAAGGTGTCTCGTTCTTCTTTGAGTTGAATCTAAGATCTTTGCAATTCCTCGAGAGTATTCGACATGTCAGGATGGAGAATAGTATGAGGTACACCTGTCTTGGTGATAGGTCCCATGATGATTGGTAGGATGGAGGGGTAAGGAATCATGAGATTCTGAGTGCGTGCTCGCACCCACTTAAGATAAGGCTCCAAATGTGTTGTACCCCAAAATTTGCCCTCCCATATTCTTCAAGATTTGGCAAGATCAATCTTCAAATGGTTCAAAATCTCTCAAGGGTGCACAATCCAATAGCCTCCTAACACAGTCAAAATTAGGGTTTTGGTTCTTGCAAAGAAATTGAGGTTTCCAAGGGTCCAATAAAGTCCCATATGCCTATATACATTGTCAAGCATCCATATGTCAAGTTTCAAGGCTCACAGCATCAAGTTGCATAGTCAAAAACCCCAATTGCTTCACAGTCAACTGCAGGGGCAAAATGGTCATTTGACAGTCAAAAGTAAATTTTTTTGGTCAACATCTTATTTTGAAGCCACAGTCATCATTTGATCAAGTCTTGATCATGATTCCTCAAGCATGGCTCAAAAAGTCTCAAGATGCAAAAGTTTCTTTTTTTGGACAGCTGAAAAAGTCAACTGCAACTTGACCAAGGAATAACGTTTTCATGGTTCATCATAAAAATCCCATCCAATGCTCATTTTGAAGGGGATGACATTTCCTACAACTCATCTTCACATTCCAAGTCCAAGAAATGCTCACACAAAAAGTTATCAATTTCAACATTATAGGTCATTTTCAAAAGTCAACAAAAAGGCACTTTAAGTCAAAGACCATAACTTGGGATTGGTAAATCAAAATGACATGGGACCAAAGGCATTGGTTAGAGGACTTCAAGACCTTTCCAAAATGTCCAAGAACATGTTCATAGCTTCAAAATTGAGCAAGATATGCATTGGAGAAGTTGGGAAAGTTTTGGGAACTTTCAAAAGTCAACTTTGCCTAAAACACTTCATTTTTGCTAATTGGCCTCAAATTACTTCTTGAAACTTTACCCAAAGCCTATGCACGACCCATTGAGCTTAAAATAATTTATTTTCTTATTTTTAATTAATTAATTGAATTTATATTAATATTAATTCATTTAATTGGTTTTAATTGTAGGAAAATTCAAAGATATGCTTTTTTAGATCTTTTTGTGAGACAAATAAGGCTAGGGCAAGCTGGAAACTCGTGTACACCTCAAATGCATCAAAATATCCATGATTGTCAAGGTTTCATGGAAGAAAAGATTGAAAAACAATATGATTGGCAATCACACATTCAAGTCATAATGCCATGGACTTTTGGGCCAAAGTTTTAACCTAATTCTCATCACATACATATGCTGAGGCCAACCCTAGTGTAGAACACATGAAAGCTGCCATAGAACTCCATAACAAAGTTGCAAAAAATTGAGAAAAAGTGTGAAACTGATTTCCTATTTGCCGCACAATTCAAAGCTTCTCTTTTATTCAAGCATATTGCCTGAGTCTCCAGGAAGCCATTGCCATCAAAAACCAATCCTAACACGCGAAGAATCAAAGAACATGAGTCATTCGGTTTGTCTTGTTTTTCAAAACTGCATATCATATTACATGCGTTTTTGATCCATTTTCTTGTTTGATTTATGCTAATAGGGACCTTCTGAAGCGATTGGGATAATCCAATTGAGTTATAGCCTTCTGAATCAAAATCCACCATGAACGAAATTTAGGGTTGCTGAAGCTCTCAATTAGGGCTTTATGCATAAGGGAAAATCGGACCTTGAGACAAGCATGGTTGAATTCGTCAAGGCCATACGAATTCAACCAGACCCTCGCGCCTTTTTTATGTGACCCATAGCTCTAATCACTATTCTTGGGACTTTTGCTTTGTGGGGGTTTAAAACCCCCGCTATCTTGTTCATGTTTGCAGGAAAAACGAAGAAGAAGGGTGAGCTGTCCAAACGCTAGTGGATCATTCAAACTCAGCGCGCGTATTTTTGTTTGCATCATAATAATTGTTTGTATTTTATATAATATTTGTTTATCAATATGTTTACAAACGCGCTTCATAGCTCAGATGCTGGGAGACGTGGCTGGCAAATACTGGGACCTGGGTTCGATTCCCAGGTCCCCCATATATTTCTTCATCTTTTTCTTAACCCCTTCCAATGCAGCAACGATTCAATGGTCCACCATACGTCCTCACGCCTAAGCTTGCCAAGCGCTCATGATGATCAATCCAGTGGCCAGGAGATGTGGAGCATGGTACATCCTAGTCAGCCAGCAAGCACGTGATGCCAAAAAGTCAACGAGGCTTTGTGTTTCTTGGGCCAGAATTGCTGCAGCTTACCTCCATATGGGCCATCACACCCCCTTTGGTTTGCTTTGTTTTTATTTTATTTTCTTTTCTTTTAATACTTTTAATTGTTTTAATTATTTTAATTAATTCACCACAAATTTATTTTTTCCTAATAAAAATCAAAAAATCCAAATTGTGAATGTATTTTAATTAATTATTAATTTCACCATTAACCTATTTTTGTAAATAAATACTAATAATTAACTTAGTTTAATTTAGGTTTTAATTTTAATCCTTTTTTTCTTAATAAATAAAAATTGCATAGAATTAGGTTTTGATATTTTTTTAATCATATTTTATTAATTATCATTATTACTATTTATTAATTATTATTTTTGTACATATAAATGTAAATTAATTAATTAGCTTAAATTAGGTTAACTTTAATATTTTCT
Source organism: Vicia faba (assembly GCA_948472305.1). NCBI lineage: Eukaryota > Viridiplantae > Streptophyta > Magnoliopsida > Fabales > Fabaceae > Vicia > Vicia faba. Next base: position 467,474,451 of record OX451735.1, on the reverse strand, counting down.
TAATAATTAACATAAACTTAGAACTAGGGTTTTCTTTTGATTTTAATTTCTTTATTTTCATTAAATACAAAAAACATAAAAAACATCTTTCTTGTAAATAATTAATAATTAGATTTAATGGTAATTTAACTTCAAGCAAAGGACAAAAAAAGCTCTTAATTTCTCAAAAGGGTCCAAAACCCTAAGGACATCCAGTTTAATTTTTTCGCGCGTTATCTATTTTCTTATTTGATTATTATGTAACTGTTCAAGGATGTAATAGTAATTAGGTTTATTGCTTTTTTACTTTCCGCATCTTTATCAAAAACGGGTCTTTGTATTTTTGGCGATGTATAGACCCACGCCTTGTAATAGCGTAGCTTTTAGCTTTCCGTATTTTTATTTTCCGCACTCCTAACTGCTAAATTGCATGAAATAATGTATGATAATTAAAAACGAATCGTAGCTCACAATGCCATGATCAAAGATAAATGTTAACATGAAAACAACACACAATGCACATGCCACTTCTAGGGTACGCCTCACTCGTTGCCTTCGAAAGTGGTCGTCAAGTATAGGGTGTTTTAGCGGTCGCCCTTATGTCTAAGATCCAGTTGCCTCGAAACAGTTGCCTCGGATTAAAAAGGATCTAGGACATTAGGGTTACTTCTAAGGTGTCCTACTATTGCTTCGGTGACCACACATGTCCCTTAATCGAATTGACCCGGACACCTCCAACTATGTGCTACCTACCTCTCAATGGTGGGATAGCACTATCTAAATGACTCTTACACAGCCTAATTACTTAGAGTAGGTAGATTCTCTTAAGTACTTGCTCTCTTTCAAACAAACAAAACAACTTTTCACACGTCACACTTTCAAAAAGTTTTCAAACAAATTTTTCATACACTCTTGAGGACAGATACAAGAGTTACTTAGAAATTTTTCAAACGAAACTTTTTCAAAACCCACACACACTTGAAAAGCAAACATCTTTTTGAAAACATAAGAGCAAGTACCTAAGAGCCCGTGGATAACCACGGATAGAAAGGGTGCTAACACCTTCCCTTTCTATAAATCTACCTCCCAAACCGAGAAACATTCTCAAAGAAGGAATTTTGCTGTGCTTTTGTCCTTTCCATGTTGGAGAATATAAAAGACGGTGGCGACTCTTGCTTCCGCGACATTTCGCGAAACCAGCTTTAAACAGTCAGTTCTATTTCAACCGATCACAGAACTGGCGAATCTGCTGGGGATACTGAAAGTGAGGTGTACCTTAGGATAGATCATACTTATGTTTTCAATTGAATGTTTTGTTTGCTTTATTATTGTGGGTATTGTCTTGGAGTTTCATAGATCCTAACCCGGATCTAGGGGATACCCTTTTAGGTAGCATAAGCTGTGAGGGACCTGTCCGGCGTAGACCGACACGGGTGAAGCAGTGGCTACGTTGGTGTGGCACCTCGGTCTGTACCGATATCCCTCGTGTCGCAACGAGGAGAATATGGGTCTTCTGAGGAGTCATTAAGCACCAACCGACCTTAGAACCTTAAATGACCCAACTTGGCCATAGAACAGTAGCAGTATGCTACACCCATTGAGGCTAAACTCTCGCGATGGTTCTGGCCGCAAGAAAAGATTGTGATGCTGGAGTTATGACCGATTGAGGGTAGTCAGTGATATTGGGATGCTCTAGAACCCGGTTACTTTTGATAGGACATGTCTTAAACAACAAACTGAAAGAGGGTAGTACCTGAACTTCATGCTGGCCTAAACTATAAGGGCTGTATTGTGTGACTTGTGTGCCTTATCATGTTTGCCTTTGTGAATATTTGTGGTGTGCTTTATCATGACATCATACCATCATAGACATTGCATGCATCCTGCATAAAGACTGACCTATTTCAAAGACAAGAGGGTTTCACCTTTGCTCTGTTTTGTAGGATATCATGATGCTTGTGCGAAGGAACACTATCCGGTTTCATTTGGTTCACCCACCTGAGTTGCTTGAAGAATTGGTTAGCAGAATTCCAAACACCACTTCTTTCATCCAGAGGCATGGTTCTCTTCTCGGTTTAGTCACTGCAAAGTGGGACCAACAACTGATGAGTGTCTTGACCCAGTTTTATGATGCCTTGTATAATTGCTTCACCTTTCAAGACTTCCAGCTGGTCCCTACCCTGGAAGAATTCTCTGATTTGCTTGGTATCCCTATCTTGGATCAGACTCCCTTCACTGGTTGGGAAAAGACTCTTAGGCTTGAGGAGATTGCTGCAGCCCTCCCTTTGACCACCAAGGAGGTAATGGACAACTGGGTGACTAGAAGCAGAGTTAAGGGTTTCTTGGCCAAGTTTCTGATCGGTAAAGCTAACAGTTTCTGGAATGACTTAGACTTCAGGGCGTATAAAGACACTCTGGCTCTCTTAATCTATGGCCTGGTTCTATTTCCAAATCCTGATAAATTTGTTAGTGTCAATGCCATAATGATCTTCATATCTCGGAATCCGGTGCCCACTCTCTTGGGTGATATCCTGTAACAACTCTATGCTCGTACTGCCCGAAGACGAGGAACTCTGTGGTGTTGTACTCCTTTGTTAGTGAGGTGGTTTATTTCTCACCTCCCTAAGTTCGTGCTGAAGAACAAAGAAGGAAGAGGCTGGGCTCATAGGTTAATGTCTCTCACTGATAATGACATCATTTGGACTCTCAGGGGTTTGGATGAGGTAGCTGTTATTGATCGTTGCGGGGAATACCCTAATGTTCCTTTGATTGCTACCCAAGGAGGAATCTCTTACAATTCGTGTCTAGCTCTCCGTTAGTTTGGAAGAGCCAGAAGAGCAGGGCCTCATGAGATGTTGGTGCCTCACACCAGTTTTGAGTTTCAGGTAGATAGTGACGAGCTGCGTCGTAGATTTATCAAGGCTTGGGACAGAATTCACAAAGCTGACCCACATGAGTTGGGACCAAAGACTTCTCTACCTATGGAATCCTACTACAGATGGGTCCGCATCCGTGCTCAGAAGTTAGGTATGCCATACGAAGCTGTCAGACCCATCATTCTTGAATATCCTGATAGAGACGGGGTTTCTCCAACTGTTCTCCCTCCTCAGATACCTACTGATGTTGATACACTAAAGAGGTCTTGGGCGCAACTGCAAGAAGAACGGGATTCTTATCGGGAAAAGTTCAACGAGCAGGAATTGAAAATCTAGAAGCTAACAAAGCAATTGGAGAATGAGCGAGATTTGAATGACTACATCCGTGCTGAGAAAAAGAGACCCTGGGATCACTGATGAGCTTTGGATGTTCTTTTACAGTTTTTATTTCCCTTTTCAGTATTTCCATTTTATGTAACGCCTAAGGGCAATTTCTTGAACAATTCAAAGTTTAATATAATGAAGTGTGTTTCCTTTTTGTTTACAAAGTTGAATCCCGATTGTCTTTGAAAACATAAATCATACGCATTCCATTCATCATATGCATCACAGGTACTCTTCTTTTCAGGTTGCTTAATATTCTTCGCTGTTTATTTCAGCAATCATCATGAATCCTGAACCATCTACTGAGCAATCCATCAAGGCCCTCCAGTCCCAAAACGCCCAGTTCCAAGAGTTGATCATGAGTTTAGCCCAAGGTCAAGAGGAATTGAAGGCTCTGCTGGTCAAGAAGAAGAAGAAGAGAACTGTACTATTCAACACTGGACGGAGGTTTGGCAATACACTGCAAAATGAGGTTGATCAAGCTGGTTCTACTGTAGGGAAAGGCAGTCCCCAAGGGGGAAGGGTTCCTAGCCCTGTGGTCTCTGACAACGAGACTGATTTCAATGATGAGCAGTACCCTCCCGCTGAAGACAGGTACAAGCAGTTAGAGGATCGTCTGAATGCCATGGCAATTCAACAGGTGCCTGGGTTGGATTTTGGAGATCTGGGTTTTCTTCTGGGGTGGTGATCCCACACAAGTTCAAAGCACCATCTTTCGCAAAGTATGACGGGGCTTCCTGCCCTAAGCTACATCTCAGATCTTATGTGCGAAAGATCCAACCATATACTGTGGACAAGAACTTATGGATCCATTTCTTCCAGGAGAGTCTTTCAGGGACTCACCTCGAATGGTTCTATCAGCTAGATGGAACCAACATTCGTAACTGGGAGGACTTGGATACTGCTTTTTATAAGCAGTATCAGTACAATGCCGACCTCGCTCCTACACGTACCCAACTCCAGGGTATGTCGCTAGGATCGGGAGAAGGTTTTAAGGAGTACGCGTAGAAGTGGAGGGACCTGGCTGGCAGGGTGAAGCCACCGTTGACGGATCGTGAACTAGTGGACATGTTCTTGGGGACCCTATCTGGTCCATTCTTCAATCATCTCACTGGCAATTCGTCTGCAGGGTTTACAGACCTCATTCTGACGGGAGAGAGGATAGAAGCTGGTATGAAATCAGGGAAGATACAGAAAGGTGCATCCTCAAGTTCTGAAAAGAAGCCTTTCAAGAAAGAAGCCAGTGCTGTGTATGGTCCCAGAAGACAAAATAAACCAGAACGCCGCCAAGCTGTCAACGCGGTGGTAATTTCAAAGCCTGCTGCCGCTCCTCGGCAACCTAACCAAACAAGGGGTGAGAGACCCAGAAGAGAATACACTCGGCTTAGTATGACCTTGTCTCAGATCTTGCCGCAACTGCTATCAACCAACTTGGTAACTGTCAGAGAAGCTCCGAAGGTGGTAAACACAACCTCTCCGAAGTACAATCCCAACGCCCGTTGTGCTTATCACTCTGATAGCCCGGGGAATTCTACTGATGATTGCTGGGCCCTGAGAAATAAGGTCCAGGACCTTATCGATGCCAAGGAAATACAGTTTGAGGTGCCCAAAAGGCCCAACGTTGTGACTGCTCCTATGCCCCAGCATGGAGTAAATGCTATTGAGGAAGACCCGTATGTAACCTCTGTGGATGATATTGTGACCCTGTTGTTGTCTGTCAAGAGGAACCTGTTGCTAGCCGGTTTATTTCCGGGTTGTAGCAAGGGTTGCCTTCTATGTGCTGTTTCCCCTGCTGGTTGTCCGTTGCTGATGTCAGGCATCAAATACCTGATGGATAGTAAAGAGATCTTGTTCAAGAAGACCGCTGTTTATATTGTTCCTACTGAAGAAGTATCTGTTGTCACCATCTTCAACAATCCTGCCAAGGCTCCCCCGAGGAAGCCAGTCAAAATCATGTCTGTTGCACCTATCATCATTACTGTTCCGGGGCCCCTCCCCTATAAATCTGACAAGGCTGTCCCATGGCATTATGGGGCAGATGTTTATGTGCTCGGGGTGAAGCAGGAGTTCAACACTAGTACCGGCATCAGTAACATCACCGGTCCCGCTAAAGTTACTCGCAGTGGCAGACTCTTCTCGCCTGACATTGCGCCACCAGTCATCTGAAGACCTCTTATCATCACGCCTACAAGTGCGCCTGTTTCCCCTCCTGATCAAGCTTCTACCCCTGCTGCCGAGTCATCTGACACTCGGGGCAAAGGGATTGCTGATATGCCTGCCCAGATGGAGGCACCTAAGACTGTTAATGTTGAAGCTTCACAACAAGAGATGGAAGAAATCCTTAAGATCATCAAGAAGAGTGATTTCAACGTCGTTGAATAGCTGGGGCATACCCCCTCTAAAATCTCTATGCTATCATTGTTGTTGTGCTTAGAGGCCCATGCCAAGGCCCTGATTTCCTTCCTAAAGACGGCCCATGTGCCACAAGAAACGTCTGCGGATCAATTTACTAATTGTGTGGCCAACTTGACCGTTGACAATGGGTTGGGTTTCTCTGATGCTGATCTGACCGCTAAGGGAAAGAACCATAATGATGCCCTGCATGTCTCCATTGAATGCAGGGGCACTACTCTTGCACACGTGTTGGTAGACACCGGTTCTTCACTGAACGTATTGCCCAAAAAGGCCTTAGACAGGTTGGATTGTGAGGGTTTGGAGTTGAAGCCTAGTAACATTATTGTCCGGGCCTTTGACGGGTCGAAGAGGATGGTACATGGTGAAGTGGACATTCCAATCCGGGTTGGTTCTCAAGTCTTTGACTTAACATTCTATGTGATGGACATCTGACCATCCTATTCTTGTTTGCTGGGTCGTCCTTGGATTCACAAGGCTGAGCTGTGACCTCCACTCTACATCAAAAGCTTAAATACCGTGTCAGAGGGAAGATTGTTACAGTGCAGGGGGAGGAAGAATACATGGTTAGTCATCTTAACTCATTCCGGTATATAGAGATGGACGGGGAGTTCATTGAGACCCCCTTTCAACATTTTGAAGAGGTACCTCCAACATTGGCGTCAGCAGAGACAGTGATTGAAGAAGACTCCCCTTTGAAGATGGCTTCCTTGAAAGACGCCCGGGCCGTGATTGAGAAAGGTGAATGTGCAAACTGGGGCAGGCTCCCTGATTTTACTCCAAAGACTGACAAGTTTGGGCTGGGTTTCACTGCAGAGGCTCAGAAGGCGGTACGTAAAGCAAGGATCGGAAGACCTCCCGTATTCATCACCAACCCGAGAGTGAATGCTATTGAAGGCGATGCAGAGGAATCTGAGTTTGATAGCTGGATCTACCCGACGACCGACGGTGGACTGAATAACTTGACTGCAAAAGACTACATACCTGTTACTTTTGTTACTCAGTAATGAATTCCTTTGTTTTTAAATTTGTAACGAACAATAATTTGAAACTTTATGGCCCGATGTCTTACCCGGGGCACCGTGGCTTCATTTGTGAGGGCTTATTACTTGTCATTTCCATATATCATGAATAAAAACATTGGACGTTTTTCGTATTTCAAATCTTGTGCTCCCTTTCTTTCTTTATATATTGCAAAACAACTATATTTACACACACTTACCTATACAGGTTTCAACCCACTCTGGATCTCACTGGTAAAGACTCTGCTACTGCCAGTTATGACTTCCAAAATCCGATCAACTTAGCCGAAGACGAAGGTGAAGATGATTGCGAAGTTCTTGGTGAGCTTGCAAGACTGTTACTCCAGGAAGAGAGGGTCATTCAGCCACATGAAGAGCCAGTAGAAACGGTAAATCTGGGTACTGAGACAGACAGAAAGGAAGTCAAGATTGGTGCCAATCTAGAGTTCAGCGTGAAACAACGGTTGATTCAGATGTTGCATGATTATGTGGAAATCTTTGCCTGGTCCTACGAAGACATGCCCGGGTTGGATACTGACATTGTGGTTCATCACCTGCCTACCAAGGAAGACTGCCCTCCGGTTAAACAGAAGGTTCGCCGTATGTGCCCAGAGATGTCCGAGAAAATCAAGGCTGAGGTTATGAAGCAATTTGATGCCGGGTTTTTAGCAGTGACTTCTTACCCTCAGTGGGTTGCCAATGTGGTTCCGGTGCCTAAGAAAGATGGTAAGGTCCGAATGTGTGTTGATTACAGGGATTTGAACAGGGCGAGCCCCAAGGATGACTTCCCCCTGCCTCACATCGACGTTCTGGTTGACAATACTGCTCAGCATAAGGTGTTCTCCTTCATGGACGGCTTTTCAGGTTATAATCAGATCAAGATGGCTCCTGAAGATATGGAAAAGACTACCTTTGTTACTCAGTGGGGCACCTTTTGCTACAAGGTCATGCCTTTTGGGTTGAAAAATGCTGGGGCAACCTACCAACGTGCCATGGTCGCTTTATTTCATGACATGATCCACCATGAGATTGAAGTATACGTCGACGATATGATTGCAAGGTCTCAAACTGAGGAGGAACACCTTGACCATCTGCAGAAGCTGTTTGACCGTCTGAAATTGTACAAGCTGAGGTTGAACCCGAACAAGTGCACATTTGGGGTAAGATCTGGGAAATTGCTAGGTTTCGTCGTGAGTGATAAAGGTATTCAAGTGGACCCTGCCAAGGTTAAAGCTATACAAGAGATGCCAGTTCCCAAGACAGAGAAAGAACTCAGAGGCTTTCTAGGACGACTTAATTACATTGCATGATTCATCTCACATCTAACTGCTACCTGTGAACCAATCTTCAAGCTACTGAAGAAAGATCAGGTAGTACGTTGGAATGATGAATGTCAGGCCGCTTTCGACAGAATCAAAGAGTATCTCCAAGAACCACCCATTCTTATGCCACCGGTTGAAGGGAGACCTCTAATACTATACTTGACAGTACTTGACAGCTCAATGGGGTGTGTGCTAGGGCAGCATGACGAGTCTGGCCGAAAAGAGCACGCTATTTATTACCTTAGCAAAAAGTTTACCGATTGTGAGACCCGATACTCACCTGCTCGAGAAAACTTGCTGCGCTTTGGTATAGGCTGCTCGCCGGCTGAGACAGTATATGCTGACTCACACTACTCTGTTGATTTCAAAAATGGATCCAATAAAGTACATCTTCGAAAAGCCCACCTTGTCCGGAAGAATAGCAAGATGGCAAATGATCTTGACTGAATACGACATCCAGTACACGACTCAGAAAGCAATCAAAGGAAGTGTATTGGCAGACCATTTGGCACACCAGGCAGTGGATGATTACCAGTCAATGAACTTTGAATTTCCTGACGAGAACATCATGGTAGTGATTGATTGTGAAGTACCTGGACCGGATGAAGGACCTGAGGAAGGATCCCGATGGTCTATGCACTTTGATGGAGCCTCCAACGCTTTGGGTAACGGTATCGGCGCTGTGATCATATCCCCAAAAGGCACTCATACTCCACTTACTGCCCGGCTATGCTTCAACTGCACCAACAATATTGTGGAGTATGAGGCGTGCATTATGGGTCTTCAAGCTGGAATTGACCTAAGGATCGAGTTTCTGAGTGTCTTCGGAGATTCCGCTCTCGTGATCAATCAGATCAAAGGCGAGTGGGATACGAAACATCCAAATCTTATTCCTTACAAAGAGTGTGTCTTGACATTGATCCCCCATTTCAGAGATAACTTTTGAACACTTCCCAAGAGAGGAGAATCAGTTGGCGGACGCGCTGGCTACGATGTCTTCTATGTTCAAAGTCAAATGGAATAATGAAGCTCCCCAGATCATTATTTGGAAACTGGATGAACCTGCATATTGCTGTGATCTTGAGGCTGAAGAGGTAACTGAAAAACCTTGGTATCATGAAGTGAAGAGGTACTTGGAAGCTCAAGAGTATCCCGAGGGTGCATCTGTCAATGACAAGAAGTTTCTGAGAAGGTTCGCAGCAAAGTTCTTCCTCAGCAATGACATTCTCTACAAGCGAAACCATGACTTAACCTTACTGCGTTGTGTGGATAAGACTGAAGCAGAAAGAATCATGGCAGAACTGCATGAAGGTACCTTCAGAACACATTCCAGTGGACACACCATGGAAAAGAAAATCCTTCGGGCAGGATATTTCTGGTCCACAATGGAAGCTGACTGTTACCAACATTCTCGGACATGTCATAATTGCCAGATCTATGCGGATAAGGTGCACGTTCCTCCAGTCCCTCTGAATGTCTTGACTGCACCTTGGCCTTTTGCAATGTGGGGCATTGATATGATCGGCGAGATCAAACCTACGACATCCAACGGGCATCGATTCATCCTGGTGGCGATCGATTAATTTACAAAGTGGGTTGAAGCAGCTTCCTACGCTACCGTAACCAAGAACGTCGTGGCACGGTTCATTCGACACAACCTGATCTGTCGATACGGTGTACCTGAGAGGATCATTACGGACAATGGTACCAATCTTAATAATAAGATGATCACTGAGCTCTACGAGCAATTCAAGATACAGCACCACAACTCTTCTCCTTACCGACCGAAGATGAATGGGGCTGTAGAAGCGGCAAATAAGAATATCAAGAAGATTGTGCAGAAGATGACAGTAACGTATAAAGATTGGCACGAGATGTTACCGTTTGCTCTTCATGGGTACCGTACCTCAGCAAGAACCTCAAACGGGGCAACTCCCTTTTCTTTGGTCTATGGCATGGAGGAAGTCTTGCCGATTGAAGTCCAGATACCCTCTCTCCGGATAATGAAGGATGCAGGTTTGAGCGAAGATGACTGGATCCAGACTCGACTTGATCAATTAAACCTAATTGACGAAAAGAGACTCACTGCTATTTATCATGGTCAAACGTATCAAAAACGGATGATCAGGGCATTTAACAAGAAAGTCAGACCACAAGAGTATCAAGTTGGGGACCTGGTAATCAAACACATCATTCTTCCTCAAAGTGATCCCAGGGGCAAATGGACCCCCACATACGAAGGGCCATTTGTGGTTAAACATATCTTCTCAGGAGGAGCCATGATTCTAACCACCATGGATGGTGACGACCTTCCTCACCCCGCCAATGCAGACATAGTAAAAAGATACTACGCATGATAAAAGACCCGCTAGGTTGACACACCTATGCAAAAATAAGGGCTTCCCGGCGAACCAAAAGGGTTCGGGCAAAAATAAGGGATGAAAAATGAAAAATCTATACACCCGGCAAGTCAAAAACCTGAAAGGGAGGCTTGGGCAAAAATGGGTATCCCGGTGGACTGAAAACCCGAAAGGGCGGTCCAGGAAAAAGTTAGGGATTAAAGCGTAATACTATGTCTCATTGAATCACATTGCATCCAGAATCCGGTATCAAACATCAGGTTCAGACCGCATCGATCAGTCAGCTTCATCTTCAACTAAGAAGCTAAGTGATGAGACACTCGAAGATATAAAGGCGATAGCAGAGTTGGAACCCATTGGGATTATCTTTTTCACATAGCTGTTTTGTTTTCCTTTTCACAAAATTGTATAAACTCTATGTTATTCGGCGGCGTTCTCTTACTAGGACGTCAACCTCTTGTACATAAACGCCTATTTACAGGCAAATTCAAAAATCAATACAAATTTACTTTTCCAGACAAGTTGCCAATTGTTTTTCCTTTTCTGTTTTGTTTTGCAAAGAACGTCCAATGTTCAATTTTTATATATGCATTTGACACTAATTGCTAACTCATAAGTACTTGCATGCGAAACAAAGGACTAATTACAGGTGACATCAGAAACAGGGGCAATAATGAGTTGTCTAAGCAATCTAATTGCTCTGTCCACCGAGGTACCAAGGTAAGTTCAGCTGAAGAATATGACCAAGTTACCTCCACTTCCCGCGGAGTAAGACAAGAGTCAGCAATACTCTCCCCAAGTAGAGTTGGCCTCCCATCAGCCCTAAAAAGGCACAATATCTCCAGCAAGTTAGCAACACTCTCCCCAAGCAGAGTTAGTCTACTGTCAGCCTTAAGGAAGTGGGGTACCCCCAGAAGATCTCAACATTCCCCAGCGGAGTATACAGATGTGCCTAAGCAAGCATCCCCGGCAATCTTAATATAAGATTGTTCCCCGGCAGAATACAGACATCCCAGTGGAGCCACTTCCCCAGTACAGTCTCAAAAGTCTCCCCAGGAGAGTTGAACCACTTCCCCAGTCGGAAGCTTATCCCCAGTAGATTCTGGAAGCTTATCCTCTGCAGAGCTCGAGCGCGTCTCCCCGGCTTTATTCAAAGGTCATTTCCCCACCAGGATATAACTGGGTTATCCTCAGCTAATTGCCACGGAAAGACCGTCCCCCACGAAGTTCTTCCTATCCCTCAGCGGAGTTCATCAATTTTTCCAACATAACACATCAACGGTATCCCCATCGGAGTTATCGTCAAATCTCAGCGAAGTATCTCTTCCCACAGAGTTATTCCCCGCAGAGAAATCTCTCAAACAAGTTTATTCCCCAACGGAGTCATCTTCTCCTACCGGTTTATTCTTGCAACCATCATCCCCAACGGAAACGAAGAACTCTACTCTTCAACATCAGCCCAGGATTTAACTTCCCGGCATTCGTCAAGGATTTATTTTCCGGGACGAAAATACAACTCATAAACATTTACATACATAATGCATGCATACACACAATCTCATTTATTCTCTGAACATCATGACATCATGCATTTCATACATCATGACATTGCATACAACTGATGTTTTGCCTTTTCAGGAAAAAGGTCAATCCAAAGATGATTACTATCAACTGTCGCAATTCCAGATTCAATACCTGTATCTAGCCAGGGCATATCTGTGAGCGATTACCTGTGGATTCGACACCTGTATCTAGCCAGGGCATATCTGCATTCCGGACTCGATTCCTGTATCCAGCCAGGGCACGTCTGAAGAGTTTGATAATTTGATTCCTGTATCCAGCCAGGGCATATCTGTTGACGACTATTTCCGGACTCGATTCCTGTATCCAGCCAGGGCACGTCTGAAGAGTTTGAAGATTCGATTCCTGTATCCAGCCAGGGCATATATGTTGACGACTATTTCCAGACTCGATTCCTGTATCCAGCCAGGGCACGTCTAAAGAGTTTGAAGATTCGATTCCTGTATCCAGCCAGGGCATATCTGTTGACGACTATTTCCGGACTCGATTCCTGTATCCAGCCAGGGAACGTCTGAAGAGTTTGAAGATTCGATTCCTGTATCCAGCCAGGGCATATTTGTTGACGACTATTCCGGACTCAATTCCTGTATCCAGCTAGGGCACGTCTGAAGAGTTTGAAGATTCGATTCCTGTATCCAGCCAGGGCATATCTGTTGACGACTATTCCGGACTCGATTCCTGTATCCAGCCAGGGCACGTCTGAAGAGTTTGAAGATTCGATTCCTGTATCCAGCCAGGGCATATCTGTTGACGACTATTTCCGGACTCGATTCCTGTATCCAGCCAGGGCATGTCTGAAGAGTTTGAAGATTTGATTCCTGTATCCAACCAGGGAATATCTGTTGAAGACTGATTCCAGATTCGATTCCTGTATCCAGCCAGGGCACATCTGTGAGTAACTGATTGTAGACTCGATACCTGTATCTAGCCAGGGCATATCTACATGAAGAGTTTAGAGATTCTATACCTGTATCCAGCCAGGGAATATCTACATAAAGAGTTTGAAGATCAACCCCTGTAACAGGCCAGGTAATTATCTTTCTTTCTCAGGTACGCAAGTTCTCGCTAAGGAATCTCTTACGCGATCGACACCTAGACGGCATCCATAAGCCCATCCACATACCAACAGTCTCCAAATGGCATCCATAAGCCCATTCCCGACAAGATTCTGTTACGGCTCCAGATGGCATCTATAAGCCCATCCTCCTATCCACCATCTTTCCAAATGGAATCTGTAAGCCCATTCCCGACATCACACTGCTAACATTCTACTATGTGAGTGCAAATTTCTGGGCACTCTAGTGTTCAATCATCTTCCACCTTCGGATTACGAAAGACACGCCAGCCAATCTACATCCTCAGGTCCAAGAAGATTGAACAGGGGCAACTGTTGTACCCCAAAATTTTCCCTCCCATATTCTTCAAGATTTGGCAAGATCAATCTTCAAATGGTTCAAAATCTCTCAAGGGTGCACAGTCCAATTGCCTCCTAACACAGTCAAAATTAGGGTTTTGGTTCTTGCAAAGAAATTGAGGTTTCCAAGGGTCCAATAAAGTCCCATATGCCTATATACATTGTCAAGCATCCATATGTCAAGTTTCAAGGCTCACAGCATCAAGTTGCACAGTCAAAAACCCTAATTGCTTCACAGTCAACTGCAGGGGCAAAATGGTCATTTGACAGTAAAAAGTCAAAATTTTTGGTCAACATCTTATTTTGAAGCCACAATCATCATTTTATCAAGTCTTGATCAAGATTCCTCAAGCATGGCTCAAAAAGTCTCAAGATGCAAAAGTTTCTTTTTTTGGACAGTTGAAAAAGTCAACTGCAACTTGACCAAGGCATAACTTTTTCATGGTTCATCAGAAAAATCCCATCCAATTCTCATTTTGAAGGGGATGACATTTACTACAACTCATCTTCACATTCCAAGTCCAAGAAATGCTCACACAAAAAGTTATCAATTTCAACATTATAGGTCATTTTCAAAAGTCAACAAAAAAGAACTTTAAGTCAAAGACCATAACTTGAGATTGGTAAATCAAAATGACATTGGACTAAAGGCATTGGTTAGAGGACTTCAAGACCTTTCCAAAATGTCCAAGAACATGTTCATAGCTTCAAAATTGAGCAAGATATGCATTGGAGAAGTTGGGAAATTTTTGGGAACTTTCAAAAGTCAACTTTGCCTAAAACACTTCATTTTTGCTAATGGGCCTCAAATTCCTTCTTGAAACTTTACCCAAAGCCTAGGCACGACCCATTGAGCTTAAAATAATTTATTTTCTTATTTTTAATTAATTAATTGAATTTATATTAATATTAATTCATTTAATTGGTTTTAATTGTAGGAAAATTCAAAGATATGCTTTTTTAGATCTTTTTGTGAGACAAATAAGGCTAGGGAAAGCTGGAAACTCGTGTACACCTCAAAGGAATAAAAATATCCATGATTGGCAAGGTTTCATGGAAGAAAAGATTGAAAAAAGATATGATTGGAAATCACACATTCAAGTCATAATGCCATGGACTTTTGGGCCAAAGTTTTAACCTAATTCTCATCACATACATATGCTGAGGCCAACCCTAGTGTAGAACACGTGAAAGCTGCCATAGAACTCCATAATAAAGTTGCAAAAAATTGAGAAAAAGTGTGAAATTGATTTCCTATTTACAGCACAATTCAAAGCTTCTCTTTGATTCAAGCATATTGCCTAAGTCTCCAGGAAGCCATTGCCATCAAAAACCAATCCTAACACGCGAAGAATCAAAGAACATGAGTCATTCGGTTTGTCTTGTTTTTCAAAACTGCATATCATATTACATGCGTTTTTGATCCATTTTCTTGTTTGATTTATGCTAATAGGGACCTTCTGAAGCGATTGGGATAATCCAATTGAGTTATAGCCTTCTGAATCAAAATCCACCATGAACGAAATTTAGGGTTGCTGAAGCTCTCAATTAGGGCTTTATGCATAAGGGAAAATCGGACCTTGAGACAAGCATGGTTGAATTCGTCAAGGCCATACGAATTCAACCAGACCCTCGCGCCTTTTTTATGTGACCCATAGCTCTAATCACTATTCTTGGGACTTTTGCTTTGTGGGGGTTTAAAACCCCCGCTATCTTGTTCATGTTTGCAGGAAAAACGAAGAAGAAGGGTGAGCTGTCTAAACGCTAGTGGATCATTCAAACTCAGCGCGCGTATTTTTGTTTGCATCATAATAATTGTTTGTATTTTATATAATATTTGTTTATCAATATGTTTACAAACGCGCTTCATAGCTCAGATGCTGGGAGACGTGGCTGGCAAATACTGGGACCTGGGTTCGATTCCCAGGTCCCCCATATATTTCTTCATCTTTTTCTTAACCCCTTCCAATGCAGCAACGATTCAATGGTCCACCATACGTCCTCACGCCTAAGCTTGCCAAGCGCTCATGATGATCAATCCAGTGGCCAGGAGATGTAGAGCATGGTACATCCTAGTCAGCCAGCAAGCACGTGATGCCAAAAAGTCAACGAGGCTTTGTGTTTCTTGGGCCAGAATTGCTGCAGCTTACCTCCATATGGGCCATCACACCCCCCTTTGGTTTGCTTTGTTTTTATTTTATTTTCTTTTCTTTTAATACTTTTAATTGTTTTAATTATTTTAATTAATTCACCACAAATTTATTTTTTCCTAATAAAAATCAGAAAATCCAAATTGTGAATGTATTTTAATTAATTATTAATTTCACCATTAACCTATTTTTGTAAATAAATACTAATAATTAACTTAGTTTAATTTAGGTTTTAATTTTAATCCTTTTTTTCTTAATAAATAAAAATTGCATAGAATTAGGTTTTGATATTTTTTTAATCATATTTTATTAATTATCATTATTACTATTTATTAATTATTATTTTTGTACATATAAATGTAAATTAATTAATTAGCTTAAATTAGGTTAACTTTAATATTTTCTTAATAATTAACATAAACCTAGAACTAGGGTTTTCTTTTGATTTTAATTTCTTTATTTTCATTAAATACAAAAAACATAAAAAACATCTTTCTTGTAAATAATTAATAATTAGATTTAATGGTAATTTAACTTCAAGCAAAGGACAAAAAAAGCTCTTAATTTCTCAAAAGGGTCCAAAACCCTAAGGATGTCCAGTTTAATTTTTTCGCGCGTTATCTATTTTCTTATTTTATTATTATGTAACTGTTCAAGGATGTAATAGTAATTAGGTTTATTGCTTTTTTACTTTCCGCATCTTTATCAAAAACTGGTCTTTGTATTTTTGGCGATGTATAGACCCGCGCCTTGTAATAGCGTAGCTTTTACCTTTCCGTATTTTTATTTTCCGCACTCCTAACTGCTAAATTGCATGAAAGAATGTATGATAATTAAAAACGACTCGTAGCTCACAATGCCATGATCAAAGATAAATGTTAACATGAAAACAACACACAATGCACATGCCACTTCTAGGGTACGCCTCACTCATTGCCTTCGAAAGTAGTCGTCAAGTATAGGGTGTTTTAGCGGTCGCCCTTATGTCTAAGATCCAGTTGCCTCGAAACGGTTGCCTCGGATTAAAAAGGATCTAGGACATTAGGGTTACTTCTAAGGTGTCCTACTATTGCTTCGGTGACCACACATGTCCCTTAATCGAATTGACCCGGACACCTCCAACGATGGTGCTACCTACCTCTCAATGGTGGGATAGCACTATCTAAAGGACTCTTACACAGCCTAATTCCTTAGAGTAGGTAGATTCTCTTAAGTACTTGCTCTCTTTCAAACAAACAAAACAACTTTTCACACCTCACTTTCAAAAAGTTTTCAAACAAATTTTTCATACACTCTTGAGGACAGATACAAGAGTTACTTAGAAATTTTTCAAACGAAACTTTTTCAAAACCCACACACACTTGAAAAGAAAACATATTTTTGAAAACATAAGAGCAAGTACCTAAGAGCCCGTGGATAACCACAGATAGAAAGGGTGCTAACACCTTCCCTTTCTATAAATCTACCTCTCGAACCGAGAAACATTCTCAAAGAAGGAATTTTGCTGTGCTTTTGTCCTTTCCATGTTGGAGAATATAAAAGACGGTGGCGACTCTTGCTTCCGCGACATTTCGCGAAACCAGCTTTAAACAGTCAGTTCTATTTCCACCGATCACAAAAGGGATGGAGTTCTTATGCCCCAATGTCTTTCTATCCACTTTGTTCACCATGGCTCAAGCTCGGATGAACCTCAGACGGTACCTTTGGACATCATTCTCATAGTCAAATGCAATTCCCTGAATCAATACATCATGAGGAACATCCCTCCTAGCATACCCAAACTGTCGCAACGCCAAACAAGGGTTATAAGTGATTCCTCCCCTAATGCCTAGGAGAGGGACATTAGGGAATTCCCCATAGTGATCAATGATGGTGACGTCCTCTACAGATCGAGGGCACCAGTGAATATCCGAATGTGTGAGAGACACCAGCCTGGTAGACCATCTTAAGCCTTGTTCGTTCTTCACAATAAACCGGGGTAGGTGCGAAATAAACCACCTAGAAAACAGATGAGTACAACATATAAGGGTCCCTCTTCTCTTTACAGTGCGAGTGTGAAAAGAGTGCAGAATGTCTCTAAGCAAATTAGGAACCAGATTATGAGACATGAAGATTTTGACTGTATTCACGTCTATGAGTTGGTCCGGATTAGGAAACAGTACCATCTCATAGATGATAAGGGATAATACCTCCTCAAAGCTTTGTAAGTCTAAAGTATCCCAAAAATAGTGAGATTTTTCAAACAAGAACTTGGCTAGAAACCCTTTGATACCGCTTCTTGTTTCCCAATTTGCCACGACATCGGACCGTTGTAGATACAGTGCTTGAGCAATTTATTCAGGATCTGGGTATCTCTCCATACCGTTGAAGGGTAACTGATTGAGGATAGGCACACCTAATAACTGAGAAAACTCTTCCATGGTAGGCACCAACTGGTAGTCAGAAAATGTAAAACTGTGATGTAAAGGGTCAAAGAACTGAAAGAGAACTTTCACCATGTCTTCATCAGGGATTGAGGTGACCAAAATGAGAAGTTGACCATGCCTTTTAGTGAATGGGGAATTTTCAGGAACCCTTGTGTTGTACCCCAAAATTTTCCCTCTCGTTTTACTCAACACATGCCCATTGAGGTCCCCAACTTGCCCTAAGATGACTAAGAACTGACCAGACAAATTCTCCTCCTAAGGCAATAAACCTCTAACTAGGGTTTCAGTTTTCATCTATATGTGTGAGATCAAAGGGTATAAAATGTTTTACATGGCCCTAATATGTCCTCAAGGTTATCCATGCCAAATTTCATGCCCTACACAACAAGTTTGCTCAGTCAACTGCTCAAATGCCTGAAAATCAACTGTACTAGGTCAAAAGTCAACTGTGGCCTATATACAATCAAACTTCAAGATTTTTGGTCAACATCAACATTTGGAAGTGATATCCATCATTTGATCAAGGGTTGATCATGATTCCTCAAGAAATGCTCCTAATTCATCACAAGTAAAAAAATGGCAAATTAGGGTTTCTATAGGAAAAGTCAACCAAACTTTGACCAGGCATAACTTTGTCATACTTTATCAGAAAGTTTTCCACCAAAGCTCATTTTGAAGAGAATCTAATTCCATACAACTTCTCTTCAGCTCCCAAGTTCAAGAAATGCCCCAGTTAAAAGATACAAGCTCATACATTATACATCCTTTCAAAAAGTCAACAAAAACACCTTGTGGGTCAAAGCTCCTTAAATGAACATGGAATATCCAATTGAAATGAAACCAAAAGGGTTGTTTAGAGGACATCCCAAGCTCTCCAAAAAGTCCAAGAACACCCTCTTAGGATTAAAAATGAGAGAGATATGAATTGTTAAAGTTGACCAATTTTTGGAAAAATGCATAAAGCCAATATTGACCAAACTTGAATTTTTTCCAAATGGGCCCATCTTTTCATGTTTGAAACTTGTTCCTAGCATGGTCCACAACCTCTAGACCCTCCCATGAATTATTATATTATTTATGCTATTTATTTTTATATTGTATTCATTAAAATTCAAAATTAAATAAATAAATAATAGAAATAATGGAAGATTTGATTTGGAATCTTTTTCTTATCAAATAATGGACAACAATTGAGACCTAATACAGATACACGCATCAGCCTCAAAGAACCCTAACACTTCTAAAAAAATTTCAAAGAGTGGTGCAACTCGTATTCACATTTGCAGCCAGCTTCAAAGCTTTCTAACCATTCCTTGGTGTTCCTGAGGTAAGCATAGGTAAGTATGGATCATCATCTATAGCCATAGCACGCTGAAACTCATCATGCATGACTCATATTTTCATAATTTTTCCGTCTTTCGTATTTTTAATTATAGCTCGTTTCAATTCGTTCTAACTCCATTAACATGATCACAAGATGATAAGGAATAGGTCTGGGCAATCGTTGATAAGCTTTGATTGCTAAATAGCCAAATGCCATTGTTAGGGCGTAGAGAACTGCAAGCTTCGTATCTCCTTGTACAAGGACTTTCATACTAAATGGACATCACCATTAGATTCGTCGCCCTCTAATTAGGGGGGTAGGGTCCTTCTTTTGCGTTTAACGTGGATATTTTGCAGGTTTGATGATTGAGGCCCGTCGGAGAAGACGACCAGAGTGTTGACTCCGGCGTCTCTAGGGTTTTTGACTCAGGCGAGGCATGTGTGGCACGATCCACCCTTTTAATTGGTCTATTCAAATTTTCAGGGGCACACTAAAGGGCGCACATGGACAATTCAATGTCTGCTTTGGTTTTCATATTATTTTGTTTTATTTCATTTATGTTCACGAATGAGAAGTGCAGCGGAGTGGTAAGGAAGAATGCATGTGAAGTGAAAGACTTGGGCTCGATACCCAGGTCAGGCGTTTTATTTTTTCTAACAGACTATTTGTAGATTTAGTGTGCCCAGATCCAAGGCATGCATCATAGGCCCCCAAACTCACGCCATCAGATCCCAATGGCTTGGATCCAACGCCTCTAAACGTTCAGCCCCATGGTGGACCTTCCAGATGCAACATTACTGGATCATACGTTGTAGTGGGCCAACATATCTGGGCCTTGCAAATTTAGCCAGCACCCCCCCCCCCAATTTGGTTTCTCACTCGAGGCTCATTTCCCTCTTTTTTTTTTAATTTACTTTATTTTCTTTTTTAATTAGTTTATGTTTTTTTTAAATTCATTTTTTTAATCATAAAATCAACAAAAAATCACCAAAAAATAGATTTAGGTTTTTTAATTAAAATTAATTCTTGCAAATTAATTTAATTTAATTGATTTTAACTTGCTTTCTTTAATTTAAAATTAATTAGAAATTAGGTTAAATCTCAAATTTTTTCATATAAAATACCAAGAAATATTTTTATTAAGCAGTTAGATTTTTAGGGTTTCAAACTTGTTCCCATCTTAATCTCCACGCGCTTATTATTTTCCATTTTACCATTTTTTCAATTTATTGTAACTGTTTCCCGGATTGTAATAGCCTAATTAGGATTTTTACTTTCCGCACTTTACATTTCAGTCAGTTATAACTGTAACTGCCCCAAGGCCATGTATTAGCTTAGGAGTTTTTATTTCCTGCAATTTACTTTTTGTACTATATTATATGTCTGTATATAAACTGCCAGTAAATTAGGTGTGTATGGAAAGAACTAACCAATCAATCTTAGATCACTAACATCAAGATAAAAATATCTGAAAAAAGCACACTATTGCACACTCACACCCCTAGGGTATCTCCCACTTTGGTTTCCTTCGGAAATGGTTATGTCCCTCGAACATAGGGATACCTTAGCAAAGACCCCTCAGTTTAAAGTCATCATAAAGATCATAGTCCCTCAATGTCCCTCGAGTTTCCTACGAGAAATGATATTGTCCCTCGATGTTGCCTATGAATATATGATGACAGTCCCTTCAAAATGCTAAGGTATCTCTACATGGTGCCTTCAAGGACCATAAACGTCCCTTCGATAGTCCCTCAACATCCGACGATAAGGCTACCTACTCACTAATAGTAGGATAGAACTATCTAAAGGAACAAAGGAAAAGAATGCCTTTTTCGAGTAGGTAGATAGTTGTTAAGTACTTGCTCAAGATCAATTCCTTTTTACACCACACTTTCAAAATTCTTTTCAAAAAATGCTTTATCACACTATTGAGGACTAATACAAGAGTTATCATAAAGCAAACAAAACCTTTTCAAAACACACAAACACGAAAGCAATTTTCAAAATGAGCAAGTACCTAAGAGCCCGTGGAAAACCACGGATGGAAGGGGTGCTAACACCTTCCCTTTCCATAATATACCCCCTTACTCAGAAAACTCTCGAAAGGTCTTTTTCTATTCTTTTCACCCTTTCCTTTGTTGGATAAAAGAAAAGTTGGTGGGGCGAATCTTGCTTACCGCAACATTTGCGAATACAAAATGCAAACCAATATTAACAGTCAGTTCTCCCACCGTATCACAGAACTGGCGACTCTGCTGAGATTAAAAGTGGGGTTTACCTTAGGATCTAGTTCATTTCTAATATGTTTTCTTTGTTTGTTTTGATTGCTTTATTTTTTAAGGGTACTGTTTGAGTTACTATAGATCCTACATCCGGATCTGGGGAAACCTTTTAGGTAAGTAGCAATAGATCGTGGAAACTGTGCATGGTATACCGACACGGTTGAAGCGATAGCTATGTTGATGCGACACTTTGGTGGGTACCGGTAGCCCTTGAGTTAATCAAGGAGAATACGAGGCCGCTGCATGGTGTCATGAAGCATCAACTGAGCTTAGAACCTTAATTGAACAACTTGGCCATCAAGACATAGTGAGATAGCCGTCTTTGGTGTATCCCCAAAGTTGGTTGATACTCGATGCTACACTCATTGAGATTTGACTCCCGAGTTTTATTTGGTGGCAAGTCAATTGTCTATCGGAATGAAACTTGTGAGAAAGATCAGTGATATTAGGATCCCTTAGAACCTGGTTACTATTTATAGGACATGTTGAACCAATCAAAACATCAAGAGGGTATTACCTTTAAACCCATGCAAGCCGTAAACGTAAGGTCTTTGTGTGATTTGCTCGGGCTTGCTATATCTGTGATTTCTTAGCATAATCATGACATCATAACATGGCATATCATACTAAACATTTCAAGGATTTTCTAGGGCTTATCTTTGTCTTGTTTTGTAGGACATGGCATCCGCTCACAGGAACATTATTCAAGTCAACCTTGTGAGGGTACCTCCTCAACTCAAGGAATTAGCATCATGGATTCCTGAAAGCTCTCTGTTGTATCCCCAAAATTTACCCTCCCATATTTCTCAAAACATTGCAAGAAAAATCTCCAAATAGCTCAAGGTTGCTCAAGGGTTGGTCAGACAAGCTATCTCCTAAGGCAGTCTACCCCAAATTAGGGTTTTGTGTTGCACCAAGATCCTTGAGTCCAAATGACCTAAATTTCTCACCAATGTACTAATATGTCCTCAAGATCATCCATGTCAAGTTTTAAGCCTTGCAGAGGAAGTTTGCTCAGTCAATTGCTCAAAGGTCCAAAAATCGACTGTGCAAGGGCAAAAGTCAACTGTGGTCCAAAAACAGTCAAACTTCAAGATTTTTTGTAAACATTCTCATTTTGAAGGATATTTTATCATTTTATCAAGGGTTGATCATGATTTATCAAGGATTTCTCAAAATTCATCAAGATTCAAAAGTTGCTAAATTAGGGTTTTGTAGGAAAAGTCAACCCAACTTTGACCAAGCATAACTTTCTCATACTTTATGAGAAATGACCCATCCAAAGCTAATTTTGAATAGGATACAATTCCCTACAATCCATCTTCATACCCCAAGATAAAAAAATTAACTCACAAGAAGTTATGAATTTGGACATTATAGGTCATTTTGAAAAGTCAAGAAAAATACCTTTTTTTCCAAAGCTTCTAACTTGAGCATGGAATATAAAAATGAGATGAGACCAAAAGGGTTAGTTAGAGGACACCTCAAGCATTCTAAAAAGTCCAATAACACTTCCAAAAGTTCGAAATTGAAGAAGTTATGCATTGTTGAAGTTGGACCTTTTTGCAAAATTGCTAAAAGTCAACTATCCCCAAAACTTCAATTTTTGCCAAATGGGCCCATTCTTTGTCACTTGTTTTGAGTTTGCATTGTAGCCCACGTGCCCTAGATCCAGCCATGTGTCCATATCTCATTTTTACTATTTAATTTGATTTTTATTTGAATTAACTTATTTTAAATCATATAAAATCATATAAAATCTAAAGCTTTGATAACACATGATTTTTTGGCTATTTCAGGCTCCAAATATAGCTATCCTTGCAATCAAATTCGTATCAAGTGAATCATGTGCAAAAAGATATGAAATCAAGCAAGTTTGGAAAGTTTTAATGGCGGAATCAAATCAAATTCATGAGCATTGATATGGAGAGATTTGGACCAAGTTTGTAGACCTAATCCAATGCACATTACATAAGGAAGCAAAAGGCACGAAAATAAGGGTTGAAGAGCATTGGTAGAGGCAGAACTGACTTTGCAAAAATCATAAAAAAATGAGAGATCAAAATCCAGGTTAGAGGCAGTTTCAGGACGCGAGAGTGGTCTCAATCGATTCCTGGCCATTCACACAAGTAACTGGATCCAAACCAAGCATTATCAGGTCCTCAAACACGCTGTAAGTCTCACGCTATTCACCCCTGTTCTTGATTTCGATTTGAATCATTCTGGCATCTATTGAACACACTAATGGCATATTTGTGATCACAAGAACATTTGCAAACTGATGGTAATAGCCAATTTCATTGATGTGCTCTGTATAGAAAATCACCATAGCTAGGGTTCCTTGTTCGTGTTTAGGGCTTTCTGTTTCAGGTACAATTGGCTCATAAGAAGAACATGGTCGTGATCAGGAGGTCATGACGAACTCAACCCTAGCCTTGAAAATCATTTTTATGGCCAGAGGGAGATTTTAGAACAAGGCTGCGATTTTTGCTGCGGATGAAAATCCGCAGGTAATTTTTACAGGGGTTTAAGGACAGGGACAATAAGGTGTCCTCCGTCCATTGGTCCATTCAAACCAAGCGCACCGTTTTTTTAATTTTTTCTGGCATTGGAATTGTTTTGTTATATTATTATTGATACCTATTATGCTAACAACTAAAGCAGCATGGTGTAGTGGCAAGCGAGTGATGTATTCTCCTTCAGGACCTGGGTTCGAATCCCAGGTCCTCCTCTTCCTCAATATTATTTCTTTTCAGGTTTTCCAGTACATGCGCCTATCTGCAGTCCACCATAAGCCAGGTTAATGCATGCCTACTGGATCATAGAAAGTCAAACGAGCCAACACTAATGGGCCTAAAGAATTGCTATTAACACCTTCAAATCAGGCCCAACTTCTCTTTCTTTTTTTTATTTTATTTAATTTAATTGTTTTATTTTATTAATTTTCTAACCAATCACAAAATTCTTTTTTTTATCAAATAAAATCACAAAAATATTTTTATTTCAATCAAATTTTAAACTTTTATTTTTCTTAATAAATTTATTAATTGATTAGGTTTTTTAATTAGAAAAATTTAATTCATTTTTTGTAAATAATTTTAATTAATTAGATTTAATTAGATATTAACCACTAATTTAATCATTTTTAATTTCTTTCCTAAATAATAAAAAAACTCCAAAAATAATTTATTTTTTCATTTAATTAATTAATTTAATTTAATTTGGTTATTTAATTTAGGATTAGTTTCTTTTCTTAAAATAAAAACAACAAAAAAGTATTTCTTTCAAAAGGGTCAAAACCCTAATCATGCGTCCGATTTAATTTTGCGTCGCGATTTACTTTTCCTTATCCAATTATGTATCTGCTTCTGGATTGTAATAGTTAAATAGGACATTTAATTGTTTTTATCGCTTTACTTTATTTTTCAAAAGGGTTTGTCTTTGGCGATGTAAATACCCGACGCCTTGTAATTTAAATTCCGCATTTTATTTCCGCAAATTATAACTGCTAGATGTTTGATAATAGGGTTTGCATGACAAGACTGAATGTTAATCTTAAAATCAAATTAGATCACTTTTAACATGTGCAAAGAAAAAAATAAACTGAAAACGACACACTCGCACATGCGCACTCTTAGGGTACACCCCACTTGGTTGCCTTCGTATGCGATCATTGAGTATAGGTCACTTTAGAAGTCGACCTCTTGTCTAAAAGATCATAGTCGCCTCGAAATGGTTGCCTCGAATATTGTTGCCTCAAACAAATGATCTAAGACATTAGGGTTACCGCTAAGGTGTCCTAACATTGCTTTAGTGACCGTAAGTCCCGCATTCGAATTGACCATTAAACTCCGACGATGGTGCTACCTACTCATTAATAGTGGGATAGCATTTTCTAAAGGAAATTAGACTAGAACGATTCTTTTTTTTCGAGTAGGTAGATGGTTCTTAGATACTTGCTCTTTCAAAAACAAAAACTTTTCACACTTACACTCCTTTTCGAACAAAGTTTTCAAAACACTTCATTACACTCTTGAGGACAAAAGCAAGAGTTAAATCGAAGCTTTAAAACAAAAACTTTTTCAAACCCACAAGCACAAAGAAAAAGATTTTGAAAACAATTGAGCAAGTACCTAAGAGCCCGTGGATAACCACGGATAAATGGGTGCTAACACCTTTCCTTTCTATAATCTACCCCCCGGACCCGAGAAATATCTCGAAAAAAGGAATTTTTCTGTGCTTTTTTCCTTTCCTTGTTGAATAAAATAAAAGTCGGTGGCGACTCTTGCTTACCGCGACATTTTGCAAAAACAAACGCAAAACGCAAACCAGCATTTCAAAACAGTCAGTTCTTCCCACCGGATCACACTCTCCCTTCACTGAAAGACATGGTCGACTTCTCAACTTAGTCACCTCAAACTCTGACGAAGAAATGATAAAGGTGCTCTTTCAGTTCTTTGACCCATTACATCACTGCTTCACTTTTCCCGATTACTAGTTAGTGCCTACTATAGAGGATTTTTCTCAGTTATTGGAGGTACCTATACTTAATCAGTTACCATTCAACGGTATGGAAAGAGACCCAAAGCCTGAAGAGATTACTCAAGCTCTATCTTTACAACGGTCTGATGTAGTGGAAAATTGGGAAACTAGAAGAGGCATCAATGGATTTTTAGCTAAGTTTCTGTTTGAGAAAGCTCACCATTTTTGGGATACCCTGGATTTACAAGCTTTTGAAGAAGTGTTAGCTCTGCTCATCTATGGGATGGTACTATCTCCTAATTTGGACCAACTCATGGATGTGAATGCGGTCAAGGTTTTTCTGTCTCATAATCCGGTACCTACTTTACTTGGAGATATTCTACACTCTCTGCATACTCGCACTCTAAAGAGAAGAGGGACCCTTTTGTGTTGCACTCCTCTACTGGATAGGTGGTATATTTCGCACATACCTCAGTCTGTTTTGAAGAATGAGCAGGGTATGAGATGGTCTCATAGGTTGATGTCCCTTACACATTCAAATATTCATTGGTGTTCTCGATCCTTGGAGAATGTTACCATCATTGATCGTTGTGGGGAATTCCCTAATGTCCCTCTCTTAGGCATTAGGGGAGGAATCACTTATAATCCCTGTTTGGAATTGCGACAATTTGGTTATGCTAGAAGGGATGGCCCTCATGATGCACTCATCCAAGGAATCATCTTTGACTATGAGAATGATGTTCAAGGTGATCGTAAGAGGTTCATTCAAGCTTGGGGCATGGTAAACATAATTGATAGCAAGACACTGGGGCATAAGAATTCCATCCCTCTTGAGCCTTACCTCAAATTGGTGCGAGCTCGTGCTCAATGTCTTATGATGCCTTACCCCGCTGTCTTACTTGTGATTATGGATCCAATTGTTGAGGGAGACACTCCTTACATTGTTCTTCATCCGGACATGCCAACTGATTTCGAGGAGCTACGGAAATCCTGGACCCAACTCAAAGAAGAATGTGATACCTTTGTGTTGTACCCCAAAATTTGCCCTCCCATATTCTTCAAAGATTTGCCAAGTCAAGCTTCAAAATCTCCCCAAGGGTTGCACAGTCAAGGGTCTCCTAAACAGTCAAGATTAGGGTTTTGGTTCTGATCAAGAAAATGAAGTTTCCAAGGGTCCAATCAAGTCTCATATGCCTACAAATATGGTCAAGCATCCTCATACCAAGTTTCAAGACTTTCAGCACAAAATTGCATAGTCAAAACCCTAATTGCACTACAGTCAACTCTAGGGGCAAAATGGTCATTTGGCAGTCAAAAGTTCAAATTTTTGGTCAACATCTCATTTTGAAGCCACAAACATCATTTGATCAATTCTTGATCATGATTCTCAAAGCTTGGCTCAAAAATTATCAAGATGCAAAAGTTTCCTTATTTGGACAGCTGAAAAAGTCAACTGCAAATTGACCAGGGCATAACTTTCACATGGATTATCAGAAAAATTCCATCTAAAGCTCATTTTGAAGAGAAAGACATTTCCTACAACTCATCTTCATACTTCAAGTCCAAGAAATGCTCTCACAAAAAGTTATC
The DNA here is from genome assembly GCA_948472305.1 of Vicia faba. Taxonomy (NCBI): domain Eukaryota; kingdom Viridiplantae; phylum Streptophyta; class Magnoliopsida; order Fabales; family Fabaceae; genus Vicia; species Vicia faba. The sequence continues at coordinate 467,446,847 of OX451735.1, read as the reverse complement.
AATTTCAACATTATAGGTCATTTTCAAAAGTCAACAAAAAGGGACTTTAAGTCAAAGGCCATAACTTGAGATTGGTAAATCAAAATGACATGGGACCAAAGACATTGTTTAGAGGACTTCAAGACCTTTCTAAAATGTCCAAGAACATGATCAAAGCTTAAAAATTGAGCAAGATATGCATTGGAGAAGTTGGGAAATTTTTGTGAAATGGCCAAAATCATTTATCCTTGAAATTTCATTTTTGACAAAAGGGGCCCACTTTTTCCACTTGAATTAGCCTAGCCATGCTTCCCACGAGTCCCACCTTTTATTTCAGATTTTTTAATTAATTGTTTCATTTTTTATTGATTTTATTGGATTTAATTAATTTTAAATCTTTTAAAATCAAGAGAAATTCAAAAAAATTAATTTAAGGGAATATTTGGCTTTGATTAACCTTGAAGCACCATTATGTACATCCCATTTTCGTGCCAAGGCTCAAAGAAGCAAGAATTCAAAAAATGAGTCAAAAATGGAAGTTTGGTTTTGGAGGTTTATGGAAGATTTTGAAATTGATTGCTTTGCATTAAGAGGCCATAATTCCTCTTGATTCACATTACCTAATGCCTATACAATTGATCAAAAACGAAATTGAGAGATAGGCTGCACCAGAACAAAAAGAATCCATAAACTCACACTTGAGTTTTCGTCAAAAAAAATTGAAACTCCAAAATCTCATACAGCCATCTTCAAGGTCTCCTGACTATTCTTTCGTGTCTATAAGGTAGTATGTGACATGTTTGAACCAATTTCTATGGCCAATACATGCTAGAACACCATGCTCAAGGACATCAGTGTGTTTATCTTTTTGGTTTTGATTCTTACATTGTCTTATGATTTACTCTATTTTATTAATGCTAACATGTTTATATGAGTACATGGATTGATTCTGGTCCATCTTTTGAATGATTCTGTGTCTAGAATCAAAATCACCATGATCATGGCAAGCATGGTGAAGTTTCGGATTCTGGGTTATACGTCGTTTCAAGTTCTAAAAACCATCTCATTGAACCCAGGAGGCTTTGATTAGTGAGGAAGGATCTTTTATTTTCTTCGATTGTACTTAATTTTCATGTTTGATTTTTCAGGACTTTCAGCCACGGAAGAAATCCGTAGGTAAAACCCTTCGACCTAAGGCGACGGGCCAAAGGTTAGGGATGATATGTGGCTCATAACCATTGGACCATTTAAATGTTTATCCGGCGCGTTTTCATTTTTGAGATTTCCAGAATCCACGTTTTTTCATTCTTATATTTTTGTTTTCATTATAAATCGGATAAATGCGCTGGTACGGATGGTAAGTCTGTAGAGTTGTGATCTTGAGGTCCCGGGTTCAACACCCCGGGACCAATTTTAATAACCAGCATTTTCTTTTCTATTTTTAACAAATTTTTACTTTTATTTATTAAATAAAAATCAACTAAAAATATTTTAATTTTAAAACCAATCACTAGGCTTTAGGTTATTTTTATATTTCATTTTTAACTTGACATATCTTTCTCAATAAATCCAAAAAAAACAAAAAGTAGTTTTATTTACTTTTTATTTTGCAATTTTATTTTAATCTAAACAATTCTATTTTATAACAAAAATTACAAATAAATTTATTTCTTCTTAAAATCCAATTTCTTTATATAATTAAAATCACCAAAAATGTTTATTTTAATTTAAATGTAATTTCTGTTTATAACTTTAAAAAAAAAATCATTAAAAAAATATTTTATTTTTTCTTGTTTCTTTTTAATATTAATTTAAAAAAATGCAAAAAAATAAGTTCCTTTTTATTTAACTCAATTATTTTAATAATTTTATTTTAATTCCTTCAAAGGGTTCAACGCCCTCGCATTCGATTACATTTTTGTTTCGCGCGTTTTATTTATTTCTTTTTGTGAATATAATGTACTTGCTCCGAAGCCCTGTAATAGTTAATTAGATATTTATTTTCTGCAATTTATTTTAAATCGGGTCTGGATTAATTTGGCGTTGTAGACCCGCGCCTTTGTAATAGCGTAGGACCTTTTATCTTTTCCGCACTTTAAATTCCCGCACCTTTAACTGCTAAACAATAACATGAAAGAATGAATGCCCAAAAATAAAATCAAAGCGTAGATCACCAATGCATGACAAGACAAACAATAAACTGAAAATGACACACAATTCACACACCACCCCTAGGGTACGCCTCACTGTTGTCTTACCTCGAAAGGTGATCGTCGAGTAGAGGATGTCTTAGTAAGTCCTCATGATCCGGGAACCTGGCATGAGGGTAGCTTCTAAGGTGTCTTCCTATTGCTCCGGTGATCACCATGTCCCGAACCTCGAATTGACCCGAACACCTCCAACGGTGGTGGTACCTACCTCTCAATGGTGGGATGGCATTACCTTAAGGACATTTACACAGACTAATTCCTTAGGGTAGGTAGATGACTCGTAGATACTTGCTCTAATTCAAAACAAAATAAAAAACTTCTTTTCACACCTCACACTTTCAAAAAGCTTTCAAAAACAATTTTCCAAACACTCTTGAGGACTGATACAAGAGTCGATCTGAAACTTTCAAAGAAACTTTTTCAAACCCACACACTTTTGAAAAGCAAACAAACATTTTGAAAACACAAATGAGCAAGTATCTAAGAGCCCATGGATAACCATGGATAGAAAGGGTGCTAACACCTTCCCTTTCTATAAATCTACCTCCCGAACCGAGAGCAATCTCTTTAAGGAATTTTTCTGTGCTTTTGTCCTTTCCATTTGGAGAAAATAAAAGACGGTGGCGACTCTTGCTTACCGCGACATTTCGCGAAACCAGCTAAAAAACAGTCAGTTCCAGATCCACCGATCACAGAACTGGCGACTCTGCTGGGGACACTTATAAAGTGAGGTGTACCTTAGGACTAAGATCACTGTGTTTTCAATTGCTTTGATTTGTTTGCTTTAAGTCGTGGGACTGTCTTGGGAGTTCTATAGATCCTAACCCGGATCTGGGGATACCTTCTTAGAAAGTAGCAACAAGGCTGTGAGGGAACTGTGCGGGGTATACCGACATGGTTGAAGCAGTCTGCTACGTTGATGTGGCACTTTGGTGTGTACCGGTAACCCTTGAGTTCAATCAAGGAGAGTACGGGGCCTCCGCGTGGTGTCGTGAAGCATCAACAGACCTTAGGAACCTTAATTGAACAATCTTGGCCTCTTTAGGGTAGTGAGATAACTACTTTGGTGTACTCCAAAGTCGGTTGATACTCGATACTACACTCGATTAAGGGTTGTTTTCTTGGGATATTTTGATCGCCAGTCAGTGGCTAAATCGAAACGATGAACAATGAAAGCAATCCAATGATATTGAGATCCTTAGAACCCGGTTACTTCTAATAGGACAGGTTGAGCCCACCAACTTCAAGAGGGTAATACCCAGACCCCATGCTGGCCTGAACTCTAAGGGTTTCCCTTGTGTGACTTGCGTGCCTTCCAACTTGACTACTTGCATGCTTGTTATCTGACATTTGAGTTTCTTGCAGGTTTTGTTTATAGTCCTTAATTGGGACTCATAACAGGGTTTACTAAGTTTCTCGCAAGTTTTGTTTACAGTCCTTAAATGGAACTCATAACAGGGTTTACCTACATTACCCCACGCATAGCATAACATCATGACACCATGCCATTGCATGCATCCTACATAAGGACTAATCCATTTCAAGGATCTCAAGGGTCTGTGGTGCAGGTCACGATGGACCAAACTGCCTAGCCAGGGGCAAAGGGGATTTATTTTCCTCTAAGCCATGGTTGTCAGAGGCTATGACCCACTGGATATGGTGAGCCTTTGACCCTTGAAGAAGGACTCTCAACAACATGCAGTTCCTTCAACCAAGCTACGAAATTCAAATTCTAACAAATTTTCTTGTCTACCCCACGAGGTCCTTGAAAACATTGCATGCATATCATACATATCATTTCATTACAGGTACACTTGTTGCATGTCACTTACCTTCTTCGCTATTTATTACAGCCGTCATCATGAATCCTGAATCATCCGATGGACAAGCTATCGAGGCCCTCCAAGCCCAGAATGCCCAGTTCCAGGAGCTGATTATGAGCCTAGCCCAGGGTCAAAAGGAATTGAAGACTCTGATTCAGAAGAAGAAGAAGAAGAGGACTGTTTTGTTCAACCCTAGACGCAGATTTGGGAACACACTACAGAATGAAGCTGAGAGGACTACTCCATCTGCGGGGGAAGGCAGTCACCAAGGGAGAGAGGTTCCTAGCCCTATGGTTTCCGACACTGAGACAGACTTCAATGATGAACAGTACCCCCCTGCTGAGGATCGGTACAAGCAACTAGAGGATCGTCTGAATGCCATGGAAATTCAACAAGTGCCTGGGTTGGATTTCGGGGACCTGGGTCTATCTTCTGGTGTGGTGATCCCACACGAATTCAAGGTTCCTTCTTTTGCTAAGTATGATGGGGCATCCTGTCCCAGGCTGCATCTCAGATCTTATGTGCGGAAGATTCAACCATACACTATGGACAAGAACTTGTGGATCCACTTCTTCCAGGAGAGTCTTTCAGGGACTCACCTCGAATGGTTCTATCAGCTGGATGGGACCAAGGTTCGTAACTGGGAGGAGTTGGCTACTGCTTTTTACAAGCAGTATCAGTATAATGCCGACCTCGCTCCTACACGTACCCAACTCCAGGGTATGTCGTTAGGATCGAGAGAAGGTTTCAAAGAATATGCGCAGAGATGGAGGGACCTTGCTGGGAGGGTACAACCACCTTTGACCGACCGGGAACTCGTTGATATGTTCTTAAGAACCCTATCCAGGCCGTTCTTCAATTATCTCATTGGTAATTCATCTGCAGGGTTTACCAACCTCATTCTGACTGGGGAAAGAATCGAAGCTGGTATCAAGAGTGGGAAGATTCAGGAGGCCACACCTTCAGATACTCACCAAAAGCCTTACATGGGCAAGAAAGAGTCTAATGCTGCATACGGTCAAAAGAGTCGTCGTGACCAACAGGCAGGGGCAGTCATGATCTCTGGTTCTGCACCACGCCGCCAACCACAAAAGGGAAATCAGCGAAAGCCGGACGAGCCTAAAAGACAATTCACCAACATCAACATGCCATGGTCACAAGCATTGCAGCACATGTTGAAAATGAACCTGATTGCGGTGATCAACCCTCCTGCAAATCCCAAGACCTCCTCTCCAAACTACAATCCAGAAGCAAGGTGTGCTTATCATTCTGATAGCCCGGGGCACGATACTGAGGACTGTTGGGCGCTGAAGTATAAGATCCAGAATATGATCGACGCTAAGGAGATCGAGTTTGAGCCTGCTGAGACTCCCGTTGTGACCACTGCCCCTTTGCCAAAACATGGCTAGGATTGAGAGATTTTTGTTCATTTGAATTCAAGTTGTATTTTCTTGTTCAAACAAACAATTATCATGTTAAACTCTTTTATTTCATGAATGCATTACACATGTCTGTCTTGAATTAATTATGTTTACCGTACTTAAAACTGCTTTCATATTTTGTGATGATCAACTCTTGACTGAAAATTCTAAGCCTCTTGAGGGAGGATGACGAAAACGATACCACGATCTTTACAGTATGCTTTTGAACAGACCCCGCTGATGAGGTACAGGCATTGTTTCAATCCCTAAACACTGGAGTTATAAGGAAGATAATCCCTCGTCGACCCCTTTGAGCCAAAGAAGTAGGAGTTTTTCTTTTCGAAAATTAAAACCCTTAATCATAACCTGGGGCAGGGTAGTTCTCTCAGCTGATCCAAGTGCACAACGAATGGCATCAAAAGAAGTCCTTCTGAAACAAAAGACAGTGATGGTTCTAAATAACCATAAAGATAGGAAGTCATTATATCTCAAAAATAAAAAACCAATAAGTCAAAACCTATGAAGGAGACTTACAAAACTGGGGCATCCCGCTGACTGTAATCACAAAAGAAACAGTTCAGGCAAAATTTAGGGATAGCAAAATCAAAAAGAAAGAGGTCGCACAAACCCTCAACAAAAACAAAAAAAAAGACTGCCTATTCAGAATGAATCATCAATATCTGAATCATCATTGGAACATCAAGGCAAAGACTCAAACAAAGTCTAGCGCACGATCGACTGAGTTTAGGATTGAAGAACATCACGAAGAGCGGGTGGGTACAAATAATTTGAGCCTTTATCCTTTGTTTCTTGAACCATGAACCAGGCCACGTTATAACCCTTAAAAGTCCTAGCTGAAGCATGGGTTAGTTCGAAAGCATACTGTTACGAAAAGTATCCTGACTCCTTAAGGCTTGCGGTAAAATAACGAGTTGACATCACATTTTACAAAATTTGCTGTTTTTACTGAAAAAATGCATTTTTCAAAAAAAACTTCAAGACAGACATAAGCCTTTTGCATTCTTAAAATAACCTTGTTTGCATATGACTATTTGTTTGAACAGCAGAGAAATTCGCACGACGAACATCTAATGAACAAAAGTCCTCTCAACAAAGAGATCACCTCAAGTGGAAGAAACACTTCCAATCAAGGGGCATGGCATGATCAGTGTCTATCATCTGGGGCAGTCCAGTCAAGATTCGAGGAATCTCTCAAGGCCAACTAGCTTGGGGCAAACCTCCTCCCGAGTCACTGGTGGCATTCCAGCAACGAATCTTGCACGATCGGACATCTTCTGGTAGCAGGGCAACACAACACTATCAACAGGGGCACCCCCATACACCCTGAGAGCGTGGACATAGTCGAAAAAGAATACTACGCGTAATCAAAGACCCGCTAGGTTGACACACCTAGGCAAAAATAAGGGCTTCCCGGCGAACCAAAAGGGTTCGGGCGAAATAAGGGATGAAAAAGAAAAATTTGTACACCCGGCAAGTCGAAAACCTGAAAAGGCGGCTTGGGCAAAAATGGGTATCCCGGTGGACTGAAAACCCGAAAGGGCGGTCCAGGCAAAAGTTAGGGATCAAAGCGTACGACTATGTCCCGGCATCTCGTCACTTGCCTACCAAAAGGAAGATTTGTCAATAGGCAGTCATCCAGCACCTCCACAAGATATCTTTTCCCCTCACCTCAGAAATAGGGGCAATAATGAGTCGTCCAGGCGATCCAGTTGCTCTGTCAAGGAAAGGTTAATACAAAGATGATTACCATCTACCTTTAGAAATTCCAGATCAAGGGTTAACATCCGAAACCAAACAGGACGATCATCCACTTGATCATCATCAGGCAACCCTACACCGGTTCCTTCTCAACTTTCAGACAAAGTCTTACACGGACTCATCCACAAGTAACCCTACACCGGTTCCTTTTCTTTCAGAAAAAGTCTTACATGGACTTATCATCAAAGTAACCCTACACCGGTTCCTTCTCAATTTTCAGACGAAGTCTCACACGGACTCATCTTAAGATAACCTTACCCCGGTTCATCACAAAGTCTTACACGGACTCATCCACAAGTAACCCTACACCGGTTCCTTTTCTTTCAAAAAAGTCTTACACGGACTTATCATCAAAGTAACCCTACACCGGTTCCTTCTCAATTTTCAGACGAAGTCTCACACGGACTCATCTTAAGATAACCTTACCCCGGTTCATCATGAAGTCTTACACGGACTCACCCTCCACAAGTAACCTTACCCCGGTTTCCTCCAGAAGTCTTACACGGACTTACCTCAAAGATAACCTTACCCCGGTTCATCCGGAAGTCTTACACGGACTTACCTCAAAGATAACCTTACCCCGGTTCATCAAGAAGTTTTATACGGACTTATCCTGAAATAACCCTACACAGGTTATCTCTTTCCAGACGTAGTTTTACACGGACTCGTCATCAGTAAACCCTACACAGGTTTCCTTCTCAAAACTCCAGATGTAGTTTTACATGGACTCGTCACCCAGAAACCCTACACAGGTTCTCTATTTTTAAGGATGTAGTTTTACACGGACTCGTCATCAGTAAACCCTACACAGGTTTCCTTCTCAGCTCTAGATACAGTCTTATACGGACTCATTGTCAGTAAACCCTACACAGGTTTCCTCCCTCCAAAGATGCAGTTTTACACGAACTCGCCATCAAGAAACCCTACACAGGTCCTCTCTTTCCAAAGATGAAGTTTTACACGAACTCGTCATCAAGAAACCCTACACAGGTTTCCTTCAACTCCAAATGCAGCTTCACGCGAGCCCAACCTCAAAGTAACCCTACATAGGTTCCCTCTTTCAACTTACAAAAAATACATCTAAAAAATTTCCCCAGTAGATTCTGGAAGCTTATCCCCCACAGAGCACGAACGCGTCCCCCGACTTTTTTTCAAAGGTTATTTCCCTACCAGGATATAACTGGGTTATCCCCAGCCAAAAGCCACAGAAAGATCGTTCTCGGAAAAGTCTTCTTATCCCCAGCGAAGTCTATTAACACTTCCGATACAACAATGATATCCCCAGCAAGTTATTATCAACATTCCAGCAAAGTATCTCTCTCCCCACCGAGTATTGCTTCCCAGCAAGATCGTCAGAGTACTTTTCTCCCCGCAGAATCTTCCATTCGCCAAGTTTATTCCCCAACGGAGTCATCTTCTCCTACCGGTATTCTTGCAAACAACATCCCCAGCGGAAGTAAAGATCTACTTGCCAACATCAGCCCAGGAGTGACTTCCCGGCACCCGTCAAGGATTTATTTTCCTAGACGAAAATATACATTCCTAAACATCACATACATCATTATAACATGCATAGACGCATCATATCTTATAAATCTCATCTATGTTGAGAACATCATTGCTTGGTCCATATCATGCATTGCATATGACTGACCTTTACCTTTCAGGAGAGATTCAGCTAAATTCTCAATCATATTTCAAGACTCTAAGACCTTATCTGGTTCAGTTAATCGACCCTAAGATTCTCTGTTTCTTATCCAGTCCAAGGCCTTCTCTAGTCCAGCTAAATCGACCCCAAACAGATTTTTATGATGAAGACTCAGTAGAAGTTATCAAAGGTTTTTCTCAAACGTCTGCTTTTGAGATTATAATTTCCTATGGTTCTCTCCCCAATGCTGCGGAGACGATAATTCCATTCCAGGTTTTTCTCAAACGCCCGCTTTTGAGATTATAATTTCCTATGGTTCTCTCCCGAACGGTGCGGAGACGATAATGCCAATCCAGGTTTTTCTCAAACGTCCGCTTTTGAGATTATAATTTCCTATTGGTTCTCTTCCCGATATTGCGAAGATGGTAATTCCCACCAAGATTTTCTCAACGAGCGTTGTTGAAGTTAAAGTCACCCAAGGTTCTCTCACCGTTCATGCTGAGGTAGTAACCATCCCTGGTTCATTCATCACCATTTGAAGCTCCAGATCCAGCTCCTGTAACCAGTCAGGACACATCTATGCCAAGCATCTGAAAATAAGCTCCTGCAACATGTCAGGTACTCATTTTTTCCTTTTGCAGGTACGCAAGTTCTCGCTAAGGAATCTCTTATGCGATCAACATCCAGATGGCATCTATAAGCCCATCATCCTATTCATCAACCTCTAAATGGCATCTATAAGCCCATTCCATCATCACACTGCTACTATGTGAGCGCAAATTTCTGGGCACTCTAGTGTTCAATCATCTTCCACCCTCGGATTACGAAAGGCACGTCAGCCAATCTGCATCCTCAGGTCTAAGAAGATTGAACAGGGGCAACTGTTGTACCCCAAAATTTGCCCTCCCATATTCTTCAAAGATTTGCCAAGTCAAGCTTCAAAATCTCCCCAAGGGTTGCACAGTCAAGGGTCTCCTAAACAGTCAAGATTAGGGTTTTGGTTCTGATCAAGAAAATGAAGTTTCCAAGGGTCCAATCAAGTCTCATATGCCTACAAATATGGTCAAGCATCCTCATACCAAGTTTCAAGACTTTCAGCACAAAATTGCATAGTCAAAACCCTAATTGCACTACAGTCAACTGTAGGGGCAAAATGGTCATTTGGCAGTCAAAAGTTCAAATTTTTGGTCAACATCTCATTTTGAAGCCACAAACATCATTTGATCAATTCTTGATCATGATTCTCAAAGCTTGGCTCAAAAATCATCAAGATGCAAAAGTTTCCTTATTTGGACAGCTGAAAAAGTCAACTGCAAATTGACCAGGGCATAACTTTCACATGGATTATCAGAAAAATTCCATCTAAAGCTCATTTTGAAGAGAAAGACATTTCCTACAACCCATCTTCATACTTCAAGTCCAAGAAATGCTCTCACAAAAAGTTATCAATTTCAACATTATAGGTCATTTTCAAAAGTCAACAAAAAGGGACTTTAAGTCAAAGGCCATAACTTGAGATTGGTAAATCAAAATGACATGGGACCAAAGACATTGTTTAGAGGACTTCAAGACATTTCTAAAATGTCCAAGAACATGATCAAAGCTTAAAAATTGAGCAAGATATGCATTGGAGAAGTTGGGAAATTTTTGTGAAATGGCCAAAATCATTTATCCTTGAAATTTCATTTTTGACAAAAGGGCCCCACCTTTTCCACTTGAATTAGCCTAGCCATGCTTCCCACGTGTCCCACCTTTTATTTCAGATTTTTTAATTAATTTTTTTCATTTTTTATTGATTTTATTGGATTTAATTAATTTTAAATCTTTTAAAATCAAGAGAAATTCAAAAAAATTAATTTAAGGGAATATTTGGCTTTGATTAACCTTGAAGCACCATTATGTACATCCCATTTTCGTGCCAAGGCTCAAAGAAGCAAGAATTCAAAAAATGAGTCAAAAATGGAAGTTTGGTTATGGAGGTTTATGGAAGATTTTGAAATTGATTGCTTTGCATTAAGAGGCCATAATTCCTCTTGATTCACATTACCTAATGCCTATACAATTGATCAAAAACGAAATTGAGAGATAGGCTGCACCAGAACAAAAAGAATCCATAAACTCACACTTGAGTTTTCGTCAAAAAAAATTGAAACTCCAAAATCTCATACAGCCATCTTCAAGGTCTCCTGACTATTCTTTCGTGTCTATAAGGTAGTATGTGACATGTTTGAACCAATTTCTATGGCCAATACATGCTAGAACACCATGCTCAAGGACATCCGTGTGTTTATCTTTTTGGTTTTGATTCTTACATTGTCTTATGATTTACTCTATTTTATTAATGCTAACATGTTTATATGAGTACAGGGATTGATTCTGGTCCATCTTTTGAATGATTCTGTGTCTAGAATCAAAATCACCATGATCATGGCAAGCATGGTGAAGTTTCAGATTCTGGGTTATAGGTCGTTTCAAGTTCTAAAAACCATCTCATTGAACCCAGGAGGCTTTGATTAGTGAGGAAGGATCTTTTATTTTCTTCGATTGTACTTAATTTTCATGTTTGATTTTTCAGGACTTTCAGCCACGGAAGAAATCCGTAGGTAAAACCCTTCGATCTAAGGCGACGGGCCAAAGGTTAGGGATGATATGTGGCTCATAACCATTGGACCATTTAAATGTTTATCCCGCGCGTTTTCATTTTTGAGATTTCCAGAATCCACGTTTTTTCATTCTTATATTTTTGTTTTCATTATAAATCGGATAAATGCGCTGGTACGGATGATAAGTCTGTAGAGTTGTGATCTTGAGGTCCCGGGTTCAACACCCTGGGACCAATTTTAATAACCAGCATTTTCTTTTCTATTTTTAACAAATTTTTACTTTTCTTTATTAAATAAAAATCAACTAAAAATATTTTAATTTTAAAACCAATCACTAGGCTTTAGGTTATTTTTATATTTCATTTTTAACTTGACATATCTTTCTCAATAAATCCAAAAAAAACAAAAAGTAGTTTTATTTACTTTTTATTTTGCAATTTTATTTTAATCTAAACAATTCTATTTTATAACAAAAATTACAAATAAATTTATTTCTTCTTAAAATCCAATTTCTTTATATAATTAAAATCACCAAAAATGTTTATTTTAATTTAAATGTAATTTCTGTTTATAACTTTAAAAAAAAAATCATTAAAAAAATATTTTATTTTTTCTTGTTTCTTTTTAATATTAATTTAAAAAATGCAAAAAAATAAGTTCCTTTTTATTTAACTCAATTATTTTAATAATTTTATTTTAATTCCTTCAAAGGGTTCAACGCCCTCGCATTCGATTACATTTTTGTTTCGCGCGTTTTATTTATTTCTTTTTGTGAATATAATGTACTTGCTCCGAAGCCCTGTAATAGTTAATTAGATATTTATTTTCTGCAATTTATTTTAAATCGGGTCTGGATTAATTTGGCGTTGTAGACCCGCGCCTTTGTAATAGCGTAGGACCTTTTATCTTTTCCGCACTTTAAATTCCCGCACCTTTAACTGCTAAACAATAACATGAAAGAATGAATGCCCAAAAATAAAATCAAAGCGTAGATCACCAATGCATGACAAGACAAACAATAAACTGAAAATGACACACAATTCACACACCACCCCTAGGGTACGCCTCACTGTTGTCTTACCTCGAAAGGTGATCGTCGAGTAGAGGATGTCTTAGTAAGTCCTCATGATCCGGGAACCTAGCATGAGGGTAGCTTCTAAGGTGTCTTCCTATTGCTCCGGTGATCACCATGTCCCGAACCTCGAATTGACCCGAACACCTCCAACGGTGGTGGTACCTACCTCTCAATGGTGGGATGGCATTACCTTAAGGACATTTACACAGACTAATTCCTTAGGGTAGGTAGATGACTCGTAGATACTTGCTCTAATTCAAAACAAAATAAAAAACTTCTTTTCACACCTCACACTTTCAAAAAGCTTTCAAAAACAATTTTCCAAACACTCTTGAGGACTGATACAAGAGTCGATCTGAAACTTTCAAAGAAACTTTTTCAAACCCACACACTTTTGAAAAGTAAACAAACATTTTGAAAACACAAATGAGCAAGTATCTAAGAGCCCATGGATAACCATGGATAGAAAGGGTGCTAACACCTTCCCTTTCTATAAATCTACCTCCCGAACCGAGAGCAATCTCTTTAAGGAATTTTTCTGTGCTTTTGTCCTTTCCATTTGGAGAAAATAAAAGACGGTGGCGACTCTTGCTTACCGCGACATTTCGTGAAACCAGCTAAAAAACAGTCAGTTCCAGATCCACCGATCACACTTTGAAACCCAATTCTACGCCAGCGAGAAGAAGGTTTTAGAGCTCACCAGGTTACTTCATGAAGAGAAGAGTATAAATGCTTACGTTGCACCAAAAAGGATGCGCCTGTGGGAAGCTTGAGTTTTTCTTTGCTTTGGGAGTTTATTTTTGCTTTGTTACTTCCTTTGTAAGCCCAAGAGGCATCATTGTGATCGTTAAAACTTCTTAATGCAATTAACATTTGTTCTCTTTCTGTTTAAGAAAATTTAAGTATTATAAATCCTTGAAAACATTTCATGCATAAATCATACATATCATTGCATAAACATGTTTCAAAGTAGGTTTCTCATCTTCTTCGCTATTTATTTCAGCAATGGCTCTCAAACAAACAGTGAAGGATCTACAAACTCAAAATGATCAGTTTCAACAAATGATCATGGCTCTGGCCAAGGGGCAAGAGGAACTGAAAGCCATGATTGTTAAAGAAAAGACCAAGAAGCCAAAGAAGCCAGCTAGTGTGGTGAATTTGGGAAGGAGGTTCAGAGGACCATTAAGACATGTTGTAGAACTATCATCTTCATCAAAAGAAGGAGACAATCAAGAAGTGGAAACAAGAGAGGAAGACCCCAGTCTAAGGGAATCTGATAATGAGACTGACTATAATGAGGAGCAGTATCCTCCGGGTTGAAAAATACAAACGACTGAAGGATCGTCTGAATGTAATGGAAATCCAGAGGGTACCTGGGCTGGATTTTGAAGAGATGGGTTTGGTTTCTGGGGTTGTCATCCCGCAGAAGTTCAAGGTTCCGGTGTTCGCTAAATATGATGGGGTCTCCTGTCCCAAGATACATCTCCGGTCTTATGTGAGGAAGATTCAGCCTCACACTGCAGACAAGGACTTATAGGTCCACTTCTTTCAAGACAATTAAACCGGGACTCAACTAGAGTGGTTCTACCAGCTGGAAGGGACCAATTATCCTAACTAGGAAGACCTGGCTGCTACTTTCTACAAGCAGTATCGGTATAATGAAGACCTTGCTCCCACCCGTACGCAACTCCAGAGTATGTATATGGGTTCGAGCGAGGGTTTTAAAGACTATTCTCAGAAGTGGGGGGACTTAGCAGGAAGAGTCCAACCCCCCTGTCTGATAGGGAGTTAGTGGATATGTTTTTGGGTACCCTATCTAGTCCGTTTTTCAATCATTTGATTGGAAGCTCCTCAACTGGCTTTACTAAGTTGATTTTGACAAGAGAAAGAGTGGAAGCTGGGATTAGAAGTGGAAAGATTCAGAAGGATGCCTCTTCAAGTGCGGGAAAGAGACCTTTCGTAGGGAAAAAAGAGGTCAGTGTTGTTTACAATCAACGAAATCAGGGCATAACTGAGCGCCGTCCAATGGTAGGGACTGCTATGATATCCAAGCCTGCAGTTACTCAACAATGAAACAACCAGCCCAAAGAAGAAAGACCTGTAAGACAATTCACTCGGATAAATATGACTTTGTCTCAAGTTTTACCTCACATACTGAAATCCAATCTGGTTACCTTGAGGGAAGCTCCCAAGAATCCCAACACCGCGTCTCCTCACTACAACCCAAATGCTCGTTGTGCTTAGCATTCAGAAAGTCCAGGCCATGATACAAACGACTGTCGGGCTTTGAAAAACAAGGTTCAAGACCTTATTGAGGCGAAGGAAATTGAATTTGACGCTCCTGAGATTCCCAATGTTATAACTGCTCCCATGCCCAAGCACGATCGCGGTGTTAATGCTGTTGATGATGATATGTTTGTTACTTCTGTTGAGGAAATTGTTACTACTCTCATGACCGTTAAGTGGAACTTGTTGCAAGCCGGTTTATTTCCGAGATGTGGCGAAGATTGCCACTTATGTTTATCTCTACTGACTGGTTGTTATTTGTTGAAAGCAGGTGTTCAGCGCCTGATGTATGATAAAGAGATTCTATTTGAAAAGGCTCCCATCACAACTGTTTCTTGTAAGGATATTTCAATTATAACCATTTCCACCAATCCTCCCAGGGTCTCCACCAAAAGAACCGTCAGGATTACATCTTCTCTAAAGTTGGCTCCCCTGATCATCACTATGTCAGGGCCAATCCCATACTCCTCGGACAAGGCTGTTCCCTGGAACTATGGGGCTGACGTCTATTACCATGGAGTCAAGCAAGACCTGTTGGCTGCTGAAGACCAAGTTTCTAGAAATACTGATCTCGACATTGGCAACATCGTTGGGACCAGCAAAATAACAAGAAGTGGAAGAGTGTTCTCCCCTGAGATTTCTCCTTCAAAAGCCGTTACTATTCCTGTGATCATTCCTACTGTTGTTCTTGCTGATACTACCACCGTAATTCGTGTGATTACCCTTGTTTCCACCCTTATCACCGAGTCGGCCAAGACTCGGGGCAAAGACACATTGATTGAGCCTTTCCAGACGAAGGCACATTCAGAATCTATTCTAGAGGCTTCCAAGAAGGAAATGGAAGAAATCTTGAAGATAATAAAGAAGAACGACTACAATATGGTCGAATAGCTGGGGCAGACCCCTTCTAATATTTCTATGTTAGCCATACTATTATGCTCCGAAGCTCATGCAAAAGCTTTGGTGAAATTCCTCAAAACTGCCCATGTACCACAAGAAACCTCCGCTGACCAAATTGAAGATTGTGTGGCCAGTTTGATGGGTGATAACGATTTAGGTTTTTCTGATGCTGATCTGACACCCAGAGGAAGAAAACACAATGATGCGCTGCATGTCTCCATCGAATGCAGTGGCACTACTTTGGCCCATGTTCTAGTAGATACTGGTTCATCATTGGACGTGCTTCCCATGAAGGCTCTGGACAAATTAGACTGCGAAGGTTTGACTCTGAAGCCCAGCAACATTGTAGTGAGGGATTTTGATGGATCAAAAAGAATTGTGAACAGGGAGGTGGACATCCCCATCAAAGTTGGTTCTCAGACCTTTGACTCTACCTTCTACGTGATGGATATCAGACCTCCTTATTCTTGTTTGTTGGGTCGCCCTTGGATCCATGGGGTGGGAGCTGTCATGTCCACTCTGCATCAGATGATGAAGTACCCAGTAAAAGGAAAGATTTTCATGGTACATGGTGAAGAGGAATACATGGTAAGCCACCTGAACTCTTTCAGGTATGTGGAAATGGATGGGGAGTTCATCGAGACTCCTTGTCAGAACTTTGAAGAGGTACCTCAGACCATGGTTGCAACTGAGACTGTTACCAATATGACGAAGATCACCAGACCTCCCTTGAAAATGGCTTCTCTCAAGGACGCCAAAGTAGTTATTGAAGAAGGTGGGTGTACCATCTGGGGCCAACTTCCTAACATTCCATACAAATCTGATAAGTTTGGTTTGGATTTCTCTTCAGGGGCTCAAAGGGCTGTTCGTCATGCTCGTGCTGGAGGACCTCCCCTACGTTCAACAACCATGGGGTCAATGCTTTAGAAGACAATGATGGTGACTATGACATGGATAGCTGGATCTTCCCTACTACCAACGGTGGACCCAGTAACTGGACGGCTAAAGACATTGTACCAATTACTTTTATTCAGAAGTAATTGTCTTTCTTGTTTTCGGATATGTAATAATTAAACAATATAAACTCTATGGCCATGTGTCTTACCCGGGGCACAATGGTTTATTTGTGAGGGTTATCATGTTTCAATCTCATATGTCATTAATAAAGCATTATACGTTTTGCATACAATTTGCGCTCTCTGTTTTTCTCTTATGCTTTTTACTTTGTCAATACAACTATGCTCTTATACACACTCACATATTAAATTGAAGATCCATATACACTCTGGATCCCATTGATAACGGTTCTGCTATTGCTGGTTATGACTTTGAAAATTCAATCAACCAAGCCGAGGACGAAGGTGAGGAAGATGGTGAGGTACCCAGAGAACTTGCCAGGCTGTTACAGCAGGAAGAAAGGTCTATACAGCCTCATGAAGATCCAGTTGAGACAGTGAATTTAGGCACGGAAGAGGACAAAAAGAAGTCAACATAGGTGCAAATTTGGAGCTTAGTGTCAAATAGTAGTTAATACGAATGTTGCATGATTATGTCTGTAACACCCTATTTCTACCTGGAGGATAATAAGAAAATCAAAGTTCAACATAAATAGGATGCTACATTTTCAACTAAAAATCAATCTTCATTTAATCGCATACAAACAGATACATAACACTTAACTCGGATGAACTGATAACAATCTGATTTATTCTTCAAAATCAAACAACTTTTTATTGATAAGCAACAAAATATACATACTCAACTTTAATTCACTTAACATCTTTTATTCAACTAAAACAACGTCAAGACAACAATTATTTCATGTAATCAACTTAAAAATTCAGCAAGTTAAATAATAATCAACAACTAAATATCAAACGTTCATCCCCCCGAGTGCTACGTATCAAAGCGACAACACCGGCTCTAACTAACGAGGTAATAACTATCCTTCTTGATTACCTGCATGTTACCAATAGAGGGCAACATTAAAACAGAAGGGGTGAGATATCTAACAATATAATAAAACGTATGATAAATAATATATTAAATTAGATCACATAATATCACCATTTCTCATCTTATAAACAACAATTATCGCAACAGAATACCAACAATATACACATTTACCGCATCAATACATAACTTCTTTATGCCATCATATAATGCGACTCACTACTATGCAAATGCATGTGGTACTATTGGAGCAGAACTCCCATCTCAAAATAATTGCCAATTAATAGAGGCATTAACAAGGCATAAGCCTTCATCTTAATATTCGCCAATACAGGCCATCTTAACGAGCATCAACTCCATCTTGAAATGCAATGTATGCGACACAATCATGAATGTAATGACAACACCATAATTATCAACATCTCAATCACAACATCATCGTTGGCCAGAAGCCTACATCTTAATAGCTGCCAATTATTAGAGGCATCTTAACATCTTTCATTAACATCATTCATTAACATCATTTATCAACATAATTCATCAAACATCATTTATCATCATAATTCATCAAACACCATTTATCATCATAATACGCATCAATTCAGCCATAACAACAATACAACGACATGCCGACAATGCTTCAACGTTGGCCATAGGCCTACAACATGATATTGCCTATAATTAATTAATCATTTAAGGCTTACCTCTAAATTACCAAACCTCTACATATTATTAATTCTGTAATACTACATCATTATCATTATTAATCTTACTGTTATGAACCAAACAATAATCTATCATCGTCTTATCCTCATCATTCTTCACAAAATCATCATAGAGAGTAACGCGGGAAACTAACTCTAGTCCTAAATTGGGTTACTAGGATTATCCTTCCTATTCTTCATTTTAATCATTAATAATGAAGTTCATCGCGTCCTCTATCCAACGCTTTGAACGACACCTCAAATGGAGTCCGTAAACTCAAGTTACAGCCTCTAGAAACGAACCTGCCAAAAATCAGACTACATGAGTCGACGCGTAATGTCTTGAGTCGACGCGTACTGGGCTTAACACTCTGCATGTATCAATACATAGTCCTACGTATCGACTCATCCTGAGTCTAAAAGCCTGCATGTATCGACACATGGCTTCTTCGTATCGACTCATCCTGAGTCTAAAAGCCTTCAAGTATCGACGCATGGCTTTTGGGGTCGACACATAATGTCCTGTCATGAATATTTTCTACGATTTCACTGTGTTTTCACTGCGGTTTCCATGCTTTAGGCCCTAAAAACATCCTCTAATCATAGTGTTATATGGTGGGAGAACTGACTCGAGGATTTGCGTTTGATCGCAAATGTTGCGGTTAGCAAGAGTCGCCACCGACTTTTCTTTTATCCAAAAAGAAAGGTGAAAAAGCACAGGAAAGACCTTTGAGATTATTTCTTGAGTTTGGGGGGTAGATTATGAAAAGGGAAGGTATTAGCACCCTTTTCATCCATGGTTTTCCATGGGCTCTTAGTTACTTTCTAGATCACTTGCTTTATGTTTGAAATTGTGCTTTGTGTGGTTTTTGAAAGTATTTTGTAAAGAGGCCCTTGTTTAGGCGATCTTTGTAATGATTCTTGTTTGTAAGAATGTATACAAAGATGTTTGATATTTTGAAAATGTTTTCAAGTTTTTAAGATGTTTGAAAGTGTAGGCGTTCGTTTTAAAAATAGCAAGGATGTTTGTTTTGAAATGGAGCAAGTAATTAGGAGCATTCTACCTACTCAAAAGTCTTTCTTGTTCATTTTCTTTTCCATTGACATTGTTGTCTTGCCATTGATTTGGTAAGCAACCCTATCTTTGGATGTAAACGGGACAGGCGTGGGTCATCGTATAACCATGATTTAGAAATGTTGCAAGGTATCTTAGCATTCTTTTTTGAGGGACTAAGATAATTTGTAAGGCAACTTAGATAGCGTCATCGAGGGACTATGATCTTATATTTGCTTGTTTTTGCTAAGATACCTTACATGCGTAACATGGCCATTTTGTATAAGGAAACCAAATGGAATAACCCTATGGGTGATTGTGTGCAAATGTATTATTTTCATGCTTGTTTTTGTCTTGAATTAAGGTTTTCTAAGTATTGGTTTTAGTCTTTCCATACAAACCTTAATTACTAGCATGTTATATAAAAGCGATAAATTGCAAAATTTAAAGTTACTACGCTACTACAACATTTGTGGGGAGGTGGTGTACAAATTGAATGGGGATTGCAAGAATTTAAAACCTAATTAGTCTATTACAACCATATTGAATTGATATCAATGTACAAGGAAATAAAAAAAATACAAAGTACAAAATGAATAAATGTACAAAAAAATTGCAAAATGCAAAGAAAACGTATCTTTGTTTGATTTTCATGAAAGAGAGATTTTGTCTTAACCTAATTAAATAAAGAGAATAATTAATTAAATTCGAATTTTATTAAGAAAATATTTTAAATAAAACCCTAGTTCTATTAATTAATCAAAATAAAATAAGTTTAAGAAAAATATTTTTGGTTTTTTTATATTTTGAAAATATTTATATTATCATGAAATATTTTTTAATCTTTTTTTTAATGTAAAAAATAATATGCTTTAATTAGTATGAAAGAAAATAACTAATAACCTAGTTTTAATTATATTTACAAGATAATAAGTAAAAAAATAAATAAAGTATAGTTAATAAAAATATTTGTTGTGAGAAAAAAAAATAAACTAAGTCAAAATATAAATCTATCATTTTATTGTATTTTAGGATTTTTAATATTAGTAAAAAAAATTATTAAGAAAAGCAAATAAAATAAAAATGAAAAAATAAAATAAACTGGGCCAGGTGTGCAAACAACCTGCAAGGGGGTTAGTCAGCAATAAATAAATAAAAACAAAGCAAGCCCAATAAGGCCCAACTGCTCAAAAAAGTCAGGAATGCCAAAATATGTAAAAAAAATGCAAAAGAGTACCACTGGGGCTCGAACCCAGGTCCCAAAGGTTACAAGTGAGCGCTTCTACCACTGGGGTGGCTATACATCCGTTAACATAAGCAAAACAATAAATATACAAGGCAAAATACGCTCTGAAGACTTCATCTTCAACCTCCAGCCAGACCAACTGTAACTTGTTCATTTCTCATCAAAAATGAAAATTGTAAACATGAAACTTGTACCAAATTTTCTTACAGTTTCAGAAATGTAAAGCATTAAAACTATAGATCAAAGATGAGCATGAATTTTAATGTCCCTAATCTGAACCATAAAAATCTGAGAAATTTCAGTTTCAAAATTCTCTAAGCTTAAGCAAAATTAATGGAAACTATGGACATGGTTAGCTTTAGGGCAATGATATCTACATATTTTGTTCACAAATAAATCATTGATGATGCCTGTATGAAGAGTTCCAAGTTGAGAAAACTTACCTCAAAACTGGAAATCGTGTTTTGAGTTGGAGCTTGTTTCAAGTGATGGTGATGATCAGGTTAGCTTCCTTGAGGTCCCATGAAGCTAATGCAATGATTAACTTGAATAATGGATGGCTGAAATGGTCTTGAGAAGTTAATGTGCAAAGCCCTGTTTTTGGAAATGGAGGATGGTGTTAATGGTGTTACAAAGCTCTGTTTCTGATTCTTTCCCGTAGAAGTCTTCTCTGGTTCAGATGAATCTCTCAATGATTTATTCTGATTCTTCTCCAGATCCCTGCCAATTCAGTTTAGATCTCTCAACAGTTTATTCTGATTCTTTCCCGCAGACGCTTTCTCTGGTTCAGATAAATCTTTCAACAATTTGTTCTGATTCTTCTTCAGATCCATGTCGGTTCAGTTTAGATCTCTCAACGGTTTATTCTGATGCTTTCCCGCAGATGTCTTCTCTGGTTCAGATAAATCCCTCAATGATTTATTCTGATTCTTCTCCAAATCCCTACTGGTTCAGATAAATCTCTCAACAATTTATTCTGATTCTTTCTTAGTAGGCACTTTCTCTAGTTCAGATAAATTGGTCAAAGATCTACTCTGATTCTCTTCAGTTAAAGAATATTCAAGACCTCTTTTGGTCCAGTTTAAACCTCTCAATGGTTTATCCTGATACTTTCCAAATGAACATTTCTGGTTCAGATAAATCGCTCCAAGATTTATTCTGATTCTTCCCAGTCAAACAACATACAAGGTTTCTGCTAGTTTAAGATAAATCGCTCCAAAGATTTATTTTGATTTTTTTCCAGTTGAAATCAAGTTTAGACTTAGTCCATTTTCTGTCAACAATCACCTTTGGATGGCATCTACAATCCCATCTCCAGAAAATCTCCATCATTCCTCCAAATGGCATCTATAAGCCCATTACCAATTCATCTTCGAGTGCAAATTTCTGGGCACTCTAGTGTTCAATCATCTTCCACCTTCAAGTCACGAATGGCGGATCCGCCAATCTAAATCTTCAAGTTTAAGAAGATTGAACAGGGGAAGCTGTTGTACCCCAAAATTTTCCTTCTAATTCATCAAGAAATTTCTCACAAGATCTCCTTTGGTTCAAGACTGCACTAGGGTTGATCAGCTCAAGACACCTCATCATGCTCTGATGACTGGAAATTAGGGTTTGAGATTGCACAAAGATAATTGAACCTTTAATGCCTCATATGACTTTCATGGATCATTATGGACCCTCAAGATTGCTCATGTTAAGTTTCAAGTCTTGGATCACATTTTTGCTCAATCAATTGATCAATTGACCTAAAAATCAATTGTATTAGGGAAAAAGTCAACTATGGCCAATTTATAGTCAAACTTCATAATTTTTGATCCATATCAACATTGTGAACTCATATATGTCATTTGATCAAGTTTGGACCATAAAATTCCTCAAGAAATTTGATCAGATAATCAAAAGGGTAAAATGGTCAAAATTAGGGTTTTGACTAAGAAAGGGCAAATTCTGATTTTTGACCTAGCAAATGGCTAATCGGTTTGAGATATGATCTCAAGGTTTCAAATGCATCATTTTGACCTAATGGTATGACTCAAAACTTCCTTCAAGATCAATTGATTGATAGTTGATTTTCAGTCAACTGATCAAAAGTCAACTGTACACTGGAAAGTCAAACTTTGACTTTTTGGTCAAAATCAAGTGTCAAAGATCACAATTCATCAAAACATGTCAAAATATGAAACTTGTTCATCAAGAAATCAAAAAGTCAAGATTTCATTTTGAAAAGTCAAAGTTTACAAACTTAGAAATATTTCTAAGTGTTGAAAACTTCATATTTTTTCACAACTTTGAGCCAATTTTTCACCATGATGCAAGATGATTCAAAGGAAACTTTCAACATGAAAGTTGTAGATCTCAATGAGATCTAAATCATTTATAAATACAACTTCTCCTATAAATTCATGGATTTCAAGTTATGATTTTGTGAATACATGTTCATGAAACTTGGAAACTTAGTGAAATTTTGCCCTAGTTTAGGCAGGATTTTGACCTAACTTCATGGCAATTTTTCACATAGTTCCAAGGGGAATTTTCAAAAGTGATCAACATAGAGGTTGTAGAGGATGTTACAAGCTTTCCAAAATGTCTAAGAACTCATTGATATCATGTTTAAGAAAGGAGAATCGAAGGCATGAAGTTGGCATTTCATTCTTGAATTTTAGGTCATTTCCATGATAAATAAGAATTCAAATCCATGATAGGCTGCACAATCTTTTCTTTGCAGGCCTCAAAAATGCTTGGCACTCTATAATTAATGTTTTTCACAGCTGTAAGAAGCTTCAATCTAAGCATTCAATGCATTGCCCATGCTTAATGCCATTTTGGGAAGAAAGTGCACATTTCCATTTTGGAAAAGTAGCTTTTATGCACAAAATCAGTTCTTGAGCTTTGCACTTGTTTTCTTCTGATCACACACAACCTCTAACCCAAAAGAAACTTGTCTAAAGCCTCTAATAACTAAGCCCATGCTTGTACTTTTCCTTGAAACTATATTTCCACTTTTCTTCAAAATCAAGTAAGATAACCATGACTCTATATCTTGCACTTCTGACCCTCTCAAGTGCTACAACCTTTTCCATACTTATGAACAAGTTATTTTCAAGCTAACACACAACTTCAAGCCTCCAAGAACTCTTTCAAACACCCTTGCTGCATATAACTGCTCCACTTGGCAATTTTGAGCCAAAACTCTTCATCTTCATTTCCACTCGTGCGTTTTGATTCTTAACCATCCAGAAACCTCACTTACATCATACACAAGTGATCCAAGCCTCTGTTTCAAGACTATAACTCCTCCATCACTATCCACCATTTCCAAAATTTAAGCTTGCAACTTAACTTGAGTTGGGAGTTTCGGCCATCCTCAAAGCAAATTAGGAGTTGGAACATATTCAAGGAGGTCCAGGCAAGCTACAGAAATCATTAGGCCATCTCAAAGGTTGCTCAAACTCCATACATGACTCCAGCTGCAAGAGGTAAATTTTCAAACTTCTATCTCTTCATACAAGCATCATTTATTTCTGATTTGTGAAGATAAGATGTAGATATCATTGCCACGAAGCTGTACATATCCGTAGTTTGCATTTATATAGCCTGAGCTTAGAGAATTTTGGAGTTCAAGTTTCTGAAATTTTTAGGTTTTAAATTAGGGCCAGAAAAATTCTTACTCATCTTTGACTTTTAACTTTAGTTATTTATATGGTTGGATTCGTGGGAAGAAATGACACAACATTCATGTTTGTGCTTTCCATTTTTATTGAGAGATGAAGAAGTTACAGATACTCTGGCTGGCTTAAGGTTGAAGATGAAGTACAGGCCTTGGAAGCATTATATGTTATGTATTTATCATTTCACATAAGTAAACGGATGTATAGCCACCCCAGTGGTAAGGCAGCACGCTGGTAACCAAGACGGCGTGGGTTCAACACCCAGCGCACTACCTTTTGCTTATTTTTTTCATATTTTTTTTGTTTGTAGCACCTGGGCCCCATAACTTAGGGCTTTCATTATTTTTGCTGACTTTTCCCCCTGATTATGTTTCATACCCTCCTGTCCTATTTTATTTCTTTATTTCATTTTCATTTTATTTTTATTTTACTTTCATATTTTCTTGTTATTATTTTTTTATTACTAATATTAGTTTTTTTATTATTAAAAATAAAATCCAAAAATATTTATTTTATTATTTTTGCACTCATATTTCATTTTTCTTTATAAAAATTAAAAAGAACACAAACAATTTTCTTAACAATTCAATTTCTTTCTTTTATTAATATTTAGATAATTAGGTTTAATTATTATATTATATTATTTTCTTGTAAATTAAAATTAATTTAGAATTTAGATTTATTTTAATTAATTAGTTTTTTTTATATATTTTTATATTATTCTTAAAACCTTTTCATAAAAAACCCTAAAAAAATCCTTTTTAGTTAATTTATTTTTTTTAATTAGTTTAAGTTAATTTCATTTGACTTTCATTAATTATTTTCTTAATTAGGTTTAGGTTAAAATCCTTTTTTATTTTATTTACATTCATGCATTTTATTTTCAATTTTGTACAATATTCAATATGGTTGTAATAGTTAATTAGATTTAATTTTCTTGCAAAATCCGCATTTGAAAATTTGTACACCCCTCCCCTATTGATGTAATAGCTTAGTATTTTTATTTTCCGCAATTTAATGCTTTTATATATAAATGCTAGTAAATTAGGGTTTGTATGGAAAGATTAAAATCAACAAGTTAGCAAACCCTAATTTAAGACAAAACAATGCATGTAAATCAATACACTTTCATACTTACACCCTTAGGGTAAATCCACTTTGTTGCCTTATAAAATAGCCATGTTATGCATGTGGGGTATCTTAGCAAAAACAAATCAAAAATACAAGATCATAGTCCCTCGATGACGCTATCCAAAGTTGCCTTTCAAAAATGATCTTAGTCCCTCAAAGAAAATGCTAAGATATCTTACAACATTGTTATTCATGACTATACGATGACCCTTGCCCGTCCCTTTTACATACAAAGATAAGGTTACTTACCAATCCATGGTAAAATAACAATGTCAAAGGAAAGAGGAAATAAACAAGAAATACTTTTGAGTAGGTAGAATGTTCCTAGTTGCTTGCTCATTTTCAAACCAAAACATCCTTGCTATTTTAAAAACAAACACCAACACTTTCAAAACATCTTTCAAACTTGAAACATTTTCAAAATATCAACACTTTGTATACATTCTTACGAACGAGAATTATTACAAAGTTTGCCTAAACGATGGCGCCTTTTCGAAATACATTCAAAAACCACACAAAGAACATTTTCAAACAAAAGAAAGTGATCTAGTAAGCAACTAAGAGCCTGTAGATAACTACGGATGAAAAGGGTGCTAATACCTTCCATTTTCATAATCTACCCCCCGAACTCAAGAAAATTTCTCAAAGGTCTTTCCTATTCTTTTCAGCCTTTCCTTTTGGATAAAAGAAAAGTCGGTGGCGACTCTTACTATCCGCAACATTTGTGATAAAACGCAAAATAACCAAGTCAGTTCTCCCACCGTGTTACAGTAATGAAGAATGAATTAGGTTTAAGATTGAACCAGAGATTAATGTCTCTTTCTCACTCTGACATCTATTGGTGCCCTCGCTCCCAAGAAGACATCTCTTTTATTGATCGTTACGGAGAACTTCCCAATGTGCCACTCCTTGGCATTAAAGGAGGAATCACTTACAACCCTACTTTGGCTTTACGTCAGTTCGGCTACGCCTGGAGGGATAGTCCTCATGATATGCTCATTCAAGATATTATGTTCGACTATTCAAATGATCTACAAGGTTATCATCAGAGGTTCACCCATGCTTGGGGAATGGATAAGAAGACTGATAACATGACTCTAAGGCACAAGAATTCCATCCCTTTGGAGCCATACCTCAAATGGGTGTGAACCCGTGCTCAAAATATTATTATGCCGTATGCTGCTATCCTACCAGTGATTTCAGAGCCTATTGTTCAAGGGGTCGAGTCTCGCATCATTCTTCATCCTGATATGCCAACAAACTTCGAAGAATTGCAAAAATCTTGGATACAACTCAAAGAAGAACGAGATACCTTTGAGTCCCAATTCTATGCCAGTGAGAAGAAGGTGTTGGAACTGACAAAGCGGCTTCATGAAGAGCAAAATATCAGTGCTTACATTAGCACCAAAAGGAAGCGTCCTTGGGAGACTTAGAAGTTTTAGAAGTTTCTTATTTGTTATTCCTTTGTAAACTTTGATTTCATCCGAGATTACTAATAAAAATTCTTTGTTTCTGTTTTGGTTAAAAGAGTTTAAATCCTATAAAGTCTTTGAAAACATTGCATACATATATCATACATATCATTACATGAACAAGTTTCAGGACAGGTTTCTTATCTTCTTCGCTGTTTATTTCAGCAATGGCTCTTGAGCAAACAGTTAAGGAGCTTCAGGAACAGAATGCCCAATTCCAAGAAATGTTCCTGCATCTGGCCAAGGGACAAGAAGACTTTAAAGCTCTGATTCTCAAGGACAAGAAGAAGAAAAAGAGGCCAGTGGGTGTTATAAATTTGGGAAGAAGGTTCAAAGGACAAGTAAGGCAAGCTTCAAAGCTAGCAACTCCATCAAGAGAGAGAGAGAGAGAGAGAATCAGGAAGGAGAGACAAGAGATGAAGACCACAACACGAGGGGGTCTGAAGAAGATGAACCTGACTATTCTGAGGAGCAGTATCCTTCTGTTGATGATAAATACAAACACCTGGAGGATCGGCTCAATGCCATGGAGATCCAAAGAGTGAATGGGTTGGACTTTAAAGAGCTAGGACTGGTCTCAGGGGTGGTTATCCCGCGGAAGTTCAAGGTCCCTACATTTTCTAAGTACGACGGTGTCTCCTGCCCTAAGCTACATTTAAGGTCGTATGTCAGGAAATTTCAACCCGCACTACTGATAGGGATTTGTGGGTACACTTCTTCCAGAAAAGTTTGACAAGAACTCATCTGGAATTGTTATATCAACTAGAAAGAACCAATGTGCATAATTGGTAGGATTTGGCTGCTGCTTTTTATAAGCAGTACCAATATAATGTTGACCTCTCCCCGACTCGTACACAGTTGCAAAGCATGTCTATGGGTTCCGGCGAGGGCTTTAAGGACTATGCCCAAAAATGGTGAGACCTTGCGGGAATGGTCCAGCCTCCATTGTCTGATAGAGAGCTAGTGGACATGTTCTCCGGCACATTATCAGGGCCATTCTTTAACCACCTGATTGGAAGTTCTTCAGCTGGGTTTACAGAATTGATCTTGACAAGTGAACGAGTTGAGGCTGGAATTAAAAGTGGTAAGATACATAGGGATACATCCTCCAGGACTGCAAAGAAACCATTCACAGGGAAGAAGGAGGCCAATGCTGCTTATGGCCAAAGAAATCTTAACAAAACTGAGCATCGTCCGACGGTAGGGGCTGTTATGATTTCCAATTCTACATCAAACTGGCAACAGAATAATCAGTCCAGAACAGATAAGCCAAGGAGACAGTTTACCCGGATCAACATGACCCTATCTCAGGTTTTACCACACCTATTGAAATCCAATTTGGTTACCTTGAAAGAGGTTCCCAAAACCCCAACACTACATCTCATCACTACAATGCAAATGCTCAGTGTGCTTACCATTCTGAAATTCTAGGTCATGATAAAAACGATTGCTGGGCTTTGAAGAATAAGGTGCAGGATTTGATTGAAGCAAAGGAGATTGAATTTGACGCTCCTGAAACCCCTAATGTTATTACTGCCCTTATGCCCAAGCACGACCGTGGTGTCAATGCTATTGATGATGACATGTTTGTTGCTTCGGTGGATGAACTAGCTACTCCGCTCCTGACTATTAAGAAAAATCTCTTGCAGGCCAGTTTATTTCCGGGTTGTGGCGAAGGTTGCCACTTGTGTTTATCCTTACCTAATGGTTGCCATTTGTTGAAGGAAGACATTCAATTCCTAATGGATGATAAAGAATCATGTTTGAAAAGACTCCAGTTACAAGTGTTCCATGTGAAGATGTTTTTATCATTACCATTTCCGCCAATCCTCCCAAGGTCTCCTCCAAAAAACCTGTCAGGATTACATCTGTTGCGAAAGTTGCTCCATTGATAATTACTTTCCCTGTACCTATACCATATTACTTGGATAAAGCTGTTCCCTGGAACTATGGGGCTGGCGTCTATTACCATGGCGTCAAGCAGGATTTATTGGTTGTTAAGGATAAAGATGCTGTAGACTCTGATCCTGACATTAGTAATATCGTCGGGACCAATAAGATAACAAAAATTAGAAGAGTTTTCTCTCCCGAGATCTCTCCTCCTAAAACTATTGCTACTCCTGTGATCATCCCTACCGCTACTCATATTAATACTCCCATTACTACTCCTGTGATTTTTCCTACCGATATTCCTGTCAATATTCCCATTGTTACTCCTACTGTTACCCCTACTACCGAGTTGGCCGAGACTCGGGGCAAAGAGATATTGGTTGAGCCTGTCCATACGAAGGTGCACCCAGAAGTCATCCCTGAATCCTCTAAGCAAGAGATGGAGGAAATTTTAAATATCATTAAAAAGAGTGACTACAATGTGGTTTACCAACTGGGGAAGGCCCCTTCCAAGATCTCAACACTAGCCCTGTTATTATGCTCTGAAGCCCATGCCAAGGCTTTAGTGAAATTCCTCAAGATTGCTCATGTGCCACAAGAAACCTCCGCTGATCAATTTGAAGACTGTGTGGCCAGTTTGACTGTTGACAATGGGCTAGGTTTCTCTAATGCTGATCTAACTCCCAGAGGGAGGAAATATAATGATTCCCTACACGTCTCTATCGAGTGCAGGGGAAATACTTTGGACCTTGTTCTAGTGGATACGGGTTCATCACTGAATGTTCTACCCAAAAAGGCCCTTGACAGGTTTGATTGTGAAGGATTGACTTTGAAGCCTAGTAACGTTGTGGTGAGAGCTTTCGACGGTTCTAAAAGAATGGTGCATGGGGAGGTGGATATCCCTATCAAAGTGGGAACTCGGACTTTTAATTCCACTTTCTATGTGATGGACATCCTCCCATCTTACTCCTGTTTATTGGGTCGACCCTGGATCCATGGGGGTGGTGCTGTGACTTCCACCTTACATCAGATGCTAAAATACCCAGTCAATGGGAAAATTATCACAGTTCATGGGGAGCAGGAGTACATGGTAAGTCACCTGAACTCTTTCAGGTACATTGAAATGGAGGGAGAGTTCATTGAGACCCGCTGTCAGAACTTTGAGGAGGTTCCACAGACTGTTAATACAACCAAAACCTCTGCTAGTGTTCCAAAGACTATTAGTCCTTCGCTGATTATGGCTTCTCTGAAAGATGCCAGGGCAGTTGTTGAAGAAGGTGGGTGTATAATTTGGGGCCAACTTCCGGATATTCCCCACAAATCTGACAAATTTGGTTTGGGTTTTACATCAGGAGCTCAAAGGGCTGTTCGTCGCACTCGTGCTAGAGAACAACCCTTATGCATCAACAATCACGAGGTTAATGATTTGGAAGACAGTGACAATAGCTATGACATGGACCAGTGGATCTTCCCAACGGTCAGCGGAGGACTCACCAACTGGAAGGATAAATACTTTGTGCCAATTACTTTTATTCAGGAGTAATTTCCCTTTTTGTTTTTGGATATGTAATAAATGAATAATACAAACTCTAAAACCTTGTGTCTTACCCTAGGCACAATGGTTATTTTTTGATGGTTATCATGTTTCATTATCATATGTCATTAATAAAGCATTGGATGTTTTTACATACAAATTTTGCGCTCTTTGCCTTTCTTTTCTGCTTTTTACTTTATTAAAATAACTACGCTCTTACACACAATCACATATCAAAATGCATATCCACATCTATTGCACCCCAAAATTTACCCTCTTGATTTGGGCTTATGTTTCACCATAAGCATCATATTGCATTGCATTCATACATTATGACGGAATCAAGGTATTTTAGGTTATCAAGTCTTCCTCAAGTTGTGGGGATTGATTTTGCTGAAAAGTTGCTCAAGAAGAGCCTTATCATCTAAACCTCTGGATCATTCAAGCCCAAAGGTTCCACATATCTCAGGATATCTTGTCCACCTCATTGGATCATCAAAAGATCAAAGATTGTGTTGATTATAAGGAGAATCACTTTCTTTTGATTCATTAGTCAAAATTAGGGTTTTGGTTGATTAAGGCTATTGATGGACGTTCAAGTCTTGATTTTGAATCTACAACACCTCTTTGACATTGGAAATATCTTTGTGCAAGAAATTGGCCAAGATATCCAGAGGATTTGGAGTTTTGAAGATGATTCATCTTTCTCCTAACGTATTGACCAAAACTAGGGTTTGGGTTTTCATCAGGATTTCTTGAGAATTTTAATTTGAAACTCTACACATGGCCTCTATATGTTTGGAAGATCATATCTTTGAAACTTTGATCATCAATTTTGAAGAGAAGTGGATCAATTAATTCAAAGGGGCAAAATGGTCATTTTGGCCAAAATCAGACAAAGTCAAAGTTGGGCAAGTGAGATTTTGATCAATCATCAATTCAAGGGTGTACTTTTCATATTTCAACATCAATTTTGTCATAAAATTAAGGGAAGTTAAGTTTTGAGTTGAAACTTGTCCATGAAGAAACCCTAAAAAGTTTCTAAAAATGGAAAATAAGGATTAAACTTCAAAAATTAATAATTTATTCATCTTTGATCCAAAAGATGCAAATGAAATATGCTTGGAAAGCTAAGAGGATGATATTTCATCCCCTTTTGGTATCATGTCCAAATTTTCAAGGAATCAAAAGTTATGGTCTTTGGAAGTTCATGCCTCAAGGTGAAATTATAGGTCATTTTCAAAAGGCAAGTTTTTTCAAGCTCAATTTTGAGAAATTTGATGGATTCAAATGAGAAAACTTAAAAATATAACATTGTAGAGCTTTTCAAGAGATTTCCAAATTGTACTCATAGGCCTCTTAATTCAAAAGCATGGGCTCAAATTGAAGGAGTGAAGTTGAGACTTTTTTGTGAATTCATGCACACCATGCAATTTGCAAATTTTAATAACTTAATTTGTTGCCCTTTGTTTCACTTCAAACTTGGCCCATGGGAAAATGCTACGGAAATCCGTGGTTTTGCAAAAAGTGGCATGAAAATGCCTAATCACCAACACTTGATTAATATAAGGAATTAAGCATTGATCTTTTGCTAACCTCTTCCTGAGATAAAAAGACCTGAAATGCACGTGAAAGGCTCGAGAATGCACGAGGGATTTAAGTGCTTCATGTGCACACTTCACTTTTGCAAAAAATGGGATTCATTCTTTTTAACGGTTTCCAGTGTGAAAAGCCTATCCTACCCTCCTCCTCGTGCTCTATATATTGAGAGGCAAGCTTCATTGAACCTCATTGGTGCTTCATTTCTTCCCTGAGCTCAGAAAACCCCATAGCCACTTATTCTGCAAATTTCTTTGATTCTCTCAATTTACTTGCGCATTTTGAGTATTTCTTCTTGCATTCTCTTCTCCAAGTAATAGGGATTGTAGATCGAGGCTTGGTTTGCAACCAGAGTGAAGTAGACAGTAGATTCATTTTTTCCTCAAAGCTTAGAATTCTTAACTTTGGATCTTGATTTTTAGCCGTGCATTGTGTGATTTGAACTTGGAATCATGTTGTTTGAGGTTCATTAAGTGTTTCTGTAGCTTTAGAGCTTTTGATTTGATGAAATGTGCATGTATGATGCATCTGAAATTTTCTGCTAAGTGAGTTTTTGCCATTTTCATGAGATCCGTTCTTGATCTATGGTTAATTATTTGATGTGATTCGAATAGTATAATGTAGATGCCGTTTCTAGCTTTGCTTTGCACAAAATTTCATGGAAAATGGTTTAGAATTGAGCATGTTATGTTGATCAGAACGTGAGGTGATGGATCTGGTCTTGCGTGCATTTTCTCCCTAGCCAGAGGTTGAAGATGATGGTGTGGCCTCATCTGGTTGGCTGATTTGTTTTTTTTTATAATTTATTTGAATTTTGTATCATAACCTGATTATCATGATTTTATTTCTTGCTCAAAAAATGGTTGAAAAATTATGAAAAAATTCAGGAAACCTAAATACAATATTTCTAACCTTGTTCATTTTTTCTATAATTTTTGAAAATGTTTTGATTGGTTTAAAAAATTGTGTGATTATTTAATTGTTTGTTTAATTTTTATTTTATTTTTAATATTTTCTTTTATCTAAAAATTCCACAAAAAATGTTTTGAACTCTTAAAATTATTTAGAATTTGATTCTGAAATTTGTTTGGTATTTTTTTCCTATTTTTGATTAGAAGATTAATTTGGAAGTTTTATTTGATTTTTTTTGTTTCACAATTTTATTTTAATATTTTTTTAATCCAAAAATCCCCAAAAAAATTTATAGAATCTTGTTTTTTATCTTAGTATTTGAATATAATTTTGTTCTGGTCTTTTTCTGATTTTTGGTTAGGGTTTGCATTTTGGGAATTAAATAATGGTATAATGGTTTAATTGTTTGTATTTAATTTTATTTCAATATTTTTCTTAATCCATAAAAAAATTTATAGAATTTTTTTTAATTATAATATTTGAATATTAATTTTGGGATTATTTTCTTCTGACTTTTGATTAGAATTTTATTTTGGGATGTAGTTGATTGTTTAATTGATTAATTGTTTGAATTTGATTTTATTTTTGACTTTTCTTTAATTATAATAATATGGAAAAATAGGTATTCTGATCTCTTGGGTTTTCTCATGATTGATGTATATTTGTTTTGAATTGTTTGAATTTTGATCTTTTTAATTAATATTTAAGATTAAAAGTCAAACAATTAGGGTTTTGTTGCTTATTGTGTAAGTTTCAATTTAAAAATTAATATGCCCTGGATTTCCATTGGAACTTGGATCTTGTTTATGGTTCATAGATGGGTTGAGGGTTTAAATCTGATTTTTCTTGGATTATTTGAATTGGTTTGATATTTTTCCATAAATTATTTTGAAAACTTGTCTAGTTTGGTAGTTTGGCCAACTAGTTTTGAACTTCGGGCCTCATTTGATCCCCTCCTCAACTATTCATGAACTTAAGACTTTCTTTCTGACTTCTACACACTTCAAAGATGCTAAGAAATTTTTTGTGTGAATTATTGATCCTTGTTTCTACTTTTGATGTATTTTTGAAATGAAGGTGATCAATTGAGTTTGCATTCTTTATTGCAACTTGTTTAGTGGCCAATGAACTTATCTGAGGTGTTGTACCCTAAACTTTTCCCTCTCATTTCTCAAAGGATCACCCTGGACCCTCAGGTTTGCTTCCATCCAATTCCAAGCCTTGAATTACAAATTTTCCAAGAAAGTCATTCACAAGGGCAAAATGGTCATTTGCACATTGAAAAGTCAAACTTTGACTTTTTGGATCAAAATCAAGTTTCAAGAGTCATATTTCATCAAGACATGTTGAGATATGAAGTTTGTTTCATCTAGAAATTCAAAGGTCAAAATTACTTTGGAAAAGTCAAAATTCTAAATACTTAGAATTTTTTTCTAAGTGTTTAAGAAATATGATAAACTCAGAATTTCTGATAAGATTATCACCATGATGCAAGCTGATTCTGGAAGAACTCCTGGCATAAAAGTTATAGATTCAATAAGATCTAAAACATTGCAGAACATAACTTCTTTTAAAAATGTTGGGGTTTTCAAGTTATAACTCCTCAAAGACATGTCCTTGAAACTGAAGCACTCAGCAAATTCTGGACAGTTCCAAGACAGAGTTTGGTTACAACTTCTGGGCCAGTTTTCAAAAAGATTCAGTCAGAGTTTGCAAGGGTAATTCAAAGGGGATTTGCAAAGCATGTTGCAAGCTTACTGGAAAGTCTGAGAACTCCTTCAGAACATGCTGGAGCAAGAAGATATAAAGATCAGAAGTTGGATGTCAATTCTATGTTACGCTAAAGCTGAACTTTTGATATTGAATTAGGCAATGATGCAGAATCTCACATTGCAGGATTTCCGGTTTGAAAAATCTCGTCATCATTTAATGCTCACAACCACTTTTGGGTCTTTATTCAAAGGATTTCCCCACGTGTGGCATAGAAGTACCTTTACTGTATTGGAAAAGCAAACTTTTGTACAAAAATGTGCTAGGCTCATACGTTGCTTTTGCTTTTGAGGTTACCTTTCCTTAATTCCTGCTTACAAGTCCAGCTTAGGCGCTGCCAAAACTGCTAACTACCATACCTATTTGAACTGACTTCAAGAACAAGTTAGCGCCTAGCATATGATGTTGGTGCCCCTTGACCTCTCTAAACTACTAAACCTTTGCCTATAAATTAGACTTTATTGGCAACTGTAAAAGGGTCGGAAATTTGAGAAAGAAAGGCCTTGAACCCCTCCTAAAATTCCAAGAGTCCAAAAACTGCAAACACAAAATTCAAAACCTGTTAACTTTTGATTATTGCATTCAAACTCCAGTTTTCCTCAAGTGTTTCTTGACCAAAACCACCCATACAGTTTCTGATATACATTCAAAAGCCATCCTAACTTCTGTAGTCAAACTGTAACACACTCTCCATCAATATCCACCTCAAAGAAGTCAAAACTTTGCTCCTTGGCTGTTCCAGAATTATCCAATCATTCATAGTCCAAGTTGAAAGTTTCCAGCCTGCTGAGCACGTGAGGAAGCTGGTCAGAACATCACAAGTGGTCAGAGCCAGACTCCAGCTCACAGAACATTTTCCAGCTGCAAGGTAAGCTTCTACTGACTCTTGTCATATTACTTAAGCATTGTTAGACTTGCATGTTCAAAATATAATGTAGACATCCTGATTCTGATGTTGTATATATTTTGAGGTTTCTTGTATTTGCCTGCCTAAGTGGAGAGAATTTAAGTTCAGAACTTCTTGAAGAAATTAGGACTCAGAATTAGGATTAGCAAATTCATGCTTGCTTTTAACTTATAGTTCTGATATCTTTTGATTCTAAAACATTACGAAACTTGCCATAATGTTATACGCGCATCTTCTGTTTTGATGAGAAATGACTAAGTTACAGATGCTCTGACTGGTATGGAAAGGGACGCGAAGTTCTGCCAACGGCATCAGAACTTCTGAAATCTATTTTTTTCTCAACGGACCCATAACTTCTGACCTTCCCTATTTCTACTAACGTTTATTTCTATTTGTGCAGCACGCCAGAGTCAGAACTTCTGACCTCTTTTATTTCAACAAAGCTCTGATTCCATTTTTCTTTCTCCTTTTTATTTTTTCCATCATATTTTATTAATCAAAAACACAAAAAAAAAATTTCATATTCACATATCTTATTTTATTTATTTTAACATAAAAGATCAAAATATTTTCTTAAACCAAACTTATTTCTTTTCTTAAACGAAACAAGTCCATTTTACATTTCTTGTACATTCTTATCCATTCAATGTGGTTGTAATAGTAACTTATGATTTAATTTGCAATCCCCATTTGTAAATTTGTACACCCCATCCCCCTAATGATTGTAATAGCATATGACTTTACTTTTCCACATTTTTATTGCTTTCATGTATTGTTAGTAATTAGGGTGTGTATGATGAGATAAAAACAACAAATGGACAACCCATAATCAAGACAAAAATAAAGCATGAAATCAATGCACTTTCACACAAGCACCCCTAGGGTAAATCCACTTGGTTTCCTTACAAAAATGACCATATTACGCATGTGAGGTATCTTAGCAAAAACAAACAAAATACAAGATCATAGTCCCTCGATGACGCTATCAAAAGTTGCCTTTCAAAATGATCTTAGTCCCTAAAGAAAAATGCTGATACCTTGCTACATTGCTAATCATGGTTATAGGATGACCCACGCCCGTCCCGTTTATATCCAAAGATAGGGTTGCTTACCAAATCAATGGTAAGACAACAATGTCAAAGGAAAGAAAATGAACAACAAAGACATTTGAGTAGGTAGATTGCTCATAATTTCTTGCTCCATTTCAAACATCCTTGTTATTTTCAAAACAATCACACACATTTCAAAATATCTTAAAAACTTGAAAACATTTTCAAAAAGATCAAACATCTTTGTATACATTCTTACGAACGAGAATCATTACAAAGATTGCCTAACCAAAGGCCTCCTTACAAAATACTTTAAAAAACCACACAAAGCACAATTTCAAACAAAAGCAGGTGATCTAGCAAGTAACTAAGAGCCCATGGAAAACCATGGATGAAAATGGTGCTAATACCTTTCCTTTTAATAATCTACCCCCTGAACTCAAGAAATAATCTCAAAGGTCTTTCCTGTGCTTTTTCACCTTTCCTTTTGGATAAAAGAAAAGTCGATGGCGACTCTTGCTAACCGCAGCATTTGCAATCAAACACAAAACCCTCAAGTCAGTTCTCCTACCGTATCACAGAACTGGCGACTCTGCTGGGGACTATTCTTAAAGTGGGGTTACCTTAGGGCTAGATCACATTTAATTGCTTTCGTTGTTTGACTTGTGTGCTTTACATTATGGTTCTTTGTTTGGGTTTGGATCCTCTACCCGGATTTGGGATACCTTATAGGTAAGTAGCATTACATTGTGGAAACTGTGCGGGGTATACCAACACGGTCTAATCAATAGCTACGTTAGTGCAACATATTTGTGGGTACCGGTAGCACTTGAGTAGTCAAGGAGAATATGGGGCCGCTGAGTGATGTCACAAAGCACTAATGAACTCTTAGAACCTTTACTTGATCAACATGGCCTTTAGGACGTAGTGAGATGACCGACTTTGGTGCAGTCCGAAGTTGGTAGATACTCAATACTACACTCATTGAGGTTTTTATTTTTGGGATATTTCGGTCTCCATTAATGAGGCTTGCGCTGAAACAATGCCCGAGAAATAAAACCAGTGATATTGAGCTCCTTAGAACCCGGTTGCTATTTCTAGGCAGGTTTTAAGCCAACTAAACTTCAAGAGGGTACTTACCTATAAAAATCCATGCAAGCCTAAACCTAAGGACTTGTTTTCTTTGTTTGTATATGTGATCGGTGGAAATAGAACTGACTGTTTTTTTAAGCTGGTTCGCGAAATGTCGCGGTAAGCAAGAGTCGCCACCGTCTTTTATGTTCTCCAACATGGAAAGGACAAAAGCACAGCAAAATTCCTTATTCGAGATATCTCTCGGTTCGGGAGGTAGATTTATAGAAAGGGAAGGTGTTAGCACCCTTTCTATCCGTGGTTATCCGCGGGCTCTTAGGTACTTGCTCTTATGTTTTCAAAAATTGTTTGCTTTTCAAGTGTTTGTGTGGGTTTTGAAAAAAGTTTTGTTTGAAAAATTTCTAAGTAACTCTTGTATCTGTCCTCAAGAGTGTATGAAAAATTTGTTTGAAAACTTTTAGAAAGTGTGAGGTGTGAAAAGTATTTTTGTTTGTTTTGAGAAAGAGCAAGTACTTAAGAGAAATCTACCTACTCTAAGGAATTAAGCTGTGTAAGAGTCCTTTAGATAGTGCTATCCCACTATTGAGAAGTAGGTAGCACCATCGTTGGAGGTGTTCGGGTCAATTCGATTATCGGGACAGTGTGGTCACCAAAGAAACGGTAGGACACCTTAGAAGTAACCCTAATGTCCTAGATCCTTTTTTTTATCCGAGGCAACCGTTTCGAGGCGACTGGATCTTTTAGACAGAAGGGCGACCTCTAAGACACCCTATACTTGATGACCACGTTCGAGGCAACCAGTGAGGCGTACCCTAAGAAGTGGCATGTGCTTTGTGTGTTGTTTTTCAGTTAAGGTTATCTTGTATGTTTTTTTTGAGCTACAGATTGGTTTTATTTTTCATACATTCTTTAATGCATTTTTTAACAGTTAGGAGTGCGGAAAATAAATTGCAGAAATGTAAATCTAGCTATTACAAGGCGCGGGTCTATACATCGCCAAAAAACAAAAATCCGTTTTGAAATAAGAATGCGAGAAATAGCAAATAAAGAGATAAACCTAATTAACTATTACATTTCCGGAAGCAGTTACATAAATATAATGAATTAAAATAAATTGCGCGCGAAAGAATGAATCGGGACGTCCTAAGGGTTTTGACCCTTTTTTAAGAAAGAATTGAATTTTTGTCCTTTTTTGTAATTAATGAAATTAAAACTAATAACTAATTAATTAATTAATTAAGAAAATGTTTTTTGTATTTTTGTGTTTTAAATGAAAATAAAGAGAAAATAAATAGAAATTAAAAGTTAGCAAAAACCTAATTCTAAATTGTTTTTATTTATTGTAAAAAGTATTAAAGTTAATTAATTAAGCTAATTTAATTTAATTTACATTTATTTACAAAATAAGTTAATAAATAATAAAATGTTTTTTTTTGGTTTTTCTGAATTTTATGGGAAAAATTAGTTTGGGTTAATTAAACAATTAATAAAACTAATAATTAATAAAAGGGAAATTATAAAAGAAAAGAAAATAAAAAGAGAAAAAAGAAAAGAAAATAAGAACCCAGGGGGTGTTGGACCCTTAGGGAGGTGAATCAGGAATTTAGGCCCATTGTCTCAAGCCTTTTTGACTTTTGAATCGTCCAGAGGCGCGTTGACCAGGGAGCATGGTGTGGAGCACCCTTTGGCCTTTGGATTGATTTTTTGAGACACTTGGCGCGCATCTGTATGAGGCCTATGGTGGAACGCGTCTAGGAAGCTGCATGAGAATTTGTTAGAAAAAATAATATTGAGACTTGGGGGGACCTGGGAAAACTTACAGCGCGGTATGATGGACCTTAGGACGTGGCAAGGGTTGCTTTAGCTTCAGAGTATGGCAAAGAAGAGAGTCACGTTCTCCTTTTGGCCTGAAAATGCTTGCAACACTCCTTTTGATCTCACACTTTTTTTGACACTTTTTGGATTTTGCTCTGGCCGTTTGTGCACACTCTAGGTCGTGAATGAGGCTTTGTTACACTTGCATATGTAGTAATGAATGAGAATATGTCACATTATGAGCTAATGATCCCTTGCAATTAAGTTTTTGGATTCTTCATAACCACCATTAAAGAAACATTCCAAGTTTGTTCAAATTTGAATTTTCATGCTTAAAATGAGCTTGGCACGAATTTGGTAGGTGTATTATGACACATGAAAGTCATTCAAGCCAAAAGATGTTATTGAATTAATTTTTTTTGATTTTATTTGAATTTTATGGATTTAAAATGAATTAAATCAAATAAAATTAAATAAAAATAGAAAAATTAATGTTTAATCTTGAAATTGATCATGAGACACGTGGGTGGCATGACAAGGCTGAACCAAGTGGAAAAAAGTGGGCCCTTTTGTCAAAAATTGAAGTTTCAAGGATAGTTAACTTTTGCCATTTCACAAAAATTTTCAAACTTCTCCAATGCATATCTTGCTTAATTTTGATCATATGAACATGTTCTTAGACATTTTGGAAAGGTCTTGAAGTCCTCTAACCAATGCCTTTGGTCCCATGTCATTTTGATTTACCAATCTCAAGTTATGGTCTTTGACTTAAAATGCCTTTTTGTTGACTTTTGAAAATGACCTATAATGTTGAAATTGGTAACTTTTGTGAGAGCATTTCTTGGACTTGGAATGTGAAGATGAGTTGTAGGAAATTTCCTCCCCTTCAAAATGAGCATTGGATGGGATTTTTCTGATGAACCATGAAAAAGTTATGCTTTGGTCAAGTTACAGTTGACTTTTCAACTGTCCAAAAATGGAAATTTTTGCATCTTGATGATTTTTGAGCCATTCTTGTAGAATCATGATCAAGACTTGATCAAATGATGATTTTGGCTTCAAAATAAGATGTTGACCAAAAATTTTGACTTTTGACTGCCAAATGACCATTTTACCCCTATAGTTGATTGTGAAGCAATTAGTGTTTTTGACTGTGCAACTTGACCTTGTGAGCCTTGAAACTTGGCATGTAGATGCTTGACAATGTGTATAGGCATATGTGACTTGATTGAGCCCTTGAAAACCTCAACTTCCTTGCAAGAACCAAATCCCTAATTTGACTGGCTTAGGAGGGTGTTTGAACGGTGCAACCCTTGAGTAGACTTGAGCAAATTGAGACGATGCTTGTCAAAACTTTGAAGAATATGGGAGGGCAAATTTTGGGGTACAACAGTTGCCCCTGTCCAATCTTCTTATACCTGAGGACGTAGATTGGCTTGCGTTCCTTTCGTGATCCGAAGGTGGAAGATGATTGAACACTAGAGTGCCCAGAAATTTGCACTCACATAGTAGAATATCAGCAGTGTGATGTCGGGAATGGGCTTACAGATGCCATTTGGAGAGATGATGGATAGGAGGATGGGCTTATAGATGCCATCTGGAGGCGTGACATAACCTTGTCGGGAATGGGCTTATAGATGCCATTTGGAAATGTGATGGATGGGAGGATGGGCTTATAGATGCCATCTGGATATGTGACAGAACCTTGTCGGGAATGGGCTTATAGATGCCATCTGGAGACTGTCTGTTGAGTTGTAATTTTGTGAGTTGAAAGAGGGAACCTGTGTAGGGTTGCCTGATGATGAGCTCGTGTAAAACTGCATCTTGGAAAGAAGGAAACCTGTGTAGGGTTGACTGATGATGAGCCCGTGTGAAGCTGCATCTGTGTAGGGTTTACTGATGACGAGTCCGTGTAAAACAGCATCCTTGAAAATGGAGAACCTGTGTAGGGTTTCTGGGTGACGAGTCCGTGTAAAACTTCATCTTTTGGAAAGAGCGAACCTGTGTAGGGTTTTTTTTGGGATAAGTTCGTGTAAAACTTCTTGAGGAATCAGGGTAAGGTCACCTTGGGATAAATCCGTGTACGACTTTGGGAGGAACCGGTGTAGGGTTACCTTGAGGTAAGTCCGTGTAAGACTTCTGGAGGAACTGGGGTCAGGTTACTGCAGGGTAAGTTCGTGTAAAACTTCTTGATGGACCGGGGTAAGGTCATCTTGAGACAAGTCTGTGTAAGACTTCTGGAGGAACCGGGGTAAGGTTACTGCAGGATAAGTTCGTGTAAAACTTCTTGATGAACCGGGGTAAGGTCATCTTGAGATAAGTCCGTCTAAGACTTCTGGAGGAACCGGGGTAAGGTTACTGCAGGGTAAGTTTGTGTAAAACTTCTTGATGAACCGGGGTAAGGTTATCTTGAGATAAGTCCGTGTAAGACTTTTGGAGGAACCGGGGTAAGGTTACTGCAGGGTAAGTTCGTGTAAAACTTCTTGATGAACCGGGGTAAGGTCATCTTGAGATAAGTCAGTGTAAGACTTTTGGAGGAACCGGGGTAAGGTTACTGCAGGGTAAGTTCGTGTAAAACTTCTGGATGAACCGGGGTAAGGTTATCTTGAGATAAGTCAGTGTAAGACTTCTAGAGGAACCGGGGTAAGGTTACTGCAAGGTAAGTTCGTGTAAAACTTCTTGATGAACCGGGGTAAGGTCATTTTGAGATAAGTCCGTGTAAGACTTTTTCTGAAAGAAAAGGAACCGGTGTAGGGTTACTTTGATGATAAGTCCGTGTAAGACTTCTTCTGGAAGAAAAGGAACCGGTGTAGGGTTACTTTGATGATAAGTCCGTGTAAGACTTCTTCTGGAAGAAAAGGAACCGGTGTAGGGTTAGTTTGATGATAAGTCCGTGTAAGACTTCTTCTGGAAGAAAAGGAACCGGTGTAGGGTTACTTTGATGATAAGTCCGTGTAAGACTTCTTCTGAAAGAAAAGGAACCGGTGTAGGGTTACTTTGTGATGGGTCCGTGTAAGACTTCTTCTGAAAGAAAAGGAACCGGTGTAGGGTTACTTTGATGATAAGTCCGTGTAAGACTTCTTCTGGAAGAAAAGGAACCGGTGTAGGGTTACTTTGATGATAAGTCCGTGTAAGACTTCTTCTGGAAGAAAAGGAACCGATGTAGGGTTACTTTGATGATAAGTCCGTGTAAGACTTCTTCTGAAAGAAAAGGAACCGGTGTAGGGTTACTTTGTGATGGGTCCGTGTAAGACTTCGTATGAAAATTGAGAAGGAACCGGTGTGGGGTTGCCTGATGATGAGTTCGTGTAAAACTGCATCCTGGAAGAAGTAAAACCTGGGTAGGGTTTCTGATGACGAGTCCGTGTAAAACTGCATCTTTGGGAAGAGAGAACCTGTGTAGGGTTTCTTCGGGATAAGTTCGTGTAAAACTTCTGGAGGAACCGGGGTAAGGTTACTTCGGGATAAGTCCGTGTAAAACTTCTAGAGGAACCAGGGTTAGGTTACTTCGGGATAAGTTCGTGTAAAACTTCTGGATGAACTGGGGTAAGGTCATCTTGAGATAAGTCCGTGTAAGACTTCTGGAGGAACCGGGGTAAGGTTACTGCAGGATAAGTTCGTGTAAAACTTCTGGATGAACCGGGGTAAGGTCATCTTGAGATAAGTTCGTGTAAGACTTCTGGAGGAATCGGGGTAAGGTTACTGCAGGATAAGTTCATGTAAAACTTCTTGATGAACCGGGGTAAGGTCATCTTGAGATAAGTCCGTGTAAGACTTCTTCTGAAAGAAAAGGAACCGGTGTAGGGTTACTTTGATGATAAGTCCGTGTAAGACTTCGTCTGAAAATTGAGAAGGAACCGGTGTAGGGTTGCCTGATGATGAGTTCATGTAAAACTACATCTGAGGTTGAGAAGGAACCGGTGTAGGGTTGTATGTTGATGAGCCCGTGTTAGACTTCTTCTGAAAGAAAAGGAACCGGTGTAGGGTTGCCTGAGGATGATCAAGTAGATAATTGTCCTGTTTGGTTTCAGATATTAACCCATGATCAGTCGTCCATAGAATTTTCCTGGCTTGTTACCGATGTTGATCTGGAACTGCGAAGGTAGATGGTAATCATCTTTTTATTGACTTTTTCCTGAAAAGGCAAAGTATTAGTCGTATGCAATGTCATGATGCATGAACTGCATGATTTTAAGATGTTCTCAAAAATAAATGAGATTTGTGTTGTATGATGCGTATGCATGCTATAATGTATGAAGATGTGATGTTTATGAATGTATTTTCGTCTAGGAAAATAAATCCTTGACGAGTGCCAGGAAATTGTGGGATCCTGGGCTGATGTTTGAAGAGTAGAGTTCTTCGTTTCCGCTGGGGATGATGGTTGCAAGAATAAACCGATAGGAGAAGATGACTCCGTTGGGGAATAAACTTGTTGAAGAGATTACTCTGCGGGGAATTACTCTATGGGAAGAGATACTTCACTGAGGTTTTGATGAGAACTCCGCTGGGGATACCGTTGATATGTTTTGTTGAGAGGTTTGATGAACTCCGCTGGGGGATAGGAAGAACTTCGCCGAGGACGATCTTTCTGTAGTAATTAGCTGAGGATAACCCAGTTATAAGCTCTGGTGGGGAATAACCTTTGAATCGAGCCGGGGAGAGC
Organism: Vicia faba; assembly: GCA_948472305.1. Taxonomy (NCBI): domain Eukaryota; kingdom Viridiplantae; phylum Streptophyta; class Magnoliopsida; order Fabales; family Fabaceae; genus Vicia; species Vicia faba. The sequence goes on along the minus strand of OX451735.1, from coordinate 467,402,661 downwards.
GTTCGTACTCTGCAGGGGATAAGCTTCCAGATTCTACTGGGGATAAGCTTCCAGAATCTACTAGGGAGGATGATTCAACTTTCCTGGGGAAACTTTTGAACTGTACTGGGGAAGTGGTTCCACTGGATGTCTGTATTCCACCGGGGAACAATCTTATATTAAGACTGCCGGGGATGCTTGTTGAGGAACATCTGTATACTCCGCTGGGGAATATTGAGATCTTCTAGGGATACCCAAGTTCCTTAAGGCTGATAGTAGGCTAACTCTGCTCGAGGGAGAGTGTTGCTGACTTGCTGGAGATACTGTGCCTTTTCAGGGCCGACGGGAGACCAACTCTGCTCGGGGAGAGTATTGCTGATTCTGGTCTTAGTCTCGGGGAGTGGAGGTAACTTGGTCATGTTCTTCAACTCAACATACCCTGGTATCTTGAGGACAGAGCATCTAGATCGCTTAAACAATTTGTTATTGCCCCAGTTTCTGCAGGAGAAGGTACCTGTGGAGGATCTGGACAACAGCCGATTGACCGATCTTCTTCTGGTAGGCAAGTGACGAGATGCCGAGACATAGTCGTACGCTTTGATCCCTGATTTTTTCCTGGACCGCCCTTTCGGGTTTTCAGTCCACCGGGATACCCATTTTTGCCCAAGCCGCCCTTTCAGGTTTTCGACTTGCCGGGTGTACAGATTGTTTTCATTTCATCCCTTATTTTTGCCCGAACCCTTTTGGTTCGCCGGGAAGCCCTTATTTTTGCCTAGGTGTGTCAACCTAGCGGGTCTTTGATTACGCGTAGTATTTTTCTTCGACTATGTCCATGCTCTCAGGATGTAGAGAGGTGCTCCTGTTGTTGTGTTGCCATACTACCAGAAGATCTTCGTTTGATCGTGCAAGATTCGCAGCTGGAATTCATGTCCAATTCCCCAAGTGACTCATGCGGATATTTGGCCCTGGTATTTGGCATTTGAGAGATTCTTTGAATCTTGACTTGACTGCCCCAGATGATGGACAATGATCATGCCATGCCCCTTGATTGGAGGTGCTTTTGTTCATTAGACATTCGTCGTGCGAATTTCTATGCTGTTCAAACAAATAGTCATATGCAAGCAATATTATATTAAAAATGCAAAGCTTATGTCTGTCTTGAAGTTTTTGAAAATGCATTTTTTCATAAAAACAAGTGAATTTTGTAAATTGTGATGTCAACTCGTTATCTTACCGCAAGCCTTAAGGAGTCAGGATACCTTTCGTAACAGTATGCTTTCGAACTAACCCATGCTTCGGCTAGGACTTTTAAGGGCTGTAACGTGGCTTGGTTCACAGTTTAAGAAACAAAGGATAAAGGCTCAAATTTTATTTGTACCCACCCGCTCTTCGTGATGTTCTTCAAACCTAAACTCAGCTGATCGTGCATTAGACCTTGTTTGAGTCTTTGTCCTGATGTTCCAATGATGGTTCGGATATTGACAGTTTATTTTGAAACAGGTAGTCATTTTTGTTGAGGGTTTGTGGGACCTCTTTCTTTTTTGATTTTATTATCCCAGTTTTTTGCCTGAACTGTTTCCTTTTTTGGAATTACAGTCAGCGGGATGCCCCAGTTTTGTAAGTCTCCTTCATAGGTTTTGACTTATTGGGTTTTTATTTCTGAGGGATAATGACTGCCTGTCTTTATGATTATTCGGAGCCATCACTGTCGTTGGTTTTGTAAGGACTCCTTTGGTGCCATTCATTTGTGCACTCGGATCAACGGAGAGAACTACCCTGCCCCAGGTTATGATTAAGGGTTTTAATTTTCGAAAAGAAAAACTCCTACTTCTTTGGCTCAGAGGGGTTGACGAGGGATTATCTTCCTTATAACTCCAGTGTTTAGGAATTGAAACAACGCCTGTACCTCATCGGCGGGGTTTGTTCAAAAGCATACTGTAGATTATGGTATCGTTTTCGTCACCCTCGCTCAAGAGGCTTAGAATTATTAATTGAGAGTTGACATCAAAAAATGAAAGCAGTTTGAATATAGCGAATGAGAATATATTGATTCAAAACAGACATATGCGATGCATTGATAAAGTAAAAGAGTTTGACATGAACAAATGTTTGAACAATCAGAGAAAAATACAACTTGAACATTCGAATGAACAAAAGCTTCTTAGTTTGCATCAGTCATTTCAGATGGAAGATTCTCAGCAGAAGATTTTCATTTTCCCTCCCGGCATGAACTCCAGCACTCTTCCGTCGATCAAGTCTTGGATCTTGTTCCTCAGGCTCCAACAGTCGTCAGTGTCATGTCCAGGACTGTCAGAATGGTAGACACACCTTTCATCAGGATTGTACTTTAGGGAGGTTATGTTGAGCTTCTTGGGAGGATCCTTTAAAGCAATCAGCTTGACCTCCAACAAGCGTTTTAGTATTAGTGAGGATGACACACCAGTCTCCGAGAAATGTCTTCCAGACGTATTTTGCTTACGCTAATTACCCTGTTGACGCTGGTGAGGTTGATGCTGGGCTTGTGACCCCGAAGCAAACTGAGGAACTTTTCCCTTGTCTTCTTGCCCCACAGGTGGTTGAATGATGGCTTGCTCTTCAACCTTAGATGTTTGCCCCAGTTGGTTATCCCGAAGCAGTTGGTTGACGAGAACCCTAAGCTCTCCTTGTCTTTGAGATAAGTCTTGGATAAGAGCCATTTGCCCCAACATCTGGGTTCTCATTACATCCACCTCAGCTTGCAGATGTTTCAGCCGTTCGTCCTTGTCGTCTTCGGGACTCTTCCTGATTAAATTCCCCATGAGGAGTGTTCTCAGCTCTTCCTGCCCCTTGGATAGATTTAGGAGGATCTCCCTGAACCGAGTCTCTTGAGCATGAAGATCCTGGTTGTTTTGTTGGGAAGCCATTGCTGAAATAAACAACGAAGATGGTAAGTGACCTGTCAAAGGAGTACCTGTAATGCCGTGATATGTATGTATGCGATGTTTTCAAGGATCTCGCAGGGTAAACAAGAAAAATTGTTAGAATTTGAATTTTGTAGCTTGATGGAAGGAACTTCATGTTGATGAGAGTCCTTCTTCAAGAGTCAAGGCTCACCATATCGAGTGGGTCAAAGCCCCTGACTCAAGTTATCAACCTTGGCTAAGGGAAAATAAATCCCCTTTGCCCCTTGCTAGACATTTGGTTCATCATGACCTGCATCACAGACCCTTGAGATCCTTGAAATGGGTTAATCCTTATGTAGGATGTATGATGTTATGCTATGCGTGGAGTGATGTAATTAGGCCCTGTAATGAGTCCCCATTAAGGACTATAAACAAAACCTGCAAGAAACTCGTGTGTCAGATAACAAGTATGCAAGTAGTCAAGTTTGAAGGCACACAAGACAACCCTTAGAGTTCAGGCCAGCATGAAGTTTGGGGTACTACCCTCTTGAAGTTGGTGGGCTCAAAACCTGTCCTATCAAAAGTAACTGGGTTCTAAGGAGCTCAATATCATTGGGTTGTTTTATGTGTTCATTGTTTTGATTTAGCCACTGGACTAGTGATCAAAATATTCCAAGAAAACAACCCTCAATGAGTGTAGTATCGAGTATCAACCAACTTCGGATTGCACCAAAGTCAGTCATCTCACTACCCCTAAAGAGGCCAGGATGGTCAAGTAAGGTTCCTAAGGTCAGTTGATACTTCACGACACCACGCGGCGGCCCCATACTCTCCTTGACTTGACTCAAGGGTTACCGGTACTCACCAAAGTGCCACATCAACGTAGCAAACTGCTTCAACCGTGTCGGTATACCCCGCACAGTTCCCTCACAGTTTGTTGCTACTTTCTAAGAGGTATCCCCCAGATCCGGGTTAGGATCTATGAAACTCCCAAGGCAGACCCATAATTTTAGAGCAATCAAAGCAAGTAAATGAAAACATGATGATGAACTATTCCTAAGGTACACCTCACTTATTAGATTCCCCAGCAGAGTCGCCAGTTCTGTGATCGGTGGAAATAGAACTGACTGTTTTTTCAAGCTGGTTCGCGAAATGTCGCGGTAAGCAAGAGTCGCCACCGTCTTTTATGTTCTCCAACATGGAAAGGACAAAATCACAGCAAAATTCCTTATTCGAGATGTCTCTCGGTTCGGGAGGTAAATTTATAGAAAGGGAAGGTGTTAGCACCCTTTCTATCCGCGGTTATCCACGGGCTCTTAGGTACTTGCTCTTATGTTTTCAAAAATTGTTTGCTTTTCAAGTGTTTGTGTGGGTTTTGAAAAAAGTTTTGTTTGAAAATTTTCTAAGTAACTCTTGTATCTGTCCTCAAGAGTGTATGAAAAATTTGTTTGAAAACTTTTAGAAAGTGTGAGGTGTGAAAAGTATTTTTGTTTGTTTTGAGAAAGAGCAAGTACTTAAGAGAAATTTACCTACTCTAAGGAATTAAGCTGTGTAAGAGTCCTTTAGATAGTGCTATCCCACTACTGAGAAGTAGGTAGCACCATCGTTGGAGGTGTTCGGGTCAATTCGATTATCGGGACAATATGGTCACCAAAGCAACGGTAGGACACCTTAGAAGTAACCCTAATGTCCTAGATCATTTTTTTTATCCGAGGCAACTGTTTCGAGGCGACTGGATCTTTTAGACAGAAGGGCGACCTCTAAGACACCCTATACTTGATGACCATGTTCGAGGCAATCAGTGAGGCGTACCCTAAGAAGTGGCATGTGCTTTGTGTGTTGTTTTTCAGTTAAGGTTATCTTGTATGTTATTTGTGAGCTACGGATTGGTTTTATTTTTCATACATTCTTTCATGCATTTTTTAACAGTTAGGAGTGCGGAAAATAAATTGCAGAAATGTAAATCTAACTATTACAAGGCGCGGGTCTATACATCGCCAAAAAACAAAAACCCGTTTTGAAATAAGAATGCGAGAAATAGCAAATAAAGAGATAAACCTAATTAACTATTACATTTCCGGAAGCAGTTACATAAATATAATGAATTAAAATAAATTGCGCGCGAAAGAATGTATCGTGACGTCCTAAGGGTTTTGACCCTTTTTTAAGAAAGAATTGAATTTTTGTCCTTTTTTGTAATTAATGAAATTAAAACTAATAACTAATTAATTAATTAATTAAGAAAATGTTTTTTGTATTTTTGTGTTTTTAATGAAAATAAAGAGAAAATAAATAGAAATTAAAAGTTAGCAAAAACCTAATTCTAAATTGTTTTTATTTATTGTAAAAAGTATTAAAGTTAATTAATTAAGCTAATTTAATTTAATTTACATTTATTTACAAAATAAGTTAATAAATAATAAAATGTTTTTTTTTTTGGTTTTTCTGAATTTTATGGGAAAAATTAGTTTGGGTTAATTAAACAATTAACAAAACTAATAATTAATAAAAGGGAAATTATAAAAGAAAAGAAAATAAAAAGAGAAAAAAGAAAAGAAAATAAGAACCCAGGGGGTGTTGGACCCTTAGGGAGGTGAATTAGGAATTTAGGCCCATTGTCTCAAGCCTTTTTTGACTTTTGAATCGTCCAGAGGCGCGTTGACCAGGGAGCATGGTGTGGAGCACCCTTTGGCCTTTGGATTGATCTTTTGAGACACTTGGCGCGCATCTGTATGAGGCCTATGGTGGAACGCGTCTAGGAAGCTGCATGGGAATTTGTTAGAAAAAATAATATTGAGACTTGGGGGGACCTGGGAAAACTTACAGCGCGGTATGATGGACCTTAGGACGTGGCAAGGGTTGCTTTAGCTTCAGAGTATGGCAAAGAAGAGAGTCACGTTCTCCTTTTGGCCTGAAAATGCTTGCAACACTCCTTTTGATCTCACACTTTTTTTGACACTTTTTGGATTTTGCTCTGGCTGTTTGTGCACACTCTAGGTCGTGAATGAGGCTTTGTTACACTTGCATATGTAGTAATGAATGAGAATAGGTCACATTATGAGCTAATGATCCCTTGCAATTAAGTTTTTGGATTCTTCATAACCACCATTAAAGAAACATTCCAAGTTTGTTCAAATTTGAATTTTCATGCTTAAAATGAGCTTGGCACGAATTTGGTAGGTGTATTATGACACATGAAAGTCATTCAAGCCAAAAGATGTTATTGAATTAATTTTTTTTGATTTTATTTGAATTTTATGGATTTAAAATGAATTAAATAAAATAAAATTAAATAATAATAGAAAAATTAATGTTTAATCTTGAAATTGATCACGAGACACGTGGGTGGCATGACAAGGCTGAACCAAGTGGAAAAAAGTGGGCCCTTTTGTCAAAAATTGAAGTTTCAAGGATAGTTGACTTTTGCCATTTCACAAAAATTTTCCAACTTCTCAAATGCATATCTTGCTCAATTTTGATCATATGAACATGTTCTTGGACATTTTGGAAAGGTCTTGAAGTCCTCTAACCAATTCCTTTGGTCCCATGTCATTTTGATTTACCAATCTCAAGTTATGGTCTTTGACTTAAAATGCCTTTTTGTTGACTTTTGAAAATGACCTATAATGTTGAAATTGGTAACTTTTTGTGAGAGCATTTCTTGGACTTGGAATGTGAAGATGAGTTGTAGGAAATGTCCTCCCCTTCAAAATGAGCATTGGATGGGATTTTTTTGATGAACCATGAAAAAGTTATGCTTTGGTCAAGTCACAGTTGACTTTTCAACTGTCCAAAAATGGAAATTTTTGCATCTTGATGATTTTTGAGCCATTCTTGTAGAATCATGATCAAGACTTGATCAAATGATGATTGTGGCTTCAAAATAAGATGTTGACCAAATTTTTTGACTTTTGACTGCCAAATGACTATTTTACCCCTATAGTTGACTGTGAAGCAATTAGGGTTTTTGACTGTGCAACTTGACCTTGTGAGCCTTGAAACTTGGCATGTAGATGCTTGCCAATGTGTATAGGCATATGTGACTTGATTGAGCCCTTGAAAACCTCAACTTCCTTGCAAGAACCAAAACCCTAATTTGACTCGCTTAGGAGGGTGTTTGAACTGTGCAACCCTTGAGTAGACTTGAGCAAATTGAGACGATGCTTGTCAAAACTTTAAAGAATATGGGAGGGCAAATTTTGGGGTACAACAGTATATACATACCTGTACATAACATCATGAACATCATACACATTCACTAACCATTTCAAGGATCTTGGGATTTATCTTTGTTCTTTTTTGTAGGATATGGATTCTCTTCGCAGGAAAACTATACAAGTCAAGTTTGTAAGGATCCCTCCACAACTTAAGGAGCTAGCTTCAAGGATTCTTGAAAATTCTCCATTCACCGAGAGACATGGTCGCCTACTAAACTTGGTTACCTCCAACACTGATGAGGACATGATGAAGGTGCTCTTTCAGTTCTTTGATCCTTTACACCATTGCTTCACATTTCCCGATTATCAACTTGTGCCAACTTTGGATAATTTTCCCAACTCTTGAGGATTCCCATTCTCAATCAACTACCTTTCAATGGTACGGAAAGTGACCCAAATCCAGAAGAGATTTCTCAAGCTCTACACTTGCACTCATCTGATGTCACAACTAATTGGGAAACAATGAGTGGTGTCAAAGGTTTCCTAGCAAAGTTCTTGTTTGAGAAATCCCAAAACTGTTGGAACTCTTTGGATTTGAGAGCTTTTGAGGAAATTGTGTCTCTCCTCATCTATGGGATGGTTTTGTTTCCAAATCCTGACCAACTCATATATGTGAACGCCGTCAAAGTCTTCATGTCTCGTAACCCGATGCCTACTTTGCTAGGGGACATCCTACATTCCTTTCACACTCGCACTATGAGGAAAATAGGTATCCTTATGTGTTGCACTCCTCTCTTGGCAAGATGATTTATTTTGCATCTTCCCCAATCTGTGTTGAAGAATGAGCAAGGTTCAAGGTGGTCACATAGGTTGATGATGCTCAAACATTCAGATATTCATTGGTGTTCCCGCTCTTTGGAGAATGTTACTATCATCGACCATTGTGGTGAGTTCCCTAATGTCCCGTTGCTTGGAATTAGAGGATATATCACTTACAACCCTTGCTTAGCCTTAAGACAGTTTGGTTATGCCCGGAGGGATGGTCCCCATGAGATGCTTATCCAAGGATTGGACTTCGACTACGAGAATGACAATCAAGGTTACCGTCAGAGGTTTATCCGAGCCTGGAGGATGTTGAACAAGGTGGATAGCAAGACACTAGGACACAAGAACTCCATTCCCCTTGATCCTTACCTTAAATGGATGTGAGCTGGTGCTCAGAAACTTGTGATGCCTTATCCTTCCATCTTACCAGTCATAATGGATCCCGCGGTTGAAGGAGATGTTCCTTACACTATCCTCCATCCTGACATGCCTACCTCTCTCGAAGACTTACAAAAGGGTTGGATCCAGCTGAAGGAAGAACGAGATACTTTCGAGGATCAGTTTTATGCTAGTGAAAAGAGGGTCTTGGAGCTTACAAAGCAGCTACAAGAAGAGAAAAGTGTGAACGCTTATCTCGCGCCGAAGAGGATGCGTTCACTCTTTTTATCTTAGCAAGCTATTTTGTAAACCCAAGAGGCATGATATAATCTTTATTGTTTTGACTAATGAAAATTAACATTTGTTCATTATTCTGTCTATACAAATTTAAATTTCATTAATCCTTCAAAACATTTGCATATTCCATGCATCATAACATGACAGGTTTTCACATAACAGGTTTCGTTATCTTTCTGCTGTTTATTTCAGCAAGATGGATCTAGAGAAAACTGTGACGGAACTCCAAGCCCCGAATTCTCAGTTTCAGGAAGCTCTACTAGCCCTAGCCAAGGGGTAGCAAGATATGATGGCTTTGCTGGCCGTTAAGAAGAAGCCAAAGAAGAAAGATCTACTCAACATGGGTAGAAGGTTCAAGGAGACAATCTGACAAATCCCAGTAGGAGGAGACTCATCTGAAGAGGATGAAAACCAGGTTGGCATGGTCAAGAGTACTCAGGCTGAGTGTGATAATGATCAAGAATCCGATGATGATTATTTCAACAAGCAGTATCCACCCGCTGATATCAAATACAAGCTGTTAGAAGACAGGTTAAAAGCTGTTGAAATCCAAGCCGTCCCCGGTTTAGATTTTGACGATCTGGGCTTAATCTCCGGGGTAGTCATCCCCCACAAATTCAAAGTACCAATATTTTCCAAGTACGACGGGGTTTCTTGTCCAAAACTCCATTTGAAGTCTTATGTGCGCAAGATACAGCTGCACACTGCTGATAAGAAGCTCTGGGTTCACTTCTTCCAAGAGAGCTTGGCTGGAACACAACTTGAATGGTTTTATCAGTTATACGGTTCTCGTATCAATACTTTGGAGGATCTAGCTACTGACTTCTATCATCAGTATCAATACAATATCGACTTGGCGCCAACGAGGGTTCAATTGCAAGATATGACCATGGGAAAGAATGAAGGATTTAAGGAATATGCGCAAAAGTGGAGAGACCTTTCTAGTAGGGTCCAACTTCCCTTGACGGATAGGGAACACATCGACATGTTCATGGACACCTTATCAGGTCCTTTCTTTAATCTGTTGGAAGGTTTCTCTTCTTTTGGTTTCTCCGAATTAATCCTAACCGGTGAAAGAGTTGAGAGTGGCATCAAAAGTGGGAAGATCTCTATGGCATCTACCTCCACCACCGATCCTATCAAGAAACCTTTTGTTGCAAAGAGGGAAGTTAATGTTGAGTACGGGGCAAGGGCCCATATTAAGAAGAATGATCGTCCATCTGTCAATGTTGTCCGAATCTCCAATCCAACTCCTACTCCAAGACCATCTGCAAATCATCAACGTTTTGAAACTCCAAGAAGACAATTTACAAGGTTAGGCATGTCACTATCTCAAGCCCTTCAACATTTGCTCAAGATTAATTTAGTGACATTGCGAGATCCTCCCGCCAACCCTGACACCTCGTCACTGAAGTATAATCTGAATGCAAAGTGTGCTTACCATTCAAACAGCCCCGGGAATGAGACTGACCAGTGTTGGGCCTTGAAGAACAAAATCCAGGATTTGATGGACAACAAAACTATTGAATTTGATCCTCCTCCAACTCTGAATGTAATTACCGCTCCAATGCCAAAGCATGACAAAGGTGTTAATGCTGTCGAAGATACAATTATTATCGCCTCTATTGAAGAATTTACTACTCCGCTGAATATAATCAAGAACAATCTGTTGAAAGCTGGGATTTTCCCTGGCTGTGAAAAAAACTGTGTATGATGTACGAGACAATACAATGGTTGTGAAAGGCTGAAGAAAGGCATACAACGACTGATGGATAGCCACGAAATTCTGTTTGAAAAAACTCCACTTTATAAAAGTTTGATTAACAAATGTGAAAACCTCTCCATTATTACCATCTCAAACAAACCTATTAGGATCATCTCTAAAGGCCCTATTAGGATTCTAAATGAACCCATTGTTGCTCCCTTAATCATTACCAATCCCTGACCGATTCCCTACTCTTCAAATAAAGCGGTACCATGGAATTACGATGCTGAAGTGTTCTATCATGGGGTTAAACAAGATGCCTAGATCGAAGAAGGAAAAGATGACAATGTTGGCAACATAGCTGGCTCAAGCAAAGTAACTAGAACTGGGAGAATATTTTCACCCAATATCTCACTGTTGTAGTTACAAAGACGCCTATCCGCATTACTGCTGCCAAGCTAAGTACCGATACCAGAGGGAAGGGGAAGGTTGTTGAGCCTGTTGTGATTGAGATACCTTCCAAAGATGTAGCTGATGAAGAACCCTCCGCCCGTGACATGGACGAGATTTTGAAGATCATAAAAAGAAGCGACTTCAAAATTGTAGAACAATTGGGGCAAACCCCTTCTAAGATTTCAATATTGTCATTGCTGATTTGCTCCGATGCCCATGCTCGGACATTAATCAAGTTCTTGAAAAAAGCTCATGTCCCCCACGAGACAACGACAGATCAATTTGAGAATTGTGTGGCTAGTCTGACGGCTGATAATGGCTTCGGGTTTTCAGATGCTGACTTAACACCTCTCGGGAAGAATCACAACAAAGCTTTACATGTTTCTATCGAGTGCAAAGGGACTACCTTAGCACATGTGCTAGTCGACACTGGTTAATCTCTGAATGTATTACCCAAGGGGGCATTGGACCGTCTTTACTATAAAGATTTAATCTTGAAGCCAAGTGATATCATCATAAGGGCGTTTGATGGATCAAAGAGGACTGTTCATGGGGAGGTAGATCTTCCAATCAAAGTGGGTTCCCAAATCTTCAACTCCACCTTCTATATTATGGACATCCGTCCTGCCTATTCTTGTCTGTTAGGTCGCCCGTGGATCCATAAAGCTAGGGCAGTAACCTCAACCCTACACCAGAAACTCAAATATCCAGTCAAGGGCAGAATAGTCACCGTCTGTGGAGAAGAAGAGTTTATGGTAAGCCACCTTAACTCTTTCAAGTACGTAGAGATGGATGGAGAATTTATTGAAACCCCATGCCAAGCCTTTGAGGTCGTAACACCGATGATCGCTGCTACTAAATGTTCTTCTGATGAGTCTAAAGCTGTTAAGGCCATGCCAAAGATGGTTTCAGTCAAGGATGCCCGCGCGATAATTTAAGAAGGAAACTATGATACTTGGGGGAAACTCCTTGATATCCCATTTAAAGCAGACAAGTTTGGTTTAGGCTTCACCATAAAAGCTCAAAAGGAAATGAGGCGTGCTCGTGCTGGAAAGCCACCTCTCTGCATTGGAAGCCATGGAGTCAATGCCGTGGGTGATTCTGAAGAAGAGACTACATTTGAGGAGTGGGTGTATCCAACCACTACGGAGCTGAGGAGTTGGCATACAAAAGACTTTGTACCAGTCTCCTTCATTGAGGAGTAATCTACTTGTTTCTGCTTTTCTGTCAATTCAAGAACTTGTTGTCTATAATATTCAAACAATGACTTTTAAGCCATGTGCATGGCCCAGGGCATTTTGGTCCATTTGTCAAGGGTTTTATTTATATTCATCTAATCATATGATCATTCAGTACATTGGACTCTTTTGCATTCAAATTGTTTTTCCTTTCTTTCAATTACATTTTTCAAAAAAATAGCCATGTATCTTAAATGCACACACACAGACACACTCTTGCAGGTCCACATCCACTCTGGATCCTATTGCCAATGACTCTACTATTACCGACTATGACTTTGAATGTCCTATCAACCAAGCCGAAGACGAAGGCGAGGAAGATTGTGACATACTAGGAGAACTAGCCAGACTTCTATTACGAGAGGAAAAAGATATTCAACCGCACGAGGAGTCAGTTGAAGTTATCAACCTGGGTAATGAGGCAGATAAGAAGGAAATCAAGATCGGCGCTAACCTGGAAAGAAGTGTTAAGAGCAAGTTGGTTCAGATGTTTCATGATTACATGGAAGTATTTGCTTGGTCTTATGAAGATATGCCTGGGTTGGATACCGACATCGTAGTTCATTGTCTGCCGACAAGAGAAGACTGCCCTCCTGTTAAACAAAAGGTTCGTCGCATGAGGCCTGATATGTCTGAAAAGATCAAAGGCGAAGTGACGAAACAATTTTATGTGGGGTTCCTAGCTGTGACATCCTATCCTCAATGGGTTTCCAATGTGGTGCCAGTGCCAAAGAAAGACGGGAAAGTTTGCATGTGCATAGACTATAGGGATCTGAATAGGGCAAGCCCCAAGGATGACTTCCCTCTACCATACATTGACGTCTTAGTTGATAATACCGCTTAGAATAAAGTCTTCTCTTACATGGATGGCTTCTCGGGCTATAATCAGATAAGGATGGCTCCCGAAGACATGGAGAAGACTACTTTCGTTACGCAATGGGGCACCTTCTGCTACCAGGTCATGCCATTCGGACTAAAAAACGCAGGGGCAACATATCAAAGAGCTATGGTAGCTTTGTTTCATGATATGATTCATCATGAGATAGAGGTATATGTGTATGATATGATTGCCAGATCACAAACCTAGGAAGAACATCTCGATCACCTGCACAAACTATTTGAAAGGCTGAAGAAGTACAAGTCGCGGTTAAACCCTAACAAATGCACGTTTGGAGTACGATCTGGAAAGCTTCTGGGTTTTTTCGTCAGCAATAAAGGATTGGAGTTGATCCTGCCAAGGTAAAGGCCATCCAAGAAACGCCAGTCCCTCATTCTGAAAAAGAAGTTAGAGAATTCTTGGGTCGTCTCAATTACATTGCCCGTTTCATATCTCACTTGACTGCTACTTGTGAGCCACTCTTCAAACTCTTAAAGAAAGATCATGTAGTCTGATGGAACGATGATTTCTAGATTGCCTTTGACAAAATTAAAGAATAACTACAAGAACCTCCTATTCTCATGCCTCCAGTTGAAGGAAGACCCTTGATCATGTACTTGACGATATTAGAGAATTCTATGGGGCGTGTTCTGGGCCAACATGACGAGTCTGGACGAAAAGAGCATGGTATTTATTACCTGATCAAAAAGTTTACCGACTGTGAAACCAGATATTCACTGCTCGAGAAAACTTGCTGTGCTCTGGCATGGGCTGCTCGCCGGCTAAGACAATATATGTTGACTCATACCACTCTGTTGATTTCTAAGATGGACCCAATCAAGTACATCTTCGAGAAGCCTGCCCTTTCCGGACGGATAGCCAGATGGAAAATGATCTTGACTGAGTAAGACATTCAATACACGACTCAAAAAGCCATCAAAGGAAGTGTACTAGCGGATCATTTGGCCCATCAAGCTGTGGATGACTATCAGTCAATGAACTTCGACTTCCCTGATGAGAACGTCATGCTGGTAACCGACTGCGCGAAATCTGGACCATATGACGGACCTGAACCAGGATCCCGATGGATTATGGTATTCGATGGGGCTTCTAACGCCTTAGGTAGTGGAATTGGTGTTGTGATCATCTCTCCTGAAGGTTTTCACACTCCTTTCACTGCCAGACTAAATGTCGATTGCACAAACAATATGGACGAATATGAAGCATGCATCTTAGGTCTAAAATCCGCTATTGACTTAAGGATCAAGCATTTGGATGTGTTTGGAGATTCCGCCTTAGTGATCAGCCAAGTAAAAAGAGATTGGGACAATAAACACCCTAATCTCATCCCTTACAAGGAACTTGTGCTGTCCCTAATTTCTCACTTCGAAGAGATCGCTTTTGAGCACTTCCCTAGGGAAGAAAACCAGTTGGCTGACGCTTTGGCAACCATGTCTCCAATGTTCAAGGTCAGATGGGATAATGAAGCCCTTATGATAACAATTGAAAGATTCGATGAACCTGCACATTGCTATGAGCTTGACACCAATGCGGAAAAGCCATGGTACCATGAGGTGATGAGATACCTTGAGACACAAGAATATCCAGAGGGGGCATCTATCAATGACAGAAAGTTCTTGCGAAGATTTGCAGCCAAATTATTCCTAAGTAACGGGATATTGTACAAGTGCAACCATGATTCAACTCTACTCCGATGTGTGGATAAGAAGGAGGCAGAGGAAATTATGGAAGACATTCACGATGGTCTCTTTGGTACTTGATGGGCTTTTACTGTATAGTCTAAATTATAACTGCAAGTGCACAGCCTATCGAAGTAATATATAAGATTATCGAACCACAGAGACCAATTGTCAATCTATTGACTCTATTGTTAAGGTGTTTATCTAAGGCAGATCAATAAGGGATTGAGTTCAGTACAGGGAAATAAAAGCGAATAAAATTAAAGAGATAAAACAAACGGGATCGAATGTAAATCACGAGATCAGATAATGTCCTAGCATGCATGTATAGTATTTACTTTTGGGCAATATTTTCCATTTATTGCAAAGAACTGTTTAACAGGAACTTGTAGTTTTCGCATACTAAGAACCGAATTTACTCTTTAAATTAAATTCCTTTATTGTAACTTATAAAGGGTGCCTAACGCGTTAAAGAAGTAAACCTATTTTTAAGAAACAAGTTATTTTGACTTAGTGAAAAAGTGTTTTAATTTGGAAAACTTAACTTAAAGAGATCCTTGGCTTTTGACCAAGAATCAGATTTTAATCTCACAAACGCGTCTGCAAATAGTTTCAAAATCGTTTTCTAAAATTATATCAAGTAATCCTACTAAACCAAACGAACTGCTTTCACTCTTTTCGTTTGGTCAAGAACTAATCTGGCTTAATCTCAAGTATGGACGGCTTTCGATCTTATCCATAAACTTTTAAACACATTTAAACCAGTATTAAAAAGTTAAAACATCCCAAAGGTATTTCTATTAGCATGGCATACAGAACATAGTTATGATTCGATCCTTACATTCTAACCCTAATAAATTTAGCTAGACATGGTAAGCATTTAAAGTCTATAAAACGTGTAGACTATGATAAGAGCGTTTAAAGTCTATAAAACGTGTAGACTATGGTAAGAGAATTTAAAGTCTATAAAACATGTAGACTATGGTAAGAGCATTTAAAGTCTATAAAACGTGTAGACTATGGTAAGAGCATTTAAAGTCTATAAAACGTGTAGACTATGGTAAGAGCATTTAAAGTCTATAAAACGTGTAGACTATGGTAAGAGCATAAAATAAATGAAAACAATTAAATTAGAACCTTGCTCCAATCGGAGGCTTGAATCTGATACAAGTCGTGGAAATGTAAAAGATAGTATGATAAACTTCAACCAAAGTGCTCCAAACTTGAATACAATCTCGCACACTCAAGTGTGATAACTTCCCGATGTGAGAAGATTATCACTTTACAAAGTAGTAATATATGCCTAAGCAACAACTTGTCTGGATCTATGTTTGCACCTAAGTTTGGATGAAAACGAAAATGAAATGAACTTGCTATTTATAGAAGATTCTGAAATTATGCAAAGACGACCATGCCCCTCAACTCCTTCTGAGCGGGAAATGGCTTGTGAAGGCCGCGGGCACGGCCATCCTCCCCGCGGGCGCGGTGAGTGAAAATGGAGAGATCATGGGAACGTGGCAGTTGGCCCCTGGGTGAAAGTGCGCCATGTCAGCGTGTTCCCTGTAGCCAGCGCGGAGCTGGACGCCATGTATGTATTTTCTTGGAAATACCCTATTTTTCTGGCGTTTTCACTCGTTTCTTCTCTGAAGGCTCTGAAAGGACATGTGACCTAAAAAAAAAGGAAACAAGGGCATAATACTAGAAAAACAATAATAAAACTAAGGAAAACATGTGATATTCGAGTCAGAGACATAGTGCGATTCGGTGTTATCAAATTCTCCCACACTTAAACCTTTGCTTGTCCTCAAGTAAAACTCTTAGAAGTAGTCAAAGGGATACAAGTGTTTTTTCTAGTTATCGAGCTAAAGCAGTAAGGTTCAAGTGAGAGTGTGTTCGACAGGTACCAACTATTTGAACTAAGAACATCGAAGTGACATTTTACCGCAGAATGCGGACATAAACTTTATTCCTACACAAGTCAAATCCTATTACTCCCACTATGCTAAGACTTCTCTTCTATGTAAGCTCCTTTTCATTCAAGTGTAATCACATTAAGCCCGTTATCCGTACATACTCATAGTGTAGTGACCGGTTAGTGATTCTGATCTTTGCAATGGGATTCTGGTACAAGAATTGGTGTAATCCCATTATTACCCAATTATAGCTGTGGGGGATCAGATCGTAATCTGCCCTACCGAGTTCAGCACCAGATACCTCTGAACCAGCCATAATGGGTAATGCCTTTTATTATTATTTTTCACTTTTTATTTTTTATGGATGTTCGCGACCAGTGGAATTAAATGATCGTGTGAGGATCGCCCATTTCATGGTCGTAACCATACATTTTTGCTTATATATATATATATATATATATATATATATATATATATATATATATATATATATATATATATATATATATATATATATATATATATATATATATATATATATATATATATATATATATATATATATATATATATATATATATATATATATATATATATATATATATATATATATATATATATATATATATATATATATATATATATATATATATATATATATATATATATATATATACTTTTCAAGGCAAAAAGATCATTCACTTATTTTCATCGATCCTACAAAAAGATCATTCACTTATTTTCATCGATCCTACACGTAGCGCATGCTTAGGCTGGAGCCGACTACGAGAATAAACTACTTAGGACCCGTTTTGTAAAATTAAAATCATATCATGGGGAGAAGACGAAATTAACTCTAATATTTACAAGGTCTATGGTGTAAAAGACGATGTTGATTTTTTCAAAAAGGGTACCTAAGACTAATCACACTCTATCCTAAACCTAAAAACTTTACTTATGGCTCAAAAAACTAAGTAAAAACATGTTGTATTCATTTTTAGCAAAAAATTTTTTCTCTCAAGGCTAGGAAGTGGTGGAGAACTTAAGGCGCAATATGACTCGTCAATCACATGTATTTTATTTAACGGCTAAACTGAAGGGGTAAGAAAACACTTAGAAGGGGGGGGGGGGGGGGGTTGAATAAGTGACTCTTTTCGTTCTTTCAATACAAAGCTCAAAACAGTAATGGAATAACACAATTATTTTTATCCTGGTTCATTTGAACTCAAACTACTCCAGTCCACCCGCCAAGGTGATTTAGCCTTTCTCAACAAGGACTTAATCCACTATAATCAACTGATTACAATCACAGAACAACTGTTGTGACTAACAATGGACAAGTAAACTTACAAGTGAATAACACCACTAAGACTTAAATCTAGTCCTAGTCTGCTTGAGAAATCTGACCAAACTTGGTCTCTCAAGGAACAAATACAGAAGTATAATCTTTACAGATAATTGAAATAGAGTTTGCTTCTAATCAAGCTATATCACAACTTGGATTTTCTTAGAATGTAATACACAATAATGTAAGAACTATGAGTTTGTAAGCTTTTGAATATTTCACGTAGTTTCTTGTTTTTCACTATCTTGTTGGCTTGCAATAAATGTCCTTCTACTTATAGTAGGAGAAAATAAGACCGTTGCTGCCTTCAGAGGAAATGGAGAGCATTAAATGCTTTGCGTGTATCCTTGCAAATTCCATTCTCCAAGAAACTACTTGTAGGCACTTGAGTGTTTTCAGCCGTCTTTGCATTAATTAGCAAATGTCAGAATGTAAGAACGTGTTTCCTTTGCTTTGACAAGACACGTTGATTAAGACGTTGTTTCAGTATTTGCTTTAACTCAGAACATGCTTTATTCAACTTCTGGTCAGAGCGTTGCTTGCTAAGATCTTTGAACAGTGCTTGCTTTCAAGTTATCTTCAGAATCAAGAAGCCTGCTAGAAGTTAGAAGATACATTTAACAAATGAGTGTTCTTACCAGAGTCAGCAGATGCGTTTGAATAAAAGGTTCTTATGTCAAAGAACTTCTTCATAATCTTTGCTTAGCACTTTGGAATGTTTCTTGTCAGAACATTAACTAAGATATTCAAAAACACATTCATTAGAGCATAAATTATCTTAAATATAATTTAGTTATCATCAAAACACTTGGGATAGGTCAGAACTTAATCTTGTTCTTTCAATCTCCCCCTTTTTGATGATGACAAAAAATTATTTTAGATAAAGAAAAGAAACAGATTAAGAGATAAGAATCTCCCCCTGAAATGAATATATCTATGCATAAGACATCCTGAGATTATTTAGTCAGAGTGATACACAACGTTCTTTGAATTTCTTCAGAACTTCCTCAAGAAGATAAATCTTAGCTGGAATATTCTTTCAGAGTTAAATGATACCTGCAAAAAAAAATCTTTTGCACAGAGGGAATTCTTGCAAATATGTTAGAATATCTGAGACATAGTCCCATAACTGTTAAACATTGATTAGTTAAAACATGCACATTTTCTCCCCCTTTTTGGCATAATCAAAAAGTGTAATAAATGAGAAATTTTGAAAGATTCCATAAAAAGTTAAAAAAAATAGATAACCAGAAGTACAAACAAAACATCAAATAAGAGACAAAAAGAAACTAGGATTTCTTAGAGACAAGAGCCATCAGAAGGTTCTTGATCTCAGAGGCAGATTCACTTTGCATTGCCATCCAGTTCTTGAACTCTAAATTTGTTTGATCTTGCTTATCCATGCGTCTAGTCAAGACTTCATTCTCCCTCTTTAGCTCTTTCAGAGTGTCCATAATGAGTGAGGTAGGGGCAGAAGATGATGAAGCTTCAGTAGAAATATGGTTAGAAACAGCAACTGATGAATCAGACTTCACAAAGGTGGAGAGCAGAGGGCCCAGATCCATTGCAAGAGTTGGCACAGGTTCAAGTCCATCCTTAACTGAAGGTTGATTCAATAGAACAATAGCCAGAGGATTTGAATCTTCAGAGTATTCTTCATATTCATCTTCTGATATGTCCATCTTATCAGCTGGTGTATCAGCAATCAGTAGCGAAGACTTCTTATTCCAAGTATCAGCAGCTTCTGTCTTGAAAACATGCAGATGTTTGGAAAAGTTGTCCAGCACCTGAGAGTGGCAAAAATCCTGTAAATTCCGTGATTCAGCAACCAAGGTTCTTCTGAAAGTTTCCCATAGAAGATCTGTTGCTGCGGTGTTCACACTTCTGAGGCAATCTTCTATCAGCGGTTGTAACCATGCTTGAACATTTGTTATAAAATTCTGAAACAAAATATTTACATCTGGCTGAATAGGTTTAGGGACAACCGTTCTGTAAGATTTGTTTTTCAAGAATTGTAGAGATTGAGAGTCCACTACAGTTCTTAAAAAGCTATTGGTTTCAGGAGTATTTATAGGTTCAGGTTCAGGTTGGTTAACACAAAAATGAGGTTCTGATATATCATGAGGTACGGATGGTTCAGCAATGTCAGTTTGTTCAAAAATTTGTTGTTCTGGAATTTGAGGAGTTGAGAGTGAGGTTGTATGTTGTGGTGAGGTGGGTGGAGTGATATCAGGAGAAATTATTATTGTATAAGCGGGAGTGGGAATGGGTTTTTGAGGTTGTGGTTGGTTCTTAGCAAAAATGTTTTCAGTTGGTAGATTGAAAGGTGGTTTTATGGTTGCTAGAGGTTCATTAATCCCAGGAATTCTCCAAGATCCAGCATCATACCATCCAGTGGGTCTGGGTGATAAAGGTCTAGGAGGGGGTCTTGAGAAACGTTCAGCAGGAATATGTTGAAAAATAGATGGTTCAGGGGGTTCTAAATGAGAGGGTTCTGATTGGCTGTCAGAATGTTCATCAGAGTCAGAATCACTAAAATCTGTTGAGAACTGATTTTTACTAAGGTTGTCAGCAAGGGGTTCAGATGGTGAGGTTTGAGAGGATTCAGCAGATGCAGATATATTTTCAGAATTATAAACAGGTATAGTTTCAGCATGATTACCTGTCTTCTTTTTCTTCTGAGGAGAGTCATAAGGTCCTTCTACAGCTTTTCTCTTCACAGATTCTTGGAGAATAACATCAGCAGCAACTTGATTTCTTCCTTGAAGCCAAGCTGGATCAATAGGTGATCCTGTTTCTCTGCAGGTCTCAAGATAGTGCAAAACCATATGAGAATGTTCCAACGAGTTGAACATAGGAAAATTAGCAATATGAATTCTTCTTTTCTTCACAATAGTTGACAGACATGGAGAGGGTTCCACCAGCAGTTTGTAAATAATTTTCCTTTTTAGCAAGTTCTTCCCAGTCATTGTCTTACCACAAATAGGTTCAAGCTCCCCCAGAAGATTTGCTTCTCTTAGGTGAGCAATCAGACCATTCTTAGTCAGAATGTCTGATAATAACCTCCCCATGGGAATCCAATTTCTCTTTGATTTGGGATTCTTCATCCTTTCAGCTTCTCTGGTTTCTTTGACATGGTTCCAGAGGTGTTCAAAAAGCAAGTAGGGCAAATCAATTTGACATTGGTTTCAAGACAAAACAACAAATATTGTTGATCAGCGTTGATGTAATCAGGAGAACTGGTGTCTTTCCTATGGTGAATACATCCATGAATAATCCTTGCCCAAATCTTATACTTGTCTTTCAAATCCCTAACTTTGGAGGAACCTTGACCATTTGTAAAAATCTATGTGTATACCCTAGACATCTCCATTCTTCCAGTGGGCATTCCTGTAACTCCAAGTCCTTTAAATCCTAGCAACCTTCTGATTAGATTTTCTGTAATGGATATTTCCTTGCCCATTACAAAGGAGAGAATAACCTTGGGAGTTGCAATAGCGTGAATCCAGAATTCTTTTACCAAATGAGGAAAGACTGGACCAGTAAGACGATCAAAGTAGCTTTCCCAACCTTGAAACTTCACAGCAGGGAACAAGTCAAATCCATTCTCTCTGAGATTCTCAAATTCTACCATTAGCTTACTCAAAACTTCCAAACTTTCTACCGGAATGAGTGTTGTCCTTTCAGGTATACAGTATTGCTCAGAGTGGGTAGAGGAAGAAGAAGCCATTGAAGTTTTATGAAAAGAGAATTTTTCGAAAAGGGTTTTTAAGAGAAATGTCCAAATAAAAACTTGAGTTGAAAGAGACAGTAAAGAATGAAAGGGTTTTTCAAAGAGTATTTATAGGCATTAATTTCAGAGAATAGGTTAAGAATTAAATTAGAAGTATTTAAGAAATTTAAATAAAGATTAAAACGGATTTAAAAAAACGATTCTCATCATTACTTGCATTTAATGAATTGCTAAAAATGAGGGAAAACGTGAGATTATGGCTAATCATCAACAATTACCTAGAACGTCATCAGTAGCTTTTGCACACTTGACCTTTCAGAAACACACCACGTGTTCATCTCCTGAAGGATGCATGTAACAGCTGTTTGTTCTAATGAATTTCTGAACTACACTTGGACATGAAGCGTTAGAATGATTCATATAACTTCTGTTACAACTTCTCTTCTAACTTCTGAAGAGTTGTTGATCAGAGCATTCATTTCAGAAAGTTCTGAAGCCAGTCACAGAAAATAAATATTATTTTATTCAGGACATACTTCCATACAAATATTTTTCAGAATGAAATTAAATCTATCTTCTGAAAGGGGTTTAGTAAAAATGTCAGCCCATTGATGGTTTGTTTTTACAAAAATCAAGTTTAAAATCCCCTTCTGAGTATAGTCCCTTATGAAATGATATTTAATTTCTATATGTTTGGCTTTAGAATGTAAGATTGGATTTTTAGAAAGACAAATAACAGAAGTATTGTCACAGAAGATAGGAATCTTACTTTCATAAAGGTTGAAATCTTCTAGTTGACTTTTCATCCAAATCATCTGAGAGCTACATCCAGCAGAAGATATATATTCAGCTTCTGTGGTTGATAGAGCAATTGTTACTTGCTTCTTGCTGTACCATGAGATAAGATTGTCACCCAAAAATTGCAGCTTCCAGAGGTGCTTTTTCTTTCAATTCTATCTCCAGCAAAGTCAACATCACAATAACCTGCTAGTTTGTAATCTTGTGATCTTCTGTAACACATACCAAGATTAGCAGTACCTTTCAGATACTTAAGAATTCTCTTAACAACCGTTAAATGAGATTCTCTAGGATCTGATTGGAATCTAGCACACAAGCACATGCTAAATAATATATCAAGTCTAGATGCAGACAGATAGAGAAGGGATCCAATCATACCTCTGTAGAGCTTCTGATCTACTTTCATACTTACCTCATATTTACCTAGAATGCAGGTTGGATGCATAGGTTTCTTGGCATCTTTGCTTTCTGACATTTGAAATTTCTTCAAAAGTTCTTAGCATACTTGGTCTGATGTATGAAAGTACCTTCTTGAGTCTGGTTGATTTGAATTCCAAGAAAGAATTTCAATTCACCCATCATGCTCATTTCAAATTCTGCCTGCATTGTCTTAGCAAATTCTTTTCCAAAGGATATATTAGAGGTTCCAAAAATTATATCATCAACGTAAATTTGACAGATTAAAATATCATTTTTAAATGTTTTTTTGAAGAGAGTTGTGTCCACTTTCCCTCTGGTAAAATCTTTTTCTAATAGAAAATTACTCAGACGATCATACCAAGCTCTTGGAGCCTGTTTTAAACCGTACAAAGACTTTTTCAATTTAAAAACATGTTCTGGTTGTTTTGAATCATTAAATCCAGGAGGTTGATGGACATATACTTCTTCTTCAATATAACCATTTAGAAATGCACTTTTAACATCCATTTGATATAATGTAATGTTATTTTGTACAACAAAAGAAATTAATAATCTTATAGATTCTAACCTGGAGACTGGGGAAAAGGTTTCATTATAATCAATTCCTTCTTGTTGACTATAACCCTGTGCAACCAATCGTGCCTTATTTCTGATTACTTCTCCTTGTTCATTCAATTTGTTTCTGAAGACCCATTTGGTTCCTATATCATTGAATCCTTTGGGTCTTGGAATTAGACTCCATACATCATTCTTTGAGAATTGATTTAGTTCTTCTTGCATTGCTAAGATCCAATCATTATCTTCCAGAGCTTCATCAATGGTAGTTGGCTCAATCAGAGAGACTAAACCGAACAGAGATTCTTCATTGATTATGAGAGAGGATCTTGTTCTCATGGGATCTTCTTTTCTTCCAATGATTACGTCTTCTTTGTGAGCTGAAGATAATCTAGGAAACCTTTTTCGAGTGAGTTGGTCAGATATTCTGAGATTGTTGAGAGCATCGTCAAGAGGATGATCTGCTACGTCTTCTTTTGCTTCTGAACGTTCAGAGTTTGAGTGATGATCTTCTGTACCTACAGAAAAATCAATTTGCTTTGGCTGTGGTTGGCCAAGCTTATCATCAAACCTGACTTTGATTGAATCTTCAACAATCAGAGTTTCTGTGTTGTATACTCTATAGCCTTTTGAGCGTTCAGAGTATCCAAGTAGGAAACACATTTGTGCTTTGGAATCAAACTTATTCAGAGTTTCTTTGGTGTTTAGAATAAAACAAGTACATCCAAAAGGATGGAAATAAGAAATGTTGGACTTTCTGTTTTTCCACAATTCATAGGGAGTCTTTTCAAGAATAGGTCTTATAGTGATTCTATTCTGAATATAACACGCTATATTCACAGCTTCTGCCCAAAAGTGCTTAGCCATATTTGTTTCATTGATCATGGTTCTGGCTATCTCTTGTAATGTTCTATTCTTTCTTTCTACAACTCCATTTTGCTGGGGAGTTCTAGGACAAAAAAAGTTATGAACAATACCATTTTCTTTAAAATATTTTTCAAAATAATGATTTTCAAATTCACCACCATGATCACTTCTAACTTTTGTGATTTTAAAATCTTTTTCATTTTGCACTTGAGTACAGAAGTCAATGAATACAGAATGTGACTCATCCTTGTGTTTTAAAAACTTTACCCATGTCCATCTGCTGAAATCATCAACGATGACCAATCCATACTTCTTGCCTCTGATGGATGCAGTTTTCACTGGTCCAAACAGATCAATATGAAGTAACTCTAATGGCTTAGAGGAAGAGACAACATATTTAGATTTAAAGGAAGGTTTTGAAAATTTTCCTTTTTGACATGCTTCACACATAGCATCTGAGTTGTACTTCAGATTGGGAAGTCCTCTGACTAAATTTAATTTATTTAGTTGAGAGATTTTTCTAAGACTGACATGTCCCAATCTTCTGTGCCATACCCATTGCTCATTGCTAACAGACAAAAGGCATTTTACGTTTTGAGATTTAAGATCTGATAAATCAATTTTGTAAATGTTGTTTTTTCTCTTACCAGAAAAGAGGATTGATCCATCCTTTTGATTTACAGCTTTACAGGAGTTTTGATTGAAGATAATGCCATAGCCATTGTCACTTAATTTACTTATAGGCAATAGATTATGAGCTAATCCTTCTACTAATAAAACATTAGAGATAGAAGGAAAGTTACCGTTTCCTATGGTTCCAGAACCAATAATCTTCCCTTTCTGATTACCTCTAAACTTCACATCTCCTCCAGCTTTAAGTTCCAGGCTTTGGAACATGGACCTTTTTCCTGTCATGTGTCGTGAGCATCCAGAGTCCAGGTACCATGATTGGTGTTTCAATTGAGCTGTTAAGGACATCTGCAACAAATATTATTTTATCCTTAGGTACCCATATCTTTTTGGGTCCTTTTGGGTTAGCATAAGAGTTTTTTAGAATGTGATGTATATTTTATATCATGTGAATGTCCAAACTTGAATTGCTTATTCAGAGGTTTGTAAGTGAAGGTCATTTTGGCAACAGGTTTTGGAATGTATGTTTCCTTCCCTTTGGGAGGTTCATATCTAATTCCTCTTCTTTTTTTCCCACTAACTCCATAAATCATTGAAGCCATTTTGCTTCTGTCTATGCTTTTAGCAAGAAAAGTTTGAAAGCTATAGTCATATTCTTTCAGAATATCCTTTGAACTAGATACAGACTCTGAAGTAAAATTCCTTTGAACAATTTGAATTTCTTTTTTAAGTTTAAGATTATTTTCTAAAAGTTCAGATTTTTCTGTTTCAAGTTTCTTAAAATCAGATGCAAGACTCTTCTTGAGTTTCTTGTATTTGATTTTGAGCTTACTGTAGTTTTCCAGAAGTTCTGATAAACTATCAGCAAGTTCTTCTCTAGAAAATTCAGAAAATACCTCTCTTTGTTCTGACTCACAGTCGGAGTCATCTTCTGTGATAGCCATTAAATCTAGGAAGGCATTTTCATCTTCAGAACTAGATTCAACTTCAGAAGAATCTGAGTCATCCCAGGTTGCCATCATTCCTTTCTTCTTTCCAAATCTCTTCTTTGGTCTTTCTTTTTGAAGCTTTGGACATTCACTTTTGAAGTGACCAGGTTCTTTGCATTCATAACAGATGATCTCTCTTCTGTTTGACTTTTTATGTCCAGAAGATTCTGGTTTATCTTCTGACTTCTTGAAGTTCCTGAACTTCTTTTGTCTGTGCTTCCACAGATGATTGATCCTTTTGGAGATCAAAGATAGTTCATCTTCTTCTGAAGCTGATTCTTCAGTGTTTTCTTCTTCAGCCTGAAAAGCGTTAGTATCAAATTTCTTAATTGATTTAAGGGCTAGAGACTTACCTTTCTTCTGAGGCTCATGTTCATCCAGTTCAATCTCATGACTTCTGAGAGCGCTGATGAGTTCCTCTAAAGACACATTGTTGAGATCTTTTGACACCTTGAACGCAGTGACCATTGGTGCCCATCTTCTGGGTAAGCTTCTGATGATCTTTTTCACGTGATCTGCTTTGGTATACCCTTTGTTCAAAACTCTCAGACCAGCGATCAGAGTCTGAAACCTAGAGAACATTGCTTCTATAGACTCACTTTCCTCAACTTTGAAGGCTTCATACTTTTAAACTAAAGCCAGAGCTTTAGACTCCTTAACTTGGGCGTTTCCTTCATGAGTCATTTTGAGAGACTCAAACATATCATGCGCTGTATCTCTATTAGTGATTTTTTCATATTCTACTTTAGAGATAGCATTTAAAAAAATATTTCTAGCTCTGTGATGATTTTTAAAATCAGCTTTTTGTTGTCTATCCATATTTTTTCTATCCACTTTATTTCCTTCTGAATCTGTATGATGTTTGTAACCATCCAAGACTATATCCCAAAGATCACTATCATGACCTAGAAAGAAACTTTCTAGCCTATCTTTCCAGTACTCAAAATCTTCTCCATCAAACACTGGAGGTTTGTTATAACTATTATTGGTTTGTTCAGCGGCCATTGTGTTTTCTTCTGGATGTTTTTTTGACACGGTTAAGTGTTGAGCTCAGAGTCAAGCTCTGATACCAATTGAAGGGGTAAGAAAACACTTAGAAGGGGGGGGGGGGTAAATAAGTGACTCTTTTTGTACTTTCAATACAAAGCTCAAAACAGTAATGGAATAACACAATTATTTTTATCCTGGTTCGTTTAAACTCAAACTACTCTAGTCCACCCGCCAAGGTGATTTCGCCTTTATCAACAAGGACTTAATCCACCATAATCAACTGATTACAATCACACATCAACTGTTGTGACTAACAATGCACAAGTAAACTTACAAGTGACTAACACCACTAAGACTTAAATCTAGTCCTAGTCTGCTTGAGAAATCTGACCAAACTTGGTCTTTCAAGGAGCAAATACAGAAGTATAATCTTTAAAAATAATTGAAATAGAGTTTGCTTCTAATCAAGCTATATCACAACTGTGATTTTTCTTAGAATGTAATACACAATAATGTAAGAACTATGAGGTTGTAAGCTTTTTAATATTTCACGTAGTTTCTTGTTTTTCACTATCTTGTTGGCTTGCAATAAATGTCCTTCTACTTATAGTAGGAGAAAATAAGACCGTTGTTGCCTTCAGAGGAAATGGAGAGCATTAAATGCTTTGCGTGTATCCTTGCAAAATTCCATTCTCCAAGAAACTAGTTGTAGGCACTTGAGTGTTTTCAGCCGTCTTTGCATTAATTAGGAAACGTGAGAATGTGAGAACGTGTTTCCTTTGCTTTGACAAGACACGTTGATTAAGACGTTGTTTCAATATTTGCTTTAACTCAGAACATGCTTTATTCAACTTCTGGTCAGAGCGTTGCTTGCTAAGATCTTTGAACAACGCTTGCTTTCAAGTTATCTTCAGAATCAAGAAGCCTGCTAGAAGTTAGAAGATACATTTAACAAATGAGTGTTCTTACCAGAGTCAGCAGATGCATTTAAAGAAAAGGTTCTTATGTCAAAGAACTTCTTCATAATCTTTGCTTAGCACTTTGGAATGTTTCTTGTCAGAACATTAACTAAGATATTCAAAAACACATTCATTAGAGCATAAATTATCTTAAATATAATTTAGTTATCATCAAAACACTTGGGATAGGTCAGAACTTAATCTTGTTATTTCATAAACTACTAAAAGGGAAATAACTAAAAGATATTGAAAAAATAAAGTACTGAAAAGGGAAATAACAGAAAAAAGAAATAACGGAAAGGAAATAAAAGCGATAAAATGCTCCTCCCACACTTGAATTGGACATTGTCCCCAATATTCCAAAACAAGTCTAGGTAGGAGGTACCTGGTAAAACTAGTGAGACCCACTAGTACCCTCGCCGTCCTGAGGTGAACGTCCGGAACAGCGGCTACGACTACGGCGGCGGCGATCTCTATCGAGGCTAAACTATGCCATGCGCTCAGTGAGAGCAGCATTTACAGCTTGTAGCTCCCTAGTCCGACCAATTAATGTGCCTTGTGTGGCCCCATTAATTGGAAGTGAGTAGCGAAGCTAGTCTGCTGACGGTGTTGCACGTTCTGGAAAGCCAATTGACTTTCCATGATGGTAGTCAGAGAGCGGGAATTTTGAATTTGAGACGCCTGCATGAAAGCCATGTTGTCGGCAACCTGTTGCTGGATCGTAGAAAGGAGGGCATCACACTTCTCCTCTATGGCCATATGCTCTCTCCACATGTCCTCAGTGACATAGAAGCTCGGGGCGGTACCTGCAGGAGGGTTAGAAGAAGATGGTGCAGTGTGTGATGGTGTAAATCGAGGAGGTGACTCTGTTTGAAAGTCATACTCGTCATCAGTGTTGTTCCTCTCCTCTAAAGGAACATTCGGGGGTAACGGACCAGTGAAAGCGGGAGCGCCTAAATCATAGGTCGAGTTACGCTCCAATCTAACGTCAGTGCGACGGGTAAAGGGAAGGACAACACTTGGTACAACAGCATTACCAATCATAAGGTAATAACCACCTTCCCTTCTCGCTTTGCAGAGGTGCATATCTTTCAAAAATTTCAGGCCTGCAGTACGAGGAGGAAGTGGCTCCAAAGTAGCAAGCTCGGTGGCCAAGCCAAGAGCACGAGCAACAGTAGTACCTAGGCCACCAAAAGAAATCGGTGCCCCCTTTTTTTGGACATAGCTCATGTGAGCAATCATAAAGGGCACCGGGTTAATTTTGGTGTCGGTGAGGCATGCTTGCATAATAATTAACTCTTTAGCATTCACCTTGTTCGGGTTTTCCCGAGCAAAGATGGTGGATGCTAAAAGGTATCGGAAGACACGGATGGCCAGATTATGGACACTCGAGGCTAGCAGGCCATCAAAAGAATTTGCTTCTTGGTTTGTAAGTTTTTGCCAAAAAGCATAGCCAGCGGTTGTCCATTCAGTATCCAAGGGTGCTTCACAAATAACACCTTCCCCAAAAGGCATCCCTAACAACTCAGCTAAACTGTCGGTGGAGTAACTATATTCACGGTCAAACATTCTAAATTGTACCCCACCTACGGTAGTAGCAGTGTTAGGTGTGACATTATAAATAAGTGAACTTAAAAACTCATATGTCAACCTTGGGTAGGTAGGTTCTTTTGCAGAGAAAATATTATGCATGCCTATTTTATCTAATAAATGAAAAACACTATGATAAATACCTAAAGTGTAGAGACAGTCTTCGTCAATATACCTGGTTGAGTAAATTTCCGTAGACTGTAGCTTTTCGAGCAGCTTCCTTTGGGTGGATCCCGATTTTCCGTTTCGAAGAACATACTTATTGAAGTCCATTTTGATTGTTTTGAATGATTAGGAGAAAGGAAAATAGTATGATGGAGGAAGAAAATAATGATTTTTATAGATTTGGAAGGATTGTAGTGGGAAAAGAAATATAATAGAGAATTAGTTGAGGTGGAGAAATAATGGAAGGTAAGGTATGAAAATGTGGGTAAAATGAGGAAGAAAATGGGGTTTAAATAGGAAAAAATGGAGTAAATGGTGAGTTTTTCGAAAAGTAGCAGTTTTTTTACCGTTGGAGGTCCGCGGGCGCGGTCCCTCCCTCTGCGGGCGCGGTCCCTCCCTCTGCGGGCGCGGTCCCTCCCTCCGCGGGCGCGGCCTGTTGATTTTCTAGCTGGGCCGGATTATGTTCTTTGGGAAATTGGGCTTCCAAAAATGGCGGCTTGCTCTTGTCACTTGGGGTGTACCTAGCGTTTTAAGGTGAAAATATATTTTTTGTAAAATATATGTGTATATCATACACATAGATTTTATTTTCTATTTTGGCGCAAAATAAAATAAAACAAGTTAAGAGAAAATAAAAATAAAATAAACACACAATATATATATATATATATATATATATATATATATATATATATATATATATATATATATATATATATATATATATATATATATATATATATATATATATATAAATGTAAGTGAGTACGAAGTGCAACTGAACTGAAAAACAGAAAAAGTAATTATGCGAAAAATAAAAATAGTATAATAATAATAACAATGGTGGATGTCTCATGATCAGATATCAGCAAAATCACGTCCTCGCAGCTCAGCCACCTGGCGTCTGAGCTCAGCAATCTCGTGTGTCAAATCGTCGATCTTGCCAGCATATGTGGAACCATCCTGGCGAAGTGTAGCCATCTCAGCTCTCATGGCTTCCATCTGCGCTTTCATGTCGGGCTCCTGTAAGGTCAAGTTATTAGTATAAACAACAGTATGCTCAACCTTAGGTGTCAGCGTGTACTCTGGGGTAGGATTCTCTATAACCGGATCCTCAGTGATCGGGTCGTCTGACTCTGGCTCTGACTCCGGTGAATACTTTGGTTCTGGCTCTAACTCTGGTGAATACTCTGGCTCTGGCTGGTCAGTGTTGTCTACAACTGCCTCGCCCCAACCCTCTAAAGTGTAGTTCCAGTTTGCCCGGTTGGAGAAGCAGGTCATCTGTGGATCAGGCAGAGTGAAATAGTAGGCAGTCTGGTAGTCAATAAGGAGCCTGTACTGATATGGATGAAAAGAAGCTCGGCGCATAAGGCCATGGTCTAAGCAGAAGTCAATGTCGACGCGTATGCTACCACAGTATGGTGTCAGGCGGAGTAACTGGCTATCCAAGCCCATAGCAGATGCAATCAGCGTCACATTCCCACCAGCGTGCAAGTATCCCTCAGAGGATAACGCAGCCATATCTAGACTTTCTATCAAGAAAGCTCCACTTGCAATGGGACGTGACTGACTAGCGCAATATAAAAATAGTATCTCCTCTGCAGTCACCAAATGATCACAATAGCTCCTCCCGAAGAAGGTATGACGAAGAATCATCTCAAAGTACCTGAGAGTTTGGTTATGAATCCTCTTAGACAGTTGCTCAGATGGGTCGAGGCTGCCCCTGTCGGTAATAGCTCTCCAGAATATGTCTATATCACTGCTCATGAAATACCCTAGAGGAAGCTCGGGGATGGCAGTAAGTGCAGTCTCGAATCCAAGCAGATCTCCAAACTCTCTCAAAGTAAAAGCATACTCTGCTCCGAACATGCGAAAACTAATCCGCCCACGGTCCTCTCTGGTCCCAACATAGGGCTCATACTCCAGTGAGCTGAGGAACTCCAAGGTGAGGTTCCTGTAGGTCACGTGGATCTCGTCAGCATATGCATCCCAACTTACCTGATGGCATAGATGACGAACGCTGGCCTCAATGCCAAGTGCATCCATGCAAGCAGAATCAGGGTATCTAGTCGGATGCATCGGTCGAGCAGACAATGTAGCAAATCGCTCCCGCTGAGCATCGTCTCTGAAGATTACATCGAGTCCATCAGCAAAATCCATCTGAAAAAGGTGATATAAGAGCACTTGGTCCTGAAAAAGGTAGATGAGTCATCCAAAATTACAATTTTAATTACGTAAAAGAAAAATTAAAATTAGAAAAAAAAAGATCGTGGGTTGCCTCCCACGCAACGCTTGTTTAATGTCGTTAGCTTGACGATAAGATCTCATTGTTCAAGTTGGGATTGGTGGGTCTACCTGAGTCTGATTAGAGTAGTCAATAGGCAGGTCACCTCCTCTATACAACTTCAGTCGTTGTCCATTTACCACGAAAGGAGCACTTGAGTTATTCTTGATTTCTACTGCTCCTGATACTAACACTTTTCATACCACGAATGAACCTGTCCATCTTGAACGTAGCTTGCCAGAAAAAAGTCGTAATCTGGAATTAAACAGAAGAACATGATCGCCTACATTGAATTCTTTTTTAGTAATTTTCTTATCGTGCCATATATTTGTTCTTTCTTTATAGATGATGGCATTCTCATAAGCATTTAGGCGGAGTTCTTCTAACTTATCGATGTCCAGAATCCGTTTCTCTCCAGCTTTTAGGTAGTCTAAATTCAAGGATTTTATAGCCCAATAGGCTTTGTGTTCTAACTCGAAAGGTAAGTGGCAGGATTTTCCATATACCAATTGATATGGGGTAGTTCCAATAGGGGTTTTGTAAGCTATTCTATAGGCCCAAAGTGCATCTTTCAGCTTTCCGGACTAATCCTTTTTGGATATTGACACGGTTTTTTCTAGGATTTGCTTGATTTCCCTATTTGATACCTCCACTTGGCCACTGGTTTGAGGGTGATATGGTGTTGCTACTCTATGTTTGACTCCGTATTTGTTTAAAAGTTTGTTGAATATCTTGGATATAAATTGCGATCCTCCATCACTTATGACTAGACGGGGTGTTCAGAATCTAGGGAATATGATGTTCTTGAACAATTTGATCACTACTCTCATGTCATTTATGGGGGCCGCTATTGCTTCTATCCACTTGGACACATAGTCAACTGCCACAAGAATATATTTATTTCCCATTGATGATGGAAAAGGCCCCATGAAATCTATACCCCATACGTCAAAGAGTTCTACCTCTTGAATATTTCTTAATGGCATTTCGTCACGCCTTGAAATGTTCCCAGTGCGTTGACACCGGTCACACTTGGTGATGTATGTGTGGACATCTCGCTATAAAGTTGGCCAGTAAAGGCCTGCTTGAAAGATTTTGGCGCATGTCTTTGATGTGCTTGCGTGTCCACCATAAGGCGCGGCATGACAATGTTTGATGACGCTTTCCACTTCCTCCTCTAGAACACATCGTCTAAAGATGTTGTCTATTCCTCTTTTGAACAAGAGTGGTTCGTCCCAATAAAAGCTTTTTATGTCATTGAAGAACTTTTTCTTTTGTTGAAAACTTAAGTCTGGGGGTATGATGTCAGCAGCAAGATAATTCACAATGTCTGCATACCAAGGCACGTTTCTTATCATTGAGACTTTTTCCGGTTTAAATTCTTTATAGGTTTCAGAGTCATCCTCGCTCATTGTGTTTATCTTAGCTATCAGTTTGTCGTAAGTGAAGTGATCGTCTATTGGTATTAGATCTGGTTTCAAATGTTCTAGCCTAGATAGATGATCGGCAACTAAATTCTCAGTACCTCTCTTATCCTTAATGTCTAAGTCAAATTCTTGGAGTTAGAGAATCCACCTAAGCAATCTCGGCTTAGCGTCTTTTTTGTTTAACAGATATCAGATTGCTGCGTGATCAGTATAAACTACAATCTTAGCTCCTACTAAATAAGATCGGAACTTATCGATTGCGAATACTACATCTAGCAATTCCATCTCTGTAATTGTGTAGTTAAGTTGGGCGGTATCTAGGGTTCTACTGGCATAGTAAATGACATGTAATTTCTTGTCTTTTCTTTTCCCTAAGAAAGCCCCAACTGCATAGTCACTAGCATCACACATGATTTCAAATGGTTGCTCCCAGTCAGGGGGTTGAATGACAGGAGCTGAAATCAGTGCTTGTTTTAGAATGTTGAAGGCTTTAAGACACTTCTCATTAAAGTCAAATTCAGCATCTTTCATAAGAAGGTTAGTTAAGGGTAGAATCCAGCTTGCCCTAGAAAACTTCGTACTTCCCTAACGGTTTTAGGTGGGTTGAGGTTCTCTATAACTTCTATTTTGGCTTTGTCAACTTCTATCCTTCTCTCGGAGATGATATGCCCTAAAACTATTCCTTCGTTGACCATAAAGTGACACTTCTCCCAATTCAACACAAGGTTCACTTTCACACATCTTTCTAAGATTTTCTCAAGGTTCGAGAGACAATTTTTGAAATCGAATCCACATACAGAAAAATCATCCATGAATACTTCCATAATTCCGTCGAGATAGTCCGCGAAAATGGACATCATACAACGTTGGAAGGTGGCAGGTGCATTACGGAGTCCAAAGGGCATCCGCCTATAGGCAAACGTTCCATAAGGACAGGTGAATGTAGTTTTTTCTTGGTCCTCTGGGTGAATAGGGATTTGGAAAAATCTGGAATATCCATCTAGATAACAGAAATACGAATGCCTAGCTAGATGTTCGAGCATCTGATCTATAAATGGAAGTGGGAAATGATCTTTCCTAGTCGCCTTATTCAGCTTTCTGTAATTGATGCACATACGCCATCCTCCTTCTGTTCGTTTTGCTACTTTGTCTCCCTTATCATTTTCAACAACCGTGATGCCTCCTTTCTTCGGCACCACATGTACAGGACTTACCCACTCACTATCCGATATCTGATATATTATACCAGCTTCCAGTAACTTAAGAACTTCTTTCTTAACTACATCACTCATAATAGGATTTATTCTTCTCTGATGCTCTCTAGAGGGTTTCGAATTTTTTTCTAGCATGATCCGATGCATGCATACGGACGGGCTTATCCCTTTCAAGTCAGATATTTTATATCCTAATGCTGAAGGGTATCTTCACAAGGTATCTAAGAGTTGATTTGTTTCATTTTGGCCTAGAGTGGCGTTAATTATAACTGGGTGATTCATCTCTTCGTCCAAAAACTCATATCTTAGATTCTTGGGTAGTTCTTTGAGTTCTAGAGATGTCTTTTTAAGACACGGCATAGGATCAGGTGTAAGAGCTAAACATTCAAAAAGGTTGTCATCAATGTAAGGTTCTTTATATCCATCATCCTCTAGAATGGGTGTTGGTGGTAGTTTAATTAAGGATTCATCTTGCTCAAGTTCGTTTACGCATTCATCAATGATGTCGATTGCATAACATGCATCTCCTATCACAGGTGCCATAAGGAATTTAGAGAGGATAAATTCTATCTTTTCATCTCCTACTTCGAAGGTAAGTTTTCCTTTCTTTACGTCGATTATAGCTCCGGCGGTTGACAAAAATGGTCTTCCTAAGAGAATCTGGATTTCGTCATCTTCTTTAATATCCATTACCATGAAATCGGTTGGGATATACAACTAACCTATTCTAACTGGTATATCCTCTAATATCTCTGTGGGGTACTTGACAGATCTATCAGCTAGTTGTAAAGACATTTTGGGTTGTTGTAGTTCTCCTAAGTTTAACCTCTTGCAAACTGCCAAAGGCATTAAGCTTACGCTTTCTCCTAGGTCTAAGAAAGCTTTGTCGATCATATTATTTCCTAGGATGCAAGGAATAGAAAAACTTCCAGGATCTTTATCCTTTTTTGCAAGTTTATTTTCAGAGATGGAATGACATTCTAGGGGTTTAGGATCGTCGAGTCTGCGTTTGTTTGACAGGATGTCTTTTAAGAATTTAGCATATGATGGTATTTGGGTAACCGCTTCGGTAAAGGGAATCTATACATGGAGTTTCTCTATTACTTTGATGAATTTTTGGTATTGGATTTCTATCTTGGTTTATTTAAGTCTTTGTGGGTATGGTATTGGAGGTTTATAGGGTGGAGGTGCTGTATAAGTTTTATCTTTCGATTCTTCCATCTGGTTCTGTTGGGTTCTTGGTTCCTCTGGTTTCTCTACTTGGTCCTCAGGTATGCTATATTTTTTTGGTTTTTCGGGTACACACATCGTTGGAAGTTTCGGTCCATCGTAAGCGGTTCCACTTCTTAGAGTGATAGCATTTGCTTGTCCTTTAGGATTAGGTTGAGTTTGTCCAGGGAATTGTCCTCCAGGTGTGGTTTGCGTGGCTTGCGATTGAGCCACTTGCGAGATCTGAGTCTCGAGCATCTTAAGATGGGTCATCATTTGGTCAAACTTAGTTGCTAGTTGTGTTACTAGTTCGTTTGTATGGGCGCGCTGGTTCATAAATTCTTTGTTTTGCTGAGTTTGGGTTGTGATAAAAGTATCTAGGGTTTCCCTAAGATTTGGTCTTGGTGGCACAGCTTGCATAGGTTGGTTTGATTTTTGAGGTTGAAAACCTTACGGTCTGGGTGTTCCAGGATGTTGGATTGGATTGTTGTTCTTATAGGAAAAATTTGGGTGATTCCTCCATCCAGGGTTATAGGTGTTCGAGAACGGGTTTCCTTGGGTGTAATTGGCTTGTTCTGAGCTAGACTCATTTAACAGGTAACAATCTGAAGTTGGATGTCCTTGGGTTCCACATAGTTTGCATTCCGAGTGGAGTGCAGCTACTGTGGCAGGGTTTTGGGATATGTTATCTACTCTTAAGGCTAGGGCGTCCATTGTAGCTTGCATCATGTCCATTCTACTTATCTCATGCACCTCTCCTTGGGTCTCCTTATTCTCCACTGTCGCTCGTTCTGCCCCCCATTGCTAATGGTTTTGGGCCATATCTTCAATCAGGGCACAAGCTTCAGGGTAAGGTTTGTTCATCAGCGCACCACCTGCGGCGGCGTCGATAGACATTTTGGTATTATAATGGAGTCCATTATAGAAGGTGTGAATGATCAACCATTTCACTAGGCCATGGTGTGGACAAGCTCTTAAAAGGTCTTTATATCTTTCCCAAGCTTCAAATAGAGATTCTCCCTAATTTTGGGTGAATCTAGTGATCAGGTTTCTAAGAATAGCGGTTTTGCTAGGGGAAAATACCTGGCAAGGAACACTCTTCTAAGGTCCTCCCAAGTTGTTATGGAATTGGCAGAGAGGGAATCTAACCAATCGTGAGCTTTCCCTCTTAGAGAGAATGGAAACAATCTTAGGCGTATTGCTTCAAATGTGGCACCATTTTCTTTGAGGGTGTCGGCTAATTGGATAAATTCCTTCAAGTGTTGATTCGGGTTCTCGGTAGCGAGACCAGCGAATTGGTTTTGTTGAACTAATTGTAATATCGAGGGTTTTAGTTCGAAGTTGTTAGTTTTTATAGCTGGATTTACTATACTAGAACTAGGTTCCTCGTTAGATGGTTGGGCAAATTCCTTAAGCGGTCTTTGATTACGGTCCTCGGCCATAGCTTTCTTTAACTTTCGTATAAAGAGACGGGCTCGAGTGAAACGTTCAGGTTCTACTAAAGGATCTATTAGGTTACCGGTGCTACGATTTCTACGCTTCAACCGGCTAAGTAAGTGGCTTTAGTCTAAACGGGATAACAAAAAGGGTACGAAATTTGGCAAAGTTGGTCCCCGGCAACGACGCCAAAAACTTGATGGGCTTTTACTGTATATTCTAAATTATAACTGCAAGTGCACAGCCTATCGAAGTAATATATAAGATTATCGAACCACAAAGACCAATTGTCAATCTATCGACTCTATTGTTAACGTGTTTATCTAAGGCAGATCAATAAGGGATTGAGTTCAGTACAGGGAAATAAAAGCGAATAAAATTAAAGAGATAAAACAAACGGGATCGAATGTAAATCACGAGATCAGACAATGTCCTAGCATGCATGTATAGTATTTAATTTTGGGCAATATTTTCCATTTATAGCAAAGAACTGTTTAACAGGAACTTGTAGCTTTCGCATACTAAGAACCGAATTTACTCTTTAAATTAAATTCCTTTATTGTCACTTATAAAGGGTGCCTAACGCGTTAAAGAAGTAAACCTATTTTTAAGAAACAAGTTATTTTGACTTAGTGAAAAAGTGTTTTAATTTGGAAAACTTAACTTAAAGAGATCCTTGGCTTTTGACCAAGAATCAGATTTTAATCCCACAAACGCGTCTGCAAATAGTTTCAAAATCGTTTTCTAAAATTATATCAAGTAATCCTACTAAACCAAACGAACTGCTTTCGCTCTTTTCGTTTGGTCAAGAACTAATCTGGCTTAATCTCAAGTATGGACGGCTTTCGATCTTACCCATAAACTTTTAAACACATTTAAACCAGTATTAAAGAGTTAAAACATCCCAAAGGTATTTCTATTAGCATGGCATACAGAACATAGTTATGATTCGATCTTTACATTCTAACCCTAATAAATTTAGCTAGACATGGTAAGCATTTAAAATCTATAAAACGTGTAGACTATGATAAGAGCGTTTAAAGTCTATAAAACGTGTAGACTATGGTAAGAGCATTTAAAGTCTATAAAATGTGTAGACTATGGTAAGAGCATTTAAAGTCTATAAAACGTGTAGACTATGGTAAGAGCATTTAAAGTCTATAAAACGTGTAGACTATGGTAAGAGCATTTAAAGTCTATAAAACGTGTAGACTATGGTAAGAGCATTTAAAGTCTATAAAACGTGTAGACTATGGTAAGAGCATTTAAAGTCTATAAAACGTGTAGACTATGGTAAGAGCATAAAATAAATGAAAACAATTAAATTAGAACCTTGCTCCAATCGGAGGCTTGAATCTGATACAAGTCGTGGAAATGTAAAAGATAGTATGATAAACTTCAACCAAAGTGCTCCAAACTTGAATACAATCTCGCACACTCAAGTGTGATAACTTCTCGATGTGAGAAGATTATCACTTTACAAAGTAGTAATATATGCCTAAGCAGCAACTTGTCTGGATCTAAGTTTGCACCTAAGTTTGGATGAAAATGAAAATGAAATGAACTTGCTATTTATAGAAGATTCTGAAATTATGCAAAGACGAGCATGCATCTCAACTCCTTCTGAGCGGGAAATGGATTGTTAAGGCCGCGGGCACGGTGAGTGAAAATGGAGAGATCATGGGAACATGGTAGTTGGCCCCTGAGTGAAATTGAGCCATGTCAGCGTGTTCCCTGTAGCCAGCACGGAGCTGGACGCCATGTATGTATTTTCTTGAAAAACCCTATTTTTCTGGCGTTTTCGCTCGTTTCTTCTCTGAAGGCTCTGAAAGGACATGTGACCTGAAAACAAAGGAAACAAGGGCGTAATACTAGAAAAACAATAATAAAACTAAGGAAAACATGTGATATTCGAGTCAGAGACATAGTGCGATTCAGTGTTATCAGTACTCACTCAAGTGGACATACGATGGCTAATAAAATCTTAAGATCCAGTTACTATTGGTCAACAATGGAGACCGATTTCCATCAACATTCAAGGACTTGTCACAAATGCCAAATCTATGTTAACAAGGTCCATGTGCCTCCTATCCCTCTGTATGTCATGACTGCTTCGTGGCCATTTGCAATGTGGGGCATTGACATGATTTGAGAGATCAAGCCCAGAACTTCTAACGGACATCGCTTCATTCTTGTTGCTATCAACTATTTTACCAAATGGGACGAAGCCGCCTCGTTTACCTCAGTCACCAAGAATGTGGTAGCCAGATTCATCAGACAAAATCTCATCTGCAGTTATGGTATCCCCAAAAAGATTATCACCGATAATGGGACTAACTTCAACAATGCTATGATCACTGAGCTTTGCACTCAGTTTAAGGTCAAGCATCACAATTCTTCTCCGTATAGACCGAAAATGAATGGCGCAGTCGAAGCGGATAATAAAAATATCAAGAAGATTATGCAGAAAATGGTAGTAACCTATAAGGATTGGAATGAGATGTTGTTGTTTGCTCTACATGGCTACCACACTTCAGCTAGAACATCAACTGGGGAAACTCCCTTTTCCTTAGTCTATGGCATGGAAGTTGTTCTGCTATTGGAAGTTCAGATTCCATCACTGAGGATTATCAATGAGGCAGGCCTAGGCGAAGACGAGTGGATTCAAACGAGATTGGATCAGCTGAACTTGATCGATGAAAAACGATTAGCTGCTATTTTCCATGGTCAGACATATCAAAAACGGATGATCAAGACTTTCAACAAGAAGATCAAGCCTCGAGTATATCAAGTTGGCGACTTAGTGATAAAACGCATCATTTTACCACAAGGCGACCCCAGAGGAAAATGGAATCCCACATATGAAGGGTCATTTGTTGTCAATAGAGTTTTCTCTGGCGGTGCCATGATGCTGACTACCATGGATGGTGAAGATTTCCCACATCCTATAAACACGGACATAGTTAAAAAATACTACGCATAAGAGACCCGCTAGGTTAACGCACCTAGGAAAAATAAGGGTATCCCGGCAAACCAAAAGGGTTGGGAAAAAATTAGGGATATATGCAAAAGATTGTACACCCGGTAAGTTGAAAACCCGAAAGGGCGACTTGGGGAAAAAAGGGTATCCTGGTGGGCTGAAATATCAATCGGTCAATTCTAACACCAAGGTCCAAGTTCAAACAGTCCAATATCAATCCAATCAACTTCTATCAACGACAAGGGACATTCAAAGACATTGGGGCAATAGTGGAGTTGGAAGGCAATGAGATCATTTCACATGGCTATTTGTTTTCATTTTCAATTATGTTTTTCTTTTGACGATTTCCTCTTACTAGGATATCCATCTCTCTATACAAAAACGCCTATTCATGGTAATAATATCAAGACAAATATACTTTGAAGTGCAAAATTTCTGTCTTTATTTTGAATGCAAATTTGTCCAATAATTAAAATTAAGTGAACATATGCATATGAATATAATTAAAACTATTTGGCACATGCGTCCTTCTAAGCAGCAGTTAGCATCTCTTTGATGTATATGAAATATCTCCACAGAATTATCATTATCATTATCCCCACAAGGACGGCTACGATAAACCTTTCCCCAACGGAGTTGCCCATAAAGTCTCTTTGCATAGGATAATCCCCGACCAGAGTCTCGATCTCTTGGCAGCTCTCTCTCCAACTAAGTCAATTTTTACAAGTTGAAGCCTCGGGGATCTCTTCCTAAAGGAAATTCACCTCTTCAACATGGTTTATTTCCCCAACAGGGTTATTTCCCCAACAGGGTTATTTCCCCAGCCGAGTTCAAATTTCCTCAACATACAACAATCAAGACACCACGAATGTCCCAGCTGAGCCTGTCTTCCCCAGCTGAGCGTATTTTCCCAGCTGAGTATATCTTCCCCAGCCAAGGCTATTATCCCCAAACGGAGTATATTATCTTCAATTGAGAGTATCCTCCCCAAGCCGAGTCTTTCCTACCCGACTGAGTCTATGCTCTCCAGTTTGAATTTTCTTTCAGATTATTGCAAATCATGGAGCCACAACCCCTGATTCCTAGTAAAGTCTTCGGCAAAGCTTTTACTATTTCCAAAAAAAAAGGAGAAGAGATACTATGAAGCCTGGATCCAACCAGATATTAGTACAATTTTTCAAGTTATTACTAAAGCCTGGACCCGACCAGATAATAGTTTGACTTCTTCAATCACTAAAACCTGGACCCGACCAGATGACAGTTTTTGTATCGGAAACCTGGACCCTACCAGATAACAGTTAATCTCAATTTCAAGATGCTATGAAACCTGGACCCGAACAGATAGTAGTCTAACTCCTCGAAGATGTAGAAGAACCCAGAATCAACCCGACCAAGGTTTAACTTCTTTTCCCCAATAGAGTGTGCCTCTGTATCCCCAACAAATTACTGAGAAACTTGGACCCGACCATATATCAGTTTTCAATTCCATCCTTTCAAGCAAGTTGTTCCATCCTTTCAAGCAAGTTGTTGTGAAGCCTGGATCCGACCAGATAACAATTACCCTCAGAGATTCATTGTGAAACCTGGAAACCGACCAAAAAAACAACTATATCCAAAATAGTCTATTGTGAAACTGGACCCGACCATATAGCATTTGATCTCATCAACCTCAGAAATCTACAAAGCCTGGACCCGACCAGATAACAATTTTTCAAATAGTTTATTGTGAAACTTGGAGCCCGACTAGATAACAATTAAATATGATCCCTAGAGAGACACTATGAAGCCTGGACCCGACCAGATAATAGTACAACTTTCTAAAAAAACCATGAAACTTGAACCCGACCAGATAGTAGTTATCACTCCAAGTTTACTGTGAAGCCTGGATCCAACCAGATAACAGTTAACTTCCGTACCCCCAGCAAGTTGTTGTGAAGCCTGGATCCGACCAGATGACTATTCAATTTCAAGAAATTTTCTACAAAGCCTGGAATCCGACCAGATAACAACCAACTACTTCATCCTCAGTAATTGTGAAGCCTGGATCCGACCAGATAACAGTTGATGTTCGAGCGATATTCCCCAGCGAAAGCATCCTTTCAACAAAATTTGAAGATATGCATATTCTTCATCTCCAACAGAAATCAGGGATTCAACCTCCCAAAATTTCCTCAGCAGTAGTCAGGGATTTATTTTCCCAGACAAAAACATACATCTCACATTCATACATCATAACATGTACATACCATATGCATTTAACATAATACCACATCTGGTGAACATCATGCAGTCACCTGCATTTTACTAATTCCTTTTCTCACAGGTAAAACATCAAGTTTAGTATGAATCAACAAGAAGTCTTTGCTGATACTTCTTCCAGTATTTACCAATGTTCCTCCAAATGGCATCTATAAGCCCATTCACAATTCATTTTCGAGTGCAAATTTCTGGGCACTCTAGTGTTCAATCATTTTCCACCTTCAAGTCACGAATGGAAGATATACCAATCTAACTCTTCAGGTGTAAGAAGAATGAACAGGGGAAGCTGTTGTACCTCAAAATTTGCCCTCTCAT
Source organism: Vicia faba (assembly GCA_948472305.1). Taxonomy (NCBI): domain Eukaryota; kingdom Viridiplantae; phylum Streptophyta; class Magnoliopsida; order Fabales; family Fabaceae; genus Vicia; species Vicia faba. Next base: position 467,360,091 of record OX451735.1, on the reverse strand, counting down.
TTCTCAAAGGATCACCTTGGACCCTCAGGTTTGTTTCCATCCAATTCCAAGCCCTGAATTACAAATTTTTCAAGAAATTCATTCACAAGGGCAAAATGATCATTTGCATACTGAAAAGTAAAAATTTGACTTTTTGGATCAAAATCAAGTCTCAAGAGTCATATTTCATCAATACATGTTGAGATATGAAGTTTGTTTCATCTAGAAATTCAAAGGTAAAAGTTACTTTGGAAAAGTCAAAATTCTAAATACTTAGAATTTTTTTCTAAGTGTTTAAGAAATATGATAAGCTCAGAACTTCTGATCAGATTATCACCATGATGCAAGCTGATTCTGGAAGAAATCCTGGCACAAAAGTTATAGATTCAATAAGATCTAAAACATTGCAGAACATAACTTCTTTTAGAAATGTTGGGGTTTTCAAGTTATAACTCCTCAAAGACATGTCCTTGAAACTGAAGCACTCAACAAATTCTGGACAGTTCCAAGACAGAGTTTGGTTACAACTTCTGGGCCAATTTTCACAAAGATTCAGTCAGAGTTTGCAAGGGTAATTCAAAGAGGATTTGCAAAGCATGTTGCAAGCTTCCTGGAAAGTCTGAGAACTCCTTCAGAACATGCTAGAGCAAGAAGATATAAAGATCATAAGTTGGATGTAAATTCTAAGTTACGCTGAAGCTGAACTTCTGATATAGAATTAAGCAATGATGCAGAATCTCACATTGCAGGATTTCCAGTTTGACAAATCTCGTCATCATTTAATGCTCACAACCACTTTTGGGTCTTTATCCAAAGAATTTCCCCACGTGTGGCATATAAGTACCTTTACTGTATTGGAAAATCAAACTTTTGTACAAAAGTGTGCTAGGCCCATAAGTTGCTTTTGCTTTTGAGGTTACCTTTCCTTAATTCCTGCTTACAAGTCCAGCTTAGGCGCTGCCAAAACTGCTAACCACCATACCTATTTGAACTGACTTCAAGAACAAGTCAGCGCCTAGCATATGATGTTGGTGCCCCTTGACCTCTCCAAAGTACTAAACCTTTTCCTATAAATTAGACTTTATTGGAAACTGTAAAAGGGTCAGAAATTTGAGAAAGAAAGGCCTTGAACCCCTGCTAAAATTCCAAAAGTCCAAAAACTGCAAACACAAAATACGAAACCTGTTAACTTTTGATTCTTGGATTCAAAATCCATTTTTCCTCAAGTGTTTCTTGACCAAAACAACCCATACAGTTTCTGATATACATTCAAAAGCCATCCTAACTTCTGTAGTCAAATTGTAACACACTCTCCATCAATATCCACCTCAAAGAAGTCAGAACTTTGCTCCTTGGCTGTTCCAGAATTTTCCAATCATTCATAGCCCAAGTTGAGAGTTTCCAGCCTGCTGAGCTCGTGAGGAAGCTGGTCAGAACATCACAAGCGGTCAGAGCCAGACTCCAGCTCACAGAACATTTTCCAGCTGCAAGGTAAGCTTCTGCTGACTCTTGTCATATTACTTAAGCATTGTTAGACTTGCATGTTTAAAATATAGTGTAGACATCTTGATTCTGACATTGTATATATTTTGCCTAAGTGGAGAGAGTTTCAGTTCAGAACTTCTTGAAGAAATTAGGACTCAGAATTAGGATTAGAAAATTCATGCTTGCTTCTGACTTATAGTTCTGATATCTTTTGTTTCTGAAACATTATGAAACCTGCCATACTTGTTATACGCGCATCTTCTGTTTTGTTGAGAAATGACTAAGTCGCAGATGCTCTGACTGGTATGGAAAGGGAGCGAAGTTCTGCCAGCGGCATCAGAACTTCTGAAATCTTCTTTGTTCTCAGCGGGCCCAGAACTTCTGACCTTCCCTATTTCTACTAACGTTTATTTCTATTCGTGCAGCATGCTAGAGTCATTCTGACCTCTTTTATTTCAGCAAAGCATTGATTCCGTTTTTATTTCTCCTTATTATTTTTGCCATCATTTTTTATTAATCAAAAACACAAAAAAAATATTTCATATTCACATATCTTATTTTATTTCTTTTAACATAAAAGATCAAAATATTTTCTTAAACCAAACTTATTTCTTTACTTAAACGAAACAAGTCCATTTTACATTTCTTGTACATTCTTATCCATTCAATATGGTTGTAATAGTAACTTAGTATTTAATTTGCAATCCCCATTTGTAAATTTGTACACCCCATCCTCCTAATGATTGTAATAGCGTAGGACTTTACTTTTCCGCATTTTTATTGCTTTCATGTATTGTTAGTAATTAGGGTGTGTATGATGAGATAAAAACAACAAATAGACAACCCATAATCAAGACAAAAACAAAGCATGAAATCAGTGCACTTTCACACAAGCACACCTAGGGTAAATCCACTTGGTTTCCTTACCAAAATGACCATATTACGCATGTGAGGTATCTTAGCCAAAACAAACAAAATACAAGATCATAGTCCCTCGATGACGCTATCAAAAGTTGCCTTTCAAAATGATCTAAGTCCCTAAAGAAAAATGCTAAGATACCTTTCTACATTGCTAATCATGGTTATACGATGGCCCACACCCGTCCCGTTTACATCAAAAGATAGGGTTGCTTACCAAATCAATGGTAAGAGAACAATGTCAAAGGAAAAGAAAATGAACAAGAAATACATTTGAGTAGGTAGATTGCTCCTAATTACTTGCTCCATTTCAAACATCCTTGCTATTTTCAAAACAATCACACATATTTCAAAACATCTTACAAACTTGAAAACATTTTCAAAAATATCTAACAACTTTGTATACATTCTTACGAACGAGAATCATTACAAAGATTTCCTAAACAATGGCCTCTTTACAAAATACTTTCAAAAACCACATAAAACACAATTTCAAACAAAAAGTAAGTAATCTAGCAAGTAACTAAGAGCCCATGGAAAACCATGGATGAAAAGGTTGCTAATACCTTCCCTTTTCATAATCTACCCCCCGAACTCAAGAAATAATCTCAAAGGTCTTTCCTGTGCTTTTTCACCTTTCCTTTTGGATAAAAGAAAAGTTGGTGGCGACTCTTGCTAACCACAACATTTGTGATCAAACACAAAACCCTCAAGTTAGTTCTCCCACCGTATCACACGAGTCCTGTAATTTGGGCACCTAATGATCATGTTGCTTTTGTTTCCTCACACTAATTCAAGTCAACCCTCTTGATTTCCCATAATTGGTTGATGAGTCCTTTTTATCCACGCTTCCTTAATAATGATTCACTTTTTGTTCTTGCTTTGAAATTTGAATTTTTGCCTTGAGTTTGAGGTCATCAAATGACCAATGATGAAATGCTGAGGAATGATACATCAAGGATAGTCTCATAAAGACTTGATATCACTTGACCTTTAATATTTGAACCAATTTCATGCATATATGAATTTGATGTTTCTTTCTTCTTTCCTTTTTGAATCTTTGAGGTATATTGAAGGCACTTGTGCAACAATTATAAAAATCAACTTTCTAAAATTTTGATCATATCCTCATAGCATGTTAGAAGCTTGATTTCAAATCTTTGAATAGTTTAATCCTTCTAACTTTGTTTTGTTTGACCTTGTTTCATTGCTAACTTGTGATCCAAGCTTTGTGATACATTTTATAGAATCCCTCTTCTATTATGCTTGTGAACCATAATGAACTGAATATGTATGGTTGAGTAATGTTTGCTACTGAATTCCAAGGTCTTTAATTGTATTATTCTCTAGCTCCTTTGATCCTTGACTGATACTTACTTGTCAATTCAACATGGTGATAAAAAGGAGCAACAGTTCTTTTAGCTTTGACCTAATTGTTGCCTATGCCTACTTGGTGTTTCTCATGTCTAATGCTTTGATATTTTCTATCATGTTTTCCAATTGCCTTATCATTCCATCATCCATCCCTTATGTGATTCATAATTTTTTGTGAGATCACTAATTTGTTTGTTGAATGTGCGAGGTACTCTGAGAAAAGTTTCCCATTTTTTTAAATTGATGTTGCAGTGTTCCACTTTATTTGTGGAACACAATTAGCTATGCTTGCACTATTCTTGTGCTTTGCATATTTGATAGTCTTTATAGGATATATGTGACTATGACTGCTATATATCACCTATGGGATATGTTTATATTTGAAGTCGCAATGCTTATATTTGACGACATGATTCCTGACTTGATTTGTTTGCTAATGCTAGCATTCTTGAAGTTTCTCTGGGTTTCTTTTTCTTGCTCAGTTGCTACAGACAGTTATCCATTTGGTATTTCACTACTTCTTATTGTCTCTTCCATTTATTTATTTCTATAAATCATGTGAAGTAGGAAGCAGGAAATAAAGAGTGTGCGCTCGAAGTCGCTGTTTAAAGACCTGTAGCAGGCATTCTTCATTTCATTTGCTATATTTGTTGTGCGTGTGTTTGTTTCTTTCTTGTTGATCGAAGAGTCACTCAATTTAGAAATTGAGATCACGACTTCACTCTTAATGCATGCTCCCTATAAGACCTCTTTGTTTTCCTTTATTTCTTATTGATCGATGAGTCACTCAATTTAGAAATTGAGATCACGACTTCGCTCTCATTGCATGTTCCCTATAGGATAGTTTTTGTTAGACTCCTTTTGGCATATTAACCTACATATGATCCCTTTAGGTGTGCTCTCTCTCGAGATTTTTGACTTGTTTGTTTGATTTCATCTTTGTGTGTTTATTTTGATATGATATACCCTCACCATGCTCCCTTAGGATCGCTCGTGCATGTTTAATCCTCGCATTAGACATTAGGATAGGTATCCATGCATGCTAACATAGGATAGAAATTCCCTCTTTCATCCTCAACCTTAGGGTCAATCATTATAAGATAACATTAAGGGTAGTTCTAGGTTAGTCTCCCTTATTTATTTTTCCTTTCTTTGCAATTGCATCTTAAAACCAAAACTTCTTCTTGGCAAATCATAAAACATCTTTAATAAGCTTAAATATTTCTTCAAGGTAAAAGATACAAACCAATCTTATTTGTTTGTGCGCCCTTCGGCTTTGTTTTAAACCTTGTTAGTGATGTTTTGCCATCCTTACCATGATGTTTTGCCATCCTTACAATTGATGTTTTGCCATCCTTACCATTATGTTTTGCCATCCTTACCATGATGTTTTGCCATCCTTACCATGATGTTTTGCCATCCTTACAATTGATGTTTTTCCATCCTTACCATGATGTTTTTCCATCCTTAGCATGATATTTTGCCATCCTTACCATGATGTTTTTCCATCCTTACAGTTGATGTTTTTCCATCCTTGCCATGATATTTTGTTATCTTTTTGTCGATGTTTCACCATCGCACACATGTTTGTTATCCTACTTTGATTCTCAATATCACTGTTAGGTGTGATGTTTTATCAGCTGGTTTATTGATGTTTCGTCATCTTTGCCATGTTATATTTTTGCCGATGTTTCACCATCGCACACATGTTTGTTATCCTACTTTGATTCTCAATATCACTGTTAGGTGTGATGTTTTATCATCTGGTTTATTGATGTTTTTCCGTCTTTTCCATGTTATCTTACTATCTTTTTGCAGATGTTTCACCATCGCGTATGTTTGTCATCCTACTTTGATCCTCGTTATCATTGTTAGGTGTAATGTTTCATCGTCTTGTCTGACATTTTGCTATCATGCTGACGTTTTATCATCTTATTTGAGTTTGTGTTACCTTGCGATGTTTTGTCATCCATTTTTGTTGCTTGATCATTACTGTCGATGTTTTGTTATTTATCTGATGTTTTGCCATCTTGATTATTACTTTTGTATTCTTAACTAAAAAACACAAATCAACCAAAATATATAAGCCGAAATACGGCTGCTCTGATTCCTTAAAAGGGATACGTAGGCATTGGGGTAGGGCCCAACCGAGCATAACTCTTTATTTTCCCTACATTATTTTCTCTTTTCTTTTGCATGCATTCCCTGTACGGCTTAGATATAGTTTAAACACACCCATAAGATAGAACAACAAGAGTGGATACCATAGAGTACTATGGGCGTGTGACGTGCTAATACCTTCCCCTCGCGTAACAGAATCCCTTACCCGATCTCTCGATTGCAAGACCGTGATTTCACCCTCTTCAGGTTTTCTCGATGTTTACTGTTCCCTCTCGACGGGATAAAAGACGTTCGGTGGCGACTTCATTGATATTTCATATATCGGATGACGGTTCGGCCGGTTATTTCAACATCCACTCTAGATCCCATTGATAACGGTTCTGCTATTGCTCATTGTGATTTTGAAAATCCGATCAACCAAGCCGAGGGCGAAGGTGAGGAAGATTGTGAGGTACCGGGAGAGCTTGCCAGACTGTTACAACAAGAAGAAAGGGCAATACAGCCTCACGAGGAACCAGTTGGGATAGTGAACTTAGGTACTGAATAGGAAAGAAAAGAAGTACATATAGGTGCTAACTTGGAGCCCAGTGTCAAACATCGGTTAATACAGATGCTACATGACTATGTTGAGGTTTTTTCCTGGTCATACGAAGACATGTCGGGACTTGACATCGATATTGTGGTTCATCGCCTACCTACAAAGGAGGACTGCCCTCAGTGAAACAGAAGGTTCGTCGTATGCGGCCGAATATGTCAGAAAAGATCAAGGCTGAAGTCATGAAATAGTTCAATACTGGCTTCTTAGCTGTCACGTCCTATCCACAATGGGTTGCTAATGTTATTCCAGTACCCAAGAAGGACGGTAAGGTACGTATATGTGTGGATTACAGAGACCTGAACAGAGCAAGCCCCAAGGATGACTTTCCGCTTCCCCACATTGATGTTTTGGTTTACAACACCGCACAACATAAAGTATTCTCCTTCATGGATGGTTTCTCCAGATACAATCAGATCAAAATGGCACCTGAAGACACAGAGAAGATGACCTTCGTCACTCAGTGGGGCACTTTCTATTACAAGGTTATGCAATTTGGGTTAAAGAATGCTGGGGAAACCTATCAGCGTGTTATGGTAGCTTTGTTCCATGATAAGATTCACCATGAGATAGAGGTCTATGTTGATGACATGATAGCCAGGTCTCAAACTGAGAAGGAACACCTTGATCACTTACAGAAACTATTTGACAAGCTGAAGAAATACAAACTAAGGATAAACCCGAATAAGTGCACTTTCAGAGTAAGATCCAGTAAGCTCTTAGGTTTCGTAGTCAGTGGCAAAGGCATTTAAGTGGATCCTGAAAAGGTCAAAGATATACAAGAAATGCCAACTCCTCGCACTAAGAAGGAAGTTAGAAGATTCTTGGGACGCTTAAACTACATAGCCAGATTCATTTCACATTTGACCGCTACTTGTGAACCAATCTTCAAATTACTGAAGAAAGATCAAGCAGTGAAGTGGAATGACGATTACCAGTATGCCTTTGAAAATATCAAGGAATATCTCAAAGAGCCTCCAATTCTAATTCCTCCAGTTGAAGGAAGACCTCTGATCATGTACTTAACGGTATTAGAGAACGCAATGGGGTGTGTACTGGGGCAGCATGACGAGTCTGGTCGAAAAGAGCATGCAATATACTACCTTAGAAAAAAGTTTATCGAATGTGAAACAAGATACTCACTTATTGAGAAAACTTGATGTGCTTTGGCATGGGCTGCTCGCTGACTAAGACAGAATATGCTGACCCACACTACCTTATTGATATCTAAGATGGATCCTATCAAGTACGTCTTTGAGAAGCCCGCTCTCTATGGAAGAATAGAAAGTTGGAAAATGATCTTGACCGAATATGGAATTCAATATACAACCCAGAAAGCAATTAAGGGAAGTGTATTATCTGATCATTTGGATCATCAAGCTGTGGATGATTACTAATCCATGAATTTTGAGTTCCCAGACAAGAACATCATGTTAGTAACTGATTGTGAAGAACCTGGACCGGATGAAAGACCTGAAAAAGGATCCCGATGGACTATGTTTTTTGACGGAGCTTCCAACGCTCTTGGCAATGGCATCGGCACTGTGATAATATCGCCTGAAGGCTGTCATACTCCTTTCACTGCCAGGTTATGTTTCAATTGTACCAATAATATGGCTGAGTATGAAGCATGTATCACGGGTCTCAAAGCTGCAATTGATTTAAGGATCAGGTTCTTAATTGTATTCAGAGACTCGGCTTTGGTAATAAGCCAGATCAAAGGAGAATGGGACATGAAGCACCCTAATCTCATCACATACAAAGAGCACGTGTTGACACTAATCCCATACTTTGAAGAAATTACCTTTAAGCATTTTCCAGGAGAGGAAAATTAACTAGCGGACGCGCTAGCTACGATGTCATCCATGTTCAAGGTCAGGTGGGATAATGAGGCTCCTCAGATCACCATTGAGAGGATGGACGACCCAACATACTGTCATGAGATTGGTATTGAAGAAGTAGTAGACAAGCCTTGGTTCCATGAAGTCAAAAGATATCTCGAAGCCCAAGAATACCCTGAGGGATTCACAGTCAATGATAAGAAGTTCCTAAAGAGGTTCTCTGCTAAGTTCTTCATCAGTAATGGGATCCTCTACAAGTGTAATCATGATTCTACCTTGCTTCGGTGTGTAGACAAGAGTGAGGCAGAAAGGATTATGGATAGTTTACACGAAGGTACCTTTGGAACTCATTCCAGTGGACATTCAATGGCTAAAAAGATCCTACAGGAAGGATACTACTGGTCCACTATGGAAGCAGACTGTTATCAGCATTCACGAACTTGTCATAAATGTCAAATCTATGCTGACAAGGTACATGTACCTTCGGTTCCTCTGAACATCTTGACTGCTCCTTGGCCATTCACAATGTGGGGCATCGATATGATTGGGGAAATCAGACCTACGACTTCTAATGGACATCACTTCATCCTGGTTACCATTGATTACTTTATGAAGTGGGTTGAAGTAGCTTCATTTTCTTCCGTTACCAAGAAAGTCATAGCCCGATTCATCAGACATAACCTTATCTGTCGGTACGGTATCCCAGAAAGAATCATTACAGATAATGATACCAATCTCAATAACACCATGATAACAGAGCTTTGCACGCAATTCAAGATTTAACATCATAACTCTTCTCCCTATCAGCCGAAGATGAATGGCGTTGTTGAAGCTGCTAACAAAAATATTAAGAGAATCATACAAAAGATGACGGTGACATATAAATATTGGCATGGGATGTTACCATTTTCTCTTCATGGTTACCGCACCACAATGTGCACATCAACAGGGGCAACTCCTTTCTCTTTGGTATACAGTATGGAAGTTGTCCTACCCATTGAGGTCCAAATCCCTTCCTTGAGAATCATGAAGGATTCAGGTTTTAATGAAGACGAATGGGTCCAGACTCGACTTGACCAGTTAAACCTGATTGACGAGAAGAGGCTCACGGCTGTTTGCCATTGTCAGATGTACCAAAAAAGAATGATCAAAGCTTTGAACAAGAAGGTCAGACGTCAGGTCTATCAGGCTGGTGACTTGGTAATCAAGCGCATCATACTACCTCAATCTGATCCTAGGGGCAAATGGACTCCCACATACTAAGGGTCGTTTGTAATCAAGAACATATTCTCTAGTGGTGCCATGATCCTAACCACTATGGATGGTGATGACCTTCTAGACCCGGTAAACACGGACATAGTTAAAAGATACTACGCATAAACAAAGACCCGCTAGGTCTACTGGCCTAGGCAAAAATTAGGGCATCCTGGTGAACCAAAAGGGTTCAAGCAAAAATTAGGGATATACATAAAAAAATGTGTACACCCGGCAAGTTGAAAACCTGAAAAGGCAGCTTGGGCAAAAAGGGTATCCCGGTGGACTGAAAACCCGAAAGGGCGGTCTAGGCAAAAGTTAGGGATTTAAAGCGTATAACTATGTCCCGTTGGATCACCTTACAGCCAGTCTTCAATATCAACTTTCAAGCTCAAAGCAGTACTAATCAATCCAATCAGCTTCGGACAAGCAATGAAAGGGATGAGACACTCAAAGACATAAAGGCAATAGCAGAATGGGAACTCAATGGGATTATTTCACATAGCTGTCTTTTTTTGTATATTATTTTTGTATAATTTCCATTCTTACGACGAAATTCTCTTACTAGGATGTTTGTTTCCTTGTACAAAAACGCTTATTTCAAATTAATACAAAACTACTTCTTTGAAAGTTACAAATTTTTGTTTATATTTTTCTGTTTTGTGTGCGAAAATGTCTAGTGATTATTTTTGAACATATGCATTTGAATATGATTACTTCTCACAAATACACACATAAAAACAGAAAGATAATTGCTAATGACTTAAAGAAACGAGACAATATCTAAGGGCCATCCACAAGATCCCCGCATATGTCTTCCCCCACAGATACCTTCTCCAACAGGTACAGAGGCAGGGCATTCTACTACAAGGTCACTTCCATATTCTCAGCAGGTAACCTATTAATGTCAGTTGTGCTCACATCCCTGGTAGAGTAAAAATTTCCAATCACTGCTCCAAAATCCCCAGTGAAGTCGCCAAAATTCTCCAGATTCCCCTACAGGATTTCAACAAAATCCACAAGCAGTTTATGGAGTTCACCTTCCGCAACAGAGTGTTATAAATCTCAAGAAGTTTGTAAAGCCTTATCCCTGGTAGAGTTTATTTCTCTAGCTACGGGAGTTCATCCCCCAGCGGAGTTTATTTCTCCAAGTTGTTGAAATCTTCCAACAAAACTCTTCCTCTCGGCAAAATCATTCTCAAACAGAAGTCGAAGATCCTCAATAAAGAAAGGGAATCTCCAACAATACTATCTCCATTCATTATCCCCAACGGAAATTGAAGAATCACTTTCTTCACTTACCAATAACAGTCCAGGATTCAGCTTCTCGGTACTCTTCAGTAGCCGTCAGGGATTTATGTTCCCAGACAAAGATACTACACAACAGCATTACATGTTCATACACCATGGCATGTGCATACAAATACATATATCATAATCTCATTTATTTTGGGATCATCATGCAATTCATACATCATGACATCACATGACACTGATTTTTCCTTTTCAGGTTAAATTAGCAAACAGACAAATACTACCAACTTTTACAGTAGGCCAAAGATTAATTCCCGAAACTAGACGAGGAAACTATCTGCACGAATAAGTGGTATGAACTCCCGAAACAAGACAGGTTTACCAACAAATGTAGCAGGCTACAGATTAATGCCCGAGACAAGACGGGGAAACTATCTATGTAACCAGCAAAACAAGTTTCAGATTAATACTTGTAACAAGCCAGGACAACTATCTGTGGATGATCGATGGTAGATTAATACCTGTAAAAAGCCAGGATAACTATCTACGTGAAGAGATTGAATATTAATAAATGTAACAAGCCAGGAAAACTATCCTTCTTTCTTAAGTAAGAGATTAATACCTGAAACAAGCCAGGACAACTATCTTAATGACCAACAAAAACAAGTTCCAGATTAATACTTGTAACAAGCTAGGAGAACTATTCGTGGATGACCGACTGTGGATTAATACTTGTAACAAGCCAGGAGAACTATTTGTGGACGACCGACTGTGGATTAATACCTGTAACAAGCCAGGAGAACTATCTACATGAAGAGATTGAAGATTAATACTTGTAATAAGCCAGGAAAACTATCTTTCTTTCCCAGGTCAAAGATTAATACATGTAACAAGCCAGGACAACTATCTCAGCAACCGATAATTTTCAAAATCCAGATTAATACCTGAAACCAGACATGACAACTATCTATGAACAAGCAGATTATAGATTAACACCTGAAACCAGACAGGAAAACTATCTACATGACCAGAAGAAGCAATCTTACACGGGTTCCTTCTCATATATCTTTGGGTGCAGACTAATGCAGACTCATCGTGGAACTTCCCTACGCAGGCTCTTTATAATGCATCTTCAGGTAATAGTTAATTCCATTATCGTCAGTAAGTTACTGTGAAGCCTGGATTTCGACCAGAAAGCAACAAACTTCCATCTCTCCAGTCAAGAGATAGCTTCCACAATAGAGTAATGGACAACTAAAGTTCCTAGACTCTATTCCTCACAAATTTTTCCTCAAGCAGGAGAATAGCAGAAACCCACATTCCCCAGCGGACTCCTCATCAGTCAGCAGGAACAGGAACCCCCAAAGGGACCATGTGTGAAATCAGCATCTACTTTGGATGGAATCTTTAAGCCCATCTCCGACGACTCTCTGTCATCTTATCCAAATGGCATTTGTAAGCCCATTCTCGACATCATCAACCATCAATGTTACTTTATGCGAGTGTAAATTTCTGGAAACTCTAGTGTTCATTCATCTTTCACCTTCAGATCACGAAAGGCAGACAAGCCCATCTAAACCCTCAGGTTTAAGAATATTGAACAGGGGCAGTTGTTGTACCCCAAAATTTGCCCTCCCATTTTTACTCAAAACATACTCCTAGAGATCCTCAATTGCTCGAGGTTGACCATGAATTGACCAGACAAATTCTCTTCCTAAGTAATGAACCTCTAACTAGGGTTTCACTTCTCACAAATATGTGTAAGCTCCAAAGGTCCCAAATGTTTTCCATGGTCCTATTATGCCTTCAAGATTGTCTATGACAAATTTCATGCCTTTCACTACAAGTTTGCCCAGTCAATTGCTCAAATGCTTGGAAATCAATTGTACTAGGTCAAAAGTTAACTGTGGCCCAAATACAGTCAAACTTCATGATTTTTGGTCAACATCAACATTTTGAAGTGATATCCATCATTTGATCAAGGTTTGATCATGATTCCTCAAGAAATACTCCTAATTCATCAAAAGTCAAAAATTGCTAAATTAGGGTTTCTATAGGAAAAGTCAACTGAACTTTGACCAGGCATAACTTTCTCATACTTTATCCATTTTTCCCAACCAAAGCTCATATTGAATATAATCGCATCCCCTACAACTTCTCTTCAGCCCTCAAGCCCAAGAAATGCACCATTTGAGAGATACAAGCTCATACATTACAAGTCATTTCCAGAAAGTCAACAAAAGCCACTTGTTTCCAAGACCTTTTACATCAAGATAAATTCTTCAAATGCAAAATTGATCAAAAGAGGGATTGAAGTAGACATCTTGCGCTTTACAAAAAGTCAAATATCATCATCATGAGATAAACATTAAGCAAGTTATGGCTTTCACAATTTAGGAAGTTTGGGAATTTTCAAGAATGATGCCTTAAGCAAATTTGAAGTTTTAAGGCAAGGGTTTAATTTATTGGATTTCAAACATCTTCCTAAGATTATAGAGGACCCTTAAAACCATTTTTGCATAGTCTTGATTTTATTTGCATTTTATATTAATTTTAGTTAATTAAAAATCAAATAAATCAAAATTATTACAAATTATATGGGCCATTATTATTTGGGCTTGTTTTGATGCATAGAGAGCCCCATATTTCGTGTGCAACAAGGCCAACATTGTCTAGGTGCATTCAAATTTGAAAATGGACAAGATTACTTGATTTTGGCCAAGGTTACAAATCATCATTCATGGCCTTGAATCACCATGTTTAAGGCTGTTTAAACTTTGTTTTCTTGTATCCTCCCATCTCATCTATAAATACCAAACCATTAGAAAGATCTAGCCACACACACACAGCCTGGAAAAACTCTAAAACTTTTGCAAAAAAATATCAAAGTTTTCAAATTCAAGTTTCAGGTTCCAGCCTTTCTTAGTCCAAACCAAGGATTCTAATCCACTCTTGGAGGTCCCGTGAAGTGTTTACCATCATTACTAAGCACTGAAGAATTATAAAACCTCACAACCAGCCTTCACGGTTTGCTTCTTTCATCAAATTCATTTTGCTCGAATTATGTGATATAAATCCATTTGACCAGGAATTTTTGTTTATTTGAGTATTTGTAAGCTTCCTGTATAGTTAGATTGCAGTTTTGATGCAGGTATCACGATTTTCCTTTTTTAGTGTTTGACCTTTCGAATTGGGTTTTTTAACAATGGCCTCACATTGGATTTATGTTGCGTATTTTTTTTTTAGTTGCACGTGCTATAGTGACATACCAAAACTGTCACTATAGGTATTAGCATCTAAAACGACAGATGAAGGAAGGGGACGAAGTGTGGCAGTGTCCTATTCGCCAATTCAAATAAAACGCGTGTTTTTTTATTTTTAATATATCTGGCAATTTTTCTTATATTACATTATTATTCTATTTTATGTAACGAATGAACAGGTGGCTCAGCTGGTAATGGCGCGTGCATATGAGGGATATGACTTGGGTTCGAGTCCCAGGTCCAACATTTTATGTTTTCTGATTATTTTCATGTAGATTATGTGTGCTATGCTACCTGGGGTCCACCATACTCCATCAAACCATCATCATCAGAGTTATATCTGATCAGATCTAAGACATCCCATCTGCAGGGCCACCACGCACCCTCAAGACCACTCCACACCTGATCCAGCGTTGGCCTGGGCCTTCACAGCATTGGCCCCAGCAAAATTCAATTCCCACCCCCCAATTTCTAACCATCTCAGGCCCATTTCTTTATATTTTGTTTTATTATTGTTTTTTCTTTTATTATTTAATTCACCAAATAATCAGGAAAAAAATCATTAAAAAAATATTAGATTAGTTTTTTATAATTAAAATAATTTTGCATATTAATTAATTAAATTTTAAACTTATTTTTTAATTTAAAACAAATTAGGCTTTAGGATTTAATTTAATTTTAATTATTTTCTTTGTAAAATAAAAAGAACCAAAAATAACTTAGACTATGTTTCTTAATTTAATTTTTTTTTCTAAATAGACTTTAGGATTATTTAAATTATTTTTTTCTTAAATCAAAAAAGAAAGCAAAGGATTTTCTTTTAGGTTTTTTTTAGACGTATTTTCATTCTTTCGTGCTTTATTCATTTTTCACATTCTTTTTATGTATTCATGTAACTATTATTTTGGTTGTAATAGTTATAAATAGGACTTTTTACCGCTTTTTATTTTTATTTTTCCCTAAAGCTATGTAATAGTCTAGATTTACACTTTTCGCACTTTATTTTCTGTATAATATTACTGCTAGTAACTAGGCATGTATGGCAAGATTGAAATCAAAATGCTAGCAAACTTAACAAAAAGACAAAAAAAATTGAACATAACACACTTGCACATGTTCATCTCTAGAATATCCCACTTCGGTTGCCTTTGGAAAACAGTCATGTCCCTCGAAACGGGAAGCTTTAGCAAAGACCCGTAAATCAAAAAGATCACATTCCCTCGATGACCCTACAATTGCCTTCTCGGTAAATGATCTAGTCCCTAAACAAAATTGCTAAAGTGTCTCCACAAGTTGCCTTCGTGACTGTAACGTCCCTTTCAAATGTCCCTTATACATCCAATGATAGGGCTACCTACTCACTAATAGTAGGATATAACTGTCTAAAGGATAGGAGGAAAATAACTACCTTTTCGAGTACAAAGTAGATAACTATTAGAAGTTTTCTTAAAAAACATTTTGCACTTACACAAATACTACTTTTCAAAAAATAATTTTTAAAAACTTTTGCTTTGCTAACACTCTTGAGGACTGATACAAAAGTTAAACTCAAATCAAATCTCCGCACTAAGGCATTTTCCAAACATTTTTTCAAACACACAAAACACAAAGTACTTTCAAAATGAGCAAACCTCTAAGAGCCCGTAGATAACTACGGATGGAAAGGGTGCTAACACCTTCCCATTCCTCAATCTACCCCCCTTACTCAGAAAATCTCGAAAAGGTCTTTTTCTGTTCTTTTCACCCTTTCCTTAATTTGGATAAAAGAAAAGTCGATGGCGACTCTTGCTAACCTCAACATTTGCAAACACCAAATGCAAAACCAGTATTAACAGTCGGTTCTGCCACCGTATCACAGAACTGGAGACTCTATTGGGGAAAAATAAAAAGTGGAGTTACCTTAGAGCTTAGTTCATTTTAAAATTGCTTTCATTGTGTGTTTTCATGCTTTACTTTTGAGGGCTTATTTGGGTTGTTACTATAGATCATACACCCGCATCTGGGGCACCTTATTTGATAAGTAGCAATAAATATTGGAAGTTGTACGGTGTAGACCGATATGGACAAAATGATAGCTACGTTAGCGTGATACTTTGGTTTGTACTAATGTTCCTTGAGTCAGTCAAGGATTACATTAGGCTTCCTTAGTATCATTAAGCACTAACTGACCTTTAGAACCTTTAATTGACTCATCCTAAGCCATTAGAAAGTAGTGAGATGGACAGTGTGATACGGTGGCAGAACCGACTGTTAATACTGGTTTGTGTTTTGCGTTTTGTGTTTACAAAATGTCGCGGTAAGCAAGAGTCGCCACCGACTTTTATTTCATCTAATCATGGAAAAGGAAAAAGAACAGAAAAAACCTTGAATGGGACAATTTGATCTCTTTAGACTGGAGGGCAACCACTAAAATCTCCTATGCTTAAAGATTGTTTACCGAAGGCAACTGAAGTGAGGTAAAACCTAGGAGTGAATATGTGCATATGATTTATTTTAGTTATTTAATCTTTGCACATTAGGTGATCTACCGTTTTAATTTTCCAGACATTCTTGCCATACAGTCCTATTAGCCATGCATCTAGACAGTTAAAGATTGCGAGAATTTAAAGTGCGAGAAAATAAAACCTAGCTATTACAAGGCTTCAGGGAGGGGGATTAATTACATAACCAAAAATCGGGGATTTAAACAGTAAATAAAAACCCTAGATTAACTATTACAAACCATGAACAATTACAAATTAATGGACAAATAATTAACAAGCGCGCAACAAATTAAATGCGAGGACGATTGAAATAATCTAAAACTCTAATTGAGAGAAAAAAGATTTTTTTTGGATTTTTATTTGAGAAACTGTTTAATTGCAAATTAATTAAACCTAATTTCTAATTGTTTTTAAATTATGAAAGAAATTAAACTAACCTAATTTTATAACTAATTAATTAAAGAAATAAATATTTATGAGAAAAAAATGATTTTTGATGTATTTTTTAAAGAAAATTAATTAAATTATGTACAATCTCAAACCCTAATTCTAATTGTTTTTCATTATAAAAAGAAAATTAAATTGCCCTAAATTAATTAAACTAATTAATCCAAAAAAAATATTTATTAAGAAAAAAAATCTTTTTGTGATTTTTGATTTTTTAATTTAATAAAAATAATTTTTGTATTAATAAAAAAGGAAAAGAAATAAAGAGAAGAAATTAAAGAAAATAATAAAAGATAACCAAATGGGCTTGTGTCTGCTGAGAGGGGGGTATGAATCTGAAATTCCAAGCCCAATAAGCTACAAGCCCGGTTGTTGTACCCCAAAATTTGTCCTCCTATATTTCTCAATACATTTCAAATGAGGTCCTCAAATTGCTCAAGGAAGTCCAAGGGTTGACCAGACAAACTCTCTCCTAAGGCAGTCTACCTCAAATTAGGGTTTCATGTTGCAGCAAGATACTTGAGTCCCAAGGATCCCAAATGCTCACCATTGTCCTAATATATTCTCAAGACCATCCATGTCATGTTTCAAGCCTTGCAGAGGAAGTTTGCTCAGTCAATTGCTCAAAGGCCTGAAAGTCGACTGTGCTAGGGCAAAAGTCAATTGTGGCCCACATACAGTCAAACTTCAAGATATTTGGTCAACATCCTAATTTTGAAGTATTATACACCATTTTATCAAGGGTTGATCATGATTCCTCAAGGATTGCTCACAATTCATCAAAACCCAAAAGTTGCTAAATTAGGGTTTTGTAGGAAAAGTCAACTCAACTTTGACCAAGCATAACTTTCTCATACTTTATCAAGAATGACCCATCCAAACTCATTTTTAATATGATGCAATTCCATACAATTCATCTTCAGCTCCCAAGTTCAAAATATGCACTCACAAGAAGTTATAAATTTGGACATTATAGGTCATTTTGAAAAGTCAACAAAAACACCTTTTTTTTTCAAAGCTTCATACATGAACATGGAAGACTCAATTGAGATGAGACCAAAAAGGTTGCTTAGAGGACATCTTAAGCTTTCTAAAAAGTCCAAGAACACATCTCTAGGATCAAAATTGAGGAAGTTATGCATTGGCAAAGTTGACCTTTTTTGCAAAATTGCCAAAAGTCAAATATGCCTCAAATTGAAATTTTTGTCAAATGGGCCCAACTTTTTGTGCTTGTATTGAGTTTGTAACATGGTCCACGACCCATGATCCTTCCCACTTGCCTTTATTTTATTTTTTCCATTTTTTTATTTTTGTTTCAATTAAATCAAATAAAATCATGAAAATATCAAAATCATTTAAACCTTGAGATTTTGTGCATATTTCAGGTCCATGAATAGCTGGCAAGGAGATGAAATCGTGCAAGGCTTGTTTGTACACAAAAATATTGAATTTTTCTTGTTTTGGAAAGATTGGATACAAGTGTGAATCAAGGATCAAATCTTCATAATTGCAAGGATTTGATGCAAACTTGGAACCCTAATTGATTCTATGATATATATTGAACAAATCCAGACCAAAAGCACAAGGGTTGGAGGCGTGAGAAGCTAATAAAGAACTTTAAAAAATTACCAAAAAGTGTTGAATCAAATTGCAGGTTAAAGGACGATTTACACCATTCCAAGACAACCATTCGCATCCTGGACCTTCTCTGAAGGATATACGATCATTTGAAAGCATCCATAAGGCCAGAAACTCGAACCACAGACCCACGGTTTGCCCTTCAAACTCAAAATCCATTCTTGCAAATTATGCATCACTAGCATGTTTCAATGATATATATGTGTTTGTTAATGTATTTGCAATATTTTGGTTATACTCAATTGAATTTTTGACGCATGAACTGAGATCCACCATTTCTAGGGTTTTCTTGTTCATTTTAGGGATTTCTCATGCAGGTAAAATTGTCCCAAAAGAGGGGTACTATGGTGTTCACAAGGTCAAGACGAATTGATCTGCACCATTAGTTTTCATTTATTGTGCTTGTATGAGATTCTGGAAATTCGCAGGGCTATAGCTACAGTCTTTTGTATGTAGGTAAAAGTCTTGGACTTTTACCAACGAAGAGAGGAAGAAGAAGGGTGGTGTGGCACCCCCTGGTTGGTCCATTTAAACTTCGCGCGCTTTTATATAATATTTGGCCTTTTTTCAAAATAATATTTGTTTGTTATCTATTGTACAACAAGGCGCGCTAGCAGAGTTGGTTTGGAGGCATGTGGAAAAGGCCAAAGGGCCTGGGTTCGAATCCCAGGTCCCCCATATTATTTCATAATTTTACTTCTTGCATGATCAGGAACATGTACAGACGCATGGACTACCATACTCCATCATTCTTCAACCATCAGATTGCCCACAAGCTGGATCTAAAAGCCATCATTTGAAGGTCTACCATAGGCCAGGTCAAACTTGCAACGTGGGACCAGAAAAGTCAACATTGACCCATGCTTATTGGGCTCAGATCTGCTATTGGCACTCCCTTTCTACTTTGACACCAGGCCCATTTTCTTATTCTTTTTCTTTTATATTTTCCTTTATTTATTTTATTTTGATTAATTATTTTCTAACCGAAATTTAATTCTTTTATAAAAACTCATAAAAATCAATTTTCATCAAATTAGAATTTAGGTTTTTTATTATTTTGTCAAAATTAATTTTGCATTTAGCTTAATTTAATTTTAGGGTAACTTTAATCTAACTTTTTATAAATAATTAAAAACAAATTAGAAAATTAGGTTTTATTTGAGTTAATTTTTATTTTTCTTTTCTTAAAATAACCAAAATACAAAAATAGGCCAAAATTAATTATTTTTATTAATTTAAATTAATTAGTAATTAGGTTTGTATTTATTCATTAAAACCTTATTTTTTTCTCAAAAATAATCAAAAATAACAAAAAATGATTTTTCTTTTAATTAGGTTTAGACAGGGTCAAAACCCTAATTCTTTCCCGTTCTCAATTTATCGCGCGCATTTATTATTTTTACGATATTGATGTAACTGCTCATGGGATGTAATAGTTTAATTAGGACTTTTCGTTTATTTATCATTTTACGGGTTGTTGGCTATGTAATTAATCCCCTACCCTGAAGCCTTGTAATAGCGTAGTTTTATTTCTCGCATTTTAATATTCGCAAATATTAATTGTTAGATGTATGATAATAGGATTGGATGACAAGATTGTATGTAAATTTTAAAATGGTTAGCAAACCCTAAATGTGCAAAGATAATAACTGAAATCAAATCACTCACACATGCGCACTCCTAGGGTATACTCTCACTTCGGTTGCCTTCGGTAAACAATCATTAAGTATAGGGTGTTTTAATGGTCGCTCTCTTGTCTAAACAAAGATCAAAAGTCGTCTCGGAAATGTTGCCTCGGAAATGTTGCCTCGGAAATGTTGCCTCGGAAATGTTGCCTCGGAAATGTTGCCTCGGAAAGGTCGCCTCGGAAATGTTACCTCGAATATGATCTTAAGACACTAGGGTTATTACTAAGACGTCCTAACATTGCTTTAGTGGTCGTACGTCCCTTTCAAATTGACCCTTACAACTCCAACGGTGGTGCTACCTACTCACTAATAGTGGGATAACACTGTCTAAAGGAAACAAGAACAAAAACATTCTTTTTTCGAGTAGGTAGATGCTAGTAGGTACTTGCTCAAAAATCAAACTTTTCCACACTACACTCTTTTTCCAACAAAGTTTTCAAAACAACTTTGTAACACTCTTGAAGATAGAAGCAAGGGTTAAATCGAAGTAAAACAAAAACTTTTCAAAACACACAAACACGGAAGCATTTTTTTAAAATGATGAGCAAGTACCTAAGAGCCCGTGGAAAACCACGGATAGAAAGGGTGCTAATACCTTCCCTTTCTATAATCTACCCCTCCTACTCAAAATATCAAAAAAGGAATTTTTTTGGTGCTTTTTTCCTTTCCTGTTGGATAAAATAAAATTCGGTGGCGACTCTTGCTTACCGCGACATTTTGCATACACAAACGCAAAATGCAAACCAACATTTTTCTTAAAACAGTCCGGTTCTGCCACCGTATCACACCAGTCAACCATGTTGGATTAGGTGTAAGTGTTGACTTAAGGAGCACCAAGGACATTCATGAGAGAAGCGTGAGATCTGACCAGCAGTGCATCCAATGGCTATGCATTGAGGTTGTATAAAAGGCGTGTGAGGGAGCATTGAACTGGATCTGCAAAGGTAAAATAAGAAAATACATTTTGTTGGGACCTGGGATCGAACCCAGGACCTTCTATTTACCACTAGCGCGCCTCACCATTGGTCCAACTGGCTTGTTGATTATTATGCTGAAAAAGAAATATAATATTTCAAAACAATTGAACAAAAACAGAAGGTGCGAAAGTTTAAACGAGCCAGTCACATGAAGCCAAGTCATCGTCTTCTTCATGGATTATGTCGTCTTAGGTATTCACTTATACCCACGGACAGTGTTCGTTACTAAAAACCTGTGTTATTCCAAAATGCAATACATGCATGATAAATTTATTGTGATGGTACCAATCAACTCGTCTTGGTCTCACGAGTGTCATGGAACCTTATTCATGGCCCAACTTTTCCTGTACCAGAAATCCCCAAATCGTGACTTTAAACCATAACAATGGTAAGTGTGGATTCTTGCACTGTAAACACAATTAAATGGTACAAACAACTTGCAAACAAGATGATAAACCAGAATATATGGTTAGAACATGTTTATGATGCGTGAAACATTAAAATCGGATTTGAGTTTTGGATGAAAACCGTGATACTGTAATGTGATGATTCTTGATGCTTTGAGGCTTGCAAATGAATGGAGAAGCTTCCTGATATATCCAGGAACGTATTGCTAGCCTTGAAACTCCTTGTGGATGGCTCTAAGATGGATTTTAATCTCACACTTTTGTCCAAATTTTTGAGTTTTCTTCCCGACTTTTCACGGCTGTAAAAACCTTGTTCTTATGATCTGCAATTGTTGTATACATATAGTAGACTGAATTAGGGTTGTAAAATTGCATCATATCTTTGAGAATTATGAAAATGTGATTTGATTTGACTCATGTATGATATCTTTCTAAAACAAGCTTCAATCTAATATTTTCCAATCCTAATGAGCCTTGCACGAATTGATCATCATGCTAGCTGTACATGGACTCCAAATGTGCACAAAAATCTCAAGATTTGATTTGTTTTCATTATTTTACAATTAAATGAATAAAAAATCAAAATAAATGATAAAATTAATAAAATAATATTTGGAAAAGCTCAGGGTTCATGGGTCCTATTAGAAACATGTTTCAAGCAAGAAAACATGGGCCCCTTTGGAAAAAATAAAAATTTGATCAATGTTGACTTTTGACAATTTTCCAAAAATTGCCAATTTTGACAATGCACAACTCTCTCAATTTTGACCCTAGGAGGGTGTTATTGGACTTTTTAGAAAGCTTAGGTTGTCCCCTAAGAAACCCTTTTGGTTTCATCTGAATTGGATCTTCCATGTCCATGTATGAAGCTTTGACCCAAAAGGTGTTTTTGTTGACTTTTCAAAATGACCCATAATGTAGAAATTCATATCTTTTTGTGGGTGCATATTTTGAACTTGTGAGCTGAAGGTGAATTGTAAGGAATGGCATCCTCTTTAAAATGAGCTTTGGATGGAAAATTAATGATAAAGTATGAAGAAGTTATGCTTGGTCAAAGTTGGGTTGACTTTTACTAAGAAACCCTAATTTAGCAACTTTTGGGTTTTGATGAATCTGAGGCATTCCTTGGGGAATCATGGTCAATCCTTTATCAAATAATGAAAGTTACTTCAAAATGTTAATGTTGGCCAAAAATATTGAAGTTTGACTGTATGTGGGCCACAATTGACTTTTGACCTAATACAGTCGATTCTTAAGCCTCTGAGCAGTTGACTGAGCAAACTTCTTGTGAAAGGCATGAAACTTGACATGTAGGGTCTTGAGAACATATTAAGACCATGGAGAGCATATGAGGTCTTTGTGGTTCACCCATCTTGATGAAAATGGAAACCCTAATTTGAGGTATACTGCCTTAGGAGAGAGTTTGTCTGGTCAACTCTTGGGCAAGCTTGAGCAAATTGGAGATATTAATGGACATGTATTGAGTGAAATGAGAGGGAAAATTTTGGGGTACAACATCTTCCCCTGTTCAATCTTCTTAAACTTGAGGATGTAGATTGGTCGTCCGCCTTTCATGATCTGAAGGTGGAAGATGGTTGAACACTAGAGTGCCCAGAAATTTGCATTCGCATGAAGTGGCACTTGATTTGTGATATCGGGAATGGGCTTACAGATAACATTTGGAGAGAGTTGATGGGAAATTGTCGGAGATGGGCTTAAAGATGCCATCCTGGATGCGACAGAGAAGTGTCAGAGATGGGCTTAAAGATGCCATCTAGAAATGTGGATTTCCTGAGATATTCCTTTAATGAGATCCATGTTGCTGTTGTTGAGGGGGAATATGTTGAGGAATGTTGGTATCTGTCTTAAGAAATAGAGTTTTAGGAGCTTCAGTTGTCCGTTACTCTACTGGGGAAATGCGAAACAAATTGTGTTTGATTAGGTCCCGGTCTTACAGTGTTGTGGAATGTCGTCTGGAGATAAAAGAGAAGGAGAATGGATAGTAAGGTTATGAGAAGGAACCTGGATAGTAGGGTTGTTTTGAAATGAAATCCTGGATAGTAGGGATGTGAGAAGGAGCCTGTATAGTAGGGTTACTTTGATATGAAAAGCTTGGATAGTAGGGCTGTTAGAAGGAACCTGGATAGTAGAGTTACTTCGATATGAAAAGAATGGATAATAGGGTTGTGGGAAAGAACCTGGATAGTAAGGTTACTTCGATATGAAAAGCCTGGATAGTAGGGTTATGAGAAAGAACCTGTGTAGTAGGGTTACTTTGATATGAAAGCCTGGATAGTAGGGATGTGAGAAGGAACCTAGGTATTAGGGTTACTTCGATATGAAAAGCCTGGATAGTAGGGCTTGAGAAGGAACCTGGGTAGTAGGGTTACTTCGATATGAAAATCCTGGATAGTAGGGCTGTGAGAAGGAGTTTGGGTAAAACTGCAGCGGGAACCTGGGTAAGGTTAATTTGAGATAAGTTTGTGTAAAACTTCAGAATGAACCGGGGTAAGGTTATAAGTTTGTGTAAAACTTCAGGATGAACCGGGGTAAGGTTATAAGTTTGTGTAAAACTTCAGGATGAACCGGAGTAAGGTTACTTTGTGATAAGTTCGTGTAAAACTTCAGAATGAACCGGGGTAAGGTTATAAGTTTGTGTAAAACTTCAGGATGAACCGAGGTAAGGTTATAAGTTTGTGTAAAACTTCAGGATAAACCGGGGTAAGGTTACTTTGTGATAAGTTCGTGTAAAACTTCAGAATGAACCGGGGTAAGGTTATAAGTTTATGTAAAACTTTAGGAGGAACCGGGGTAAGGTTACTTCGGTATGATAATGTAGATTAGTTGACCCGTTTTATTTCGGGAACTGAGTTTCCATTAGCCGTCTGTAGATGTGATCTGTATAACTACTGGATTCGTTGAAGCTAATCTTCTTTTCCTGTAAAAGATATTAAGGTTAGTCATATGCGATGCATGAAATGCAGGGTGAGACGATGTTCTCAAAATAAATGAGATTATGCTGTATATGACATGTATGCTTCTATCATGATGTATGTTCATGAAATGTTGTCGGGGTATGCTCGTGTCTGGGAAAATAAATCTCTGACGGTTGTTGGAGATTTGCGAATATTCTGTCGGGAAGAGATGTTGGAGAAATAACTCTGCAGGGACCAAACTTTGGGGGAAGAGATACTCTGTTTGGTAGACCTGTTGATCTGAAGGAACAAATTTAGCTGGGGATGAATTTCCGTTGCTGGAATATGATGAGCTCTGTTGGAGATTGAGCTTTTGTATCTTTAGAAATAAACTCTGCTTGGGGGATGAAATTTGTTGATTCGCATGTGATTACGAACCTTGGCTGGGGATAGTTATGTCCTGTTTTGGGAAAGCTGACATCAATGCCTTAGGTTACTGTTACTCTGTGGGTAGTGCGTATACCAATAATCATGTTCCCAAGCATGACTCTATCCTGATACCTGTTGGGCAGAGGAACCGTCGGGTTTGGAACTTCTTATTTTCCCTGTTTCTGGAATTACGTGTAATTGTCTTTTGTTTCTTATGTAAATCTTTATGAGCAACAATCATTTTCAAATGCATATATAAAAAATAAATCATTGGACGTTCTTGCAAGACAAAGAAGAAAAAGAAAAAGAAACAAATTGAAGTTTTATAAAAATGACTTGTATTGATTTTGAAATTGGCCTGTAATAGGCGTTTTGTACAAGGAGGCTGACGTCCTAGTAAGAGAACGCCGCCAAAAGTCAGAAATTATACAATTTGTGTAAAAGAAAGAAAAACAGATATGTGAAACAACCCCATTAGGTTCCAACTCTGCTATTGCCTTTATATCTTCAAGCGTCTCATCACTTTGCTACTTGGCCGAAGGTTGATTAGATTGATTGGTGCCGTCCGAGCTTGATAGTCGATACCGAAGTTTGGTCGCAAGATGATCCAATGAGAAATAGTGATACGCCTCAATCCCTAACTTTTGCCTGTATTTCCCTTTCGGGTTTTCAATCCATCGGGATACCCTTTTTTTCCCAAGCCTCCCTTTCGGGTTTTTGACTTGCCGGGTGTACAGATTTTTTCATTTTCATCCCTAACTTTTGCTCGAACCCTTTTGGTTCGCCGGGAAGCCCTTATTTTTTCCTAGGCCAGTCAACCTAGTGGGTCTTTGATTATACGTAGTATCTTTTTACTATGTCTGCATTGACAGGGTGAGGAAGGTCGCCACCATCCATGTTGGTTAGAATCATAGCTCCTCCCGAGAAAATGTTCTTAACCACAAATGGCCCTTCGTATGTGGGAGTCCATTTGCCTCTGGGATCACCTTGCGGCAGTATGATGCGTTTGATCACCAGATCCCCGACTTGATATTCTTGGTGTCCGACTTTCTTATTAAAAGCCTTGATCATTCGCTTTTGATACGTCTGACCATGGCAGATAGCAGTAAGTCTCTTTTCATCGATTAGATTTAACTGATCAAGCCAGGTTTGGATCCAGTCATCTTCGTTCAAACCCGCATCCTTCATAATCCTGAGAGAAGGTATCTGGATTTCTATGGGTAGGACTGCCTTCATGCCATATACCAGAGAGTAGGGTGTTACCCCTGTCAACGTCTGTGCCGAGGTACGGTACCCATGAAGAGCGAACGGTAACATCTCATGCCAGTCTTTATATGTCACTGTCATCTTCTGTACAATCTTCTTGATGTTCTTGTTAGCTTCTTCAACATCACAATTCATCTTCAGCCGGTAGGGAGAAGAGTTATGATGTTGTATCTTGAACTGTTTACAGAGCTCGGTGATAATTGTGTTGTTGAGATTCGTACCATTGTCAGTAATAATTCTCTCTGGTACACCATATCGACATATCATATTGTGTCGGATAAATCGTGCCACGATGTTCTTGGTTACTGTAGAAAAAGAGGATGCTTCAACCGACTTCGTGAAGTTATCAATAGATACCAGAATGAAACGATTCCCGTTAGACACAATAGGTCTAATCTCGCCGATCATGTCGATGCCCCACATTGCAAAGGGCCAAGGAGATGTCAGGATATTTAAAGGAACTGGAGGCACATGCACCTTATCAGCGTAGATTTGGCACTTATGACAGGTTCGAGAGTGCTGATAACAATCGGCTTCCATAGTGGACCAGTACTATCCCGCCCGTAGGATCTTCTTAGCCATGGTATGTCCACTAGAATGGGTTCCGAAAGTGCCTTCATGTAGATCTGTCATAATCCTCTCTGCTTCTCTCTTATCTACACACTGTAGCAGTGTGGAGTCATGGTTGTGTTTATTAAGGATTCCATTACTGAGGAAGAACTTTGCAGCGAACCTTCTCAGAAACTTCTTATCATTGACAGATGCCCCTTCGGGATACTCCTGAACCTCGAGATACCTTTTGACTTCATAAAACCAGGGTTTGTCTGCCACTTCTTCAGTGTCGATCTCACAGCAGTGTGCTGGTTCATCCAACCTCTCAATGGTAATTTGGGGAGCTTCATTGTCCCACCTAACCTTGAACATAGAAGACATGATAGATAGCGCTTCCGCCAACTGGTTCTCTTCTCGTGGGAAATGTTCAAAGGTTACCTCCTCAAAGTGTGGGAGCAATGTCAGTACATATTCTCTATAAGGAATGAGATTTGGGTGCTTTGTATCCCACTCGCATTTGATCTGACTTATCACCAGAGCGGAATCTATGAATACACTTAAGAACTTAATCCTCAGGTCAATAGCAGCTCGAAGACCCATAATACATGCTTCATACTCCGCCATGTTGTTGGTGCAGTTGAAACATAATCGGGCGATGAATGGAGTATGACAGCCATCGGGAGATATGATCACAGTGCCAATGTCGTTACCCAGTGCGTTCGAGGCTCCATAAAAATACAAAGACCATCGGGATCCCTCTTCAGGTCCTTCATCCGGTCCAGGTTCTTCGTAGTCAGTCACCAACATGATATTCTCATCCGGGAACTCAAAATTCATGGACTGGTAGTCATTCACGACCTGATGAGCCAAATGATCAGCCAAAACACTCCCCTTTATAGCTTTTTGGGTTGTATATTATATGTCGTACTCAGTTAAGATCATTTTCCACCTTGCTATCCTTCCGGAGAGAGCGGGCTTCTCGAAAATATAATTGATCGGATCCATCTTTGATATCAACAAGGTAGTGTGAGTCAGCATATATTGTCTCAGTCGGCGAGCAGCCCATGCCAAAGCGCAACAATTTTTCTCGAGCAATGAGTATCGGGTCTCACAGTCGGTAAACATTTTGCTAAGGTAATAAATGGCATGCTCTTTTTGACCAGACTCGTCATGCTGCCCCAGCACACACCCCATTGAATTGTCCAGCACTGTCAAGTATAATATCAAAGATCTTCCTTCAACTGGAGGCATCAAAATTGATGGTTCTTGAAGGTATTCCTAGATTCTTTCGAAAGCGGTCTGGCATTCATTATTCCACTTTACCACTTGATCTTTCTTCAGAAGCTTGAGGATTGGCTCACAAGTAGCAGTCATATGTGAAATGAACCTGGCGATGTAATTCAGGCGTCCCAAAAAACCTCTAACTTCCTTCTCTGTGCAGGGAACCGGCATCTCTTGTATGGCCTTTACCTTCGCAGAGTCTACCTGAATACCCTTATCACTGACGATAAAACCCAGGAGCTTACCAGATCTTACCCCGAAGGTACACTTGTTCGGATTCAACCTTAGCTTGTATATCTTTAACCTGTCAAACAATTTCTAGAGATGATCAAGGTGCTCTTCCTCAGTTTGAGACCTGGCTATCATATCATCAACGTAAACTTCGATCTCATGGTGAATCATGTCGTGGAACAAAGCGACCATAGCGCGTTGATAAGTTTACCCAGCATTTTTCAACCCAAAAGGCATCACCTTGTAGCAGAAGGTTCCCCACTGTGTAACGAAAGTTGTCTTCTCCATGTCTTCGGGAGCCATCTTGATTTGGTTGTAGCCAGAGAAGCCATCCATGAAGGAGAAGATTTTATGTCGCGCGGTGTTATCGACAAGAACATCAATATGAGGAAGTTGGAAGTAATCCTTGGGGCTTGCCCGGTTCAGATCTCTGTAATCAACACACATCCGTACCTTACCGTCCTTCTTAGGTATCGAAACAACGTTAGCAACCCACTGTGGATACGAAGTGACAGCTAAGAATCCTGCATCGAACTGTTTCATAACCTCTGCCTTAATTTTCTCTGACATTTCAGGGTGCATACGATGAACCTTCTGTTTAACCGGAGGACAGTCTTCTTTAGTCGGCAGGCGATGTACCACAATATCAGTGTCTAAACCAGGCATGTCTTCATAGGACCAAGCGAAGATATCAACATAGTCATGCAGCATCTGTACCAACTTCTGTTTAACGCTAAGCTCCAGATTTGCACCTATTTTAACCTCTTTTCTATCTTTATCAGTACTCAAGTTCACCGTCCCAACCGTCTCTTCATGAGGTTGTATGGCCCTCTCTTCCTACTGTAATAGTCTAGCAAGTTCTCTAGGAACCTCACAATCATCCTCACCTTCATCCTCGGCTTGGTTGATCGGATTTTTGAAGTCATAACTGGCAATAGCAGAGCTGTTATCAATGGGATCCAGAGTGGATACGGATTTGCATTATGATATGTGAGTGTGTGTAAGAGAGTAGCTGTTTTGATAAAGTAAAAATAGAAAAGAAAAACGGAGAGCGCAAAATTTGTATGCAAGAAACGTCCAATGCTTTATTAATGATATATGAAATGACAAATAATAACCCTCACAAGCAAAGCCTATGTGCCACGGGCAAGGCACAGGGCCGTACAGTTTTAAATTGTTTATTACAAATCTTAAAACAAATAAGTCAATTACTGTGGAATAAAAGAAACAGGTATGAAGTCCCTAGCCTTCCAGTTACTCGGGGCACCATTGGTTGTTGGGTAGATCCAGATGTCAATCTCTGATTCCTCTTCACTGTCTTCAATGGCGTTAATCCCACGATTGCTGATGCGTAGGAGAGGTCCTCCAGCCCGAGCGCGTCTAACAGCCCTTTAAGCCCCTTCTTCAACCACGGCCCTGGCGTCCTTGAGAGAAGCCATCTTCAAAGGAGGTTTGTTGCTAGTAGTTTATGTCGATGCCAAGATCTGAGGGACCTCTTCAAAATTCTGACAAGGAGTTTCGATGAATTCCCCGTCCATCTCTATATAGCGGAAGGAGTTGAGGTGACTCACCATATATTCTTCCTCACCCTACACTGTGACAATCTTTCCCTTCACCGGATACTTAAGCATTTGGTGGAGTGTGAAGGTGACTGCCCCAGCCTCGCGGATCCAAGGACGACCTAACAAACAAGAATACGATGGCCCGATATCCATCACATAGAAGGTGGACCCAAAAGTCTGAGAACCTACTTTGAAAGGGATATCCACCTCCCCGTGCACCATTCTCTTCGATCCGTCAAAAACCCTTACAACAATGTTACTAGGCTTTAGAGTTAAACCTTCACAATCTAAACGGTCCAACGCTTTCTTCGGCAGAACATTCAATGAAGACCTGGTATCTACCAGCACATGAGCCATAATGGTGCCCCTGCATTCAATCGAGACATGTAGAGCATCATTATGCTTCCTTCCCTTTGGTGTCAAATCTACATCTGAAAAGCCCAGCCCATTATCAGCAGTCAGGCTGGCCAAATAATCTTTGAACTGATCAGCTGAAGTCTCTTGCAGCACATGTGCAGTTTTGAGGAATGCGACCAAAGCCTTCGCATGGGCCTCAGAGCACAACAATAAAGACAACATGCTCGACCACATTGTAGTCGCTCTTCTTAATTATTTTCAGTATTTCCTCTATTTCTTGTTTAGAGGCTTCCACAACAAATTTCTTAGGCGCCTCCGTCCGGGAAGGCTCACCTATAACCTCTTTGTCGCGGGTATCAGACGATTCTCCGACAGGAGTAATAACCGGAGTAAAAACAGGAACAGGAGTGGATGTAGTAGCAGGAACAACAGATGGAATGACAATAGGCTTGTTAACAGTCTTAGGGGAAATCTCGGGAGAGAAGACCCTTCCACTTCGGGTGATTTTGCTGGTTCTGACAATGTTATCAATATCAGGATCAGCTTTTTCATCTTTTCGATCTTGTTTGATGCCATGATAGTACACATCGGCACCATAATGCCATGGGACAGCTTTATCCGAGACATATAGGACAGGACCAGGAACATTGATTATCAAAGGAGCAATTCTTAGAGCAGATGTAATCCTAACAGGTCTTCTCGAGGAAACCTTGGAAGGATTGGCGGAAATGGTTATAATGGAAAAGTCTTCAATTGGAACAACAGGAATCATAGTCTTGTCGAACAAAATCTCTTTTCTATCTATCAGGCGTTGAACACCTAACTTCAGCAAATGGTAACCAGAAGGTAGAAGCGAACACATGTGGCAACCTTCACCATAACCCGGAAATAAACCGGACAACAGCAAATTCTTCTTGACAATCATGAGAGGAGTAAATACTTCATCGACAGAGGTAACAAACAAATCAGTATCAATAGCATTGACACCACGACTGTGCTTAGGCATGGGAGCAGTTATGACATTTGGCTTCTCCGGAGCATCAAAATCTATCTCCTTGGATTCAATCAAGTCTTGTATTTTGTTTCTCAGAACCCAACAGTCATTTTTATCGTGGCCAGGACTCTCAGAATCATAGGCACACCGGGCATTTGGATTATATCGGGGAGATGTAGTATTTGGATTCTTGGAAGCCTCTCTCAAGGTTGCCAAGTTAGATCTCAGCAGATGAGGTAGAACTTCAGCCAATGTCATGTTGATTCGGGTAAACTGCCATTGCAGTCATTCCACCCTTTGTTGATTATTGTGTTATGGAGCAACTGCAGGTATAGGAATCATCACGGCACTTACTGTCTAACGTTGTTCAGCCCTGTTCTGACCCCTCGAGCTATAGACGACAATGGCTTCCTTCTTACCAGCAAAAGGCTTCTTTACTGAACTTGACGAGGCATCCTTCTGTATTTTTCCGCTTCGAATCCCAGCTTCTACTTTTTCCCCAGTTAGGATCAGCTCAGTGAAACCAGCTGATGAGATGCCGGTCAAATGATTGAAAAATGGACCAGATAGCGTCCCTAGAAACATATATACCAACTCCCTATCAGACAATAGGGGTTGAACTCTCCCAGCCAAGTCTCTCCATTTTTGTGCATAATCTTTAAAACCTTCACCTGCACCCATGGACATACTCTGGAGTTGAGTACGAGTGGGAGCAAGGTCGGCATTGAATTGATACTGCTTGTAGAAAGCAGCAGCCAGATCTTCCCAGTTTTGGAAATTGGCTCCCTCCAGCTGGTAGAACCATTCAAGTTGAGTCCCTGACAGACTATCTTGAAAGAAATGCACCCACAAATTTCTATCAGCGGTATGGGGATGAATCTTCTTGACGTAAGATCGGAGATGGAGCTTTGGGAAGGACACCCCTGAAGATGTGAAAAACACAAGAAGGGGGGTTGAATTGTAAAACTTTAAATCAAATGCAGACAACACTGTATTTTTATCCTGGTTCGTTTGATCTCAAACTACTCCAGTCCACCCGTCAAGGTGATTTCGCCTCTCTCCAACGAGGTCTTAATCCATTATAATCAACTGATTACACAACTGCTTTAACAACTGTTAAAGCCTTCTCGAGTCTAACCCTAAACCGGTTTATCTCAAGGAAATTCTCTTACAGATAAATGAACAAAAGTGTGTTTGATGTTTTCTAGTAAAACTATATATCACAACTGTAATAATACATAATATGAAGCTTAGAATGAAACTAGACTGCTAATGCTATTGAGTAGGCGTGGTTGAAAGCTTTAGCAATTTTAATGAGAGAGTTGGTTTACGTATATGTGCGTGCGTGAAGAGTATTAGCCTTTTCTTTTCTCACAGTCTTGTTTAAATAGCCACAAAAGAGATACGTTGGTTGTCCATAAATCCATTTCAATGCTAATAACGTTTTTCCTTTTTGAGAAGATCTTTGTCTTGGAATAAATCCGTTGGTAATAAACCTATCTTGAATGCTTAGTACCGTTGATACTTCAGAGTCTTCTCTGCTAATGGTAATCAGAGTGTTCTTGGCTTTAACTTATTCTGACGCTTCTGAGTGCTGATGACTTGGTAAGGATCTTGATCAGAGTCAGAGTATTTTATGTGCAGATTCTGTTCATCAAGCTTCAGCATATAGCACATGTTATTTTATCTTCTGATGCTGACATATCTTATGATGCTGATGTTGATACTGATATTCTGATGCTGATTCCATCAGAGTTTCTGGAAGTACACAACATAATTTTAAGTAGCATATATGTCTTATATAAATCTTACAATTTATTTAATCTTGTATTTTGTTATCATCAAAACTCTAACTGAGGGTTGTAGAATCAAACTATGTTCTAACAATCTCCCCCTTTTTGATGATGACAAAAACTAGATTTTTTCAATTAAAATTAAAGAATAAAAGGTATCAGAGATTAAGGATAGAGAGGAAAAGATATCAGAGATAAACAAATAACGAATAAAATGTATCAGAGATAAGAAGATAAGGAATAAAAGGTATCAGAGTAATGAAGAGAAAAACTCCCCCTGAGTTTATTACTTCCCTTTAATTCCATGAGACCTTGAGCATCAAAACTTTACTTTATCAGAGTTCATCAGATTCATCAGATTCTTGTACCTGTAAGCTTTTCATAAGAAAGAAATTCAAATATATCAGAATGTTAAAATGTTTGAGACTTATGTCTCAGTAATCCGTTATTGAAAAATATCATTCTTTCTCCCCCTTTTTGTCAGTTATCAAAAAGCATAGATAATCAGAGTTAAAATAATCAGAGCTAAAAAAGTGTTTATATTAAAAACAGAAGCAATGATAAGTTCAGAACACGTAAAATATTACAGACAAACATGTAAAGAAAACAAGGAAAACACGAGAAAATTCTAAGAGGAAGGTGGAAGACGTGTGAACAGAGCTTCCAACATGCTCTTGATTTGATTGATGGTTTCCTGTTGCTGAGATACCATGTTTGCTATAGCATCAATTTTGATGTCCTGCTTATCCATTCTTTCATTCATCAGCATATCAGATCATTGCAAGTCCTCCAGAGTCTGCCTGTTAAGAGAGGAAGCTTGAGGATCTTCAGAAACAGGGTGCTTCTCAGAGATTTCTTCAATATCTTCTTCTTGAACCTGTTCTTCAGCTGGAAACATTTGTTCTTCTGACTCTGGTTGACGATATTCAGACCAAGGAGCATTGTCCAGCGGGAGTACTTCTTCTTTAAGAAGCTTGCTCAGAACTGGACCTTCAATTTCCTTCAGCAGATTGCTGAAGTTCAGTTGAGCCTGTCCATAGCTCTGGACTTGCAACTTAAAGGTTTCAGCACATACCCATCTTTTGAATTTTGTCTAGAGGAGGTCTGATACAGCAAGATCAACCAGTTCCAGACTTGCTTGTTTCAAAGAAGTGATCCACTTCTGTATTTCTGTTTCAAAGTTCAATATGCTAGAACCAACATCTGGATGTTTTGGTTTAGGGATAGCAGTTTTGTTGTTTATTGCAGCAAGGCGTTCAAAGACTGTTAGATCAATGACAGTCTTGTTGTGGTCATCTGAATTTTTCTTAGGTGAGGGAGTGGGAGAGTCAGGAATTACGATTGGACTTGATGGGGAATTTGGTGGAGTTATTTCTGGTGAGGAGGGAAGTTGAGGAATATTTACAGTGGTACCATATGGCAATTGAATGGCCAAAGGTTGTGGTTCAGGGGATTCAGAGTGTTGAGCCTCAGAGGTTTGAGTCTCAGGTTGTGGAGATTATTCATGTTGAGGAGAGGGTGGATTAATATCTGGTTGAGGAGATGAAGGTAGTGGGATTTCTGGTTCTGGAGAGAGTGGAATTTCTGGTATTGGTGAGAGGGGAGTTTCAGGTTGTGATTCTGTGTTTGGATTTGGATTTTCTATTTCGGGAGCGGATGTGTGTTGGTCTATATCAGAAAGAACTTTTTCAAGTTCTTGTTCTGGTATGGCTTCAGTATTTGGATTTTGTGGTTGGGAGCGAGATCTTCTGAGGGTTAATGATTCAGAAGGGTCAAAATCTAAGTTAAAATCATCGAAAGTTTGAGGTGTTGGGTTTTCAGATGGATTTGGAATAGGGATAGATGTTGAAACAGCAGTTGAATCTAAAACAGTTACAGAAGAAAGGTTACCTCTCTTCTTGGAAGTCTGTTGAGATGATCCTTCTGCAACAGCTTTTCTTTTCTTTGTCTTCTTCAGAACAACCTCTGGAGCCTTATGCTGAAGATCTTGAATATTCAGATTTGGTGTTGTACCATCATCTTTACAAGCATCCAGATATCTCAGAATGATTTCTGGTTTGGAGTCAATCTCTGAGAACAGAGGGAAGTCGTCCAGAGGGACTCTTCTGCTGGAGATTTCAGCAAAAGGAGTGATGTTGGGCTCCTTCTTAATGTTCTCTATCAGCTTCATTTTCTTCATATTTTTGGCATTCAGCTGCTTGCCAACACAAGGTTCCAGAGTGTTGATTTCTTGAGCCTCTTGCAGATGATCAATCAGCCTATTCTCTGTAAGAATATATGATATCAGCCTTCCCAAGGGTATCCAATCCCTTTTTGTTCGCTCCTCTTCTCTTGTTTCTTTGACACTTATTCTGAGATGGTTGAACAGAAGATGAGCTAGATTTATCTTGACCTTCTGAGAGATAAAATAGATCAGAAACTGCTGATCAATGTTTATGTAATCAGGAGAGCTGGTAGGCTTCCTGTGGTTGAAACAGCCCAGAATGATCTTTGCCCAAATTATGTGCTTGTCTTTCAAGTCCCTTATCTTGCTGGAGGGAAGCCCCAGCGTGAAAATTTCCCGTGCAATTAGGGCAACATCTGCACACCTTTCTGCCATATCAATGCAACGAATACCACCACCATTGTACCCTATGAGTCTTGCAATTAGGTCTTCAGTGATAACAATCTTCTTCCCCATGATGTAAGACGTAACTTGATGATTTGGAGAAGAATCGTGAATCCAAAATTCCTTTACCAGAATAGGAAATGTTGGACCCACCAGCCTGTCAAAATACTTTTCCCAACCTTGAGCTTTAACCTCTTCAGATAAATCAAAACCATTCTCCTTAAGACTGTTGAAATCCACAATCAGTTCAGACAGAACTTCAAGATTCTTGATTGGAGTTAGAAGCGTTCTTAACGGTACTTCATATTGTTCAGATGAAACAGTTTTCTGGGAACCTGAAGAAGGAATGCTGGAAGAAGCCATGTTCACACGAGGTTTTTTGAAAAAGATTGAAAGGTTTTCTTGAGAAAGAAGAACACTGAAAACAGAAATATTCAGAGAAAACGAAAGTGAAGGTAAAAAGTGTAAATGGTGTGAAGTGTTTAAATAGATTTCTAAAAAGGTTTTGAAAACATAAACTTTTAAGAGAGAGAAATAAATAATGATTATTAGCATTTAATGATAGCTGATTTTAGGGGATTCAGAAAGATATTTGGAACGGTTACCCATGACATGTGTCTCAATGCATCCAATCAGCGTTTTGCCTTTTCAGAAACGTGAACGCGTGTTCAGCCTCAGAAAATGGCTGATAACTGGATGACACTTGTTTGCTTGAGTGAACAGCACATCTCTATCCTGGAAATGAAGCGCTCAGATCTTCATGGATTGATCAGAAGTTCACAGAAAATAAACAGAATTCTGAAGGTTAATATATAAAATTAAAACAATTTTATTCTGGACAGAGCTTCATGCTGAGATGTTTCAGAATGAAGTTGAACTTATCTTCAGAGAGTGGTTTTGTAAAAATACCATCCCATTGATGGTCTGTGTTAATAAATTTCAAGTTTAAAATCGCTTTCTGAATATAGTCCCTAATAAAATGATGTTTTATTTCTATATGCTTAGCCCTAGAATGCAAAATTGGATTTTTACTTAAGCAAATAGCAGAAGTATTGTCACAAGATAGGAATGTTACTCTCAAATATTTGGAAGTCCTCAAGTTGACTTTTCATCCAGAGCATTTATGTGCTGCATCCAGCTGCTGCTATGTATTCAGCTTCTGCTGTTGATAGAGAAATTGTGGATTGTCTTTTGCTGGACCATGAGATTAGATTTTCTCCCAAAAACTGGCAGCTTCTAGAAGTGCTTTTACGTTCAACTCTGTCTCCAGCAAAATCAGCATCACAGTATCCTACTAAGCTGTAATCACTTGATTTTATATAAAACAAACCCAGATTAGTAGTACCTTTCAGATACTTGAAAATTCGCTTAACTGCAGTTAAGTGAGATTCTCTAGGATCTGATTGGAATCTTGCACAAATGCATACACTGAATAAAATATCAGGCCTTGAAGCTGTCAGATAAAGAAGAGAACCAATCATACCTCTGTAGACCTTTTGTTCTACCTTTTTGCTTACCTCTTCTCTTTCCAGAATGCACGTGGGATGCATTGGAATCTTTGATGGCTTACATTCTGAGAGATCAAATTTCTTCAGAAGTTCTTTGACATATTTGCTCTGATGAATGTAAGTTACTTCTGGGGTTTGATTGATCTGAATGCCCAGAAATAATTTCAGTTCCCTCATTAGGCTCATCTTAAATTCTGCATGCATACACTTAGCAAACTGGCGACTGGAGCAAAGGTTTCTGTGTAGTCTATCCCCTCTTGCTGACTATAACCTTGTGCTACCAATCGTGCTTTGTTTCTGATGACTTCACCTTGTTCATTCAGTTTGTTTCTGAACACCCATTTTGTTCCAATGATGTTAAATCCTTTTGGTTTGGGAACTAGATCCCATACGTCATTTCTTGTGAATTGATTCAGCTCCTCTTGCATTGCTAAAATCCAGTCATTGTCTAGAAGTGCTTCATCAATTGATGATGGTTCAATTAGAGAAACAAGTCCCATGAGGGATTCTTCAGAGTTTCTGAAGCTAGATCTTGTTCTGATTGGATCTTCCTTTCTTCCTAAGATTGTTTCTTCTGGGTGATCCAAGCTGCTTCTGGATAGTCTTTTCTGAAGTTGATCAACAGAAGGTGCTGGATTGCTTGCAGTGCCTCTTTCTGATGTTGAGGGAGTGTCTCTGTTAAGAGCTTCTGATGACTTGTCTTCAGTACCTATGAATTCAATTTCCATACCTACAAGTAATTCATTCTGCTTTGACTTTTGAGAGTCAAGCTTATCATCAAAACGAACACTGATTGATTCTTCCACAATTTGTGTTTCTGTATTGTATACTTTGTACCCTCTTGAGCATTCAGAGTATCCTAACATAAGTCACTTTTGTGCTTTAGAGTCAAACTTATTCAAATAATTTTTAGTATTCAAAATAAAACAAGTACATCCAAATGGATGAAAATATGAAATGTTAGGATTTCTGTTCTTCCACAATTCATATGGAGTCTTTTCCAGAATAGGTCTTATGGAGATTCTATTCTGAATGTAACACGCTGTGTTTATTGCCTCTGCCCAGAAGATCTTAGCAACGTTAGTCTCGTTGATCATGGTTCTGGCCATTTCTTGCAATGTTCTGTTCTTTCGTTCTACAACTCCATTTTGCTGGGGAGTTTTAGGACAAGAGAAATCATGCAGAATGCCTTTGTCATTAAAAAATGATTCAAAATCTTTGTTTTCAAACTCTCCACCATGATCACTTCTGACTTTGACGATTCTAAGATCCTTTTCATTCTGAACTTGGTTGCAGAAGGTGACAAACACAGAGTGTGACTCGTCCTTGTGTCTTAAGAACTTTACCCATGTCCATCTGCTATAGTCATCTACGATTACTAACCCATACTTCTTGCCACTGACTGAAGCAATTTTAACTGGTCCAAGTAAGTCAATGTGCAGAATTTCTAATGGCTTAGAGGTGGAAACAACGATTTTAGATTTGAAAGCTGGTTTTGCAAACATGCCTTTCTGACATGCTTCACACAGAGCATCTGAATTGAACTTTAGGTTAGGAAGTCCTCTGACCAGATTGAGTTTGTTAATCTGAGATATTCTTCTCATACTAACATGTTCCAATCTTCTGTGCCAGATCCATTGCTCGTTGTTAACAGACAGAAGACACTTTACATTCTGACTTTTCAGTTCAGAAAGTTTGATTTTATAAATGTTGTTTCTCCTCTTTCCATTAAATAGGATAGTCCCATCTTTCTGACTAACAGCTTTGCATGAATTTTGATTAAAGATTACATCATAACCGTTATCACTTAATTGACTTATCGATAACAGGTTATGCATTAATCCATCTACTAATAAAACATTACTTATAGAGGGAAGATTTCCATTACCTACAGTTCCAGAGCCAATGATCTTTCCCCTCTGATTGCCTATAAAG
This sequence comes from Vicia faba, assembly GCA_948472305.1. Taxonomy (NCBI): domain Eukaryota; kingdom Viridiplantae; phylum Streptophyta; class Magnoliopsida; order Fabales; family Fabaceae; genus Vicia; species Vicia faba. The sequence continues at coordinate 467,320,936 of OX451735.1, read as the reverse complement.
CCTACGTGGCCTCCAGGCTTAAGTTCCAGGCTTTGGAACATATGCTTTCTTCCCGTCATGTGTCGTGAGCAGCCAGAGTCCAGGTACCATGACTGGTGTTTCTGCTTTGCTGCTAAAGATATCTGCCACATGTATTATTTTATCCTTAGGTACCCATATTTTCTTGGGTCCTGATTTGTTAGTTTTACCAAAACTCTGGTTGAATTTTGGTTTGACAGAATAATTACTACTAGTATATTTGATGTCATGTGTGTGCCCATATACAAAGTGTGAATCAAGTGAAGTGTGTTTTATAACTAAATCCATGTCATTCTTTGGTGTAGGTACCTTACCTTGGTATCCTATTCCTTTTCTGCCATTTCTGCTAACTTCATAGATCATTGAAGCCATTTTGCTTCTATCTATGTTTTTAGCTAGAAACTTCTGAAAGTTGTGATCATATTCCTTGATGATCTCATCAGCACTGCTGGGAGTTTCAGGGATTGTTTCCTTCTGAGAGTTTTGCAATAGATTTTATAATTTTCAAACTTTATCTTTCAAATCAGAATTCTCCAATTTGAGACTATCAGATTCAGAAGCAAGATTCCTTTTCAGGTTTCTGAATTTGACTCTGATCTGCTGATATCTTTCCAGAATTTCATTAAGGCTTTCAGCTAGTTCATCCTTAGTAAAGTTAATAGCAAAGTCAGGAAATACCTCTTTTGTATCTGATTCAGAGTCTGACTCAGAAGCTTCACTGTCTTCTGGTATGTTTGCCATGAGAGCTATGTTTGCTCTCTCATCATCTGATTCTGAGTCAGCTTCGGATGTGTCAGAATCATCCTATGTAGCCATGAGACTTTTCTTCTTTTCCTTGCCAAACTTCTTTTTGGGCTTCTCCTTCTAAAGCTTTGGGAAATCACTTTTGTAGTGTCCTTGCTCGTTGCATTCATAGCAGATGATGTATTTGTTGTTTGGCTTTCTGCTTCCTGAAGAGCCTTCAGATCTTTTGTGTCCAGAGGAGGATTATGACCTTCTGTATCTGGAGAAAGATTCATTTTGATTCTCTAATCTTCTGGGATTCCTGAACTTCCTTTGCCTCTTCTTCCATAATTGATTCACCCTTCTGGAGAGGAGAGATAATTCATCTTCTTCTGATGAGGACCCATCAGAGGTTTCTTCAACAGCCTACAAAACTTTGGAGTTAGATTTTATGTTAGATTTTAAAGCTAGTGGCTTACCTTTCTTTTGAGGTTCATCTGCTTCTAGCTCTATCTCGTGACTTCTGAGGGAGCTGACAAGTTCCTCCAGAGAGATTTTGTTGAGATCCTTAGCTAGCTTCAGCGCTGTGACCATTGGCCTCCACTGTTTTGGCAAGCTTCTGATGATCTTCTTAACATGATCAGCAGTAGAATACCCTTTGTCCAGAACTTTGAGACCAGCCACCAGAATTTGAAATCTTGAGAACATCATTTCTATTGATTCACTTTCTTCCATTTTGAATGCCTCATACTTCTTAATGAGCGCAAGAGCTTTGGTTTCTTTGACTTGAATGTTGCCTTCATGTGTCATTCTCAGAGAGTCAAACATATTCTTTGCAGTGTCTCTGTTTGATATCTTTCCATATTTAGAATAAGAGATGGCGCTGAGGAGAATAGTTCTGGCCTTGTGATGATTTTTGAAATCACGCTTTTGTTGATCAGACATTGCTTTCCTGTCAATCTTCTAACCACTTCCATCCACTGGGTGCGTGTATCCATCAGTCACCATGTCCCACAGATCAGCATCATGGGCCAGAAAGAAGCTTTCAATTCTGTCTTTCCAGTAATCAAAGTTCTCTTCATCAAAGACTGGAGGTTTGCCACTGAATTTGTCTCTTTCTTCATTGTTGTCATTGTTGATGTTTTGATGTGGTCCTGCCATTGTGTTTTTCTGACGCTGGATCTTATACTGACACGGTTTAGTGTTATAGCTAAGAACCAGGCGCTCTGATGCCAATTGAAGATGTGAAAAACACAAGAAGGGGGGTTGAATTGTAAAACTTTAAATCAAATGCAGACAACACTGTATTTTTTATCCTGGTTCGTTTGATCTCAAACTACTCCAGTCCACCTGTCAAGGTGATTTCGCCTCTCTCCAACGAGGTCTTAATCCACTATAATCAACTGATTACACAACTTCTTTAACAACTGTTAAAGCCTTCTTGAGTCTAACCACATACCGGTTTATCTCAAGGAAATTCTCTTACAGATAAATGAATAAAAGTGTGTTTGATGTTTTCTAGTAAAACTATATATCACAACTGTGATAATACACAATATGAAGCTTAGAATGAAACTAGACTGCTAATGCTATTGAGTAGGCGTGGTTGAAAGCTTTAGCAATTTTAATGAGAGAGTTGGTTTACCTATGCGTGCGTGCGTGAAGAGTATTAGCCTTTTCTTTTCTCACACAGTCTTGTTTAAATAGACACGGAAGAGATACGTTGGTTGTCAATAAATCCATTTCAATGCTAATAACGTTCTTTCCTTTTTGAGAAGATCTTTGTCTTGGAATAAAGCCGTTGGTAATAAATCTGTCTTGAATGCTTAGTAACGTTGACACTTCAGAGTCTTCTCTGCTAATGGTAATCAGAGTGTTCTTGGCTTTAACTTATTCTGACGCTTCTGAGTGTTGATGACTTGGTAAGGATCTTGATCAGAGTCAGAGTATTTTATGCGCAGATTTTGTTCATCAGGCTTCAGCGTATAGCACATGTTATTTGATCTTCTGATGCTGACATATCTTCTGATGCTGATGTTGATACTGATATTCTGATGCTGATTCCATCAGAGTTTCTGTAAGTACACAACATAATTTTAAGTAGCATATATGTCTTATATAAATCTTACAATTTATTTAATCTTATATTTTGTTATCATCAAAACTCTAACTGAGGGTTGTATAATCAAACTATGTTCTAACAACCCCATCATTCTTGGCAAAAACTGGAACTTTGAACTTCTGCGGGATAACTACTCTCGACACCAATCCCAATTCTTCGAAATCCAGTCCAGGTATCCTCTGAACTTCCATGGCACTCAGACGGTCTTCTAATTGCTTGTATCTATTCTCAGCAGGAGGATATTGCTCATCGTTATAATCAGTATCATTGTCAGAGACTGCAGGACTAGGGTCCTTCTCTTCTTCTTGGTTCTCCCATTCCTTAGATGAAGAGGTCAACTCGACTTGTCGCTTCAACCGCTCTCCAAACCTTCTGCCCATGTTCAAAATAGCAGCAACCTTCTTCTTTTTCTTCTTCTCTTTTAGAATGAGGGCTTTCAGATCCTCCAGCCTCTTTGCCTGACTAATGAACATTTGTTGGAATTGGGCGTTCTGTGCCTGCAGGTCCTTTATGCTTTATTCGGAAGACATTTCTACTGAAATAAAAAGTGAAGGAGAGGAGAAACCTGTAATGCTACCTGTAATGATGTGTATGATAATGGGATGTGTATGCAATGATTTCAAAGACTTCGGGAAATTTAAATTTGCAAACCAAAATAAACAAAGATTTTATTAGCTGAATCTTAAGTTCAAATTCCCTTTAGGCGTTACAATTAAAAATAAACAAATCTAAAACTATAAAAGACATCAAAAATCCCATGGATGCTTCCTCTTTGTGTCGAGATAGTCATTGAGCCCTTTTTCTTCATGCAGTTGCTTTGTGAGCTCTTAAACCTTCCTTTCCTGAGCAGGGAATTGATCCCTGTAAGTATCCTGCTCTTTCATCAACTGAATCTAAGACCTCTATAATTCCCCAAGATCAGTGGGCATGTAAGGATAGAGAATCGTGTAAGGAATGCCTTCTTCAGTAGTGGGTTCCAGAATCACTGGCAAAACAGCCACATAGGGCATCATAAGCTGTTGAGCACGAGCTCGTACCCATTGTAGATAAGGTTCCATTGGAATTGAAGTCTTTGGCCCAAAATCCCTGACGCTCGATCTGTTTACCATGCCCCAAGCTCGTATGAACCTCCGACGATACTCTTGAATATCATCCTCATAGTTGAATACAATGCCCTCGATAAGTAACTCATGGGGACCATCCCTTCGAGCGTGACCAAATTGTCGTAGAGCTAAACAAGGATTGTAGGTTATACCCCTCTGATACTAAGTAATGGGACATTAGGGTACTCCCCATAGCGGTCAATAATAGCAGTGTTTTCCATAGCTCGAGAACACCAAAGAATATCCGTATGAGCGAGCGACATTATCCTTTGTGACCAAACCAGGCCTTCTTCATTCTTCAGTATGGACTTAGTGTGGTGAGGAATAAACCATCTCGACAGCAATGACATGCAGCACACAAGAATCCCTCTTCTCCTCATGGTACGAGTATGGAGAGTGTGCAAAATATCTCCGAGCAAAGTAGGCACCGGGTTGCGAGAGAGAAAGATCTTAATAGCATTCACATCTATGAATGAGTCCGGATTAGGAAAGAGAACTAAACCATAGATAAGAAGAGCCAAGACCTCCTCAAAAGCCTGAAAATCCATATTATCCTAAAACAGTTGGGCTTTGTCTATCAGAAACTTATCTAGAAAACCCTTGACTCCGCTTCTCGTTTCCCAATTGGATACCACGTCGGCCCGTTTCCGATGTAAAGCTGAGGCAATGACTTTTGGATTAGGAACTTCTTCTAGACCTGTGAAGGGTACCTGTTCAAGAATAGGTATATCCAATATCTGAGAGAATTCTTCCAAGGGAGGCACCAACTGATAGTCTGGAAAGGTGAAGCAGTGGTGCTTGGGATCAAAGAACTGAAAGAGTACACTCATCATCTTTTCATCAAAGTTTGAAGTAACCGGGTTGAGAAGTTGACCATGTCTCTTACTGAACGTAGAAGTTTTAGAAACCTTTGATGCTAGCTCTTTGAGTTGGGAAGGTATCTTCACAAAGCTGATTCGGATGGTATTTCTACGAACGGGAGCCATAATCTGCAAAACAAAACAAAGATAAATTCCCTTGGTCTTTGAAATGGTTAGTGCAATAAGCATGGATGCCATGTTATGATGCATGATGTCATGATAAACCATAGGTATAGCAAACACAGATATTGCATACACAGTCAAATCACACCAAGTCCTTAGGTTTAAGGCTTGCATGAGGTTAAAGGTAGTACCCTCTTGAAGTTTAGTTGGTTCAAACTTGTCCTAAAAAGTAATCGGGTTCTAGAGATTATCAATATCACTGACCATCCTTTATCGGGCATTGTTCAGCTCTCAATCTTTTCTTGCGGCCAAAATATCCCGAAAGTCTGATCTCAATGAGTGTAGCATCGAGTATCAACCAGTTCCCATCTCTACATCGAGGTCGGCTATCTCACTACTTTCTAATGGCCAAGTTTGTTCAACTAAGGTTCTAAGGTCCGTTAGTGCTTCATGACACCACGCGGAGGCCCCTTATTCTCCTCGTTTCCCCACGAAGGATACCGGTACCAACCAAAGTGCCACACTAACACAACCATCGCTTAAACCATATCGGTCTATGTCGTACAGTCTCCCCGATCTATTGTTGTTTACCTAATTAGTGCCCCCAGATCCGGGTGTAGGATCTATAGTAACCCCAAACAAACCCTCAAAAGTAAAGCAATCAAGACAATCAAGAGAAGCAATTTTAATAATCTAGATCCTAAGGTATACCTCACTTATTTTCTCCCCAGCAGAGTCGCCAGTTCTATGATACGGTGGCAGAACCGACTGTTAATACTGGTTTGCGTTTTGCGTTTTGTGTTTGCAAAATATCGTGGTAAGAAAGAGTCACCACCGAATTTTATTTCATCCAATCATGGAAAAGGAAAAAGAAAATAAAAAACCTTTTTTCGAGATATTCTGAGTACGACGGGTAGATTATAGAAAGGGAAGGTGTTAGCACCCTTTCTATCCGTAGTTATCTACGGGCTCTTAGGTACTTTCTCATTTTTCAAATGGCTTGTGTGTGTTTGTCTTGAAAATGCTTTTACTTCGTGATAACCCTTGTATCAGTCCTCAAGGATGTGACGAAGTTTTTTTTGAAAAGGTGTTTGTGTGAAACAGTTTTTGTTGAGAAAGTACTTAAGATTCTACCTACTCGAAAAAAGGGATTGTTCGTTCTATTTCGTTTAGACAGCGCTATCCTACTATTAAGGAGTAGGTAGCACCGTCATTAGAGTTGTAAGGGACATTCGAAAGGGACAAATACAATCACTAAAGCAATAGTTAGAAAACTTTAGTAGTAACCCTAGATTCTTAAGATCTTTCTGAGGCAACATTTCTGAAGCAACATTTCTGAGGCAACATTTCCGAGGCAACATTTGAATGGGACAATTTGATCTCTTTAGACTGGAGGGCAACCACTAAAATCTCCTATGCTTAATGATTGTTTACCGAAGGCAACCGAAGAGAGGTAAACCCTAGGAGTGAATATGTGCATATGATTGTTTCAGTTATTTAATCTTTGCACATTAGGTGATCTACCGTTTTAATTTTCCAGACATTCTTGCCATACAATCCTATTAGCCATGCATCTAGACAGTTAAAGATTGCGGGAATTTAAAGTGTGAGAAAATAAAACCTAGCTATTACAAGGCTTCGGGGAGGGGGATTAATTACATAACCAAAAATCGGGGATTTAAACAGTAAATAAAAACCCTAGATTAACTATTACAAACCATGAACAATTACAAAATAATGGACAAATAATTAACAAGCGCGTGGAAAATTAAATGCGAGGACAATTGAAATAATCTAAAACCCTAATTGAGAGAAAAAATATTTTTTTTGGATTTGTATTTGAGAAAGTGTTTAATTGCAAATTAATTAAACCTAATTTCTAATTATTTTTAAATTATGAAAGAATTTAAACTAACCTAATTTTCTAACTAATTAATTAAAGGAATAAATATTTATGAGAAAAAATGATTTTTGATGTATTTTTTAATAAAAATTAATTAAATTATGTACAATCTCAAACCCTAATTCTAATTGTTTTTCATTATAAAAAGAAAATTAAATTGCCCTAAATTAATTAAACTAATTAATCCAAAAAAATATATTTATTAAGAAAAAAAAATCTTTTTGTGATTTTTTATTTGTTAATTTAACAAAAATAATTTTTGTATTAATAAAAAAGGAAAAGAAATAAAGAGAAGAAATTAAAGAAAATAATAAAAGATAACCAAATGGGCTTGTGTTGGCTGAGAGGGGGTATGAATCTGAAATTCCAAGCCCAATAAGCTCCAAGCCCGGTCAACCATGTTGGATTAGGTGCAAGTGTTGACTTGAGGAGCACCAAGGACATTCAGGGGAGAATCGTGAGATCTGACCAGCAGTGCATCCAATGGCTGGGCATTGAGGTTGTAAGGAAGGCGTGTGAGGGAGCATTGTACTGGATCTGCAAAGGTAAAATAAGAAAATACAATTTGTTGGGACCTGGGATCGAACCCAGGTCCTTCTATTTACCACTAGCGCGTCTCACCATTGGGCCAACTGGCTTGTTGATTATTATTCTGAAAAAGAAATATAATATTGCAAAATAATTTAACAAAAACAAAAGGCGCGGAAGTTCAAACGATCCAGTCACATGAAGCCAAGTTATCGTCTTCTTCATGGATTCCGTCGTATTAGGTATTCACCTATACCCACGAACAATGTTCGTTGCTAAAAACCTGTGTTATTCCAAAATGCAATACAAGCATGATAAATTTATTATGATGGTACCAATCAACTCGTCTTGGTCTCACGAGTGTCATGGTACCTCATTCATGGCCATATTTTTCCTGTACCAGAAATCCCCAAATCGTGACTTTAAACCCTAACAATGGTAAGTGTGGATTCCTGCACTGTAAACACAATTAAATGGTACAGACAACTTGCAAACAAGATGATTAACCAGAATATATGGTTAGAACATGTTTATGATGCTTGAAACATTAAAATCGGATTTGAGTTTTGGATGAAAACTGTGATACTGTAATGTGATGATTCTTGATGCTTTGAGGCTTGCAAATGAATGGAGAAACTTCCTGAGATACCCAAGAACGTATTGCTATCCTTGAAACTCCTTGAGGATGGCTCTAAGATGGATTTTGATCTCACACTTTTGTCCAAATTTTTTAGTTTTCTTCCTGGCTTTTCACGGCTGCAAAAACCTTGTTCTTATGATCTGTAATTGTTGTATACATATAGTATACTGAATTAGGGTTGTAAAATTGCATCATATCTTTGAGAATTATGAAAATGTTATTTGATTTGATTCATGTATGATATCTCTCTAAAACAATCTTCAATCTAATATTTTCCAACCCTAATGAGCATTGCACGAATTTGATTTGTTTTCATTATTTTACCATTTGATTTATTTTGATTTTGATGAATACAAAATCAAAATAAATGATAAAATTAATAAAATAATGGTGGAAAATCTCAGGGGTCTCGGTCCTATTAGAAACATGTTTCAAGCAAGAAAACATGTGCCCCTTTGGAAAAAATGCAAATTTGATCAATGTTGACTTTTTACAAATTTCCAAAAATTGCCAATTTTGACAATGCACAAATCTCTCAATTTTGACCCTAGGAGGGTGTTATTGGACTTTTTAGAAATATTAGGATGTCCCATAAGCAATCCTTTTGTTTTCATCTCAATTGGATCTTCCATGTTCATGTATGAAGCTTTGACCCAAAAGGTGTTTTTGTTGATTTTTCAAAATGACCCATAATGTAGAAATTCATATCTTTTTGTGGGTGCATATTTTGAACTTGTGAGATGAATATGAATTGTACGGAATGGCATCCTCTTCAAAATGAGCTTTGGATGTAAAATTTATGATAAAGTATGAAGAAGTTATGCTTGGTCAAAGTTGGGTTGACTTTTACTAAGAAACCCTAATTTAGCAACTTTTGGGTTTTGATGAATATGAAGCATTTCTTGGGGAATCATGGTCAATCCTTGATCAAGATGAAAGTTACTTCAAAATGTTAATGTTGGCCAAAAATCTTGAAGTTTGACTGTATGTGGGTCACAATTGACTTTTGACCTAATACAGTCGATTCTCAAGCCTCTGAGCAGTTGACTGAGCAAACTTCTTGTGCAAGGCATGAAACTTGACATGTAGGGTCTTGAGAACATATTAAGACCATGGAGAGCATATGATGTCTTTGTGGTTTACCCATCTTGATGAAAATGGAAACCCTAATTTGAGGTATACTGCCTTAGGAGAGAGTTTGTCTGGTCAACTCTTGGGCAAGCTTGAGCAAATTGGAGATCTCAATGGACATGTATTGAGTGAAATGAGAGGGAAAATTTTGGGGTACAACAGACGTTGGGCAAACTTTGGCTGATACTCGATACTACACTCATTGAGACTAGACTTTTGGGATATTTTGGCCGCAATTCTTTGGTGCTTGAGCTAGAACAATGCCTAAAAGAAAGGTCGGTGATATGAGACTCCTTAGAACCCGGTTACTATTAATAGGACAGGTTGAGCCAACTGAAACTTCAAGAGGGTACTTACCTTTAAAACTCATGCAAGCCTTTAAACCTAAGGTCTCTGTGTGACTTGTTTGTGTTTGATATACTTGTGATTTCAAAGCATAATCATAACATCATAAACATCATAACATGTCATGTACACTAACCATTTCAAGGACCTGTGGATTTACCTCTTCTTTGTTTTGTATGTGTTGTACCCCAAAATTTTCCCTCTCACTTATCAAATATTCTCACAAAGATCTCTCTTGGTTCAAGACTACAATAGGGTTGATCAACTCAAGACACCTCCTTAAGCACTGATGATCAAAACTAGGGTTTGAGATTTCACAAGGGTAATTGAACTTTCAATGCCTCATATTACTTTCATGGATCATTATGGACCCCAAAAATTACTCATGTCAAGTTTCAAGCCTTGGATCACATTTTTGCTCAGTCAATTAAGCAGTTGACTTAAAAATCAGCTGTATTGAGGAAAAAGTCAATTGTGGCCAATTTATAGTCAAACTTCATAATTTTTTATCCATAGCAACATTATAAACTCATATGTATCATTTGATCAAGTTTGGACCATAATTCCTCAAGAAATCTGATCAAATCATCAAAAGGGCAAAATGGTCAAAATTAGGGTTTTGACTGAGGAAATACAATTTTTTATTTTTGAGCTAGAAAATGGTTAAGTGGTTTGAGGCATGATCTCAAGAATTCAATTGCATCATTTTGACCTAATGGCATGACCCAAAACATTGCTCAAGATCAATTGGATTGATAGTAAATTTTTAGTCAACTGTACACTAAAAAGTCAAACTTTGACTTTTTGGTCAAAATCCAATGTCAAAATCACAATTCATCAAAACATGTCAAAATATGAAACTTATTCATCAAGAAATCAAAAAGTCAAGATTTCATTTTGAAATGTCAAAGTTTTCTAACTTAGAAATTTTTCTAAGTGTTTAAAACTTCATGTTTTTTCACAACTTTGAACAAATTTTTCACCATGATTCAAGATGATTTAGAATAAACTTTCAACATGAAAGTTGTAGATCTCCATGACATCTACAATATTGCCTTACACAAATTCTTCTAAAAATGCTTAGATCTCAAGTTATTAATTCATAAAGTCATGGTCTTGAAATTGAACACTTAGTGAAATTTTGCCCAAGTTTTGGTCAGGATTTTGACCTAACTTCTGACCCAAGTTTCACCTAGTTCCAAGGGGAATTTTCAAAAGTGATTCAAAGAGGGGTTATAGAGCAAATTACAATATTTCCAAAATTTCCTAGAACTCCTTGATATCATTTGTGATCAAGGATAATCGAAGGTCAGAAGTTGGGGTTTCAAGTTGTTTTGCAAGCCATTTCATGATGAACAAGAATTCAAATCCATAGCCATGCTGCATAATCCTCACTTTGCAGGCCTCAAACTTGTTTGTCACTCCATAATTAATGTTTTGTACAGATGTTAGAAGCTTTAATCCAAGCATTCAATGCATTGTCCATGCTTAATACCATTTTAGGAAGAAAGGCAACATTGCCATTTTGGAAAAGTGGCTTTATGCATAAAGTCCACTCTTCTTGAGCCTCTAACTTGTTTGTTCAGCACACACTCAACATACAAAGTCAGATAAACATGTTTACAGTTTGCAACCACTCTAGACAGCCTTGTATTATGCATTGGGACAATGTGTGTCAAGCTTGCTTTAAAAACAAGAAAAAGAGCCATAACATGTGATTTTTTGAATTCTGATCAAGGACAAGTCTCCAAACTTGTTGCTTATAAATAGATTCACTATTTGTGAGATAGAACACGAGCTGAAACACCATGAAACACTCCCAAAGTCCCTCTAGCCATAAATTGCACAAAAAACTCCATTGATACACATTTTTGACCTTAAACTTGTATCTCTCATTTCCCTCGTGCGTTTTCGCTCAAATTCATTTCTAAAGCTTCCTTACATCAAATATAGTTCATCCTTGTCCTTGGTTTGAAACTGTAACTCCATCTTCATCATCCTCCATAACCAAAACCAGAGGTCTACAACTTGACTTCTCCAGACCATTCTAGCTATCCATTGCTCAACAAACCATTGCATTAGCTTCCTGGGAACTTGAGGAAGCTAACCTGATCATTGCAGCACCTTGAATCAAGCTCATTTGCATTCCATGATTTCCAGCTTTGAGGTATTTTTCTTGAACTTCTATATTCATATTTAGGCATTGTTAGGCTTGCATTTGTGAAGATAAAATATAGACATCATTGCCCTGAAACTATACATGTCCATAGATTTCATTTATTTTGATTTAGCTAGGGGAATTTTGAGTTTGAACTTTCTGAAATATTTATGTCAGAATTTGGTACATTTAGAAATTCTCATTCATCTTTGATTTATAGGTTATGATATTTATATGGTTGGATTAGTGTGAAAAAATGGAGCAATTTTCATGTTTACATTTTTGCAAATAGTTGAGAAATGAGAAAGTTATAGATCCTTTGGCTGGAGGTTGAAGATGAAGTACAGTCAGGGCACGTTTTAGGTTATATATTTATCATTTCATACAAGTTAATGGATGTATCACCATCCCAGTGGTTAAAGCGTGCGCCTGTCACTATGAGATCCTGGGTTCAAGCCCCAGCGAGACCTTTTTTTTCTCCATTTTCACACTTTTTTTTTACATTTTTTATGCTTTTTGCAGCGCTGGGCCTCCCTTTCTTTGGGCTTTGTTGTTTTTACTAACTTCTGACCCCCTGTTTCATTAATCCACCTCCGTGGCTTTTTTTTATTTTTATTTTATACATTTTTCATCTTTTATTTATTATTATTATTATTATTATTATTATTATTATTATTATTATTTTCATTAATCATGAAAAATCCAAAAAAATATTTTATTTATTATTTACATTCATTCATTTTATTTTCTTATGAAACAAAAATATTAAAAACATTTTTTTAACAAATTAATTTCTCTTTTAAATAATTAAATATTTAGACTTAGTTTTAATAATTATTTTATTAATTAAAATTAATTTAGAATTAGGTTTCTCTTAATTATTTAATTTTAATTTTAATTTTTATTTAACTTAAAACCCTTCTTCTTCATAAAAACCCTAAAAATCTGTTTTAATTTAATTTATGTTCTCAATTAGTTTAGGTTAATTTTATTTTAATTTTAACTAATCATTTTTCTTAATTAGGTTTAGGTTAAACCCTTTTCATAAAAAACAACAAAAATCGTATTTCTTTACATTTATATTCTTGTATTTTTTATCTTTATTTTGTACATTTATTCAATTTCAATATGGTTGTAATAATTAATTAGTTTTAGTTTTCTTGCAATATTCACCATTTATAATTTGTACACCCCCCTCCCATAAGTATTGTAATAGCATAGTAATTTTAAATTTCGCAATTTATCGCTTTATATACAAATGCTAGTAATTAGGGTTTTTGTATGGAAAGACTAAAACCAACAAATAGCAAACCCTAATCAAAGACTAATCAAGCATGAAAATCAATACACTTGCACACAAGCACCCCTAGGGTAAATCCACTTGGTTGCCTTACAAAAATGGCCACATTACGCATGGGAGGTATCTTAGCAAAGACAAGCAAAATACAAGATCATAGTCCCTCGATGACGCTATCAAAAATTGCCTTTCAAAATGACCTTAGTCTCTAAATAAAATGCTAAGATACCTTGCAACATTTCTAATAATGGTTATACGATGACCCACGCCCGTCCCTTTTACATCCAAATATAGGGTTACTTACCAAATCAATGGTAAGATAACAATGTCAAAGGAAAAAGGAAATGAACATGAAAGACTTTTGAGTAGGTAGAATGTTCCTAGTTACTTGCTCCATTTCAAAACAAGAACATCCTTGCTATTTTCAAAACAAACACCAACACTTTCAAAACTTGAAAACATTTTCAAAATACCAACACTTTGTATACATTCTTACGAACGAGAATCATTATAAAGTTTACCTAAACAATGGCATCTTTACAAAAAACTTTCAAAAACCACACAAAGCACAATTTCAAACAAAAGCAAGTGATCTAGCAAGTAACTAAGAGCCCATGGAAAACCATGGATGAAAAGGGTGCTAATACCTTCCCTTTTCATAATCTACCCCCCGAACTTAAGAAACAATCTCAAAGGTCTTTCCTATGGTTTTTCACCTTTCCTTTTGGATAAAAGAAAATTTGGTGGCGACTCTTGCTAAACCGCAACATTTGCGATCAAACGCAAAACACACAAGTCAGTTCTCCCACCGTATCACAGAACTAGCGACTCTGCTGGGGACATACTTATAAAAGTGGGGCTACCTTAGGGTTAGATCACATTTACTTTCTTTCTTTGTTTGACTTGTTTGCTTTACATTATGGTTCTTTGTTTGGGTTTGAATCCTCTACCCGGATTTGGGATACCTTATAGGTAAGTAGCAATACATTGTGGAAACTCTGCGGGGTATACCGACATGGTCTAAGCAATAGATACATTAGTGCAACATATTTGTAGGTACCGGTATCCCTTGAGTAGTCAAGGAGAATACGGGGCTGCTCAGTGATGTCATGAAGCATTAATGAACTTTTAGAACCTTTACTTGACCAACTTGGCCATTAGGACGTAGTGAGATGACCGGCTTTGGTGCAGTCTGAAGTTGGTAGATACTTGATACTACACTCATTGAGGTTTGGATATTTGGGATATTTCGGTCGCCATTAAAGAGGCTTGCGCTGAAACAATGCCCAAAGAAAGAAACTGGTCATATTTAGCTCCTTAGAACCCGGTTACTATTACTAGGACATGTTTGAGCCAACTAAACTTCAAGAGGGTACTTACCTATAAGACTCCATGCAAGCCTAAACCTAGGGACTTGTTTGCTTTGTTTGTGTATATTTACTTGTACATAACATCATAAACATCATAACATCAAGTCAATCTTTGAAGGATCCCTCCTCAACTTAAAGAGTTAGCATCAAGGATTCCTGAAAATTCTCCATTTACCGAAAGACATGGTCACCTACTAAACTTGGTTACCGCCAACGCTCATCAAGACATGATGAAGGTGCTCTTCCAGTTCTTTGATCCTTTACACCATTGCTTCACAATTTTTGATTATCAATTTATGCCAACTTTGGAAGAATTCTCCCAAATCTTGAGGATTCCCATTCTCAATCAACTACCTTTCAACGATACAGAAAGAGATCCAAATCCAGAAGAGATTGCTCAAGCTCTACACTTGCAATCATCTGATATCACAACTAATTGGGAAACAAGGAGTGGTGTCAAGGGTTTCCTGGCAAAGTTCTTGTTTGAGAAAGCCCAAAACTGTTGGAACTCTTTGGATTTGCAAGCCTTTGAGGAAATTTTGACTCTCCTCATCTATGGGATGGTTTTGTTTCCAAATCTTGACCAACTCATAGATGTGAACACCGTCAAAATCTTGATGTCTCGTAACCTGGTGCCTACTTTTCTAGGGGACATCCTACATTCCTTTCACACTCGCACTATGAGGAAAAGAGGTGTCCTTATATGTTGTACTCCTCTTTTGGCAAGATGGTTTTTTTCGCATCTTCCCCAATCTGTATTGAAGAACGAGCAAGGTTCAAGGTGGTCACATAGGTTGATGATGCTCAAACATTCATACATTCATTGGTGTTCCCAATCTATAGGGAATGTTACTATTGTCGACCGTTGTGGAGAATGCCCTAATGTCCCTTTACTTGGCATTAGAAGAGGTATCACCTACAACCCCTTCTTAGCCTTGAGACAGTTTGGTTACGCCCAAAGGGATGGCCCATATGAGATGCTTATTCAAGGTTTGGTATTTGACTACGAGAATGATGATCAAGGTCACTGCCAGATATTTATCTGAGCATGGAGGATATTGAACAAGGTAGATAGCAAGACATTGGGGCATAAGAATTCCATCCCCCTTGATCCTTACCTCAAATGGGTATGGGCTTGTTCTCAATTCTTATAATGCCTTACCCCTCCATTCTACCAGTAATCATAGAGCCTGTTGTGGAAGGATATGTTCCATACACTATCCTACATCCCTACATTCCCACCTCTCTTGAATACTTACAAAGGGATTGGATACAACTTAAGGGGGAGAGAGACACTTTCGAGGCCCAATTCTACGCCAGCAAGAAGAAGTTTTTGGAACTCACTAAGCAACTTCATGAGGAGTGGAGCCTGAACGCCTACATCGCATCAAAGAGGATGCGTACAACCTTTTTATCTTAGAGTTTTTGTAAGCCCAAAAGAGGCATGATGTACTCAAGCTTTGATTTATTAATATAATGTGCGTTCCTTTTTGGTCTAAAGTAAATTTAAATCTATAATTTCCTTGGAATCATTGCAATGCATTTACCATTCATCATAACATAAACGAGTTTCTTACAACAAGTCTCCTCATCTTTCTACTGTTTATTTCAGTAAGATGGATCTCGAGTAGACAGTAAAGGACCTCCAGGCGCAGAATGCTCAATTTCAATAGTTGTTCTTGACTCTAGCCAAAGGACAAGAAGATTTGAAAACCTTGTTGATTGAAGAAAAGAAGAAGAAGGCCAAGAAAGTAATCGGAGTTCTGAATATCGGAAGAAGGTTCCAAGGACAAGCCAGACGGACTTTAGACTTTGCAACGTCATCTGGTGAAAAGGATAATCAGGATGGGAAAGGCAAGGAAGCGGTTGTCCAGCAAGAGCCTAAAGAGGAAGAAGAAGAGGATTACTCTGAAGAGCAGTATCCCCCGGCCGACGACAAATACAAGCATCTGGAAGAACAACTAAGCGCAATGGAAATCTAGAAAGTGCCCGGGCTAGACTTTGAGAAGCTAGGTTTGGTGTCTTGGATTGTCATTCCACCAAAATTTAAAGCACCAATATTTTCTAAATACGACGGAGTTTCGTGCCCCAAAATGCATCTCCGGTCCTATGTGAGGAAGACACAGCCTCACACTGTTGACAGAGATTTATGGGTCCACTTCTTCCAAGACAGCCTATCCGGAACACAACTTGATTGGTTCTATCAACTGGAAAGGGCCAATTTCCATCATTGGGAAGACCTTGTCGCTGCTTTCTATAAACAATATCAGTACAATTCATATCTTGCTCCCACCCGTACTCAACTCCAGAGTATGGCTTTGGTTTTAAGTGAAGGTTTCAAAGACTACGCTCAGAAATGGAGGGACTTAGAAGGAAGAGTCCAGCCTCCCCTTTCTGAAAGAGAACTAGTAGACATATTTTTGGATACCCTGTCTGGTCCTTTCTTTAATCATTTAATTGGAAGCTCCTTGGTAGTCTTTGCTGAATTAATCTTGACCGAAGAAAGAGTGAAAGCTGGGATTAAGAGTGGGAAGATCCAACAAGACGCATCCTCCGCCGCTTTAAGAAAACCATTTATTGGGAAGAAAGAAGTTAGTGTTGTGTATCCTCAAAGAAATCAAGATAGGACTGAACGACGACCAATGGTAGGGGCTGTCATGATCCCTAAGCCTGCACCTACTCAACAAAGAAACGATCAACCTAGAACAGAAAGACCAGTAAGACAATTTACCCAGATTAATATGACACTATCTCAAGTACTACCACATTTGTTGAGATCTAATATGGTAACTTTGAAAGAAGCTCCAAAGAATCCTAAAACAACATCTCCTCACTACCATCCTAATGCTCGTTGCGCATACCATTAAGAAAGTCCAGACCATGATACTAACAACTGTTGGGCTTTGTAAAATAAGGCGCAAGACCTTCTTAAAGCCAATGAAATTGAGTTTGATGCTCCTGAGATCCCAAATGTTATCACTGCTCGTATTCCCAAGCATGGTCGTGGTGTTAACACTGTTGAAGATGATATGTTTGTTACTGTTGTTGATGAACTTGTTACTCCTTTCCCGACCGTCAAGAAGAACCTATTGAAGGCCGATTTATTTCTGGGTTGTGGTGAAGGCTGCCACTTCTATTTATCCCAACCAACTAGTTATCATTTATTGAAAGCAGGTGTTCAACACCTAATGGATGACAAAGAGATTTTGTTTGAAAAGACTCCCATTCCAACTGTTTCTTATAAATATGTTTCAATAGTGACCATTTCCGCCAATCTTTCCAGGGTCTCCACCAAAATACCCGTTAGGATTACATCAGTTCCTAAAGTGGCTCCACTGATAATTACTATGCCAGGTCCAATCCTGTACTCATCAGATAAAACTGTCCCATGGAACTATGGGGGCGACGTCTATTATGACAGCGTCAAACAAGATTGGCTAGCTGATGAAGACTCAATTCTTGAGAAGGATGACCCCGACATCAGTAATATTGCAGGGGCTAGCAAGATAACTCAAAGTGGAAGAATTTTCTCTCCAGAGATTGCTCCTCCGAAGATTGTTATCGGTCCTGTAATCATCCATGTTTCTGTTCCTGTTGACACTACTACTACTATAATTCCTATAGTTACACCTGTTGACACTCCTACCGTCGATTCGACCGAGACTCGGGGCAAAGGTATTCTGGTTTAGCCTGTCTAGATGAAGGCGCAAACAGTATCTATCCCTAAGGCCTCCCAAAAGGAGATGGAAGAAATTCTAAAAATTATAAAGAGAAGCGACTAAAACATAGTCGAACATCTAGGACAGACCCCGTCAAAGATTTCCATGCTGGATTTATTTTTATGCTCTAAGTCTCATGCAAAGGCCTTGGTGAAATTCCTTAAAACTGCCCATGTACCACAAGAAACCTCTGCTGATCAGTTTCAAGACTGTGTGGCCAGTTTAACCTCTAACAATGGATTAGGCTTCTCTGATACTAACTTGACACTTAGAGGAAGGAAGCACAATGAAGCATTGCATGTCTCTGTCGAATGTCGGGGCACAACTTTGGACCATGTCTTAATGGATACCGATTCATCTTTGAATGTGCTGCCTAAGAAGGCTCTTGATAGACTTGACTATGAAGGTTTGACCTTAAAACCCAGCAACATAGTGGTAAAGGCCTTCGACGGTTCAAAGAGAATGGTGCATGGAGAGGTAGACATCCCCATTAAGGTTGGAACTCAAACCTTTTATTCAACTTTTTATGTGATGGACATTCGCCCTTCCTACTCCTACTTATTGGGACGACCATGGATTCACTATGGTGGTGTTGTCACCTCTACATTACATCAAATGATGAAATATCCAACCAAGGGGAAAATCATTATTGTCCATGGAGAAGAGGAATATATGGTCAGTCATTTAAACTCCTTCAGATACGTGGAATTGGATGGTGAATTCATTGAAACCCCATTTCAGCATTTCGAGGAAGTCCCACCAACCGTGGCAGTAACCAAGGCTGTTTCCCAAGTCCCAAAGATTACAAGACCTCCACTAAAGATGTCGTCTTTAAAAGATGCCAACGCAGTGATAGAAGAAGGTGGGTGTACTATTTGGGGCCAACTCCCAGATATCCCATACAAATCTGACAAATTCGGTTTGGGTTTCACTTCAGGAGCCCAGAAAGATGTACGTCGTACTCGCACCGGGGGATCCCTTTGAAGATCAGCAACCACAGATTCAACGCAGTGGAGGATGATGAGGATAGCTACGACATGGAGGAATGGATTTTCCAAAGTGTCAACGGAAGACTCGGCAACTGGGAAGCTAAAGATTATGTCCCAATAACTTTTATCTAACAGTAATTGTCTTTAAATTTTGTCGGACCTGTAATAATTAAACAATTCAGACTTTTTAAACCGTGTGTCTTACTCGAGGCACAACGGTCCATTTGTAAGGGTTGTTATCTCACTTTCATATGTCATCAATGAATCATGGACGTTTTTGCATACAAACTTTGTGTTCTTTGTCTTTCTTTTTTTACATTTTTAATTTTTTTTCAAATATAGCTATACACTTACACACACTCACATTCAAAATGCAGATCTACACCCATTTGGGATCCAATGGGTAACGATTCTACTATGGCCTTTTGTGACTCTGAAAATATAATCTACCAAGCCGAAGACGAAGGTGAGCAAGATTGTGAAGTGCCAGGGGAATTAGCCAGGTTACTACAATAAGAAGAGAGGACCATTCAGCCCCACGAAGAACCAGTGGACATAGTTAACCTAGGTACCAAAGAGGACAAGAAAGAAGTCAGGGTGGGTGCCAATATGGAACCCAGTGTCAAGAAGCGTCCAATTCAGTTTCTACATGACGATGTTGAGGTCTTTTTCTGGTCGTATGAAGACATGCCAGGACTTAATGTAGATTTCATGGTACATCGTCTACCAACAAAAGAAGACTTCCCTCCGGTAAAACAAAAGGTTTGTGGCATGCAACCAGACATGTCAGAGAAGATTAAGACTGAAGTCATGAAATAATTCAACGTCGGATTCTTGGCCGTCACCTCCTATCCATAATGGGTCTCCAATGTTTTTCCCGTGCCTAAAAAGGACGGTAAGGTACGAATGTGCGTGGACTATAGAGATTTGAATAGGGAAAGCCATAAGGATGATTTCCCACTTCCCCATATCGATATTTTGGTTGACAATACAGTATAGCATAAAGTGTTTTCCTTCATGGATGGTTTCTCAGGCTACAACCAAATCAAAATGGCGCCAGAGGATATGGAGAAAACAACCTTTGTCACACAATGGGGCACATTCTGTTACAAGGTTATGCCATTCGGGTTGAAGAACGCTGGGGCAACCTATCAGCGTGCCATGGTAGCTCTATTTGACGACATGATACATCACGAAATAGAGGTCTATATGGACGACATGATAGACAAATCTCAAACTGAAGAAGAACATCTAGACCATTTGCAGAAACTGTTTGAGAGACTAAAGAAATACAAGTTGAGGTTGAACCCGAATAAATGCACATTTGGGGTGAGGTCTGGTAAACTCCTAGGATTTTTCATCAGCGGTAAAGGTATCGAAGTGGATCCTGCTAAGGTGAAAGCAATACAAGAAATTCCTGCTCCTCGCACCGAGAAGGAAGTCAAAGGATTCTTGGGATGGTTAAACTACATTTCCAGATTCATTTCTCACCTGACAGCTACTTGTGAACCAATAATCAAATTACTGAAGAAAGATCAAGTAGTCAAATGGAATGATGAATGCCAAACTGCTTTCGACAAGATCAAAGAGTACTTATAAGAGCCTCCTGTTTTGATGCCACCAGTCGAGGGAACACCATTGATCATGTATCTAACTATTTTGGAAAATTCAATGGGGTGTGTGTTGGGGCAGCATGACGAGTCTGGCAAAAAAGAGCATGCTATTTATTACCTGAAAAAAAAGTTTACCGACTATGAAACAAGATATTCACTACTCGAGAAAACATGTTGCGCTCTGGCATGGGCTGCTTGCCGGTAAGACAATATATGCTGACTCATACTACCTTATTGATATTAAAAATGGATCCAATAAAATACATCTTCGAGAAGCCTTCCCTCTCTGGGAGAATAGCAAGATGGCATACGATCCTGACAGAATATGACATTCAGTATACTACCCAAAAAGCAATAAAGGGAAGTGTACTAGCCGATCACCTTGCTCATCAAGCTGTGGATAACTACCAGTCCATGAAGTTTGAATTCCCAGATGAGGACATCATGATGGTAAACAACTGCGAAGAACTCAGACCATATGACGGATCTGAACAAGGATCCCGATGGACCCTGGTTTTTGATGGGGCGTCCAACACACTCGGCAATGGTATAGGTGTTGTACTCATATCTCCTGAAGGATGTCACACTCCCTTCACGGCAAGACTCTGCTTCAACTGTACAAATAATATTACAGAATATGAAGCGTGCATTTTTGGTCTCAAAGCTGCCATAGATTTAGGGATCAAGTCCTTATGAGTATTCGGAGATTCAGCTTTGGTCATCGGCCAGATCAAAGGAGAATGGGACACTAAACACCCAAACTGCATCCCCTATAAAGAACATGTGTTGACATTAATCCCACACTTTGAGAAAATTACCTTCAAGAATTTCCCGCGAGAAGAAAATCAACTAGCGGATGCGCTAGCCATGATTTCGTCCATGTTTAAACTTAAATGGGATAACGAGGCTCCCCATATCACCATTGAACGAATGGATGAACTAACTCACTGTCACGAGATCAATATTGAAGAAGTAGTGGACCGGACTTGGTTTCACGAAGTCAAGAGGTATCTCGAGGCTCAAGAATATCCAAAAGGAGCTTCAGTCAACGATAAGAAATTCGTAAGGAGATTCTCTGCTAAGTTCTTCCTTAGTAATGGAATTCTCTACAAGCGCAACCATGACTCTGTTTTACTCCGGTGCATAGACAAGGTTGAGGCAGAAAATATCATGACTGATCTACATGAAGGCACTTTTGGCACCCATGCCAGTGGGCATACGATGGAGAAGAAGATCCTACGGGTAGGTTATTACTGGTCTACCATGGAAGTCGATTGCTATCAGCACTTCGAACCTGCCACAAGTGTCAGATCTATGCTGACAAGGTGCACGTGCCTCCGGTTCCTTTGAACGTCTTGATGGCTCCTTGGCCCTTTGCTATGTGGGGCATCAATATAATTGGGGAAATCAAGCCAACAACCTCTAATGGACACTGCTTCATCTTAATGGGCATTGACTATTTCACAAAGTGGGTTGAGGAGGCTTCTTTCGATTCTGTTACCAAGAATGTTGTCGCCCGGTTCATTAAACAGAATCTCATTTGTCGATACGGTATCCCAGAGAGGATCATCCCTGACAATGGTACGAATCTCAACAACACTGATCACCGCACTGTATATGCAATTCAAGATCCAGCACCACAATTCTTCCCCTTACCGGCCAAAGATGAACGGTGTTGTCGAAGCCGCAAATAAGAACATCAAAAAGATCATACAAAAAATGACAGTCACGTACAAAGACTGGCATGAGTTTCTACCATTCGCTCTCCACGGTTACCATACCACGACACGCACATCAATTGGGGCAACACCCTACTCTCTGGTATACATCATGGAGGTTGTCTTGCCTATTGAGGTCCAAATCCCCTCTCTAAGAATTATGAAGGATACAGGGTTGAATGAAGACGATTAGATCCAAACTCGACTTGATCAACTGAACTTGATTGATGAGAAAAGGCTTACTGTTGTCTGTCGTGGTCAAATGTATCAAAAACGGATGATCAAGGCTTTCAACAAAAAGGTCAGACGCCAAGTATATCGAGTCGGGGATTTGGTGATCAAGTGCATCATACTTCTGCAAGGTGATCCCAGGGGCAAATGGACTCCTACGTATGAGGTACCATTTGTTATCAAAAGCATATTCTATGGTGGAGCAATGATCTTGACCACTATGTATGGCGACGACCTGCCGCACCCTGTGAATGCGGACATAGTCAAAAGATACTATGCATAAGAGACCCGCTAGGTTGACACGCCTAGGAAAAATAAGGGCATCCCGGCGAACCAAAAAGGTTCGGGCAAAAATTAGGGATAAAAAAAAAATTTGTACACCCGACAAGTTGAAAAACTGAAAGGGCGACTTGGGCAAAAAAGGGTATCATGGTGGATTGAAAACCCGAAAGGGCGGTCCAGGCAAAAGTTAGGGAATTAAAGCGTATGACTATGTCTCGTTGGATCACCTTACAGACAACCTTTGGCTTTGACTGAAAAACTCAGCAGTTCTGATCAATCCAATCAACTTCGGACAAGGCAACAAGTGGAAAAGACGCTCAGAGACACGAAGGCTATAGCAGAATGGGAACCCCATGGGATTATTGCACATAGATATCTTTTCTTTATATCAAATTTTAATTTTTTACGACGACATTCTATTACTAGGATGTTCGTCTCATTGTATAAAATACTCATTCAAGTTAATAAAAAGATATTCCTTTGAAAGTACAAAACTATCTGTTTTTCTTTAATTTCTGTGTTTTGTTTACAAAAATGTCCAATGATTTATTTTTGAGCATATGCATTTGAACATAAAAGTTGTTTACAAATGAGCAAAAAATAGAAGACAATCACTAATGGCTTTAAGAAATAGGATAATATCTATAAACTATTCCATAAAATCCCCCACAGTGTGCAGCTTAATCCCCAGTGGAACAAGCTTCCAGTTATCACTCCCCGGTAGAAGTCGCCGAATTTCTCAGGATTCCCCAACAGGATTTCACAAGCAACACATGTCATTTCCCTTACAACAGAGTTTATTTCTCTAACAAATAGAAGCTCATCAACTCATCAGCACTTCAAAACATGAGGACTTACACTCCACTTCCCCAACAGCAGTCAGGGATTTATTTTTCCTTAATCCAACAGTGTTACAGCAGCATAGCTTACATACCCATACATCGCATCCATACGTCATAACATTGACAACACGAACACATACGACATAATTATACAATGAATTTCATACATTATAACATTGCATACAACTAATCTTTCATCTTTTCAGGAAAGATCAGTCAGCAGATGGCTATCATCAACAATTTTCAAAAAGTCAGAGATTAATACCTGAGACAAGCCAGGACAATTATCTACACGACCAACTGAAGCAACCCATCACAGGTTCTTCTCATTCAGCTTTCAGATTAGCTATTATGGGAGGTGGAAGATTAGCTATTACCTCCACTTTTGCTTTGTCAATTTCTATTCTCTTATGGGAAAATTTGTGACCCAACACTATACCTTCATGTACCATGAAATGGCACTTCTCCCAGTTGAGAATTAAGTTGGTTTATTGGCATCTTTCTAATACAAGAGACAAGTTAGTTAAACAATTATTAAAAAAAGAACCAAAAACAAAAAAAAATATCCATAAACACCTTCATATACTTTTCAAGCATGTCAGTGAAAATGAATTTCATACACCTCTGAAAATTACTCTGTGTGTTAGACAACCCAAACGACATTCTTTTGTAAGCAAAAATCCCATATGGGCATGTGAACACTGTTTTCTCCTGATCTCCTAGGGCCACTACAATATGATTATACAGTGAATATCCATCGAGGAAACGATAGTAATTAAGACCAACCAACCTTTCCAACATTTGATCATTGAATGGTAAAGGAAAGTGATATTTTCTTGTTGCAATGTTCAGTCTTCTATATGATCTATGCATACTTTCCACCCGATAACTTTTCTAGTATGAATGAACTCATTTTTCTCATTCATGACCAAAGTTGTTCCTCCCTTTTTTGGTACAACATGCACGGGACTCACCTATGAACTATCGAAGATTGGATAAATAAGACATGCATCCAAAAACTTCACTATTTTTTTGTGAAACACTTCTTTCATTTCTGAATTAAGTCTTCTTTGAAGTTGCACTACCGGCTTGTGATCATCTTCCATCAATATCTTGTGCATGCATATTATCGGGTTAATTTCCTTCAAGTCTTTAATGGCCTAACCAATTGCTCCCTTGTACTTATTTAGTACATGTATGAGTTTTTCCTCTTGGAAACCTTTTAGAACAAAATTGGTTATGGATGGGAATTTCTCATCAGTATCTAAGAAAACATATTTGAGATTCTCAGACAGCTGTTTCAACTCTGTCCCCTTTTCAGATTCTTTCTTTTATTCTTATGACTGTGGTGGTCTTTAATGTTCCCGACGGTGTGGTTTAAATCTAATCCATTGAGGTTGTGCTTCCATAATGTCTAGCACTTCAGACTCTTTCTCATCCCTAGCCTCATCACTTTCTTATATTGATAAGCTAAGGACTCTTTCTAAAGGTAATTTGGATATCTGGCTTTGAATGGGTGATTACTGTATCCAACTGTAGCGGTAGAAATGTTTAAGACTAAGCCATTGGATTGACTTGACTTATACAGATCAAACATAAAAATTGCCACCGCGCTTTATTATTTCTAAAGGAATGGGAAAAGAGCGAGTAACCCAAAAAAGAGGGGGAAAGATTCAAGGTAAGGGAGTTGGTTATGCAAAGGGAAGGTATTAGCACCCTGAACATCTACGGTACTCCGCAAGAACCTCTTTGTAAAATCAGTATATTTTGGCTATAAAGTGTTGTATAAAAATGGATGGTGGATGTGAGAAAAGAAATATATTTTTTGTGGTTTTTTGCACCCGCTGCGGTTGCGAACCTTTAGTGCCTACGTACCACCTTTCATGCAATAGGGGATCAGGGTACACGTATTTCCTCTTTTAAAAATTTAAAACACAAGTGTGTTGGTTAATTTTATTAGATAAGACATCATCTTCATTGTCCGTGTGGAAAACATACTTACTACCCACAATCATGAGAAAGGAGAATTTGCATCATCTCAAAGTGGAGCATATGGCTTTGATTTTAAAATCAACAATGCCTCACTCAACACCCAAGTGGAAAATATCTCTCTTCACTACACATTGTAGAAGTATAGTTGTTTGCATCACTACAAGGATTGACAAGAGTCCAATCTTTTGAGAAAAGTTTTAAAGTAGAAGCCAAAGTGGCAAAATATTTTGAAATGAGATTGATTGGCTTTTAGTCTTCTCACAAAAATGTCAAGATATTATTAAGGTTATTGAAGTTTATTTATGAAAAGGTTTTGAAAATGCATGGACCTAGGTCCAAGTTTATTATGAAAGTGGTTCAAGTTTAAAAAACAAGAAGGGTTTTCAAAAAGGAGGGAGAATATTTTTGAAATTAAAGAAGATGGGAGGAGAAGAAGAGACTATCCTAAAGCATAAGGTAAAAGCTAGGGATAAGAATCATCTAACCAAAAAGAAGCCAACACTTGACATTATGAGCAAATATATAATTCCCATTCTTTGGATTGAAACCAAGCAAGCAAAGATACTAGATCTCTTGAGAGAACCAAACTTCAAGTGTATTAAGTCTTCACAAAAATTGGGCAGAGTAACGGTTGTATACGGGTGAATTCCAGACTACAAACAAAGTATGTAATCACAATAACCTGCACACAAGACAAATAAACAACCCAATGTCTTGAGGTAAATCTCAAGAACTCCAGACAAAAATATCAATTAAGGTCACAAGGTCTCCAATATAGGCCAAGCTTTCTAGTCTTAAGTCCAAGAAGTCCGATACTCCATAATGCCAAGGATAGTAACCAAATAGTCCAAGTATTATTAACGGTTTTTATGGTTCATGTTGATTATTAGGTGTCTTAGAAAAGAAAAGAAAAGGCTTAAGTGAGCAAAATAAAAATGACATGAAATGTAATGTAATGCTTAAAGTAAATGGTACATAAAGCATAAAAAATAAAAGGCATAAAGTAAAAACAATTTAATAATTAGTGGTTAGTTGTATGACCATCTTGAAACTTGCATTTGGAACTCATTAGAGGATTGGTAGAACCAAAGCCTCCATACAACAAGTTGCATTTGCTTTTTGTCAAGTATATCACCCATTTGGAATCCTCAAAAGTACCATTTAATGATCAACGATGTTTAAATGATCTGCATTGACCAAAAGTGTTGTAGATCCATTAGAGGATTGATAGAACCAAAGCCTCCACACAATGAATCTTAAGGTTATTGGATTAAAGAGATCAAATTAACATACTTGGGCTTGCAAACATAGGTTTGGGCCACGAATGATCATTTATTTGAATCAGAACAAACTTTAGCGCTATGTTAAGCAATCGTAAGTGACTTATGTAGAAGTTGCACCTATTTTGAGGTCGGTCAATAGAAATCTATGCACCATTTGTTTTGAGACATGATAAACGGATCATCCTCCAATAACACTTAGTGCAATAAGAAAGGGATAAGATGGAGAAGGGTGGGGAAAAATATACAAACCATATTTGAATTAAAATTTAATCAAACTATTATTAAAATCATTCATCTATTTTTGTGGAGTTAGACTCATCACCATGGATCCAATGATGTTAACAAAGTACATAATCAAAAATTCAACCCAAGATCAGCCAGAAAATAATCACAAAATAATATTGCATTTAATATATACATTAAAGAAAAGTTTTAAAATGTTTTTAAAATAGAAATAAAAGAGAAAAATATCAACTATGTTCTAATTAATGAAGAAATAAAAATTAAGACTATAGAAAAATCAGAAATGAACTAAAATAATATTACAAAATTTTTGGTAATTTTTTAAAGTGAGAAACTATTTTTAAAATTAAAAGAAATGAGTAAAATAAACCAAAAATGATTAAAAAAATATCAAAGTCAGAAATAAAAAATAAATAAGGTCACCAATATTTGTCATAATATCATTGGATCATTCCATAATTTTTTCAGATTTTAAAAATGCATAAAAATATTTTTAAACATTTAAAATAACTCAAATAAAGTGAAAATTTATAAAAAATATCAAAACACAAAATAAAATTGTGAAAAAATAAAAATCAGAAAGAGAAAAATCAAAAATATTTTTCATAATTGTTTCAGATTTTTTTGACTAAAACTGAATTTTCTATGATTTTTTGAAATTTAAAACAATTAACTATAAAAATCAGAAAAGAAAAATAAAGTCAAAAATATGTGGACCATTGGATGAGAGTCAAAACGCATTAGTAATCAAATCCAAGGAATCTGGCGTGCTATGCATATCATGGTCATTAGTGAATAAAGCACTGAATCAATTGTAAATCAGAAATTCAAAAAATCCAAATGGTGTTGTTTCATTGGTTGAAGGATGACACGTTGGCCATCTTAAACCTCCTTCCAGTCCCAAAACTAGGTTGCTCGATTTGTAAAATTAGAGCACGAGACCTATTCCATTTTCTTCGTCTCTTCAAGATGAAGACAACCACACCTCCGCGATAAATTTATATAAACTGTAGCTCAAGCAATTTGGAAGGAAAGTTTTGAAAAGGGATTTGAAGTTTCATGGTAAAAACATGTTTCCAGATAAAAGTAAGTGTTGTGACTAGAACCAGGGCAATGAGAGAATAACAATGATATCAAAGCTTTGAAGAATTGATGAACAAATATACCTATTGAAGTTGAGTTGCAGAGCTCTGAAACTGGACTTCTATGGAGCAATATAGGGCACGATTCTTGAATGTAATTATATGGTTAGTTTCAGGGAACATCAAGGGGGGTAAATGGATTGAAAAATTGGATTGAAAGAGGCTTGAACACAGATTTCGAAGTTGCACAAATTTGAGTTATGAAACAAGTTTGGCAGGGTGATTCTGGCTCTCTAAGCTTGAGAAAATGAATGAGGGATGACCCTCTATTTATACGGAATCAAATGGAATGTCCAAGCGTGTGAAATGATGAAGTTTGGAGGGAAATCGTGTGAAGTTGCAAACAAGAAAAGTGTGACTTCTAATTTGATCAAAACTCAACCAAAACACGCATTTTGTTGTGCTAATAATTTATGGAAGTTCACTAAACATGTTTAGAGGGAAAAACAAGCATAAACAAAGTGTTTAGAAGCTAAGCCAATGATTTCAAATTCTGACTTTTGAAGAAACTTCAGTTCCAAGTTACCAAGTTCAAATCAATGGCATTCTAAGCTCAAGGCGTCTTAGGGCATGATTATTGATGCTTTAGAAAGATGAGGTTACAAGCTTTACAATGGGAAAATAATGGAGACAAATGGATGTTTGAGCTAAAAGTTGCATTGATTCAAAGTTGGAGAAAAAGGGTTGACTTTCCATACTTAGAAATATTTCAAATTTTTCTTCAAAAGTGACCTATAATGTTTTGCATCCAAACATGGCCTTCCACTTGGAATTTGATCTTGAAAAAAAAAGATGGCATGGAATAGACCTCTTGAATGACATTTTGAAACTTGAACCATTAAAAATATCCAAAAATTGAGAGACTTATGAATTGTTGAAGTTGGAAAAAAATCATGAAATGACCTATAATCTTTTGTATCCTTAGGGAATCTTCCATCCATTTCCTCACTTTGCATATAAAAGAAGGAATAAATTTCACATCCTCAAGATAATTATGGAAATAGAGTGGGTTTAAGGTGATAAAAATTTACCAAGTTATGATCATTTGAAGTCACACATGAGAAATTGGAGGTTCATCTGGAGGACTTGTAATCTTTCTTCATCATCAAGTTTCTTCCACATGAAAACTCCTTGAAACTTTTGAAGTGATTTGTTAATAACACTTTGAAGAGAAGGATATATTTGGAATCACTCAAAAATACCAAAATATGAGCAAGATATACTTCTTTAAAGTTCAAAACCCTAGCTCCTAGATCAAGAAAATGTTTTGAGGAACATTGACAATTTTAAACCACCTTCTTGTACCAATACTCTTGATTTGTAGATAGAAATTATGGAGGATGGAAATTAGAATTCATACCCTCGAAAACCACTTCCATATCTATAGAATTTAGAGAAATATGCACTTATGATCAATGGGAACAAGACTTTGTCCAACCATGACAACTTCTTCAATCAATCCCTTGCATTATTTTAATCAATCGTGATGACTTAGAAATGTAGTGAACCAAAATAACCAGGCCATGCCATCCCTTCCAAAACAACTTCAATGGTGAAGTTTGGACTTCTCAAGGTTTATTGACTAGGGCGTGGAAATAAACTCATGAACCCAAGGAGCAACTTGCTAAGCCTCATTTCCTTTACCTACATTATTAACAAGTAAGACAAACCAACATTGCATTTTATTAATTAAAATAAAAATCAATACAAAATATTCATGGTCACAAAAGAAAACAAGTCAAGGTGCTTGGTGATTCCTCAAAGAGCAAAGCTAAAGATAGGGGGGAACCAAAAGCCCCGATGTGATCTTGTTGTGATTGAATCAACATGGTATGATGAAGGGATCTTAGGGGCAAACATTGGGGTACAACAGCTGCCCTTATTTAAGTTTCTTCTATCCAGAGATACGAAGGTTGAAAATCTTTGTGTCGACGCGATCGAAGATACTTAAATATAAAACAAACCCTATTTTTTGCCCTAAGATGCCATGCAATGCTTATGAGCGTGAATGCCTATGAACAAAATCAAAGAGACGCAAAGCACCACTGGGGATGTAATAAAGGAAATAAAGAAACAAAAGAGAAACTCGACCAGGAAAATAAATCACTGGTGGATCAAAAGACCTGACTTATAGAGGATGATAAAAAGTCAAAGGATGCACCAACTTTTACTGAAGGCGAAACTACCAATGTTCACTGGAGGTAGGAAGAGGAAAGAAAGAACAACACCGACGTTTACTGACAGAGAGCTACCAACGTTTACTGAAGGTAGAGATAAAGAAATCATCGACGTTCACTAACGATGAACTACCAGCTTTTACTAAAGTTAGAGAGAAAAGAAAATATCATAACATTTCCGTTCACTGATAGTGAACTACCAACATTCACTGAAGGTAGCAAAAAGATAACAATCACCAACTTTCACTGAAAGTGATCTACCAACTTTCACTGAAGGTAGAAAGAGAAAATATATCATAGCACCCCGTTCACTGACGATGAACTACCAACATTCACTGAAGGTAGCAAAAAGATAACAATCACCAACTTTCACTGAAGGTGACCTACCAACTTTCACTGAAGGTAGAAAGAGAATATATCATAGCATTGTCGTTCATTGACGATGAACTACAAACGTTCACTGAAGGTAGCAAAAAGATAATAATCACCAACTTTCACTGAAGGTGACCTACCAACTTTCACTAAAGGTAGAAAGAGAATATATCATAGCATCGTCATTCACTGACGATGAGCTACCAACATTCACTGAAGGTAGCAAAAAGATAACCATCACCAACTTTCACTGAAGGTGACCTACCAACTTTCACTGAAGGTAGAAAGAGAATATCATAGCATCGTCGTTCACTGACGATAAACTACCAACGTTCAGTGAGGGTAGAAAAAAGATAACAAGCACCAACTTTCACTGAAGGTGACCTACCAACTTTCACTGAAGGTAGAAAGAGAATATATCATAGCATCGCCATTCACTGATGATGAACTACCAATGTTCACTGAAGGTAGCAAAAAGATAACAATCACCAACTTTCACTGAAGGTGACCTACCAACTTTCACTGAAGGTAGAAAGAGAATATATCATAGCATCGTCGTTCACTGATGATGAACTACCAATGTTCACTGAGGGTAGCAAAAAGATAACAAGTTTTCCCCAAAATTATGACATTTCACCTAGAACGGGTCTCAACTTCTTCTTTAACCAAGGCCTTCTTCCTGGAAAGGGTAATATATAAGATGCCTCAAATAAAGAGACTACCACTTGCAAAGATTTCACAATGAACTGTCTCTGTGATATTGAAAGTCTTGCCATCCATTGGTGTAATTTGACAACGGATTGCAAACTATCCACTCATAGAGAAGATAGCAAAAAAGTTACGTCGTCTTTTACAGGGAAGTACAAGTTTCCCAAATAACGAGACCTGCTACTTATTGTTATGGAGGATTGTAAAAAAAAAAGACTTTCTGGGGAGAACAATATGGCTTCCTGGGAAAAGAAATATGACTTCCCGGGGAAATGCCACTATATTTCTGCTGAGGAGATAAAGTCTTCTCGTGCAAAATAAATGCACATTCTCAAACCAATGCTCGAAGTATGCAGATATCATAAGTAATAATATTGCCGAGGATCAAAGATTCAAACCAGAAATTAACTGGAATGAGACAATCATCCAAAATACATCCGTTGATAAATAAACTCAAGAGGGAAACCCAAATCATCCAGATAAAGAGCTGTGCAGAAAGGCTAGAGCAAAAATCCGCCACAAGGGATAATTCAGTGGGGAATTTGAAAGAACATACACTTTCTGCTTATGAATGACACTCTGTTGGAGAGAGGACAACACAATTCTGCAAAATAGGATAATACATCCACAAAATAACGAATGTGAATGAGCAATGATTTTCCAAATTTAACTATGCATGATGTATGTATGAATGTATGAGTGTTATCGTGCATATGCTGACAAAACAGATATATAACACTGGGAGTAACTAGGAAAACCAACTCGGGCACAAACAACACTCGGCTAAATCACATCATAGATGAACATTCCAAGAAAAAGTAAGCGCCAACTGAGGAAACAAAATCCTACTGCATGGCTTAACCTCACTGGGGAGAAACGTAATCCGGAAGTAAACAAAACATAGCGACAAAATAGTACAGATACAGAGATATAACATCCTTCTCCAGGATTTAACATGGAATAACACTCAGACTTCAACGAGGAAACAAATATTTTCAAATGTAACGCTTCTACTGGGGATTGCAAAATCAATTTCAAGTAAAGCAGACGGACACCAAATCATCAAAATATTCACTGGGGAATTCAGGCCCATTCTGAAGGAGGAAAAACATACAAACTTAGCTAAGGCATATAATGTCCCATCATCGAGACATTAACTGGGGACTTCGTGCTGACTTCATTGGGGAGGTCAACACCATATTCCCAAAGGGAAAACCAATATACCTTCTTCACTGGAGAAACCAGAGACATGTTTTCTTCGAGAGTAATTATTGCACCAACTTCTCTGGGAAGAAATAACTTCTGTCAAACAAGTGAAACCTTCAGTGGAGAAATCTTGGATTGAGTCTTCATATCATGTAAACTCAGAAAAGAAGAAAAATGAACCAAAACTTGACTGGGGACACTGGAGCAACAAACCCAATACGGCGAAAACATCTTGAGAAAATCTTCCCCGGGAAACAAAACTTCCCAAAAAAATTGGAGTTCGTCTATTCTTGGGATCACCACTTTTGTTTTTCTCTTGCGTCACAAATTTTAAAGTAAAAGCAAATTATAAATTCTTTTTAAAAATTAATTTTTGTATTTAATCTTTTCTCTTTCAAAGTTATTATCAATAATAAATGGAGTCTTTGCGAGCTAAATAAAATAAGAAATACAAAGAATTGGGTAAAAGCTCAAATTTCATTAATAGAATGGTAGTTTGTGAATAGTGAGACTCCATGGATGATTACAAAGTTCAGAAAATGGTAATATATAATGGAAAAGATACAATGACCACCATCCCCTCTAACAAATTTTGAAATCCTGAGCAGCAGCTTCCATTGAAGTATGGTAAGGATTCAAGAAGATCGTTTCTTCAACGATCAAGTCTTATCTAATGCAGTTACTTGCCAAGAAAGTCCCTAACTTTTGCCTAAGTTGCCCTTGCATTTTTTTAACTTAGCGGGAAATTTTATTCTGTTTATGTCTCTAATTTTTTCCTAGACCACCCTTTCGGGTTTTTGGCCTACCGAGACGCTCTTTTTTTCCTAGGCCACCCTTTCGGGTTTTCAACTTAGCGAGTTGTTCTTTTATTTCTTTAGGCGAAGTATTTCTTGACTGCATCAACATTCATGGGATGTGGGAACTCCTCGCCATCCATAGTTTCAAGAATTAATGCACCGCCAGAGAAGGCTTTCTTGATAACATATGGGCCTTCAAAATTGAGAGTCCACTTGCCCCTAGAATCAGCATTAAAAGACATGATCTTCCTGGGCACGAGGTCACCTTATCTGAATTCACGAGGTTTGACCTTCTTATCAAAAAATTTCTTCATTCTCTTCTGGTATAACTGCCCATGACACAAAGTCGTCATTCTCTTCTCTTCAATCAAATTCAATTGGTCAAACCTGTTCTGGACCCATTCAACCTCTGACAACTTGGTTTCCATTATCACACGCAAAGAGGGAATCTCAACCTCAATTGGGAGTACCGCTTCCATTCCATACACAACGGATAATGGGGTTGCTCCTGTTGAAGTGCAGACGGATGTTCGATATCCATGCAAAGAAAAAGGGAGCATTTCATGCCAATCTTTATAAGTAACAACCATCTTCTGGATAATCTTCTTGATATTCTTATTAGCAGCTTCAACAGCCCCATTCATATTTGGCGTGTACGGATATGAATTGTGATGCACAATCTTGAATTCCTCAGAGTTCTATCATAATCTTGTTGTTTAGATTCGAGCCATTGTCAGTGATAATTCTGCTCGGCACACCATACTGACATATAAGATTATTCTTAATGAAGCGCACAACCACCTGCTTAGTAACATTAGCATATGAAGCAGCTTCCACCCATTTGGTGAAGTAACCAATTGCTACCAAGATAAAACGGGGAAGAGATCACATTGAGAAGTGTCGGAGGCACATGAATTTTGTCCGCATAAATCTGGTATTTATCACACTTCTTTGCAAATTTGTAATAGTCGGATTCCATTGCCAGCCAATAGTAACCTGCCCTTAGCATCTTTTTAGCCATCAAATGTCCATTGGCATGGGTGCCAAATGAGCCTTCATGAATCTCATGCATCTACATGTCTGCTTCGTGTCTATCCACGCATCTGAGCAAGACCATGTCATAATTTCTCTTGTACAACACATTTTCACTGAGGAAGAAGCTTCCAGCCAATCTTCTCAATGTCTTTCTATCTTTGTTCGGTGCACCAATCGGGTATTCCTGAGTTTGGAGAAAATGATTGATATCATAATACCAAGGTTTCTCATCTGCTACCTCTTCTGTTGTAAACACATGAGCGGGCATATCCAGTCGCCAAACCATAATTCGAGGTATATCATTCTAAGTATTCACTTGATATATAGAAGCCAGAGTTGCCAGAGCATCCTCCATTTGATTTTCGTCTCTGGGCATGTGATGGAATTCAACTTTGTTAAAGAAGGGTAACAATCTTCTAGCATAATCTTTGTAAGGGGTCAAGCCAGGGTGACGAGTATCCCATTCTCTGTTAATCTGATTTATTACCAAAGCTGAATCGCCATACACATCTAGAATTTTAATTCTGAGATCAATAGCTTCCTCGAGACCCATGATTCAAGCCTCATATTCTACCATATTATTAGTACAATCAAAGGTCAATCTTACAGTAAAAGGAATGTGTGATCCATGTGGAGTGACAATCACATCATCAATTCCTTTACCATAAGCATTCACAACTCCATTAAATATCATACTCCAGTGAGATTTAGGATCGGGACCTTCCTCAGGTAATGGTTCATCACAATCTTTCACTTTCAGAAACATCACATCCTCATCGGGAAAATCAAACTTCACTGACGGATGATCATCAACTGGTTGGTGAGCAAGATAATCTGCCAACACGCTGCTTTTAATAGCTTTTTGAGTGTGGTATTCAATGTCATATTCAGATAACAGCATCTGCCAACGGGCAATTCTCCAAGTAAGAGAAGGCTTTTCAAAAATTTACTTGATTGGATCCATTTTGGATATCAACCAAGTAGTGTGATTCAACATATACTGCCGCAAACATTTTTCCGCCCAGGCCAGAGCACAACACGTCTTTTCCAGCATGGAATATCGCGACTCACAATCAGTAAACTTTTTACTAAGATAATAAATGGCATACTCGTTCTTCCCTGTTTCATCTTGTTGTCCCAGAATACAACCCATGGAATTATCTAACACTGTCAGATACATAATCAACGGTCTTCCTTCAACAGGAGGGAGCAAGATATGAGGTTCAAGAAGATATTCTTTAATACTTTCAAATTCCCTTTGGTATTCATCTGTCAACACACAACCTTGATCTTTCTTTAATAACTTAAAGATCGGTTCACACGTTGCAGTCATGTGAGAAATGAATCTAGAAATATAATTTAAACGCCTGAGAAACCCTCTGACTTTTTTTCCAGTTCTTGGCACTGGCATTTCTTGAATTTCTTTGACTTTGTCAGGGTCAACTTCAATTCCTTTCTGGCTAACAATGAAACCCAACAATATCCCTAATCGAACACCAAAGGTACATTTATTTAGACTCAAGCGGAGACGATACTTCCTCAAACGCTGAAACAACTTTAACAAATCTTCTACATGCCCTTCTTTAGTCTGGGATTTAGTAATCATATCATCAACTTATAC
Organism: Vicia faba; assembly: GCA_948472305.1. Lineage (NCBI taxonomy): Eukaryota > Viridiplantae > Streptophyta > Magnoliopsida > Fabales > Fabaceae > Vicia > Vicia faba. The sequence goes on along the minus strand of OX451735.1, from coordinate 467,284,645 downwards.
CTTGATTTCCTTGTGCATCAGATCATGGAATAGGGTTTTCATAGCCCTCTGGTACGTCGCACCAGCGTTCTTCAACTCGAAGGGCATCACTCTGTAACTGAATGTTCTTCAGGGTGTGATAAACGTTGTTTTTTCCATGTCCTCAGGAGCCATTCTTATTTGATTATACCCAGAAACTTCGTCCATGAACGAGAATACTTTGAATTTTGTTGTGCTATCCACTAACATGTCATTATGTGGTAATGGAAAATCATCTTTTGGACTAGCTTTATTTAGATCTCTGTAATCCACGCACATGAAAACTTTTCCGTCTTTCTTCGGTACTAGGACAATATTGGAAATCCATTGAGTGTACACTGATGTCACAAGAAAACCGGCATTAATCTACTTTAGAACTTCCTCTTTGGTCTTCACTTCCATATCTAGGCAACTTCTGTTTGATTGGCGGACACTTTGGCTTCAACGGCAAACGGTGCTCTACAATATATGTATCTAGACCAGGCATTTCTTGGTAAGACCAAGCAAAAATATCCACATACTCTTTTAGCAACTCAATCAACCCTGCTCTTCACATCAGGATGCAGCAATGCTCCAATCTTGACTTCCTTCGGATCTTCTTCTGAACCCAAATTGATTACTTCCAATGGCTCTTTGTATGGCTGAATGGAATTTTCCTCGCGCTCAAGCAACCGTGAGACCTCTTCTGGAATGTCATTATAGTCTTCTTCTTCGGCCCCATACACAAGACATTCAAAGTTGGGAGAGGGTGCAGGGTCATTGTATTCAACGGGTTTTTTAACTAATCTCCACATATGATTTATGGTTGTTTTTAGAAACTAACACATATAACAAGTGATCATGCAGATTGAATTTCAGTTATTATTTATTTTGAAAGTTTTTTTTATTACCATTTTCCAAGAAAAAGCAGAAAATAAAGACACAATTTGGGAAACAAAGACAACTTTTATTATTGATTTTAAAAGTCACAGCAAACAGATAAGCCCGTACAATATTAATACTTCCACCTTGGGCAGAGTGAAATCTTTTCAAAAAGATTAACAAGACAAATTACTTTGAAACATGTATGCAAGAGGTAACATCAATGGTGATCCAGTTCTAAACCCTAACTCCGTGCGTCACGTAATTTGGCATTTCTGGCTGTGGTGCATCATCCACAATGGCATTAATCCCGGAAACAGTTGGATGAAGATAACCCCCGCTATAGAAGATGTCTTGATACTTTCCTGCAGCAGACTTTGGCTTCATGCTCTTACCTTTGTCATTCTTCATAGAGAACCCCAAGCCAGCTCTATTCTTGTTTACAGGTGGATCCACAATCTGTCCCCATACCTCAGTATGACCCTTACGCACGACTTGTTACGCATCCTTAAGCGAAACCATAGAATTCTCATTTCCCCTTATATTATCAATGGATAAAGCTTGGAACTGGGTTCCGAAAGCAGATTCTTCCTCCTCCACAATGCTGAAAGAGGACAAATGAGATATCAATAATGTCTGCTCTCCATTTATAATTACCACTTTTCCTTCACGTACAAACTTCAGCTTCAGGTGTAAAGTCAAAGTGACAGCCCCTGCCTCATGTATCCACGGCCGTCCCAGCAAGCAGCTATAAGCGGGTACAATATCCATGACCTGGAAAGTAATCTAAAACAAATGTGGTCATATATGAATAGGCAAGTCCACTTCACCAATAACAGATTTCCTTGATCCATCAAACACTTTCACAATAATGCCACTTGGGTGCATGGGCGTTCCTTGATATTTCAATTTCATAAGCGTGCTCCTTGTTATAATGTTCAAAGCGGATCCATTATCAATCAACACATTGGATAGTGAATCATTCTTGCAGTTCATAGAGATGTGGAGGGCCAGGTTGTGATTCCTTCCTTCATCTGGCAATTCATCATCGCAGAAACTCAGGTTATTACATGACGTAATGTTCCCTACTACATTGCTGAATTGGTCTATAGGCATGTAACTTTCCATAAAAGCTTGGTCCAATACCCTCATCAAAGATTCTCTATGAGTAGAGGATTTCATCAATAAAGCCAAGATAGATATTTTTGAAGGATTCTGCAGTAGCTGATCTACAATTCTGTAGTCACTCATCTTGATTATCTTCAAAATATCATCCACTTCTTTCTCCAACGTAGCTCCACTAGATTCACCCGTAGCCTTCTTGGGTTCAACATTCTCAGCAATTTTATTTCCAGTACTAACATTTCCACGAGCAACTGGTGCAAATATACGACCGCTGCGGGTCACTCTGCTAGTCCCAGCAATATTTCCAACATCAGGCATCGGTTGTATGGGAACTTCCACACCATCCTCTAAGAATGTAGCGTTATATTTGTAGAGTACGGCCTTATCTGACTTGTAGGGGACAAGACCTAGTAAAATAATCACCAATGGGATAACAGCTCGCTTGCTATAATCCTAAACTTCAAATTGGGAGGCTGCACCAAAACAAGGCACAATGACGTTTACCCCTTCTTCAACACAATCAGTCATGATGGGGTCATTTCTGGGAAACAATTCTTCATCCGAGGAGAAGAACTCATCTTCATAGGCATACTCATCATCCGACTCTTCTTCATCCAAACAAACCTCAATCATATCAACTTCATGGTAATCATCCATTTGACCTGTAACCTTGATAATTCCATTATCCAACAACAACTGAACACCTTTCCTCACGATTGAATATCCTCGGGAGTCCAAGAAGCAAATTCGGCAAGATCCATACTGTTCTTCCACCTGACCAGCCATGTGGCAGAAAGTAGCATGCAATTGTACAAGATTCTCATTCATGTGCTCCACATCAAAAATTATGAACTCTCTAGGACATCCAGAAACCATGTTCACCTCCTCTTCATACTCTGCCCTAGGCCTGATTATGTGGATGAGGCTCTTATCCATTATCTCCTGCAAATCATCCTTTATCTTATCGCAATCCTGTATGTCTGTACTGCAAATAGCACAACTGAAATGGTCGTGCGTATAGTAGCTAAATTCAAGTAGGTCTGCATGCATTTTCACCTAATCTCCTCTAACCATATGACTACCAAAAATCCGGAAGTCGCCAGGATAACCGGCCACCATATTCATAACATTCGTTCCTCCATGCTTGGGTAGAGGATTGTCTTTCACGTTGGGGCCCAAATCCTTCAAGGATAGAATACCATACTTCACCAATTTCTGCACCTCAGTCTTCAAAGGATAGCAATTCTCAACATTATTCCCTGGTGCTCCCTGATGAAAAGCACGTGTTTGGTTTGCTTTGTAATACCAAGGCAATGGTGATGGTATAGCGGGAGGTGGTCGGGTCTGAACCAACTTCTTCTGAATCAATGCCGATAATAACTCTGTATAACTCATAAGGATAGGGTCATAACTCTCCCTTCTCTGATTATACCCTTGATTCCCCTGTTGGGAAGGTCTTTGATAAGCAACGGTGGTTGGAGCTACACCAACAACTGGCGTAACTAAGGTGACTTGCTGATGACGCTGATAATTTCTTCTAGGAGGATTAACTCTCCTTTCTTGCATGACAGCATTTGTATCTCCTTCCTTCTTCTTGGTAAACCCATAAGATGGCTTCTTCGCACTTCCAGAACCTTCAATCCTTATTAAACGGCCCTCTCTTACAGCCTCTTCTAAACGGATACCCATGCCTACCATTGTAGTAAAGTCACTTGGCGCACTGGCTACCATCATCTCATAGTAGAAAGCACCCAGAGTCTTCAAGAAAATCTTAGTCATCTCCTTCTCTTCCATGGGAGGAATCACTTGGGCAGCCACCTCACGCCATATGTGTGCATATTCTTTGAATGATTCCCTATCTTTCTAAACCATGGCCCTGAGTTGATCACGGTCAGGCTCCATGTCCACGTTGTATTTGTATTGTCTGATAAATGCTTCTCCAAATTCATTGAAAGTATGGATATTGACACTATCCAAACTCATATACCACTTCAGCGCAACACCGGTCAAACTATCCTGAAAAAAGTGAATCAGCAGACGCTGATCATCAGTATATGTAGAAATTCTCCTTACATACATCACAAGATGAGCACGAGGACAAGTGTTGCCCTTGTACTTCTCAAATCCCGGGACCTTAAACTTTGCAGGTATCTTAATATTCGGGACCAAGCATAATTCATTCATATTTTGCCTGAATAACTCTTTTCCCTTGAGGTCCTTCATCTCCCTCTGCATCTTGACAAACTGCTCTTGAAAATCATCCATTCTGTCATAAAGACCCAAGTCTTCACTTGGTGGAGGAAAAGAATGACACACATCATCATTAACAAATAGAACCAAATTCACCGAAGGAGGTGCAACAGGAACATGCACCACAGGAGGTGTAGGAGTTACAGTAGTCTGAAAAACTAGAGCTTCTTGAGGACCAAGATTGAAACCTTCAGGTGCAAAATTCTTTGGCATTCCCCATAGATAACCTTGAAGCATGCGATTTTGACCAACAGCTAGGGTAGTAGACACAGGAACAGTCGGAGCTTCAGTAGTAGCCCTTGTTGGTTGAGGTTGAACACTCGGTGGCTGATTGTGAGCAGCCACCAGAGATTCCATCAGAGCAGTAAGATTAGGCATGTCGGCCTTCAAAGCAGAAACCTCCTCACGCAGCTCACGATTCTCTTAATTTATGTTGTCCATCTTCCTTCTGAAATTAGCCCGAGTGTTGTAGTGGTGAGTCAGCTTGCTGGACGAAGGAAAGAAGCTTGGTAAGACACTTGGATATGCATAACAAAAATAACTTTACAAAAATTTTGGTAATTTTTTAAAGTCAGAAACTATTTTTAAAATTAAAAGAAATGAGTAAAATAAACCAAAATGATAAAAAAAATAGAAAATTCAGAAATAAAAAATAAATGAGGTCACCAATATTTGTCACAATATCATTGGATCATTCCATAAATTTTTCAGAATTTAAAAATGCATAAAAGTATTTTTAAACATTTAAAACAACTCAAATAAAGTGAAAATTTATAAAAAAAATATCAAAACACAAAATAAAATTGTGAAAAGATAAAAATCAGAAAGAGAAAAATCAAAAATATTTTTCATAATTTTTTCAGATGTTTTTGACTAAAAATGAATTTTCTATGATTTTTTGAAATTTAAAACAATTAAATATAAAAATCAGAAAAGAAATATAAAGTCAAAAATATGTGGACCATTGGATGAGAGTCAAAATGCATTAGTAATCAAATCCAAGGGATCTGGCATGCTATGCATATCATGGTCATTAGTGAATAAAGCACTGAATCAAATGTAAATCAGAAATTCAAAATATCCAAATGGCGTTGTTTCATTGGTTGAAGGATGACACGTTGGTCATCTTCAACCTCTAGCCAGTCCCAAAACTAGGTTGCTCAATCTGTAAAATTAGAGCACGAGACCTATGTCATTCGCTTCGTCTCTTCAAGACGAAGACAACCACACCTTCGCGATAAATTTATATAAACGGTAGATCAAGCAATTTAAAAGGAAAGTTTTGAAAAGGGGTTTGAAATTTCATGGTCAAAACATGTTTCAAGATAAAAGTAAGTGTTGCGACTAGAACCAGGGAAATGAGAGTATTATAATGATATCAAAGTTTTGAAGAATTGATGAAGAAATCTACCTATTGAAGTTGAGTTGCAGAGCTCTGAAACTAGACTTCTATGGAGCAATAGAGGGAACGATTCTTGAAGGTAATTATATGGTTAGCTTCAGGGAAGATCAAGAGAAGTAAATGGATTGGAAAAATGGATTGAAAGAGGCTTAAACATAAATTTCGAAGTTGCAGAAACTTGAGTTATGGAACAAGTTTGGCAGGGTGATTCTAGCTCTCTAAGCTTGAGAAAATGAATGAGGGATAACCCTCTATTTATAGAGAATCAAAAGGAATGTCCAAGCGTGTGAAATGATGAAGTTTGGAGGGAAATCGTGTGAAGTTGCAAACAAAAAAAGTGTGACTTATATTTTGATCAAAACTCATCAAAAACGTGCATTTTGTTGTGCTAATAACTTCTGGATGTTCACTAAACATGTTTAGAGGATAAAAGGCGCAGAAACAAAGTGTTTAGAATCTAAATCAATGATTTCAAATTCTGACTTTTGAAGAAACTTCAGTTCCAAGTTACCAAATTCAAATCAATGGAATTCTTAGCTCAAGGAGGCTTAGGGCATGATTCTTGATGCTTTAGAAAGATGAGGTTACAAGCTTTGCAATGGGAAAAGAATGGAGTAAAATGGATGTTTGAGCTGAAAGTTGCATTGAGTCAAAGTTGGAGAAAAAGGGTTGACTTTCCATACTTAGAAATATTTCAAATTTTTCTTCAAAAGTGACCTATAATGTTTTGCATCCAAACATGGCCTTCCACTTGGAATTTGCTCTTGACCAAAAAACATGGCATGAATAGACCTCTTGAATGACATTTTGAAACTTTAAACATTCAAAATCTTTAAAAATTTAGAGAGTTATGAATTGTTGAAGTTGGATACCTATAATCCTATGTATCCTTAGGGAATCTTCCATCCATTTTCTCACTTTGCATATAAAAGAAGTAATAAAGTTAACATCCTCAAGATAATTATGGAAAAAGAGTGGGCTCAAGGTGATAATAATTGACCAAGTTATGATCATTCTAAGTCACCCATGATAAATTGGGGGTTCATCTGGAGGACTTGTAATCTTTCTTCATCATCAAGTTTCTTCCACATGAAAACTCCTTGAAACTTTTGAAGTGATTTGTTAATAACCCTTTGAAGAGAAGGATGTCTTTGGAATCACTCAAAAATACCAAAAGATGAGCAAGATATACTTCTTTAAAGTTCAAAACCCTAGCTCCTAGATCAAGAAAATATTTTGAGGAACATTGACAATTTTGAACCACCTTCTTGTACAAATACTCTTGATTTGTAGACAAAATTTATTGAGGATGGAAATTAGAATTCATATCCACCAAAACCACTTCCACATCTTGAGAATTGAGAGAAATGTGCACTTGTGATCAATGGGAACAAGACTTTATCCAACCATGACAATTTCTTCAATCAATCCCTTACGTTTTTGAATCAATCTTGATGACTTGGAAATGTAGTGAACCAAAATAACCTTTCCATGCCATCCCTTCCAAAATAACTTCAATGGTGAGGTTTGTACTTCTCAAGGTTTATTGACTAGGGCATGAAAATAAACTCATGATCCCAAGGAGCAACTTGCTAAGCCTCATTGCCTTTACCTACATTATTAACAAGTAAAACAAACCAACATTGCATTTTATTAATTAAAATAAAAATCAATACAAAATATTCATGATCACAAAATAAAACAAGTCAAGGTGCTTGGTGATTCCTCAAAGAGCAAAGCTAAAGATATGGGGGAACCAAAAGCCCTGATGTGATCTTGTTGTGATTGAATCAACATGGTATGATGAAGGGATCTTAGGGGCAAAAATTGGGGTACAACACCAACACTTCAACATTATTACTCGTACTCACCTCATATTTGTACTTCATGGTATTCCTGACATCAATTTTTAGCTCTTCATCATAAACCTTTAGGGTCATAATGCCTTCCTGAATGTCTATCATCCATCTCCTAGTCTCTAAAAATGGTCTTCCCAAAATCAAAGGAATTTCGTCATCTTCAGGCATTTCGAGAATCACAAAATCAATAGGGAATACAAAGTAGTCAATCTTTACCAGTACATGATCTACTATATCATAAAGTCTTTTAACAAAATGATCAACAAGCTGAAGTGTCATAGGAGTGTCTTGCACCGTATTGATTCCTAACTTTTTATAAATTAGTAACGACATAAGACTCCCTTACTGATCTTTCCATGAGAAGTTAGGATTATTCTACCATCCTGGATTATAAGTATTCGAATATGGATTATTCTGCTTCAAGTAGTTTATCTCTTCAATTTGTTACGTAGTCGCAAGACAATACATAGAAAAATGAGGTACACCACAAATTTCATAACTAACGCTCTGAGCAGGTTGAATTTGAGTTACCTCTTTGGTACCTATATTCATTGCCTTAAGTATTTTTTCCACTTCTGCACGAACTGTGTCTTCTAACCTTATTTTATTGGTTTCCAACATCAGATTAATAACTCCTTCAGGCTTGCTTTCACACCTATCATATAACTCTAAATGCTCATTTGCAGAAATTGCTTCAATTATCTTTTTGATACCAATGGATGTTGAAAAATTAGTTGAGACACTGGCTACTGTATCAATCAACTATTTTGTCTTTATTCTAAGACCATTAACAAACATCTGTATTTTTTCACTCAGATCCATGCTATACGTAGTACAAGCCACTAGAAGTCTTTTAAATCTTTTATAAGCATCCCTTAAGGACTCACCTTCTTTCTTCTTAAAATTCATGATCTCATATATTTTTCTCAAGAACACCGGTGTAGGAAAATACTCGTTCAGAAAGGCTATTTCCATCTCTTCCCAAGAAGTGATACTTCTAGCTGGAAGAGAATAAAACCATTCTTAGGCATCTTCAGTTAAAGTAAACAGAAACATTTTTAACTTTTTTCCTTCATATGTGTGCCCATTAATTTTGAAAGTGGTACTCATAGTTAGAAACCTTTGTAGATATTTATTAGCATATTAATTTACCTTCCCTGTGAAAGGTCTCTTCTCTAGCTGAGTAGTTGTGCATGGATGCAAATGAAAGTTTGGCGCATTCACTGGTTGGTTTACTATTGTCAACCTACCACTCAATGCATTTACTCTACCATAGTAACCAAGAAGCCTCTTATGTGCTGGAGGATCTTCAACCATAGTTTCTATTTCTTTCTCTGACTTTGAATCTGAATGGACGAGGATGTTCTCTTCTTTGGAGTCTAGTCTTGCTAAGCTATATTGTCTGAGCTTTACGCGCAAAGTTATTTCGATTTCTGCATCAAAAGAAAAACCATCCAAGGGATCTCCTCGCATACAAATATCATAAACAAATTAGTGAATAAAAATAACAGAAACTAAATTTTTGTTGTAGAGCAACAAAATTTCAATTGAACTAAAATTAAAACTCTATATTTTAGCAGACCCCGACAACAACGCCAAAAACTTGATCGTTAAAATAGAAAGTGTACTATTTTTTCTTTGTAGTAATAATGAGGAAAGTCCCCAAATATCGATCTCAAGGACTGCGTACCAATATTGAGTTAGAAATGTAGTTCAATTAAACAAAAATAATGTCACTACTATAAAATGTGCATATAACAACGTCAAAGTCATCTCGGTTTTCCCAAACACTGTGGTGACACGTCTACAATCTTGCGCCAACTTATTTTTAATATTTTTTTAATTAAAAATTTTAAGGGTATAATAATGGTTAGTGTTAACACTGTAGTGATATAATGATGCTTTCATGGGTTCGAACCTCGTCACCCTCAAATAGTTTATTACTTTGACATTAATGCATGCATTTCCATTTTTATTTATATGTAACTAAATAATAATAGGGATATAACTACGGGTTTTTTGTAAAACCATTGTTGTACACAAGCGCTTATTTATATATTTTAAATACTAAGTATCAATTTTTCCACTAAAAAAAACAAGACAAAACAACCATTACACCAACGTCGTCGTCATCGCCGGGAAGGAAGACAATAACACCGACACAATATTCTCCTTTACGATGCGTAAAATATTTTTGACATTGTTGTTGTTTAGTTTTGTTTCAATGTCGCATTTGAAGACAAATTCATCCAAAGTGTTTCAATGTCTTCTTCTTCTGTAAAATCTCGATCTGGAGATTTTTGTGGTTGTGATGGTCGTATGGTTTCGTACCAATTAAAGAAGGGACAAAATAAAGGGATGTTTTTTTTAGATGTCCATTTTGAAGGAGTGATGAAACATGTAATTTGTTCATATGGGATGAGGACATGGGATAAAAAGGTGGAAATGAAGATGAGAGCATTATGATGTCAGAGTTGGAGATGTCCATTTTGAAGGTTATGAATGAAGATTAAAGAAGAAGAACAACAACAAGAATTTGAAAAACAAACTGAAATCAAAGAGATTTTATGGAAATTTGAAGATATTTTGCTTTCTTGTCTCCTTTATATTTAATGTTTACGTTGTTATTAAATATAATAATTGAAGTAGGGTTTGAATTCCAATATTGATGCTGAATGGTTTAAAAAGATATGAGTAATATGCTAGGGAAAGTGTATGATTCATTCGTGTAATAACTCTGAAGTAACATTGCAACAACATATTTCAAATAATTAATCACCAGTTCTTATGGGTGTTTACTCCTAATTCCTTAGTGAGAAAACCTTTAATCCTTCAAACTAATTCTTATGCCCATAGAAAATTATGGATGAAATTAAACATTATTATATAAAGAATAATCTAGTTTCTATAGGGTATCCTTAGTCCTAGGTGATATCAACTATAAAATATTCTCATGAAAATCATTAACAACGACGGTCTAGCCTAATTGTTAATTATAAATCAAACTCAGATTGCCCAAAAGAGAAAATATTATAATCATCATGAAAATAATTTAATTATGATAAAACAAGATTGTCATTGAAATTATAAATTCAAAGTCATTACAAATCTAAATCAGGGACACCCCTAGCATTGGGGGGTTAAGTTACTCATAGTGGTAAAGAAAAACATGATAAAGATTGTTTTCATTACATATATGTTGGAATGAATCAATCTTCAATTGAAAAAAGCTCTTGAAAATATGAGTTCTCCAGCTTTCAAAACGTGTTTTCTATCGTCAAAAATTGTCCAACGCTTGGAAAATCGCGTTTTTGGTTAAATAGAAACAAAGTAGGCTTTTTGTAAAAATTGGACCTCCATACATGTATGATACGCGTATGGCCTTGTTCACAGGCTGAGCGATATGCATGTGATACAAACCTGGCTTCCATGCAGATACTTATACGTGTATGATACTCGTAATGGTAGAAGCCTTTTTGTCCATGCCTTATGTTAAATTGTGTATACTATGTATATGGGAGCAGGGCCATACACGTATGGCTTAAGTCCGCCACGTATAGGCATTTGATCGATTTTTTCTTTGTTTTTCTTTGCTTACGTGTTCTGGCCCAATCATTCTGATATGATCCATGATTCTAGATTTTTTAACTTGCATCCAACCTGTTATACATACCAAAAGCGTAAGAATAGACAAAAGAAGCTCAGACTATATCAACAAATTTCTTGACACAATCTGACTCAAAAGATTAAGAATTAAGACTAAATTCATACAAGTCACATGGATTTTTGACGAATAAATGATGAAAACTTTAACACAAATTTTGACTGATCATTCGACCATATAATAGTAGCTATAGAAGAGCCGAAATATTTGTCGACATTGAAAATAGAAGAGCTTCAAGGGATGCTTGAATATCATGAACAAAGAATGGCTGAAAGAGCTGAAGGAAATTCGAAGAGTGATTTGGCTTAGCAAGCGTAGTCAGCAAAAAAAAGAAAGAAAAAAAATTGGTTCGACAACATAGGTAGAAGAGGATACAATAATTTGACTAGTCGAAGAAAACAACAGGAAGGAAATTGGTTGAACCAGAGAAGACAATCATTTCAAATCAACCAAAGAGGTAGTGCAACAGGTAGAGGAAAAGGTTGTGGCCGGAAACCCTACAAAAGTCACATCTAGTGTTTTAACTGTCAGTAGTATGATCACTATTCTAATGATTGTCTAGAAAAACAAAAGAATCAATAAAGTGATGCAAAGTTTTCCAACCATGAAAAAGAAGAGATGATGTTAATGGTCACAACAAGATATGAAGAGAGATTTAAGGACCAATGGTACTTGGACTCAAGATGCTCATCACACATGTCTGGAAGGAAATATTGATTTGTCAACATAAAGCCCTCGATGAAGAATATGGTGAGAAAGTCTTAGAAATTTGGTGTATTAAAAGAGTGAAGAGAACTCAGAAGTCCAGTATGTGCTAAGGAAGTGAGTGAACATTAGAAGTTCGGTGTGTGTTAACAGCGAGTGAACATCAAAAATTCAGTGTGTTTGAACAGTGAGAAAATCATAGAAGTTTTGTGTGTTAAAACAGTGAAGAGAACTCAGAAGTTCTGTGTGCTTAGACAGTGAGAAAATCCTAGAAATTCTGTGTTAAAATGGTGAGTGAAAAACAGAAGTTCTGTGTTACATTTCAAACACTTTCCTCATATTAATCAGTACATCAGAAATTTATTCAGTCCTTAACAGCAAATCAGGAGGATAAAAGCACAGCAATTTATAAAAGTTCTAATTCTAATTATGAACTTAGCTTTATTCAAAAGTTCTGATCCATAGTTTTTTCTACTTATGCAATGATATGGCCAGCATCAATACTATGATATTTACATATTTAAGGATGCTCTAAATGAAAATATGCAAACTCGGAGAGACTTACCTTGAATCTGAAGCGTGTGCTTAGAACTTGAGCTGCTACCTTCAGATGTTCTGGAGTCAGTGAGAGCAACGGAACAGTGGTTATGTTCTTTGATTCAAAGAGAAGAATAAAGGTTTTGTTTAGGATTTGCGAAGGTTTTTTCTGTTTCCTTTTATCTCTTTGATAATTCTTTCTCTCTCCAAAAGCCATCCCCCTGAACGTGTGATGGAGCCACCTATTTAAAGACGGGTTTGTTGTGGTTTTGGGGGGGAAACAAATGGGATTTGAACAATTTTTGGCATCCTGTTCCATTGCTTTTTGATCATAATTTTCGTATGCTAGTTTGGTACAATTATGGGATGCAAGTATGGACTGAATTAGCTGTTGGTTATAGGACTGTGCTGTAGCAGTGCAACAGGTTGTATGAACGAGGTTTTGGGATTTGGTGATGTTCTGACCGAAGCATTGAACATAGCCTTCATATTCTAAGGTGTTGCCTTGTTCTTGAAGCAAGTATGGTGGTTAGAAGCTTTTATTCGTGTCTAAGATGGATTTGTAAGCATGAATTAAGGAAAAGTACCCTCAGAGGCAAAAGCAAAGCATGGGCGTAGCATAACCTTGTACAAAAGTTTGTCTTTCAAGGACAGCAATGGTACTTCTATCTCACATGTGGGGAAATCCTTTGGAGAAAAACTCAAAAGTGGTTGTGAGCATAAAATGATGATGAGATTTATCAAACTAGAAATCCTGCGACATGATATTGTGCATCATAGCTTAATTTTGGGCAAGAAGTTCAGCATTAGCGCAACTTAGAACAAACATCCAACTTCTGATCCCTGACTCCCTTTTCTCCAACATGTTTTATAGGAGTTCTCAGAGTTTCCTAAAATCTTGTAACACGCTTGGTAAATCCTCTTTAAATTGCTCTTGCAAATTCTGACTGGACCTACATGAAAACTGGCCCAGAAGTTCTAACCAAATCATGTTTTGAAAGGTCCAGAATTTGCTGAAAGCTTTAGTTTCATGGACGTTTCTTCAAGGATTTGTAGCTTGAAATCCCAACATATCTAGGAGAAGTTTTGTTCTGCAATGTTTGATATCTCATTGAGATCTACAACTCTTATGTTAGAAGTTCTTCCAGAATCAACTTCCATCATGGTGATAATATGATCAGATGTTCTGAGCTTGTCATATTTCTTAAACACTTAGAAAAATTCTAAGTATTTAGAATTTGGACTTTTCCAAAGTAATTTTGACTTTTGAATTTCTTGATGAAATAAACTTCATATTTCAACATGTCTTGATTAAATATGATTCTTGAAACTTGATTTTGATTCAAAAGTCAAAGTTTTACTTTTCAGTATGCAAATGTCCATTTTGCCCCTTGTGAATGACTTTCTTGAAAAATTTGCAATTCAAGGCTTGGGATTGGATGGAAGAAAACCTGAGGGTCCAAGGTGATCCTTTGAGAAATGAGAGGGAAAATTTTGGGGTACAATAACTGCCCCTGTTCAATCTTCTTACACCTGAAGAGTTAGATTGGTAAAACTGTCATTCGTGACTTGAAGGTGGAAGATGATTGAAAACTAGAGTGCCCAGAAATTTGCCCTTGATGACGTTGTGGTTGATTGTATAGGGAATTGGCTTAAAGATTCCATTTGGAGAAATGATGGACAATTGTTAGAGATGGGCTTATAGATGCCATCCATAGGTGATTTTATCTGGACTGTATTTGAGTGACAGAATGACATCTAAATCAAGATCGTATCTGGATTGTATTTGAATGAGTGACAGAATGACATACGAATATGGATCGTATCTAGATTGTATTTGAATGAGTGACATAATGACATCCGAATCTGGATCGTATCTGGACTGTATTTGAATGAGTCACAGAATGACATCCGAATCTGGATTGTATCTGGACTGTATTTGAATAAGTGACAGAATGACATCCGAATCTGGATCGTATTTGGACTGTATCTGAAAGCTGAATCTGAATGAGTATCAGGATGGCATCCGTATCTGGAGCGTATCTGAAAGATGAATATGAATGAGTATTAGGATGGCACCCGTATTTGGAGCGTATCTGAAAGTTGTATCTGAAAGCTAAATCTGAATGAATATAAGGATGGCATCTATATTTGGACCGTATCTAAACTATGTCTGAAAGTTGAATCTGAATGAGTGTCAGGATGGCATCTGTATCTTGAGCGTATCTGAACTGTATCTGAAAACTCGGTAGGATGATGAAGGAATCTTGGATGATTACTACCTCAGCAGGATGATGAAGGAATCTTGGATGATTACTACCTCAACATAATGATGAAGGAATTTTGGACGATTACTACCTCATCAAAATGATGAAGGGATCTTGGACGATTACTACCTCAGCAGAATGATGAAGGAATCTTGGTCGATTACTACCTCAGCAGGACTATGAAGGAATCTTAGCAATTACTACCTCAGCGGGATGAAGTAATTTTGGACGATTACTACCTCAGTAGGATGATGAAGGAATCTTGGACGATTACTACCTCAGCAGAATGATGAACTTTATCTGCTGATTGGTCTTTCCTGAAAAGGTAAAGAGTTAGTTGTATGCAATGTCATGATGTATGCATTGTGTAATTATGTTCTCAAAATAAATGAGATTTGTGTTATATGTATCTTGTATGCATATGCTATGAATGTTGTTGAAATGTAATTTTGTCTTGGAGAATAAATCCTTGACAAGCACTGGGGAGTTATTAAATCCCGGATTGCTGTTGAAGGGTAAGTGTGTCTTCAAACTTTGCTTGGAATGTTTCCACTGAGGATCCATGTTTTTTTAAGGAGAACTCCGTTATGGAAAGTTGAAAACTCTGTGGAGATTTTTGATTCCTGCTTGGGGAAAAAGTTTTCGGAGATTGAAACTCTGCCTGGGAGTCATCCCATGAGAAGAATTTTGGGGAGATTTGTCACTTCCCCTAGTAGCGAGTGTTTGTGGCACTGTCAGGAAATGTTTGACAGTACGTAACACTTTGCTGAGATTGGCGTTCAATGCCCCAAGTAATGGAGATGAAGTCCTTCTCGTGGTTATTCAGCATTTCTTGAGAGATTTCTTGGAATCTTGACAGGACTTCCCCAGGTGTGCTGGA
Organism: Vicia faba; assembly: GCA_948472305.1. NCBI lineage: Eukaryota > Viridiplantae > Streptophyta > Magnoliopsida > Fabales > Fabaceae > Vicia > Vicia faba. The sequence goes on along the minus strand of OX451735.1, from coordinate 467,269,077 downwards.
TAGTGACATGTCATGTCGTGCCCCTTTGATCAACCGAGATTTTTCATTAGAAGTATCTTCCCATTTGAAGTGATTTTGTTCACCAAGAGAGATTTCGTTCATCGGATATTTTTTGTGTGAATTTCTCTACTGTTAAACAAATAGCCATATGCAAACAACGATATTTAAATAATGCAAATTTTATGCTTGTCTTGAAGTTTTTAAAATGCGTTTTAGCAAGTAAAGAAATTTCGTAAGAAAAATTCGACTCAGGGTTTTGAGTAAAGCCTTACAGGAGTCAGGATACCTTTTGTAACAGTATGCTTTCGAACTAACCCATGCTTCAATTAGGACTTTTGAAGGGTTGTAACGTGGCTTGGTTCACAGTTTAAGAAACAAAGGATAAAGGCTCAAAGTGTATTTGTACCCGCCTGTTCTTCGTGATGTTCTTCGGTCCTAAACTCAGCTAATTGTACGTTTGAACTCCAATTGAGTATGGAATGACATTTTGGTGATGGTTCAGACAAGTTAATTTTATCGGAAGGCATTCATTTTTTTTGCAACCTTTTTCATGTTGTTGAGGATTTGTAGTGACCTCTTTTTGATTTGTTATCCCTGATTTTTGCCTGACTGTCCTTGTTTTGAGATTATAGTCAGCCGAATGCCCCAATTTTCTTAAGTCTCCTTTGTAGGTTTTGACTTAGTGGGCTTTTCTTTTTGAGAGATAATGACTGCCTATGTGATAGGGAACCACCGCCGTCTTTTGATTCCAGAGGAATGTTTTGATGTCATTTGTTGTATTGCGAGATGAGAGTTTGCAGCTAAACGCGCGTTTGAATCAACTGAGAGACTACCCTGCCCCGGGTTTTAATTAAAGGTTTCAAATTGTGCACAAAAAAACTTCTAATTCTTTGGCTCGGAGAGGTTGACTAGGGATTATCTTCCTTGTAACTCCAGTGTTTAGGATTTGAAATAACGCATGTACATCGTGAGCAAGGTCTGTCCAAAAGCATACTGCATGAGATTAAGGCATGGTTATCGTCATCCTCCCTCTAAAGGCTTGTAAATTTTAGAAAGAGTTGAGGGTAAAAAGCATAGTTTAAATATAGAGAAAACGAACGGATGAATTCAAGACAAACGTATGCAATGCATTAATGAAACAAAGTTTGACATTAATAGATAATTATTTGAATAACAAAAGAGATTACAACTTAAAAATTCAAATGAACAAAAGCTTTCAATGATTCATCATAGGAGCAATGATTATGTTTGGAGTCTCCGGAGGGTCAAACTCGATCTCCTTAGCATCAATCATGTCTTGGACCTTGTTTTTCAGAGCCCAATAGTTGTTTGTGTCGTGTCCCAAACTATCAGAGTGGTATGTACACCTTTCATTGGGATGATAGGTAGAAGCGGAAGTATTTGGGTTCCGGAGAGGAGCCTTTAACGTAATCAACTCTGCCTTCAACATGTGTTGTAGCGCTTGAGCCAGTGACATGTTGATCTTAGTGAGTTGTCTTTTAGGCGCGACCTCCTTACGCAAATGCCCCTGTATTTTTTGAGTAGGCGTAGGATTAGAGATCAAGATTGCTCCTACGTGTTGGTCATGACGAGTCTTTTGACCATACACAGCATTGGACTCTTTCTTCCCATTGTATGGCTTTTTTTGAGCATCAGAAGGTGTAGCTCGTTGGATCTTTCCACTTTTGATGCCAGTTTCGACTCTTTCGCCAGTCAGTATTAGCTCGGTGAACCCGGCCGAGGAACTTCCGATTAGGTGTTTGAAGAAAGATCATATCAAAGTTCCCATGAATATGTCAATCAGCTCCCTGTCAGTTAACGGGGGTTGCACCCTACCAGCCAGAACTTTCCATTTTTGAGTGTATCCTTTGACGTTCTCATTGGAATCCATGGTCATGTTCTGTAATTGCACACGAGTTGGTGTAAGATCAGCGTTGTACTGGTACTGCTTGTAGAAAGCAACAGCTAAATCCTCCCAGGTGTGGACGCGAGAACTCTCCAATTGATAGAACCATTCAAGTTGAGTCCCTACCAGGCTCTCTTAGAAGAAATGGATCCAAAGCTTCAAATCAATTGTGTATGGTTGAATCTTGCGGACATAAGACTTTAAGTGCATCTTAGGGCAAAAGACTCCATCGTACAGGGCAAAAGTAGGGATTTTTAACTTTGGCGGGATGACCACTCCAGAAACCAAACCCATGTCTCCTAAATCCAAGCCAGGTATCTGCTGAATTTCCATAGCAATGAGGCGATCCTCCAACTGTTTGTACTTGTCATCAGCGGGAGGATATTGTTCCTCAAAGTAGTCAGCTTCGACTTCATCAATCTCCAGACTATTGTCTTCTTCATGACTATCCCCCATGTTGGATGGAGTTGGAAGATCTAGAGCTCCCTTGACTAGTCCTTTAAGTCTTCTTCTCAGGTTCATGACACCTACTGACTTCTTAGACTTTTTCTTCTTGTCTTGGAGAAGAAGAGTCTTTAGGTCCTCTTACCCCTTAGCCATGGTCAGGAACATTTGTTGGAATTGAGCATTTTGAGCTTGGAGATCTTTCACCATTTGTTCCATATCCATCTTACTGAAATAAACAACAGGAATATAAGGAGACCTGTATGGGAGAAACCTGTCATGATATGTGGATGCATGTTTTCAAGGATCTCGCGGGGTGAGTAGTCACTTACAGTTTTAATTGAAAAACTTTGTATCGGTGGATGTCCTTCCACGAGAATTAAGCTAACCATGTCGAGTGGGTTATAGCCCTTGACTCAAGTTTGTTGTACTTGATCCTTGACGGTGTTTGGTTAAAGGAAAATAAATCCTCTTACCCTTTGATAGACGTCTGGTTCAATGTAACCCTGCATCAAAGGCCCTTGAGATCCTTGAAACAGTAATTGGAAATGCTATGGTATGATGTTATGCAAAGTAAGCAAGTTTATATACAAATAATCATATACACACAAAGCAGACAAGTCCTTAGGTTCAGGCTTGCATGGAGTTTGTAGGTAAGTACCCTCTTGATGTTTTGGTTGGCTCAAACCTGTCCTAGTAATAGTAATCGGGTTCTAAGGGGTCTTAATATTCCTGATCTTTCCCACAAACATCATTCTGATTGGCAACTGAATTGCCACCAAACAAAGCTCGGGAGTCAAATCTCAATGAGTGTAGTATCGAGTATCAACCAACTTTGGACTACACCAAAACCGGTCATCTCACTACGTCCTAATAGCCAAGTTGGTCAAGTAAAGGTTCTAAGAGTCAGTTAGTGCTTCATGAAATCACTTAGCGGCCCCGTATTCTCCTTGACTACTCAAGGGCTACCGGTACTGTGATACGGTGGCAGAACTGACTGTTTAATACTGGTTTACGTTTTTCATTTTTTGTTCGCAAAATGTCGCGGTAAGCAAGAGTCGCCACTGACTTTTATTTCATCCAATCATGGAAAAGGAAAAAGAACAGAAAAAACCCTTTTTCGAGATATTCTGAGTACGGGGGGTAGATTATCGAAAGGGAAGGTGTTAGCACCCTTTCTATCCATAGTTATATACGGACTCTTAGGTACTTGCTCATTTTTCAAATTGCTTGTGTGTGTTTGTCTTGAAAATGTTTTTACTTCGTGAGAACCCTTGTATCAGTCCTCAAGGATGTGACGAAGTTTGTTTTGAAAATTTGTCTTGAAAAGTGTTTGTGTGAAAAAGTCTGTTTCCTTTAGACGCCGCTATCCCACTATTAAGGAGTAGGTAGCACCGTCATTGGAGTCGTAAGGGACATTCGAAAGGGACAAGTACAATCACTAAAGAAATAGTTAGAAAACTTTAGTAGTAACCCTAGAGTCTTAAGATCTTTCCGAGGCAGCATTTCCGAGGCAACATTTTGATCTTTTAGACTGGAGGGCAACCACTAAAATATCCTATGCTTAATGACTGTTTACTGAAGGCAACCGAAGTGAGGTAAACCTAGGAATGGACATGTGCATATGATTTGTTTCAGTTATTTAATCTTTGCACATTAGGTGATCTACTGTTTTAAATTTCAAGCATTCTTTCCATACAATCCTATTAGCCATACATCTAGACAGTTAAAGATTGCAGAAATTAAAAGTGCGAGGAAATCAAACCTAGCTATTACAAGGCTTCAGGGAGTAGGATTAATTACATAACCAAAAATCGGGGATTTAAACAGTAAATAAAAACCCTAAGTTAACTATTACAAACCCTGAACAGTTACGAAATAATGGAAAAAATTAATTAACAAGCGCGCGGCGAATTATATACGAGGACGGTAATTAATAATCTAAACCCTAGTTGGGAGAGAAAAATATTTATGTTCTTGTGAATTTTTATTTAAGAAAACATTTAATTGCAAATTAATTAAACCTAATTTCTAATTGTTTTTAAATTATGAAAGAAATTAAATTAACCTAATTTTCTAATTAACCTAATTAATTAAAGGAATACATATTTATGAGAAAAAATGATTTTTGATGTATTTTTTGAAGAAAATCAATTTAATTAAGCATAATCTCAAACCCTAATTCTAATTGTTTTTAAATTATGAAATAAATTAAAGTTTCCCTAAATTAATTAAAGTAATTAATTTAAAAAATATTTATTAAGAAAATAAATCTTTTTTGTGATATTTGATTTGTTAATTTAATAATAATGATTTTTTGTATTAATTTAAAAAGAAAAGAAATAAAGAAAAGAAATTAAAGAAAGATAGTAAAAATAACCAAATGGGCCTGCTATTAGCAATTCTGGAGGGTGGAAATTAAAAATTCTTTGGCCCAATAAGCTTCCAAGCCCAGTCAACCTTTGGATCTGGTGTAGCATTGACTTGCACGTGTACCATGGGAATTCACATGAGAGGCGTTAGATCTGGCCAGCTGGACATCCAGTGGACAGGCGTTGAGGGTGTATGGAAGGCGTGTGAGGGAGTATTGTATTGGATCTGCAAATATAAAACAAGAAAATGCATTTTGTTGGGACCTGGGATCGAACCCAGGTCCTTGTACTCCCTACCAACGATGTGTTGCCAACTGAGCTGCGTTGTTAACATGTTAACGTAATAAAAACAAAACATAATATAAGGAAAATAAAAGAAGCTGGTTCCAAACGCGCGAAATTCAAACAGGCGAATGGTTGGCTGACACACATTGTCTTCTTCCCTTTCTCCGTCGCCTTAGGCCTGTAACTTTTACCTACAGACATTTGTTTGTAGGTATAACCCTGATACATTCAAAAATCACATACACGCAATATAAATTCCAATGGAGACCATGGATCAACTGGGTGTGAAGCCCTGACCACCATGATATCCATCATTAGGCCTAATTTTGCTTAAATCACAAAACCCCAAATTGGAGCATGAAACCCTAGCAATGGCAAAAGCTTTTTCCTGCACTATAACTTAAATCAAACTATCCAGAAACATTGAAAACATGATGATGAACACAAATATATGGGTAAAATACATTTATAATGCGTAAATCATAGAAATCGAATTTGAGTTCTTAGTGCAAACCGTGATGCTTTTGGGGACGATTTCTGGATGCTTTGAGGCTTGCAAATGATGTTGTTAGCTTCCTGGGATGTCCAGGAATCGATTGCTATGCTTGGAACTCCTTGAGGATGGCTCTAAGATGGATTTTGATATCCCACTTTTGTCCAAATTTTTTAGTTTCCTTCTTGCTGTTTCACGGCTCCAATCCTAGTGTTTTTGATCTGGAATTATTATGCACTTATAGTAGACTGAATTAGGTCAACAAAATTGTATCATATCTTTGAGAATTATGAAAATTGGATTTGATTTGCTTCATGTATGATATCTTTCTAAAACAAGCTTCAATCAAATATTTTTCAACCCTAATGAGCATTGCACGAATTGATCATCATGCTAGCTGTATATGGACTCCAAATGTGCACAAAAATCTCAAGATTTGATTTGTTTACATTATTTTACCATTTAATTTGATTTATTTTGATTTAAATGAATAAAAAATCAAAATAAATGATAAAAATAATAAAATAATAGGTGAATGAGCTCAGGGGTCGTAGGTCCTATTAGAAACATGTTTCAAGCAAGAAAACATGGGCCCCTTTGGAAAAAATGCAAATTTGATCAATGTTGACTTTTGACAATTTTCCAAAAATGGCCAACTTTGACAATGCACAATGTTGTACCCCAAAATTTACCCTCCCATTTTCTTCAAGATTTGCCAAGATCAAGGTTCAAAATCTCTCAAGGGTTGCACAGTTCAATGGCCTCCTAACAGTCAAAAACTAGGGTTTTGGTTCTAGCAAAGAAATTGAAGTTTTCAAGGGTCCAAACAAGTCCCACATGCCTACAAACATGGTCAAGCATCCTTATGTCAAGTTTCAAGACTCATAGCACAAGATTGCACAGTCAAAAAACCCTAATTGCCCAACAGTCAACTGCAGGGGCAAAATGGTCATTTGACAGTCAAAAGTCAAAATATTTGGTCAACATCTTATTTTGAAGCCACAAACATCATTTGATCAATTCTTGATCATGATTCTCAAGGCATGGCTCAAAAAGTCTCAAGATGCAAAAGTTTCTATTTTTGGACAGTTGAAAAAGCCAACTGTAACTTGACCAAGGCATAACTTCCACATGGTTTATCAGAAAAATTCCATCCAAAGCTCATTTTGAAGAGAATGACATTTCCTACAACTCATCTTCACACTTCAAGTCCAAGAAATGCTCTCACAAAAAGTTATCAATCTCAACATTATAGGTCATTTTCAAAAGTCAACAAAAAGGTACTTTAAGTCCAAGACCATAACTTGAGATTGGTAAATCAAAATGATATGGGACCAAAGGAATTGGTTATAGGACTTCAAGACCTTTCCAAAATGTCCAAGAACATGATCAAAGCTTAAAAATTGAGCAAGATATGCCTTGTGGAAGTTGGGAAATTTTTGGGAATTTTGAAAAGTCAACTTTGCTTCAAATGCCTCAAAATTGCTAATGGGCCACAATTTCTTCCAAGAATCATCACCCAAAGGCTATGCACGACCCATTGACTTTAAAGGGAGTTATTTTATCATTTTTTATTAATTATTTGAATTATTATTATTATTAGTTCATTTAATTAAAATAAAATATGACAAAAATAGCAAATCATGTTTTCCAAACCTTTTTGTGCAGCATATCCACTTATCATGACCTCAATATTTCGTGCATACTCAAAAAGGCAAGAATTGGCAATGATTGGCATCAAAAAGGAATGAAAAAGATTGAAAAAGATTCATGAAAATCACAAATTCAAGAACATTGATTGAATGGATTTTGGACTTGTTTTGTGAACCTAATTCACTCCACATATAAGCAGAAACACAACCTAATCAAAAGAACAAGCAAGCTGCGCCTCAGACCAAGAAACAACTTTGCATTTTCTCTCAAAAAATTGAAAATTGAAAACACACATAGAGCACGTTTCAAGGCCTAAGAAGCATTCCAATAGCTTGCTTACACATCCAGGAATCTTTTCCAATCAAAATCACATCCCCATACATCCAGAATTGGTAGAAACACGTTACCCTGTTCATGAACTTTTGCATATTCGTATTTTGATTTGCACGCATTTTCCATACATTCTAATGATTGTTTTACACTAACATGATCATGCTGAAGCTAATGGTGCCATTGAATTGAATTAATCTTGCCTGTATAGAAAGTTGCCATGGAAATTTTTTAGGGTTTCAGGAGCTTGAAATTAGGGACTTCTTCATGAGGAAAAATTAGGCAACGAGACCTATGCCATTGGAATCAGAACTTCCTGACGATTCAAAACCACACCTCGCGCCCAATTTATCATTGCCCATTGCTTAATCGCTATTATTCGCTATGCTGTTTAGTGGGGGTTTAAAACCCCCGCTACTTGTTTGGTATTTTCAGGGATAATGAAGAAGAAGCTTGGCGTGTCACTTAGTGGTTGGTGCATTCAAATCATTGGCGCGCTTTTTTCCTTGTCCAGCATAATATGTGTTTCTCTCTCATATTAATCACGTTCCATTTACATGACAAACGCGCTCCACAACTCACTTGGCAAAGGATGTACTTGGTAAACATTGGGACCTGGGTTCGATTCCCAGGTCCCCCACTTTATTCAATAATTTTTCTTGTAATACATTCCTGTGCAGTGTATTCCCAAGGGAGCATCATACAACCTCACCATCTAAGCTGCCACGCGCCAAGGAGATCCATCCAATGGCCAGATCACGCAGTCCACCATATACCCTCAGTCAACCATGTGCAGACGCGCTGGAAAAGTCAAAGGGACCCTGACTTATTGGGCCAAGATTGCTTGCAAACACCTCCAAATTGGGCAGACACCCCCCAAAGTTTGTATATTCTATTAATTTCTTTTCTTCTCTTTTCTTTTTTTTATTTTATTCTTTTGATCACTTTCATTTAATTTATTTCAAATATAATTTTCATAATGCAAAAATACAAAAAAATCAGAAAGTCAAAAATAAAATATGTTTATTATTTAATTCACTAATATTTTATTTTGTAAATAAACTTAATAATCAATTTAGTTTTAATTTTAAGTTTTTAACTTTAATGCTTTTTCTTAGACAATTAAAAAATATAAAAACAAGTCTTTTAGCATTTTTTATTCTTAATAAATAACCTTTTTTTCCTTATCACTATTAATTATTAATCATTTTTGTAAATAAATTATAATTAATTAATTAGGGTTAAATTAGGTCAAACTTAAACATTTTCTTTAATAATTAAAAGCAAACTAGAATTAGGGTTTTATTTAATTTTTAATTTTAATCCATTTTCTTTATTTTCATTTAATACCAAAAACAAAAAAAATAACTTCTTTTTCTTTAATCATTAATTCACTTCTAATTTCATATTTAATTCCTTTAAAGGGTCCAACGCCCTCGCACCTCCGAATATATTTTTTCTTCGCGCATCTATTTTTATTTCTTTTATGAATGTAATGTATTTGCCCCAAAGCCTTGTAATAGATAATTAGGATGTTTACTTTCCGTACTTTCATGCAAATCGGGTCTTGGTTTAATTTGGCGTTGTAGACCCGCGCCTTGTAATAGCGTAGGACCTTTATTTTCCGCACTTTAAATTCCGCACCTTTAAATTGCTAACTATCACATGAAAGAATGTATGCCCAAATAAAAACAATGCGTAGAACACTCAATGCATGATCAAGACAAATATAACTGAAAATGACACACAAATCACACACCACTCCTAGGGTATGCCTCACTGTTGCCTTGCCCCTCGAAACGTGGTCGTCGAGTAGAGGACGTTTTAGCAAGTCCTCATGTCCATGAACATGGCATGGGGGTAGCTTCTAAGGTGTCTTCCTATTGCTCTGGTGACCATACTGTCCCTAATCCTCGAATTCACCCGAACACCTCCAACGGTGGTGCTACCTACCTCTCAATGGTGGGATGGCACTACCTTAAGGACATTTACACAGACTAATTCCTTATGGTAGGTAGATGACTCGTAGACACTTGCTCTAATTCAAAACAAATCAAAACTTCTTTTCACACCGACACTTTGCAAAAAGCTTTCAAAAACAACTTTTCAAACACTCTTGAGGACTGATACAAGAGTCGAACTGAAATTTTAAACGAAACTTTTTCAAACCCACTCACCTTGAAAAGCAAACAAACATTTTGAAAACACAAATGAGCAAGTATCTAAGAGCCCATGGATAACCATGGATAGAAAGGGTGCTAACACCTTCCCTTTCTATAAATCTACCTCCCGAACCGAGAACTAATCTCAATAAGGAATTTTTATGTGCTTTTGTCCTTTCCATGTTGGAGAAAATAAAAGACGGTGGCGACTCTTGCTTCCGCGACATTTCGCGAACCAGCGTTAAACAGTCAGTTCCAGATCCACCGATCACAGAACTGGCGACTCTGCTGGGGACATACTTAAAGTGAGGTGTACCTTAGGATAGTTCATAACTGTGTTTTCAATTGCTTTGACTTGTTTGCATTATTATTGTGGGACTGTCTTGGGAGTTCTATAGATCCTAACCCGGATCTGGGGATACCTTCTTAGAAAGTAGCAACAAGGCTGTGAGGGAATTGTGCGGGGTATACCGACATGGTTGAAACAGTATGCTACGTTGATGTGTACCGGTAACCCTTGAGTTCAGTCAAGGAGAGTACGGGGCCTCCGCGTTGTGTCGTGAAGCATCAACTGACCTTAGGAACCTTAATTGAACTATCTTGGCCTCTTTAGGGTAGTGAGATAACTGACTTTGGTGCAGTCCGAGGTTGGTTGATACTCGATACTACACTCAATTGAGGGTTGCTTTCCTGGAATATTTCGGTCGCCAGTTCAGTGGCTAAATCGAAACGATGAACAATGAAAGCAATCCAGGGATATTGGGACCCTTAGAACCCGGTTACTTCTGATAGGACAGGTTGAGCCCACCAACTTAAAGAGGGTAATACCCAGACCCCATGCAGGCCTAAACTCTAAGGGCTTATCTTGTGTGACTTGTGTGCCTTATCATGTTTACCTTTGTAAATATTTGTGGTGTGTTTAATCATAGCATCATGACATCATCCAGCATCATATCCATTGACTAACCATTTCAGGGGTTCGAATCTTCATCTTTGTCCTTGTTTTGTAGGACATGGAAACTGTTCGCAGGAAGACAATTCAGATTAGCCTTGTAAGGATCCCTCCTCAGCTTAAGGAGCTTATATCCAGGATTCCTGAGAGCTCTTCATTCAGTGAAAGACATGGAAGACTCATCAGCTTGGTCAACACCAACATTGAGGAAGATATGATAAAGGTCTTGTTCCAGTTCTTTGACCCTCTGCATCACTGTTTCACTTTCCTGGATTATCAACTGGTACCTACATTGGAAGAGTTCCCCTGGCTTCTGAAGATCCCTATCCTTGATCAACTACCCTACAACGGTACGGAAAAGGAACCCAAGCTTGAAGAGATTGCTAAGGCCTTACACCTACAATCATCTGACCTCAAGGGACATTGGGAAGTTAGAAGTGGCATCAAAGGGTTCTTAGTCAGGTTTCTGTTTGAAAAGGCCCAGGAATGTTGGAACTCCCTTGACTTACAAGCTTTTGAAGAAGTTGTGGCCCTCCTTGTCTATGGTTTGGTGTTGTTCCCTAACCCAGATCAGCTTATAGATATCAGTGTTGTCCAGATCTTCATGTCCAGGAATCCTATACCTACGTTGCTAGGGGACATCCTTCACTCATGTTACACTCGAACCATGAGAAAAAGGGGTGTTCTTATGTGTTGTACTCCTCTCCTGGGAAGGTGGTTTATTTCGCACCTTCCACAATCAGTTTTGAAGAACGAGCGGGGTTTGAGATGGTCACAACGATTGATGACTCTTACACATGCTGATATACATTGGTGCCCTCGGTCCAGAGAGGATGTCACTATCATTGATTGTTGCAGGGTGTACCCTAATGTTCCTTTACTTAGAATCAGAGGAGGTATTACTTACAACCCATGCTTGGCTTGGAGACAGTTTGGTTATGCTCGGAGGGATGGCCCTCATGACATGTTAATTCCTGACGTAGTTTTTGATTTCGACAACGATGCACAAGGACTTCGCTAGAGATTTATCAGAGCTTGGAGGATGCCAAGTAGGATAGACAGCAAGACCCTGGGGCACTAGAATTCCATCCCATTGGAACCTTATCTCAAGTGGGTACGAGCCCGCTCCCAGAAGTTAGTAATGCCTTATCCTCATGTGCTCCCTGTGATCAAAGAGCCAGTCTTGGAGGGAGAGGTGTCCTACACCATTCAACATCCTGACATGCCCACATCCTGGGAAGAGATGCAGAAGAGCTAGATCCAGCTTAAGGAAGAACGGAATTCTCTTGAGACCAGTCTACATGCTAGTGAAAAGAAGGTCTTGGAGCTTACCCGCCTATTGCACGAGGAGAGGAATCTCAACACCTACATTGCTCCAAAGAGGATGCGTAGTGTCTTCTGGGATTGATTCATTTTTGTAATGTTGTGCCCATGAGGCTTCGATGTACTGAACAATTATTTCCTTAATGATAACGTGTGTTCCTTTTTGTCTACAACAAATTTGAATGTTCGAACCCTTGAATGCATTGCATAAACACATATCATTCATCATGTGCATAGCAGGTACTCTTCTTTTCAGGTTGCTTACTGTTCTTCGCTGTTTATTTCAGCATCATGAACCCGGAATCATCAACCGAGATGTCTATCAAGGCCCTTCAGGCGCAGAATGCACAAATTCAGGAGCTGGTCATGGGTTTGGCTCAAGGTCAAGAAGAGTTGAAGGCTTTTCTCCTGAAGAAGGAGAAGAAGAAGAAGAAGAGAACTGTTCTTTTCAACTCGGGCCGGAGGTTTGGTAATACTCTGCAGAATGAGGAAGCTGGTTCTTCTGTAGGCAAAGACAGTCCCCAAGGGGGAAAGGCTCCAAGTCCAGTAGTCTCTGATAACGAGACTGATTTTAATGAGGAACAGTATCCTCCTGCTGAAGACCGGTACAAGCAGTTGGAAGACAGACTGAATGCCATGGAGATCCAACAAGTGCCTGGGCTGGATTTCGGAGACTTGGGCTTATCTACTGGTGTGATCATTCCTCACAAGTTTAAGGCACCACCTTTCACCAAGTATGACGGGGCGTCTTGCCCCAATCTACACCTCAGATCTTATGTGCTGAAGATTCAACCGTACACAGTGGACAAGAACTTGTGGATCCACTTCTTCCAGGAGAGTCTTTCAGGGACTCATCTCGAATGGTTCTATCAGCTGGATGGGACCAAAGTTCGTAACTGGGAGGAGTTGGCTACTGCTTTTTACAAGCAGTATCAATATAATGCCGACCTTGCTCCTACACATACCCAACTCCAGGGTATGACGCTAGGATCAAGCGAAGGTTTTAAAGAGTATGCACAGAAGTGGAGGGACCTGGCTGGCAGGGTGCAGCCTCCGTTAACAGACCGTGAGCTGGTGGATATGTTCTTGGGGACCCTATCTGGGCCATTTTTCAATCATCTTATCGGTAATTCATCTGCAGGGTTCACTGACCTTATTCTGACTGGGGAGAGGATAGAGGCTGGAATGAAGTCCGGTAAAATTCAGAAAGGTGCGTCTTCGAGTTCTGAGAAGAAACCTTTTAAGAAGGAGGCCAGTGCTGTGTATGGGCCTAGAAGACATGATAAACCAGAACGCCACCAATCTGTCAACGCGGTGGTGATTGCTAAGCCTGTTGCCGCTCCTCGGCAAACCAATCAACAAAGGGCTGAGAGACCCAGAAGAGAGTTTACCCGGCTGAGTATGACCCTATCACAAATCTTGCCACAGTTGCTATCCACCAACTTGGTGACTGTCAGAGAGGCCCCGAAGGTTGTGAATACTGCCTCTCCAAAGTATAATCCAAATGCCCGCTGTGCTTATCACTCCGATAGCCCGGGGCATTCCACTGATGATTGCTGGGCCTTAAGGAACAAAGTGCAGGACCTTATTGATGCCAAGGAGGTACAGTTTGAGGCACCTGAGAAGCCCAATGTGGTGACTGCTCCCATGCCTAACCATGGAGTGAATGCTATCTTGGATGATGATGAAGTGGAAGAGTCAGAGTTCGATAGCTGGATCTACCCGACGACTGACGGTGGACCTAACAATTGGATTGCAAAGGACAGCCTACCTGTTACTTTTGTTATGGAGTAATGAATTCCTTTGTTTTTGTTATTTGTAATAAACAATGAATTAAAACTCTATGGCTCGGTGTCTTACCCGGGGCACCGTGGCTTCATTTGTGAGGGCATATTAATTGTCATTTCATATATCATGAATAAAGACCTTGGATGTTTTCTCGCACTTCAAATCTTATGCTCTTTTTCTTTCTTTGCTTTCTTTATATATTGCAAAACAGTTGTATTTACACACACTCACCCATACAGGTTTCAATCCACTCTGGATCTCACTGGTAACGACTCTGCTACTGCCAGTTATGACTTCGAAAATCCGATCAACTTAGCCGAAGACGAAGGTGAAGATGATTGTGAAGTGCCTGGCGAGCTTGCAAGACTGTTACTCTAGGAAGAGAGGGAAATTCAACCACATGAAGAGCCAGTGGAAACAATAAATCTGGGTACTGAGACGGACAGAAAGGAAGTTAAGATTGGTGCCAACCCAGAGCTCAGCGTGAAGCAACGGTTGACTCAGATGTTACATAATTATGTGGAAATCTTTGCCTGGTCCTACGAAGACATGCCTGGGTTGGATACCGACATTGTGGTCCATCACTTGCCTACCAAGAAAGACTGCCCTCCGGTTAAGCAGAAGGTCCGCCGTATGCGTCCAGAGATGTCTGAGAAGATCAAAGCTGAGGTTATGAAGCAATTCGAGGCCGGGTTTCTTGCAGTGACTTCTTACCCTCAATGGGTTGCTAATGTGGTACCGGTACCAAAGAAAGATGGAAAGGTCAGAATGTGCGTCGACTACAGGGATCTGAACAGGGCCAGCCCCAAGGATGACTTCCCTCTACCCCACATTGATGTCCTTGTTGACAATACTGCTCAGCATAAGGTGTTTTCCTTCATGGATGGTTTTTCAGGGTATAATCAGATCAAGATGGCTCCTGAAGACATGGAGAAAACTACCTTCGTTACTCAGTGGGGCACCTTCTACTACAAGGTCATGCCTTTTGGACTGAAAAATGCTGGGGCAACCTACCAACGTGCCATGGTTGCTTTATTTCATGACATGATCCATCATGAGATAGAAGTGTATGTCGACGACATGATTGCAAGGTCCCAAACTGAGGAGGAACACCTTGACCATCTGCAGAAGTTGTTTGACCGTCTGAAACTGTACAAGCTGAGGTTGAACCCGAATAAGTGCACCTTCGGGGTAAGATCTGGAAAATTGCTAGGCTTCGTTGTAAGTGATAAGGGTATTCAAGTGGACCCTGCCAAGGTTAAAGCCATTCAAGAGATGCCAGTTCCTAAGACAGAGAAAGAGGTCAGAGGATTTTTAGGACGCCTGAATTACATTGCTCGATTCATCTCGCATCTAACTGCTACCTGTGAGCCAATCTTCAAGCTGCTGAAGAAAGAACAGGTAGTACGTTGGAATGATGAATGTCAGGCCGCCTTTGACAGAATCAAAGAGTATCTCCAAGAACCACCCATTCTTATGCCGCCGGTGGAAGGGAGACCTCTGATATTATACCTGACAGTACTTGACAACTCAATGGGGTGTGTGTTAGGGAAGCATGACGAGTCTGGCCGAAAAGAGCATGCCATTTATTACCTTAGCAAAAAGTTTACCGACTGTGAGACCCGATACTCACTACTTGAGAAAACTTGTTGCGCTTTGGTATGGGCTGCTCGCCGGCTGAGACAGTATATGTGTGATACGGTGGGAGAACTGACTATGGTTTTGCGTTTGTTTTCGCAAATGTTTCGGTTGAGCAAGAGTCGCCACCGACTTTTTATTTTACCCTAAGGAAAGGTTTAAAAAGCACAGCAAAAACCTTTGAGATTTTTCTTGGGTTCGGGGAGTAGATTATAGAAAGGGAAGGTATTAGCACCCTTTCTATCCATGGTTATCCATGGGCTCTTAGGTACTTGCTTAGATCAACTTGCCTTGGTTTTCAATTGTTTTGAAATGGTGCTTGGTGTGTGGTTTTGAAAATGTTTTAAAAAGATGCCTTGTATAGGTTACCCTTGTAACAATTCTTTACTCGAATGTTTTACAAAATGTGTTTTGTCTTTTGAAAAAATGTTTCAAGGTTTTTTTTGAAAGTTTGTTTTGAAAGTGTTTGTGAAGTGTGATTTGAAAATGGGCAAGTGTTTTCTTTGCAAATTGGCAAGTATTTAAGAGTTATCTACCCTAAAGTTTTCTCAAAGATTTTTGTTATGTTTTAAACCTTTTGACAATTTTGTTCCACCATTGCATTTGGTGGACAATCTTGCATTAGGAGGTGGAAGGGACGGGCGCGGGTCATCGTTTAGACCATAATTGCAATAGTGTTAAATGTCGTTGGGCAATTTTTCTTTGAAAGGGATTTGATCATTTTAGGCAACTTTTTGAAAGCGTCATCGAGGGACTTAGGATCCTTTGATTGTTTGTTTTACGCAAAGAAATTCAACATGCAATATGGCCCAATTATTTGAAGGCAACAAAGTGGAATACCCTAGGGGTGCAAGTGTGAGATGTGTTGTCCATTTTCATGCTTGTTTATCTTGAGATTGGGTCAAACTATTTTGTTCGTTTTATTCGCATACAAACCCTAATTCTAGTATGGTATATTTAGAAAGCGTTAAAATGCGAAAAATAAAATTCCTACACTATTACAACACAATAATATGGGGAGGGGGGTACAAATGTTTAAAATGGGGTTATTTAGACAAGAAATTAAACCTAGCTATTACATCATTTTCTTTGAATATTTACAATATGATTAAAAACATAAATTAAATAGAAATGAGACAAATATGCAAGGATGCAAAAAGAATTTTTATATGTATAAAAAAAAGTATTATTTATGTTAACTAAAAAAGAAATGAAAAGATATTATTTTTTGGAATATTTTCATATTTAGGGCAAAACCCTAATTTTAATCAAAAGGGCATCAATTATGTAATATATATAATATTTACTATTTATATACAAAAATAAAATAAAAATGAAGTCTAATTGTGAAAAATGTATTTTTAATGTTAAATATTAATAAAATAAAATATGTATATTTTTGGTATTTTATTCTAAGTATACTAATGTATAAATATTTATTTATAATATTTACAAAATATGTATTATATATACTAATTAATAATATTTAATATTTAATAAAAAAAAGTATTTTTTCTATAAAATATTTTCAAAAAGTAGAACAAAATAAAAGTGTATAAAAAATGTATTTTGCACTATTTTAGTATTTTAAATAAAAAGTATATGTATTTATTTATTTATGTACAAACTAAAAGAAAAATCAAATAAATACCTAATAAATTCAAAAATGGTGAGAAAAAATATTTTTATATTTTTAATATCATGAGAAAAAATAAATGAGTCAATTAAAAAAATAAAAAGTCAAAAAACATTAAAAATAAACCAAATGGGCTCAGGGGGTTCAGAAGCAATTGTATGGTGCAAAAAGAAAAGTCAACACAGGCCCAGCCCATGAAGACCTTTCTTCAACCTCCAGCCTTCTGTTTGAACAAAAACACGCGCCACTTTCTTCCATTGCAAGGTCCTGATTCCTGGCTTATTAATGAAAACTCATAACATAAAAAATGTTCAGCATCAAGAGACGAATCCAACCATATGCAGAACTTGTCTTAACTCTCTAAGATGGGAGAGAATTTCTTCTCCCCAAAATCCTAACCTAGATTTTCTTCCATGTTCGGACTCAAAATTCTTGCAACACACATAATATAAATAAAATCTAATTATATGGGCATGTTCAGGGCAATGATTGTGACATATTCTCTTCACAAACCTAAAGCTAACAATGCCTAATAAGAGAGATTCGAACTCAAAAACTTACCTGTTCAGTTGAAGTTCTATCTGGCAATGGAGAAGCTTTCAATGCAAGGTGATGATTGGGATAGTTTCCTTGAGGTACAGGGATGCTGTTCCAAGCTTTACTTTATCTTGAAAGCTTTTGAATCGTGCTAGAGCACTTCAACTGCAAAATGAAAAAGTGAAAATGGTGGAACTTGTTAGAGGGATTACAGGTCGTGTTTTAGGTTTTGGTTAGCTTGCATAGATGGTATGGAAGGTGTGTGAACTGGTTTGGGCAAGAAAGCTTGAGAGGAATGAGAGATGGCACTCAAACTGCAGGCCTTGCCCTGTTCTTGCAGTTTGAAGGTGATTCTGGGATTGGGAGTGTATGAGGGATGTTAGGGTCGTGTACTAGCTTGGTTGGGATATCTTGGATGTGTTTTACAAGTTTGCTTTAGTGTTTGTAAACTGATATGAGAGTTGTCTTTCAAAATGCCAAGTTACTTACACTTTAAGCAACAAATGTCAAAGTTGTGTTCTAGGTCAGTAGAGGCCCCCTAATGTGCTGCATAATCTCTCCTTGATCAGAGTGTTTTGCTCATAATCTTGTGCCAATTAGATCTCATCTGTACCTCTTGGATTTTTAATTGGACATAAAGCTTAACTTTTGCAAAAATGGCCATTTTGCTTTTTCCATAAATGGATTAAACTTGTATGTAATGCTTGCACTCAAAGAACAACACTTTAACACAATGAATATGCATTAAATTATTGAGTGTTGGATGGTTTAAGGACCTGTAATGTAGCACAAACTATGCTGACTTGAAAATGGCCTAAGTTATGAACATGTACATGATCAATTCAAAAGTGAGTTTTTGCCATATTGTGATATTCGATTCTCTCGAGTTATGAGGTTGTTTGATGAGTTCTTTGACATTTTGGAAAGCTTGGAATGTGTAATACAATCCATCTTTGAAATGCAAATTGAAATTCCAAGTGGAAGTGTATGGAAAATGGCCTTGAAGTTGGGTAGAAAACCTTGTCAAAATAGGTTAAAATTTCACTAAGTTAAGAATGGTTTAGTGCCCTTATTCAAAAATTTGTAACTTGAGATACAAGCCTCATTTGGGAAAACTTTGTGAATCAAAGTTGTAGATTATGCAACAAGATACAACTTTCATGTTTTGACTTTTGTTTGAATCCAAATAGATCTTGGTGAGAAAGTGGGGCAAAGTTGGGAAAAAATTAGGGTTTTTCATAACTTAGAAAAATTCTAAGTTATGAAAAATTCTCATTTCTAACCCTAATTTGCATTTTTTGATTTCTTGGTGAACAAGTTTCATGATTTGGCATGTTTTGATGAAAAATGAATCTTGACTCTTGATTTTGACCAAAAAGTCAAAGTTTGACTTTTCAGTATACAGTCAAAATTGATCAATTGACTGGGAAATTCAACTGTCAATCTTGTGTACTTGGGATCTTTTGAGTTTGTTGAGCATGTCAAGATAATTCCATGGGGTCCTTGAGTCCATATGTGAACTTGGTTTGCCCTTGGCTAGGTCAAACAGTCAAAAATTGCCTTTGTGCAGTCAAAACCCTAAAAATGACCATTTTGCCCTTTTGGTGATCTGATCAAATTTCTTGTGGAATTGTGATCCAAACTTGATCAAATGGTTCATAGGAGTTCATAATGTTGATGTGGGTCAATTTTCATGAGGTTTGACTGTCAATTGGCCACAGTTGACTTTTTCCCCAATATAGTTGATTTTTAGGTCAACTGTCCAATTGACTGGGCAAAACTTGGAATCAAGACTTGAAACTTGATGAGGATAAACTTGGGAGTCCAATATGAAGCAAGAAAGTCATCTTAGGCATTTTAGGTCAAAACATATTTGTGCAAACACAAACCCTAATTTGGGTCCACAGTGCAAGGAGAAGTCTTGAGCAGCTGAAACCTTAACTGGACTCTGATCTTCAAGGGCTTTGTGATGAGGAATCAGTGAGAAATGGGAGGGCAAATTTTGGGGTACAACAGTTGCCCCTGTTCAATCTTCTTGAATCCGAAGGGTTAGATTGGCAAGTTTGCCTTTCGTGACTCGAGGGTAAAAGGAGATTGGACACTAGAGTGCCCGGAAATTTGCACTCGTCAAAGCAATGGATGCGAGAATGGGCTTAGAGATGCCATTCAGAGATGGGCTTAGAGATGCCATCTTGAGGGGTGACAGAAACTTGTCGGGGATGGGCTTAAAGATGCCATCTGGAATGAGTATCAGGAAGGCGTCCATGCTTTGGACCATCTTCGAACTGGGGGTCTGAATAAGCAATAGATCGACATCCGTTGTTGGGAGGAATCCGTAAACTGTTTTCAAAGGTTGCATCTGAACAAGTGATAGATTAACATCTGTTGTTGGGAAGAATCCATAGACTGTTTTCAGAAGTCTTGAGAAGAAACTGAACAAGCGATAGGTTAACATCCGTTACTTGGAGAACCCGTGAACTGTTTTCAGAAATCTTGGAGTTGAATAAGCAATAGAGCAGCATCCGTTGTTGGGAAGCGTCCGTAAACTGTTTTCAAAGGTGCATCTGAGCAAGTGATAGATTATCATCCGTTGTTGGGAAGAATCCATAGACTGTTTTCAGAAGTCTTGAGAAGAAACTGAACAAGCGATAGGTTAACATCCGTTACTTGGAGAACCCGTAAACTGTTTTCAGAAATCTTGGAGTTGAATAAGCAATAGAGCAGCATCCGTTGTTGGGAAGCGTCCGTAAACTGTTTTCAAAGGTGCATCTGAGCAAGTGATAGATTATCATCCGTTGTTGGGAAGAATCCATAGACTGTTTTCAGAGGTCTTGAGAAGAAACTGAACAAGCGATAGGTTAACATCCGTTACTTGGAGAACCCGTAAACTATTTTCAGACATCTTGAATTTGAACAGGAACCGGTATAGGGTTGCTTGATGATGAGTCCGTGTAAAACTGCATCTGAAACTGTTAAGGATAGCTTTTTATTCTTATCCTGAAAAGGACAAAATGTTAGCTAGACACAAAATTATGTTGCATGAAATGTATGATGCAATATATGTTATATCCATGTTTATGATATGAATGTAATGAATGCGCATGTAAGCTGATGAGCTGTCTTGCTGGGGATAGATGAATCCTGGATGGCTGAAGATAAAAACATCCTGACTGCTGCCGGGAAGAATAATTCCTTGGCTGTGACTGGGGGAATAAGGAGCTTGGGTTGTATACCAAACCTCTGGGGAATTCCTGATGACTTCTACTGGGGAGTACCAATCTAGTAGACTCCTGCTGGGGATGCAAGACTGAGAATCTTCAGTTTGGAGGGAAACATCTCTGGCGACCTTACTGGGGAACTCAAGATTTGCTCCCCTAAAACTCTGTGGGGAGAAGGTTCATTAGTCTGGCTTCGCTGGGGATGCTGAAACTTAAACTCTGAGGGGAATTGAATTCCTAAGGACCTTCTGGCTGGGGGATTGTAAAGATAAGTTACTGCTGGGGAATTTTGATGAACTCCGCTGGGGATAGGAAGAATTTTGGCGAGTGCGATCTTCCGTGGCAATAAGCTGAGGATAACCCAGTTATAAGCCCTTGTGAGGAATAACTTTGAATAAAACTCGGGAGAGACGTTCGTACTCCGTAGGGGATAAGCTTCCAGAATCTACTGGGGATTTCCTTTGAAGGGGTATCAAGATATCCAATTGTGCCTTTGACTTATCAGTAATCCTCTTTCTTGGTTCGTAAGGAAATGATTATGTTCAAATGCATATGCCTATTTAACAAAACATTGGACGTTTCTCAAAATAAAACGAATAGTGCAAGAGAAAAGAAAAGGAAATGACACAAATTTCTGGGAAAAGTATTTGTATTGATTTTTATGAGTATATTTGTACAAAGGAAACAATCATCCTAGTAAGAGGATTTTGTCGTAAATATTTGAAAGATTTATACAAAATAAGGATGGCTATGTGAAATAATTCCATGGGATTCCATTCCGCTATACCTTTTGCAACTCTGAATATCTGTCCATTCAATGCTTCGTTTGACGACGACTGGATTGATCAGAAGCCTGGAACCGGTTGGTTGAAGAGATTGTCTTTGAAGTGATCCGACGAGACATAGTCATACGCTTTAATTCCCTAACTTTTGCCTGAACCGCCCTTTCGGGTTTTCGATCCACCGGGAAACCCCTTTTTTCCCAAGCCGCCCTTTCGGGTTTTCAACTTGCCGGGTGTACAGATTTTTTTGTTTTCATCCCTAATTTTTGCCTGAACCGCCCTTTCGGGTTTTCGGTTCACCGGGATGCCCATTTTTTGCCCAAGCCGCCCTTTCGGGTTTTCGACTTGTCGGGTTATTTTATGCGTAGTATCTTTTGACTATGTATGCGTTCGCAGGGTGCGGCAAATCATCGTCGTCCATGGTGGTCAGAATCATTGCACCACCAGAAAATATGCTCTTGATCACAAATGGTCCTTCATATGTAGGCGTCCATTTGCCCCTGGGATCACTTTGCGGAAAGATAATCCGCTTGATTACGAGATCTCCGACTTGATACACTTGACGTCTGACTTTCTTATTGAAGGCCTTGATCATCCGCTTTTGATACGTCTGACCATGGCATATAGCAGCAAGTCGCTTTTCGTCGATCAGATTGAGTTAATCAAGTCGGGTCTGCATCCAATCATCTTCATTCAAACCTGCATCCTTCATAATCCTTAGAGAAGGAATCTGGACTTCCATAGGCAAAACAGCTTCCATGCCATAAACCAAAGAAAATGGGGTTGCCCCAGTTGAAGTACGTGTCGTCGTACGGTATCCATGTAGAGCAAACGGTAACATCTCATGCCAGTCTTTGTAAGTGACTGTCATTTTCTGAATGATCTTCTTAATGTTTTTGTTCGCAGCTTCAACAGCATCGTTCATCTTCGGCCGATAGGGAGATGAATTGTGATGATAAATCTTGAACTGTTTGCACAATGCAGTGATCATCGTGTTATTCAGATTTGTACCGTTATCTGTGATGATCATGTCTGGAACACCATACCGACATATGAGATTTTGCTTGATAAAGCGGGCAACCACATTTTTAGTAACAGAGGCGAAGGAAGCTGCTTCGACCCATTTGGTGAAATAGTCAATGGCAACCAGGATGAAGCGATGTCCGTTGGAAGCCGTGGGCTTGATCTCTCCAATCATATCAATTCCCCACATTGCAAAGGGCCACGGAGCAGTCAGGACATTGAGAGGAACCGGAGGGATATGAACTTTGTCAGCGTAGACTTGACACTTGTGGCAAGTACGGGAATATTGATGGCAGTCAGCTTCCATGGTAGACCAGTAATAGCCTGCCCTTAGGATCTTCTTAGCCATTGTATGCCCGCTCAAGTGAGTGCCGAATGTGCCGCTGTGTATATCAGTCATGATCAACTCTGCTTCAGCTTTATCTACGCATCGGAGTAATACACAATCATGGCTTCGTTTGTAAAGGATGTCGTTGCTCAGGAAGAACTTAGCAGCGAATTTCCTTAAGAACTTCTTGTCATTTACGGAAGCTCCTTCAGGATAATCTCTGGTCTCGAGATACCTCTTGATTTCATGGAACCAGGGTTGTTCCACTACTTCTTCGGTATTAATCTCGTGACAATGCGCAGGTTCATCCATTCGCTCGATGGTGATTTGGGGAGCCTCGTTATCCCAGTTGAGTTTAAACATGGAGGACATTGTGGCCAGAGCATCTGCTAGCTGATTCTCTTCTCGCGGGAAATGCTCGAAGGTAATTTGCTCGAAATGAGGCAACAATGTCAAGACATGTTCTTTGTATGGAATAAGATTAGGATGCTTGGTATCCCACTCTCCTTTGATTTGACTGATAACCAAAGCCGAGTCCCCGAATACGATCAAAGATTTGATCTCCAAGTCTATAGCAGCCTTGAGACCAAAGATGCAAGCTTCATACTCAGCCATGTTGTTTGTGCAGCTGAAGCAAAGTCGGGCCGTGAAAGGTGTGTGACAACCTTCCAGAGAAATGAGTACCGCGCCGATACCGTTTCCAAGTGCATTTGAAGCACCATCAAAGTACAGGGTCCATCGGGATCCCTTTTCGGGTCCGTCATATGGTCTGTTACCTTCAATGTTGTCCAAATTCATAATGTCCTCGTCTGGGAAATCAAATCTCATGGGTTGATAATCTTCGATAGCCTGATGAGCCAGATGGTCAGCTAGTACACTCCCTTTTATAGCTTTTTGGGTGGTGTACTGGATGTCATACTCAGTTAAGATCATTTGCCATCTAGCTATCCTTCCAGATAAAGCGGGCTTTTCAAAGATATACTTGATATGGTCCATTTTGGAAATCAACAAGGTAGTATGAGTCAACATATACTGTCTTAGTCGGCGAGCAGCCCATACCAAAGCGCAGCAAGTTTTCTCGAGCAGTGAGTAGCGAGTCTCATAGTCGGTAAACTTTTTGCAAAGGTAATAAATAGCATGCTCTTTTCGACCAGACTCGTCATGCTGGCCCAAAACACACCCCATTGAGTTATCCAAGACGGTCAAATACATGATCAATGGTCTTCCTTCGACGGGTGGCATCAGAATAGGAGGTTCTAGCAAATACTCCTTGATTCTATCAAAAGCAGCTTGACAATCGTCGTTCCACTCGACTACCTGATCTTTTTTCAAGAGTTTGAAAATTGGCTCATAGGTAGAAGTCAGATGCGAGATGAATCTGGCAATATAGTTTAAGCGCCCCAAGAATCCTCTAACCTCCTTTTCAGTACGGGGAGCAGGCATCTCTTGTATTGCTTTTACTTTTTCCGGATCGACTTCAATGCCTTTGTTGCTTACAATGAATCCCAGGAGTTTACCAGACCTAACCCCAAAAATGCATTTACTTGGATTCAGCCTGAGCTTGTATTCTTTTAACCTGGCAAACAGCTTCTCCAGATGTTCAAGGTGCTCTTCCTCTGTTTGTGACCGAGCTATCATATCGTCTACGTAAACTTCAATCTCATGATGTATCATATCATGAAATAAAGCTACCATGGCGTGTTGATAAGTTTCCCTTGCGTTCTTCAGCCCGAACGGCATCACTTTGTAGCAGAAAGTGCCCCGTTGTGTGACAAAAGTAGTTTTCTCCATGTCCTCGGGGGCCATTTTGATTTGATTATAGCCCGAGAATCCATCCATGAAGGAAAACACTTTATGCTGAGCTGTGTTGTCGATCAAGATGTCAATATGAGGTAGCGGGAAATCATCTTTAGGGCTGGCCCTATTCAAATCCCGGTAGTCCACACACATCCTGACTTTGCCATCTTTCTTAGGTACTGGCACAATGTTAGCGACCCATTGAGGATAGGACGTAACAGCCAGAAAGCCAGCATCGAATTGCTTCATTACTTCTGCTTTGATCTTTTCGGACATGTCAGGCCTCATTCGGCGAACTTTTTGCTTGATCGGTGGACAGTCTTCTCTTGTGGGGAGACGGTGAACCACGATGTCTGTGTCTAAACCCGGCATGTCTTCATAAGACCAAGCGAAGATTTCAACATACTCATTCAACAACTGTACCAGGCGCTCCTTGACTCTTGGTTCCAGATTGGCACCCACTTGCACCTCCTTCCGGTCTTCCTCGGTTCCCAAGTTAACAGTTTCCAATGGCTCTTCATGCGGCAAGATGGCCCTTTCCTCTTGTTACAGAAGTCTGGCTAGTTCCCCGGGTACTTCACAACCTTCGTCATCTTCATACTCGGCTATATTGACCAGATCTTCAGAGTTATTGAAAGATATAGCAGAATAGTCACCCATGGAATCCGGAGTGGATGGGTACCTGCATTGGTGAGTGTGGGTGTGTGTAAGGGATAGCCATCCTTAAACAAAAAATGCAAAAGGAAAGAAAAGGAACACAAGCAGTTTATCAAATGAAAAACGTCCAATGGATCATTAAACATGGCATATGGATATGAAAAATAATTAAAACCCTTACAAGTGTACCTACATGCCCCGGGCAAGGCAGGAGGTGAAAAGATAGCGTACGGATTGTTTGAAAGCAAATATTACAGACCAAATAAGAAATGTTTAACAGATAAATTACTGATGAATAAAAGTGATGGGGACAAAGTCTTTTGCCTCCCAGTTGCTCAATCCTCCTTTGATAGTTGGATAAATCCACTCTTCAATGTTGCTCTCCTTGTCTTTATCCTCCAAAGCGTTGATTCCGTAGGGAGACATTTTGACTGGCGCCCTTTCAATCTTCGCACGGCGCATAGCTTTCTGGCCAGCGGCTGTGAACCCTAATCCAAATTTGTCTGTCTTATGTGGAATGTTAGGTAACTGCCCCCATGCTGAATTCTTCCCTTCTTTTATTGCGGCCCTTGCATCCTCCAGAGATGCCATCCTGGCCATCTGTCTCGGTATCTCAGCTGCCAACTTTGCTACTGCTATTTCAGGAAGGACTTCTTCGAAATGTTGAAACGGTGTCTCAATGAACTCTCCTTCAACCTCCACATACCGGAAAGAATTTACGTGGCTAATCATGTACTCTTCTTCGCCATGGACAGTGATGATCTTTCCCTTGACAGGATACTTCAACATCTAATGTAAGGAGGAGGTGACTGCCCCAGCATGGTGTATCCAAGGTCTACCCAGCAGGCAAGAGTATGACGGACGGATGTCCATCACATAGAAAGTGGATTTAAACACCTCAGTGCCTATCTTGATGGGAATTTCAACCTCTCCATGGACCATTCTCTTCGAACCATCGAAAGCTCTGACAAAAATATCACTCGGCTTCAATTCCAACCCTTCATAATCTAGTCGGTCCAAGGCCTTCTTAGGTAAAACATTCAGCGACGAACCAGTGTCGACCAAGACGTGTGCGAGAGTAGTTCCTCGACACTCGACTGAAATGTGCAAAGCATCATTGTGGTTTCTGCCTTTAGGAGTTAGGTCGGCATCAGAAAAACCTAATCCATTGTCCGCAGTCAGGCTAGCCACGCAATTTTGAAATTGATCCGCAGAGGTTTCTTGGGGCACATGAGCTGCCTTCAGAAACTTTATCAGAGCTTTAGCGTGCGCTTCTGAGCAAAGTAGTAGTGCCAGCATGGAGATCTTGGAGGGGGTTTGCCCCAGCTGTTCTACCACATCGTAATCACTTCTTTTGATTATCCTCAAAATCTCATCCATTTCCTTCTTGGAGGTTTCCGGGATAACCAAGGGTTGAGCCCTCGTCCTGACGGGCTCATCTTGGATTCCCTTACCTTTATCAGCAGCGGTAGGAGAGACAGTACTAGGAACAACAACATCTTCAATCAAAGGAGTTCTAGCAGAAAGCTTTATTGGTGCAGGGACGACCTTGTCAGCTGATGAGGGTCCAAAGACTGCTCTTAGAGGGGCAATCTCTGGAGAAAATATTCTCCCGCTCCTGATGATTTTGCTGGTGCCCGCAATGTTACTAATGTTGGCTTCTTCATCATCCGACCTTTCTTCAATTATTTCGATTTGTTTGATACCATGGTAGTAGACGTCACCGCCATAGTTCCAAGGTATCGACTTCTCCGAAACATAGGGAACAGGCCCTGGCATTGTTATCTTCAAAGGAACAGATTTCGTAGCTGGCGTAATCTTAACAGGCTTTTTGACGGCCTTGGAAAGATTGGCGTGAATGGTTATGATTGAGACATCTTCAGTATGAACTGGAACAGCAGAAACTTTTTCAAACAAAATTTGTCGACTATCCATAAGGCCTTGGATGCCTTTCTTCAGTAACGGACAATCAAACGGCAGAGAGTAACAACAATAGCAGTCTTCTCTACATCCCGGGAAGATCCTGGCCTTTAACAAATTCAACTTAATGGTTAGCAGTGGAGTAGTCAGATCACTGACATCAGCAACATACAAATCTTCTTCAATGGCATTGACATTTCGGCCGTGCTTCGGCATGGGTGCAGATATCACATTAGGCTTCTCTGGGGCGTCAAACTCTACCTCCTTAGCCTCTATCAGGTCTTGGATTTTATGCTTGAGTGCCCAACAATAATTGGTGTCGTGGCCAACACTGTCTGAATGGTAGGCGCATTTAGCATTGGCATGATAATGCGGAGAGGACGTATTTACATTCTTTGGCGCCTCCATTATGGTGGCGAGATTCAACTTCAACAGATGGGGAAGCACTTGCGCTGGAGTCATATTAATACGGGTGAACTGCCGTTGTGGCCGTTCCACTCGTTGTTGATTTGGTCTGGACTGGTTATAGCGAGGCTGCTCATTTGGAGTGTTTTGAATCATTACGGCCCCTACAGTTGGCCGACGCTCCGTCTTCCCTGCTCTCCTCTGAGAATATACCACAGCTGTTTCCTTCTTAAAAGGTTTCTTCTCAACACTTGCAGTAACACCCTTCTGAATCTTTCCTGACTTGATGTCGGCTTCTATTCTCTCGCCTGTTAAGATTAAATCGGTAAACCCCGCGAAAGAGTTACCAATTAGATGATTGAAAAATGGCCCAGATAGGGTCCCAAGAAACATATCAACGAGTTCACGGTCGGTTAAAGGAGGTTGCACCCTGCCAGCCAAATCCCTCCATTTTTGTGCGTACTCTTTGAATCCCTCGCCTGTCCCTAGCGACATACCCTGAAGTTGGGTATGAGTAGGAGCAAGATCAGAATTATACTGGTATTGTTTGTAGAAAGCGGTGGCCAAATCTTCCCAATTTCTGACACTGGTTCCTTCTAGCTGATAAAACCACTCCAACTGAGCTCCCGAAAGGCTGTCTTGAAAGAAATGAATCCAGAGGTTTTTATCTGCTGTATAGGGTTGAATCGTTCTCACGTAGGACCTGAGATGCATTTTTGGACAGGACAGCCCATCATACCTCACAAATACTGGCACTTTGAATTTTGGGGGAATCACAATCCCGGCGACCAAACCCAAGTCTTCAAAATCCAAACCCGGTACTCTTTGTAATTCCATGGCGGCCAATCTGTCTTCTAAACCCTTGTATTTATCATCAGCTGGAGGGTATTGCTGGTCAGAATAATCTTCATCCTCTTCAACCTCTTCTTCTTCCGCATCAGACTCGGAAGGCACCGCAGCTCCATCCCTTTTACTGGTCCCTTCATCAGAAGTAGGAGGAAATTCAAGCACTCTCCGAGCTTCTCCGTCAAATCTTCTCCCCAAAGTAGCCACCCCAATCCTCTTTTTCTTCTTTTTCACTGGGTCTTTATTCCCCAATTGAGTCTTGATATCCTCCTGACCCTTAGCCAAGGTCATCAGGAGTTGCTGGAACTGTGCATTCTGAGCTTGTATGTCTTTGACTGTTTGCTCGAGATCCATCCTGCTGAAATAAACAGTAGACAGATAAGGAAACCTGGAGTGAGACCTGCTTATGCACATGATGAATGGTATGCTTATGTATGCAATGCATTCAAGGATTTAGGACATTCAAAATTGTTTCAGACAAAGAAGAACGCACGTCATATTAATAAGAAGAAATTTGTTAGTACATAAATGCCCCATGGGCCAAATATTACAAAATAACTTCTTAAGGCAAAAAGACATTGCGCATCCTCTTTGGTGCAATGTAGGTATTGAGGGCCTCTTGCTCATGGAGTCGGCGGGTAAGCTCTAGAACCTTCTTCTCACTGGCGTAGAAGCTAGCTTCAAAAGTATTACGTTCCTCCTTGAGCTGAATCCAACTTTTCTGCATTTCCTCCCACGATGTAGGCATGTCTGGATGTAGGATGGTGTAGGGAACCTCTCCTTCAATGACGGGCTCTTTAATCACTGGAAGTACATGAGGATAAGGCATCATTAGACTTTAGGCTCGGGCTCGTACCCACTTGAGATAGGGCTCAAGAGGGATGGAGTTCTTGTGTCCCAGAGTCTTGTTGTCAACCTTGTTGAGTTTTCCCCAAGCTCTGATGAATCTTTGGCGAAGTCCTTGCGCATCGTTGTCAAAGTCAAAAACTAGGTCAGGAATCAACATGTCATGAGGGCCATCCCTCCGTGCATATCCAAATTGCCTCAAAGCTAGGCAAGGGTTGTAGGTGATACCTCCCCTGATTCCAAGTAAAGGAACATTAGGAAATTCTCCGCAACGATCGACGATGATGACATTTTCTCTGGACCGAGAACACCAATGCACATCAGAATGAGTAAGAGTCATCAACCGTTGGGATCACCTTGAACCTTGGTCATTCTTCAAGACAGATTGTGGAAGGTGCGAAATAAACCACCTTGCAAAGAGAGGAGTACAGCACATGAGAACACCCCTCTTTCTCATTGTTCATGTGTAAAATGAGTGAAGGATGTCCCCAAGCAACGTTGGTATTGGATTTCTGGACAAGAAGATTTTGACGGCGTTGACATCTACCAATTGGTCAGGATTTGGGAACAAGACCAACCCATAGATAAGGAGTGCCACAATCTCTTCAAAGGCTTGTAGGTCCAATGAATTCCAACATTCTTGTGCCTTCTCAAACAAGAATTTTGCTAAGAAGCCTTTGACACCGCTTCTAGTTTCCCAATGCCCCTTGATGTCGGATGGTTGTAGATGTAATGCTCGAGCAACATCTTCCGGCTTTGGTTCCTTTTCCGTACCGTTGAAGGGTAGTTGATTAAGGATAGGAATTCTCAGGAGTTGAGAAAACTCTTCCAAAGTGGGTACCAACTGATAATCAGGGAAAGTGAAACAGTGGTGAAGAGGATCAAAGAACTGGAATAGCACTTTCATCATGTCTTCTTCAATGTTGGTGTTGACTAGGCTGAGCAGTCTACCATGTCTTTCACTGAAGGATGAGCTTTCCGGAATTCTTGAGGTAAGCTCCTTGAGTTGAGGAGAGATTCTTACAAGGTTGACTTGAATGGTGTTTCTGCGAGGAATTTCCATGTCCTACAAAACAAGAACAAAGATGAAGATCCAAAACCCTTGAAATGGTTAGTGAATGCATATGATGTTTTATGATGTTTATGATGTTTATGATGTATGCACAAAACATATGTACAAACAAATCACACCAAACCCTAGTTTCAGGCTTGCATGGGGTTTCATAGGTAAGTACCCTCTTGAGTGTAGTTGGCTTAAAAACCTGTCCTATAAATAGTAACTGGGTTCTAAGGAGCTCAATATCATTGAATTGTTTTCATTGTTCATGGTTTTGGTTTAGCCACTTAACTAGCGACCAAAATATTCCAACAAAACAACCCTCAATGAGTGTAGTATCGAGTATCTACCAACTTCGGACTGCACCAAAGCCGGTCATCTCACTACCCCTAATAAAAGGCCAAGATGGTCAAGTAAGGTTCTAGGTCATTAGTGCTTAGTGACATCACTCAGCGGCCCCGTACTCTCCTTGATTGAACTCAAGGGTTACCGGTACTCACAAATATGTCGCACTAATATAGCTATTGCTTCGACCGTGTCGGTATACCCCGCACAGTTTCCACAACGTATTGCTATCTATGAATGTTTCCCAAAATCCGGGTGTAGGATTGTAAACCCAAACAATAGAGCCAAAATATAAAGCAAACGATTCAAACAATTAGTCATGCAAGAGGGTGATCTAAGACCTAAGGTTACTCCACTTTTAAAATTGTCCCCAGCAGAGTCGTCAATTCTGTGATACGGTGGGAGAACTGCCTATGGTTTTGCGTTTGTTTTCGCAAATGTTTCGGTTGAGCAAGAGTCGCCACCGACTTTTTATTTTATCCTAAGGAAAGGTTTAAAAAGCACAGCAAAAACCTTTGAGATTTTTCTTGGGTTCGGGGAGTAGATTATAGAAAGGGAAGGTATTAGCACCCTTTCTATCCATGGTTATCCATGGGCTCTTAGGTACTTGCTTAGATCAACTTGCCTTGGTTTTCAATTGTTTTGAAATGGTGCTTGGTGTGTGGTTTTGAAAATGTTTTGAAAAGATGCCTTGTATAGGCTACCCTTGTAACAATTCTTTACTCGAATGTTTTACAAAATGTGTTTTGTCTTTTGAAAAGATGTTTCAAGGTTTTTTTTGAAAGTTTGTTTTGAAAGTGTTTGTGAAGTGTGATTTGAAAATGGGCAAGTGTTTTCTTTGCAAATTGGCAAGTATTTAAGAGTTATCTACCCTAAAGTTTTCTCAAAGATTTTTGTTATGTTTTAAACCTTTTGACAATTTTGTTCCACCATTGCATTTGGTGGACAATCTTGCATTAGGAGGTGGAAGGGACGGGCGCGGGTCATCGTTTAGACCATAATTGCAATAGTGTTAAATATCTTTGGGCAATTTTTCTTTGAAAGAGATTTGATCATTTTAGGAAACTTTTTGAAAGCGTCATCGAGGGACTTAGGATCATTTGATTGTTTGTTTTACCCAAAGAAATTCAACATGCAATATGGCCCAATTATTTGAAGGCAACAAAGTGGAATACCCTAGGGGTGCAAGTGTGAGATGTGTTGTCCATTTTCATGCTTGTTTATCTTGAGATTGGGTCAAACTATTTTGTTCGTTTTATTCGCATACAAACCCTAATTCTAGCATGGTATATTTAGAAAGCGTTAAAATGCGAAAAATAAAATTCCTACACTATTACAACACAATAATATGGGGAGGGGGTACAAATGTTTAAAATGGGGTTATTTAGACAAGAAATTAAACCTAGCTATTACATCATTTTCTTTGAATATTTACAATATGATTAAAAACATAAATTAAATAGAAATAAGACAAATATGAAAGGATGCAAAAAGAATTTTTATATGTATAAAAAAAAGTATTATTTATGTTAACTAAAAAAGAAATGAAAAGATATTATTTTTTGGAATATTTTCATATTTAGGGCAAAACCCTAATTTTAATCAAAAGGGCATCAATTATGTAATATATATAATATTTACTATTTATATACAAAAATAAAATAAAAATGAAGTCTAATTGTGAAAAATGTATTTTTAATGTTAAATATTAATAAAATAAAATATGTATATTTTTGGTATTTTATTCTAAGTATACTAATGTATAAATATTTATTTATAATATTTACAAAATATGTATTATATATACTAATTAATAATATTTAATATTTAATAAAAAAAAGTATTTTTTCTATAAAATATTTTCAGAAAGTAGAACAAAATAAAAGTGTATAAAAAATGTATTTTGCACTATTTTAGTATTTTAAATAAAAAGTATATGTATTTATTTATTTATGTACAAACTAAAAGAAAAATCAAATAAATACCTAATAAATTCAAAAATGGTGAGAAAAAATATTTTTATATTTTTAATATCATGAGAAAAAATAAATGAGTCAATTAAAAAAAGAAAAAGTCAAAAAACATTAAAAATAAACCAAATGGGCTCAGGGGGTTCAGAAGCAATTGTATGGTGCAAAAATAAAAGTCAACACAGGCCCAGCCCATGAAGACCTTTCTTCAACCTCCAGCCTTCTGTTTGAACAAAAACACGCGCCACTTTCTTCCATTGCAAGGTCCTGATTCCTGGTTTATTAATGAAAACTCATAACATAAAAAATGTTCAGCATCAAGAGACGAATCCAACCATATGCAAAACTTGTCTTAACTCTCTAAGATGGGAGAGAATTTCTTCTCCCCCAAATCCTGACCTAGATTTTCTTCCATGTTCAGACTCAAAATTCTTGCAACACACATAATATAAATAAAATCTAATTATATGGGCATGTTCAGGGCAATGATTGTGACATATTCTCTTCACAAACCTAAAGCTAACAATGCCTAATAAGAGAGATTCGAACTCAAAAACTTACCTGTTCAGTTGAAGTTCTATCTGGCAATGGAGAAGCTTTCAATGCAAGGTGATGATTGGGATAGTTTCCTTGAGGTCCAGGGATGTTGTTCCAAGCTTTACTTTGTCTTGAAAGCTTTTGAATCGTGCTAGAGCACTTCAACTGCAAAATGAAAAAGTGAAAATGGTGGAACTTGTTAGAGGGATTACAGGTCGTGTTTTAGGTTTTGGTTAGCTTGCATAGATGGTATGGAAGGTGTATGAACTGGTTTGGGCAAGAAAGCTTGAGAGGAATGAGAGATGGCACTCAAACTGCAGGCCTTGCCCTGTTCTTGCAGTTTGAAGGTGATTCTGGGATTGGGAGTGTATGAGGGATGTTAGGGTCGTGTACTAGCTTGGTTAGGATATCTTGGATGTGTTTTACAAGTTTGCTTTAGTGTTTGTAAGCTGATATGAGAGTTGTCTTTCAAAATGCCAAGTTACTTACACTTTAAGCAACAAATGCCCAAGTTGTGTTCTAGGTCAGTAGAGGCCCCCTAATGTGCTGCATAATCTCTCCTTGATAAGAGTGTTTTGCTCATAATCTTGTGCCAATTAGATCTCATCTGTACCTCTTGGATTTTTAATTGGACATAAAGCTTAACTTTTGCAAAAATGGCCATTTTGCTTTTTCCATAAATGGATTAAACTTGTATGTAATGCTTGCACTCAAAGAACAACACTTTAACACAATGAATATGCATTAAATTATTGAGTGTTGGATGGTTTAAGGACCTGTAATGTAGCACAAACTATGCTGACTTGAAAATGGCCTAAGTTATGAACATGTACATGATCAATTCAAAAGTGAGTTTTTGCCATATTGTGAAATTCGATTCTCTCAAGTTATGAGGTTGTTTGATGAGTTCTTTGACATTTTGGAAAGCTTGGAATGTGTAATACAATCCATCTTTGAAATGCAAATTGAAATTCCAAGTGGAAGTGTATGGAAAATGGCCTTGAAGTTGGGTAGAAAACCTTGTCAAAATAGGTTAAAATTTCACTAAGTTAAGAATGGTTTAGTGCCCTTATTCAAAAATTTGTAACTTGAGATACAAGCGTCATTTTGGAAAACTTTGTGAATCAAAGTTGTAGATTATGCAACAAGCTACAACTTTCATGTTTTGACTTTTGTTTGAATCCAAATAGATCTTGGTGAGAAAGTGGGGCAAAGTTGGGAAAAAATTAGGGTTTTTCATAACTTAGAAAAATTCTAAGTTATGAAAAATTCTCATTTCTAACCCTAATTTGCATTTTTTGATTTCTTGGTGAACAAGTTTCATGATTTGGCATGTTTTGATGAAAAATGAATCTTGACTCTTGATTTTGACCAAAAAGTCAAAGTTTGACTTTTCAGTATACAGTCAAAATTGATCAATTGACTGGGAAATTCAACTGTCAATCTTGTGTACTTGGGATCTTTTGAGTTTGTTGAGCATGTAAAGATAATTCCATGGGGTCCTTGAGTCCATATGTGAACTTGGTTTGCCCTTGGCTAGGTCAAACAGTCAAAAATTGCCTTTGTGCAGTCAAAACCCTAAAAATGACCATTTTGCCCTTTTGATGATCTGATCAAATTTCTTGTGGAATTGTGATCCAAACTTGATCAAATGGTTCATAGGAGTTCATAATGTTGATGTGGGTCAATTTTCATGAGGTTTGACTGTCAATTGGCCACAGTTGACTTTTTCCCCAATACAGTTGATTTTTAGGTCAACTGTCCAATTGACTGGGCAAAACTTGGAAACAAGACTTGAAACTTGATGAGGATAAACTTGGGAGTCCAATATGAAGCAAGAAAGTCATCTTAGGCATTTTAGGTCAAAACATCTTTGTGCAAACACAAACCCTAATTTGGGTCCACAATGCAAGGAGAAGTCTTGAGCAGCTGAAACCTTAACTGGATCCTGATCTTCAAGGGCTTTGTGATGAGGAATCAGTGAGAAATGGGAGGGCAAATTTTGGGGTACAACAATATGCTGACTCACACTACCTTGTTGATCTCAAAGATGGATCCAATAAAGTACATATTTGAAAAGCCTGCTCTGTCTGGGAGAATAGCAAGATGGCAAATGATCTTGACATAATACGACATTCAGTACACGACTCAGAAAGCCATCAAGGGAAGTGTATTGGCAGACCACTTGGCACACCAAGCAGTAGACGACTATCAGTCAATGAACTTTGAGTTTCCAGACGAGAGCATCATGATTGTGACTAATTGTGAAGTACCTGGACCGGATGAAGGACCTGAGGAAGGATCCCGATGGTCTATGCACTTTGACGGAGCCTCCAATGCTTTGGGTAACGGTATCGGCGCTGTGATCATATCCCCTCAAGGCACTCATACTCCACTCACTGCCCGGCTATGTTTCAACTACACCAACAACATGGCGGAGTATGAGGCATGCATCATGGGTCTTCAAGCTGCAATTGACTTAAGGATCAAGTTTCTGAGTGTCTTCGGAGATTCCGCTCTCGAGATCAATCAGATCAAAGGGGAGTGGGATACGAAACATCCGAATCTTATTCCTTACAGAGAATATGTGTTGACATTGATCCCCCACTTCACAGAGATAACCTTTGAACACTTTCCGAGAGAGGAGAATCAGTTGGAGGACGCGTTAGCTACGATGTCTTCTATGTTCAAGGTCAAATGGGACAATGAGGCTCCTCGGGTCATCATCTGGAAACTGGATGAACCGGCATACTGTTGTGATCTTGAGACTGAATTGGTGACTGAGAAACCTTAGTACCATGAGGTGAAGAAGTATTTGGAAGCTCAAGAGTATCCTGAAGGTGCATTTGTCAACGAAAAAAAGTTTCTAAGAAGATTCGCAGCCAAGTTCTTCCTCAGCAATGGCATCCTGTACAAGCGAAACCATGATTCGACCTTACTGCGTTGTGTGGATAAAACTGAAGCAGAAAGGATCATGGCAGAGCTGCATGAGGGTACCTTCGGAACACATTCCAGTGGACACACTATGGAAAAGAAGATCCTTCGGGCAAGGTATTTCTGGTCCACAATGGAAGCGACTGTTACCAACATTCTCGGACATGTCATAAGTGCCAGATATATGCTGATAAGGTGCACGTTCCTCCAGTCCCTCTGAATGTGTTGAATGCACCTTGGCCTTTTGCAATGTGGGGCATAGATATGATCGGCGAGATTAAACCTACGGCATCCAACGGGCATCGCTTCATCCTGGTAGCGATTGATTACTTCACGAAGTGGGTTGAAGCAGCTTCCTACGCTACAGTAACCAAGAACGTTGTGGCACGGTTCATTCGGCATAACTTGATATGTCGTTACGGCATCCCTGAAAGAATCATTACAGACAACGGTACCAATCTCAATAACAAGATGATCACTGAGCTCTGCGAGAAATTTAAGATACAGCACCACAACTCTTCTCCTTACCGGCCGAAGATGAATGGGGCTGTAGAAGCAGCGAATAAAAATATCAAGAAAATTGTGCAGAAAATGACAGTGACTTATAAAGATTGGCACGAGATGTTACCGTTTGCTCTACATGGGTACCGTACCTCAGCAAGGACGTCAACCGGGGCAACTCCTTTCTCCTTGGTCTACGGTATGGAGGCAGTCTTACCGATCGAAGTGCATATAGCCTCTCTCTGGATAATGAAGGATGCAGATCTGAGCGAAGATGATTGGATCCAGACACGACTTGATCAGTTAAACTTGATTGACGAAAAGAGACTCAATGCTATTTGTCATGGTCAGACGTATCAAAAGCGGATGATCAGGGCATTTAACAAAAAGGTCAGACCACAAGAATATCAAGTTGGGGATCTGGTAATCAAGCGCATCATCCTTCCTCAGAGTGATCCAAGGG
Organism: Vicia faba; assembly: GCA_948472305.1. NCBI lineage: Eukaryota > Viridiplantae > Streptophyta > Magnoliopsida > Fabales > Fabaceae > Vicia > Vicia faba. Next base: position 467,231,929 of record OX451735.1, on the reverse strand, counting down.
GCAAATGGACCCATACATACGAAGGGCCATTTGTGGTTAAACATGTGTTCTCAGGAGGAGCCATGATACTAACCACCATGGATGGTGACGACCTTCCTCACCCCGCCAATGCAGACATAGTAAAAAGATACTACGCATGAAAAAAGACCCGCTAGGTTGACATACCTAGGCAAAAACTAGGGCTTCCCGGCGAACCAAAAGGGTTCGGGCAAAATGAAGGGATGAAATGAAAAAAATCTGTACACCCGGCAAGTCGAAAACCTGAAAAGGCGGCTTGGGCAAAAATGGGTATCCCGGTGGACTGAAAACCCGAAAGGGCGGTCCAGGCAAAAGTTAGGGATAAAGCGTAATACTATGTCTCATTGGATCACTTTGCATCCAGAATCCGGTATCTACATCAAGTTCAAAAGGCATCAACCAATCAGCTTCATCTTCAACTAGGTCATCAAGTGATGAGACGCTCGAAGATATAAAGGCGATAGCAGAGTTGGAACCCAGTGGGGTTATTCTTTTCACACAGCTGTCTTGTTTTCCCTTTGTACAAATTTGTATAAACTCTTTTATTCGGCGGTGTTCTCCTACTAGGATGTCAGCCTCTTGTACATAAACGCCTATTTACGGGCAAATTCAAAAATCAATACAAAAATCACTTTTCAGCTACAAATTGCCTTTTGTTTTTTCCTTTTTTTTTTCTTTTTTTTTTGTTTTGCGAAGAACGTCCAAGGTTCAATTTGTGATATATGCATTTGACACCAATTGCTAACTCATAAATATTTGCATACGAAACAAAGGATCAATTATAGGTAACATTAGAAACAGGGGCAATAATGAGTTGTCTAAGCGATCTAATTGCTCTGTCCATCAAGGTACCAAGGTAGGTTCAGCTGAAGAACATGACCAATATACCTTAATTCCCCAGAGAGTGAGCCAGCAAGTCAATGCACTCTCCCCAAGCAAAGTTATACAATCAGCCTTAAGAAAGTTGGGTATCCCCCGCAGATCTCAACATTCCCCGGCACATCATACAAACATTCTTAACAAGCATCCCCAGCAGTCTTGGTCTAAGACTGTTCCCCGGCGGTATACCAGACATTCAGTGGAATCTCTTCCCCAATATGTCTCAAAGAGTTCCCCAGGAGAGTCCAGTATAGTTCAAGATTTCCCCAGGAAAGTTTGAATCCATCTCCCCAGCAGGAAGCTTATCCCCAGTAGATTCTGGAAGCTTCCCCCGTAGAGCACGAACGCGTCCCCCGGCTTTATTCAAAGGTTATTTCCCTACCAGGATATAACTGGGTTATCCTCAGCCAAAAACCATGAGAGGATCGTCCTCGGCGAAGTCTTCTTATCCCCAGCGAAGTCTATTAACACTTCCAACATCGCGGTATCCCCAGCAAAGTTACCATCAACATCCCAGCAAAGTACCTCTCTTCCCACAGAGTATTTGTTCCCCAACAAGGTAGCTAGAATATTTTTCTCCCCGCAGAGTAATCCATTCGCCAAGTTTATTCCTCAACGGAGTTATCTTCTCCTACTGGTATTCTTGCAACTATCATCCCCAGCGGAAACAACATAGCACTATTCTCCAACATTAGCCCAGGATGTGACTTCCCGGCACCCGTCAAAGATCTACTTTCCTAGACGAAAACATACATTCATAAAAATCGCATTTCCATACATTATAGCATGCATATACACATCATATCTTACAATCTCATTTATGTTGAGAACATCATTGCTTGATCCATATCATGCATTGCATATGACTGACCTTTAACTTTCAGGAAAGATCCAGTTAAGTTCTCAGCTATATTCCAAGACTTTAGTCTGGTTCAGTTAAATCGACTCCTAAAGATTTTTCTGATTCTTATCCAGTCAAAGGCCTTCTCTGGTTAAGTCAGGTCGACCCTAAGATCTCCCTGATTATTATCCAGTTGAAGATTCCAAGACCTTACCTGGTTCAGTTAAATCGACTCCTAAAGATTTTTCTGATTCTTATCCAGTCAAAGGCCTTCTCTGGTTCAGTCAGATCGACCCTAAGATCTCCCTGATTCTTATCCAGTTGAAGATTCCAAGACCTTACCTGGTTCAGTTAAATCGACTCCTAAAGAATTTTCTGATTCTTATCCAGTCAAAGGCCTTCTCTGGTTCAGTCAGATCGGCCCTAAGATCTCCCTGATTCTTATCCAGTTGAAGATTCCAAGACCTTACCTGGTTCAGTTAAATCGACTCCTAAAGGTTTTTCTGATTCTTATCCAGTCAAAGGCCTTCTCTGGTTCAGTCAGATCGACCCTAAGATCTCCCTGATTCTTATCCAGTTGAAGATTCCAAGACCTTACCTGGTTCAGTTAAATCGACTCCTAAAGATTTTTCTGATTCTTATCCAGTCAAAGGCCTTCTCTGGTTCAGTCAGATCGACCCTAAGATCTCCCTGATTCTTATCCAGTTGAAGATTCTAAGACCTTACCTGGTTCAGTTAAATCGACTCCTAAAGATTTTTCTGATTCTTATCCAGTCAAAGGCCTTCTCTGGTTCAGTCAGATCGACCCTAAGATCTCCCTGATTCTTATCCAGTTGAAGTGATTCCAAGACCTTGCCTGGTTCAGTTAAATCGACTCCTAAAGATTTTTCTGATTCTTATCCAGTCAAAGGCCTTCTCTGGTTCAGTCAGATCGACCCTAAGATCTCCCTGATTCTTATCCAGTTGAAGTGATTCCAAGACCTTGCCTGGTTCAATTAAATCGACTCCTAAAGATTTTTCTGATTCTTATCCAGTCAAAGGCCTTCTCTGGTTCAGTCAGATCGACCCTAAGATCTCCCTGATTCTTATCCAGTTGAAGTGATTCCAAGACCTTGCCTGGTTCAGTTAAATCGACTCCTAAAGATTTTTATGATTCTTATCCAGTCAAAGGCCTTCTCTCGTTCAGTCAGATCGACCCTAAGATATCCCTGATTCTTATTCCAGTTGAAGATTCCAAGACCTTGCCTGGTTCAGTTAAATCGACTCCTAAAGATTTTCCTGATTCTTATCCCGTCAAAATCCTTCTCTAGTCCAGTTAAATCGATTCCTAAAGATTTTCCTAATGAAGACTCAGTAGAAGACATCCAAGATTCTCTCATCGTTACTGTTGAGGTAGTAATCGCCCCAGATTCTCGCATCGTTATTATTGAGGTAGTAATCGCCCCAGATTCTCTCATCGTTACTGTTGAGGTAGTAATCGCCCCAGGTTCTCTCATCGTTACTGTTGAGGTAGTAATCACCCCAGATTCTCTCACCGTTACTGTTGAGATAGTAACCATCCCTGATTCATTCATCACCTTTTGAAACTCTAGACTCGACTCCTGTATCTCGCCAGGGCACGTCTGAAGAGGTTTAAAGATTCAGTTCCTGTAACCAGTCAGGGCACATCTACACAAAGAGTCTGAAGACCAGCTCCTGTAACAGGCCAGGTAATCATCTTTCTTTTTCAGGTACGCAAGTTCTCGCTAAGGAATCTCTTACGCGATCAACACCCAGATGGCATCTATAAGCCCATCCATCTATCCATCACCTCTCAACATGGCATCTGTAAGCCCATCTTCCTATCCATCAATCTCCAAATGGCATCTGTAAGCCCATTCCCACCATCACACTGCCAACATGTGAGCGCAAATTTCTGGGCACTCTAGTGTTCAATCATCTTTCACCTTCGGATTACGAAAGGCCCGTCAGCCAATCTACATCCTCAGGTCTAAGAAGATTGAACAGGGGCAACTGTTGTACCCCAAAATTTGCCCTCCCATTTTCTTCAATATTTGCCAAGATCAAGGTTCAAAATCTCTCAAGGGTTGCACAGTTCAATGGCCTCCTAACAGTCAAAAACTAGGGTTTTGGTTCTGGCAAAGAAATTGAAGTTTTCAAGGGTCCAAACAAGTCCCACATGCCTACAAACATGGTCAAGCATCCTTATGTCAAGTTTCAAGACTCATAGCACAAGATTGCACAGTCAAAAAACCCTAATTGCCCAACAGTCAACTGCAGGGGCAAAATGGTCATTTGACAGTCAAAAGTCAAAAAATTTGGTCAACATCTTATTTTGAAGCCACAAACATCATTTGATCAATTCTTGATCATGATTCTCAAGGCATGGCTCAAAAAGTCTCAAGATGCAAAAGTTTCTATTTTTGGACAGTTGAAAAAGTCAACTGTAACTTGACCAAGGCATAACTTCCACATGGTTTATCAGAAAAATTCCATCCAAAGCTCATTTTGAAGAGAATGACATTTCCTACAACTCATCTTCACACTTCAATTCCAAGAAATCCTCTCACAAAAAGTTATCAATCTCAACATTATAGGTCATTTTCAAAAGTCAACAAAAAGGTACTTTAAGTCAAAGACCATAACTTGAGATTGGTAAATCAAAATGACATGGGACCAAAGGCATTGGTTATAGGACTTCAAGACCTTTCCAAAATGTCCAAGAACATGATCAAAGCTTAAAAATTGAGCAAGATATGCCTTGTGGAAGTTGGGAAATTTTTGGGAATTTTGAAAAGTCAACTTTGCTTCAAATGCCTCAAAATTGCTAATGGGCCACAATTTCTTCCAAGAATCATCACCCAAAGGCTATGCATGACCCATTGAATTTAAATGGAGTTATTTTATCATTTTTTATTAATTATTTGAATTATTATTATTATTAGTTCATTTAATTAAAATAAAATATGACAAAAATAGCAAATCATGTTTTCCAAACCTTTTTGTGCAGCATATCCACTCATCATGACCTCAATATTTCATGCATACTCAAAAAGGCAAGAATTGGCAATGATTGGCATCAAAAAGGAATGAAAAAGATTGAAAAAGATTCATGAAAATCACAAATTCAAGAACATTGATTGAATGGATTTTGGACTTGTTTTGTGAACCTAATTAACTCCACATATAAGCAGAAACACAACCCTAATCAAAAGAACAAGCAAGTTGCGCCTCAGACCAAGAAACAACTTTGCATTTTCTCTCAAAAAATTCAAAACTGAAAACACACATAGAGCACGTTTCAAGGCCTAAGAAGCATTCCAATAGCTTGCTTACACATCCAGGAATCTTTTCCAGTCAAAATCACATCCCCATACATCCAGAATTTGTAGAAACACGTTGCCCTGTTCATGAACTTTTGCATATTCGTATTTTGATTTGCACGCATTTTCCATACATTCTAATGATTGTTTTACACTAACATGATCATGCTGAAGCTAATGGGGCCATTGAATTAAATTAATCTTGCATGTATAGAAAGTTGCCATGGAAATTTTTTAGGGTTTCAGGAGCTTGAAATTAGGGACTTCTTCATGAGGAAAAATTAGGCAACGAGACCTATGCCATTGGAATCAGAACTTCCTGATGATTCAAAACCACACCTCGCGCCCAATTTATCATTGCCCATTGCTTAATCGCTATTATTCGCTATGTTGTTTAGTGGGGGTTTAAAACCCCTGCTACTTGTTTGGTATTTTCAGGGATAATGAAGAAGAAGCTTGGCGTGTCACTTAGTGGTTGGTGCATTCAAATCATTGGCGCGCTTTTTTCCTTGTCCAGCATAATATGTGTTTCTCTCTCATATTAATCACGTTCCATTTACATGACAAACGCGCTCCACAGCTCACTTGGCAAAGGATGTACTTGGTAAACGTTGGGACCTGGGTTCGATTCCCAGGTCCCCCACTTTATTCAATAATTTTTCTTGTAATACATTCCTGTGCAGTGTATTCCCAAGGGAGCATCATACAACCTCACCATCTAAGCTGCCACGCGCCAAGGAGATCCATCCAATGGCCAGATCACGCAGTCCACCATATACCCTCAGTCAACCATGTGCAGACGCGCTGGAAAAGTCAAAGGGACCCTGACTTATTGGGCCAAGATTGCTTGCAAACACCTCCAAATTGGGCAGACATCCCCCAAAGTTTGTATATTCTTTTAATTTCTTTTCTTCTCTTTTCTTTTTTTTATTTTATTCTTTTGATCACTTTCATTTAATTTATTTCAAATATAATTTTCATAATACAAAAATACAAAAAAATCAGAAAGTCAAAAATAAAATATGTTTATTATTTAATTCACTAATATTTTATTTTGTAAATAAACTTAATAATCAATTTAGTTTTAATTTTAAGTTTTTAACTTTAATGCTTTTTCTTAGACAATTAAAAAATATAAAAACAAGTCTTTTAGCATTTTTTATTCTTAATAAATAACCTTTTTTTCCTTATCACTATTAATTATTAATCATTTTTGTAAATAAATTATAATTAATTAATTAGGGTTAAATTAGGTCAAACTTAAACATTTTCTTTAATAATTAAAAGCAAACTAGAATTAGGGTTTTATTTAATTTTTAATTTTAATCCATTTTCTTTATTTTCATTTAATACCAAAAACAAAACAAAAATAACTTCTTTTTCTTTAATCATTAATTCACTTCTAATTTCATATTTAATTCCTTTAAAGGGTCCAACGCCCTCGCACCTCCGAATATATTTTCTCTTCGCGCATCTATTTTTATTTCTTTTATGAATGTAATGTATTTGCCCCAAAGCCTTGTAATAGATAATTAGGATGTTTACTTTCCGTACTTTCATGCAAATCGGGTCTTGGTTTAATTTGGCGTTGTAGACCCACGCCTTGTAATAGCGTAGGACCTTTATTTTCCGCACTTTAAATTCTGCACCTTTAAATTGCTAACTATCACATGAAAGAATGTATGCCCAAATAAAAACAATGCGTAGAACACTCAATGCATGATCAAGACAAATATAACTGAAAATGACACACAAATCACACACCACTCCTAGGGTATGCCTCACTGTTGCCTTGCCCCTCGAAACGTGGTCGTCGAGTAGAGGACGTTTTAGCAAGTCCTCATGTCCATGAACATGGCATGGGGGTAGCTTCTAAGGTGTCTTCCTATTGCTCTGGTGACCACACTGTCCCTAATCCTCGAATTGACCCGAACACCTCCAACGGTGGTGCTACCTACCTCTCAATGGTGGGATGGCACTACCTTAAGGACATTTACACAGACTAATTCCTTAGGGTAGGTAGATGACTCGTAGACACTTGCTCTAATTCAAAACAAATCAAAAACTTCTTTTCACACCGACACTTTGCAAAAAGCTTTCAAAAACAACTTTTCAAACACTTTTGAGGACTGATACAAGAGTCGAACTGAAATTTTAAACGAAACTTTTTCAAACCCACTCACCTTGAAAAGCAAACAAACATTTTGAAAACACAAATGAGCAAGTATCTAAGAGCCCATGGATAACCATGGATAGAAAGGGTGCTAACACCTTCCCTTTCTATAAATCTACCTCCCGAACCGAGAACTAATCTCAATAAGGAATTTTTCTGTGCTTTTGTCCTTTCCATGTTGGAGAAAATAAAAGACGATGGCGACTCTTGCTTCCGCGACATTTCGCGAACCAGCGTTAAACAGTCAGTTCCAGATCCACCGATCACACACAACTCTCTCAATTTTTACCCTAGGAGGGTGTTCTTGGACTTTTTAGAAATCTTAGGATGTCCTCTAAACAACCCTTTTTGTTTCATCTAAATTGGATATTCCATGTTCATGTATGAAGCTTTGACCCAAAAGGTGTTTTTATTGACTTTTCAAAATGACCTATAATGTAAAAATTCATATCTTTTTATGAGTGCATATTTTAAACTTGTGGGTTGAAGATGAATTGTAAGGAGTTGCATCCTCTTCAAAATTAGCTTTGGATGGAAAATTTCTGATAAAGTATGAAGAAGTTATGCTTGGTCAAATTTGGGTTGACTTTTACTAAGAAACCGTAATTTAGCAATTTCTTGGTTTTGATGAATTTGGAGCATTCCTTGAGGAATCATGATCAACCCTTGATCAAATGATTGAATTCACTTCAAAATGTTGATGTTGACCAAAAATCTTGAGGTTTGACTGTGCCACAGTTGACTTTTGACCTAATACAGTCGATTCTCAAGCATTTGAGCAATTGACTGAGCAAACTTCTTGTGCAAGGCATGAAACTTGACATGTAGGGTCTTGGGAATATATTAGGATCTTGGGAAGCATTTGAGGCCTTTGTGGTTCACCCATCTTGATGAAAAGGTAAACCCTAATTTGAGGTATACTGCCTTAGGAGAGAGTTTATCTGGTCAACTCTTGGACTTCCTTGAGCAACTTGGGGACCTCAATTGACATTTGTTGAGTAAAAATGAGAGGGAAAATTTTGGGGTACAACAGCTGCCCCTGTTCAATCTTCTTAAACCTGAGGATGTAGATTGGTTGTCTGTCTTTCGTGATATGAAGGTGGAAGATGATTGAACACTAAAGTGCCCAGAAATTTGCACTCGCATGAAGTGAGACTGATTAGTGATATCGAGAATGGGCTTATAGATTCCATTTGGAGGTCGATAATAGAAGATTTATCAGGGATGGGCTTAAATATGCCATCTTGGATGTGGATTTCCTGAGATATTCCTTTGACGAGAGTCCCTGTTTCTGTCGTTGAGGAGGAATCTGCTGAGGAACATTGGCATCTGTCTTAAGAGGAATAGAATTTTAGGAGCTTCAGTTGTCCATTATTCTACTGGGGAAATGTGAAACCAATCGTGTTTGATTAGGTCCCGGTCTTACAGTGTTGTGGACTGTTGTCCGGAGATAAGAGAAGAGGAACCTGGATAGTAAGGTTATGAGAAGGAACCTGGATAGTAGGGTTACTTCGATATGAAAAGCCTGGATAGTAGGGCTGTGAGAAGGAACCTGGGTAGTAGGGTTACTTAGATACGAAAGCCTGGATAGTAGGGCTGTGTGAAGGAACTTGGATAGTAGAGTTACTTTGATATGAAAAGCCTGGATAGTAGGGCTGTGAGAAGGAACCTGGATAGTAGGGTTACTTCGATATGAAAGCCTGGATAGTAGGGTTGTGAGAAGGAACCTGGATAGTAGGGTTACTTCGATATGAAAGCCTGGGTAGTAGGGCTGTGAGAAGGAACCTCAATAGTAGGGTTACTTCGTGATAAGTTTGTGTAAAACTTCAAAGGGAACCCGGCTAAGGTTACTTTGTGATATGACATCCTGGGTAAGGTTGTTTCGTGATAAGTTTGTGTAAAACTGCAGCGGGAACCTGGGTAAGGTTACTTTGGGATACGTTCGTGTAAAACTTCAGAATGAACTGAGGTAAGGTTATAAGTTTGTGTAAAACTTCAGGATGAACCTGGGTAAGGTTATAAGCTTGTGTAAAACTTCAGGATGAATCGGGGTAAGGTCATAAGTTTGTGTAAAACTTTAGAATGAACCGGGTTAAGGTTATAAGTTTGTGTAAAAACTTCAGAATGAATCGGGGTAAGGTTATAAGTTTGTGTAAAAACTTCAGGATGAACCGGGGTAAGGTCATAAGTTTGTGTAAAACTTCATGAGGAATCGGGGTAAGGTTACTTCGAGATAAGTTCGATTAGTTGACCCGTTTGATTTTGGGAACTGAGTTTCCATTAGTTGTCTGTAGATGTGATATATATAATTGCTGGATTCATTGAAGCTAATTGTCTTTTCCTGAAAAATATCAGGGTTAGTTATATGTGATGCATGAAATGCAGGGCGAGATGATGTTCTCAAAATAAATGAGATTATGTTGTATATGATATGCATGCGTATGTCATGATGTATGTTCATGAAATGTTGTCGGGGTATGCTTGTGTCTGGGAAAGTAAATCCATGACGGTTACTGGAGATTTACGAATATTCTGCCGGGAAGAGACGTTGGAGAATAACTCTGCGGGGACCAGACTTTAGGGAAGAGATACTCTATTGGTCGACCTGCTGATCTTGAGGAATAAACTCAGCTTGGGGATGCAATTTCGTTGTTGGAGCTGATGAGCTCTGTTGGAGATTGAGCTTCTGTAGAAATATACTCTACTTGGGGGATGAATTTTATTGACTCGCATGCGATTACAAACCTCGACTGTGGATAGTTATGTCCTACTTCGGGAAAGCTGACATCAATGCCTTTTGGGTACCTTTACTCTGTGGGGAATGTATGTACTGATAATTATGTTCCAAATCTTGTTCTATCCCAATACCTGCTGGGCGGAGGAACCGTCGGGTTTGGAACTTCTTATTTTTCCCTGTTTCTGGAATTACAAGTAACTGTCTTTTGTTTCTTATGTAAATATCTATGAGCAGCAATCATTTTCAAATGCGTATATCGAAAATAAATCATTGGACGTTCTTGCAAAACAAAACAGAAAAAGAAAAAGAAACAAATTGAAGTTTTGTAAAAATGACTTGTATTGATTTTGAAATTGGCCTGTAATAGGCGTTTTGTACAAGGAGGCTGACGTCCTAGTGAGAGAACACCGCCGAATGACAGAAATTATACATTTTGTGTAAAAGAAAGAAAAACAGCTATGTGAAACGACCCCATTGGGTTCCAACTCTGCTATTTCCTTTATATCTTCAAGCGTCTCACCACTTTGCTACTTGGCCAAAGGTTGATCAGATTGATTGGCGTTGTCCGAGCTTGATAGTCGATATCGAAGTCTGGTCGCAAGATGATCCAATGATACATAGTGATACGCTTCAATCCCTAACTTTTTCCTGGATTGCCCTTTTGGGTTTTCAATCCACCGGGACACCCTTTTTTGCCCAAGCCTCCCTTTCGGGTTTTCGACTTGCCGGGTGTACATATTTTTTTCATTTTCATCCCTTACTTTTGCCTGAACCCTTTGGGATTGCCGGGAAGCCCTTATTTTTGCCTAGGTCAGTCAACCTAGCGGGTCTTTGATTATGCGTAGTATCTTTTTACTATGTCTGCATTGACGGGGTAAGGAAGGTCGTCACCATCCATGTTGGTTAGAATCATAGCTCCTCCTGAGAAAATGTTCTTAACCACAAATGGCCCTTCGTATGTGGGAGTTCATTTGCCCTTGGGATCACCTTGCGGCAGTATGATGCGTTTGATCACCAGATCCCCGACTTGATATTCTTGGCGTCTGAGTTTCTTGTTAAAAGCCTTGATCATTCACTTTTGATACGTCTGACCATGGTAGATAGTAGTAAGTCTCTTTTCATCGATTAGATTTAACTGATCAAGCCGGGTTTGGATCCAGTCGTCTTCGTTCAAACCCGCATCCTTCATAATCTTGAGAGAAGGTATCTGAACTTTGATGGGTAGGACTGCCTCCATGCCATATACCAGAGAATAAGGTGTTTCACCTGTCGACGTCCATGCTGAGGTACGGTACCCATGAAGAGTGAATGGTAACATCTCATGCCAGTCTTTATATGTCACCGTCATCTTCTGTACAATCTTGTTGATGTTCTTATTAGCCGCTTCAACAGCCCCATTCATTTTCGGCCGGTAGGGATAAGAATTATGATGTTGTATCTTGAACTTATTACAGATCTCGGTGATTATCATGTTGTTGAGATTCGTACAATTGTCAGTAATAATCCTCTCTGGTACATCATATCGACAGATCAGATTGTGTCGGATAAACCGCGCTACGACGTTCTTAGTAACTGTAGCAAAAGAAGATGCCTCAACCCACTTCGTGAAGTAATCAATGGCTACCAGAATGAAACGATGCCCGTTAGACGTAGTAGGTCTGATTTTGCCGATCATGTCGATGCTCCACATCGCAAAGGGCCACGGTGCTGTCAAAACATTTAAGGGGACCGGAGGCACATGCACCTTATCAGCATAGGTTTGGCATTTATGACAGGTTCGAGAGTGCTGATAACAATCGGCTTCCATAGTGGACCAGTAATATCATGCCCGTAGGATCTTCTTAGTTATAGTATGCCCACTAGAATGGGTTCTGAAGGTGCCTTCATGTAGATCTGTCATGATCCTCTCTGCTTCTCTCTTATCTACACATCGTAGCAGTGTGGAGTCATGGTTGCATTTATAGAGGATTCCATTTCTGAGGAAGAACTTTGCAGCGAACCTTCTCATAAACTTCTTATCATTGACAGATGCCCCTTTGGGATACTCCTGAACCTCGAGATACCTTTTGACTTCGTAAAACCAGGGTTTGTCTGCCACTTCTTCGGTATCGATCTTGCAGCAGTGTGCTGGTTCATCCAACCTCTCAATGGTAATCTGGGGAGCCTCATTGTCCCACCTAACCTTGAACATAGAAGACATGGTAGCTAGCATGTTCGCCAACTGGTTCTCCTCTCGTGGGAAATGCTCGAAGGTTACCTCCTCAAAGTATGGGAGCAATGTCAGTACATACTCTTTGTAAGGAATGAGATTCGGGTGCTTCGTATCCCACTCGCCTTTGATCTGACTTATCACCAGAGCGAAATCTCTGAATACACTCAAAAACTTGATCCTTAGGTCGATAGCAGCTCGAAGACCTATAATACATGCTTCATACTCCACAATGTTGTTGGTGCAGTTGAAACATAATCGGGCAGTGAACGGAGTATGACAGCCCTTGGGAGATATGATTACAACACCAAATCCATTACCCAGTGCATTTGAGGCTCCATCAAAATACATAGACCATCGGGATCCTTCCTCAGGTCCTTCATCCGGTCTAGGCTCTTCGTAGTCAGTCACTAACATTATATTCTCATCCGGGAACTCGAAATTCATGGACCGGTAGTCATCCACGGCCTGATGAGCCAAATGATCAGCCAATACACTCCCCTTTATTTCTTTTTGGGTTGTATATTGTATGTCGTACTCGGTTAAGATTATTTTCCACATTGCTATCCTTCCGGAGAGAGCGGGCTTCTCGAAATTATACTTGATCGGATCCATCTTTGATATCAACAAGGTAGTGTGAGTCAACATATACTGTCTCAGCTGGCGAGTAGCCCATGCCAAAGCGCAGCAAGTTTTCTTGAGAAATGAGTATCGGGTCTCACAGTCAGTAAACTTTTTGCCAAGGTAGTAAATGGCGTGCTCTTTTCGACCAGACTCGTCATGCTGCCCCAGCACACACCCCATTGAACTGTCTAGCACTCTCAAGTATAATATCAAAGGTCTTTCTTCAACTGGAGGCATCAGAATTGGCGGTTCTTGAAGGTATTCTTTGATTATTTCGAAAGCGGTCTGGAATTCATCATTCCACTTTACCACTTGATCTTTCTTCAGAAGCTTGAAGATTAGCTCACAAGTGGCAGTCAGATGTGAAATGAACCTGGCGATGTAATTCAGACGTCCCAAGAAACCTCTAACCTCTTTCTCTGTGCGGGGAACCGACATCTCTTGTATGGCCTTTACCTTCGCAGGGTCTACCTGAATACCCTTGTCACTGACAACGAAACCCAGAAGCTTACCAGACCTTACCCTGAAGGTACACTTGTTCGGATTCAACCTCAGCTTATACATCTTCAACCTGTCAAACAATTTCTGGAGATGATCAAGGTACTCTTCCTCAGTCTGAGACCTGGCTATCATATCATCAACATAAACTTAGATCTCATGGTGAATCATGTCGTGGAATAAAGCGACCATAGCGCGCTGATAGGTTGCCCCAGCATTCTTCAACCTAAAAGGCATCACCTTGTAGCATAAAGTGCCCCACTGCGTAATGAAGGTTGTCTTCTCCATGTCCTCAGGAGCCATCTTGATCTGGTTGTAGCCATAGAAACCATCCATGAAGGAGAAGCTTTTATGTTGTGTGGTGTTGTCGACTAGAACATCGATGTGAGGAAGTGGGAAGTCATCCTTGGGGCTTGTCCTGTTCAGATCTCTATAGTCAACATATATTCGTACCTTACCGTCATTCTTAGTTACCGGAACAACGTTAGCAACCCACTGTGGATAGGAAGTGACAGCCAAGAATCCTGCATCAAACTGTTTCATAACCTCTGCCTTGATTTTCTCTAACACTTCACAGCGCATACAACGAACCTTTTGTTTAACCGGAGGGAAGTTTTCTTTAGTCGGCAGGCGATGTACCACAATATCAGTGTCCAAACCCGACATGTATTCATAGGACCAGGTGAAGATCTCAACGTAGTCGTGCAGCATCTGTATCAACCTCTGTTTGACGCTAAGCTCCAGATTTAGACCTATTTTAACCTCCTTTTTGTCTTCCTCAGTACCCAAATTCACTGTCTCAACTGGCTCTTCATGAGGCTGCATGGCCCTTTCTTCCTGCTGTAGTAGTCTAGAAAGTTCTCCAGGCACCTCACAATCATCCTCACCTTCATCCTCGGCTTAGTTGATCGGATTTTTTAAGTCATAACTGGCAATAGCAGAGCTGTTATCAATGGGATCCAGAGTGGATATGGATCTGCATTATGATACGTGAGTGTGTGTAAGAGAATAATTGTTTTAATAAAGTGAAAATAGAAAAGAAAAACAGAGAGTGCAAAATGTGTATGCAAGAAAACATCAAATGCTTTATTAATGATTATGAAATGACAAACAATATCCCTCACAAGCAAAGCCAAGGTGCCTCGGGCAAGGCACCAGGCCGTAAAGTTTCAAATTGTTTATTACAAATCGTAAAACAAATAAGGCAATTACTATGGAATAAAAGAAACAGGTATGAAGTCCCTAGTCGTCCAGTTACTCGGTCCACCGTTGGTTGTTGGGTAGATCCAGCTGTCGATGTCTGAATCCTCTTTACTGTCTTCAATGGCATTAATTCCCCGATTGCGGATGCGTAGGGGAGGTCCTCCAGCCCGAGCGCGCCTAACAGCCCTTTGAGCCCCTATAGTAAATCCCAAACCAAATTTATCAGTTTTATGAGTGAAATCAGGGAGCTGACCCCAATTGGCACACCCACCTTCTTCAACCACATCCCTGGCGTCCTTGAGAGAAGCCATCTTTAAAGGAGGTTTGTTGGTAGTAGTTTCAGTCGATGCCAAGATCTGAGGGACCTCTTCAAAATTTTGACATGGAGTTTCGATGAATTCCCCATCCATCTCTATGTAGTGGAAGGAGTTGAGGTGACTCACCATATATTCTTCTTCACCCCGCACTGTGACGATCTTTCCTTTCACCGGATACTTCAGCATTTGGTGGAGTGTGAAGGTGACTGCCCCAGCCTCGTGGATCCAAGGACGACCCAGCAAACAAGAATATGACGGTCTGATATCCATCACATAGAAAGTGGACCCAAAAGTTTGAGAACCTACTTTGACAGGGATGTCCACCTCCCCGTGCACCATTCTCTCTGATCCGTCAAAATCCCTTACCACAATGTTACTAGGCTTTAGAGTTAAACCCTCGCAATCCAACCGGTCTAATGCCTTCTTCGACAGCACATTCAGTGAAGACCCATTATCTACCAGCACATGAGCAATAGTTGTGCCCCTGCATTCAATTGAGACATGCAGAGCATCATTATACTTCCTTCCTTTCTGAGTCAAATATGCATCTGAAAAACCCAGCCCATTATCAGCAGTCGGGCTGGCCACACAATCTTTGAACTGATCAGCTGAAGTTTACTGCAGCACATGCGTAGTCTTGAGAAATGCAATCAAAGCCTTCGCATGGGCTTTAGAACACAACGGCAAAGACAACATGGATATCTTCGATGGGGTCTGCCCCAGCTGCTCGACCACATTGTAGTCGCTCTTCTTAATGATTTTCAAAATTTCCTCCATTTCTTGCTTAGAGGCTTCCACGACAATTTTCTTAGGTGCCTCCATCCGGGAAGGCTCACCTATAACCTCTTTGTCGCGGGTATCAGACGATTTGTCGTCAGGGGTAAGAACAGGAACAGTAGTTAATGTACTAGCAGGAACAACTGATGGAATGACAATAGGCTTGTTAACGGTCTTAGGGGAAATCTCGGGAGAGAAGACCCTTTCACTTCGGGTGATCTTGCTGGTTCCGACAATATTATCAATATCAGGATCATCTTCTTCATCTTTCAAATCTTTTTTGATGCCATGATAGTACACATCGGCACCATAATGCCATGGGACAGCTTTATCAGAGACATACGGGACAGGAACAGTGATTATTAGTGGAGCAATTCTTGGAGCAGATGTAATCCTAACAGGTCTGCTCGAGGAAACCTTGGAAGGACTGGCGGAAATGGTTATAATGGCAATTTCTTCAATTGGAACAACAGGAATCATAGTCTTCTCAAACAAAATTTCTTTGCTATCTATCAGGCGTTGAACACCTAACTTCAGCAAACGGCAACCAGAAGGTAGAAGCGAACACATGTGGTAACCTTCACCACAACCCAGAAATAAACCGGCCAACAGCAAATTCTTCTTGACAGTCATGAGAGGAGTGGAAACTTCATCGACCGAGGTAACAAACAAATCAGTATCAATAGCATTAATTCTGCGGTCGTGCTTGGGCATGGGAGCAGTTATGACATTTGGCTTCTCCAGAGCATCAAAATCTATTTCCTTAGCTTCAATCAAGTCTTTTATTTTGTTTCTCAGAGCCCAATAGTCATTTGTATTGTGGCTAGGACTATCAGAATGATAGGCATACCGGGCATTTGGATTATATCGGGGAGATGTAGTATTTGGATTCTTGGGTGCCTCTCTCAAAGTTGCCAAGTTGGATCTCAGCAGGTGAGGTAGAACTTAATCCAATGTCATGTTGATGCGGGTAAACTGTCGTTGTGGTCTTTCCACCCTTTGTTGATTGTTGCATTATGGAGAAACTGCAGGTCTAGGTATCATCACGGCACTTACTTTCTGACGTTGTTCAGCCCTGTTCTGACCCCTCGGGCTATAGACGGCACTGGCTTCCTTCTTACCAGCAAAAGGCTTCTTTACTGAACTTGAAGAGGCATCCTTCTATATTTTGCCGCTTCGAATCCCAGCTTCTACTCTTTCCCCAGTTAGAATCAGCTCGGTGAAACCAGCTGATGAACTGCTGATCAAATGGTTGAAAAATGGACCAAATAGCGTCCCTAGAAACATATCAACCAACTCCCTATCAGACAACGGGGGTTGGACTCTCCCAGCCAAGTCTCTCCATTTTTGTGCATAATCCTTAAAACCTTCACTTGCACCCATGGACATACTCTGGAGTTGAGTACGAGTGGGAGCAAGGTCGGCATTATACTGATACTGCTTGTAGAAAGCAACAGCCAAATCTTCCCAGTTTCGGACATTGGCTCCCTCCAGCTGGTAGAACCATTCAAGCCGAGTCCCTAACAGACTATCTTGAAAGAAATGGACCCCCAGATTTCTATCAGGAGTGTAGGGTTGGATCTTTTAGACATAAGAGTGGAGATGGAGCTTTGGGCAGGACACCCCATCATACTTGGCAAAAATTGGAGCTTTGAACTTCTGCGGGATGACCACTCCTGACACCAATCCCAATTCTTCGAAATCCAGTCCAAGTATCCTCTGAACTTCCATGGCACTCAGACGGTCTTCTAACTGCTTGTATATATCCTCAGCAGGAGGATACTGCTCATCATTATAATCAGTATCATTGTCAGGGACTGCAAGACTAGGGTCCTTCTCTTCTTCTTGGTTCTCCCCTTCCTTAGATGAAGAGGTCAGGTCGACTTGTCGCTTCAACCGCTCTTCGAACCTTCGGCCCATGTTCAGAATACCAGTAGCCTTCTTCTTTTTCTTCCTCTCTTTCAGAATGAGGGATTTCAGATCCTCTTGCCCCTTTGACAGACTGATGAACATTTGTTGGAATTGGGCGTTATGTGCCTGAAGGTCCTTAATGCTTTGTTCATAAGACATTTCTGCTGAAATATACAGCAAAGGAGATGAGAAACCTGTAATGGTACCTGTAATGATGTGTATGATAATGGTATGCGCATGCAATGATTTCAAAGACTTCGGAAAATTTAAATTTGCAAACCAAAATAAATAAAAACTTTATTAGCTGAATTTGAAGTTCAAATGCCTTTTAGGCGTTACAATTAAAAATAAACAAATCCAAAACTATAAAAAACATCAAAATTACCATGGATGCTTCCTATTTGTGCCAAGATAGTCATTTAATCCTCTTTCTTCATGTAGTTTCTTTGTGAGCTCTAAAACCTTCCTCTCCGGAGCATGGAATTGATCCTTGTAAGTGTCTCGCTCCTTCATCAGCTGAATCCAAGACCTCTTTAATTCCCCAAGATCAGTGGGAATGTAAGGATAGAGAACCGTGTAAGGAATGCCTTCTTCAGTAGTGGGTTCCACAATCACTGGAAAAACAGCCACATAGGGCATCCTAAGCTGTTGAGCACGAGCTCGTACCCATTGTAGATAAGGTTCCATTGGAATGGAAGTCTTTGGCCCAAAATCCCTGACGCTCGATCTGTTTACCATGCCCCAAGCTCGTGTGAACCTCCGGTGATACTCTTGAATATCCTCCTCATAGGTGAACACAATACCCTCAATAAGTAGCTCATGGGGACCATCCCTTCGAGCGTAACCAAATTTGTGCAGAGCTAAACAAGGATTGTAGGTTATACCCCCTCTGATACCAAGCAGTGGGACATTAGGGTACTCCCTGCAGCGGTCAATGATAGCAATGTTTTCCATAGATCGAGAACACCAAAGAATATCCGTATGAGCGAGTGACATTATCCTTTGTGACCAAACCAGACCTTCTTCATTCTTCAGTATGGACTTAGGGGGTGAGAAATAAACCACCTCAACAGTAATGCATGCAGCACGCGAGAATCCCTCTTCTCCTCGTGGTACGAGTATGGAGAGTGTGCAAAATATCTCCAAGCAAAGTAGGCACCGGGTTATGAGAGAGAAAGATCTTAATATAATTCATATCTATGAATGAGTTCGAATTAGGAAAGAGAACTAAACCATAGATAAGAAGAGCCAAGACCTCCTCAAAAGCCTGAAAATCCATATTATCCCAAAACAGCTGTGCTTTGTCTATCAGAAACTTAGCTAGAAAATCCTTGACTCCGCTTCTAGTTTCCCAATTGGATACCACGTCGGCCCATTTCAAGTGCAAAGGTGAGGCAATGACTTCTGGTTTAGGAACTTCTTCTAGACCTGTGAAGGGTACCTGTTCCAAAATAGGTATATCCAATAGCTGAGATAATTCTTCCAAAGTAGGCACCAACTGATAGTCTGGAAAGGTGAAGCAGTGGTACTTGGGATCAAAGAACTGAAAGAGTACACTCATCATCTTTTCATCAAAGTTTTAAGTAAGCAGGTTGAGAAGTTGACCATGTCTCTTAGTGAACGTAGAAGTTTCAAAAACCCTTGATGCTAGCTCTTTGAGTTGGGAAGGTATCTTCACAAAGCTGATTCGGATAATGTTTCTACGAACGAAATCCATGATCTGCAAAACAGAACAAAGATGAATTCCCTTGGTCTTTGAAATGGTTAGTGCAATAAGCATGGATGCCATGTTATGATGCATGATGTCATGATAAACCATAGGTATAGCAAACACAGGTATAGCAAGCACAGTCAAATAACATAAAATCCTTAGGTTTAAGGCTTGCATGAGGTCAAAGGTAGTACCCTCTTGAAGTTTAGTTGGTTCAAATATGTCCTAAAAAGTAACCGGGTTCTAGAGATTCTCAATATCACTGACCATCCTTTATCGGGCATTATTTCAGCTCTCAATCTTTTCTTGCGGCCAAAATATCCTAAAAGTATGATCTCGATGAGTGTAGCATTGAGTATTAACCAGTTCTCAGCTCTACACCGAGGCCGACTATCTCACTATTTTCTAATGGCTAAGTTATTCAACAAAGGTTCTAAGGTCCGTTGGTGCTTCACGACACCATGCGGCGGCCCCGTATTCTCCTTGTTTCCCCACGAAGGATACTGGTACCAACCAAAGTAACACACCATCACAGCCATCGCTTAAACCATATCGGTCTATGTCGTACAGTCTCCACGATCTATTGCTGTTTACCTAATGAGTGACCCCAGATCCGGGTGTAAGATCTATAGTAACCCCAAACAAACCCTCAAAAGTAAAGCAATCAAGACAATCAAGAGAAGCAATTTAATGACCTAGATCCTAAGGTAAACCCCACTTATTATTTCCCCAGCAGAGTCACCAGTTCTGTGATACGCTGGCAGAACTGACTGTTTATACTGGTTTGCGTTTTACGTTTTTTGTTCGTAAAATGTCGCGGTAAGTAAGAGTCGCCACTGACTTTTATTTCATCCAATCATGGAAGAAGAACAGAAAAAACCTTTTTTCGAGATATTTTGAGCACGGGTGGTAGATTATAGAAAGGGAAGGTGTTAGCACCCTTTCTATCCGTAGTTATCTACGAGCTCTTAGGTACTTGCTCATTTTTCAAATTGCTTGTATGTGTTTGTCTTGAAAATGTTTTTACTTCGTGAGAACCCTTGTGTCAGTCCTCAAGGATGTGACGAAGTTTGTTTTGAAAATTTGTCTTGAAAAGTGTTTGTGTGAAAAAGTTTATTTGTTTGAGCAAGTACTTAAAATTCTACCTACTCGAAAAAAGATTGTTCGTTCTATTTCCTTTAGACAGCGCTATCCTACTATTAAAGAGTAGGTAGCACCGTCGTTGGAGTTGTAAGGGACATTCGAAAGGGACAAGTACAATCACTAAAGCAATAGTTAGAAAACTTTAGTAGTAACCCTATAGTCTTAAGATCTTTCCGAGGCAACATTTCTGAGGCAACATTTTGATCTTTTAGACTGGAGGGCAACCATTAAAATCTCCTATGCTTAATGACTGTTTACCGAAGGAAACCGAAGTGAGGTAAACCCTAGGAGTGAACATGTGCATATGATTTGTTTCAGTTATTTAATCTTTGCACATTAGGTGATTTACTGTTTTAAATTTCAAGCATTCTTGCCATACAATCCTATTAGCCATACATCTAGATAGTTAAAGATTGCAGAAATTAAAAGTGCGAGGAAATAAAACCTAGCTATTACAAGGCTTCGGGGAGGGGGATTAATTACATAACCAGAAATCGGGGATTTAAACAGTAAATAAAAACCCTAAGTTAACTATTACAAACCCTGAACAGTTACAAAATAAGGGAAAAATTAATTAACAAGCGCGCGGCGAATTAAATACGAGGACGGTAATTAATAATCTAAACCCTAGTTGAGAGAGAAAAATATTTTTGTTCTTGTGAATTTTTATTTGAGAAAACATTTAATTGCAAATTAATTAAACCTAATTTCTAATTGTTTTTAAATTATGAAAGAAATTAAATTAACCTAATTTTCTAATTAACCTAATTAATTAAAAGAATACATATTTATGAGAAAAAATGATTTTTGATGTATTTTTTGAAGAAAATCAATTGAATTATGCATAATCTCAAACCCAAATTCTAATTTTTTTTAAATTATGAAAGAAATTAAAGTTGCCCTATATTTAATTAAACTAATTAATTTTAAAAAAATTTATTAAGAAAATAAATCTTTTTTGTGATTTTTGATTTGTTAATTTAATAATATTGATTTTTTGTATTAATTAAAAAAGAAAAGAAATTAAAGAAAGATAGTAAAAATAACCAAATGGGCCTGCTGTTAGCAATTCTGGGGGGTGGAAATTGAAATACTTTGGCCCAATAAGCTTCCAAGCCCAGTCAACCTTTGGATCTGGTGTAGCATTGACTTGAACGTGTACCATGGGCATTCACAGGAGAGGCGTTAGATCTGGCCAGCTGGGCATCCAGTGGACAGGCGTTGAGGGTGTATGGAAGGCATGTGAGGGAGTATTGTATTGGATCTGCAAAGGTAAAACAAGAAAATGCATTTTGTTGGGACCTGGGATCGAACCCAGGTCCTTGTACTCCCTACCAACGATGTGTTGCCAACTAAGCTGTGTTGTTAACTTGTTAACGTAATAAAAACAAAACATAATATAAGGAAAATAAAAGAAGCTGGTTCCAAACGCGCGAAATTCAAACGGGCGAATGGTTGGCTGACACGCATTGTCTTCTTCCCTTTCTTCGTCGCCTTAGGCCTGTAACTTTTACCTACAAATATTTTTTTGTATGTATAACCCTATTACATTCAAAAATCACATACGCGCAATATAAATTCCAATAGAGACCATGGATCAACTGGGTGTGAAGCCCTGACCACCATGGTATCCATCATTAGGCCTAATTTTGCTTAAATCACAAAACCCCAAATTGGAGCACGAAACCCTAGCAATGGAAAAAGCTTGTTCCTGCACTGTAACTTAAATCAAACTATCCAGAAACATTGCAAATATGATGATGAACACAAATATATGGGTAAAATACATTTATAATGCGTAAATCATAGAAATCAAATTTGAGTTCTTAGTGCAAACCGTGATGCTTTTGGGGATGATTTCTGGATGCTTTGAGGCTTGCAAATGATGTTGTTAGCTTCCTGGGATATCCAGGAATTGATTGCTAGGCTTGAAACTCCTTGAGGATGGCTCTAAGATGGATTTTGATCTCCCACTTTTTTCCAAATTTTTTATTTTCCTTCTTGCTGTTTCACGCCTCCAATCCTTGTGTTTTTTATCTGGAATTATTATGCACTTATAGTAGACTGAATTAGGTCAACAAAATTGTATCATATCTTTGAGAATTATGAAAATTGGATTTGATTTGCTTCATGTATGATATCTTTCTAAAACAAGCTTCAATCCAATCTTTTTCAACCCTAATGAGCCTTGCACGAATTGAACATCATGCTAGCTATATATGGACTCCAAATGTGCACAAAAACCTCAAGATTTGTTTTGTTTTCATTATTTTATCATTTAATTTGATTTATTTTGATTTAAATGAATAAAAAATCAAAATAAATGATAAAAATAATAAAATAAGAGGTGAATGAGCTCAGGGGTTTTGGGTCTTATTAGAAACGTGTTTCAAGCAAGAAAACATGGGCCGCTTTGGAAAAAATGCAAATTTGATCAATGTTGACTTTTGACAATTTTTCAAAAATGGTCAACTTTGACAATGCACAACTCTCTCAATGTTGACCCTAGAAGGGTGTTCTTAGACTTTTTAGAAATATTAGGATGTCCTCTAAACAACCCTTTTGGTTTCATCTCAATTGGATCTTCCATGTTAATGTATGAAGCTTTGACCCAAAAGGTGTTTTTATTGACTTTTCAAAATGACCTATAATGTAAAAATTCATATCTTTTTGTGAGTGCATATTTTGAACTTGTGGGATGAAGATGAATTGTATGGAATTGCATCCTCTTCAAAATGAGATTTGGATGGAAAATGTCTGATAAAGTATGAAGAAGTTATGCTTGGTCAAAGTTAGGTTGACTTTTACTACGAAACCCTAATTTAGCAACTTCTGGGTTTTGATGAATTTGGAGCATTCCTTGAAGAATCATGATCAACCCTTGATAAAATGATGGAAGTCACTTCAAAATTTTGATGTTGACCAAAAATCTTGAGGTTTGACTGTATGTGGGCCACAATTGACTTTTGACCTAATATAATCGATTCTTAAGCATCTGAGCAATTGACTGAGCAAACTTCTTGTGCAAGGCATGAAACTTGACATGTAGGGTCTTGGTAATATATTAGGATCTTGGGAAGCATTTGAGGCCTTTGTGGTTCACCCATCTTGATGAAAAAGGAAACCCTAATTTGAGGTATACTACCTTAGGAGAGAGTTTGTCTGGTGAACTCTTGGACTTCCTTGAGCAACTTGGGGACCTCAATTGACATTTGTTGAGTATAAATGAGAGGGAAAATTTTGGGGTACAACAGGTACCCACAAATATGTCACACTAACGTAGCTATTGCTTAGACCATGTCGGTATACCCCGCACGGTTTCCACAACGTATTGCTACTTACCTATAAGGTATCCCAAGTCCGGGTAGAGGATTCAAAACCAAACAAAGAACCATAATGTAAAGCATACAAGTTAAACAAAGAAAGAAAGTAAATGTGATCTAGCCCTAACGTAACCCCACTTTTAAGACAAAACTCCCCAGCAGAGTTGCCAGTTCTGTGATACGGTGGGAGAACTGACTTGGGTGTTTTGCGTTTGATTGCAAATGTTGCGGTTAGCAAGAGTCGCCACCGGCTTTTCTTTTATCCAAAAGGAAAGGCTGAAAAGAACAAGAAAGACCTTGAGAGATGTTTTCTTGAGTTCGGGGGGTAGATTATGAAAAGGGAAGGTATTAGCACCCTTTTCATCCATGGTTTTCCATGGGCTCTTAGTTGCTTGCTAGATCACTTGCTTTAGTTTGAAAATGTTCTTTTGTGTGGTTTTTGAAAGTATTTTGAAAAGGCACCATCGTTTAGGCAAACTTTGTAATGATTCTCATTCGTAAGAATGCATACAAAGTGTTGATCTTTTGAAAATGTTTTCATGTTTGAAAGATGTTTTTGAAAGTGTTTGGTGTTTGTTTTGAAAATATCAAGGATGTTTTTGAAATTGAGCAAGCAACTAGGAATAATCTACCTACTCAAAAAGTATTTCATGTTTATTTCCTCTTTCCCTTGACATTGTTATCTTACCATTGATTTGGTAAGTAACCCTATCTTTGGATGTAAAAGGGACGGGTGTGGGTCATCGTATAACCATGATTAGCAACGTTGCAAGATATCTTAGCATTTTCTTTAGGGACTAAGATCATTTCGAAAGGCAACATAGATAGCATCATCGAGGGACTATGGTCTTGTATTTTGCTTATTTTTGATAAGATACCTCACATGCATAATATAGCCATTTTTGTAAGGCAAAAAAGTGGGTTTACCCTAGGGGTGTTTGTATGAAAGTGTGTTTTATTTACATGCAGTTTAGTCTTTGATTTTTGGGTTGTCTATTTGTTGTTTTTATCTTGCCATACACACCCCAATTACTAACAATATATGAAAGCAATAAAATTGCGGGAAAAGTAAAGTCTTACACTATTACATCAATAAGGGGATGGGGTGTACAAATTTATAAATGGGGATTGCAAGAAATTAAAGTCCTAATTATCTATTACAACCATATTGAAATAATGTACAAGAATCGAAATGGACTTGTTTTGTTTTTGTTAAGAAAATAAATAAATTGGCTAAAGGAAATATTTTTATGTCTTTTTTATATTAATAAAAAAAAGGGTATTAATATTGAAAATGATAAAAAGGGGAAATAATGAGATAGGATTAGCATGCTGCTGAAAGCAAAACAAAGGGGATCAGAAGTTCTGATGCCGGGCACGCTGTGGTTCAGAAATAAGAGTCAGAAGTTTTGGATTGATATACTCTATGGTCCTGCAAGAAACGTTAGAGGGAAAACGCAGAGGTTCTGGGTTACTATGTGCTGAACTTCTGGGTGTTAGAACAGTGAGAAAGTCTTAGAAATTGTGTGTATTAAAACAGTGAAGAGAACTCAGAAGTTCAGTATGTGCTAAGGCAGTGAGTGAACATTAGAAGTTCAGTGTGTGTTAACAGCGACTGAACATCAGAAATTCAGTGTGTTTGAACAGTGTGAAAATCATAGAAATTCAGTGTGTTAAAATAGAGAAGAGAACTCAGAAGTTCTGTATGCTTAAACAGTGAAAAAATCCTAGAAATTTTGTGTGTTAAAATGGTGAGTGAAAAACAGAAGTTCTGTGTTACATTTCAAACTCTTTCCTCATATTAATCAGCACATCAGCAATTTATTCAGTCTTTAACAAAAAATCAGGAGGATAAAAGCACATCAGTTTATAGAAGTTCTAATTCTAATTCTGAACTTAGCTTTATTCAAAAGTTCTGATCCATAGTTTTTTCTACTTATGCAATGATATGGCCAGCATCAATACTATGATATTTACATATTTAAGGATGCTCTAAATGAAAATATGCAAACTCAGAGAGACTTACCTTGAATCTGAAGCGTGTGCTTGGAACTTGAGCTGCTACCTTCAGATGTTCTGGAGTCAGTGAGAGCAACAGAACAGTGGTTATGTTCTTTGATTCAAAGAGAAGAACAAAGGTTTTTTTTAGGATTTGTGAAGCTTTTTGTTGTTTCCTTTTCTCTCTTTGATAATTTTTTCTCTCTCCAAAAGCCATCCCCCTGAACGTGTGATGGAGCCACCTATTTATAAACGGGTTTGTTGTGGTTTTGGGGGGGGGGGGGGGGGGGAAACAAATGGGATTTGAACATTTTTTGGCATCCTGTTCCATTTCTTTTTTATCACAGTTTTCATATGCTTGTTTGGTACAATTATGGGATGCAGGCATGGACTGAATTAGCTGTTGGTTATAGGACTGTGATGTAGCAGTGCAGCGGGTTCTATAAACGAGGTTTTGGGATTTGATGATGTTCTAACTGAAGCGTTGAACATAGCCTTCATATGCTAGGGCGCTGCCTTGTTCTTGAAGCAAGTATGGTGGTTAGCAGCTTTTAGCCGTGTCTAAGCTGGATTTGTAAGCATGAATTAAGGAAAAGTACCCTTAGAGGTAAAAGCAAAGCATGGGCCTAGCATAACCTTGTACAAAAGTTTATCTTTCAAAGACAACAATGGTACTTCTATCTCACATGTGGGGAAATCCTTTGGATAAAAACTCAAAAGTGGTTGTGAGCATTAAATGATGATGAGATTTATCAAACCAGAAATCCTGCGCCATGAGATTATGCATCATAGCTTAATTCTGGGCCAGAAGTTCAGCATCAGCGCAACTTAGAACAAACATCCAACTTTTAATCCCTGACTCCCTTTGCTCCAGCATGTTATGTAGGAGTTCTCAAACTTTCCTAAAAGCTTGTAACACACTTGGTAAATCATCTTTGAATTGCTCTTGCAAATTCTGACTGGACCTACATGAAAACTGGCCCTACATGAAAACTGGCCCAGAAGTTCTAACAAAATCCTGTTTTAGAAAGGTCCAGAATTTGCTGAAAGCTTCAGTTTCATGGACGTGTCTTCAAGGATTTGTAGCTTGAAATCCCAGCATTTCTAGGAGAAGTTTTGTTATGCAATGTTTGAGATCTCATTGAGGTCTACAACTCTTGTGTTAGAAGTTCTTCCAGAATCAACTTCCATCATGGTGATAATCTGATCAGAAGTTATGAGTTTGTCATATTTCTTAAACACTTAGAAAAATTCTAAGTATTTAGAATTTTGACTTTTCCAAAGTAGTTTTGACTTTTGAATTTCTTGATGAAACAAACTTCATATTTCAACATGTCTTGATTAAATATGATTCTTGAAACTTGATTTTGATCCAAAAGTCAAAGTTTGACTTTTCAGTATGCAAATGACCATTTTGCCCCTTGTGAATGACTTTCTTAAAAAATTTGTAATTCAAGGCTTGGGATTGGATGGAAGCAAACCTGAGGGTCCAGGGTGATCCTTTGAGAAATGAGAGGGCAAATTTTAGGGTACAACACTAGGATCGAAACAATCAGGTTTATTGTTGGTCTAGTAAGCATGAACAATTGGCATATATGTCATATGGATGTGAAATGTGTATTCCTGAATGGTCTCTTAGATGAAGAATTCTATGTTGCATAACCAATTGGGTTTATGAAACAAGGCGAAGAGAGAAAGGTGTACAGGCTACATAAATCCCTGTATGGACTTAAATAAGCTCCAAGAGCTTGGAATAAGAATATTGATAGTTTTCTAAGGGGAGAGGGAATTTGTGAAGTGCACAATTGAACATGGAGTATATGTAAGAAGAAGCAAGATTAAATTTCTTATAATATATCTCTATGTCGATGACTTGTTGATAACAGGTAGCTGCAAGAAAGAGACCGAATACTTCAAAGGTGATCCTAGCAAAGAATTTGAAATGTTTGATCTGGAAGACATTTCATATTTCCTTGGCATCGAATTTTACAATAGTAGTAGAAGATTGATGATGCATCAAAGAAAATATGCAAGGGAGCCTTTGTTTGAGAGATTTAAGTTATAATTCTAAGAATATTATTCCTAGGAATTTTGATGTCATGAGTTTTATTATAATCAATTTATTTGGTAAATAATTAAGGTTATTAGGAATATTTTTGAATTTTTATTTCATTTATAATTTTAAAATTTTAAAAATATAAAATAGTATGTTGAAATAATATGAAAGTGGGTGGTTATATTTGGTTGTTTTTTATTCCAATGGGAATAAATGATTCCCACCCTTTGACATGTGAATACATATTTAAAATTTCATGAGTAATTTATATTCCTGGGTATTATTTATTCCAAGGCATTTTTATTCTTTCTCATCTACCAAATAAAGGAATAATTATTTCCAACCTCACATTCCTAAGAACCTTTTTATAGCACCAAAACAAACACACCCTATGCGAAATACTCAAGATAGTTGAGATGGAAGAATGAAACTCAATTTTGATACCCGCTGAACCAAGACAACAACTGACAAAAGACTTTGAAGAAGATGATGTCGACCCAACCCTGTATAAAATACTTATTGGGTAATTAAGATACCTTGGTCACACAAGGCCTAATCTAGCATACAATGTGGGTATGGTGAGTAGATTCATGCAGAAGCCAAATGTATCACATCTAGTAGCAACGAAAAGGATACTAAGGTATCATAAATGAACTCTCTATAATAGAATTATGTTTCCTGGAGTTGATGAAGGAAAAGAGTGTAAGTTAGTGGGTTACACCGACTGAAGTTGGTGTACTGATATTGAGGATCAAAAATCCACAGTTGGTTATGTATTTATGCTAGGTGGTGCACCAGTTGCTTGGAGTTCGAGAAAAGAACCAGTAGTGCCACTATCGATTTATGAAGAAGAGTATATAGCTGCTTCTCTTTGTGCTTGTCAAGCAACATGAATGGTGAATCTGGTCGTAGAGATAACATGGAAGAATCATGGAGCAATTGCCATGAAGATCGACAGAATGCGGGCTATCAATCTGGCGAAGAATCCGATAGCACATGGCATAAACAAGCACATCATAATGAGGTTCCATTATCTTCGAGAGCAGGTAGCAAAACCGAAGTTTAACTTGGAACACTGCAGAGCGGAGAATCAGATTACAAACATCATGACGGAAGGAGTGTAGATCAAAGTGTTCATGAAGTTAAGATCTATGATGAATATAGATAGCTTAGATACAATAAATTAGGTGGTATGTGTCATAACCAATAAAAAATATGAGAGTCTTCACTGCTACTTATTTGTCCTAAGTACGGAAAAGGAACGAAAAACCCTAATTTTTTAGAGATTGATTGATTCGAGAGTTGATTAGATAAAAGAGAAGGTGTTAGGCATAATTTATCTATCTTGTACTCAAGAGGATCCTTTTTAGACCTAGGACTTATTTTGGATATTTCTTTATTGATTATCATATACAGGAAAAGAAGGGAAAAATAAGTTTCTTAAGTTAGTGGACTCGCATTGGTTTTTCAACAGTGTGCCTACGTATCTTCTTAAGAAGAAATCAGAGTTCTTCGTAGTTCGAAGTGTTTGATTGGTGTTTTTTATAGAATCGTGTTAAATTGCTTTCGAATGATTTTGAACTTGCATGAGTTTGAAAATTGAGTGATGGTAGGAGAAATTTTTATATCCAAGTAGAAAGAAATCGAACAATTCTTTATTGAAAAAAGTATACAAATTAATTATGTTAGTAGAAAAATGTTTTTAGTTGGTTAGTTGTCTTGATTAAGTTAAGTTTGAGTTTTAAAAAAGAGTTGTTCTTCATTAGAATTAGATCGCTCTGGATGAAAAAATTATTTGATTGATTGATTGATGAGTTTTAATTTTTTTCATTTCTATAATTAATTGAAAAGGCGTTAAGTCAACCACTTAATTACTCGAGGATGTGTATCTTATTGTTTATAAAAAAATATTAAAATTAATTTGATTAAAAAAATATCTGAATTTATGTACAAACTAATTAGTTTTATTTAAAACTTAAGGTATTTTTTTTGTGCTGTTTTTTGTTTTTGTTTTTGCAATTAGTAATTTACTAACTTAATCAATTTAAATTATTAAACTAAAAATTTGATAAATAGTAAAACTAATTTAAATTTAAATAAGTGAAATAAATAAAATAGAATAAATTGAATGAGTTAGAATGAGACTAGGGGGTTACACAAAGAATTGAGGTGCTCTAATAACCTTGGGCTTAACCCAATATCCCTAATCTCATTTGAATTTGAATAATAAATAAGGTTAAATAAATTTTAGATCTCTCTAAATATCTCAAATTTCGTTTTTAATTCTTTTAAAATTTTCTTTTAAAGAATAGTCTTTTTAAAAAATTAATTTTATTTTTAGTCTCTCCTGACAAAATCGTAACTAAAATGATCTTTAATTTCTCCGCTAAATAAAAACCGTCGCTAAAACTGTTGCTAAGTTGTAACAACCGTCGTTAAAATACAGGAGAAACCAAAAGTTAAAATTTAATTTTTTAGAAGAATTATACTTTAAAAGAAAATTTTATAGAGACTAAAAATAAAATTTAAAATATTTAAAAATATAAAAAACTTATTTAACCTTAACAAATAAACACTAAAATCAAATAAAAGATATAATACTAAATAAAATAAATAATATGAAAAATAACTATAAAAAATTTGTGAAAAGAAAAGCCATAGAAACATGTAAGATATTTTGTGGGTACAGTATATACAAACGTGTAAGGCGTTGTTGTGTGGTTCGCGTGGAGGTCGCAGGATTCGTCCGCGGCAGCTCTTCCGACGGCCTGTGGTGGCGCGGCCGTGTTCGTGCGAGTTTGTTGACGGAGTGTTAATTTGTTTGAAGCCAAACATGTTGTTTGAAATTGGTGTTTACAGTGAGTTTGTGTTGAATAAAATTATGATTTTGAAACAAGTGTTAATTGCTTTTTTTGTGTGAAAAGATTGTGATAAATGTTGAGAACAAAAATAAAGATTGGTGTGAAATCAACAATATATTGGTATTTTAACAAGGTGAGTGGTGCAAGCATGATAAGGAAGGAAAATATGGTGAGTGTTAGTGTTAGAAATCTCTGCAAAAATATATATAATGGTTTGTACGTGAGTGAATGTATATGTGCAGTTCATGTCTACTGTGAGTGTACTTCGTGGTTGTAAAAATGAATTAAGATTGATTGATTTACTTGTGTGAAAATTGATTGATTTACTTACGTGAAAATTGAAGAATAAATCGAATCTTGTTCATTAAAATTGATTTTGAAATTTTCATATATATTGAATTAACTTTTAGTGGTTAAATTGAAATTAATTTAGTAATTTTACTTATTTATTTCTTTATTATACTATTTATTTTATTTAACTATTATTAATTACAATATTTTTTCACTACGTAGTTAAATTTCTTTTTTTAAATTATAAATTTAGTAATTTTTAATATTATTTAATTATTTATTTATTATTATTATTATTTATTAAAAAGTAACTCCACTAACTAGTCATATTATTTAATATTTATTTAAAAATTTTAATTATTTAAAAAAAAACTAGCATGCCACTAACGAGCAATAATACTTTTCTCATATTTGTTAAGAGTGTCGTAGTATTTGAAGTGTTGTAACTGAATGTCTCACCAGTTTATTGCAGGGAAAAAACACTTTTAAGGAGTAGAAAAAGTATTTTTTAAGTTGATGTAACCGATTACACATTCGTAGTAAGCGGTTATACATGAGGGTATTTTCCGTTTTGACTCAACTGTAATCGGTTACATGTTTGTGTTAACCGGTAACAGACTTGACTTTTAGTTTTTTTTTATTTAAATGTTTTGAATTGTGTGTTTTATGTCTCAATCACTTTGTAATGTTTATATAAATATCTTGGAGACATCCTCGTCAATGTTAATTGAAATAATATTCTTACCTTCAATTATCTCTCTTTTTCTCTCTAATTCTTACTATGCCAAAAAAAGACTTTAAACAATTTTTTTTAAAACTTAAGACAGCGTTTTAAAGCACTTCCTACTTTGGCGCTACTATAGTATAGGCAATGTTTTTTTAATGTAAGCATTGGATTAAGTTCATATTAGGCAGCACTTTTTGTTAAAAGTGTTGGCTTAAGTGCAGTTTAGGAGGCTCTTTCTGTTAAAATTGTTGCCTTAAGTTCTCTTTAGGCAACACTTTCTGTTAAAAGCGTCGGCTTAAGAACATTGTAGTCAGCGCTTTCTGTTTAAAGCGTTTGCTTAAGTGCACTTTAGGCAACACTCTATTAAAAGCACTAGCTTAAGTGCTCTTTAGGTAGCGCTTTCTATTAAAAGCGTTTTCTTAAATATACTTTAGGCAATGCTTTCTGTTAAGAGCACTGGCTTAAGTGCTCTTTAGCCACCACTTTATGTTAAAATAATTGGCTTAAGTGAACTTTTGGAAACACTTTATATTAAAAGCGCTTGCTTAAGTGCCCTCTAGGCAGCGCTTTCTATTAAAAATGTTGGCTTAAGTCCTTTTTAGGTAGCACTTTTTGTAAACAACGATGTTGTAAGCCCTTTTTAGACAGTGTTTTCTAGAAGAAGAAAAGTTTAGGCGTAAAGCTTCTAAAAGAGTCGGCGTTAGACATCATCAGACAACGCTTTTTGCTAATACATATTTTTTCCTTAAATTAAAGCCCAAGATAAATTCTCAAAACTTAACTATACATCTCATATCATAAAACATAACATGAACTCACATGAAATTAATCACAAGTTAATTAGAAGTTCACTTCAAAATAGTAGTACAATATTAATGTTAGCCACATGTTTCACATACCGATATATTTCAACATAATTAAAAGTATCCAACAAGTTATCAAATTTTCTAGCTAGTTTGAGACCCATTCAAACACCTATATCTACAAATGCTCGATGAAAACCATATAATCTCAATCCCTTTAGAATTAGTTTATCTCTTTTTTTGAATAAAATAAGATATATTCAAAAATAGGCAAGGAATACAAGGTGATTACAAACGATCCAACCCACAAAAAGACAAATGCCCAAGGCTATTACATAATAAACTCAATCATGTGTTTTCTAAGCCTAATATTAAACCACCCTCTATAGACAATAGTGTCAATTATCTATTGAAAAATGATTTTCTTATTCATAACTTGACCAAATAGCAGGAATTTTGATATCTCCAAACACCATAAATGGTTTCAGTAGCAGCTAACTTCTAAATAGTAGCTCTCCAGCCTTTTCCTTTTCTATTCACAAGAATCTAATGAATCTCATCTTTCTAGATTTTAGGACTATGACTAATATGAATCCAATTTAGAACATCAATCCAGATACCTTTGAGCTCAGCACACTCAAAAACAAATGATTTATCATCCCCTCTTTAGTATAAAAACAACCTATAGTATCAGTCAAAAATCCAAATTTGTTCAACTGATCCTTCGTGGCTAGTTTGCGATGAAAAGCCATCCACATCATCATTATGGCATGCAGTCTCGTAAGATTGTTAAACATGATACCATGCCAGTTAGATACAGGCCCTACCATGAGAAGGTTATAAACAAGCTTCATCTGGAACTTCCCTCGAGTAAGCATAGTGTCCCACTGCTACTGAATCTGACCAATAGTATCTCTTTGGATAAGAATATGTTTCATAATCTAGGTCCCATCGTGTTTCACTTTATCCTTCATGATGTCCTTATTTTTGAGATAGTGGATGTGAATCCATCTAACCCAAATGTTGTCCTTCTTATTGCACAAATTCCACAATAATTTCAACAAAGCAATCGTGTTCCAAATAGAGAGATTAATAATTCCTAATCCACTTTGCTTCTTAGGTTTACAAATTTTTTTTCCAAGCTATGGGACTCTTCCTTCTGATCCTATCTTTTCCAGTCCAAAGAAACGAATGACAAATAGCCTCAATTTTCTTTACACAATTTTAGGCAACGAGAAGCAAGTCAACCAATAGTTAGAAATGGAAAAAGTAATGATCTTGATAACCTGTAACCTACCAACAAAACTCAAGAGATGAGAGGACCAATGTATGGTTCTAGCAACAATTTTATCTATGAGCTGAAGATAATGGTTTACTATTAACTTCTTGCAAGTGAGAGGAACTCCAATGTAGCGAAAAGGAAGATTACCGTCAGAAAAAGAAGATAGCTTCAGGATGTTATCCTTAGAATCCTTATCCATAAAACCAAATAAAATTTGACTCTTACCCTTGTTAACACTCATTCTAGTAGACTTAGCAAACTTGTAAAATGCATAAAGCATAAGCTTAACATATTTCTCATCTCCTCTGGAAAAGAAGAGAATGTCATCAGTAAAAGCTAAATTAGTAAGGGGCATTTTCTCACACTTAGCATGGTGGCTAAAGTTTGGGTTAAGTTGTGTCTGATGAAGGCACCTATCCAAATACTCCATAACAATGGTAAATAGGTAAGAGTAAATTGGATCCCCTTGCCTAATGCCTCTAGCAACTTTCAAAATCTTGGACATAGATCCATTAATATTGAACCTGTAAGTTACAGTAGTCATTGTTACCATACTTCAGTTAATAAATCTTTTAGGGAAGCTCAACTCTTGAATAATATTCTCTAAAGTTTTCCAATCAACCATGTCATAAGCTTTATGCAAATCTAATTGGGTCATGCAACGGGGAGTACCACCCTTTCTGGTGTATCCTTTAGTAAGCTCATATGCAAGAAGATGGTTGTGAATTTGCTGCCATGGGATGAAAGCAGCTTGGTTAGGGTTGATAATGCTACCAATGACCTTGCTCAATCTTTTAGTCATAATAGATATAATTTTGTAATTAGTAGAGAAAATTGCAATAGGTCTAAACTCTTTGATATTCTTGGCAGGGGAGCTCTTAGGGTGAGAAAAATAGTTGTACAATTGAAGAATTCATGGATTGCCTCAGTCAAATCATTTTTAACAATGTCCTAAGTAACTTGAAAAAATAGGATTTGAAACCATCACACCCATGAGTATATTGATCATTAATCTCATTCAAAGCTTCAGCAATCTCTTTATCAGAGACATGGCTGATCAAACTAGCCCTTTGAACTATGTTTAATTTCTTACATATTCTCATAGCTCGCACATCAATAATAGTAAGGTGAGTTTCCTTCTTACCCATCAGGCTTTGGTAATAATTCAGAATAGCTTCTTCAATATTAGAAGGGTTATTAATACAATCACCACCATCAGTAACCAGAACCTTCAAACTATTTGCACTATGATTAGCTTTAACAGAAGCATAAAAAAAGGCGTTGTTATCATCCCCAAGCTTAAGCCAATCAATTTTTTATCTTTGCTTCAAGAAGTCCTCATCAATGGCATTCCAATAAATGAGCTCATCAGTGCAAGACTTGACTAGATCAGTCAGAGTACTATTCAATTTGTATGCTTATAAGTTAGACTGGGCCTTCTCAAGTCTAGCCTTAATCATATGGTTTTTTAGCCTACAACAAAGGAGAATGAAATTTACGAAGAACAAGATGAATTCTTTTTTTGCCAAAGAACCATCATAGGTCTGCCCTCAATGTGCATAAACTAACTTTTCTTAACAACATCCAAAAAACAAGCATTCTAGAAATGGAATTTATAAACTTGAATCTTCTAGACTTCCCGCAGAAAGAGCTTTAACTAGAAACAAGAAGTAAAGCATGATCATATATGTGGGGAGGAAGGACATGAAGAGTTTTATTCAAGTTATTTTGGAACCAATCAACACTACAAATTAACCTTTCAATCCTCGAGTAAATAGTGCCATTAGACTGCTTATTTGACCAAGTGTAATGATCACCAATAGAGTCCATTTCAAACAGATTCTTATTGTCCATCATATCTTGTAAATCAGCATATTCAGATTCAGAAACCATATTCCCACAAATTCTATCTTGAGACTTTAATACATTATGAAGTCTCCAAGGATACACCAACGGCCCTAAATATGCAAATTAGAAAGATCTTTCCAAAGGATTCTCCTTTACTCCAGCTTGTTCAAAGCATAGATAGCAGTCAACCAATGCTTGGAGTTCCCATTAATATCATAAATAGAACAATGAATCATCTGACTAGTTTGACTGATAACTAACATCAATATTCTTATTATTCCATTGAATCCATATTCTACCATTATCATGGGATAAGTAGTTATCAACATAAGATCCACCCAAATTTAACTTATTTCTAACATTTATAAATTTACTAGCTTTAACTCTAGTTTCTATGTGAATCTTAATATCAACACTAAGAGAGTGAAGACGAGAGCTAATATCCTTGATCTCAGTGGTTTTATTTAACCCCCTAATATTCCAAGCTATAATCATTAACTAGAATTTTGAAGCTCAAGGAGATCATTCAAAATCCCTAGAGCATCAAATCCATTACCACAAACCAACTTACCAAGATTACTAGCATTGCCTTCATTAATTTGTCTTTTCCTATATCCTTCCCATTTTTGGTGACCTCTATCCAATTATCAGTGTCATTAGCAGTCTTGGTAGTAGTTGTAACTTTCACATGATTCTTGATAGAAGTTGTAGGTATCTTAGAGTCCTTTATAATAGTTATAACCATTTATGGGACTTTAATCTCCTTAACAGGCTTGGGCTTTGGCTTCCATTGCATCCCTTTAGGCCTAGGTTTATCGCAATTATGACCAATCTTCTAGCATTTACTACAAAAGAGAGGCCTTCATTTATACTCAATAGGTTGAATCAATTTTTCTCCATCTTTGTCTCTAAGTGTAATGGATTTGGGTAGCTCTTTTGTAATATCCATTTCCACTAAGAATCTTGCATAAGACACAAGAAGTTTGTTGGCTGTACATTCATCAATGACAAGTGAGTTACCTAAGGCACTACCATTCTTGTTAAGACTAACATCTCTCCACAGATACAAAAGCAATTGATGAAGTTTAACCCAAATAGGGAGAATGCGTAGAAGATCATCTTTTAGGTTAAAGTTTGGGCGTCATTCCCGAATTAACAAAGGCATGCTACAAATCGTATAAGGACCCTTCATTAGCACTTAATCATGTTCCCAAAATGACTTGAATCAAAGGATGAAATATCCTTCTTCATGATAGTATATATCTGAAAGCTGCACAAAGTTCCAACTCTTAACCATGAATTGCTTCATTGTGTTCATGTTGAGTTCTCCACCCAAAGCATATAAAGCGAGCGACGATTGCCAGAATTTGAGTTCAGAAATGATGTCTTCTTCGTCAATCTCCACCATAATCTCACCATTAACAATCTTGGGGGCTATGAATGACATAGCCTTACCCTTAGCAGGATTTCTGTTATCATTCAGAACATCAACCCACAATTTCCTAACTTCATCAGATTTGGGATTTAGGGTTTCTTCTAGCGTAGGAATTTCTTCAGACTTTGAAGCTTCTTCGTTATCCTCATCTTGCACTGTACTAGAACTAGCTTGGCTCAGGGATAAACGTGGCACAGAAGTACTCGTAGGACTCAAAGGAACAGTGATCCGATTACCAAATAGCGGCGGCGGAGGCACCGCCTTCTTCGGACCCCTGGGTCGACCCATTGATAATTATAATTTATCAATACATATTAGTGCATCACCGCCTTCCATTTTATGTTTCAATTAAACAAACTTCTAATTAACTTCTAGGAAAAATACTATTTTTGGTCCCGTATGTTAATGTCAAGGTTCATTTTGGTTCGTTAACTTAAAAAAGGTTCATATTGGTCAATTAACTCTTCAAAACGCTTCATTTTAGTCCTTTTTGTCTAATTAGTGGAGAATTTAGTGACCAATTTCTGTGTTTTTCTGTCGCTAATTAGACAAAAAAAAGACTAAAACGAAGCGCTCTGAAGAGTTAAGGGACCAATATGAACCATTTTTAAGTTAGGGGACCAAAGTGAACATTGACGTTTACATACAAGATCTAAAAGGATATTTTTTTCCTAACTTCTATATCTATTCATTTGTTCTTCCTTTATTAAGAAAAGGTTGAGAGTTTGAGATCCTTTCAAACATCTATTTCTACAAAAAACAAAAAATTCCGTAGTCTTTTCTTCCTTCAATGTTCAATGAAAATCATAGAATCTTAACCCTTTTAGAATCATTTTATCTCCACATATTGGTACATCATCACTTTCTATTTTATGTTGCAATTAGACAAACTTCTAATTAACAAGAACATAACAAAATTATGTGAGTAAAAAAACAATAGAGACAGAAAATTAACACAACCCAAGTAATGCGACAATTTCTATAAATCGTTCATCCACCAAAAAAATCAACAACTTTAAATATACAAGATTATAATTGATACTAGGTGAAATTTTAATTGGTAGATGTGAAGGTAATTGAATATTGGGAATTTGAATTTAAGTAAAGAATGATGAATTACTTGAAACTGAATGTTGGATGAGAGAGAACACCAAAATGTTTCACTAGCATGCTAATGAAAGAATAGTAAGAAAGAGATTATTGGTCATACATCTTGATATACGCCATTTTGATCATGATGAACTTAGCCCATTTTACCTTTACTCTATTGATAAAAAATTTATAAAATTAATTTATAAACTTAATAAAAAATTATATATAATATTTGTTACTATTCCGATTAAGAAAAAAGTCTTAAAATAAATAAACTCTAAAATATTATCTTAAAATCATTTTAACATTTTATCATATATGATACATGAAACATATGAGAAAAAATAATTTTAAAATGTTACCTTAAAATCATACATTATTCTTCACTTGTTGAAAAACCCTTGCTCCACTCAGGGCACTCACAACCATAATAATTTGAAAGAAAAAAGAAATCTTACATAGAAAATAAAACACCCATGTGTATAAAATATAACGGAGAAAATAGAGGACCAACATGTTGTTTCCAGTGATTTCTGGTAAACAACCGCTAGTCTTCCAAACTATCGAATAAACTTACTGACTGTTATTCAATTTCTTTGGTAACTCACAGGATCAACTAGATTGATCCTAGAATTCCTTGGTCATTAGGGTAACTCTCATGATCGAACAGATATTCATGGTTGGTATTTGAGTGTTGTATAGGTGTTTGGCTTATTTCGATTTCTCTCTTAAAGATCTAAAGGTGTAATCAAAATGTATGTGCGCGAAACTAACTTGCATGAATAAATGTTAATTGTAAAGACATGTAAAATTGCATAAAAAGCAAGTAAATGGCTTCGAATTATAAAAACAGTTAATGTAAAAGATGCTCTGGAACGTAAAAGATTCGAAATATGAAGAAAGCGTTTAATGCAAGAAATCTGTAAATGACTTTAAGTAAAAATAGACTTTCGAAAGACAAAACTTGAAGATAAAGGCATGAAAAGTATGACAGTTTTCTGAAATGTAAAGTGCTTGAAATGTAAAGAAAGCATTGAAATGTAAAGCTTTAATGAAGAGATTTCGAAATAAAAAGACTTTGAATGAGAAAAATTGTAAATGTTATTTGGCAGAAAGATAAAGGAAAGTGCTGAAAATGATAAAAGGTTTTCATTAAATCATAAATATGTGGTGCTATCATACGTACATTGCTCTTGCATTCGTTTCCCTTGCCATGTGGTAATTTGAATGTTACTGAGTATTTAGTACAATAGATATGACACACGAAATCCTAATACTAAGACTTCTATTTATACTAATTCGACCATAACGGTCTTGCTATAGGATTATGCCACGTTCAGAACATGCAGAATAATGCATCTCTCTTCTTTCCACGTGTCTCCAAATGCTCCAGCACATAAATTTCAAACTTCGAATGTCCCGCTTCCATTTGAATTTCAAATGTTTTGGTACTTCTTCGTTTCGAACGCACTTCTCAGACACAACCTTGTTATTATTTCGAGACTTCTTTAGATATGTTTCCATAATCGTCACTCGAAGCTTCAAGCTTTGATATGCTTATTCGAAACACTGCTTCTGCTACTTCGAAACATGACCAATTTGTTTCATTTCGATCGAAACGTTCAATTCGCTTGGCTTCTAATAATATTATCAAAATCTTCAGCCAACAAATTTCCCCTTTAAAATATGTATTTCGATCTCTCTGAGAAATACCTATTTTAAACATCTACACAAGATTTTGATGCGACCTTCGAATCATCGTAACATTTAATGCATTTGACTCCAGTCACGTCAATCATAGCACTTTTTGGATTCCTTAACCGCCTGGAGCCACTTCACAGTATGGTGCAGTTACAAACAATGATTATCTTTAAATCACGCCTATTACCCATGTTAACTTTACGCCACCTCTTCATCACACCAACCCATGATTTCCACGTATCACACCCTTATTCAGTGGATGCTTAAACTTCCACATTATAAAACATCATCCACTTAGTCTTTTTCTTTTCTTTCTACATTCTGAATCTTTTACCCTCCTTCTCTCGCCAAAACCCTAAGCTCTCAACATCCTTCAAAAATGTCTTCTTTTACTTCATCCCAACTCAAAAAGGTCTCCAAGAAGAAAGGAAAAACTGCAGGAACTACAATGGAAAGTAAGATTATCACTCACCAAGGTCAATCCGTTCTTGCTCCTCAGATGATCTCAAAGGAAAAAGAAATGATGTATGCATCACAGGTACTCATTCCTACCACCGTTGTTGGTAAGAGGTTAGCTTTAAATGGCCCTCTTACGGTTTTTGAAATTTTAAAAGATACCAGGACGATTTTCCCAGTTTGCTATAGTTTCAAACCCTTGTTTAACAAAATGGACGCCCCTAAGGCAATAGAATCTTCTGGCTCAAACACCATAGAAAATCCAACTGTTCCTCTTAAGGACCCCTTTGTATTGGACTATGTAAAAAGTAATTTTAAGTCGTTTCGATCTTGCCCCACCTCTGATACTGCTTATCAAAACTGGTTCAAGAAAGTAGAAGCTAAGAAATCCCAGCAATGGGAAGAATTAGGTATCTACAATTTGATTAAGCTATCGAAGCCTGGTTTCACTTACAACCACCCTCTGCTATTCGCGTCCCTCTATTTCTGGGACAGTACCTATAATACTTTCCATCTCCCAGGTGGAATGATCACCCCTACCTTCTTCGACATAGCGGCCATCACTGGGCTATCGCCAGTAGGAGAAACATATATCCCCGACAACGAAGAACATTCAAGCATAATTGAATTCGAAGTCAAGCTAGCAAGTTTTTCCAAGTTTATCAATCACTACCATGCTAAGGGGGACAATGTGTCTGACGTAGAACACATTGCTTTCCTAACCCTATGGCTGTCAAGATACATTTTCTGCAGTAGATCCCTACAGGTAGCCAGTAGGTTTATTCCTCTAGCTAGGGATTTGCATGAAAATCGAAAAGTGTGCTTAAGTGAACTGCTCTTAGTTAACCTTTATGAAAGCCTGAGGTCAGCTGTTTCGAGCCTCAAATCCCATACCTCCAAGAATATCCTGTTGGCTGGCTCTTTTTGGTTACTTCAGCTATGGCTAAATGCCATGTTCGAACCCTCCTTGTCAACTGCCAACACCATTGATGAACAAGACCCTGAGATAACTGATAGGATAGTCGAAGGCACTAGGCTTCGAAGATTAACTCCAAATGACGACAAAGATGACTTCAAAGTCCTATTCTCGAAGTACATCATGATATTCTCCAAAAGGCACAAGTTCGAAGAGAGCATGGAGCCTTTTGCTTCGAGGGCTCATGGACCTTCCTGGTTCACCATGGCTCTCTCAGAAGCTATCAAGAGCAAGGAGATTCAGGATGTATGGAGAGCTTTTTTGCTACCTAGACTCATTTATTCAAGAATAACTCCTGCCAATAATCAGATTTTTCTTTTCGCTTACCAGCCAAATTTTGTTTCGAGACATTTTGGCTTATGCCAACTAATTCCTGAACCTTTATTTCAAACTGAGAGTGCCATTACTTCTGGGCGAACTTTCAAGGCACGGGAAGCCAAAATACAGCAAGAACAATATCAAGGCTTTGCCCAGTTTGAGCTGATAACCTTCGAACCTACCCATCTCACAGCTAAGGGATTTCTGGAATGGTGGACCAAGTTTTATCAAACTTATATGTTCGATACACTTACAATTCAACAGAAACTAATTGATGCCTTCGATGTGCAGGTACCAGCAAAGAAAGGTATGTTTACTCATGCCAAAGAGATTAAAGCTTTCCAAAATTATTTTGAAACTACTTATGACCCCACGCGCTTGGAATCCACTGTGCATCAAGCGGCTGAGACCTTGAAGGAAAAATTCAAACAAAAAGTTTCTAAGTTAAAACTTCCTTCAGGGTTGTCACCTGAGGATAGGTATAGGTTGGCATTCGAAATGCATCCACCTAAATTTCCTAGACTACCTACCTCAGAACTGACTCTGGCTTGGTTTCCCCCATATCCTTGGTGGTTCACTTGCAAAGAGATGTTCAAACATCTTCAAAGGAAACCAAAGCCATCTGAGACTGTGACATGGGCTCGACACTGGCTTCACGATTTCCCAGGACACCTTCGATACGACCTTTCTGCCATGTCAATTAAATCTGATCAAGGCACAGGTGCGAATGCTTGGGAAAATCCCAAACGTCTTTTATTTTCCATATCTTTAACCTTTGCTTTAATTGTTTCAATTTTCAGCCATCAGGATAAAGACAGCCGCCTCGAAGTCGAAAGAAGGGAGCGCCTCTCAAGCCTCCATCGAAACTACTGACAAAGTGACCCCACCCGAAACAACCATTGCTGCAAACACAACAACAACAATACCAACAACAACCAGTGTTCCAACTCCAACGGTAATCACTTAGCCTTGATGTTTCGAATTCACTCATGTTTCATGGTTTTCATCTAACTCTTTGTTTGAATCTTTTCAGACCAACAAACTTCCTCCTACCACTCCCAAGAAGCGGAAATCAAGCACCACTGGGGAAGACCCCAAGGCTGGAGGAAACTTACCAACTGCTTCGAAGAAGAAGCAAAAGAAAGATATTTCGAAAAGTACCGTTCCAACTAGTGTCTCTGGACTAGATTCCAGCGATGCTGCTCCCTCACCCAAATCCAAAATTCCACCTTCGACCTCCAACACAATGTTGGAACACATAGCTAGTAACCTCTCCTCCGAGAGTCCACAGGTGAATTAAACTTTTAAATCTCTTTGAAAATAATAATTTCTTATTACCTTGGTTCATGTTTTTTAACATTCTTTTGCTCCTTGCAGAACATCTTAAATCCAGCTTCCACTACTTCGAACTCACCATCCAAAGCTGCTGCTCCACTCAACTCCTCTCCTCAAGGAGATTCCAGCAACCTTGTACAGAACAAAGGTTCCTCCAATATGGCGGTTCTGGCTGGAACTTCTGAGCAGCAGGATGATCAAGGCACCTCTATTCCTCTGAAAGAGACAAACGAAACACCACTTCAAACATCTGCAGAGGATTTTCAAAGAGCTTCTCTTCAAAAGTCCCCTCTTGAAACTCTTCAAGAGGACCCAAAGGACACTCAAACTGAAGGAGAGAAAGTTGATTCTGGCCAAAGAGACGAAGAATCTGCAGACGACGAGTCTGAGGAGGAGGATGCTAATGATGGTTCGACTGTTGGGACGGAGTCCAACGCAAATAGCAGTGAAAGGGAAGGCATCGAAGTGGTAGACTTGGATGATGATGAAGAAGATCATGAGCACGAAACGAATGAAGGGGATGGTGATGCAACCAACGAACCCATGGAGGTTGAAATGGACGTGACTCCCCTACGTGTGGAACTCCCTCAATCCTCTTTGTCTCGAATGACTGACGAGGAGCTTTCACTTTTGAGACGAAATGACCCTATTGGGTACATGAAGGCAAAGTTGGCTCAAAGGGACGTCCCACTTGCTAGGGATGGCACAAGTTCGACCAACTATCCTCTTCCCGCAGATGAAAGAATTGTACTTCTTAATAAGATTAGGAAAACAATTCTCAATGTGGATATATTCGAAGTGCTCAAACAAGATAGTACTGCTTGCTATACTATGAAGGAGCTGCTCACAAAGGTCAATCTTGCTAACTGCTCCTTGCCAGTTAGTACTCTCTTGTTTGATCTTCAGGCTTTGCTGGACAACGTAACTGGTTACCTTCTCCAAGATGAATCTGCTGCCAAGAAGGTTCAAGAAAAACGCATTGCAATGGATGCTGCTTATGAACAAGCTTCGAAACTCTCTCAAGAAGCTGAGGATCAAGCTATGCATCTAAAGCAGGCGAAAACTGATTATGAGGCTCGAGCTGAGTCCATACTTCTTTGGGAAAGGCAGATTCTGGAACTTCAACAGAAGGTTAAGGAGGCTAAAGAACAACAAATAGCCTTCGAAACCAATACTGTTGGTAACCAATTCGAAGAGCTTCTCAACCAGGGGCTTGAAGAAATGGAAACTGCAGAACAACTTAAAGGAGAAGTGGAAACCTTGGAAGGAGCCAGGCGTTTCACTCAGCAGAGGCTTGAATCATTTCGAAGCACTTTCAACCGATTGAAAAATAACTCTTATTTCTAAATTTCGATGTTTATTTGACTACAATTTTGGTTTCTTATATGTAATATTCGAACAACGCCATTTTGGCATCTTATCTTGCCATTTTGGCCTTTTTATAATATCTTGGTTACATTGTTACTATTCGAATCTCCTGCAGGCGTGGCTTATATTTCTTTAAATATTTCCCATTAACCTTTAGGATACATTTATCATCCACCAGTTCTTCGATTTCGTATGCATTGTTTGAGAATACTTTTAATATTCGAAAAGGTCCTTCCCAATGAGGTGACCATTTACCTAATGCTTTATTTTTCTTGTCCATGGGCAATATGACTTTCCAAACTAAGTCATTAATAATAAATACTTTTTTCTTCACCCTCTTGTTGTATGTTCTGGCCACTCTTTCTTTTTGTCTCATCAAAATTTCCAATGCATGTAATCTAATTTCGTCCAACTCAACTAATTCATTCATCATCATTTCCCAATATAATGCAGCTGGGATTTCGTTTTGTCTCTGAATTCGAACTGATTGTAGATGAATTTCTACTGGCAACACTGCATCATGACCAAATGTGAGTTGGAAAGGCGTAGTGTTAGTAGCTTCCTTAGGAGATGTTCTACAAGCCCATAATATTTGGTCCAAAGTTTTGTGCCAGTTTCTTGGCTTTTTGCCAATATGCTTCTTGATTAATCCTATTATCACTTTATTGGCTGCTTCGACTTGACCGTTTGCTTGAGCATAATATGGTGTTGACGTTAGCAATCTAAACCCCATTTCTTGGGC
This sequence comes from Vicia faba, assembly GCA_948472305.1. Taxonomy (NCBI): domain Eukaryota; kingdom Viridiplantae; phylum Streptophyta; class Magnoliopsida; order Fabales; family Fabaceae; genus Vicia; species Vicia faba. The sequence goes on along the minus strand of OX451735.1, from coordinate 467,186,953 downwards.
AAATTCTTGCATCTTTCTACCAGTAAACACATAGCCTTGGTCTGTGGTTATGCTCTCTGGCAATCCGAACCTATAGATAATGTGCTTCTGTATAAACTCAATAATAGCCTCTTGATCAGCAACTATTAATGGTATAGCTTCGATCTACTTGGTAAAATAATCTATTCCTACCAAGATATATTTCTGTCCCTTGGACGAAGCAGGATTTATATCTCCTATCAAATCCAATGCCCATCCTCTAAATGGCCATGGTTTGATGATCGAATGCAACTCACTTGCAGGGGCATGTTTCTGACATTCCTCACATCCTTTAGCAAAGTCTATGCAATCTTTGAGCATGCTAGGCCAATACAAGCCGTATCGAAATAACAGCCATTTCATTTTATGGCCTGCTTGATGTGCCCCACATGCCCCATTGTGGACTTCTGACAATGCTAAATATGCCTCACTTTCTCCTAGGCATTTCAATAATACGCCCTCTTGGGTCTTTTTAAACAATTCATTCCCCATGAGGAGATATGACAATGCTCTGTATTTTGTCTTTCTATCCACGTTCAGAGTTGGGTCTGCTAAATAACTCTTCAGTGGACTTCTCCAATCTGCATCTGACAAAGTATTTATGGCTAATATTTCGAATCCCTGTTTCTCAGCATATCCCAATTTCATACTTTCCAGATCCGATGGTGTGAATCTAGTAGCCATAACTCTACCCCTTAATTCAACTAAATCCTTAAAGTTCCTGGTAGAAACTTTATAACCCGAAGCCAACTGCGCTAAGTCATTTGCTTCTTGGTTCTCTATTCTTGGTATGTGTTGAATATCCATGTATTCAAATTTCCTTAATATCCTATTGACTATGACGAAGTATACCATTAAGTTTTCCTTTATGCACTTATATTCCTTTGTGATTTGTTTGACTACTAATTCAGAGTCTCCTTTAATTTCGACTCTGGTTGCCCCCAATTCCAACAAAGCTTCAAGTCCAACAATGAGCGCTTCATACTCAGCTTCGTTGTTCGAGCAACGAGGACCATCTAATTTATACTTGAATTTTGTTGGAATTCCTTCAGGAGAAATTAGAAGGACTCCAACGCCACTTCCATTCCTGTGGGTTGAACCATCAAAGTACAATTTCCATGGTTGCATTTCGACGTAACTCATGACAGTCCGCTCAACCAAAGAATGGTCCACAATGAAGTCAGAAACCACTTGACCTTTCATAGCTTTTAAAGGCATGAAAGTCAAAGAATATTCTGTTAAGGCTAAAGCCCATTTACCAACTCTGCTATGCATTATTGGTTTTGAAAGCATATGTTTAATGACATCGAAATGAGATGAAACATAAACATCAACAGGCTTTATATAATACTTGAGTTTCATACAAGAGAAATACAAACAGAGACATAGCTTTTCTAGATTGCTATATCTGGTATCTGCATCATTTAGTACTCTACTTAAATAGTATATGGCTCTTTCGATACCATTGCTATCTTCTTGTGCTAACATACTACCTATACTAACTTCAGAGGCTGATATGTACAATCTCATGGGCTTCCCCCATGAAGGTGGAGACAAAATAGGAGGCTGAGAGAGGTATCTTTTTATCCTGTCAAATGCCTCCTGGTGGGCTTCGTTCCATTCGAAGGCTTGGCCTTGCTTTAGACGAAGTAACGGAGAGAAAGCTTGGGTTCTTCCACTCAGGTTCGAAATGAATCTTCTGAGGAAGTTAATTTTCCCTAGCAAAGATTGCAACTCCCTTTTTGACGTAGGTGCTTTCGTCTCCATTATGGCTTTGGTTTTGTTCTGGTTGATTTCAATCCCTTTCTTGTGAACCACAAAACCAAGAAAATCTCCAGCCTGCACAAAAAATGCACATTTAAGGGGATTCATCTTTAAGCCATGTTTTCTCATTCGCTCGAATGATTGGCTCAAATGATGCAAATGTGTTTCTGCAGATATAGATTTGATGACTATATCATCAATATACACCTGCATGAAGGTTTCAATGAAATCATGAAAAATTGAATTCATTGCCCTTTGATAAGTTGCCCCAGCGTTCTTTAAACCAAAAGGCATCACCATCCATTCGTAAGTGCCTAAGGCTCCTGGGCAACGAAATGCTGACTTTGCAACATCTTCTTCCGCAATGAAAATCTGATTATACCCAGAGTATCCATCTAACATACTCAAGTATTCGAACCCTGCAGCAGAATCTACTAGCATTTCTGCCACAGGCATGGAATATTCATCTTTAGGGGTTGCAGTGTTTAAATCCCTAAAATCCATGCAAATTCTTAAAGAACCATTTTTCTTAATAACAGGTACTATGTTTGCTAACCATTCGACGTACCTTGTTGTTCTGATGAATTTGCAACGCAGCAACCTTTCGATCTCAGCTTTAATCTTTGTGAGAACCGCTGGTGCGAATCTTCTGGGAGTTTGTTTGATGGGCTTCTTGCCATCTTTGATTGGCAGTCTGTGTTCGACCAACTCCCTCTTTAAACCAGGCATCTCGTCATAATCCCTTGCGAAGCAATCTTTGTTTTCCTTGAGGACTTCGATTACTTCCTTCTTGAGGCCTGGGCTAAGTTTTGCACCTATGTAGGTTATTCTTTTCGTTTTTTCATCCCCTAAGTTGACTTCTTCGAGTGGATCTTGTGCCAACATTTTGGCACCTGAGTTTATGGGGTCCCTTTCGAAGCCTAAGGGTTCTTAATCGTAGATGGCATCCAACCTTTGATCCATCTCAAACTCTTTGAAGGGTGAGCAATTCGAGCCATCCCCACTTACTTCGTTCATCTTTACAATTAATTTATTTATTTCAGCCTCTAAGGCCGCTTTTGATTCGTTCTCAGCCATATAGGCCGAAATCCTTTCGAAAAAGGTGGACTCAGTCATGGATAAGGTTGTCGAAGTCCCAGCCTGCTGGCCATTTTTGTATAGTGCTTTCGACTCCCTCTTCTCTACTGATTATTGTTCTATCCCAGTAAAGGCCATCATGGCGAAGGGTCATGTAGTAGTGGGCGTTTCTGGTTTCGTTAATCTCATCATTTGGAACACACGGAGCAATCTTTGCCAGATTTTTATCATAATCCCTCTTGTCAACTAAATTGACTGTTGACATGAAGTAACTCTGGTCTGCTTCGATGTTTTCCACGATTCCATCATCTCTCCACAGAACTAGTTGCTGGTGCATTGACGAAGGAACTGCCCCCACGCCATGGATCCACTCCCTTCCCAGCAATAAGTTATAGTTGGCTTTGGCTTCGATCACCATAAACATGGTGGGCCTGCAGCTTGAGCCTATTGTCAATTCCAACTGGACCACTCCCAGTGTTTTGCCCACTTTTCCCTCATAATTGGACAGAACCATATTATGGGGCTTGATGTCTCCTTCACGGATCTCTAGTCTTTTCAGCATGAAGTGTGGTATCAAATTGACTTCCGCACCCCCATCCACTAGGACCTTGTTCACACCATGGGCACCAACTTTTGCTCGAATAAATAGTGGCTTAAGATGGTTCTTCATAGTAGGTTCTGGACGTTCGAAGAACGCATTTTGCTCCTCAACAGCCCCATTGTCCATCACATAGTAGCATACAGGCCTATGCTTCATCAAATCTGTGGTATCTTTTTCCTCATATTCATCAATTTCGGTTTCCTGCCCAAATTCGCAGGGAAGCACAGACACCACGTTACAGTTTAGGTTGAATGAAGACTCCCCCTCCGATTCGAAGTTATCTGTTATCATATCTTCGTCCTCTTCTGGGCCTGGAGTGTATTCCTTTGGTTCATCCCGTTGTACTTCAGAGAAAAGCCTCCTATTAACTGGAGGTTTGTCTTCAGTATGATTTTTTGGTTTGTTGGTGCTAGATTCACCTTGGTTCTTTGTTGAAATGAACCCTTTGTTTGCCACAGCTTCCCTCTCAGCCTTTCGAATCCTTTGTTTTCTGCGCCACTGGGATCTTGACATGGGGTTCCTTCCTTTGTAATTTACTAATCTTACCTCCTCCCTTTTTGCTGTGTTGAATTGCCTTCTGTATGTCACAACATGGCGTGCATTTCGTTCGGTGTTTCTCCATCTATCTTTGCCTTTGTCATTTCTGACTTGTAACCATCTGTCGGTTGGCACTTCAGCAGGGAGTTTGAAAGTCACTCTTCGCGCAGCCTTGGGGTGAGGGCTATCAGGCCTTCGTTGTTTGTGTCTGCTGTCGAAACGTGGGCCCATCTGGACAGTTTCTTGATGGTTCCAGCAAGGGGCGAAGGGAATCGTTTCGAAGGCTCTGGCCATGCTTTGGTCATACACAACAGAACACCTTGGGCAAATCAAACACTTGGTTGCCCCTTTGTAGCAACGAAACACAAATTCCAGCAAACTTTCCCTAGCTTTAGGATAACACCTGAACAGCTGGTTATCCTGGCGCCAATTGTTGCCAGTTCGAGTCCTCTGTACCCTTTCGAAATTCGCAGCGATTCTCTGATTGCAGAGGATGCTGCACCTATGGCACAGTATCATGCCTGTATCTCCCTTGTGGCATGTCATGAGGTAATCCTTGAGACTAGCATCTCCAGCGTGATTATCCTCCATTCTATACTTCTCTTTTTCTAAGTATTTTTCTACCTCCTCCATCTCAGAGCGAGGCCTCTCCATATCCACCATATTTATCTCAACATCTTCCCCCTTAGCTTCATCATCGCCCCATCCTGTGGGCTTTATATCCTCAATCTGAACCTTCGAACTCTCTGGAGCAGAATATTTGACCAAATAGTCAAATTTTCCACTGGGTTCCCCTAGAGTGTCCCATATTTCCTTCTGAGGGGAAGTTGGCTTCGTGATTTGGACCTTCTCCAATTCCAGCCTCAAGCCTTTAGTGACCTGTGTTAGTTCTTTATTCCTCTGGCCTTCAGTAGCCTGGATTTCTTTTGCAACAACTACAGGTGCTGCTTCAATCGAAGTCTCTGGCGTCTTCTGGATGTCTTTAGTGACCTCCTTATCGACTTCGACCATCACCCAGTTTTCAGTTTCAGTACCTTTCTCTCCTGTTAAGGCATCGCTTTGGTCAGTTTCCACCATGTTGATCTCTCCAATGCATGCAGGCTCGGAGTAGTTGGTGTCTGCGACGTCCAAGGGATCTTCGTCCACTTTCATCTTTGCCTTATCAGCGAACTTTAGTCTGCCATCTTTGATTGCATTTTGAATTAGGTCCCTGAAAAGGAAACATTGTGAGGTTTTGTGGCCTAGGAAACTATGATATTTGCAAAACCCTCTCTTCTTTCTCTGATCTAAAGGAGGTATTTTGACATTTGATGGCACAATGAGTTGGCCATCTTTGACAAGTAAGTCAAAAATCTCGTCACATTTAGTGACATCGAAGGTATAAACCTTCTTTGGGAATTTGTCACTTTTCTCATTTTCAACAATCTCTTTCCCTTTTGTGGGAACCAATAATTTGCAGGAGTAAGGTGGAGCCTGTTTTAATTCAGCGAGGTCGATTTTGACCTCTTCGAATTCGAATTCAGGATATTCTTCTGCTTCCTCAGTTCCAACATAGGAGATCCTTTCCTTCTTGCTATTCTTAAAGACTCTGGCTTTTTCGGCCTTTAGCCTTTCGACCTGTCGAACCCTATCGGCTAACTGAGCCATATCCCTCAAATATTGAGTGTATAGTTTCTTTCGAATAGAGTAATCCAAGCCACCAGCGGCCATTTCGACTAACTCATGTTCAGGCACTACTGTGTAACATCTGGATTTCAAAAGCCTAAATCTATTCAGATAATCATCTATGGGTTCGGTGAACTTTCTCTTGACACTGGCTAATTCCTTCAAGCTTATTTTCGACTGTCCCATGTAAAATTGTTCATGGAATAATCTCTCCAAGAGAGCCCAAGTGTCAATGGACCCAGGAGGCAAAGTGGTAAACCATGTGAAGGCGTTTTTAGTCAAGGAACTTGGGAAGTATTTGATCCTGAGATCTTCATTATTGGCTATATCTCCCGCTTCGGTTAGATATCTCACTATGTGTTCGACTGTTGACTCATTGGTATCCCCAACGAACTTTGTAAATTTAGGGACTTTATATCCCCTTGGTAAATCAGTATGCATTATGCAATCTAATATAGGAGAAGCATAATTTGGCCTTCTCATTCCTGTATTGAGGCCATTCTGGGCCATGACTCTCTCTATCATGGTGGTTAGATTGTTTTCTGCCAAGATGTTATCGTTTCGAATTCTATGAACGACAACATCAGCATCTTGATTTCGACCAACCATGACAATTCCCCTAGGTTGTTCTTCTCGAAACTCTGGGGCTTCTAGCCTTTCGACCCTTGCCCATGGTTCCATAATTTCTCCTTGTGGGCCTGGGATTATTGGGGCTTCTAACCTTGGTGCCCTGGCCCCCAAGTTAACTTCTTCTCTAGGTGGTCTATAAATTGGGTCGTTAGCAATTTGTTCTATAACAGGCATGTTTGCTCGAAATCCCGCCTGATTCTGCCTACGCCTTTCTGGGGGAGCAAAGAAATCTGCTATTCGACTCATGTTGTCAGCGTTTTCCCTGTTTGTCACAGTCACATTTTGCACTATTGGGGCAAATATTTCCTGCATAGTTTGTGCTAACACCCCTATCATATTATGGTTACTGTCATCCATCAATTGCCTAAAAGCCAACTGGTTTTCTGTGGTTAAAATAGGCATTGTGCTATAACCCACTAACCCTTGGTTATTTGTCATAAACTGATTCGCCCCAGACCCTAATTGTGGTGATGAATTCGATGTGGAATTGTGTAAACCTGCCATAAAGGAAGTTGGCATTCCATAAGAGGAGTTTCTGGTTCTATTACCATCGAAACCGGGTGGTCTAGTTAGTGGAGTGGCGAAATGGGATTGTGTCCCTGATGGTGGAACGAATCCCCCAGGGTAACCAATGGCTCCAGTATTTCCTAAGATCGAACTATTAGTTGATATGCCACTTACTCCATTGGTGGCTATATTACTGGTTGAAGATGCAACAGACTGTGCATTCGAAGGGATCACATTAGATGTTCCCATCGAAGTGGATACATTAGTGCCTGTTGTATGTGGGGCAATTTGTTCCCCTTGTTGATTGTCAGAATTAGACATCTTGGTCAAACGTTTTCTTCTGGATAAGGGTTGGTTGATGTTGGTTATTTTACCACTTCTTAGGTTCATAAAACAGCAAACTTCTTAGGTTCCAACGTTTTTATAATGGTTATGTCTCAACAATCTTTATTTCTAATGTCCAATTATTGGTCCCACCAGGTGTGCCAATTTGTTTCCAGTGATTTCTGGTAAACAACCGCTAGTCTTCCAAACTATCGAATAAACTTACTGACTGTTATTCAATTTCTTTGGTAACTCAATGGATCGACTAGATTGATCCTAGGATTCCTTGGTCATTAGGGTAACTCTCATGATCGAACAGATATTCATGGTTGGTATTTGAGTGTTGTATAGGTGTTTGGCTTATTTCGATTTCTCTCTTAAAGATCTAAAGGTGTAATCAAAATGTATGTGCGCGAAACTAACTTGCATGAATAAATGTTAATTGTAAAGACATGTAAAATTGCATAAAAAGCAAGTAAATGGCTTCGAATTATAAAAACAGTTAATGTAAAAGATGCTCTGGAACGTAAAAGATTCGAAATATGAAGAAAGCGTTTAATGCAAGAAATCTGTAAATGACTTTAAGTAAAAATAGACTTTTGAAAGACAAAACTTGAAGATAAAGGCATGAAAAGTATGACAGTTTTCTGAAATGTAAAGTGCTTGAAATGTAAAGAAAGCATTGAAATGTAAAGCTTTAATGAAGAGATTTCGAAATAAAAAGACTTTGAATGAGAAAACTTGTAAATGTTATTTGGCAGAAAGATAAAGGAAAGTGCTGGAAATGATAAAAGGTTTTCATTAAATCATAAATATGTGGTGCTATCATACGTACATTGCTCTTGCATTCGTTTCCCTTGCCATGTGGTAATTTGAATGTTACTGAGTATTTAGTACAATAGATATGACACACGAAATCCTAATACTAAGACTTCTATTTATACTAATTCGACCATAACGGTCTTGCTATAGGATTATGCCACGTTCAGAACATGCAGAACAATTCCTCTCTCTTCTTTCCACGTGTCTCCAAATGCTCCAGCACATAAATTTCAAACTTCGAATGTTCCGCTTCCATTTGAATTTCAAATGTTTTGGTACTTCTCCGTTTCGAACGCACTTCTCAGACACAGCCTTGTTATTATTTCGAGACTTCTTTAGATATGTTTCCATAATCGCCACTCGAAGCTTCAAGCTTTGATATGCTTATTCGAAACACTGCTTCTGCTACTTCGAAACATGACCAATTTGTTTCATTTCGATCGAAACGTTCAATTCGCTTGACTTCTAATAATATTATCAAAATCTTCAGCCAACACATGTATAATAAACAGATGAGTTGTAAGAATTATATTGAAGTATTTATATATTAGTACAAAAATAGAAAAGGTAAAGAGGTTAAGAAAAAGTGGTGTAAAGAGGTTTAAAGCAGTGTTTTAAAACACAGTCCGATCCGGCTGGTCACCGGGTCGGACTGGTCTGACTGAGAATCGGTGGACCAAGTGGTCCAATTATGGGATAAGATCGGAATTACATTTAGACCGGATGAAACCGGTGTGAACCTGCCGGATCACCGGTTAAATCAGTGAACCGGCGGTTTTTACTGAACCGACAGGTTTGACTATTTATTTTATTTTTTAGGGCTTTTGAAATTTTTTTTAACATAAACGCTTTGCCTCCTCGTTTCCCAAACCTAGGCATTTGAAAAGTTTTCTTTTTTATTCTGTCTTTTCTTTTTCTAATTGAAGTCATATTCTCAATTTTCTCTACCAACAAAAACTCCCCTTTGCTGTTGTTATTTGATATTCCTTGTTTGCCGCCAAACATTTCATCAAAACATCAAAAACAGGTTATTTCTTTTTTACTTGGTCTAATTTGCATTGATGTTTTTCAATATGAATATTATTGTTTCATTTTGTTGATTAATTGATATAGAAAATAAATGAATAAATTTGATCATTTTCTATAAAATTGGGTCTTTTAGTTTAACAAATTGAGATAGAATTTGTATGAATGAAGCAGTTTTATATTTTTATGAATTAACTTATTATAGACTGGTAATGAAGTTGTTGTATATTGGAGATAGAAATTGGGATAGATATATATTACTGTAATAATCGTTGTATATATTATGGAGATAGAAATTGGGTTTAAAACTATGTAATCTAAATTATATAGTAAGACAAAGTTTTCTGTTTTTTATTAATTTAAATTATATAACAAAGAAAAGTTTCAGAATTTTATTAATCTAAAATATATAGCAAAGGTTGGAAAGCAAAGTTTCTATTTTTTTATTATATATGGTGATGCACAGTAACGATGCTTGGTAGCCTATATGTAATATACAACAACATATTCATATATTTTGGATTTAGATATGCTACATATTTAATGTTTCTTATAATGTTTTTATAAATTTAATAATTTTTGTTTAGAATTGTGTTTTGTTAATATTTTTGTAATATAGTTTTGTATTTTTAAATTTTGATTGATATTAGATATGGCATCACCCGCTGAAGTAATAACTTTGGAAGAAGTTACATCTCAAAATCCAACCCAACTCCAGAACAGTAGGGGAAAAACTGATATAGCTTGGGGTCATTGTAAACAAATTGAAGAGAAATGGAAACTTGTTAATTTGTGTATTTACTGTGATAAAATTATTAGAGGAGGGGGATCAATAGGTTCAAATTCCATTTGGCTGGAATAAAAGGTCAAGTTGAAACATGTAAAAAGGTGCCTCCAGATGTTCAATATCAAATGAAACAAAATCTTGATGAAGGTGCAAATAAGAGAAGAAAGACTCAAGCCCAAAATTTTGATGTTGACCTTACTACTCAAGAGGGTGGTGTAGTAGAAATGGATGTAGAACAATCAAGATCAAATTTGGTGATTGTGTCTCAAAAGAGAAAAAATACTAGTCGTATTGGTAATTATTTTATGCCTAGAACAACTCCTGGAGCTCAACCTTCTTTAAAAAATGTGTTACAAAGTAAGGAATTGGTGGAGAAGTGTAATCTAGCTATTGCAAGATGGTTCATTGATTCTTCTGTGCCATTCAATGCAGCTAATTCTGCGTATTTTCAATCTATGGATGATGCACTTTGCAGCATGAGTCCGGGGTATAAAGTTCCAACTATGCATAGTCTTAGTGGCTATTTGTTAAATAAAAGGGTTGAAGATGTGAACAAATTGATAGAGGAGTATCGTGAGATTTGGAAGAAAACTGGTTGTACTCTAATGGCCGATGGATGGACTGATCGAAAAAGAAGAACTCTTATAAACTTTCTAGTTTATTCTCCCAAAGGTACTATTTTTCTAAAATCCGTTGATGCTTCTCATGCTTCAAAAACTGCAGATATGTTGTATAAGCTTTTTAGAGAGGTGGTTTTATTTGTTGGGCCTGAAAATGTAGTTCACATAGTGACAGATAATGCTGCAAATTATGTTGCTGCTGGAAGGTTATTAGAAAATGAGTTTCCTACTTTATTTTGGTCTCCTTGTGTGGCACATTGCATTAACTTGATGTTGCAAGACATGGGAAAATTAGAGGAAGTAAGTGAGACAGTGTCACATGCTTCTAATGTTACCAAATATATTTATAACCATTTTTATGCATTGTATTTAATGAGAAAGCAAACAGGTGGAAGAGAAATCCTTCGTCCTGCTCCAACTCGGTTTGCCACTAATTTCATTGCTTTGCAAAGTATTTTGTCTCACAAAAACTCACAAAAACTTAGATGTTACCATGGCTCTTAGTGGAGTTTTTGTGAGACAAAATACTTTTCAGTGAGGTTTAGGTTGTTATACTCCTGGTTGATAATGTTTCCGCGATTAATTTTACTAAGAATCCAACTGCACATCGGAGGAGAAATCATATTGAGATGAGGTTTCACTACTTTAGGAAGCATGTTAGTGAAAGAAAGTTAAGGTCAGGATATTGTAGAAATAAAAACTAAGTTGTTGATTTGTTGACTAAGGGAGTCACAAATGATGTGTTCAAAATTTGAAGATGAGCATGAACATGGAAGACTTTGATCACTTAAAATAAGGTGGTGTGTTATAACTTTTGTAGTATTTCAATTGTTGTAACCGGTTAACACGGGGGTGTAACCAGTTACATACAGGTGAAAATCACTTTTAAGCCACCGAAAAAACACTTTTGGAGTTGGCGTAAACAATTACGCATTTGTAGTAACCAATTTGACATGATGACATTTTTACAGTTTTGAGTCAGGTGTAGCCGATTACAGGTTTGTGTTAACCGATTAAAGACCCGATTTTTAACTTTTTCATATTTTTTATTTGTGTGTTTTGTGTCCTAATCACTTTGTAATATTTGTATAAGTGCCTTGGAGACATTCTCATCAATGTTAATGCAAATACTATTTTCACCCTCAATTATCTCTCTCTTTCTAATTCTTTTCTCTTTCACTATCTCTTTTTCATATACTCCATTATATACCAATTATGTGATTGTATGATCCAACAATATTTATTTAATTAATTAATTTTAAATTATTTAATAAAAACTAACATCCCACTAACTAGTCATATAGCTTTTTCATATTAATTTAAATATTTATTTTTAATTATTTAAAAAAAATCACCTCTCCCTAAATAGCTATATTTTTTAATATTTATTTTATTGTTTATTTATTGAATAAATATTTTGACATAACATCAGAGTTAATTTTGTAGTTTTATTTATCTGTTTATTCTAACATTTATTTTATTTATTTAATATTAACCAAAACATTCTCCTATTAACTTACAAAATTTTCTTTTATAAAAATTATTTAAAATTTATTAAACAATTTATCTATGAAATTGATAATTATATGTGGATGTTTTTTTCTCCTATAAGAGAAATTAACAAGAATGGAATTTTAGATTACACAATTATTTTTGTTATGTTTTTTCTTTGATTTTTTTTTTAAATTACACAAGTTTATTTTATATTAATTTTTTCACAGGCAATAGAATAATTATTAATAAAGTATATGGAATACTTGTCCGATTACAAGCAATTACTACAGACTAAGAAAGTCAAAGAAATTTTACATGTAACTATTTTGTTGTCATAGAATTTTAGCCGTTTCAATATAATTTATGTTTAATTAATGAGAAGGGATATTTTTAAAATAATTTCTTAATATATTTAATATATGTTTTTCTTAAATAATTACTTTATATATTTTTTTTTGAAAATATGACGTTGTTTCTTTTTTAAAACTGTCATGTTTTTCTCCCATTCACTAGTGCAGAAATGACTTTTTACATCAGGCGAAAATGATTTTTTACATCGGTTCTGGGTCCAATGTAAAGTCAGGCGATATAGTAAATCAGAGACTTTTTACATCGGTTCTGAGTCCGATGTGAAAAAGACAGTTAACACATCGGTTACAAGCTAAGCCTGATTTAAAAAATAATTATAACATTATTTTTAAAAAACTGACGCAACATTTTACATCGGGCTAACGTGTGGACCGATGTAAAATATATCATTTTTACATCGGTTGGAATTAATGCCCGATGTAAAAGATTTAGCGTTGACAGTTTTTACATCGGTTGCTATTAATGACCGATGTAAAATGTAAGCAATTTTTTTTGAATAAATTATTTATTTTCTGGATGATTCCCTTTAAAATAAAAATTGGTACCCATTTTTTCATATTTTTTCAATATCATACAGACTAAATTTAGGTCTCTCTCTATATATATATGTCATAGCTTTCAAACATCACACAGACCACATCTAGGTCGATATTTTCATATTTTTCACAACAAACTTACAAAATGAACAATTGTATTGCAAACTTGAATTGTATCACAACAAACAAACTCACAACAAACTTACAAATATATATTCTTCACAAAACATACAAAAATATTCAACTATTTATAAGTCTTTTTTCAAACTTGAATTACCAATATAAAATCCACAAGTAGATGAGTTATAGCTTCGGTAGACAACACCAAAATCACATTGTCTGACAATAAATAATAACAATTAACATCAGCAAAAAATATCAAGAAACTCAATACATGTACAAAAACCACATGTAATGTGCAAAAACTCAATAATAACAATTATGTGCAAAAACCACAACTTAGACTATTCTATAAAACTCATCAGATAAAACTTAATTTTTATATAACTCAAAGAAACATTTTGCCCAACAGAGTCGTAAATCATACAAATCATCTTGTGTTAATTCTGTTGGGTCATCAAATACATATAATACATAAATATAACAATATAGAGTTATTCTTTAAAAATTCATAGTAAGTTGTAAAACAAAAAATAAATAACAACGTAAAGTTATTTTTATTACCTGCATCCAATTCTTGGTTATATTGGCAGAGACAATATCCAACATATTTTTCATCACATAGTACCCACAATCATTAGAGTTATGTTGTTGCCTTGTCTACAATTGAATGACATAATTAGTGAATATTTATCATAAATTTAACTATAGAATTACAATTTACATCACACTTACATTGGGATGAAGCCATGTAGCCTTTTTTCTATTTCCATTTGCCATTTGATGAATCCAAAAAGAACTAATACAGAAAGATAAACATCACATAACTAAATTTACTCGCCAATGAAAAATCACATAACTATTAATTGCCAATGAAAGTCACATGAAAGATAAACTTACTTTGTAATAATTTTCTTTGTGTTTTGGTCAATTTCCCGATGAAGTGAATAAAATACGACAATTAAATTGTCTCTTGGACACATGACTATTAATTCCCAATGTCTCCTGTACGTGTGTGTGGAAACAAAAAAGTCACATAAAGTATATATGTTATAAAAATTAAATAATATAAAATACAATTTCATAAAAATTCTTACCCATGAATTAATGGTAGTAAGTGTTTAGTAACTCTATACACTATTTATAACTAAAATATATACAAAATATATACTATTTATAACTAATTAGACTTAATAAATTCTCTAAGAATAATAAACTGTTTAGTAATTAAAAAATACATATGATAATGGATTCACCAGGTCATTGAGTTAGTATCTAGTATAATCTTCTAATTGTTTTTATATGTACTTCTAATTTTTTATAATGTATCTCAGTAGCAAGCAAAACAACAAGAATATCTTAAAAACTTTTTAGTGTATATATCTCTTAGAAATCCATAGATATACAATGAAGTTGAACAAAATATAAAATTTATTACCGGAATCGTAGTTCGACGGCGGAGGGGGTTTCGAAAAAGGCGGAGGGGGTTTCTTACCGGAACCGTCTTCGTGAACGGCGAGAAAGGACAACAGGAAAGGACGGTGAGCGGAGGGCGTTGGTAGAAGACGGAGACGGACGTAGGGTGTTTGTAGCGGAGATGAACAGACGGTGTTGGCAGAGCGGTGAGCGGAGAGAACAGACGGTGTTTGCGGACGGTGTTGGCGGAGTTCAGATCTCGTTCGTAGGGATTCTGTTTTGAAGAGAAAATAACTAAATGAACAGCACTAGGGTTTATATCATAAATATATATTACAGTTTTTACATCGGTGAATTGAAATAACCGATGTAATAGTTATTTCGGAATAATGTTTTTACATCGGTTCTAGTAAATAACCGATGTAATGATTGTTTTTTACATCGGTGGAAGTCAATGCCCGATGTAAGGATTTTCGGGTTTTTTACATCGGTGGAACGCAAGGCCCAATGTAAGGGTTTTCTGATTTTTTATTTACCAATCTGCCACCTAGTTTTTTAGATCGATGGACTGCAAGGCCCGATGTAAGGGTTTTCTGGTTTTTTATTTACCAATCTGCCACCTAGTATTTTATTTACAATACTGTCACCGTGTTTTTTTTATAAAACCTTTTACGTCGGTTTATTACTTGGACCGATGTAATAGCCAGTGAAATTTTTTTAAATATTTTTTATATCATTGCAAATAAATACCTGATATAAAATCTTTTTAATTTTATTTTTTACATTATATATTTTAATACCTGATGTAAAGTCTTTATCTCAAATGTCATTTTTTTAGTAGTGATTAATTTTTAGAAAATTTCTCTAATTACATCCTTTTAAATTTATACAGAAAAAGTGTTTTGATTAGCAATTTTTAATATAATTTTATAGAATATTAAAGTGTTTTTTTAACTCTTATATTTTCTTCTAATATTAAATTGTTTTTTTAAACTACCATTTTTTTATCTCTACTTTTTAAAAACAACAATGTTTTTTATTCATTAATTACATTTTGTGCTCTTCCACTACTTTTTAAACATTATTATATGTCTAAGAAAGAAAAAAATTATTACTCTTTAAAAACTACAATGTATTTATCCACTAATTACATTTTGTGATGACATGTGTGGTTACAATAGCTGCCTATATATTTCTTTCACTAAATAAACTCATTCTAATATTGTTCACAGAGATAAATAAATTGATATTCTTTTTGCGACGCCCAATTTTTCCGATGCAAGAAATAATTAGTACTGTAATTATGGTTCGATTAAGAGAGTTATCAACATTGCATGTTAAGAAAGTGCTTCTTTTAAGAATTTCATTTTAAACATAATAGTAGTATTCTTCCTAAAGAGCTTTGAGATACACTTGATAGAGCTTATATATTTTCTATTATATATATATATATATATATATATATATATATATATATATATATATATATATATATATATATATATATATATCAAGTAAGAGAGTTTTTATACTGAGAGGAATACATATGAACCATTAGATTAATCAAGAGAGAAAAATTAATAGTCTCGTCGACTGAGGAGCTTCGACTAACATGATAATATGGTTTAGAAGAATCACAAGAACATATCAGTAAGATTATGATCACTCTTTCCTCTAAACATGTTCAAAATCTCGAAAAAGGACATTCAACATAGGTTTGTCTCGACAAGATAGCCGCAACGACAAAGTAATGGGTTATCAAAAGAGACTTAGTATTTTTCTAAGTTAAGGAGTCAATCGGAGAAAAAGGTACGTTGACAAATACTAGATCAGATAAGTCTTGAGACATAGTTAGTGGTCCTGGGCAGTTACGAACGTGGGATAATGAGTTTTTTCAATAGTTTTATAGTTTGACAATGTGGAAGAATTTTAGAAGGATAAACTGCATGTTTCGATCCGTGTCTTCCTTTTGGAAATAAAATCGTCAAAGACGATTATTTTGGACTAGTATAAGTAGCAGACTCATACATTGTGATCAAGGTCGTAAAGTTTTATACATTCTCTCTATAGAACTGAAGTACCTGATTCAAAGAGCAAAACAGTTCATGAGAAACATGTATGGGTCAACGCCATGTCTTTTCATTATTCTTTTGTTTTCTTAAATGAAATATTTGTCTTTATTGTCTTACATTTCCACTTTTGTTTAATGTCAATTATTTCATTCTACATACTTGTTATTTACCAAAGCTTTACTTTAATTAAGATCTGCATTTGTTTTGTCTTTATACAAACAGTTGCATTTAATTCTCACACACTGCTTTACACGTAATTCTCCCACAAGTAAATAAATTGGCACGCCAAGTGGGACCCTTTTAAGTAGATAACTTTAAAACTTTTAAAGAAAAGTGGTATCTTATGTTTATTCATGTGTTTGTTTTTCATGCGTAAAATGATTATGAGTTTTGAACATGTATGCTTCTGAGGAGTGGTAAAAGACTTCCCAAAATGAATCGTCCTGTAAGAAATCAACCCCCCAGAATAATGCTCTAAACCCAGGAGAGCAACCAATCGGGTCGAACACCGACACTTCAGAGAATTTGAATTCTATTAGAGAGAACCCTACTGTTATAAACAAAATAGTGATCCCGATTATATCACCATAAGTGGTAGTCTCGCCACCACAAGTGTCGAGTGTGCAAAAAATACCGACCCCATAGATGATGGTAAACTACCAGCTCATGGAAGAATATAAAGGAAAGGAATAAACTAACTCATAGAAGAAGGTGTGGAAATGAGTGAGGTTTTAAGGTTTAAGGTTTTAACTTGGATCGCAACAGACTTCTCAAATAAAGAGACAAGCACCTGTTCAAATAACGAACCAGTGCTTAACCTTGATCTGATTGACGATTTCACAACGAGCTTCTCTACCGAGGACATACTAGAGATATTGCCATTTGATATGAAGATAAGTATTGATATGCTGGATACATTCAAGCTTCTCGCATAAAGAGATTTCCACTTGAGATTGCATAAAGATCAAAATGTCTGGAACATACAAGCTTCTCAAATAAAGAGACTACCATTTGCTGTTGAGCAAAGCTTCCAATAGAGTGTTGTAACAATGTTGTTGAGAATATAACTTCCTCATCCTCTGTTGGGGATGCACACCATAAATAGATGGCTCTGGTGAGTGTTGCACCCCGAAATTTTCCCTTTGAATCCCTATTACAGTTAACTCAATTCTAACATTCATTCATCTCCACATACATTTTTATCTGCATCACAATCATTCATAGCATGTGTTCTCAAAGCATGGGATCACATTTTCCATCAAGATTAGGGTTTTTAATAGGAGATGATCATCTCTTAAGAGATGGTGTCATCATGATCATCATTCTCAAGGAAAAATCATTTATTTGGACTCATCACTTTGGATTGGGAAATTGGGGTTTTGACCCTCATCAGTGAAAAGTCAGGAATTAGGGTTTTTGTGGTTTGAAGTTCAAGGTTGATTGCTTCAAATTATCATAAACAACACCATTTCATGGTCATTACACCATCTCAATTTGTATCATACTTATAAAATTTCATTGGTTATACAGAAGTTTAATTCATCTGAAGAAAAGTCAACTGTTACAAAAAGTCAAACTTTGACCTTTTTTGGTCAACATTGAAGTTCAAAGTTAAGAATCATCAAAATATTAAAAATCATCAAACTTGATCATCAAGAATCAAGAGAATCAAGACAGCCAACAAAAGTCAAGGTTGAAAGAGTTTCAAATACTTGAAGAAATTCAAGTGTTTTGTGCCTAAAAAATCCTAACTTCACAAGCAAGTTTTCCCAAGATGCAAGTTGATTCATGGAAAATGTTCAACATGAAAGTTGTAGGGAATGAGGAATTCTACAACTTTGTACTTGAGGGTTAATTCCAAAAAGTGCTTGAATTAAGAGATATAGGTTAGGGGTATTTGCGGTTCGGTTTGGATCGTTTTTAAGGAAAAAACTCATCCGATCCAAAGATAAATTTACTTGCGGTTCAGTTTGGTTTTGGATGATATATTAAAAAAATCCAATCTGATCTGATTCAATTTTATGCAGTTTAATTTGGACCGGTTTTTGGATATCCAAATTATACATTATATTTTTATTAATATTATAAAACTACTAATAAATCATAGATTTGATATAATATATAACATATAATATATTAAATGTTAATAATACAAAATGAGATTGATTGATTATGGTTGAAATAATAAAAATAAATAGATTATATCAATCTAATAAATATTATTAAAAAAATTATTATCATCAAATAATAAATTCATGTAACATATCATACTAATAAAAAATAAATAAGTATACAAATATATGTATGCGATTCGGTTCGGTTTGGATCAGTTTTGAAAAATTAATCTGAAATCCGATCCGAACTGATCGGTTTTCACAAAGTGACATCCAAACACATCCAATAAATTTCAGTTTTTGCGGTTTTCATTTTTTTGGATCGATTTTCAGTTTCTTATTTGGATTGGTTTGGATTTGAACACCTATAATATGGGCCCATGAAGTTGTGATACTTTTTTTCGAACATAGAAAATTTCTGATCAGTTTTTCATCTCAACTTCTTGGCCAATTTTAACCAAGTGCCCATTTGATTTAACCAAAATGGTCAACATAAAATTTGAAGATCATGTTCTAAGCTTTCCAAAATATCCAATATGATATTTTTATCATGCTCGAGCTAAGAGATCCGAAGAGATGAAGTTGGACATTTTAACTTGAATTATAGGTCATTACTTTGATAACCATAAGATCAAATCTTCATGCAATGCCTATATATCTTTGCTTTGCCGGCCTCTAAACTATAAATCCTTCATTAATCAGTTGATTACATAAACTTCTGGGCCATTATCCAAGTGATTAAGGATTTACTCAAGAAAACTTGACATTTAAGGGAAAAAGATCACACTTCCATTCCCATAAAGCATGCTTTATGCAATTGTCAACTCTTCTTGAGCCTCGCACTTGATTCCTCGACACACATTAAATATAAAAGCTCATAGGAACATGTTTAAAGTGCCCAACAACTCTATGAAGCATGGTACTATGCATTGTGACTTTGTTTTCTTAAGAAATCACAAGTTACATCTAAACCAAGCCAAAACTTGATAACTTGTAAACTAAGTCCTTTAATCCTCTTAAACGTTTCTTAAAATAGAGAGTATAAAACACTGCATAAAACACCAGTTCACAAGCCCTCAAACCCTCCCATTCTCTCTCAAACCCAAATTTTCCACAAAACTCCATTCTTGAGCTTTGAAGTCCTTTTCTTCAAAACTTTTCAACCTTGTAACTTTTGTGCCACTTCATATACACCATATATAACTAATCCAAACACTTGTTTCAATTTTGTAACTCTATTCCCACCATCTTCCATTTTAACTTTGGAACACTTGCAACTTTACTTTGACAGAGTATTCCAGCCACTCTCAAAGCAAATTAAAGGTTGCAATACACTCACCAAGGTCCCAATAAGCTAAACCAATAATCACATTGCTTCTAGAAGTGCTAGAAGAGGTGTTAGACTTTCTCCAACTTGGTAAAAATTTAAAACTTTGAACTCTTTATTTAAGTATCATTTGCATTCACATTCAAAAGGAAAAATGTAGATATGATGTCTAGCAAGCTAACCATATCCTTAGTTTTCATTTAAATGGACTGTGTGATGAGAATTTTGCTTCTGAATCGTTAGGTTTTCATTTTGGTACCAACATAAATTTGCTTCAATCTTTGAGCTATAGCTTAAATAAGTTACATGGTTAAATTCCTTGTTAAAAATCAAGAAATTTTGGTGTTTACATTTTTTGAAATGATTGAGAAATGAAGGTTTTATAAAATTCAAAAATGTTGTTGTTGAACTTGGCCGTGCGAAGAAGATGAAGTTTCATTTTAAAATTTTCAGAAAAAAGTTTATATTATATTGAATGGGTGGTGTTTCATAAGCGGATGAAACAACCACTCCTGTAATCTTAGGGACCTGACTTCGAGCCCTAATGGTACCCCTTTGCATATTTTCTCTTTTTAAACTCAATTTTCCATATCATTTTTCACCATTTTCAGTTATTTCTTTTTGCATTCAAATTTAGTTTTCTTGAGCTAATTTTTTTCACATATCTCATTTATCACTTCTACTTTATGAATGTTAAAAAAATCACAAAAATATTTTTTATTTCACCACTTTCTAATTAAATCAAAGTGGGTACTTTTTTAGGGGTTTTAAGGGGACTTTTAGTGATCTTTTGATCAATTCTTCAACTTTGCTCACAAAGCTTGATCTTACCATGATAGATCTTTATTCTCATATGACATATTGACTCTTGAGTGGACATTTCATGATAGCTTGAGCTATTTTAGAGTTTTTTCTCATTCAAATACACATTAAATCATGAAACATATTCAAAAAAATCAAAAGCTATGCTCCACGACTTCCTTTGTGATTGTGATGCATATATTTGTTTCAAACATTCAATTCATCCATGTTTTCATAGGTTTGTCTCATTTTTGAACATTTATGATGCTAATGCAAGATGTGACTTTTACTCTGGAGCACCTGGTCACGATACTGAAAACTGCAGAGCCTTGAACCATAAGGTACAAGATTTGCTTGACTCAAAGGCCATTGAATTTACTCCAAACGATCATCCAAATGTAATACAGAATCTGATGTGGATCACCATGATCCATCCGTGAATGCCGTTGAAAGACACATATGTTTGAACCTGGTGAAAGATGTGAATTAGATGAGAATTCCTTTATTCTTCGTCAAGAAGAAGTTACTCGAGTGCGACATTTTTCTTGGTTGTGCTTTAGATTGCAAGAAGTAGAGGTATCAGCCCAAGGGATGTGATGAGTTGATGACAAGAATTTAGAAAATGATCGATCAAAATTTCATTTAGTTTAACAGACCCTCATATAATGTTCTTTTTTACAGCAATGTTGCGTTTATACATTATGACGATCAACAGACTGTAAATATGGTATATGGATGCCCATGTCAATACCAAGTCTTTGACATAAACTTGTTGCGAGAAGATTTAGTGCAAATGCATGCCACTCTATGCAAATGGGGAAATTTTGTAAGGCATAACTATGGATCTTGTAGAATTTATTGTAGGAACCCGCGAGGTTTCTTTGCAGTAAGAAGAGACCTTCAAGTTTTGATAGATAATGGCACTATCCACATCCTTAGAGATAAGAATGAAAATGGAGTGAATATGATGGAGAGTTATCTGGATGAGCTTGTCTCAGATACCAACACAGTGATTCCTCCAGAAATTCATGCCAAATTCATGAAGTTAGGCTTGATTGATGATAATCATGATGTTGATCTTGGCCAAGCTTATAATGTGAATTTAATGGGAGGTGACCGAGTATAAACACATGATGATTTTTTCGGACAAGACAACATGACTATTATCCTTGCCGAATTTGTTGTAAAGATTCCTAAGGATGCTTTATTGTGAAGAGAGACCTTCAGCACCTTCAACGTTTGTTAGATCAAAGTTACTATCCAGGCTTACGAAGAAACACCAGATAATAATTTCGCAGTTATTTCCATACCATATGATCCCATTCCAATACCAGTTGCAGCAAAGAAGCCTTTTTTAAAGGTCACCATGCCTGGTCCTATTCTATTCGAAAGAACCAAGGCAATACCCTGGAACTATGGGGGAGAAGTGTATTATCATGGAGAAAAGCAAGAACCCCTGATAGACAATATTGTGGGGACTGGTGGGATTACTCGCATTAGTAGAGTTTTTGTTCCTCTTAACAAACCTGATGATACCAATGCCAAGGAAAAACAAGTAAATACAGATAATTAAGGGAAAGACCCATGGTCGTCTTCTCCCCTAGAAGAGAAATATATAGAGGAATTAATGAAGATCATAAAGAAGAGTGATTTTAAGATAGTTAATTAGCTTAATTAAATGCCATCCAAGATATCCATCTTGTGATTACTACTCTGTTCTGATACCCACTGTAACATATTATTGAAATTCTTGGGCACCACTTATGTTCCCGAGGAGATTTTTGTGAATCAACTGGAAGAAGTTGTTGCTAGCATAACTGTATGAAATAGATTGGGATTTATAGACCGGGATCTACCTCCATAAGGAAAGAATTACAACAAGGCATTGCATGTTTATCTAGAATATGCTGATACAACTCTGGCCCGCGTATTGGTAGACACAAGATCTTCTTTTAATGTATTACCAAAGGATGTTTTGAACAAAATTAATGTTGAAGGTGTGGAGTTAGAACCCATTGATGTGATTGTTTGTACTTTTGATGGAGAAAAAAGGTCTGTGTTTGGAGAGATTGTGTTGGCTATCAAAATTGGCCCTCAGGTGTTTGATGTAACCTTATTTATTATGGACATTCACCCCTCTTATAGTTGTCTACTAGGGTGTCCCTGTATCTATAATGCAGGGGCAATGACTTCAACCCTCCATAAAGAATTAAAGTTTGCTGCAGGAGGTCAAATTATAACTGTTTGTGGAGAGGAGGATATCTTGGTTAGTCATCTAGCGTCATTCCGTTATGTTAAAGTAGAAGGAAAGATTCAAGAAACTCTGTATCAAGCTTTTGAGGTTGTCCCCATTGAGAAAATCCTCACTGTAGAGGTTAAAAAGCCAAAGAGTTTGATAACATCATTGAAAGAAGCTATAGTTGTAGTAGAATCCGAACACCCTGAAGAATTTGATAGTTTGGGATTAGGCTATCATCCGAGATTGCAGGAACGAGGCAAATTATCTCCTAGAGGAAGAGGAAGTTTTGGTTCAAGAGGTTGTTATTCTCCGTCTTTCATCAAATTCGTCAGCGTTGGCACCATCAATGAAGGTCAGATACAAGAGTGGACGACGAGGTCGACAATGGCAACGACATTGGCAACTACATTCATCCTTGTGTTCCAAAACGAGAGCTCCACAATTGGACTGCTGAAGATATCATTTTTTTCACCTTTCATCATAAGTAATTTCCTTTGTTTTTATAAAAAAAAATCTTGAGCTCTACCCAAGGAACAATGAAATCTTATAGGGCCCCTCTGTCTTTGCATGTCTTATCATTAAATAAAGGATATTTTTATTCAAATTTGAGTTCCTTGTATTTCACTTACACTCTTTTTAATAAAACTAAGAATGTTTTCTTCCTTTTTCTTTTTAAAACAAAAAAATCAAATCACTCGCATTTTTAAAGCATAAATCCCCTTTGTACAGATTCACCCTGGTTCCCACTGATGATGATACTATTATAACTCTCTATGACTTCGATAATCTAATTTACCAAGCTGGAGAATATTTTGAAGAAGATTATGAACTCCACGAAGAATTGTCTAGGCTACTAAGGCAGGAAGAAAGGGCTATCCAGCCGCACGAGGAATCATTGGAAGTTATCAACTTGGGTACCGAAGACGTAAAAAAGGATGTCAGAATAGGGGCTACTTTGGAAGAATTGGTAAAACAGGGTCTGATTGTTCTACTACAAGACTACATCAACTTATTTGTTTGGTCTTATGAAGACATGCACGAGCTTGATACAAATATCGTTATGCACCATTTACCTCTCAAGGAAGACTGTCCACCCGTCAAGTAGAAGCTCCGAAGAACACATCTAAACATGACCATGAAAATTAAAGAAGAGGTTCAGAAGAAGCTCAAAGCATGTTTCCTAAAGGAAATCATGTTTCCTAATTGCGACGTCCCAAACTGAAGGGGAGCATCTGATACACCTGCAGAAACTGTTTGAGCGGTTAAGAAAATCCCGGTTGAGATTGAGCCCAAACAAATTCACCTTTAGGGTACAATCTGGAAAACTTTTGAGTTTCATAGTAAGTCAATGAGGCATTAAGGCCGATCCAGAAAAAGTAAAATCAATACAGGAGATGCTCGAGCCAAGAACACAAAAAGTGGTATGTGGGTTCCTAGGAAGAATAAACTACATCACCAGATTCATTTCTCACTTAACAGCTACATGTGAGCCAATCTTCAATTTGTTACGAAATGATCAAGCCATGGATTGGAATGGCAGTTGTCAACAAGCCTTTGATAAGATTAAAGAATATTTGCAAGAACCACCAATTCTCATACCTCCAGTACCAAGAAGGCCTTTGATTATGTACCTGACAGTCCTTGAAAATTCTATGGGCTGCATACTTGGTTAACATGACGAAACAAGAAGAAAATAGCATGTAATTTACTATCTGAGTAAAAAGATCACTGGTTGTGAATCAAGATACTCACTGCTCGAGAAGACATGTGGTGCACTTGTATGGGACATTAAGTGCTTGAGGAAATACATGTTTACCCATACAACACTCTTGATATCTAAGATGGACCCAGTTAAGTACATATTTGAAAACCATCTTTAACAGGAAGAGTTGCTCATTGGAAAATGGTGTTCATAAAATATGACATGCAATTTGTTACCCAGAAAGCAATCAAGGGTAGCATATTATCAGATTATCTTACCTACCAACCAATGGATGATTATCAACCCATGAAATTTAACTTCCCAGATGAAGACATTATGTTGATTAAAGGAGTATCAGATACATAAGAAGGACCCGAACCAGGAGCGCGATGGACGCTCGTGTTTGATGGTACCTCGAATTCTTTGGGACACGAAATTGGAGCAGTCATTACTTCCCCTACAGGTTTTCACCTTCTGATCACTGCAATAATTTGTTTCGACGCCACCAAAAATGTTGTAGAATATGAAGCTTGCATCTTTGGTTTGGAAGTAGCCATTGACTTAAAAATCAAGACTTTGGAATTATATGGAGATTCAGTCTTGGTGATCTACAAAATCAAGGGACATTGGGAAACCTTTCACCCCAATTTGATCCCATATAGAGAACATGTCATGCAACTAATAACCTACTTTGATGAAATCACCTTCAACCATATCCCGAGAGAGGAGAATCAATTGGCTGATGCCTTGCCACTTTGTCTTCCATGTTCAAAGTTAAATGGGCCAACGAAGGTCCTAACATCAGAATTGAACATTTGTATGAACTAGCTTATTGCCTTGAGTTTGAATAGATTGAAAATGACAAACCTTGGTACTACAACATACAAAGGTACCTTGAAATAAAAGAATATCCATAGGGTGCTTCTACAACTGATACAAAGAATTTATAGAAGTTATCATCCAAATTCCTTCTCAGCGGTAAAGTACTCTATAAAAGAAACTATGATTCAGTGTTGCTCAGATGCGTGGATAGACATGAAGCATCTAAGATAATAGAAGAGGTACACAAGGGTTCCTTCGGAGAATATTCCAATGGTCACACTATGGATAAGAAAATCCTGAGGGTAGGATATTATTGGACCACTATGGAAACTGATTTCTTTCACCATGCAAGAGCTTGCCACAAATGTCAAATCTATGCAGGTAAAATGAATATACCACCAACACCTCTAAATGTCATTACTTCTCCTTGGCCCTTTGCTATGTGGGGAATTGATATGATTTTCCGGATCGAGCCAACTGCTTCCAATGGTCACCATTTCATCCTAGTTTCCATTGACTACTTTACTAAGTGGGTAGAAGCTGCTTCATACACCAACGTCATTAGACAAGTGGTTTCCCGCTTCATCAAGAATCAAATCATTTGTCGCTACAAAATTCCAAAAAGGATCATTACTGATAATAGATCCAACCTCAACAATAAGATGATAAAAGAGCTATGCCAGAACTTCAAAATCCAACATCACAACTTCTCACCTTATCAGCCAAAAATGAATGGCGTTATTGAAGCTGCCAACAAAAATATCAAGAAAATCATGCATAAGATGGTTCAGACATACAAAGATTAGCAAGAGATCTTTCCTTTTTCTCTACATGGCTACCGTATTTTGGTCCGCACCTCGACCGGGGAAACCCCTTTTTCGCTTGTCTATGGGATAGAGGCTATTTTACCAGCCGAAGTAGAGATACCTTCCCTAAGGGTTATAATGGATGTCAAATTGAATAAAGTATAATGGGTCTGAACAAGGTTCGATCAGTTGAACCTTATTGATGAGAAACGATTGACATCCATTTTCCATGGCCAGGTATATCAGAAAAGAATGAAGAAGGCTTTCGATAGGAAAGTACAACCTCAAAACTTCCAAATTGGAGACCTCGTATTAAAGAAAATCCCGCCTCTTAACAGTACATATACTAGGGGGTAAATGGGAACCAAATTACGAAGGGCCATATATTGTGAAGAAGGTATTCTCAGGAGGATCATTTCTACTCACTACTATGGATGGTGAATATTTCCCACTCACGGTGATTGCAGACGCAATTAAAAAATACTTCACATGAATAGAACCGCTAAGTCGACGACTTAGGCAAAAAATGGGAATCCCGACAGATCATAAAAGGAAAAGATCCGGGAGAAATTAGAGATAAAAAAGAAGAAGTACACCTGCTAAGTTGAAAACCTGCAAGGGCAACTTAGGCAAAAAAGGGTATCTCGGTGGACTGAAACCCCCCAAAGAGATGGTCTAGGAAAAAGTTAGGGTTTTAAAAGTGAATGATTACAATCTGTGACTTTTATCTACAAAGAATAATTGACAATACTGAGGGATAGGAATTAAACAAGTCATATTCTTATGAAAGAAAAAGTGACAAGAGCATTGAGGATATAGTGGTTATAGCAGAATCAGAATTCAGTGGAAATCATATTTTTCTGTTGCTTGTTTAAACTCTTTCTCACACAATCACCTCTTTTTAGGGATTGTTTCTTCATGTAAAAACACCTATTTGTATGCAAAATTCAATAAAATTTCTCTTCATCTAAAATAAGTTGTGTTTTTTCTTTTACTGTTTTGAATATTAAAATGTATGATATTTTCATGAAAAGACTATCACATTGAGAGTCACGAAATTTTTTTGAAAAAATAATAATAAGAATAATATTAACAGTGGAAATTACTTAGGAATGTTAAGGGAATGTAAACAGTCATGTACACCACGCCGGGGCATAAGTGAAATTCAGAAATTCACAAAGGCTGTCGCCTACTCATAAAACAAATACGTGTTGCCTCCCCAGAGGTGACAATATAGTAAAATCTGCTTCCCGCAAAAAATTAGACGTGTGATCTTCCCTAATAGGGCCTCTTTTTTATAAGCAACCTTGCATAACAAAAATTGCATCATGGCATCCAAACTATATTGCATATCCTATAAAAAGGATCATTACATCATAAAAAAATCAAACATGCATCAGAAGCGTAAGTTAGCTTGATTTTCCCCACTATATTCAATCCGAAAAGATTATAGAAAAAACTTGCTCGTCATCATCACTATTCCTTAGAAACATAGCATTGAGTTTTCTTCTATGGAGTCACTACTCATCTATTTCAAGCTTTATCAGTGCTCACTTTGTATCTTTTGTCGATATTCATCCATATAGATTCCAACACTCAGTCGTGCTGATCTTTTCAATAATTTTTTTGGTAAATGTCGCTGATTTAAAAATTCGTTTGTGTCAAATCTTTATTTGATACTCGTTTGTGTTTGATTTAAATACCCGTATGTATCAAATCTTCCATTGATACTCGTACGTTTCTGATTTAAAAACTCGTTAGTATCAAATCTTCCTTTGATACTCGTCTGTGTCTGATTTAAAACACTCGTCTGTGTCAAATCTTCTTTTGATATTCGCTTGTGTCTGATTTGAAACACTCGTCTGTCAAATCTTCCTTTGATACTCACCCATATCTGATTTAAAACACTCGTCTGTGTGAAATATTACTTTGATACTCATTTGTGTTTTATTATTGTTCACCTCTAATACTCGTCTGAATTGTTTCTGCTTACTGAATCCCTAGTAGAGTCCTTGGTTCAAAACTCGTCTGTGTTTGATTCCTTCCAACCCTCGTCTGTGTCAAATCTTAACCAACAAAACAAGTTTTTTCCCTAGCAAAGATCAAACTTATCCCTCACTCAAGATAAATTATTTGGTTCATTAAGTATTTAATCTCCTTATACCTTGAATTCTTGAAAGGGGAAAGCCAGTCTCACCTCCAGGACTAAGATGATTAAATAGGGGCAGCTGTTGCACCCTAAAATTTTCCCTTTGAATCTCAATCACATTTAAGCCAAATCTCACATTCATTCATCTCCACATACATTTTCATCTGCATCACAATCATTCATAACAAATGTTCTCAAAGTATGAGATCACATTTTTCCTCAAGATTAGGGTTTTGAAGAGGACAGGCTCATCTCTCAAGAGTTTGTGTCACCATTATCATCATTCTTAAAGCATCATCATTTATTTGGTCTCATTACTTTGGATTAAGAAATTAGGGTTTTGACCCTTATCAGTGAAAAGTCAAGAATTAGGGTTTTGGTGGTTTGAAGTTCAAGGTTGATTGCTTAAAAGTATCATCAACAACACTATTTCATGGTCATTACACCATCTAAATTTTCATCATGCTCCCAAAATTTCATTGGTTATAGAGAAGTTGAATTCATCTGAAGAAAAGTCAACTGTCACTAAAAGTCAAACTTTAACCCTTTTTAGTCAACATTGAAGTTCAAAGTCAAGAATCATCAAACTTGATCAACAAGAATCAAGAGGATCAGGAAAGTTAAAAAAAGTCAAGGTTGAAAGATTTTCAAATACTTAGAGAAATTCAAGTGTTTTGTGCCTAAAAAACCTAACTTCACAAGCAAGTTTTCCCAAGATGCAAGTTAATTCAAGGAAAACTTTCAACATTAAAGTTGTATGGAATGAGGAATTCTAGAACTTTGTTATTGAGGGTTAATCTCCAAAAATTGCTTGAATTAAGAGGTATGGGCCCATGAAGTTGTGATACTTTTTATTGAACACTTAGAAAAGTTTTGATCAGTTTTTTATCTCAACTTCTTGGCCAATTTTCACCAAGTTCCCATTGGATTTAGCCAAAGTGGTCAACTTGAAAGTTGAAGATCATGCTCTAAGATTTACAAAATTTCCAAGAGAACATTTTTATCATGCTTGAGCTAAGAGATTCAAAGAGATGAAGTTGGACATTTTCACTTGAATTATAGGTCATTTGTTTGATAACCATAAGATCAAATCTTCATGCCATGTCTAGATATCATTGCTTTGCAGATCTTCAAACTATAAATACTTCCATAATTATTTGATTACACAAAATTTTGGGTCATTATCCAAGAGATTAAGTCTTTACTCAAAAAAACTTGCCATTTAAGGGAAAAAGATCACACTTTCATTCCCATAAAGCATGCTTTATGCAATTGTAAACTCTCCTTGAGCCTCTCACTGTTTCCTCTGCACACAATCAATCTAAAAGCTCATAAGAACATGTTTAAAGTGTCCAATAACTCCATGAAGCATGGTACTATGCATTGGAACTTTGTTTTCTCAAGAAATCACAAGTTACATCTCAACCAAGCCAAAACTTGATAACTTGTAAAGCAAGTCCTCTCATTCTCTGAAACTTTTTCTATAAATAAAGAGCATAACACACTACATAAGACACTAATTCACAAGCCCTCAAACCCTCCCAATATATCTTAAACCCAAATTGGCCACAAAACTCCATTCTTGAGCTTTGAAGTCCATTTCTTCGAAACTCTTCAACCTTGCAACTTTTATGCAAACAACCACCCACACACTTCATATACACCATATACAACTGATGCAAACACTTGTTTCATTTATGTAACTCCATTACCTTCATCTTCCATTTTCACTTTGGAACACTTGGAACTTTACTTGGACAAAGCATTTCATCCACTCTCAAAGAAAAGTAAAGGTTGCAATACACTCACCGAGATTCCAGCAAGCTAAAACAATAATCACATTGCTTCTAGAAGTGCTAGAAGAGGTGTTGGACTTTCTCCAACTTGGTAAAAATTTCAAACCGCGAACTCTTTATTTAAGCATCATTTGCATTCACATTCATAAGGAAAAATATAGATATGAAGTCTAGTAAGCTAACCATGTCCTTAGTTTTCATTTAAATGGACTTTGTGATGAGAATTTTGCTTATGAATCATTAGGTTTTCATTTTTGGTACCAACAAAAATTTGCTTCAATCTTTAATCTATAGCTTAAATAAGTTACATGGTTGGATTCCTTGTTAAAATTCAAGCAATTTCGGTGTTTACACTTTTTGAAATGATTGAGAAATGAAGGTTTTACAAAATTCAAAATTGGTGTTAAAAAGTATTGGCCACACGAAGAAGATGAAGTTTCATTTTGAAATTTTCAGAAACAAAGTTTACATTATACTGAATGGGTGGTGTTTCATAACTGGATGAAACAACCACTCCTGTAATCTTAGGGACCTGACTTCGAGCCCCAATGGTACCCCATTGCATACTTTCTCTTTTTAAACACAATTTTCCATATCATTTTCACCATTTTCAATTATTTCTTTTTGCATTCAAATTTAGTTTTCTTGAGCTAATTTTTTGCGCATCTCTCATTTATCACCTCTACTTTATTAATATTAAAAAATGTGACAAAAATATTTTTTATTTACTCACTTTCTAATTAAATCAAAGTGGGTACTTTTTTAGGGGTTTTAAGGGGACTTTTAGTGATCTTTTGATCAATTCTTCAACTTTGCTCACAAAGCTTGATCGTACCATGATAGATATTTATTCTCATATGACATCTTGAATCTTGAGTGAGTATTTCATGATATCTTGAGCTATTTTAGGGTTTTTTCCAATTCAAATACACATTAAATCATGAAATATATTCAAAAAATCAAAAGCTATGCTCCGTGACTTCCTTTGTAATTGTGATGCATATATTTGTTTCAAACATTCAATTTTGTTTTCATAGGTTTGTCACATTTTTGAACATTTATTCTTCATAAACTCTTTTAAAACATAAAACTAAAAACATCAAAAACATGTTTTCAATTTTCCTTCTTTTGTCACAACTTTTACCAAATAAAATCCATGGATTATCATCCACTTGTATGATCATTTATTGTGTGGATAACACATTCCCTTAGGATTTCTTGGTTAATTTTAAACATTTGATGAAAATTGAGTCAAGATAGATAATAGGATCTCAATATAAGAATGAGAACATTAGGGTAGAAATTCCCCTAAAATCTCATCCATAGGATCAATCTGTGCATGACAACATTAAGATCAAGTCTCCCATTAGAGTTTTCTATCCCTTTTGCATTGCATCCTTAAGATTAAAATTTTTTTCAATCAAATCTCAAAATACTTAACAATGTTCAAAACCCTTTAAAAAATTTAAGGTATCAAGGTGATGGGTGTCTCCTTGGATGAGGGTCCACTTAGCACTTTTTTCCTAACAAACACAAAAATCAAATCCAAATTATTTTTGCCTTAGGGCTTTTTCACTTTAAATTTTTTTCAAAAATGGTGTGTTAACTCTATTATACACAAAACAACAATGTGTAGTCTCCAACGTCCGAGTGGCAACGATAATTGTTAGAATGCGAATTTAATATCATCCATAAAAACACACAATAAATAAAACATTTTTAAGAAGAACTACGATGTTATGATTCCCTTGTGGATACGTAGGCATGGAGTTTCAATGCTCAGGAGAACGCACTAATACAAATATTTTCTTTTTCCCGATGAATTTATGCATACATTTTACTTTAGCAAGTAAATTTTAGATAAGCACACCCATTGAATAGAATAACAAGAGTGGATCCCATGGAGTACCACATATGTGAGGGGTGCTAATACCTTCCCCTTGCGTAAACGACTCCCTTACCCGAGATTTGGTTGCAAGACCCCGTTCTTTTCCTGATACCAAAGGTTTTCTCTATATTTTCATTTCCCTATATTTTTGGGATAAATAAAGTTAGGTGGAGACTCTGTTTGTTCCATCCGAGGTTATTCTGTCTTATATATTTCGAGTAGCCTAAGTGAGGAAAACAAAATCCTTAAAAGGTGAAAAATAAAATATTTTCCATCATCTAGGCGTCCAGCCTAGAGAGATCAATTTTTGTTGCAAAAGACCAAAGTTCAATCTAAGAACGAACTGAAATGAAACCCTCAAACAAGACTCTACCCAATAAGGAATGAACTCGACTGGGGACTTATTCCATCTAGATAATAAGCTGGAAAGGAAAGCTAAAACATGATTATCTCACGAGGTACAAACTCTGTGGGGAGATAAAGAAAATACTATTTGCTTAGGGTGACACACTAAAGTGGATTTAGAAACAGACAAAAAATGCAAATGAGTGCAGAGAAACCTTCGCCTATGACTGACGATGTTTTTATGAATTTTAAAATGGGTGCAATATTATGTTTATTTTGACAAAATTATACACCAACTGAGATGGATAAACATATAAGATTAAACAAACTAAATACTAAACCAAATCACAACTAGATAAAGATCAATGAAGATATGTTGAAGATGACCTCCATAAATCTTCTAAAATCAACAACTTGCACATAATCTATTCTTGGAAAGATCTGCTGGGGAAACACAACATGAATATTTTGAAACAATATTATGATAGTAACATGCACTAGTTTTGAATGGGGAAACCCAAATCACTAGTGCAACAATCAAATCAACTAGAGGGATGGATCAATACTCTGCAAGGAGAAACCACACGATCCACATCAAAATAAATTAGCACAAACCACTGCCCGATTAGGACTTGGATGGGGAATCATGGATTCAACACATGATCAAAATTCTGTGAGGGGAAAACTTGTATCATTAAATCAAAGATGATTTTAAGTTGAAACCAACACACAATGATGATTCAGCAGGGGAGATTTGGACCATCAAACCAAAGACCTCCGTATGGGGAAATTCATCGTGTGATCCAGAATCAACTGAGGAAACCTTAATCATCAAACAAAAGATATATGTGGGGAACCACAAGAACTATTAGATTGGGGCAATATGTGTTTCTCACTTCGAAACTTGATTGTTTTGAACAATCATCAACATTCATTTTAGTTTTGTTCACAAATCAAAAGAATTTTTTTTTGTAATTTTCAAAAGCATGATTATTAATTATCCTTTGTTTTAGAAATTACTATAAAAATAAATGACATTTTGCAAAAGACAACAATATAAGAATTGAAAACAATTGGCAAGAAGTTTGAGATTTTATTAATAGAATGGTAGTTCACAAATGGCGTAACTACATTGATCATTACAAAGTTTAGAAAATTGTAAAAATGGAAATGCTACATTGAAATACAATGACCACTATTCTCCCTAACAACTTTGAATTCCTGTAATCATGCTTCCATTGAGAATGAGTGAAATGGGAAATCCTGATAAGGATGCTGCTGCTTCAAGTGATCAGGCCTGGCCTGACGCAGCTACTCGCCATTATCCCTAACTTTTTCCTAGATTTACCTTTCGGCTTTTCAATCTAACGGGATGATTTATTTCTGTTTAAGTCACTAATTTTTGCTTGGACTTCCCTTTCGGGTTTTCATCCCACCGAGACGCTCATTCTTGCCTAAGTCGCCATTTCAGGTTTTTAACTTAGCGAGTTGTTTTTTTAATTATTTAGGTGAAGTATTTCTTGAATGCACCAACATTCATCTGGCGAGGGAGCTCCTCACCATACATAGTTGTAAGAGTCATTGCACAGCCAGAGAAGGCTTTCTTAACAACATATGAGCCTTCATAATTAGGAGTCCACTTATCACAAGACTCATTATGAGGAGGCAAGATCTTTTTAAGCACAAGGTCACCTTATCTGAAGTCATGAGGACGTACCTTCTTATCAAATGCTTGTTTCATTCTCTTCTGATATAATTGACCATGACATAAGGTTGTCATTCTCATCTCTTCAATCAAATTCAATTGGTCGTATTTGTTTTGACACCATTCAACTTCTAAAAACTTGGCTTCCATCAAGACTCACATTGATGGAATCTCAACTTCTACGGGGAGCACTGCTTCCATGTCATACAATAAGGAGAAAGGGATTTCCCATGTTGAAGTGTGGACATATGTTCGGTACCCATGCAAAGCAAAAGGGAGAATTTCATGTCAATCCTTGTAGGTGACCACCATCTTCTAGAAAATCTTCTTAATATTCTTATTAGCCGCTTCAACAACCCCGTTCATCTTGGGCCTGTAAGGTGTAGAATTGTGATGTTCAATCTTGAAGCTTTCACAAAGTCCTTTCATCATCTTGTTATTCAAATTCTAACCATTGTTAGTGATAATCTTGTTTGGAATACCATACCGGTAAATGATTTGATTCTTTATAAACCGGACCACAACCTGCTTGGTCACATTAGTGTATTATACGTCTTCAACCCACTTGGTGAAGTAATCAATAGCCACCAGAATAAAATGATGTTTGTTCGAAGCTTTAGGCTCGATCATACCAATCATGTCAATTCCCCACATAGAGAAATGTCATGGAGATCATATAACATTGAGTAAATTCAAGGACAAATGAATCTTATCTGCATAGATCTGATATTTATGGTACTTCTTGACAAACTGATAGCAATCAGATTCCATTGTCAACCAATAATAACCTACTGTGAGCATATTCTTAGCCATAGAATGTCTATTGGCATGAGTACCAAAGGATCCTTCATGAACATATTGCATTAACATGTTCACTTCGTGTCTATCCAAACATCTGAGCAAGACCATGTCATACTTCCTTTTGTATAGCCCATTTTTAATGAGAAAGAATTTATACCCAATCTCCTCAAAGTCTTATTTCCATTACTAGATGCCCTAGGTAGGTATACTTGATTTTGGAGGTAACACTTGATATCATACTACAATTGTTTTTCTTCTACTACTTCTTCTACTGCAAACACATGAGAAGGTCTATTCAGGCGCATAATCTTGATTTGAGGTGCCTTATTGCGGAAATTCACTTGGTACATGGAGAACAAAGTAGCCAAAGCATCTGCCATCTGATTATCCACTCGAGGTATATGATGAAACTTAACTTCATTAAAGAAATGCAACAATCACCTTGCATAATATTTGTATGGAATTAAACTCGGGTGGAGAGTCTCCCATTTACCTTTGATCTGATTAATAACCAATGTTGAATATCCATAGACATTAAGGTACTTGATCCTGAGTTCAACGACTTCTTCAAGGCTAAGGATATATGCTTCATATTCTGCCATATCATTTGTACAATAAAAGTATAACCTTGCAGTGAAAGGAATATGAGAACCTCGAAGACTGATTATAATTGCACCAACTCCATGACCATATGAATTAGAGGCTTCATCAAATATCAAACTCCAGTAGGATCTAAGTTCTGGTCCTTCCCTAGGTCCTGGTTCATCACAATCTTTGGGTTTAAGGTACATAACATCCTCATTAGGAAAGACAGACTGGATAGGATGATACTATTTAATAGGCTGATGAGCTAAATGGTCCGCCAATATGCTTCCTTTAATTTCTTTCTACGCACTAGGGGTGGAAATAGGCCAGGCCGATAATAGGGGCCTATGGCCTAGCCTACGTAGGCTTAGGCTATGGTCTAGCCTACATAGGCTCAGGATAGGCCTAGGCTTTTTTATAAGCTTATTTAATTTAAAAAGCTAGGTCTCAGACCATGAAAAAAGCCTTTTAGGCCTAACAGGCCGGCCTATATAAATAAATATGAATAACTTTTTTATTATCATTATGTTATGTTTTGTACTTTGAATCAAAATACATAAATAAAACTTGGTTATCTGGGAGAACTTATGAAAATAAGATGAAAACACCTTATGAACAATGTTATAAGTTGTTTCCACAAGTTCTCTTAAACAAATAGTCTCACAAAACTTATTCTAATTGGTAAGTTAAAATAAATCAATACAAACAAACTTTTAGTCTCATTGGTGTTTTAGTTTGTTAGTCTATTTAAACATTATTTAAATTTATTATTTATATATGTATAAAATAATAGACTTTTATGTAGGCTAACAGGCTAACTAGACTTTAGAAAAGGCTAAGCTCAGGCCTAAAAATAAGCCTATGACAGGCTACATGCCAGGCTTAAGCTTCAGTTTTTTTTGGAAGGCCAGGCTCAAGCTTGACAAAGCCTAGCTCGGCCTAGCCTATTTCCACCCTACTGCACATGATACTCAATATCATATTATGACAACAACATCTACCAATGTGAAATCCTCCCTGTCAACGCAGGCTTCTAAAAAATATACTTGATATGATCCTTTTTAGATATCAACCAAGTAGTATGATTTAACATATACTGCCGAAGATGGCGAGCAACCTATGCCAAAGCACAATAAGTCTATTCAAGCAAGGAATACCTAGATTCATAGTCTGTAAACTTCTGGCTCAGGTAGTAGATATCATGTTCTTTCCTACCTATCTCATACTGTTGATTGATGAAATAATCCATCTATCCTTCTAACACTATTAGGTACATAATCAATGACCTTTCTTCCACCAGAGGAATCAAAATAGGAGGCTTTAGCAAGTAATTTTTAATACTATCAAAATATTTTTGACAATATTCACTCCATACACAACTCTGACATTTACAAAGTAGCTTAAAGATTGGCTCACAAGTGGCGGTCATGTGAGAGATAAACTTGCAAATATAATTTGACAGTCTGAGGAATCCTCTCAATTTCTTTTCTATTTTAGGCACAAGCATATTCTGAATGGCTCTAAATCATCTGGATCCACTTCAATACCTCTATGGCTAACAATGAAACCCAACAACTTCCCAAAACGGACACCAAAAGTGCATTTGTTCGGGTTAAAGCGAAGTCTATACTTTCTCAAATGCTGAAAAAACTTCAATAAGTACTGAACATGGTCCTCTTCAGTCTTGGACTTAGAAATAATATCATCAACATAAACCTCAATTTCCTTGTGCATCATATCATGGAATATGGCATTCATAGCCCTCTGGTACATAGCACCAGCGTTCTTTAAGTAGAAGGGCATCACTCTGTAACAGAATGTTCCCTAGGGGGTGATAAACGTTGTTTTTCCATGTCCTTGGGCTCCATTTTAATCTGATTATAACTAGAGAAACCATCCATAAAGGAGAATAATATTGAATTTTGCTGTATTATCTACCAACATATCAATATGTGGCATAGCTAAATCATCTTTTGGACTAGCCTTATTCAAATCTCTATAACCAACACACATTCTTACTTTTCCATCTTTCTTTGGTATTGGCACAATATTGGCCACCCACTTAGGATAAAGAGATTTCATAATGCACCTCTTCTCTTATCTTGATAGCCATATCAGGATGAGTTCTTCACAATTTCTGCTTCACTGGTGGACATTATGGATTAACCGACAAGTGATGCTCTACGATATTAATATCCAATCTTGGCATATCTTGATAAGACCAAGAAAACACGTCAATATACTCTTTCAACAAATTTATCAAGCTTCTCTTGATATCTTCACCCAACAGTGCCCCAATTTTAACCTCTATCTTTTTCTCTTTAGAACCCAAGTTGATCAGCTCGACAGGCTTTCTATATTGTTGAATGGTCTTCTCCTTATGCTAAAGTAGCATAAACATTTCTTTAGGGATATCATCTTCTTTATCACTCTCTTCTTCTGCTTCAAATACAAGGAATTCAAAGTTGCAAGAGGGTGCATGATAATTATTTTCAATGGGTTTATTTTGTTAATCTGCACATGATTATGTTTTATTTTAGAAAAACAGACAGATTGGAAGTGAATGCAATAACTGAAAAAAAGTTTAACAGGTTTTTTAGTTACCACTTTCCTAAAAAATGCATAAAGTAAAAAACACAATGGGATAACAAAATAACTTTTATTAATGATTTTAAAATCTAAAACAAAAGGAGTCAGAACAAAGTCACTTTTACCCTGGGCAGAGTCAAAGGAGTTATTTCAAAAAATAAAAAAACTTTGAAATATGAACAACACTAGGAATATTAATAGCAATCCAATTCTGACTTGTTACTTTGTGCATCACCAAGCAAGGCTAATTTGGCTTTGAATCATCTCTAATGATAGCAGGAACACTCGAACTTTTCGGATGAATGCATCCATCATTATGGACAAGTTCTTGAATGTGCCCAAACACACCTTCACGTTTCTTTGCTCCTCCAGACATGTAAGGTGAGAACCCTAAACCAAATCGATTCTTGTTTTCAGGAAGATCAACAACCTTACATCATCCTTCAACTTGACCATTATGTACTAGATTTTGTTCATCTCTTAATGAAGCAATGGATGACCCACTCTTCTTCACATGATCATTAATAATATCTTAAGCTTATAACTGGGATCGAACCACTTCTTCATCAACATCAATATATCGGAAAGAGGAAATATTACTAACGAACATATCCTCCTCACCATACACAATCATTAGCTTATCATTCTTCACAAATTTCAATCACAGGTGGAGAGTAGAAGTCAATGCCCTAACATTATGAATCCATGGTATTCTGAATAGATAAATGTAAGCTAGGTGGATATCCATAACTTGAAAAGGAATCCTCTTGGCATCTCATAGAAATGTGAAAAACATAATTATGCTTTCTGCCTTCAGGCAGTAACTCTTTGTCACTGAAACTCAACATGTTGCAAGCAGTAATATTTCCAACTATACCATCTAGCTGATTAATAGTCACATCGTGATCCATGTAAGCTTACTCCAAAACCCTTATCAGAGAATTCTTATGAGCTTTGGAGTTCAACAACAAATATAATATTGACATCTTTGAAATAATTTGAAGAAGCTGATCTACCACCTTGTAGTCACTTCTTTTGATCAATAATGATTCTCCACTGCAACCAAGGATTCCAACAGAGAGGTCATCCTGTCTATGTCGGTCTTCTAAACATTCACCTCTTTGCGGAGATCTCTTTGTTATTTCTCATAAGTATCCATCTTCTATCTTGAATTGGCTCAAGTGTTATACCAATGAACCAGTTGTCTTCTACAAAGACGAAGGAAAAGTAATAAGACTCTGAAAAACTTGCGGAAAGCAAGACCAATAATGTATGACACATGAAATTAAATGATTGTTTAAAGGTTTTTATTTTAAGTTTTCAAAGAACTAAGGAATTATAAACAAATTTCAAACATCATAAGTAAATTACTAAAGAAAAAAGGTAAATGGATTTTCATTTGATTACAAATCTGGAAGAATTACAACTCGATTACATAGTTTCAAATTAATCCTAAACAAAAGACAACAACTAAAGCCTAGGATCTGAGGGGACTCCAATTGAAGAAGAACTAACTTCATGTTGCAGCTTCCTCTCGAGCTTCTTGATCTGGACTTCAAAAGCAGTCTTCATGTCATCCTTCTCTTTCAAGAACCTATCAAAAATACCACTCCAAGTACTAGAAGTAGGAGGAATATCAGAAAACTCTTTATTGCTTTGAGATGGAAATTTCTAGAGGAAAATAATCCCCTTGCACCCCCTTCCTCTTCTTTGCAGGATGCTTTAGTAGAATATTTTTATGGTGAAGTAGGTGATCCTTCTCATTCAATTGTTTATGCAACTCTAGATTATCTATAGTCATATCATAGAACTTTGTAGAAATATGTTTTATATATTTTATATATGGTTGATAATGCATAAGATGTATTCATAATACATTGGGTCGAGAGGGATGAGCTAATTTAGGATAGAAATTAATTGAATGATTATTTCTATAAATGCTAAGATTAAGTGTGATAAAGACAAAATAGACTGTTAATTAATTTACATAAAATCGCAGTTATGATAAATAAAAAACAGAATCTGCACAACAAATTCTTTGTTGATCTTTAACACTCCCCCTCAATCTAGGTGGTAGATGTCTATCATACCCATATTGGATATGATATTCTCATATATGGTCCTCGGAAGGGATTTGGTAAGAATGTTTGTTGTCTGCTGATGTGATGGAACATGATCAATCCTTATAATTTCTTGATCAATTTTCTCCTTAATGAAATGTTTATCAATTTCCATGTGCTTTGTTCTATCATGTTGGATTGGATTTTTCGTAATGCTTATAGAAGCCTTGTTGTCACATAATATCCTCATTGTGTAGTAAGTGGGAACTTTAATTTCATCAAGCATTCACTTTATCCAAATTCCTTTACAAGTACCTTATCCCATAGCTTTGAATTCAACTTCTGCACTACTCTTAGCCATCACATGTTTCTTCTTGCTTCTCTAAGTTATCATGTTGCCCCATACAAATGTATAATAACCTGTAGTGGTATTTTTGTCACATAAACACCCAATCCAATTATAATCAGTATAATCTTCAACGCCTTTGTTTGAGTTCTTCTGAAAATAAAGTCCTCGGCCTGGTGTACCTTTATGGTTTTGAAGAATTCTATTAACTGTTATCATATTAGTCTTAGTTGGGTTTGACATTTACCAACTACCCACATTTACATAAAAACCAATGTCTATCCTGGTATGAGTAAGATATATTAGTTTCCCAACTAGACTTTGATATCTCTCTTTATCTACTGGTGCACTCTCTTCTTCACTTCTTTTTACTAGTTCCATGGGAGTGTTGTCATCTTTACATTCAAGCATCCCAATTTATTAAAGTAAGTCTAGAGTGTACTTCTTTTGAGAAACATAAGTTCCATCCTTTATCCAAGAAATTTCCATCCCTAGAAAGTATTTGAGCTGACCTAAATCCTTGACTTCAAATTCCTTGGCTAGTAAACTCTTTAACTATGCTATTTTATCATAGTCATCTCTTGTAATAAAAATGCCATCAACATAGACAATAAATAGAGAGATCTTACCATCCATCAAGTGCTTAAAAAACACAGTATGGTCTGTTTTGCATTGAACAAAACCATCTTGCTTGACAACTTTGGTC
This sequence comes from Vicia faba, assembly GCA_948472305.1. NCBI lineage: Eukaryota > Viridiplantae > Streptophyta > Magnoliopsida > Fabales > Fabaceae > Vicia > Vicia faba. The sequence goes on along the minus strand of OX451735.1, from coordinate 467,145,787 downwards.
AATCTGTCAAACCATGCCCTCTGTGATTGTTTGATGCCATATAGGGATTTATGCAGCTTTCAAACCATATTTGAGGTGTTGGATGATTCAAGTCCTAAATGTATTTGCATATATACCTCCTCTTCTAACTTCCCATTTAGAAATGCATTCTTTATGTCTAGTTGGTGTAGTGGCCAATCTAGATTTGCGGCCAAAGATAATACGAACCAGACAGAATTAAGTTTAGCTACGAGAGCGAATGTCTCTTCATAATCCACCCCATATGATTGTCTAAATCCTTTTGCAACTAACTGGGCTTTGTACCTATTTATAATTCCATGAACATTGTATTTTATTGAGAATATCCACTTGCATCCAACTGCTTTCTTCCCTTCTGGTATAAATGTGATTTTCCAAGTGCCACTTTTTACAAGCGCTTGAACTTCTTTTGTTACAACGACTGCCCATTCAGGTTTTCATAGTGCTTCATGAGTATTCTTTGGAATTTCAATATTGTTAACCACTGCTACAAAGGAACTGTAACTTGGTGATAATTATCCATAGGAGATAATTTTCTCAATAGGGTGATGAGTGCAAGTTCTCACCCCTTTTCTTATTGCAATAGGAATATCCCTAATTGTTGCATTTATAATCACATGTTTAGGGTTAAGAATCATATTACCTATGGGAACTTCATTTTCAAGAGCCTGGTTGGACTCATGGTTTTTCATTGCATTTGTGCTTTACTCTACTTCCTTTCTTCTCCTTTCATAAGTCTTGTTCTTCCAAATACCCCTTTGTGCTTTTCGCCCTTAGTTTTGCTGAGATGTAATTAAAATATTAATCATCTCTGATTCAATTTTGGTGGCCCTTTTAATTGGGGTGGATACTGGTTATCTCTGATTTAGTATTAATCAAATACTGAGTATCAATGGTTTGGTTTGGTAATATTTGTGCAACTTCAGTGGTCCTTTCAACTGGACTGGATATTGGTTCGGCTAGTTGAGTATCAATGGTTTGGTTTGGTAACATTTGTGCAACTTCAGGTTGAGTATTTGGGGTCTGGTATGGTACTATTTGTGTGGGTTCGATTTCCTCATGTTCCAAAAGTTGGTATTTTGAACTTTTAGTTGGATATAAGTGTGATTGCTCCCTCTGAATGCCAACTTTGGTGTAATAGGGTTGATTTTCAAAGAAAGTGAAATCCATAGTATGGTAGAATGTTTTAGTTTGGAGAGAGTAACATCTATATCCTTTTTTGTGATGAGAGTAACCAAGAAAGATGCACTTGATGGATTTTGGATCTAGTTTACTACAATGAGGATTGAGATTGTGGACAAAAGCTGAACATCCAAATATTTTTAGTGGAACAGAAGAAAAGATCTTGCTGGTTGGGAAAAAGGTTTGAAGTGTGGAAGTCAGGGTTTTAAAGTTCAGGATACAAGAAGGCATTTTGTTTATGAGATGTGTTGCCGAAAGGATAACTTCTCCCAAAACTGTTTTAGAACATTATTGGCTAGCATGATTGATCTAGTTACTTCTAAGAGGTGTCTATTATTCCTTTTTGCAATTCCATTTTGTTGGGGGGTGTCCACACATGAGCTTTGGTTAAAATTTCCATCCTTTTGGAGATATAAATTTAAGAAGAGGTTATAGTACTCACGACCATTGTCGGTTCTAAGTACCTGAGTCTTGCTTTGAAATTTTGTTTGTACCAGGTTATGAAAATTTTCAAATATTCTCCCTACTTTTGATTTTTCCTTCATTAGAAACACTCAAGTGACGTGTGTGTGGTCATCGATAAAGGTGACAAACCACCTCGAGCCAGTAATGTTGTGAACTCAAGATGGTCCCCGTACATCACTATGAATTAATGGAAAGAGTTTAGATGGTTTGTAGGGTTGGAGCAGGTAATGGTTGCAGGTATGTTTAGACAATTGGAAAATTTCACACTGAATCTGCTTTTGGATTTTATTAAATAATGAGGGGAAAATCGTTTCCAAGTACCTGAATCTTGGGTGGCATAATCTCTAGTGCCACAATATTATAGAATTTTCACTATTTGGAACCGTTGCTACCAATAAGAGAGATCCTTGGATTTTTCTTCTATTTTTTCAACTTGTAGGAGGTATAGTCCCGCATTCTCTTCAACATTGCCAATCGTCTTCCTCGACTCCAAAATATAAAATTCACATGAATTAGGGAAGAATTTAGTAACACATTTCAAATCTCGGGTAATCTTACCAGTGGACAAAAAGTTACAATTGAGTTTTGGAACATATAGAACTAAGTCAAGAGTAGTATTTTAAGAAATAATAGTTGATCCCTTACCCATGACCTTAGCATGAGTCCCATCAGCTATCTGAACAATATAGTTACATGGACAAGGAGAATAACTACTAAACAACGTAAATTCATTAGTCATGTGATCTAAAGCTCATGAGTCAATGATCCATGGTTTTGTTTATTCTTTTATAGTGTTTAGAGCATATAGATAATTACCTTTTTGGGAAACATTAGTAGCACCAACTTTTTATGTAGATATCATAGTCTGCAGAAGGAGTTTTTCAATTTCCTCCATTTATTCTTGGCTGAATGGAGATGAGTTAGAATTTACCTCGATTTCTTGATGGTTAAAGGTTGTGTTACCTTTGTTTTTGTTCCTTTTGAATTGATTGTCTTCCAAAGGATTTCCATGTATGATCTAACATGTTTACTCGGTATGGCGGGGCCTCTTGCAATGATCACACCAGGTGCGTGATTTTCCGTCGCGTGAGCTGGTCGAAAAAGATCCAATCTCCATCTTGAGTGATTTATTAATTTTTGAGTCATCCATGGTTTGACGACACTAATTTAGGGATGGTTCAGATCGTGCTATGATACCATGTAGAAATATGTTTTATATATTTCATATCTAGTTGATAATACATAAAATGTATATATAGTACACAGGGCTGAGAGGGATGAGCTAATTTATCCTAGAAATTAAGGGAATAATTATTCCTATAAATGTTAAGATTAAATGTGATAAAGAAAAAACATACAACAAATTAATTTACATAAAACTGCAATTATGATATATACAAAATAGAATATGCACAACATATTCTTTGCTGATCTTCAACAAACTTGTTCTCCCAAGCATCTCTTTCTTGCGTCATCTGAGCTAAAGAAAACTAAAGTCCTTCAATATGTTTAAATAGAGTAGGAGGAGGTCTTATGACTTAAAGGACCATATACTTCTCAAAAGAATAAGGCATCTTGATCTTAATAGCTCTTGCTTGCATCCACTGAGTGTAAGGCTCCAAAGCTAGGCAATATTTTTCCCTAACTCCTCTTTTCCTTTCATATGAATATTGTGCCAAGAATGGACTATCCTATCCTTCAAAACTTTTCTACCAACCCCTTCATGAAAGAAAAATTCCTCCAAAATAATTTTGTTTGACTTATCCTTCATAGTATATCCAAGTTGACGATGATCTAGAATCGGATTGTAGTTGATACCTCCTTTTGTACCAAGAAGAGGCACATTAGGAAATTCACCATAACTATAAATAAAATCCATATTGTCATAAACCCTAGAATACCAAGTCAAATATGCATTGGTAAGGGACATGATCCTCTGAGACCACCTCAAACAACTTCTGTTATCCTTGAATGAACTAGACTATGGCAAGTGTGAAATAAACCACTTGCATAGTAAAGGTGCACAACACATGATGGTTCCACCATTCTTTGAAGTCCTATAATTGATATAATGATAAGTATCTCCAAGTAAAGTAGGAACATGATTTTCAATCAGAAAGATTCGGATAACATTAACATCCAGAAAATTGTCAATGTTAGGAAATAAGACTAGGCCATAAGTAAGCAAAGCAAGAATAACTTCAAAAGTAACCATACTCCCTCACTAGCAAGAGTTGTAGTTTTCCCTATCAAGAACATAAAAATTAAACCAAGAATGCCATCCTTAGTCACAAGATTATCATCGATTTCTACTTTCCTCAAGTGAACAACTCCCCCAATAACACGGGCCTTGGGAATCTCCTCTAAACCATTGAATGAAATCTGATCTGAAACAGGAAACCCTATGAGATAAGCATACTCCTCAAAAGTAGGTGTAAGCTGATAATCCGGGAAAGCGAAATACCTATATAAGGGATCATAGAACTGGACCAAGGTGTTCAAAACTTCATCTTCAACATCAGTATTCAACATTGTCAGAATCTTTCCATAGAGGTCTTTGAAATCCAATGGAATAGTCATCAAAGATCCTAGATTTCTCAACTCTTTCAATTCAGGATTTTTGAAAATAAACTTATGAGTGTTTCTCCTTCCAGAATCCATAACCACAACACCTGTGATGTTTGAAAAGAAAACTCATAAATTCCTTGAAAACCAAGCCAAAAAGATGTATATGAATGCATGAATGCATGATTATGCCACAATCACAAGCATGGTAGGTTCAATGGTTCAACGTTATAAGCATGGAGCCAAGGTAACGACCCACCACAAGGTATGTTCTATTGGTTTAATCATATGAACACGTAATCAGGTTCTAACAAGGTTCCCGAGTTGTAGATCCATCTTTCAAATATTATCAGTTTAAACGACTTACTCTCCAACCAATAATATCCTCAAGAGAAACTTGTCTGAGTGTAGTATCATGTATCAACCAATCCAGGTCTACACCGAGATGGTAACCACACTACATCCTAAAATGCCAAGAGGGGTAAAATGGGTTCTAAAGGTCCTCAGCTTTACAGACTCCTAGGACGAAAGCAACAACACCGTTACAATATTACTTGTAAAATATCATTACACTTAAAGGGCCCTCCATTGAGCGAGGGATCTCAAGTCAACTTAATGAGGCTTAACACCAGGTAGGTCAAGCATGAATATAACACCCTCATAATCATAAGTAACTCAAGTTCGGGTATAGGACTTATATCACCACATAGATATTACCAAGCATGCAAAAGAAAAAACAACAAAAAAAGAAAATATAAACAAAAACAAGCTAGGCTCAACCCACTTGAGAACTACTCCCCATCAGAGTCTTTCATCTTATGCAAAGGGAAAACTGAGATTAAGCTATTGATTAACTTAACTCAAAAAACAAGTGTCTCCACTAAACTTTATTTTTTCCAAAGAGAAAAGGTCGAAAAAACCCACAAAAAGTTTTGAAAACCAAAACAAAAAAGAGATTTAGGCACAGGGGTCAGTTATGCAAGGGGAAGGTTCTATCATCCCTCACATCTATGGTACTCCATAGGAACCACTTTCATTTTTTATTAAATGAGCATTTTGAAATTTCTGGTACATGCAACACATGTTAATACTGATGTTCCAACATCAGAACAATGTCAAGACATATGTTGCAACATCTGTTGACATACTGAACATATTTATCAAGATGTAAGAGATACTGATATTAAAATGGAAGAATGATAAATAACACATAGAGTTGTTAACCTAGTTCGGTGCAACATCATCTACTATGGGGGCTACCAAGCCAGGAAGGAAATTCACTATCAATAATATCAATTTAAAGCCTAAACAGCCCAAGTTTACAACTTCTACCTAGAAATCGTCATCCAGATATGAGAAATCACCATCTCACTCCCTAAATCACCTCAATAATATCTAACAGTCCCAATCCCAATGACTATATAAAAAGTAACCCAATAAGAAGATTACTCTTCCAATATAAAACTAAACTCTTTTGCTTAAAAGCTTGAAGAGTGAAAACAATACTCAACTCATTACCTAAAGGTTTATGAGTGAGAATATTGCGTCTACCACAAGTATTAAAAGATACAAGGGTGGCTTACAAATATACAAGAGACTTTCAAAACCTAAGACTCTAAGCTTCCCCTAATTTACAATTTATTAAATATTTAAATACATTAGGTTAGGTCTTATATTTAAATACACCTCTGCAGTCCATGGGCTTCAAAATCTGCATCCAAATATTTCTTGATCCACGAGCTAAGTGATGCACCAATTGTGCAGAAAAATCTCCTTAAATATTGGAACAAACAATACAAAGTTTCCTAAATTGTCTCAAGCCCCAATTTAGTAACTTATGTATAGCTTGAGATATAAAACCCATTCGAGATTAAATCTTCTTGACCTGTAAAATTTAATGAGACATATTCAAAAGAAATATCACAGAATCCAATTAAATTTGTCAAGATTTAAAATATTAGCGTATGCTATGCCAGATCAAGATGTCATGACATTTGCCTTTGACATTTGGTTGAGAACACATAACAGCCGAACTGTTATGGCATTTAATGCAAATGTTCTAACATTTTTCTCAATATCAATAGAACCATGTTTTAGAAAAATTATGTCAATCCTAAAACCATAGAACTAATAATATCCCCCTTTAAATTTTTGCTAAAACAACCAAAGGCCAATTAATTTTGAGAGAGGAATAAAACCACAGAGGAATAAGATTACAAACATAATCTTTATGCTAAACATGTAAACTTTGTACATGAGGAAGAAGATAGACTGCATCTTAAGAACCACCCAAGATACTTCTCCTAAAACACATAACCAGTTCTTGTAATAGAGAGATAAATATCCCCTCAAGAACACAACACATTAAAGGAACATACAACAGAAGCAACACACTATTACAAAACACACAAATAACAACGCCATGTTTACGATGTATCCATATGCACCGTAGTAATAAGTTTAAATTTTCGCGCTCAGTGAGTTGCTGTATTTATTAATGACGGTTTATTTTAAACATCATAGTAAAAAATGATGTGTAGCACACCTTAATTCCCAGCAACCATATTTTTTCCTTTTTTAGAGTACATTAAGCGCGTGTCACCTATCTCCATTATTTGAAAAATAAATTGTAAATGATTTAACAATGGTGAATACATCAACCATTGTTAGAGGACTTAAGATTCCACTACAGTTGCTTTGTCCAACCGCAATTAAAGGGTTTACTGATAAATTCAAACACAATTTATTTCGTATTTATTTCATAAGATGTCATAGGTGAACAAGTTAGCCAGAGACGAAAACAGTGACTGAAATCTTCGTATCCATTTATTTCGAGCTCAAATCTTCACTCTCTTTGTTCATTTGATTCTTCAGGTTCGCAATTTGGTACTCTTCAATATCTTCATTCCTTTTTTCTTTGTTTATGTTGTATATGCTCATATCCTCATCCTCTTCGTTCATTTGATTCTCCATCTTCACAGTAAGGTACTCTTCAACATCTTCATTCGTTTTTCTTGGTTTATGTTGTATATGCTCAAATCTTCACCCTCTTTGTTCATTTGATTCTTCAGCTTCGAAGTACGGTACTCTTTAACGTGACCATTCCTTTTTTCTTTGTTTATGTTGTATATATGCTCAAGTCAGTATGAGAGTACTGATCAGTGCATTTTGATGCACATTCTTCCATGATTGTACTTATGCATTTCCATGGTTTGTTTAGCTTATTTTTGTATTTTATAGTGTTTTTCTATTTTAGTTTATTTCTACTCTTATTTGATTTTCGCACTTTATTTTCAGCATTAGCAGTCTGCACGAATAAATTCATAACTTGAGTTACGGGAGTCAGAATGAAGCGTGCTGCCAATTGTTGGAAAGCTAAGAGAAAGAGCTACGATTTTCATTCAGAAGTCTAGAGATGAATCGGATTGTAGCAGGGCCATAAAATCCGTTGAAGTTGCAGCATTATATATTTAAGTTTTTGGGTTATTTGTTTTGGGCCAGGGCTATGTTTTCGATCCAGTTGGGTTATAAACCGAATCCCTGTCCTTGCTATACCTAGCAGCCACAATAGTAATTTCGTTTTTACCTTTTCATTATTCAGAAAAAAATACATTTTGCTTTTACGATTGTGACGAGGAACTAAACATCCAGAGTCAATCTGCTATAACCGTGTTTCCAACACTTTGAGGTTTTTACTTTATCAATCAAATTCGACCTATTTCAATACTATTTTGTGATTTACATTTGCTTAATCTGTATTACATAAAATTGTTTTGATTAATTTCGTATAATTGAATCCCTAACGTTTATTCGCTGTTAAGTCGCTTTGTCGTTAATCTGCGTTTGTAATTCGTGTTTGCTTAATTCATGAGGGCTTAATCTATTTTCTTAATTCGGAATAGGAATCCAATCTATTTGTATTTGTTGCGCTTGACAATAGGTATAGAAATCGAATAGAGATCGATTCTGCTTAGGAAATTGTTAAGGTAAAAATTAATGATTAGCAGGTAAAATTAATTATTTTAAATCGCTTATTTGCTTTGTGTTTTCTGAATCGAAAACCTAAAACCAAAACCCCCTCATTTTTATGTTTTATTAATATAAACAAGAATTCTTGTGAGACGATTCAAGTCACATTGTCACTGTACTGCATTTTTAAAAATACTCGTTTTGATCCGTGTGTGACAGCGGATCAAATTGGCGCCGTTGCCGGGGATTCTTGTTGTTATTAATTAATATTTTAGTCATTGGTATAGTGTTATTGCTATTTTTTCTTGTTTTTTTGTTGTGTTTGTTGATTTTCAGTGTTGCAATTTCGGTTGCAGTACAGTTTTTCAGCCTATCAGGTAAGTTTAAAAGCTACTATTTCGATTTGCTCCAAATTTTTTCTTGAAGTTCAGAAAAAAATTGACGAGAAATACTCCTTTAGATTAAATTGCAAATTCCTCTTTTTTCTATTTTTAATTAAGTTTTTACTATTTTCACAATGTCGAAAAAAAATAAAAAATTATCAAAATTCTTATTTTGCATCATTAGATTAAATTTGGTGTTATTGTATTTTTTTAATTTATTTTAATCACTTTCCTTTCTATTTGTTTCTGTCTGTTTGAGATATAATTGATATTTCTGTGTTTGTTAATAACATGGTTGAACAAATAGTTTTAAGGCAGTTGGCTGCCCCTGATGTGAACTATAATGGTGAATATATTGACTATCCTACAACTGATGTACCTACTGAATTGAAATTTGATTTAATACACTTATTGACAAAGTTTAATGGTCTTGCAGGTGAGGATCCACATAAGCATCTGAAGGAATTTCAGGTTGTGCACTCTGCACCTTCCAAGCCTTCACTAGAGGATATTGTCAAACAAATTGCTGCAAATAATCTCCAAATTGAACAACAAATAAATTCTACTCTCCAGACTTTGCAAACACAGATTGAACAACTGGCCTCTTTGATGAATATCATACAACAAGAAAGGAAATTTTTTCTAAACTTTATAATTTCTTCTAAACTTTATTTTGATCAAAAAAGTAAATTTTTGCAGGTTTTGAAGAAGCATAAGAAAGGAATTGGATGGACCTTAGATAATATTTATGATATAAGTCCATCCATGTGTATGCATATGATCTCACTTGAAGATGTAGCAAAAGCAGTGAGGCAACCCCATAACCTTTTGATCCTTGATGTTGTGAAAGATGAGATCACGATTGAAATTCTGGTGTATGCCAGAATTCATATGTTATACTCAATGTCTGGACATCTGATATGACATAATAAGTACACTGCAATGTAGATACCCAATTTTTTGTGATTCAGTACTGAAGAGAAACAGAAGCACAGTTTAACCAAGCTGTGCCAGATATACTTTGAAGGTGCAGAGGATAGAACAACGATGAACCTAGTTCTGTTCATCTGTTGCACATGATCAGCAGAGAGCGAACATCCTTCACAGTTCTGTTTCTTCTGCACAGATATCAGCATGATGTCTTAACATGTTCTGAGACATTATCTGTTACACCATTACAGTTTTACCTTGATATATAACAGACAGAATTATAAAGTGTTGAAGGTAAAAACACAAATCAGTTGTTGACCCAGTTCGGTGAAACACACCTACTCTGGGGGCATACCAAGCCAGGAAGAAGATCCACTATCAGCAATATTAATTCAGGACTAAACTTCACAAGTTCCCATCCTTCACTTAATCATCTACCCAGTGCAACCTATACCTAGGAACTCCTAGATAGAAACCTACCAGTTTCCATTCCAATTGCCGCAGCAACAGAAGTCTTACTCCTACTCAAGAAGTAGAGCCTTCCCACTTGATTTCCTACATTACAATGTATATGAAGTAATGCAGAAACAATTAGACTTGCTTCATAGCTTCGTCCAAGAACATTCAAACCCTTACCTACAGGTATCGAGTTACACACATGGTAACCTTGCCACAGACCGACAGGTTTACCTAACAAAACACCCCTAATGTTACATTATTTGAGAGTGCCAAACCCTAGGTTACAATCTGCTATATATAACCTATTACCCAACTGGATTTGGGCCTTCAAAAATCTCAGCAAGCTTTTCTCCTTGCTGTTACAACTCAGCAGCAAACTTCTCCTATAATCAAGGTCTTCAATCTTCTAGTTCCTAAAATATCTCCATATTTAGAAACAGTATTTTCTTCAAATATTCTGATTGATTCTTGATTGATCTTCAGATTCTCCATAAGAAACGCCACATATATTCTCAGAGTATTTAAGTACCAGAACTGTAACTGAATTATCAATTCTGTTGACGTGATGTCAAGTCAGATGTCATGACATTACATCTAACATGTTTTCCTAGATGTTGAACTTCTTCAACACAACAAATAACCTCTTTCATAATTTAGATAACTTAGAATAGTTAGGTTACAAGTCACATCTGTTACAAACATTCAACATATAACATAGTTACTTAATCAGTACTTAATTTCAGGCGCGATGTCATATTCTGATGTTGTGACATCTTACATAACATGTTGGTCCAGATGTTGAACTTCTTCAACCCCACATATTAAAACAACAGAGGGAATATGGGTAAACTTGCTTTCTTATTTGTTTTACAAATGAAGCCAACTCTCCAGCCAGGGCACTTACAATCTCCCCCTTTGGCAAATTTTGGCTAAAACAAATAAGTGCAAGTTGTATTTTGGGACCAGGCCACAACACAGTTGAGATGTTACAACATCTTGTCCAACATCTTCTTTGTAGAGGCTGATGTCCTTTGAGCAAACAACAAACCTCTATCCTTCAACTGTGAGCAACTCCAAACCATCGATGCCCCAAGAGGATTTCTTTTCTCAAGATTATTGTTGATAATCTTGATACTTATTACTTGTGATCATGTAACTCAGATCACAAGTCACAACTATCCTCTTAACTCAGAACACAAGACACAAACAAAGTCACTTACTTAGGGATCATGTTGCTTTCACCTGAGTCTCGCTGGACATTGCCGTGTGTCGCTTTCACCTGAGTCTCGCCTGAGACTGGGTCCCTATCTTTCTCCCCCTTTTTGGCCAGAATTTGACAAAGACTGCCCATACAGATCCATACCCATGCACAATTTTCCCAGATGCTAACAAACTTCATATTGCTGAAACCCTCTGATGAAGAGAAAGAATAGAGAGAGTCTTCATAAATAATGCAATTTTGGCATAGATAGTAACGATCTTGGTACTTTACTCTGACAGTTTCAGTACCCTAGGACTGGTTTTAATGCAGGTACCTACCCTTGGGTTTGACCCTTTGACCATTGTCAGACATTTGTCTTTTAGAACCGACTACTCCTTTTAAGTATTTGTCCCCTATCCAAGAACCATCGTTGTCTCTGCCTCAGTTATATAATACCTTTATTAGATGACAAGTTATCATCTAAACATTCCAGCTCACTAAACAGCTCCATAATGAGACATAACCGCCCTGTTTTCTTAGCAGATGAAAACACGCTCAAATCCTATGTTTGAAACCATTCCATTTTTCACAAAGAGGATGGTTACTCCCTCTGAGTCATACAGCTGTACACACATGGGTTTATTAATAACAATCCACACTTCATCCAACTTTCCTCCTGTCGATAGTTTTAGGGGGAATTAGGAACAATGTCATTACCAATGTGATGACATTCGGTCAGACATAGTGCTCTTCAGTCTCGAACACATCATCCCAATAGTTAATAAGGTGCCACACTTTATATCCTACGAGTTTGATGAAGACCTTTCGTACAAACCAATACTCCCCCTGTTAGGGACAATCACTTCTCTTCATGGAAACAAGTAGGTCACATTTAATACTTAGTTGGACCTTCAAGACAACTTCTGATTCATGGTAAATAAGACCCCTTGATGAATGGAAAACATAAGACACATCTTTATGTCTTCAAGAGCACACCCTCTGTTCAACAATATTGGTTGAACGTATTCATACTGTGAATCAAACTTTCTCGATAATAATCAGCTGCCACATGTTGATTATCTTGATTTTCTGAATCCACTGCTGAGATAGACCAAATGCCACTGTTTGATTATCTCCATGTTTATCAGACTTCTCCCAAAGATATTCTGACCTTCCAATTGAAATTTGAACTTCAAGCTACAAGTTATCACAAAAGGCTTAGATACACTAAGACAGAAACATGTAACATCTTCTCCACCCAACAACTCCAAAGGGCTGCAAAGAGACGATCTTTTTGAAGGATCTAATCTTCAAATTCGTAGATCATCCTATCTTAAGTTGATGTGCCACTTCACCAACCAAGAATCTGATGTTGAACCAAATGTCACAGCATTATGTTATAACATCTAGTTGTTGAATTCAACTCCAGACTGATCCAAGTGACCATCATCAAGATTATGATGTCTTCTTCTTCTTGTAGCTTTAAGTCTAAACATGTTTCCAGGAAACCTTTTCAAGGATCAAATGATTTTGTTGTCACCAAAGAGATAGCTCTAAAGCATCACTCTTTCTGTGATTCTTCACAGGGTCTAGAAGAAGGAATGTTCCCACATCTTTAAGAACATCAGTTATCTTGAACTCCAAGGATAATCAATTAAATACTTGTACTTGTCACAAATAGCAATTGATCATAAATCCTTCCCATTATCCAGTAAGATACTTTCATCATTTGAATACTTTGACATACTCTTCGTGTGTTAATATCTTCTTCTTGCAAGCTCTTTCTTTGAGAGACCAAGGAGTTGAGATATCTAGGTTGCCACCCTTGTCTCAAGTAAATAGGATTTTCTCTGAACAAACTCTACTTAATTCAACAGATTTGAGACTCCTACCAGATCAGATTCATCCTTAGGAATGAGAGAGATGAATCCTTCCTTGCAAATATGTCACACAACACCCCGAACCCATGTGACATAGGTCAACAGCCAGCTAAACACCAGGCTGAACTAATGTGAGGAGATTAACCAAATCTCCCCCTCAAACTACCAGTCATAAAATATCCATGCATTGTGCACAAATGTCTCGACATGACATATGACATCCCTACCAGATTTAAGTAACTCCAAGAGCTATACCTATTCATACTCCAATTACACCAATCAGACTTCAGCTGACCTTAAGTACTTCAGTGAAGACAGCAACACCAATCATCAGCAGATATGTATTGCCAGAACATACTACCTTAACCAAACTCTGAGTCTTCATATTCTTGAAAGATCTTCCACTTCTAATCATGATGTTTAAATGACATGACTCATGATCCCAATCTACTTCTATGAAGGAGCAATAATGCTGCACCATCATTGACTTTTATTAACCAATGGGCTTGTCTTTCTTCACACCATATTACTCCAGGGAACAACTGCTCAGTCCTGATCAATCTTCAGGAATAAGCCCACCAATAGGGGTTGCACAATGTCACATCTCATCCAGCTCTACTTCTAGAGTTCTGACTTCTAAAAGTAACCTTCGGGAGCACACAGACATAGTTGACTCTACCATTGTCAACTTTGCACACACAGATGTCTCCTCTTTCAGGTCAGGAGTAGGTTTCAAACAAAAGTATCCCTTTGTTTGACACCCGAAACATATGCTTTTCAACTAGTAGCTGCATACTTGTTGAACACATGTTCCACCGTCGCATAGAACATCAGTTCCATCACCTTGGAATGAAACCCTCCTTGAAATTCTTCAAGGTCTTCGTATAACACTACTCAAGAGAGTAAGGGAATCAGTGATTAGGTGATTCTTACCATCCTGAACGAAGAACGTCTTCATGGGTGGACTTCAAGTATCTGAGACATTTTCAATAGCTTACGTTGAAATCTTGAATACAGTAGGCTTTAATCCACAAGAGAGGAAACACATCAGAACTTGAGTTTTCCAAGTATTATGCAGCGGAAGAACATAATACAACTCAATCTTTTGCACACACACTACTTCAGGTGTACACAAATCCTAGGTTTGAAAATAAATCAAACCTAGAGCAGCTACCACACAACCAGGCCAAATGCCAATCACAAGGACAGGTACACACAGTTCTTGTCATGAATAGTCCATCCTCCCACTTTAAGGGATCATTCAGGGAAGTAACAAACCTTTCCAGGTTACAATCTCCAGTACTAAGATTGACCTTGCAGATACCAGAAAGTATCACCCATGGATCTCATCCAGAAACAGAACAGGATGCCTGCTCTGATACCAATTGAAATTCTGGTGTATGCCAGAATTCAGATGTTATACTCAATGTCTGGACATCTGATATGACATAATAAGTACACTGCAATGTAGATACCCAATTTTTTGTGATTCAGTACTGAAGAGAAACAGAAGCACAGTTTAACCAAGCTGTGCCAGATATACTTTGAAGGTGCAGAGGATAGAACAACGATGAACCTAGTTCTGTTCATCTGTTGCACATGATCAGCAGAGAGCGAACATCCTTCACAGTTCTGTTTCTTCTGCACAGATATCAGCATGATGTCTTAACATGTTCTGAGACATTATCTGTTACACCATTACAGTTTTACCTTGATATATAACAGACAGAATTATAAAGTGTTGAAGGTAAAAACACAAATCAGTTGTTGACCCAGTTCGGTGAAACACACCTACTCTGGGGGCATACCAAGCCAGGAAGAAGATCCACTATCAGCAATATTAATTCAGGACTAAACTTCACAAGTTCCCATCCTTCACTTAATCATCTACCCAGTGCAACTTATACCTAGGAACTCCTAGATAGAAACCTACCAGTTTCCATTCCTATTGCCGCAGCAACAGAAGTCTTACTCCTACTCAAGAAGTAGAGCCTTCCCACTAGATTTCCTACATTACAATGTATATGAAGTAATGCAGAAACAATTAGACTTGCTTCATAGCTTCGTCCAAGAACATTCAAACCCTTACCTACAGGTATCGAGTTACACACATGGTAACCTTGCCACAGACCGACAGGTTTACCTAACAAAACACCCCTAATGTTACATTATTTGAGAGTGCCAAACCCTAGGTTACAATCTGCTATTTATAACCTATTACCCAACTGGATTTGGGCCTTCAAAAATCTCAGCAAGCTTTTCTCCTTGCTGTTACAACTCAGCAGCAAACTTCTCCTATAATCAAGGTCTTCAATCTTCTAGTTCCTAAAATATCTCCATATTTAGAAACAGTATTTTCTTCAAATATTCTGATTGATTCTTGATTGATCTTCAGATTCTCCATAAGAAACGCCACATATATTCTCAGAGTATTTAAGTACCAGAACTGTAACTGAATTATCAATTCTGTTGACGTGATGTCAAGTCAGATGTCATGACATTACATCTAACATGTTTTCCTAGATGTTGAACTTCTTCAACACAACAAATAACCTCTTTCATAATTTAGATAACTTAGAATATTTAGGTTACAAGTCACAGCTGTTACAAACATTCAACATATAACATAGTTACTTAATCAGTACTTAATTTCAGGCGCGATGTCATATGCTGATGTTGTGACATCTTACATAACATGTTGGTCCAGATGTTGAACTTCTTCAACCCCACATATTAAAACAACAGAGGGAATATGGGTAAACTTGCTTTCTTATTTGTTTTACAAATGAAGCCAACTCTCCAGCCAGGGCACTTACAACGATCAAGTTTCCATTCAACACTTTTATTTATCAAAGATTCTTCTTTGATCCTGGAATAAAAGGAAAAGGAATTAATACAAATTTCAAGTTCAATGGACATTACCCAAAGCTACTCTATGAGAGCCCCACTTTGGAAGAAGAGAATGTAGAAGATCTCTCTTTGGAAAAGGCTGCTTATGTGATCACTTATCCTCCTTGACTATTCAGGTGTGCTCTTTCCTTTCTCTCACTCTTATTTAATAGTTATATCCTTTCATTAAGGACAATGCATATTTTAAGTGTGTGTGTGTGTGGGGGGGGGGGGGAGAATCATTTATTTTATTTGTTTTCTATGCTTTTGTTCGTTGTTTTGTTTTGTTTTTAGTTATTATTAAAAGAATGCACCTTTTTGAAAGTTTTGGGTTATAGATTAATCTGAGGTTAGTTGTGGAGACTTGAGAAAAGTTTGCAAGATTTGTATCGTCTTAACACCATAAGTCTCTTGCATATTAAAATTAATTTGAATAATTATTATGACATAGCCTTGAATTCTCATTCTCTAATAGCTCTTGAGTAGTTTATCTTAGCAGTCAACACCATCTCACACATGTTCTACATAGGGAAACCGATGAATATAAGTGAGTGATCCATGTTTTATTTGAAAAAATATATATAGGGAATGCACCTTCTAAGTTTGGTAAACCTCACCCGGTCAATTAACCAAACAGTTGTGGAACCTACAAAATTTGATTATCAAACCTGTTGTTTGTTAGTTTAGAGGTTTCTGGTGTTGAACTTAGTAGGGCATATTACGGTCTGATCTCCCGTAACTACAATTGGGTAAGCAAAGGGTTATACCACTCATGTACCATAATCCCATGCAAAAACGATTAGAGTCACTAACCAGTTGCCTTACTATGAGTGTAT
Organism: Vicia faba; assembly: GCA_948472305.1. Lineage (NCBI taxonomy): Eukaryota > Viridiplantae > Streptophyta > Magnoliopsida > Fabales > Fabaceae > Vicia > Vicia faba. The sequence goes on along the minus strand of OX451735.1, from coordinate 467,129,010 downwards.
GGAGATAACGGGCTTAATGTGATTGCGCCAGAATTAAAGAGAATAAAAAGGAGGATGAGTAAGTTAGGCTTTGACATAATAACATGATTCGAATTAGATTGTATATTCAGGAGGCTTATGACTGCATAATTGCAGTGTAGTATTCCTACGATATCCTTAGTATGCAAGATTAGTACCTACGATGCAATCTTAACCGAAGAAGAGTTTGTAGCCTAGAATGAGTAACTGTGATGCTGTTGCGTTTCTTGAGTTCTGATTTTATTTTGCTCGGAGTGCAAAAGTTCAAGTGTGGGAGAATTTGATCAGTGCATTTTGATGCAGATTCTTCCATGATTATACTTATTCATTTCCATGGTTTGTTTAGCTTATTTTTGTATTTTATAGTGTTTTTCTATTTTAGTTTATTTCTACTCTTATTTGATTTTCGCACTTTATTTTCAGCATTAGCAGTCTGCACGAATAAATTCATAACTTCAGCTACGGGAGTCGAAATGAAGCGTGCTACCAATAGTTGGAAAGCTAAGAGAAAGAGATACGATTTTCATTCAGAAGTAGAGAGATGAATCGGACTTTAGTAGGGCCATAAAATTCATTGAAGTTGTAGCATTTTATATTTAAGTTTTGGGTCCTTTGTTTTGGGCCTGGGTTATGTTTTTGGCCCAGTTGGGTTATGAACCGAATCCTTGTCCTTGCTATACCTAGAAGCCGCTACAGTAATTTCGTTTTTACCTTTTCATTATTCAGAAAAGAAATACATTTTGCTTTTATGATTGTGATGAGGAACTAAACATCCAGAGTCAATCTGCTGTAACCGCGTTTCCAATGCTTTGAGGTTTTTACTTTATCAATCAAATTCGTTCTCTTTCAATTTGTGATTTACATTTTCTTAATCTGTATTACATAAAATTGTTTTGATTAAATTCATATGATTGGATCCCTAACATTTATTCGTTGTTACGTCGATTTGTTGTTAATCCGCGTTTGTAATTTGTGTTTGCTTTATTCACGAGGGCTTAATCCGTTTTCTTAATTCGGAATAGGAATCCAATCTGTTTGTATTTGTTGCACTTGACAATAGGTATAGAAATCGAATAGAGATCGATTCCGCTTAGGAAATTGTTAAGGTAAAAATTAATGATTAGCAGGAAACCGAACAGTAGATTGGCTTAATTCTATAATCACTTATTTTAAATCGCTTATTTGCTTTGTGTTTTTTGAATCGAAAACCTAAAACTAAAATCCCCTCATTTAGTTACGTTTTATTAATACAAAAAAGAATCCTTGTGAGATGATTCGAGTTACATTGTCGTTGTACCGCATTTTTAAAAATACTCGTTTTGATCCGTGCACGACAGCGGATCAAGTACATATTTTATATAATATAGGTTTAGATTTGCATATGCTCAAGTTAGTTTTTGGATTAGATTTTGGTGTGTAATTCACATTCTTATATGTGTATAAATTTCAAAAGTTGTTATGGATCGTAGTTGGAAGAAATCAAATGGATTAGGTCCGATTTATGAGAAATTAGTTCTTGAATCCCTCGAATACGTCGATAAACATCTTCCCGAAAATGATGGTAGATTTTATTGTCCTTGTGTTGTTTACGTGAATATCGATAAGGGTACAAAGTAAGAAATATTCCATCACCTTTGTTGTGATGGTATATGTCAAAATTGTAAGTGCAACTTCACTATTAGATGTTTTGCATGATGTCAAAACTCGGAAAACTAGCATTTCAGTATGGTGGACGGTACACTTATGTCTTGGGGAACTCCTCTACATTATAGGTCTTAGAATTCATCAAAAAGTACTTTGAAATTGACCCAACATATTGAAAAACAGTTTCTGCATGTTTTTGCATTGCATGTATCGACACATTCAATTTTCAGGTTGACACATGTAACTCAGTTTTTAAGCCCGTAAGCTTCTGTAAGTCACAAGTTGACACATACAACCTTCAGTTTGACACATACTGAAAAATTTCTAAAATTGCAGAAATTATTATTTTATGTGTCGGCATATCTATATTTCAGGTCGACATATTTACTCACGTTTTAAAGCCTCTAGCTTCTGACTTTTTCAGGTCGACACATAGAGTCCTTCAGGCCGACACATCATTCTTTTTATAACGTATGTGTTTACACATACGAATTTGAGATCGACACATAAAGTCTGTTTTGGTCAAATTTTCAATTTCTTTTATTCCAAAATTTTCCTTTTTACCCTAAATGTTTCCAACTATAAATATATCATTCATGCATCATTCCAACTTGATGATACCATAAAATTAGCCTACTTTTTCTCTTCATCTTCAACCTTTCAATCTATGCATACACACAACCATTACATTGTGATGATATTTCGTCGTGGTTCTATCTAGACAAAGAATTGAATATTTCTAATTGGTTTGGGTTGAGTTCTTGTAGGGATCTTCATTCGGAAAAACCATCAGGTTTATCCTCCAAAATCATTAGTTGAATTGGGGGTTTTCGTGCAAGATTGTGCGGGATGGAGTCGTCCATGTGAAAAATCCCTTGGAGTGTTTAAAATCTTTTTAAGGAACCTTAGAGTGTTTGAAGTATTTTTAAGGAAGTTGCAAGAATTGGATGATAGAATCAGTGATATTGTGTTGATAGTGTGCAATCAGATTTACTCGAGTGAAAAATCCCTTGGAGTTTTTGAAATATTTGCAAGGAACCTTGGAATGTTTTAAATATTTTCAAGGAAGTAAGTTAAGTGGAGAATAGGTTTTATCTATCAGTCTTGGTCTTGTTGAAGATCAAAAGCAGAGAAGGGGTTGAATCGACATCAAACAATCATGTTTTATATAGTTTCTCCAAACCCTTCTCTTGTAATCATACATTTTCAAAGTTAGAAATTATCCTAATTCCAAATTTGGAATTGGGGGGAGATGTAGCCATAGAGAGGACAATTGGTGAACTTCCTAAAAAAATCCTTGTGTCTATTTTCATTTATTTCTTTACTTGCTTTAATCTTCATACATATATTTGTCAAATAGCAATGATTAATTTATCGACGCGTAGGAATTTTCTGAAACTGTTTTTGTTTTGAATTGTGTGTTGAGTTGCTTATAATCACTTTTGATTATAAATTCTTCTTCATATCAACACAACTCAAAGGAAAACTTTGAAACTTTGACTGCACGTCAATTGTTTGACAAATTGTTTACCTTGTTTAACTCAAAGGAAAATTTATATGTTCTATCTCTTACTTTCCTTTACCCTCTATATTCAATGTGTTGAATGTGTTGTTTGATCGATTGATTTGTATAGAATTTCTCTTTGATTATTAAAGTTTAAATTTAATTTTTTATTAACTTATAATCACTTTGATTGTAAGTGCTTTTGCATATCAATAAATCTCAAAGAAAATTCTGAAAAATTGATTGCACGCCACATGTTCGATAAATTGTCATATTTTGTTTTTAATATGATTTCATTGGAAATAGAAAACTGTTATGTTGAATATTAAAAAATTAATTGAGATATTATTATATTAATTTATTTGATCATTATGATTAATTTCATATGGCTCGTGCATATCTGAGTTTCCAATAAATAGGTTTGTTTAGACTACTACGTTGATCTAAGCCAAAATGCTTTCGCTCAACATTGTTTTTCAAATAAGATTTAAATAATCATTTTGAAAGGTAATTTTTTTTGGATATATTCACCCCCCTCTAGATCCGATGCCATAGTTTAATAAGTGATATTAGAGCTCAAGTTAATTCCCTGCTTCAAAAATCTTATTAGAAAATAGTGCACAAACCTACAGGGATTTACAAAACAACCTCAATTTTTTCGGAAGAAAATTATATTTTTTGGAAATATTGTATGCACATTTATGTTAATTCATATGACAAGGATATGTGTGACGCTATTATTCAAACTAATGCTAATGGAATTGTCCCATCTAAGCCGAAAGTAGTATGGAATAATGATGATAAGAAAAATTCATCAAATCTCATTTATTGTTTGAACGCACTTGGTATACTTATTTCCAATGCAATCGCTACTAACAAAGTTTTGGGATGTCTTATTAGAAATTAGAAATCAAAGGTCACGGCGATCAAGGAAGTTAATGATCTTATAACACTTGATATCACTATATTGTTTGGTTAGTTTGAAGAACATGAGCAAGAACTTATTTGCTTAGACAAGCATGAGAAAAAGCTTTAGAAAAAGAATAAAAAGGAGAAAGACATAAATAATGAGGAAAAACAAAGTCTAAAGCTATTAGGACGTCAATATCAAGGTCCTCAAATTATGAGCACATAATACGATAGTGACTTTAGTGATAGTGAAGATTTAAATTGTTACTATGGTTGTATTGCCCAAATGCAACCAATTGTTTCACTAACTCCCAAGAACTCAATGAAGATTGAGTACCTAGCTTGTCTTGTTGTTTTGTAGGAACATTGTCTTGACTCTATGAAGAGAATATGGATTCTCAATTATGGTGGATCAAGACATATGAACATATTCTAATTATATTGAATATGGGGCAATATGATGGATTATGTGATCTAGAAAGCAACAACAAGTTTTGTTTTATTGGTAAAAGATGTGTAAGTTACTTTTGATGTTATATCTGAGAATATTCGAAAAAGGTATTTCGTTTCATGATGTAGGTTTATCTTCAAGAGACATACTCAATAACACCGAAGAAGGTCTTGATCAACCCAAATTGGTGAAAAATGAGGAAGAGAAAGATAACTAACATGGAAAGGATAAATAATGAGAGTTAAATCAAAATGAATGATCATAAAATTAATGACCTTCTTGGACTCATCTCAAATAATACTTTTGGGTACTATGTCAAAGTGAAAAGTGGTAAGATCGCGTTGTTCTAAATACTTTGCGGTATACTTTGCATTTGGTTCAACTTTCTTTTGATAGTCCCGTGTGAAAAGCAAGTGCATCCTCCATCATATTTTATGGTGAGGTGGTATTGATTTAACTTTTGCTTTGTTAGTAAGCTCTCTCTTTTACTTGTTTATTATTCTAAATACATGTCATACTTGGTGAATGGTATATATATTATGAGTACTCATTTGCAACATAATTCTTAATTGATAATGATAGTGAATTATCAATTTATATATTTGAAATGACCTCATCATATTATATTTTCATGTATTTCTTTTAAACACTTATGTGTACATACCATGTTTATCTTCATTAAACATCAAGCATAACATATTTGACATTATATCATATTTGATTCTACTAACATGTAACTTATCAAAGAGTTCTCTAAGTTTATGCAAGGAGTGTTTAAAATAAGTCTTATGGGAAGTTGAATTACTTTTCTGGATTCCAAGTATGGTAGCTCAAGGATATAAACACATGCGTGGGGAATTACCTTCACGATCATATTGAAAATCGGGGATTATTAATGTCTCCAGTGTTGCTTTTTTTATTATGATGCTTGCACTTTTATAATTTTTCTCTAACAATTCATATGAGTATTTTACATCATGTGAGTGCAACTTCCATTCCATCAAGAATGAAGTAATATTGTTCCAAATCTCTCCTTAAAAGTAAGATTTTCTTAGTACATGTTTAGTTGATGAAAATGCTTGTTATGTTCTCAAATGATGAAAACCATGAATGTTAATTTCCAAAATTTTTGATTGATAACCATTGCATGTTCTCAGTGTATATGCTTATAATGACTTCATGTATTAATTCTTTCACATTTGTCTAAGTTTTTTATTGTATGTACAAGTACGTGTTTCTATTATTATTTCTTGCATTTGTGCACGAGTTGAATGTGAGCATGTTAGTTGCATGTATGGTCATGGTGTAGTTAAGTCACATATTTTATGGAGATATTTTCATTTATGATTGAGTAGTGCCATGTTCTTCTATCTATGCTATGCATATGCATGTGTGGCATAGGGAGTTCCATTATGTTGTTTTACGTAATCGTGACGCTATAGAAGCAACTTGACTAACTTGTTCTTGCATCACATTCATTATTATTCACGCAATTGCATTACATGTTTGGTAATTCTTTATGCTTATTATCTATTTTTTTGTGCATAATTACATATATATATATATATATATATATATATATATATATATATATATATATATATATATATATATATATATATATATATATATATATATATATATATATATATATGAGGATATGTAATTATATGCTCTTCTTTGCAAAAATGCCTATGTGTGATATATTAGTATTGGTATTGGAATATGATACTTCTCACGATTTGCCTTCTTTCTTTTTGATATTGTCAAAGGGTAAGAAGAATATGCGAGATGAATATGGGAAGCACAAATTTAGATGGAGCCTTCGATAAATACATGAAATTCATCGTCGCAAGTTTTACCATCATAAAAAAGGGGGAGTTTGTGAGTATAACTTCACTATTAGATATTTTGCATAATGTTAAAACTCAGAAAGCTAGCATTTTAGTATGGTGGATGATACCCTTATGTCTTGTGGCACTCCTCTTCATTATAGTTCTTAGGAATCATCAAAAAGTACTTTGAAATTGACCCAACACATTGAAAAATTATTTCTGCATGTTTTTGCATTACATGTGTCGCACATTCGATTTTCAGGTCGACACATGTAACTCAGTTTTTAAGCCTGTAAGCTTCTGTAAGTCATAGGTCGACACATACAACATTTAGGTTGACACATACTAAAAGATTTCTGAAATTGCAGAAATTCTTATTTTATGTGTCGACACATCCATATTTTAAGTTGACAGATTTACTCATGTTTTAAAGCCTCTAGCTTCTGACTTGTTCAAGTCGACACATAGAGTCCTTCAGGTTAACATATGCATTCTTTTTATAATGTATGTGTCGGCACATACGAATTTGGGGTCGACACATAAAGTCTATTTTGGTTAAATTTTCAATTTTTGTTATTCAGAATTTGTCCTTTTTTCCCTAAATGTTTCCAACTATAAATATATCATTCATGCATCATTCCAACTTGATGATACCATCAAATTATCCTACTTTTTATCTTCATATTCAAACTTCCAATCTATGCATACACACCAACATTACATTGTGATGATGTTGCATCAGGGTGCCATCTAGACGGAGAATTGAAGATTTCCATTTGGTTTGCGTTGAGTTCTTGTAGGGGTCTTCATCCGGAAAAACCATCAGGTTTGTCCTCGAAAATAATTTGTTGAATTGATGGTTTTCATGCAAAATCATATGAGATGGAATCATCCATGTGAAAAATCCCTTGGAGTGCTTGAAATCTTTTCAAGGAACCTTAGAGTTTTGAAATCATTTTAAGTAAGTAGAAAGAATTGGATGATAGAATTGGTGATCTTGTGTTGATAGTGTGCAATCGGATTTACTCGAGTGAAAATCCATTGAAGTGTTTGAAATATTTGCAAGGAACCTTGGAGTGTTTGGAAGATTTTTAAGGAAGCAACATAAGATGAGAATAGGTTTCATCTACCGGTCTTGGTCTTGTTGAATATCAAAAGCAGAGAAGGGTTTGAATCGACATCAAACAATTATGTTTTATATAGTTGCTCTGAACACTTCTCTTCCAATCATACTTTTGCAAAGTTAGAAATTATCCTAATTCCAAATTTGGAATTGGGGGAGATGAAGCCATATAAAGGACGATTGGTGAACTTCCTAAACAAATCTTCGTGTCTCTTTTCTTTTATTTCTTTACTTGCTTTAATCTTCATACATAGATTTGTCAAATATCATTGAGTAATTTATCGATGCATATGAATTTTCCGTAACTATTTTTGTTTTGAACTGTGTGTTAGGTTGCTTATAATCACTTTTGATTATAAGTGCTTCTTCATATCAACACACACAAAGGAAAATTCTGAAACTTTGATTGCACATCAAGTGTTTGACAAATTGTTTACCTTGTTTAACTCAATGGAAAATTTCTATGTTCTATCTCTTACTTTTTTCTACTCTCTATATGCAATGTGTTGAATGTGTTGTTTGATCTATTGATTCGTATAGAGTTTCCATTTGATTATTAAAGTTTATATTGCCTTGTTGATTAGTTTATAATCACTTTGATTGTAAGTGTTTTTGCATATCAATAAATCTCAAAGAAAATTCTGAAAAAATTGATTGCGCGCCACATGTTTGATAAATTGTCATATTATGTTTTTAATGGAAATAGGAAACCGTTGTGTTGAATATTAAATGGTTAATTGATATATTGTTATGTTGATTGATTTTATCATTATGATTAATTCCAAACGGCTCATGCATATCCGAGTTTCCAATAACTAGGTTCGTTTTGACTACTACGTTGATCTAGGCCAAAATCCTTCTACTCAACATTTCTTTTCAAATAAGTTTTAAATAATAATTTTGAAAGGTAGTTTTTATTTGGGGATATATTCACCCCCTTCTAGATCCAGTGTCGTAGTCTAACAAAAATTATATAATTTGGTCGTGGCATGGTGATGTGGATAAAAAGGAAAGCCGAGCGTCACAAAGTCAAAGAGTGGATAAAGATGAATATATGGAAGATCAACTAGAGGATAAGTTCCGTGATATCGAGGAATCTTATTTTAAGAACGCTCATATTTATGATACTATATGTAGTGATAAAGACACCCCTTTATATAAGGGATGCACAAATTTTACACGATTTTTGGCGATGTTAAAGTTGTTTAATCTGAAGGAGAAAAATGAATGGTTAGATAAAAGTTTCACATAATTACTTGAATTGCCAAAGCAAATGTTACTAGAAGATAACTAATTGTCGGATTGTTTCTATGAGGCCAAGAAGATATTGTGTCCAATAGGTCTGGAGTATATCAAAATATATGCTTTCCCTAATGGTTGCATATTATACAGGAAAGAGTATGACAACTTATATCAATGTCAGAAATATGGTGTGTCGCATTACAAGTTGAAGGCCAACAATATTGATGACAATGATTATGAAAATGTTAGTAGGAAGTAACCTCTTACTAAAGTGTTATGGTACTTGCTAATAATTTCATGATTTAAGATACTTTTTGCTAATTCGAATGATGCAAAGAATCTTAGATGATATGAAGATGAAAGGACTCGTGCTGAAAACATTCACCATGTAGATGATTCGTTGCAATGGAAGAAAATTGATTTTTTATTTCCAGATTATGGAGTTGAGCCAATAAACTTAGGCTTCGGCTTTCCACCGATGGAATGAACCCCTTTGGTAATCTGAGCACTAATCATTCTTCATGGCCTGTTCTTCTCACTATATAAAACCTATCTCCTTTGTTGTGCATGAAGCACACGTATATACTGTTAAGTATGATGATTTCTGGACAACGACATAAATGTTTATCTAAGTCCATTAATTGATGATTTACGAATCTTAGGGAATGACGACTTTGAGGTTGATGATGCATATTTTGGGAAAACGTTTAAGATGCGTGCAATGTTATTTTGCATAATATATGACTTTCCTGCTTACGATAACTTAGCTTGATATAGTTTCAAAGGAAATATAGCATGTCCTATTTGCGAATATAATACTTGTTATCACCAACTTGAGTTTGGAAAAAAGACCGTTTACCTTGGGCATTGAAAATTTCTAAAACCCGATCATCTTTATAGTAGATAGCGAAAGGCTTTTAATAGAGAGCAAGAGTTTGATGAGACTCCTGAACCATTAATCAAGGATGAAGTTTATCAAATACAGGAACACATTAATGTTGTCTTCGGGAATAGAGAAAAATAAAAAAAGGGGAAGTTGCGAAAAATATATGGAAAAAGAGGTCCATCTTCTTTGATCTTTCATACTGGTCAAGTCTTGATGTTAGACATTGTCTTGATGTGATGCACGTGGAGAAAAATGTGTGTGATAGTTTGATTAACACTTCGAAATATTCTAGGAAACTCTAAATATAGTAAGGCTTCCCGTCTTGATATGGAGGCGATGGGTATACAAAAACAGTTGGCTCCAATAGAGAAAGGAAAAATAACTTATCTGCCTCTAACATGACACACTCTATCTAAAAAGGAAAAGAAAATTCTCTGCGAGTGTTTGCAAGGTATTAAAGTTCCACAAGTTTACTCATCAAACATTAATAAACTGGTATCAATGAAATATCTCAAGTTAATTGGTTTAAAATCTCATGATTTTCATGTATTGATGCGACAACTTCTACCAGTGGCTATCTGTGGGATCCTACCAAAGAATGTGAGAGTAACTATAACGAGATTATGCTTATTCTTCAATTCCATATGTAAAAAGTAATTGATTACAAAAATTAGATGAATTAGAAGATGAGGATGCCATAATCTTGTGTAAATTGGAGATGTATTTTCCTCCATAATTTTTTGACATTATGGTTCACTTACTTGTTCATCTAGTCAGATAAATCAGATTTTGTGGTCTAGTTTATTTAAGGTGGATGTATCCAATAGAGTGATATATGAAGATCTTTAAAGAATATACGAATAATCATCACCGACCGGAAGCTTCGATTGTTGAAAGGTACATCACTGATGAAGCTGTTGAGTTTTGTACAAACTATTTGTCAGAAGCAAATTCTATATACATTCCAAAGTCTCGTCACGCTGATCACACAGACGAAAGAGGTATTCAAGGTCTAAATGTTAAGTCAATGGCTCAGGATATAGTTATTCAAGCACATTTCTATATATTGAATATTATAAATGAAGTTCAACCTTTCATAGATACTCACAAAAGACTTTTAAGGAAAAATATCCCCGAATAAGTAACAAGTTGTTGTTGATAGAGAATAACAAGAGATTCATAGATTGGTTTAATAAAAGTGTATCTAATGATCGTAGTGAACTCGAGATAATTAAATTGTTATCATACGAGCCAAAATTTTGTGTCATTACTTGGAATGTATACAATATTGGTCATTATACCTTTTATACAAAATTAAAATATGATCATAGTACAATTCAAAATTGTGGGGTTATGGTTGAAGCCAAATCGATGTACATCTCTATTTCGAAAGATAAGAATCCTGTATTGGCAACTACCACGTTTTATGATATCATTGATGATATTTGGGAGATTAATTATGTTATTTTTAAAGTCTATTTATTTCAATGCAAGTGGATTTCCAATAATAGTAATGGTGTACACAATGATAATTCAGGATTCACCCGGGTCGACCTTGGTAAGGCATCTTTTATGACCGAACCATTCATCATGGCTTCTCAAGCAAAACAAATTTTATATGGTACTAACCCATAAGACATATCAGGGAAATGATCAATCATTCTCCAAGGAAAACACATTCCTCTTAGTGATGAAAGTCTTGATATTCCATTCAAACCTTGTTACACAACACAAGTTCCTACCTCATGTGATGAAGTTGATGGAGATGTTGTCCATACTACTCGAATCGATCATGAAGAAGGCATTTGGGAAAATTAACATGTATGCAATTTATTCTTTATTCACAATATATTCATGTATGTTATAGTTTCTAAGTATTTTTACTAACAAATATAATTATTTGAAATTATAGGTCTTTAGAGTCTAGACACTAAGAGACAAGACACCAAAACATCAAGTTACAATTATATGATGTTATGTAATGTGTAAACTGTAGATTGTTTGTTCTGATAAATTGCAGGATGTTTGTTATAATTATGTGATATTATGAATATGATACAATTAATATTATTCAGATAACTTTATCAAAACTGTGAGTTTTATTTTCTGTTGTGATATGGTAAACAATAACACAAGTTAAAAAATGGGATTAATTATAAAAGCAGGATAATATCTATTAATTATGGAGAAAATTTAACAACAGTTATAGTCATAACCATTATAATATCCCGCGCGCTGCCCAGAAAAAAATAAATATCAAAACGACGCATCTGGGAATCGAACCCAGGACCATTAAGTTTATCACAATAGTCTTTTGGAAAACCGTTATGATAAGGAGTGCTCTTTCTAGTTTATTACAAAGACTATTGGGCCGTGATCGTAAGTATCATATATTCAACAACAATATACATAACAACACATTGCCCCACATTTTTATATATTTCCCAATCGTTTTTATTTAGGTTTTCCATAGTAGTGACATATAACTCAGAGCACAAGACACAACAATACTCATAACTCAGAACATAAGACACAAGACATAAACACGAGTCAAATAGAAAAGACCCAACAGACAAGATGTAATAACATCCTATAGGACATCCTCCAAACAACTAGAAAAGTAGGAGAAGAAACAGGACATACTCAAGACTCCTAAAGTGTTGCGTAAAGAAAACAACACTTGACTAGACTCAATGACACACACTTTATCCCCCCTTTTTAGCAAAAAATTGACAAAAACAAAGTGAAAAGAAACTGACACAAAAAGAATAGATAGAAGCAAGAATTGATTAACAACTTTTTATCAACCTTCCAAAATCATCTTCTCACGTATCATATGCTTCGCCTATATAAAGGAGTCTTGAAGAAATTGACACATTTTTATCTCATCTTTGTTGAAGTCTGCATTACGGTTTCGTCCTGACGCATGTCCTTCAGAGACTAATTTTCATTAGACCCTCCTTTTGTTAATTCCAATGTAATTTGACATCTTCTTTTAGACCAATTTACTTTGGTATCTTCTAAGTCCTGTGTCCACTAACACCTTTTCTTTGGAGAGTTTCCCTTTTCTTTTCAAGAGTGTAAATTTTCGGGTTCTTTTGTATTCAATTATCTTCAACTTTGAACGTTTAAAAGCTGTCGCTTTTTTCTCTCTTATAAGGTTTAAGAAGATTGAATAGGGGAAGCTGTTGCACCCTAAAATTTACCCTCTTGATTTAAATTTTTTGTATGGTCTTCTTAAAGCTTTGGAATTTGGTTGTATTGTAAATCAGTGTGAGGTGACTCTCATATCCTCATTACTTTGATCATCCGGGCTACCAAGGCTTCTTACACCTCAAGGCATCTCATCTGATTCTTTGTTTCATCAGAGGAATCAGGATCTGCAAGTATTGTTCTTGAACCACATTTTGTCCTATCCATTGGTTCTTGTACCAGGATTGTTGATTACTGAGATTCTCCAAAGGCACGATATAGTTCTTAAGCTCAGTGATCAAAGAGGTTTTTATGAATATTTTTAATACAAGGCTTCCTTTGGGTCTCTAATGATCAAGTGTGTTTTGGTTTTCCTGTTGGGTCATTTCTTTTTGAAAATAGATATCGAAGTCTATAATGCAAGAATTATTGAAGATCTTTGGGCTTCTTAAGGTACGTAATTGTCAGGCATGGAAAGAATCAGGTTTCATACCATTATTCAAGATTTCATTCCAACTTTACAAGTCTTTTACCATTGAAAGTGCTTCGATATAGGTTCAATTTGGACATTTTGAGTTGCACCAAGTTTACAAGATTTTAGAGGCAAGTTCAAATTCAAGGTTTGCGTTTGATCTCAAGTCATGATTTTAATTTTCAAGGAGTTTGCAATATGATAAGTCAAAATGGGATTTTAGAAGAGTTCAAGTTTATTATGGTTTTTTATCATTTTTATCCAAAGTTCAAACATTCTACAAAGAGCCTAAATTCTATTTAATGAGATCTTTTGGTCTCATGTTTTGTTAACCATTCAAATTCCAAAGGTTTTGAAATGCTAAAAAGTTATATTCAATCCAAAATGCTCATACTGAATTTCAAGTCATGTTACAAAGCTTTACATTCCAAGTGTTCATTTAGTAAAAGAAAAAGTTCAAAATTAGAAAGGATATAAGTTGCATTGCATCACAAGTTCAAGTTTACAAACAAATTCAATTACAAGAAGATGTGATGTGTTCTAAATTAAAAAATCCAACAAAGTTCCTAATGCAAAATTCCTTGAAGCTTTCTTCTTCCTCGAGTTTAGCTTGATTTGTTTCCATGTCATCTTGCCTCTATGCCAATGTTTCTCCTTGCCCACTGTCACCATTGCACATGAAACAAGAAAAGATAAAATGATTAGCAAACAATCAAGCTCAAGTATAAACAAAGAAATTTTCAAAGTTTTCTTTTCACAAATTCATCACGAGGGTTTGTGATAGGAATCAGATTATAGGGTGGTTTTTGAATCATGTTCACAAAAGCCTCATATTACATTTTGTTTCACACAAAATCAAATTCAAGTGTTAAATTATGGGCTAATTTCCTCTACTACAAATAAAAATGTAAGGATTTGGTTCACAGTAAAAGGGGTAATTCACTACTCAGTACACCTTATCTTTTACATCATAATTACTGCAGTAATAAAGAGAGTATACATAAATCACATCCAAGCTATAACACATCAGGAATACATGGAAAAGCCCAAAAGGAAAATCAACAGAAGCTTGTTATCACAAATCCAGTTTTGGTTCTTAAAAGAGGTATTCACAAATAGTAAAGTAACATATCAGAAAAATAAAATACATATAATAATACCACATCTCAACACAAGTTGAAAATGTAGTCAAAACAAGAAAACAAATCAGAAATTCAGTTAACAACTCACCAATTTATCCAAAGCTTCTCAAGCAAGTTTCACAAACTTAATCCTCACCATCCAATCCTTGTAACAAACTTTCAAAATCGAAGGCCAAGATTGTATTAAGTGATAACTAACTTCTCAACTCATAACAGATATAAAAACAGAAAATTCAAGGATTCAAAGGGGATTTCTCCAATTTCTAGAAGAATCACAGAAAAATCACCACAAAAATTCTCTCTGCTCTCTCAACTTCATGATTCATTTTCACCATTCACAAAAAAATATCTAACTCTCATCACATTTATTTCACAGAAAAAGAATCAACAAACACTAAACCCTAACTCATCATCATTTTCCTAATGCACAAACCCTTAAGATTCGAGAAAGAAGAAGAGGTTAAGAAGACGGGAGAACAAAGATAAGCTCATAAATATATTACCGGGAGAAGCCTCAATTGAAGGAGAAGCTCACAGATCTGTTTATCAAGATCTTCTTCCTTTCGTTTTTGTTGGACATCTCATCAGAATCGTCGATTTTCATCATTTTTGAGCACCTAGGGTTTTATTTCTCCCCTTTAAGATCTACGTAAAATAGTCAAGAATCTGCAAAATCAAATGTCAGATTAGTGTTCAGGATGAAGAGACGAAGCTATTGATATAAGAAAAGTGGAGATCAAAGTAGAATCACGCATAGCCGCTGTTTGCCGCCATAGCCTCTGCCACAGGCGATTTCCAGCGAGCAAAGGAGAAAAGAGAACAAGAGAGTTAGAGCAAAGGATAAAAAATGTTAGAGATTTATCCTTTTTTTGTTAGAAAGTTATGTTAATATTATTGTTTTTTTATTAATTAACTTTTAATTAGAATCACTAATCTGATGGTGACACTTGTCACCGTTGTTGTGGCTATTTTCTGATTTTATGCATGTACCTCTCTTTAACAACCATGCGCCTTTGCATCGCCACCGTCAGATCTCACCAAATCTGGATCCAACATCTAGAAGTGGGTCCTCACAGTGCTCCTCTCACATAGCAACACTCTAGATCCCATAAACCTCATCAAATCCCATGCACTGCCCTCCACCAGCCTTATGGTGCATCTCTCAATCTCCACCATCAGATCTTCATCTAACCCTCCAACGTATGAGCCCTCATGCTGCACCCCCTGGGGTGCTCCACATAAGATCACATGGACATTCAACCAGACCCTAGGCCTTTTTCATTGGGCCTAGGCGAATCTCTTTTCCACACCCCCCAAAATTGCTGATTTCAGGCCCAATTCTATCTTTTTCTTTATATTCTTTTTGTATTGTTTGTTTAAATATTTTTCTTTAGAAATTAAAAATAAAATAAAAAATAAAAAATAGAAAATATATTTGTTTAAATAATTAATTTGGTTGAAAAATAATATTTAATAGAATTTATTATTTTGTTAATTAATTCTATTAAATAAGATAATTCAATCTAATTAGTTATTTAATATTTCGATTGGTTTAAATTGTTTGTTTGTTTATAATTTTAATCGTGTTGTCAATTTGATACATCCCCATTCATAAACTTGTACCCCCATTCCCATATTTCTTGTAATAACTTAGAATTTTATTTCTTTATATGGTTTAATTTTTGCTCAAGTATGCATGTAATCATCCAATTAAAACACATGGCCTCCTATTGGCCCACATACCAAGATTTTCATAAAGGGTTTCATTGTTGAGTTTGGGCATGACCATTCTCACGATATTAATCAGGTTTTTCCCTTGGTTAATCATAACCCGAATCCATCACTTTGGTCCATATACCAAGTGTTCCATGCACAAAAAGGGTCTCATGGTTGAGGGCAGGAGCACCTACTCTCACGAGATTAATCAACTATAGTCCTTGGTTAATCATAACCCGATTCACCTCCCGTACACCAAGAATTCCATTTATCCTGTGGATACTTCTGCCATGGTTTTGTGATCATTTGTTACGCAACTCGGGTATGCCAAATTATTGGTTGATGGAGGAAGCTCAAGGAGGCGTTCAATAGAGTTTTCTTATCTCGTGCGCATTGAAGAGGCAATGGACCTTCTCCGTTAGGTATTATCATACCTCTCTTTATTTCTCATTCTCGTATATTGATACATGTTTCATGATGTTGTGCCATCCTTGTTAGATGTTTTATCATCTATACTTGACACACGTTTCTTAATGTTTTGTCATCCTTGTTAGATGTTTTGTCATCATTTCTCATTACTTTGATGTATTATCATCTATCCTTATTGCTACTGACTTGTCTGTTAAGTGTGCATGGTACTCTGAGAAAAGCTTTCAATGTTGACTTGATAACTTTGTGTTCCACTTTAATTGTGGGACACAAATGTTATATTTGCACTACTGCGTGCTTTGTTTGTTTGTGTTGCCTTGCAGGATGTTTATGTGTTGGTATTTTCTACACACTATTTATGATTTATTTTCACATCGCGACCTTGATGCTTATGTTTGACGACACGACTTCTGACTTGTTTCTTTGATGATGCTGACTTGTTCAAAGATCTTTGGGTTTCGTTGTTGTTTAGTTGCTTTATTATGGATTTATATCTATTCAGTACTTTCTCGTCTGATTTACTCTTTTTGCATTTTATCGCTTACTTAGGATTGGGAGTCCGTGCCATTTGGAAGGCAATTCTGGAAGTCCTCATTAGGAGGCCATGTTTGTGATTATTTACTTTTTGAGCTTGCATAGTGGGATGGTGGTTTTATGTCTATTTATGGCAACCATTCCCAAGTCCTCATGAGATGGAAAGTGGAAAGGGTTAGTAATAAACCCCTGCAACCCTTATCTGTGTCATTCCAATGCTAACTTTTACAAGTAGATGCTCTGAACATGTGCCCAAGATTCAAATGAGTCTTAGCCCGATTAAGGAAATTGAAAAGGGTTCCTGCAATCAGATCCCCACATTTTCTTTAGCTCATGTTGACCGACACTGATGTTTAGTGTATGCATGCACCTTGTCTTTCCCCCTAATCTTTCTTGCCCTGGTAATTGATACAACGGTTAAGAATCTATTATATTCCCACAATTTTATGGCTTGGTTAACTCGGGTGATTCGCTCCCCTTGTCTATGGCTTAACCCTTGCTATGATGCTTGTTTTCTTGTCTATGGAGGGACTTACCTTTTTACTACTTGGCCTATGCCTTGTAGGTGTTCGATATTTTAGTGATGCTTGAGCTTTTGTTTTCTCAGATGTTTTGTCATATGTTTATTTGATTCTTGTTACAGGATCTGAGATATTTACCATGCTCCCTTAGGATTGCTCGTTTAGGATTAGTCCTCGTGCTAGACATTAGGATATTTATCCATGTATGTCCACTTAGGTAGATATTCCCCTTTCATCCTTGGCAAAGGGCCATCCTTGTATGACAACTATCGGGCTATTTTTTCTAGTCTTCCCTAGTCTTTGTCCTTCTCTTTTGCATGTTGCATTTAAAACTAAAACCTTCTTTTTTCTTTCAAACTTCAAAACACTCTAACAAAATTTAAATCCTTTTCTAAGGTAAAAAAATACAAACCAAGCTTATTTGTTTTTGGGCCTATTGGCTTTGCTTTAGACCTTGCTAGGTTGTTGTTTTATCATCCGTGTTATGATGTTTTATCATCCTTGCGTCGATGTTTTGATATCGCCTATGTTTGTTATCCTACTTTGATTTTCGATATCATTGTTAGGTGTGATGTCTTATCAGCTAAGTTGTGATGTTTTGTCAACCTTGCCATGATATTTTAGTATCCTTGTGCCGATGTTTAGTCATTGCGTATGTTTGTTATCCTACTTTGATTTTCGATATCATTGTTATATGTGATGTTTTATCATCTCTGTTGTGATGTTTTGTCATCCATGTTGTGATGTTCCGTCTTCCATGTTGTGGTGTTTTGCCATCCATGTTGTGATGTTTTGTCATCCATGCTATGTTGTCTTATCATCTTTACCATGATATGTTGCCATCCATGTTGTGATGTTTTACTATCTTTTCCATGATATTTTACTATCCTTACGCTGATGCTTCACCATAGCTTATGTTTTCTATCCTACTTTGATTGTCAACATCACTGTTAGATGTGGTGTTTTGTCATTATTGATGTTTTTTCATCGTTGTTGATGTTTTTCCGTCTTACCCGATGTTTTGTCATCATTGTTGATCTGTTGCTATCTTGTTCTATATTTTGTCACTATTGCTGATGTTTTCCCATCTTGTTTGATGTTTTGCCATCTTATTTAATGTTTTATCGTCTTGTATGATGTTTTTCCATCTTGCTTGATGTTTGTCTTCTTAACTAAAAAAACACAAGCAAGCTGAAACTATTGAGATAAACTACGACTGCTCTGATTTCTTAAAAGGGATACGCAGGCAGAGGCTTTTGTGGGGCCTAATCGAGCATATCTTTGTAAATATTTCTCTTTTCAACACAGTTTTGCTTTCATGCATTCCCTCTTTCTTTTGCTTTTTAGCCTTAGATTTAGATCTTCACACCATTTAGATTAGACAACACGAGTGGATCCTTTGGAGTACCACAAACGTGTGGGGTGCTAATACCTTCCCCTTGCGTAACCGACTCCCTTACCCGATCTATACGGTTGCAAGACTGAGATTTCACCCCTTCAGGTTTACTCGATGTTCACCTTTCCCTTTTGGCGGGATAAAAAACATTTGATGATGATTTCCTTGGTTTTACATCTGATGATTGTTTAGCCGGTTGTTTCACTATGTCAAAGTCATCAATGGTTTGAGGTGAGGGATTTTCAGCAGATTTTGGAGATAAGGAGGTTTCAGATGTTGATAAGAAATCTGATTCGATAATATAAACAAAAGAGGGTTTACCTTTATTTTTACCAGCTTTGGGAGTTTTCTGAGAAGTTCCTTCTCCACCAGCTTTCCTTTTTTCTTTCCATACAAACCCTAATTACTAACAGTTGCATAGAAATATAATAGCAG
Organism: Vicia faba; assembly: GCA_948472305.1. Taxonomy (NCBI): domain Eukaryota; kingdom Viridiplantae; phylum Streptophyta; class Magnoliopsida; order Fabales; family Fabaceae; genus Vicia; species Vicia faba. The sequence continues at coordinate 467,109,561 of OX451735.1, read as the reverse complement.
AATGTAAAGGCGGAAATGCAAACCTAGGCTATTACAGAGCTTTGGGGAAGTTACATAATTATAAAGGGTGCGAGAAATAAAACCCTAAGCTATTACATCGCGGAAGCAATTACATGATGATGAAAAAAAGAAAGCGCGAAATAAATACCTAGGGTATTACATACGCGAAACCTATACAGTTGATCTGAGAATAAGAAAAATAGGAAAATAGAAAGAAAATGTTTTTTGGTGATCTTTTATGAAGAAAATAGTTTAATGATAATTAATTAAATAAAATCTAAAAATCTAATTAATTTTAAAATAAAAAATTTTAATTAATTAAATTATTAAAAAAAAAGAAAATTTAATTGCTATAAAACACTTAAACCTAATTTAATTAGTGTTAGAAAAAAAATTAGGTTAATTAAAATACTTAGGTTTAATTAAAAGAATTAGGGTTTATTAATTAAGAAGAAGAAAATAGGGTTAGGAAAAAAAACAAGGAATAAAGAATGTTGGGGGTGGGTGTTAAACCCATGCCCCCTGGTCACTAGCGCACCTGCTTGCCAACTGAGTTGTACTGCATTTGTGTTAGTAGAATATGCATTACGCAAAATATAACAAAACCTGCAAAATATTAGAAAATATGAAAAAACATCAAAAGACAGGGATCGAACCCATGCTCTAGGATATCAATGCCTTATAATGTGCACGCTTGCCACTAGGGTGGCTATACATCTGTTCATTTATTCAAACCAAAAAATATATAATATAAATTAAAATAGGATGACTAGAGAAGCGTCGGAGCCCTAGCTCCGGTCGTCTTCTCTGGCTGGGTGTTGTTCAAAACCTACAAAATATAGAGTGTCAGTGATCCAAAGGGTCTCTAACCCCCTAAATCAACCCTCTTGAATCCAATGGTGGCCTTGGTTTAGGCTAATTCTTCCTTTAAAAAGAGATACGACGTAAATATTAAAAATCAGTGTAAACATGTGTTACAACTGGATTTTTCATCAGAGTCGCCACTATCAGTTTTTATCCTAGCGAAGGGCATCTAATAGGAAACCGTAATTCGCAGACAAAGATTCTAGGTTTCGGACTCGGTTCTAGACGAAAGGAAGGTGTTAGGAACCTTTTATCTACCGTATTATTAAGGATACTAGGTTTAGGTTTAGGTTTGCGTAAATAGGGTTTTAAATCTTAATAGGGGAACTCGCCATGATTTTATTCGTATGCCTACATATCCTCTTATGAGGAATCGGAGTCCCAATTCGTAGTTCGTATGGGGTTGATTTTTTTTATGGGTTAGAAATGTACTTTGAATCACCTCGCCTTTTGACCGGTTGTAGTGAAGATTGCGGAGATTTTGGCTAAACCCGCGATTAGTCAAAGTATATTTGGCACTCTTTTGCGAAAATAGATTGTGTAACTTAGTTTATTGCGAAAAATATTTGATGTTTGTTGAATATTTTTTATCATATTAATTGCAAAAATATCTTGATTAATGCATGACTGAAAATATATTTAATGCAAAAAATATAAAATAATATATACATGAGTTTTGAAAAAAAAGAATTTATTTGCATGATAAATAACTAGTAAACAAAATATGATAATAAAAATTAATATTAATAATAATAATAATTATTATTATTATAAAGAAAAAGAAATAAGTAATTATAATAATAATAAGAATAAAAAATATAATATATAAAAAATAGATAAAAAATATAATATAAAAGAAATAATAAATAAAAATAATAATTTAATTAAATCAGGGGGGTGTAATTTCTGTTGATAAGCAAAAATAGGGGGTGTTAATTAGTAGTATGGGCTAGGCCCAAATGTGTTTCTGAAAGGGGAAGGTGTAGTTTGTTTGATGGTTTAGTAAACTAGTGAAAGGGGGATGTCTAAAGAAATTGGGCTAGCCCAAACATGAATGGGAGAAGGGTCCGGTTGATTGTGTGAGGCGATGGTGTATGGATCTTACGGTGGACCTGGCCTACGACCGTCTGATGCAAATCGCACAGACAAAATTGAGGGTTGCATGATAATTACCATGAGCGCGCGGGCATATGATTAAATGAAACATAAAGTTTTGTTTTGATTTTACATTTTTCAATTCATTCTCTTGTTTTTGTTACAACAAATCTTCATCTTCCTCTCTCTCGCGAGACTCAAACACTTCACTCCCAAACCCTAAACGACTCCTCGCGGAGGCGGCTCACCGAATTCACCCCTCCAACATGAATTCGACCACCCCAAAACCCCCAAACCAAACAATAAAAAAAAAAGAAAAAAAGAGCTAAGTGAAATACCCCTTTCGCGATGTCTTCTTCCGAGTTCTTTGAGTTTTTGGATTTTGTGTTAATCTCCCTCTGTCTTCTTCGATTTGCAGGTTTTAAAGGTGGTTTCTGGTGGTTTTGAAGGCGCGACGACGACGATGTTCACACAGTTAGGATTTCAGATGTTGAAACCCTAACCTTCCTTTGCGTTGGATCTTCAAAAACAAGGGTCGCTGACGAGTTCTTCTTCAGTTCTTCTTTCAATTCGTCCTCTCGCGGTTTCGTTATGTATTCCCCCTTTTCACTGTGTTCTTTAATTAGTATATATAGGTTTTAGAATGAGGGCTGTTACGAATTAGAGTTACAATTGTTTTAACCTTGATTTAGGGAATTAGAACAAATTTAGGGATGTAATTGATTATGGATTATGTAATAGAGATTTGATTGGGTTAGATTATTTGTAAATGTAATATGCGAATTGATGGAGTTTGGGTTTTGGGCTTTCAATTGACACTAGTATCCGGTTCTGTTATTTAAAAGATTAGATTTGCTATTTTTTGTAATTTTTGGATTTGGTTCTGTAAACAAACATTCTCAGATACTGTATTCTTGTTTTCTACTATATTTGTAATGTATCATTGGCTTGGACTTTAGAAGATTTGATCTGTTTAATTTTTAGAAGAAGATTTGATTCTCTGATCTGCAATTGGTTTGGTATTATTGTGTTTTAGTTTAGGTAAAGATTTGATCCAATTTTAGTTTGAACAACGATTTGATTTGATTTCTACAGTAATTGTTAATAGCCAAAACACATGTGCAATATTTTTGTAATTGATGGAGTAATGGTTTAATGGGCCCTGCATTATTTTTGAATTGAGCCCGACATCATTATTTCTTTTATTTTACAGTAAACGTGTTTTTAATATAATTGGGCCCAAATCTCTTTAAAAACCTCAGTCCAAACAAAAACTTTCTCTAAACAAGCATCATTAATAAATGGAATAAATAATTTTTTATCTAATATCCTTTTTGATAATAAAACATTATTATAAAATATTTATCAGCAAAATATCACATTCTCTTAAAGAAATATATATTATTACTTTATACTAACAAGAATTTTCTTTAATAATAAAGCCCCTTTTTTCCTAAACCAAAACAACAAATGGGATGCTGAAAACACCATGGGCCTACAGTTTGTAATTACACCTCCCACCTTGCTATTTAGTAATCCTAAATGAGCAATGGTCAAAATGAAATTCGATGGCCCTTTAATTTCAATTTTCACCCCCTTTCTTTACTAACAGCAATAATCCCTAAATGGGCTTTAATATACTTAATTTCAACCTATTTTTTAACTAATAATAACTTAAATTTTGGTGGGCTTTAAGAATTTTAATAATTATTTTTGAAATAATTTTCCACATTCGAATCTCATGGGCCATTGGCCAACATGCTTTGCGAATGGGTTTATGGGTACATGGGTCTTTTTGATTTAGAAAGCCCCACTCTCCTAAATTAAAATACACCCCCTGGATGTCTTGGATTAAAGAATGAGCCATCAGGTATTGCTGAACCATCCTTAACTAAACATTTCTTCTATTTTAAATCTTGAAAATATAATCATTGAGGTAGGGCACATTTGGGGTACGACAACATGGCAACACCTTATCCAGGCACCATGGAGGTCATGCAACGGTTCTATCCTGCACTAATACATATCAGAAGCATGCTATTAACCTTAGTTTAATCAAAGCACAATAAAATGACAAATATGAATTTAGGCAAATTATAGAAAACCGATGATACATGCTCATGAGTTTCAGGCCTCTTGGATCATCACAATCGATCCTCACTTACTCTATAGAACTCCTGGAATTGAATGGGTTGGTTGGCTTGCTTTGAGAGAGGTTGGAAATAGGGTATGAAGTTTGCCCTAGTTTTGATTAATTTTGGAGTTTTTTGGGATATGGTTTCTTGCAATATTTTCGTGTCCCTTGTCTTGTCTGAATGAAGAGTATATATAGGCTGTGAATTAGGTCAAACAAGTGGGCTTGGACCTTTGTAAGAAAGCCTTGATTTTATTTAATTTATTTTGAATTTAAATAAATAAACTAAAAGATAAATGGATAAAAATCAAACGGGTGTATCAATGGATTCAGAGGTTCACTATGAGTTACAAAACATGCTTGGACCTTGAAACATAAGCCCAATAGCCCAAAAATTCAAGTTTGATCAATTTAGGTTTCATGCATTTTCTCAAAATTACCCAACTTTCACCAATCATAACTCTCTCAATTCTTATCATATTAAGGTGATATGGGACTTTTTGGAAATCTAACGATGTCCTCTACAATATCTATGTTGGTAATGTTTTCATTTGAAGGTTTTATCTTGATGTAAGTTGCCTTGACAAAAAGTGTCTTTTTTTTTACTTTTGAAATAACCTATAATGTATTGGCTCATATCTCTCAAATGAAGCATTTTTTGGACTTGAGCTTGGAGAGACATAATTGTAGAGAGTTGAATTTCCTTCAAAATGAGATTTGGTTTAGAAAAATATGATGAGGCATGTGAAAGTCACGCTTGGTCAAAGTTCAGTTCACTTCTCCTAAAGAAAACCCTAATTTAGTAACTTTTGACTTTTGATGAATCTTGAGTTTTCTTGATGAATCATGATCAACCCTTAATAAAATGATGAATGTGACTTCGAAATCTTTATATTGACCAAAAATCTTGAAGTTTGACTGTATGTTGACCATAATTGACTTTTTGTCAAATATAGTTGATTTTTAGTCATCTGAGCAATTGACTGAGCACACTTATGATGCAAGGCTTGAAATTTGGCATGAGCATTTCTTGAGACATGCGAGGAACCATGAAATACACTTGAGGCATTAAAATCTTAAATTTTTTTGAGAAAACCAAAACCCTAATTGTAGGCCACTGCTTAGGAGGGGAATTTATCTGATCAAACCTTGGGTAGCCTTGAGAAATTGAAAACCCTAGGAGCATAAGGAGATATCTTGAAGAAAATGGGAGGGAAAATTTTAGGGTTCAACAGCTGTCCCTCTTCAATCTTCTTAAATATGAAGAGTTAGATTGGCACGTCCAGCATTCGTGATCTGAAGGTGGAAAAGGATTGAACACTTAAGTGCCCATAAATTTGCACTCACTGGCGCATGAAGTAATGATGCTGGTTGATAGTATTCCTTGAATGGGCTTAAAGATTCCATTTGGAGAGATGATAGAGTGTCGTCGGAGATGGGATTACAGACGCCATCCGAAGTAACTATTGATAAGAGTATCAAAATGAGTCCATGCTCGACTTGATCTAAGGGAATGAAAATTTCTGAAGAAAAATGCTTTTCAGAATGAAAGCCCTGAAGGAGATGATTTTCAGAATTCATTCCCTAAAGGGAGATGCTTTTCATAATTTAGTCTCTGGGAAATCATCAGGTCATGCAGATAGTCACCCGTCCTGTTTCGGGAATTGATCTGCAATCTGTTTTTCATTAGTAAACCTGTCCTATTTCAAGAATTCATACCGCCTGGTCATATAGACAATTTCCCCGTCCTGTTTCTGGAATTAATCTGTGACTTGTTTTTGTTGGTAAACTTGTCCTGTTTCAGGAATTTATACCGCCTGGTCATATAGATAGTTGCCCCGTCCTATTTCTAGAATTAATCTCTGACCCACTTTTTGTTGGTAAACCCGTCCTATTTCGAGAATTCATACCGCTTGGTCATAGAGATAGTTGCTCAGTCCTGTTTTGGGAATTAATCTGTGACCTGTTTGAAAATTGCTGATGATATTCATCTGTTTGCGAATTTTACCTGAAAAAGACAAAATTATCTTTATGTAATGTCGTGATGCATGTAATGCATTAACGATGATCTCAAGATAGATGGGAATGTTATATGCGTTTTCGCATGCATATGCTATGGTGTATTGTGAAATATGCATGGACATAATATGTCATTAAAGCGTATCGATAGCTCCTTGTAACAATATCTAGCTAGGGAAAATAAATCCCGGGCTATTGCTGGGGATGAAGAAAGTGTTTCTTCCACTTTTGTTTGTAATAATTTTGCTGGGGATTCTTGCTTTCTGTTTGAGGATACTCCACTAGGGATCTTCAACTTCTACTTGATGATATATGCATTCAAGGAGAGTCGGTTGTTCACCATTATTTTTTGAAGGATTTGATTCTTGCGCACCCTGATTAGGGATAAAAAAGTAACAAATATTCCCCTGGTATGCTATCTGTCCAGGTTTCAGATACCGTAGCAACTCTTCTGGGGATAACAACTTTGATTAAACCCTGCTGGAGAAGAGAATTATATTAGGGAAATACGGTGTTGGAGTAATGAAGTCTGCTGGCAAATTAAGTTCTTGTAAACTGTGTCGAGGATATAAACTCTGATGGGGATGATCTTATGAAGATAACTCTATAAAGATAGTTTCATGGAGATTTCTCTGTGGGGATTTATGAATGACTTTAACATTATCCCAATTCCTAGAGTCTTCGATAAATGCTAACCCCGTTTTCTTGCACATATTTGTAAATGGTAATCATATTCAAATGCACATGTTCACTCAATATAATCATTGGATGTTTTCTGAAATTGAAACTGATTACATTGAACTGGAAGATTTATCTATAAACAGATAGTTTTATACAAAGAGATAAAAGTCCTAGTAAGAGGAAATTGTCGTGAAAAGAAAAGGTGTACAAAGAGAAACAAAGAAAATAGCTATGTGGAAATGATCCCATCGAGTTTCAACTCTGTTATTTCCCCTATGTCTTAGAGCATCTCATCTCTTGATGTCGAAAGAAGTTGACTGGATTGATCTGTACCGTTTGAACTTGACATCGGTAATTATGCTGGCTATAAGCAGATGTTCCAACGGGACATAGTCGTACAGTTTAATCCCTAATTTTTGCCTGGACCGCACTTTCAGGTTTTCAATCCACCGGGATACCCTTTTTTGCCCAAACCTCCTTTTCAGGTTTTCAACTTGTCGGGTGTACAAATTTTTATATATATCCCTATTTTTTTCCCGAACCCTTTTGGTTCGCCGGGATGCCTTTATTCTTGCCAAGGCTTGTCAACCTAGCGGGTCACTTTTATGCGTAATATTTTTTAACTATGTCCGTGTTCACAGGGTGTGGAAGATTCTCATCGTCTATGGTGGTAAGTATCATAGCCCCGCCAGAAAATATTTTCTTGATTATAAACGACCCTTCGTACATGGGCGTCCATTTGTCCCTAGGATCACCTTATGGTAAGATGATGCGCTTTATTACCAAACCACCAATCTGATACACCTGAGGTTTGATCTTCTTGATAAAGGCCTTGATCATGCGCTACTGATACATCTGCTCATGACAAACAACCCCGAGCCTCTTCTCATTAATAAAATTTATCTGGTTCAGCCTGGTCTGGATCCACTCGCCTTCGTCTAAACCAGTGTCTTTCATAATTCTCAGAGAGGGAATTTGGACTTTGACAGGTAAGATCACCTCTAAACCATAGGCGAGAGAGAATAGGGTTGCCCCAGTTGTTGTACATGCTGAGGTGAGATAACCATGGAGAGCAAATGGTAACATCTCATGCCAATCTTTATATGTCACTGTCATTTTCTGTAGAATCTTCTTATTTTTCTTGTTGGAGGATTCCACTGTGCCATTCATCTTTGGCTGATATAGAGAGGAATTATGATGTTTAATCTTGAATTGTGTATAGAGTTCCGTGATCATAGTGTTGTTGAGATTGGAACCATTGTCTGTGATGATATTTTCAAGGATGCCATACCGACAGATAAGGTTATGCTTAATGAACCGGACCATGATATTCTTGCTAAGAGAGGCAAACGAGGCTGCTTCAACCCACTTTCTAAAATAATCAATAGCAACCAGGATGAAACGGTTCCCATTAGATGCAGTAGGCTTAATATCTCCAATAATATCAATGCCCCACATTTCAAACAACCACAAAGAAGTCAATACATTCAAAGGAATCAGAGGCACGTGTACTTTTCAGCATAAATATGGAATTTGTGAGAAGTTATGGAATGGCGATGGCAATCAACTTCCATGGTCGACCAATAATAACCCGCTCTCAGAATTTTCTTAGCCATCGTGTGCCCACTGGAATGAGTACCGAAGACCCCTTCATGCATATCTTCCATAATCTTAGCTTCCTTCTTGTCTATACAATGAAGCAGAGTCGAATCATGATTACACTTGTACAAAATTCCATTACTTAGAAAGAATTTGGAAGAGAACCTTGGTAAGAATTTCTTATTGTTAATAGATGTCCTCACGTGGTACTCTTGGGCTTCGAGGTATCTTTTCACTTCATAGTACCACGACTTTTCCTCTATTCCATCAGTGCCAACTTTATAGAAATATGCAGGTTCGTCTAATCTCTCAATAGTGATTCGAGGAGCTTCATTATCCCTTCTGCCTTTGAACATAGAAGACATGGCAGCTAATGTGTCTTCCCATTGATTCTTTTCACGTGGGATGTGTTCAAAAGTGATTTCTTTGAAGTATGGAATTAACGTTAATATATGCTCTCGATAATGAGATTCAGGTGCTTCGTATCCCATTCTCCCTTAATTTGACTCATTAACAGGTGTTGTACCCCAAAACTTTCCCTCTCATTTTATTCAAGACATACTCCTAGGGTTCTCAAAGGCTCAAGGTGGACCAAGAATTGATCATACAAATTCTCCTCCTAAGCAATGACCAGGCATAACTTTCACATTCTTCATAAACTTTTCCCCAACCAAAGCCTTTTTGAATAGAATTCAATCCTCTACAACTTTTTTTTTATTCTCAAGTCCAAAAAATGCACCATTGGAAAGATATAAGCCAATACATTACAGGTCATTTCAAAAGTCAACAAAAAGACACTTTTTGTCAAGGCAACTTACATCAGGATAAAGTCTCCAAATGCAAAAATGATCAAAATAGAGATTATAAAGGACATCTTGAGCTTTCCAAAAAGTCATAGATCATCTTCAAAATATGAAAATTGAGCAAGTTATGGTTTTCACAAGTTGGGAAAGTTTGTGAAAATGCATGAAGTCAACTTTGAGGAAAATCACATTTTTCAGTTGATGGACCTAATTTTTCAAGTTCAAACATGTTTATGACATAAACAAGAACGTATAAACCTACCCATGCACTATGGTGATTTTTGTTTTTATTTATTTGAATTATTATTCATTTGAATTATTATTTATTTAAATACAAATTTAATCAAAATAAAATGCAAGGGGGGGGGGGGGGGGTGCAAGGCATGTGGGCTTTGTTGTTGGTCAAGATTGGAAGCCCAAGAAGCCTAGCTTGCTGTGCAAAAGCGCATGAAACAAAGGGAGGAAAAGATCTTCTTGTTTTAAGAAAGTTTTGAATCAAACCTTTATTTCTTAAAAACATGATTATATTTGATTCCTTTTGCTCTTGTTTGACCTAATTGGATTCACTATATATACACAACAAAGCCAGGCCTCATGCTCATGCACAACTTCCTCCACAAACCCTAGAAAAATTCCAAATTTTCTCAAAGGGAGGTGCAACTTGTATCACTCGATCCATCCATCCTTAATCCATTCCAGGTGTTCCATTATCACCCTGAGGTACCCAAGAACTTGTTTCAACCATTACTCAAGCAAAATTGTGCCCAGAATCTCTCCCATCAAGTGTCACCAGTCTGGTATACTTTCGTGAATTCAAATCTTTTGATCATGTAATATAAATGATCATTATTTATACATACATGTGTTCATGCTAATATTTGTGACTGTTTATAACCATTACATGTGAGGTCTAACGTAAGGATGAAGGTTTGCCATTTTTAGGGAAAAGCTTCAGTCAAGCTTCGTTTTCAATGATACAGGGACTTCCTGACAAGACAAACCCCACCATCAGATTCGCAAGGGCCTAATTAGTCTAGTAGGGTTGTTTTTATGTTTGTTTTCATTAAATTTTACAGGTTTGGATTTTTGTCAAATGGAGAAGGTGACCTGAACCACCGTCCAAGGTGGTTTGACCGAACAAGGACTTTGCGTGGCATATTATGACTTTGTGATTGGTTTGTTCAAATATCAGAGCCCCACTTTGGGCGCGCATGTTTTACATTCAATATTTAATACTAGTTTTAATATTTAATCAATTGGTTGTGGTTAGGTTAATGGAAGTATCAATGTCCCAACAATAGAGATTCAGTGGTTCCACACGAAGCGCGCATACCATGCTCTCTATCATCACCACCATCAGATCTAGGCAACTCCAGATCCAACAATCCAGATCTGAGAGCTCATGATCGACCTTAAAGGGGCCAACAACAGTGAACCACACGTTGGTATTAGACTTGCTTGTTTTGGGCCTAACAAATTTTTGAGTCACACCCCCATTCTACTTCATACATCAGACCGAATCATTTTATTTTATTTAATTATTTTATCTATTTAATTGTTTTATGTTTTTGAAACCAATTTTATTTTAATCATAAAATCAAAATATCACAAAAAATAATAAGCTTAGGGTTTCTAATTAAATTTAATTTTTGGTAAATAAATTAATTTAATTATTTTGACCTTATTTTATTAATTAAAACCAATTAGAATTAGGTTAAAATTTCAAATCTTTTTCTCAATAAATACCAAAAATATTTTATTAAACAATTAGATTTTTAGGGTTTCAAACTTTTTCCCTTTTCAATCTTCGCGCACTTATTATTTCTAGAATTATTATTTTTTCAATTATGGTAACTGCTAACGATTTGTAATAGTTTTAAAATATGGTTTATTTACTGTCTTTATCCCTAAGTTTTTATGGTTTGTACCCCCCTTCCCGAAGCGATGTAATAGAGTAGGACGTTTCTTTCTACTTTATTGTTTTATTATTACTGTTAATGCTTAGATTAATAGGATTTTATGGAAAGACATAAGAAAAATCAATAGCTAACCCTAATTGCAAGATAAATGAATTGAATCAAGCACACTTTGCACACTTCACCTCTAGGGTAACCTCTCTCGTTGCCTCAGAAAAACAATGGTCATGTCCCTCGAATGTAGGGATACCATTAGCAAAAACCCTCAATTACAAATCATCATAAAGGTCATAGTCCCTCGATGTCCCTTAAAGTTGCCTACGATATATGATCTTGTCCCTCGTTGTTGCCTATAAATATATGATGACGTCCCTTTAAATTGCTAAAGGTATCCCTACATCTTAACTTCAATGACCATAACGAAGAACCTACACATGTCCCTTGAACATCCAAAGATAAGGATTCCTGCTAACTAATGGTATGGATAACACTATCTAAAGGAGGAGGAAAAATACAAGAAAGACCTTGAGTAGGTAGTTACTGTTAATTGCTTACTAACAACTTAAAACACTTTTCACACCTCACACTTTCAAAAACATTTTAAAAAACGCTTTATCAACACTCTTGAGGACTGATACAAGAGTTATCATAAAGCCAAATTCCTTTCTATTTGGCATTTCAAAACTTTTTCAAAAAAGCACACACACAAAACAAATAAAGTGAGCAAGCGATTAAGAGCCCGTTGATAACTACGGATGAAAAGGGTGCTAACACCTTCCCTTTTCATAACTTACCCCCCGAACTCAAAATATATTAACGGCCTTTCTTGTTCTTTTCACCTTTCCTTATTGATTAAAATAAAAGTCGGTGGTGACTCTTGTTATCCGCAACATTTGCGATAAAATGCAAAATAGTCAAGTCAGTTCTTCCACCTTATTACAGAACTGGCGACTCTGCTGGGGAATAATACATAAAAAGAGGGGTTACCTTAAGAGCTTAGATCACATTTAATTGCTTTAAACTGTTTTCTTTGATTTATTTACATTTGAGGGTTTTGTTTGGGTATTTTCTTGCAAAGATCCTACACTCGGATCGGGGAACACTATTAGGTAAGTAGTAATAAATCATGGAGGTTGTACGGCATAGAACGATATGGATGATATGATAACTATGTCAGTGTGATACTCTGGTTTGTACTAATGTTCCTTGAGTCAGTTAAGGATAACATTACGCTTCCATATAGTGTCATTAAGCACTAACTGACCTTTAGAACTTTAAATTCACTCATCATGACTGTTAGAAAGTAGTGAGATGGTCGGCTTTGGTGTAGACTGAAGCTAGTTGTTACTCGATGCTACACTCATTGATATTGGACTTTCGGGATATTTTGGTTGCAATTCAGATGCTTGTGCTGAAACAATGCCTGAGAGAAAGATCAATGATATGAGATCCCTAGAACCCAGTTACTATTACTAGGACAGGTTGAGCCAACCAAACTTCAAAAGGGTACTCACCTATATACCTCATGCAAGCCTTTAAACCTAAGGTCTTTGTGTGACTTGTTTGTGTTTGCTATTTTGTTTTAAGCATGAACATAACATCATAAACATCATAACATAGCATTTGCACTAACCATTTCAAGGACCTAGGGATTTATCTCTTCTCTGTTTTGTAGGTTATAGCTTCCGCTCGCAGAAATACCATCCGAATCAACTTCGTAAGGATACCTGTCAACTTAGAGAGTTGGTCTCAAGGGTTCTTAAAAGTTCTCAGTTTAACAAAAGACATGGTCACTTTCTCAGTTTGGTTACTTCCGGTTTTGAAGAAGGTATGATGAGCGTTCTATTCTAGTTCTTCAATCCTAAACATTATTTCTTCACTTTCCCCTATTATCAGTTGGTTCCCATGTTGGAGTGCCTATATTGGAGCAAATACCCTTCACTGGTTTAGAACAAGATCCAAATCCAGAAGATGTTGCCACAGCTTTTCAATTGAAACCATCCGGTATTGAATCTAATTGGGAAAGGAGAAGTGAGGTTAAAGGTCTTCTTACAAAATTTCTGATAGAGAGAGCTCAGTTGTTCGTAGACGCCATGAGTTTCCATTCTTTTGAGGATATCTTGGCCCTCCTGATCTATGTTTTGGTATTGTTCCCTAATCCAGACCAACTTATAGATGTGAGTGCCATCAAGATTTTCCTTACTCATAATCCAGTGCCTACATTGTTCGTGGATATTCTGCATTCTCTCCACACCCGTACTATGAAGAAACGAGGTACTATTATGTGTTGCATACCTTTGCTCTATAGGTGGTTTATTTATCACCTTCCTTAATCAGTAATGAAGAATGAGCTAGGCTTAAGATGGTCTCAAAGGTTGATGTCTCTCTATCACTCTGATATCTATTGGGGTTCTCGCTCTCAAGAAGACGTCTCTATCATTGATCACTGCAGAGAATTTCCTAATGTGCCACACATTGGCATTAGGGGAGGCATCACTTATAACCCTTATCTAGATTTACATCAGTTTTGTTACGCATAAAGAGACGGTCCTCATGATATGCTCATCCAGGGTATTATGTTCGACTACGAAAACAATCTCCAAGGTTATCGTCAGAGGTTCATACACGCTTGGGGCATGGTAAAAAAGATTGATAGTAATACTTTGGTGTATAAAAATTCCATCCCTTTGGAACCTTACCTAAAATGGGTACGAACTCGTGCTTAAAATCTTTAGATTCCATATCCCGCCATCCTACCGGTGATCTTAGAGCCTATTGTTCAAGGGGACGAGTCTTGCATTATTCTTCATCCTGATATGCCAACAAAATTTGAAAAGATGCAAAGGTCTTGGATTCAACTCAAGGAAGAAGGAGACACCTATGAGACTCAAATCTATGAAAGTGATAAGAAAGTGTTGGAAATGACAAAGCAGCTTCACGAGGAGTAGAACTTTAATGCCTATGTCAACACAAAGAAGAATCGTCCATGGGAGACTTAAGAGTTTTAGAAATCTTTAATTTGTTTATTTGTAATATTTTGTTTTTCACTTAAACTTACTAATATAAATCTTTGTTTCCTTTTGATTAAAGATTTTAACTCTTGTGAGGTCCTTGAAAACATTGCATAAACATATCATGCATATAATTGTGTAGCGGTATAAATGTTTAAGACTAAGCCATTGGATTGACTAGACTTATACAGATCAAAATAAAAAATCACCACCACGCTTTATTGTTTCCAAAGGAATGAGAAAAGAGCGAATAACCCAAAAAGAGGGGGAAAGATTCAAGGTAAGGGGGTTGGTTATGCAAAGGGAAGGTATTAGAACCTAAAAATCTACGGTACTCCGCATGAACCTCTTTGTAAAATCTGTATATTTTGGCTATAAAATATGGTATGTAAAAATACTTGGTGGAGGTGAGAAAAGAAATAAATTTTTTATGATTTTTGCACCCACCACAATTGCGAACCTTTAGTGCTTACGTACCACCTTTCGTGCAATAGGGGATCAGGGTAAACGTAGTTCCTATTTAAAAAATTTAAAACACAAGTGTGTTGGTTAATTTTATGAGATGAGAAATTATTGTCATTGTCCGTGTGGAAAACATACTTACTACCCACAATCATGAGAAATGAGAATTTGCATCATCTCAAAGTGGAGGATATGGCTTGGATCTTAAAATCAACAATGCCTCACTCAACACCCAAGTGGAAAATATCTCCCTTTACTACATCTTGTAGAAGTATAGTTGTTTGCATCACTACAAGGATTGACAAGAAGCCAATCTTTTGAGAAAAGTTTTTTAAAGTAAAAAAGCCAAGGTGGCAAAATGGATTGAAATGAGATTGATTGACTTTTAGTCTTCTCACAAAAATGTCAAGATATTATTATGATGATTGAATTTTGTTTATGAAAATGTTTTGAAAATGCATGGACATAAGTCCAAGTTTATTATGAAAGTGGTTCAAGTTTAAAGACAAGAAGAGTTTTCAAAAGGAGGGAGAAGATTTTTGAAATTAAAGAAGATGGGAGGAGAAGAAGAGACTATCCTAAAGCATAAGGTAAAAGCTAGGGATAAGAACCATCTAACCAACAAGAAGCCAATACTTGACACTATGAGTCAATGATAGAATTCCAATTCTTTGGATTGAAACCAAGCAAGCAAAGATACTAAACCTCTTGGGAGAACCAAACTTCAAATGTATTAAGTCTTCACAAAAATTGGGCAGAGTAACGGCTGTATACAGCTGAATTCCATATTACAAACAAAGTATGTAATCACAATAACATGCACACAAAACAAACAAACAACTCAATGTCTTTAGGTAAACCTCAAGAACTCCAGACAAAATATCAATTAAGGTCACATGGGGTCCAACATAGGCCAAGGTTTCTAATCCTAAGTCTAAGTAGTCCAATACTCCATAATGCCAAGGATAGTAACCAAATAGTCCAAGTATCATTAAATTTTTTTATGGTTCATGTTGATTATTAGGTATCTTAAAAAAGAAAGGAAAAGCTCAAATAAGAAAAAATAAAAATGACAAGAATATAAAGGGGCTCAAGTGAGCAAAGATGAAAAATAGCATGAAATGTAATGCTTAAAGTAAATGGTGCATAAAAAGCATAGAATAAAAACACAAAATAAAGTCAATTATTAGTAATTAGTGGTTAGTTGGATGACCATCTTGAAACTTGCATTTGGAACTCATTAGAAGATTCGTAGAACCAAAGCCTCCACAAAATAAGTTGCATTTGATTTTTGTCAAGTATATCATCCATTTTGGAATCCTAAAAAAAAGTATCATTTAATGATCAACGATGTTTAAGTGATCCGCGTTGACCAAAAGTGATGTAGATCCATTAGAGGATTGGTAGAACCAAAGCCTCCACACAATGAATCTCAAGGTTATTGGATCAAAGAGATCAAATTAACATACTTGGGCTTGCAAACATAGGTTTGGGCCACGAATGATCATTTATTCGAATCGAGACAAAATTTAGCGCTATGTTAAGCAATCGTAAGTGGACTTATATTGAAGTCGCAACTATTTTGAGGCCGATTAATAGCAATCTATGCACCATTTGTTTTGAGATATGATATAGAGATCATGCTCCAATAACACTCAGTGCAATAAGACAGAGATAAGATGAAGAGGGATGGGAAAGAATATACAAACCACATTTGTATTAAAATTTAATCAAACTATTATTAAAATCATTTATCTATTTTTATGTAGTTAGACTCAACACCATGGATTCAATGATGTTAATAAAGTTCATGATCAAAAATTTAACCCAAGATTAGCCAGAAAATAATCACAATATAATATTATATTTAATATATGCATTAAGAAAAGGTTTTAAAATGTTTAAAAATAGAGATAAAAGAGAAAATATCAACTATGTTCAAATTAATTAAGAAAAAATAAGTAAGGCTATAAAAAAATCAGAAATGGACTCAAATATTTTTATAAAATTTTTGGTAATTTTTTAAAGTCAGAAACTACTTTTAAAATTAAAAGAAATGAGTAAAATAAACCAAAAATGATAAAAAATAACAAAGTCAGAAATAAAAAATAAATGAGGTCACCAATATTTGTCACAATATCATTGGATCATTCCAAATTTTTTTCAGAATATAAAAATGAATAAAAGTATTTTTAAGCATTTAAAACAATTCAAATAAAGTGAAAATTTACAAAAAATAGCAAAACATAAAATAAAATTGCAAAAAAATAAAAATCAAAAAGAGAAAAATCAAAAATATTTTTCATGATATTTTCAGATTTTTTGGACTAATGAATTTTCTATGATTTTTTTAAATTTAAATCAATTAAAATAAAAAATCAGAAAATAAAATACTAAACCAAAAAAATACGGGCCATCTGATCATTGTCAAAACGCGTTAGTAAACAGATCAAGTGAACCTGGCGCACTGTGTATGTTATGGACTTTAGTGAATAAAGCACATGATTCAATATAAAATTAGAAATTAAAAAAAACAAATGACGCTATTTTATTGGTTGAAGGATGACACGTTGGTTATCTTCAACCTCCAACCAGTCTCAAAACCAGGTCACTCAAACTGTAAAATTAGAGCACGAGACCTATGCCATTTGCTTCATCTCACCAAGACGAAGACAACCACACCTTTGCGAAAAATTTATATAAACTGTAGCTCAAGCAATTTGGAAGAGAAGTTGTAAAAAGGGATTTGAAATTTCATGGTCAAAACGTGTTTCCAGTTAGAAGAAAGTGTTACAACTAGAACCAGGGCAATGAGAGCTTCACAATGATATCAATGTTTGAGAGAATTGGTGAAGGAATCTACCTATTGATGTTAAGTTGTAGAGCTCTGAAACTGGACTTCTATGGATTAATATAGGTCACAATTCTTTAAGGTAATTGTATGGTTAGCTTCAGGGAAGATCAAAGAAGGTGAATTGATAGAAAAAATGGATTGAAAAAGGCTTGAACACTGATTTTGAAGTTGTAGAAAAGTGAGTTATGAAATGAGTTTGGCAGGGTGATTTTGGCTGTTCAAGCTTGAGGAAATGAATGGGGGATGGCCCTCTATTTATAGGAGAATGAATGGGATCCTTAAGCGTGTGAAATGATGAAGTTTGGAGGGAAATCGTGGGGGGTATGCAGCATGAACAAAGTGTGACTTGTTTACCATCCAAACTCAGCCAAATCCAACGTTTCATGATGCTAAACACCATTGGAAAGTTGCTAAACATTATTAGAAGCAAAAATGCGTGGAAAACTTGTGATTAGAAGCCAAAACAAAGATTACAAAATCTGACTTGTGATGAAACTTCAGTTTCAAGATACCAATTTCAAAATAATGGTATTTTCAATTCAAGGGGTCTTAGGACATGATTCTTGATGCTTTAGAAAGACGAGACTACAAGATTTGCAATGGGAAAAGAATGGAATCAAATGGATGTTTGAGCTGAAAGTTGTAATGAGTCAAAGTTGGGAAAAAGAAGTTGACTTTCTATACTTCGAAATATTTCATGTTTTTCTTCAAAAGTGACCTATAATGTTTTGCATCCAAACATGACCTTCCTCTTCGAATTTGCTCTTGACCAAAAAATATGGTATGAAATAGACCTCTTGAATGACATTTTGAAACTTGAACCATTCAAAATCTCCAAAAATTGAGAGAGTTATGAATTCTTGATGTTGGCAAAAAATCATGGAATGACCTATAATCTTTTGTATCCTTAGGGCATCTTCCATCCATTTTCTCACTTTTCACATAAAAGAAGGAATAAAGTTCACATCCTCAAGATCACTGTGGAAAAAAAGTGGGCTCAAGGTGATACAAATTGACCAAGTTATGATCATTTGAAGTCACATGAAGAGATTTGAGGGTTCATCTAGAGGACTTGTAATCTTTCTTCATCATCAAGTTTCTTCCACATGAAAACACCTTGAAACTTTTGAACTGATTTGTTAATAACCCTTTGAAGAGAAGGATGTTTTTGGAATAACTCAAAAATACCAAAATATGAGCAAGACATACTTCTTTGAAGTTTAAAACCCTAGCTCCTAGATCAAGAAAATTCTTTGAGGAACTTTAACAATTTTAAACAACCTTCTTGTACCAACACTTTTGCTTTGTAGATAGAAGTTGTTGAGGATGATAATGAGAACTCATAGCAACCAAAAACACTTCCATATCTTGAGAATTGAGAGAAATATGCACTTGTGACCAATGGGAACAAGGCCTTGTCCAACCATGACAACTTCTTCAATCAATCCCTTGTACTTGTGAATCAATCTTGATAACTTTGAAATGTGGGGACCCAAAATAAGCCTTGCCATGCCATCTCTTCCAAAACAACTTCAATGGTGAGGTTTGAATTCCTTAAGCTTTATTGACTAGGGCCTGGAAATAGACTCATAAATGCACGAATCAACTTGCTAAACCATATTTCCTTTACCTACATTATTAACAAGTAAGACACACCAACATTGAATTTTATTAATTAAAAATAAATTCAAAACAAAACATGCATGATTAAAAAAGAATAAACAAGTCAAGGTGCTTGGTGATTCCTCAAAGAGCAAAGCTAAAGATAGGGAGGAGAACCAAAAGCCCTAATGTGATTTTGTTGTGATTGAATCAATATGGTATAATGAAGGGATCTTAGGGGCAAAAATTGGGGTACTACAGCTGCCCTTATTTAAGTTTCTACTATCCAGAGATACGAAGGTTAAAAATATTCGCGTCGACATGATCGAAGATACTTAAATATAAAACAAACCTTATTTTTGGCCCTAAGATGCCATGCAATGCTTATGAGTATGAATGCATATGAACAAATTCAAAGGGACGCAAAACACCACTGGGGATGTAGAAAAGGAAATAAGGATCAAAATAGAAACCCGACCATGAAAATAAATCACTAGTGAATCAAAAAGACCTGACTCATATAGGATGGTAAAAGGTCAAAGGATACACTAACTTTCACTATTGGTGAACTACCAACTATCACTGAAGGTAGAAAGAGAAAAGAATAACAACACTGACGTTCACTGACGGTGGGCTACCAACGTTCATTGAAGGTAGAGAGACAAAACATCAACGTTCACTGACGATGAACTACCAATTTTCACTGAAGGAAGAGAGAAAAGAAATATCATAGCACCGACGTTCACTGACGGTGAACTACCAACGTTCACTGAGGGTAGCAAAAAGATAATAATCACCAACTTTCACTGATGGTGAACTACCAACTTTCACTGAAGGTAGAGAGAAAAGAAATATCATAGCACTGACATTCACTAGCGGTGAACTACCAACGTTCACTGAGGGTAGCAAAAAGTTGACAATCACCAACTTTCATTGATGGTGAACTACGAACTTTCACTGAAGGTAGAGAGAAAAGAAATATCATAGCATCAACATTAACTGACGATAAACTACCAACGTTCACTGAAGGCAGCAAAAAGGTAACAGTCACCAACTTTCACTGATGGTGAACTACCAACTTTCACTGAAGGGAGAGAGAAAAGAAATATCATACCACCGACGTTCATTGACGGTGAACTACCAACATTCACTGAATGCAACAAAAATATAACAATCACCAACTTTCATTGATGGTGAACTACCAACTTTCACTGAAGGTAGAGAGAAAAGAAATATCACAGCAGCGATGTTCACTAACGGTGAACTACCAACGTTCACTGAGGGTAGCAAAAAGATAACAATCACCAACTTTCACTGATGGTGAACTACCAACTTTCACTGATGGTAGAGAGAAAAGAAATATCATAACACTGACGTTCACTGATGGTGAACTACCAATGTTCACTGAGGGTAGAAAAAAGATAACAATCACCAACTTTCACTGATGGTGAACTACCAACTTTCACTGAAGGTAGAGAGAAAAGAAATATCATAGCACCGACGTTCACTGACTGTGAACTACCAACGTTCACTGAGGGTAGAAAAAAGATAACAATCACCAACTTTCACTGATAGTGAACTACCAACTTTCACTGAAGGTAGAGAGAAAAGAAATATCATAGTACTAACGTTCACTGATGGTGAACTACCAACGTTCATTGAGGGTAGCAAAAAGATAACAATCACCAACTTTCACTGATGGTGAACTACAAACTTTCACTGAAGGTAGAGAGAAAAGAAATATCATAGCCCCGACTTTCACTGACGATGAAATACCAACATTCACTAAAGGCAGCAAATAGATAACAATCACCAACTTTCACTGATGGTGAACTACCAACTTTCATTGAAGGTAGAGAGAAACGAAATATCATAGCACTGGCGTTCACTGACAGTGAACTACCAACGTTCACTAAAGGTAGCAAAAAGATAACAAGTTTCCCCAAAATTTCGGCGTTTCGCCTAGAACGGTTCTCAACTTCTTCTTTAACCAAGGAACTCTTCCTGGAAAGGGTAATATATAATATGTCTCAAATAAAGAGACTACCACTTGTTGTTATAGGAAGGATTGTAAAATAAATTTCTGGGGAAAATGTCATGACTTCCTGGGGAATGAATCAAGACTTCATGGGGAATGAATCATGACTTCCTAGGGAGATGCCAACATTTTCTTGATGAGGAGATAAAAGTCTTCTCATGCCAAAATAAATGCACATTCTCAAACCAAGGCTCGAAACATGCAGAAAATCCAAAGTAATGACATCAATTGGAAATAAAGATTCAAACCAGAAATAAACTAGAGTAAAACATTCAACCAAAATACATCCCTTGAGAAATAAACTCAAGAGGGAAACCCAATCTATCCAGACAAATAGCTTTACAAGAAGGCTAAAGCAAAAATATTCCACGAGGGATAACTCCGTGGGGAAATTGAAAGAATATACACTTTCTGCTTAAGGTCGACACTCTATAAGAGAGAGAAGAACACAAATATGCAAAACAGGGTAATATGTCAACAAGATGTTTAACGAATGTGAATGACCAATTATTTGCTAAATTTAACTATGCATGATGTATGTATGAATGTATGAGTGTTATCATGTATATGCTGACAAAACAGACATATAACACTGGGAATAACTAGGAAAAAACCAACTCGAGCATAATCAACACTCGGCTAAATCACATAAAAGATGACCGTTCCATAAGAAAATAAGCACCAAACGAGGAAACAAAGTCCTATTCCGCGGCTTAACTTCACTGGGAAGGAACATAATCCGGAAGTAAACAAATCATAGCGACAAAACAATACAGATACAGGGATATAACATCCTTCTCTAGGCTTCACCAAGGAATAGTACTCAGACTTCAATGGAGAAACAAATGTTTTCACGGTCCTCACTTTTACTGGGTATTACAGTACTGATTTCAAATAAGGCAGATGGAGACCATGTCGTTAAAACATCAACTGAGGATCTCATGCTGACTTCATTGGGGAAACATCATACAGACTTCACTAGAGGAGATAGTGCCTCATCATCGAGACATCAACTTGGGGACCTCATGCTGACTTCATTGGGGAGGCCAACACCACATCGAAGAGGGGAAAACAAGATACATTCTTCAACATTGAGAGTAAGTATTGCACCAACTTCTCTGCGGAAAAAGTATGAAACCTCATGGGGATAAAAACTTGGGGAGTTAAGAAGTCAAACATCACAGCAAAAAGTCAAAGTTATGGGGATTTTAAATCAATTCAACACTTCTTAACCAATTGGCGGGTGAAAACCCAAAAAGTTTATAACCAATTCAACACTTAAATGAAACATTGTCATAGCCTGACTATCGAGCAATCAAACAAAATGCAAGTACTACTAAAAGGAGATGCTTCGTAAATGAGTCCAACTTAACATGCACGGGGAGAAAAGACTTCTATCAAATAGCGAAGCCTTCATTAGGGGATCTTGGATTGGGTCTTCATATCAGGCAAACTTATTGCAACAAAAGATGCCCTGGGATAGCCTTCCTGGCGAATCAAGAAGTCAACATTATAGAAAGAGGTCAAAATCCTGGGAATTTTAAATCAAACCCAACACTTGGCGGGTGAACACCCAAAGGGTTGACACCTTTCTCAACACTTCTTAGAAAATATATTGCCCTGGTCTAATTTCCTGGGAAATAAATACCAACAATAATGCCAATACTTCCAAAAAAAGAGACATTTTGCAAATAGTTCCATCTCAACACACCAAGGGATCAAGACCTTTCGTAATATGAGGGAAGACTTTGCTGGGGAATCTGGGATAGAGGCTTGAAACCGTATAAACCCAAAATAAAAAAAGAACCATGACTTGACTGGGGACACTGGGGTCACAAACCTGATACCACGCCTTATATCAATTGGTATCGTCTTAAATATACAAAAAGCACACGCATATTAGCGAAAACAACTTGAGAAAACCTTCCCGGGGGAAACAAAACTTCCCAAAATTACTGGAGCTCGTCCATTCTTGAGATCACCACTTTTGTTTTCCTCTTGATTCAAAAAATCTAAAGTAAAAGTAATTTGTAAATTATTTTTTGAAAAATAATTTTGTTATTTAATCTTTTTTCTTTGAAAATTATTATCAATAATAAATAGAGTCTTTGTAAGTTAAATAAAAATAAGAAATACAAAGAATTGGGTAAAAGCTCAAATTTTATTGATAGAATGGTAGTCTGCGAATGGCAAGACTCCACGGATAATTACAAAGTTCAGAAAATGGTAATATATAATGGAAATGATACATTGAGATACAATGACCACTATTCTTTCTAACAACTTTGAAATTCTGAGCAGCAACTTCCGTTGAAATATGGTGAGGATCCAAGATTATTGTTGCTTCAATGATCAAGTCTTGTCTGATGTAGTTACTTGCCAAGAAAGTCCCTAACTCTTGCCAAAGCTTCCCTTGCGAGTTTTCAACTTAGCGGGAAATTTTATTCTGTTTATGTCTCTAATTTTTGCTTAGACCGCCCTTTCGGGTTTTCGGCCTACCGAGACGCTCCTTTTTGCCTAAGCCTCTCTTTCGGGTTTTCAACTTAGCCAGCCGTTCTTTTATTTCTTTAGGCGAAGTATTTCTTGACTGCATCAGTATTCATGGGACGTGGGAACTCCTCGCCATCCATAGTTTCAATAATTAATGCACCGCCAAAGAAGACTTTCTTGACAACATATGGGCCTTCAAAATTGGGAGTCTACTTGCCCCTATAGTCAGCGTTAAAAGACATGATCTTCTTGAGCACGAGGCCGCCTTCTCTGAATTCACGAGATTTGACCTTATTATCAAAAGCTTTCTTCATTCTCTTCTGATATAACGGCCCATGACACAAATCCGTCATTCTCATCTCTTCGATCAAATTCAATTGGTCAAACATGTTTTGGACCCATTCAGCCTATGAAAACTTGGTTTCCATTATCACACGTAAAGAGGGAATCTCAACCTCGATTGGGATAACTGCTTCCATTCCATACACGAGGGAGAACGAGGTTGCTCCTGTTGAAGTGTGGACATATGTCCGATATCCATGTAAAGCAAAATGGAGCATTTCATGCCAATCTTTATAACTAACAACCATCTTCTGGATGATCTTCTTGATATTCTTATTAGCAGCTTCAACAACCCCATTCATCTTTGGCCTGTACGGAGATGAATTGTGAAGGACAATCTTGAATTCTTCACAAAGTTCTGTCATCATCTTGTTGTTCAGATTCGAGCCATTGTCGGTGATAATTCTGCTCGGCACACCATACCGACATATGAGATTATTCTTAATGAAGCGCACTACCACCTTCTTAGTAACATTAGCATATGAAGAAACTTCCACCCATTTGGTGAAGTAATCAATTTCTACCAAGATAAAACCGTGTCCATTCGAAGCTTTGTGTTCTATCATTCCAATCATGTCAATACCCTACATAGAGAAAGGCCACAGGGAAGAAATATCATTGAGAAGTGACGGAGGCACATGAATCTTGTCCACATAAATCTGGAATTTATGGAACTTCTTTGAATATTTGTAACGGTCAGATTCCATCGTCAGCCAATAGTAACCTGCCCTTAGCATTTTTTTAGCCATCTAATGTCCATTGGCATGAGTGCCAAATGATCCTTCATAAATCTCATGCATTAACATGTCTACTTCGTGTCTGCCCACGCATCTGAGCAAGACCATGTCATAATTTCTCTTGTACAACACATTTTCACTGAGGAAAAAGCTGCCAACCAATCTTCTCAATGTCTTTCTATCTTTATTCGATGCACCAATCGGGTATTCCCGAGTCTGGAGAAAATGCTTGATATCATAATACCAAGGTTTCTCATCTTCTACCTCTTCTATTGTAAACACATGAGCGGGCTTATCCAGTCGCCGAACTATAATTTGAGGTATATCATGTTAGAACAATGTTTGAATCTACTACCCTATATTTGAGTTTTGATGATAACAAAGTGAAAAGATATAGTATTTATATGTTTCATGTTTGAACTATATGCTGCCTAAAATTACTATGCTCTGACTTGCAGATACGCTGATTAAAATAAGCAAGATCACTTCTTCAGCATCAGAATTTGACTTCATACACCAGCATCAGAAGTTGCTGAATCAGAACGTCAAGATCAGATGATCAACTCACGTACATGCTGAAGCTTGATGAACAGAACTGCGTGTAAACACTCTGATACAGAAACACAATAGTTCATCAGCAGCGAAGCAGAATCAGAATGAGCCAAGCCAGAACGTGCATTGAAGAAGCAACGGTACTGTGCATTGAACGCTAATTAATTCCAACGGCATCATTCTAGACAAGATCTGCTCAAAAAGGAAAGCTTGTTATTAGCATTGAATCAAGAATATTGCATTCAACGTTCATCTTCTCAAGTGCTATATAAACAAGGCTTCGAAGATTATAATGGCTAATGCTCTCAAAATCTCTACACGCACAAAGCTGAACCATAATCTTCATCTACCAGTTTTGCTAAACCAACAAACTCTGATACTCCATTACAGTTTAGCAATCTAGTTTCTAAGCTTAATTTGTGTATACATCACAGTTGTGATAAAGTTTTGTAGAAAACATTTACACACATTGTTTTATACCTTTGTAAGAAAGTGTTGCCTTGACAAACCGGATTGTGGTTTGAATCAAGAAGGCTTTAGCAGTTGTTAAAGCAGTCTGTAATATTCAGTTGAATATAGTGAATTAAGACCTCGTTGGAGAGAGGCGAAATCACCTTGACGGGTGGACTGGAGTAGTTTGAGATCAAACGAACCAGGATAAAAATATCTTGTCAATTGCTTTAAGATTTCAGTCTTACAATTCAACCCCCCCTTCTTGTGTTTTTCACCCCTTCAATTGGCATCAGAGCGCCTGGTTCTGAGCTAAAACACCTAACCGTGTCAGTACAAGATCCAGCGTCAGAAAAACACAATGGCAGGAAACAACTCTCATTTCAGCAATGACAACAATGAGGACAGAGACAGATTCAGCGGCAAACCTCCAGTCTTTGATGGAGAAAACTTTGATTACTGGAAAGACAGAATTGAAAGCTTCTTTCTAGCACATGATGCTGATCTGTGGGATATGGTGACAGATGGATACACGCACCCTGTGAATGCAACTGGTCAGAAGATTGATAGAAAATCAATGTCTGATCAACAAAAGCGTGATTTCAAGAATCACCATAAGGCCAGAACCATCCTCCTCAGTGCCATCTCCTATACTGAGTATGAAAAGATCTCCAACAGAGACACAGCTAAGAACATCTTTGATTCTCTCAGAATGACGCATGAGGGCAACGTTCAAGTCAAAGAAACAAAAGCTCTGGCGCTCATTCAGAAGTATGAGGCGTTCAAAATGGAAGAATCTGAATCCATTGAAACTATGTTCTCTAGATTCCAGATTCTGGTAGCTGGTCTCAAAGTTCTGGACAAAGGATACTCTACTGCTGACCATGTCAAGAAGATAATCAGAAGTTTACCCAAGCAGTGGAGGCCTATGGTTACTGCTCTGAAGCTAGCGAAAGATCTCAACAAAATCACTCTGGAGGAACTTATAAGCTCCCTCAGAAGTCATGAGATAGAGCTAGAAGCTGATGAGCCTCAGAAGCAAGGTAAGCCTTTAGCATTAAAATCTAACAGAAAATCTGAGTCTAAAGTTTTGCAGGCAGTTGAAGAAACATCTGATGGATCCTCATCAGAAGAAGACGAACTTTCCCTTCTCTCCAGAAGAGTAAATCAACTGTGGAAGCAAAGACAAAGGAAGTCCAGGAATCCCAGAAGATCTGATCAGAACGAGTCTTCTTCCAGATACAGAAGGACAGACTCTTCCTCTGGATACAGAAGATCTGAAGGCTCCTCCAGTAGCAAGAAGCCAAACACCAAAGACATCATCTTCTACGAGTGCAATGAGCAAGGGCACTACAAGAGTGACTGCCCAAAGCTTCAGAGGGAAAAGCCCAAAAAGAAGTTTGGAAGAGAGAAGAAGAAAAGTCTCATGGCCACATGGGATGACTCTGACTCGTCTGAAGCTGACTCAGAATCAGATGATGAAAGGGCAAACATAGCGCTCATGGCTAACATTCCAGATGATACTGAAGCTTCTGAATCAGACTCAGAATCAGACACAGAAGAGGTATTTCCTAACTTCGCTGTTAACTTTACAAAGGCTGAACTTGCTGAAAGCCTTAATGAGATTCTGGAACGTTATCAGCAGATTAGAGCTAAATTCAGAGACCTGAAAAGGAATCTTGAATCTGACTCTAATAAGTCTGAGAGTCTCAAATTGGAAAACTCTGAGCTGAGAGATAAAATTTCAAAATTAGAAAACTCTTTACAAAACTCTCAGAAGGAACCAATTTCTGAAACTCCCAGCAACGCTGATGAGATCATCAAGGAGTATGATCATAGTTTCCAGAAGTTCTTAGCTAAAAGCATAGATAGAAGCAGAATGGCTTCAATAATCTATGGAGTTAGCAGAAACGGCAGGAAAGGAATAGGATACCAAGGTAAGGTTCCTACACCTAAGAATGTCATGGATTTAACCATTAAACACACTCCTCTAAATTCACACTTTGTGTATGGTCACACACACGACATCAAATATACTAGCAGTAAGCACTCTGTGAAACCAAAATTCAACCAGAGTTTTGGTAAAACTAACAAGTCAGGACCCAAGAAAATCTGGGTACCTAAGGATAAAATAATACATGTTGCAGATATCTTTAGCAGCAAGTCAGAAACACCAGTCATGGTACCTGGACTCTGGCTGCTCACGACACATGACGGGAAGAAGGCATATGTTCCAAAGCCTGGAACTTAAGCCTGGAGGCCACGTTGGCTTTGGAGGCAATCAGAGGGGAAAGATAATTGGCTCTGGAACTGTAGGTAATGGAAATCTTCCCTCTATTAATAATGTTCTGCTAGTTGATGGATTGATGCATAATCTGTTATCCATAAGTCAATTAAGTGATAACGGTTATGATATAATCTTTAATCAAAAATCATGTAAAGCTTTTAGTCAGAAAGATGGGACTATCCTGTTTAATGGAAAGAGGAAAAACAACATTTACAAAATCAAACTTTCTGAACTAAAGAGTCAGAACGTAAAATGTCTTCTGTCTGTTAACAATGAGCAGTGGATCTGGCACAGAAGATTGGGGCATGTTAGTATGAGAAGAATATCTCAGATTAACAAACTCAATCTGGTCAGAGGACTTCCAAATTTGAAGTTCAATTCAGATGCTCTGTGTGAAGCATGTCAGAAAGGCAAATTTGCAAAACCTTCTTTTAAATCCAAAAATGTTGTTTCTACCTCTAAGCCATTAGAACTTCTGCACATTGACCTATTTGGACCAGTTAAAACTGCTTCAGTCAGTGGTAAGAAGTATGGGTTAGTAATCGTAGATGACTATAACAGATGGACATGGGTAAAGTTCTTAAGACACAAGGACGAGTCACACTCTGTGTTTGTTACCTTCTGAAACCAAGTTCAGAATGAAAAAGATCTTAGAATCGTTAAAGTCAAAAGTGATCATGGTGGAGAATTTGAAAATAAAGATTTTGAGTCATTCTTTAATGACAAAGGCATTTTGCATGATTTCTCTTGTCCTAGAACTCCCCAACAAAATGGAGTTGTAGAACGAAAGAACAGAACATTGCAAGAAATGGCCAGAACCATGATCAATGAGACAAACGTTGCTAAGACTTTCTGGGCAGAGGCAATAAACACAGCGTGCTACATTCAGAATAGAATCTCAATAAGACCTATTCTGGAAAAGACTCCATATGAATTGTGGAAGAACAGAAAGCCCAACATTTCATATTTTCATCCATTTGGATGTACTTGCTTTATGTTGAATACGAAGAATTATTTGAACAAGTTTGATTCTAAGGCACAGAAATGTATTATGTTAGGATACTCTGAACGCTCAAGAGGGTACAGAGTATACAATACAGAAACACAGATTGTGGAAGAATCAATCAGTGTTCGTTTTGATGACAAGCTTGACTCTGAAAAGTCAAAGCAGAATGAAAATCTTGTAGGTATAGAAATTGAATTTGCAGGTTCTGAAGACAAGTCATCAGAAGCTCTCAACACAGACATTCCTTCAACGTCTGAAAGGAGCAATGCTAGAAATCCTACAACAGCTGCTGATCAACCTCAGAAGAGATTGCCCAGAAGCAGTTTGGATCACCCAGAAGAGACTATCCTAGGAAGAAAGGAAGATCCAATCAGAACAAGAGCAAGCTTCAGAAACTCTGAAGAAACTCTTATGGGACTTGTGTCTCTGATTGAACCTTCTTCTATTGATGAAGCACTTCTGGATAATGACTGGATTCTGGCAATGCAAGAAGAGCTGAATCAATTCACCAGAAACGACGTATGGGATCTCGTTCCCAGACCAAAAGGATTCAACGTCATTGGAACAAGATGGGTGTTCAGAAACAAGCTAAATGAACAAGGTGAAGTCATCAGAAACAAGGCACGACTGGTTGCACAAGGTTATAGTCAGCAAGAGGGGATAGACTATACAGAAACCTTTGCCCCAGTCGCCAGGTTAGAATCTATCAGACTTTTAATTTCATTTGCTGTTAATAGAGGCATCACTCTGTTTCAGATGGATGTCAAAAGTGCATTCTTAAATGGTTATATAGAAGAAGAAGTCTATGTTCACCAACCCCCAGGTTTTGAAAATACAAAATATCCAGAACATGTTTTCAAACTGAAAAAGTCACTGTATGGTCTAAAACAAGCTCCCAGAGCTTGGTATGAAAGGCTAAGTAACTTTCTGCTTGAAAATGAATTCACCAGAGGGAAAGTGGACACTACTCTATTCTGTAAAACAGTTAAGAGTGACATTTTAGTCTGTCAAATTTATGTTGATGATATTATTTTTGGTTCTACTAATCCTTCTCTTGGAAGAAAATTTGCTAAGTGTATGCAGGCAGAATTTGAGATGAGCCTCATGGGGGAACTGAAATTCTTTCTAGGAATTTAGATCAATCAAACTCCAGAGGGAACTTACATTCATCAGAGCAAATACATCAGAGATCTTCTGAAGAAATTTGACCTCTCAGAATGTAAGCCATCAAAGATTCCAATGCATCCCACGTGCATTCTGGAAAGAGAAGAGGTAAGCAAAAGTGTAGAACAGAAAGTCTACAGAGGTATGATTGGTTCTCTCCTTTATCTGACAGCTTCAAGACCTGATATCTTATTCAGCGTATGTATTTGTGCTAGATTCCAATCAGATCCTAGAGAATCTCACTTAATAGCTGTTAAGCGAATTTTCAAGTATCTGAAAGGTACTACTAATCTGGGTTTGTTTTATAGAAAATCTAGTGATTACAGCTTAGTAGGATACTGTGATGCTGATTTTGCTGGAGACAGAGTGGAACGTAAAAGTACTTCTGGAAGCTGCCAGTTTCTGGGAGAAAATCTAATCTCGTGGTCCAGCAAAAGGCAATCAACAATTGCTCTGTCAACAGCAGAAGCTGAGTACATAGCAGCAGCAGGATGTAGCACACAAATGCTCTGGATGAAAAGTCAGCTTGAAGACTTCCAGATTTTTGAGAGTAACATTCCTATTCTTTGTGATAATACTTCTGCTATTTGCTTAAGTAAGAATCCTATTTTACATTCTAGAGCTAAGCATATAGAAATTAAGCATCATTTCATTAGGGACTATATTCAGAAAGGTATTTTAAACTTAAAATTTATAGATACAGACCATCAATGGGCTGATATCTTTACTAAACCCCTTTCAGAAGATAGGTTCAATTTCATTCTGAAACATCTCAGCATGAAAGTATGCCCAGAATGAAAATGTTTTAATTCCATATATTTATCTTCAGAATGTAATTATATTACTGTGAACTTCTGATCAATCCTCTTTCAGAAAGATAGAACATGCAGATTGTATCAGATGCAAGTCTAAAGATCTGAGAGTCTAATCTCAAAGACAGACGTGCTAATCACTACATCAAACAAGTGTCATCCAATCATCAGCAAATCCCTGAAGCAGAACGCGTGCACGCTTCTGAGAAGGCAAAGCGCTGATTGGGTGCATTGAGACACATGTCTGGTAACCGTTTTTAAGTATCTTTCTCAAATCCCCCAAAATCAGCAAGCATTTAATGAAAAGTAATCACGCTTGTTAAATGGCAATCATTATTTTTTCTCTCTCTTAAAAACGTTTAATTTTTCAAAATAATTTTTGAAAACTCTATTTAAGCACATTAATCCTTCATTTTTATTCTTTACGCTTTCTCATAATCATTCAAGTATTTTCTGCATATTTCTGAGTTTATCTCCTACAAACCTTTTTCTCTCAAATCATTCTCAAAGCACGAATGGATGTGCAGGACAGCAAGATTGACACTGTGGTCAACATGGTCCAGAAGCAGAATGAAACTTCTGAAAAGATTCAAGCAATGCTGGAGAGCCTGTTCTCACGCATGCCCCCTCAACCTTAAATCTTTTCTCATGCATCACCTTTTTTTTATGTTTTCTTCATTTTCTGATGTACTGTTTTGATTATGTTTTTGTAATATTTTCTTCCTCTGATTCTGAACTATTTTAATATGATTAGTTTTTCTGATCAAATTGTTTTAGCACATCACCAACACTTTTTGATTGCTGACAAAAAGGGGGAGAACAAGAATGATATTTAAAATCAATAACGGCTAACTAGACAGAAATTCTCAAACATTCTAACTCTATTACTTGAAATGTTTTTCTGTTTTGTTTTAAGTCTACAGGCACAAGGAAGCTCTTGAACACTATGAAGACTAGAAGCTCTGATCAAAATGTAGAAGCTCTGATCAATGTTGCTCTGATCAAATATGAAGTTCTGATCGTCTTAACACTCTGATCCAAAGCAAAGCTCTGACAAGAAAAGCTCTGAAGCTCTGCTCTCTGATAAGTCAAGACTCTGATAATCTGATGTTCAACGAAAGAAAAAGATCTGATCCTGAAGTACACGTATCAAAGGGAAGTAATCAACTCAGGGGGAGTATTTCTTAACTCTGATTTCTCCTTACTTCTTAACTCTGAAACATTTCCCAGACACCTTTTCACGTTATTTTTCATTTAAAATATCTAGTTTTTGTCATCATCAAAAAGGGGGAGATTGTTAGAACAATGTTTGAATCTACTACCCTATATTTGAGTTTTGATGATAACAAAGTGAAAAGATATAGTATTTATATGTTTCATGTTTGAACTATATGCTGCCTAAAATTACTATGCTCTGACTTGCAGATACGCTGATTAAAATAAGCAAGATCACTTCTTCAGCATCAGAATTTGACTTCATACACCAGCATCAGAAGTTGCTGAATCAGAACGTCAAGATCAGATGATCAACTCACGTACATGCTGAAGCTTGATGAACAGAACTGCGTGTAAACACTCTGATACAGAAACACAATAGTTCATCAGCAGCGAAGCAGAATCAGAATGAGCCAAGCCAGAACGTGCATTGAAGAAGCAACGGTACTGTGCATTGAACGCTAATTAATTCCAACGGCATCATTCTAGACAAGATCTGCTCAAAAAGGAAAGCTTGTTATTAGCATTGAATCAAGAATATTGCATTCAACGTTCATCTTCTCAAGTGCTATATAAACAAGGCTTCGAAGATTATAATGGCTAATGCTCTCAAAATCTCTACACGCACAAAGCTGAACCATAATCTTCATCTACCAGTTTTGCTAAACCAACAAACTCTGATACTCCATTACAGTTTAGCAATCTAGTTTCTAAGCTTAATTTGTGTATACATCACAGTTGTGATAAAGTTTTGTAGAAAACATTTACACACATTGTTTTATACCTTTGTAAGAAAGTGTTGCCTTGACAAACCGGATTGTGGTTTGAATCAAGAAGGCTTTAGCAGTTGTTAAAGCAGTCTGTAATATTCAGTTGAATATAGTGAATTAAGACCTCGTTGGAGAGAGGCGAAATCACCTTGACGGGTGGACTGGAGTAGTTTGAGATCAAACGAACCAGGATAAAAATATCTTGTCAATTGCTTTAAGATTTCAGTCTTACAATTCAACCCCCCCTTCTTGTGTTTTTCACCCCTTCATATCATTCAAAGTATTCACTTGATACATAGAAGCCAGATTTTCCAGAGCATCCGCCATTTGATTTTCGTGTCTGGGGATGTGATGGAATTCGACTTTATTAAAGAAGGGTAACAATCTTCTAGCATAATCTTTGTAAGGGATCAAGCCGGGGTGACGAGTATCCCACTCTCCTTTAATCTGATTAATTACCAAAGCTAAATCGCCATACACATCTAGAATTTTAATTCTGAGATCAATAGCTTTCTCGAGACCCATGATGCAAGCCTCATATTCTTCCATATTATTAGTAAAATGTCAACCTTGCAGTAAAAGGAATATGTGATCCATGTGGAGTGACAATCACAACACCAATTCCTTTACCATAAGCATTCTTAGCTCCATCAAATATCATACTCTAGCGAGATTCGAGATCAGGACCTTCCTCAGGCAATGGTTTATCACAATCTTTCACTTTAAAAAACATCACATCCTCATCAGGGAAATCATACATCATAGACTGGTAATCATCAACTGGTTGGTGAGCAAGGTAATCTGCCAACACGCATCTTTTAATAGATTTTTGAGTGTTGTATTCGATGTCATATTCAGATAACAGCATCTGCCAGCGGGCAATTCTCCCAGTAAGAGCAGGCTTCTCAAAAATGTACTTGATTGGATCTATTTTGGAGATCAACCAAGTAGTGTGATTTAACATATACTACCGCAAACATTTTTTCGCCCAGGACATAGCACAACATGTCTTTTCCATCATGGAATACCGTGATTCACAATCAGTAAAATTTTTACTGGGATGATAAATGGCATACTCTTTCTTCCTTGTTTCATCTTGTTGCCCCAGAATACAGCCCATGGAATTATCTAACACTATCATATACATAATCAATGGTCTTTCTTCAACATGAGGGAGCAAGATAGGAGGTTCAAGTAGATATTCTTTAATAATTTCAAATTCCCTTTGGAAGTTATCTATCCACACACAACCTTGATCTTTCTTTAACAACTTAAAGATCGGTTCACACGTTGCAGTCATGTGGGAAATGAATCTCGAAATATAATTCAAACGCCCGAGGAACCCTCTGACATTCTTTTCAGTTCTCGGTGTTGGAATTTCTTGAATTGCTTTGACTTTATCAGGGTCAACTTCAATCCCTTTCTGGCTAACAATGAAACCCAACAATTTCCCTGACGGAACACTGAAGGTACATTTATTTGGATTCAAGCGGAGACGATACTTCCTTAAACGCTGAAACAACTTTAACAAATCTTCTACATGCCCTTCTTTAGTTTGGGATTTAGCAATCATATCTTCAACATATACCTCAATTTCCTTGTACATCAGATCATGGAATAGGGTTGTTATTGCCCTCTGGTACGTTGCACCAGCATTCTTCAGCCCGAAGGGCATCACTCTGTAACAGAATGTTCCCCAGGGTGTGATAAACGTTATTTTTTCCATGTCCTCAGGAGCCATCCTTATTTGATTATACCTGGAAATTTCGTCCATGAACAAGAAAACTTTGAATTTTGCTGTGCTACCCACTAACATATCAATGTGTGGCAATGGAAAATAATCTTTTTGACTAGCTTTATTTAGATCTTTGTAATCTACGCACATGCGAACTTTTCCGTCTTTCTTCGGTATTGGGACAATATTGGCAATCCACTGAGGGTACACTGATGTCGCAAGAAAACTGGCATTAATCTGCTTTAGAACATCTTCTTTGATCTTTACTACCATATCTGGGTGAGTTCTTCGCAACTTCTGTTTGATTGGTGGGCACTCTGGCTTCAGCGGCAAATTGTGCTCTACAATATCTATATTTATACTAGGCATATCTTGGTAAGACCAAGCAAAAATATCCACATACTCTCTCAACATCTCAATCAACCCGCTCTTTACATCAGGATGCAACAATGCTCTAATATTGACTTCCTTCGGATCTTCTTTTGAACCCAAATTGATTACTTCTAATGGCTCTTTATATGGCTGAATGTCATTCTCCTCGCGCTCAAGAAACCTTGAGACCTCTTCTGGAATCTCATCATAGTCTTCATCTTCAGCCCCTTACACATGACATTTAAAGTTGGGAGAGGGTGCAGGGTCATTATATTCAACGGGTTTTTTAATTAATCTGCACATACGATTTATGATTGCTTTTAGAAACTGACACATATAACAAGTGATCATGCAAATTGAATTTCAGTTATTATTTATTTAGAAAGGTTTTTTCTGATTACCATTTTCCAAGAAAAAGCAAAAAATAAAGACACAATTTGGGAAACAAAGACAACTTTTATTATTGATTTTAAAAATCAAAGCAAACTGATAAGCCTATACAATATTAATACTTTCACCTTGGGCAGAGTGAAAGTTTTTCAAAAAATATCAACAAAAAACAAATTACTTTGAAACATGTATGCAAGAGCGAACATAATTTGGCATTTCTGGCTCTGCTTTATCTTCCATAATGGCATTAATCTCGGAAACAGTTGGATGAAGATAACCCCTGCTACGAAATATGTATTGATACTTGCCTGCAGCAGACTTCAGCTTCACGCTCTTACCTTTATCAGTCTTCACAGAGAACCCCAAGCCAACTCTATTCTTGTTTACAGGTGGATCAACAATCTGTCCCCATACTTAACTATGGCCATTATGCACAACTTGCCAAGCTTCTTTAAGAGAAACCATATAATTCTTATTTCCTCTTATATTATCAATGGATAAAGCTTGGAACTGGGTTCCAACAGCGGCTTCAGCCACCTCCAAAATACTGAAAGAGGACAAATGAGATATCAATAATGTCTCTTCTCCATTTATAATTACCACTTTTCCTTCATGCACAAACTTTAAATTCTGGTTTAACTTCGAAGTGACAACCCCTACCTCATGTATCCACAACCGTCCTAGCAAACAACTATAAGTGGGTATAATATCCATGACCTATAAAGTAATCTGAAACAAATGTGGGCCTATATGAATAGGCAAGTCCACTTCACCAATAATAGATTTCCTTGATCTATGAAACGCTTTCACAATAATGCCACTTGGGCGCATGGGCGTTCCTTGATATTTTAACTTCATAAGCGTGCTCCTTGGTATAACATTCAATGCGGATCCATTATCAATCAGCACATTGGATAATGAATCATTCTTGCAGTTCATAGAGATGTGGATGGCCAGATTGTGATTCCTTCCTTCAGGTAGTTCATCGTCACAAAAACTCAGGTTATTACATGATGTAATGTTCCCTACTACATTGCTAAATTGGTCTACAAGCATATCACTTTCCACGAAAGCTTGGTCTAATACCCTCATCAAAGATTCTCTATGAGCATAGGAGTTCATCAATAAAGCCAAGATAGATATTTTTGAAGGAGTCTGCAGTAGCTGATCTACAATTCTGTAGTCTCTCATCTTGATTATCTTCAAAATATCATCCAATTCCTTTTCTAGCGTAGCTCCATTAGATTCACCCGTAGCCTTCTTGGGTTCAACATTTTCAACAATTTTCTTTCCAGTACTAACATCTCCACGAACAAATGGTTCAAATACACGACTGTTGTAGGTCACTCTGCTAGTCTCAACAATATTTCTAACATTAGGCATTGGCTGGATGGGAACTTCTACACCATCCTCTAATATTGTAGTATTATATTTGTAGGGCACAACCTTATTTGACTTGTAGAGGACCGGACCTGCCAAACTTATCACCAATAGAGTAATAGCTGGCTTGCCATTATATTCAACTTCAAAATGGATGCGTGCACCAAAACAAGGCACAATAACATTTACTCCCTCTTCAACACACTCAATCATTATAGAGTCATCTCTGGAAAACATATCTTCATCTAAGGAGAAGAACTCATTCGCAAAGGAATACTCATCATCTGATTCTTCTTCAGCCAAACAAACCTCAATCTTATTAAACTCGTGGTAATCATCCCTTTGGACTGTAACTTTGATAGTTCCATTATTGAATAACGATTGAACACTTTTCCTTACAATTGAACATCCTCGGGAGTCCCGACAGCAAATTCGACAAGATCCATACTGATGTTCCACCTGACCAGCCGTGTGGTAGAAAGTAGCATGCAATTGTACAAGATACTCATTCATATATTCCACATCAAAGATTCTGAACTCTCTGGGACATCCAGAAACCATGTTTACTTCCTCTTCATACTCTTCACTAGGCCTGATTATATGGATGAGGCCCTCATCCATCATCTCCTACAGATTAGCCTTTATCTTGTCAGAATCCTATATATTTGTTGTACCCCAAAATTTGCCCTCCCATATTCTTCAAGATTTGTCAAGAACCATCTTCAAATGGTTCAAGATTTCTCAAGGGGTTGCACAACCCAGATGCCTCCTAAGCCAGTCAAAATTAGGGTTTTGGTTCTCTCAAGGAATTTGAGGTTTTCAATGGTCCAATAAAGTCCCATAAGCCTATATACATCCTTAATCACCTACATGTCAAGTCTCAAGACTCACAGTGCCAACTTGCACAATCAAAAGCCCTATTTGATCTACAGTCAACTGCAGGGGTAAAATGGTCATTTGGCAGTCAAAAGTCAGAATTTTTGGTCAACATCTTATTTTGAGCACACAATCATCATTTGATCAAGTCTTAATCATGATTCCACAAGGATGGCTCAAAAGTCATTAAGATGCAAAAAGTTACTATTTTTGGACAGCAGAAAAGTCAACTGTATCTTGACCAAGGCATAACTTTTTCATGGTTCATCAGAAAAATCCCATCCAATGCTCATTTTGAAGGGGATGACATTTCCTACAATTCATCTCCACATTCCAAGTCCAAGAAATGCTCTCACAAAAAGTTATCAATTTCTACATTATAGGTCAATTTCAAAAGTCAACAAAAATGCATTTTAAGTCAAAGACCATAACTGGAGATTGGTAAATCCAAATGACATGGGACCGAAGGCATTGGTTAGAGGACTTCAAGACCTTTCCAAAATGTCCAAGAACATGTTCATATGATCAAAATTGAGCAAGATATGCATGGGAGAAGTTGGGAAATTTTTATGAATTTGCAAAAGTCAACTTTGCCCAAAACACCTTGTTTTTGCTAATGGGCCTCAAATTCCTTCTTGAAACTTTATTCAAAGCTTATGCACGACCCATTGAGATTATTTGAATTTATTTTCTTATTTTTTATTAATTAATTGGATTTTTAATTGATTTTAATTCATTTAATTAATTTAAAATGTAGGAAATACAAAGATTTGATTTTTTTTCAATCTTTTTGTGAAGCAAACAAGCTCAAGATATGCTGGCAATTCGTGTGCAAATCAAAGGGACAAGAATCTCCAAGTTTGGCAAGTTTTTCCAATCAAAAAGATTCAAAAATATATGATTGCAATTCAAATATACAAACATCAATTCCATGGATTTCTTGGCAAAGATTTAACCTAGTTTCATTCTCCTATAAGTACACAAGCTAATCCTACTCATGCACACATGAATTTGCTGCAGAAGAAGCCATAACAACATTGAAAAAAACTCAAGAAAACTCAAAACTGTTTTCTACATTCTAGGGCGAATTAAGGACATTTGTTGATTTCAATACACTGCAGGAGGTTCCCAGAACGATTGGCAATCAATTTCCAACTTCATAGCTCAAAGAATCGCTAGTTACAGAGTCACGGTTTGCATTTTATCTTCATAATCGTAACTCATATTTCAGGCATAATGAACATGTTTTAATCATTATTTTATGTTGTTTGAATTCATATAAAGCTAATGGTGTAGTTTAATTGCATTATAATGCCCAGAATCATAAAACGCCATTGATGAAATATAGGGTTCTTGAGCTCTCAAATTAGGGCTTTATTATCCAGGAAAAATTGAGACCCCTAATGCATATGGTTGGAATCGTCAAGGCCAGACGAACACAAAGCTACCATCGCGAAATATTTATATAGCCTGTAGGGCTATTCGTTATTTTTCCTCATGATGTTTTGTGGGGGTTAAAAACCACCGCTAACTGTTTTATTTTTATAGGAAATAGGAGGAAGACGAAGGACGTGTAAGCACATGATTAGCCAGTTCAAAAGGGCGCGCGTTTTTTTATAATTTTAGTCCATTAATTTGTTTGCATATATTATGTTCATTAGTCATTATACTAACAAAGCGTGCAAGTTGGTGTAGTGGAGGACGTGCTGGCATGGAATCATTGGGACCTGGGTTAGATTCCCAGGTCCCCCAAAACTCTTATAATATTTTTCATAACGTGATCATATGAAGGCTTCCCAACATGTTCCATCATATACCTCACGCTTCAGCATGCTAGGTGGCTGGCAAAGCAAATCTGAAGGCCAAAGATGAAAGACCATCATACTCCTGGTCAATGCACGTGCAGCTAATCTCCAAAGTCAAAACAGGCTTGATGTTAATGGGCCACAGAATTTCCAAAGGAACCTCCTTAATGAGCCATCACCCCCCTGGTTTATTATTTCTTTTTATTTTCCCTTTCTTTTATTTTCTTTTATTAACTATTATTTAATTAACTCACATAATTATTTTTCATAATAAATTCTGAAAACTAATATTTTTATTATTATTATTATTTATTAATTTCACCTTTATTTATTATTTTTGTAAATAAATGTAATTAATTAATTTAGTTGTTTTAATTAGGTTAATTTTAATTATTTTCATAACAAATAAAATAAATTAGAATTAGGGTTTTTCTTGACAATTTTAATTTCTTTTCTTTTATTTCATAAAAAACATAAAAAACTAAAAAATACTTTTTTCTTTTAATTAATTAATTAATTAGTTTTAGGTTTAATATTTAATTAAATGCAAAAAGGACCAAAATTCATTCTTTTCTCAAAAAGGGTCAAAACCCTTAGGACTTTTCCCGATTCGATTTCTCTCGCGCGCATATTATTTTGATCATTATTTATGTAATTGCTCCGAGGATGTAATAGCGTAATTAGGACCTTTTTATCGCTTTCTTTTATTTTCTCGCAATTTATCTTTTCAAGGGTTATGTTTTTGGAGATGTAAATACTCGACGCCTTGTAATAGCGTAGATTTACTTTCCGCAATTTACTTTCCGCATAATTATTAACTGTTAACTATGCATGACAAGACTTGCCTGAAAAATAAAATCAACCCGTAGCTCACCATAATACATGTGCAAAGATAAATTTAACATGAAACCTGACACACTCGCACATGCCACTCCTAGGGTACGCCTCACTTGGTTGCCTCGAGGTGGTCATTAAGTATAGGGTGTTTTAGAGGTCGCCCTCCTGTCTAAGGATCCAAGTTGCCTCGAAACGGTTGCCTCGGATAAAAAGGATCTAGGACATTAGGGTTACCGCTAAGGCGCCCTACTATTGCTTTGGTGACCACATGTCCCTATAATCGAATTGATCTGAATAACTCCAATGACGGTACTACCTACTCTTCAATAGTGGGATAGTACTGTCTAAAGGACATTTACACAACTTAATTCCTTTTGAGTAGGTAGATTTCTCCTGGGTACTTGCTCTTTCAAAAACAAAATAAACTTTTCGCACTCACACTTTCAAACAAAAGTTTTTCAAACAAACACTTCATACACTCTTGAGGACTGATACAAGAGTTACCTAGAAGTTTTCAAAACGAAACCTTTTTCAAAACCGACAAACACAAAAAAAAAGCAAACAATTTTTGAAAACATAGTGAGCAAGTACCTAAGAGCCCGTGGATAACCACGGATAGAAAGGGTGCTAACACCTTCCCTTT
Organism: Vicia faba; assembly: GCA_948472305.1. NCBI lineage: Eukaryota > Viridiplantae > Streptophyta > Magnoliopsida > Fabales > Fabaceae > Vicia > Vicia faba. The sequence continues at coordinate 467,068,620 of OX451735.1, read as the reverse complement.
CTATAATCTACCTCCCGAACCGAGAGACATCTCGAAAAGGAATTTTGCTGTGCTTTTGTCCTTTCCTTGTTGGAGAAAATAAAAGACGGTGGCGACTCTTGCTTACCGCGACATTTCGCGAACCAGCATTTCAAAACAGTCAGTTCTATTTCCACCGATCACAATATCGGTACTGCAAATAGCACAACCAGCATGGTCATACGTATAATAGCTTAATTCACAGAGGTCTGCATGCACTTTTACCAAATCCCCTCTCACCAATTCAATATCAAAAATACGAAAGTCGCCTGGAGAACCAGCCACCATGTTCACAACATTTTCTCCCATATGCTTGGGAAAAGGATTATCTTTCACATTAGGGTCAACATCTTTGAATGACAAGATACCCGACTTCACCAATTTTTGTACTTCAGTTTTCAAAGGATAACAGTTCTTAACATTTTTCCCTAGTGCTCCCTGATGAAAAGCACACGTTTGGTCTGTCTTGTAATACCAAGGCAATGGTGATGGTACAACGGGAGGTGGTTTGGTTTGAACCAACTTCTTCTAAATTAACGATGGGAGTAATTCTGTATAGCTCATAGGGATATGGCCATACGTCTCCCTTCTCTGATTATACCCTTGATTCCCCTGATGGGATGGTCTCTGATAAGCAACGGTGGTTGGACCTACACCAACAACTGGAATTACTGATGCGACTTGTTAATGACGCTGAAATTTTTTCTAGGAGGATTAACCCTCCTCTCTTGCATAACATCATTTGTATCTCCTTCCTTATTTTTGGCAAACCCATAGGATGGCTTCTTTGTACTTCCGCAACTTTCACTTTTTGTCAAACGAACCTCTCTTACAGCCTCTTCTAAACGGATACCCATGCCCACCATTTCAGTAAAGTCACTTGGCGCACTCGCTACCATCCTATTGTAGTAGAAATCACCCATAGTCTCCAAGAAAATCTTAGTTATCTCATTCTCTTCCATGGGAGGAATCACTTGGGCGGCTACCTCACGCCATCTCTATGCATATTCTTTGAATGATTCCCTGACCTTCTAGACTATGGCACTGAGTTGATCACAATCAGGCGCCATGTCCATATTGTATTTGTATTGTCGGATAAATTCTTCTTCCAAGTTGTTGAAAGTATGCATATTGACGCTGTCCAAACTCATATACCACTTCAACGCAACACCAGCAAACTATCCTGAAAAAAGTGAATCAACGGACATTGATCATTAGTGTGGGTAGACATTATTCTTACATAGATCACAAGATGAGCACGAGGACAAGTGTTTCCCTTGTACTTCTCGAATTCCGGGACTTTAAACTTCGCAGGTATCTTGACATTCAGGACCAAGCATAAATCATTCACATTATGGCTGGACAATTCCTTTCCCCTGAGGGCCTTCATCTCCCTCTGCATCTTGTCAAACTGATCTTGAAAAGCATCCATTTTGTCATAGAGACCCAAGCCTTCACTTGGTGTAGGAAAAGGACGACACATATCATCATTAGCAAATAGGGCCATATTTACCGAAGGCGGTGCAGCAGGAGCAACATGAACCACATGAGGTGAAATAGTAACAGTAGTCTGAACAACTAGAGTATCTTGAGGACCAAGATTGATACCTTCAGGCACAAAGTTATCTGGCATTCCCCATGGATAATCTTGAGGCATACAATTCTGAACAACAACTGGAGTAGTAGACACAAGAACAGTCAGAGCTTCAGAAGTAACCTTTGTTTGTTGAGGTTGAACACTCGGTGGCTGATTCTGAGCAGCCACCAGAGATTCCATAAGAGCATTGAGATTGGCCATGCCGGCCTTCATAGCAGAAACTTCCTCGCGCAACTCGCGATTCTCTTGTTCTAAGTTGTCCATCTTCCTTCTGAAATTAACTCGAGTATTGTAGTGGTCAGACAACTTGGTGAATGAAGTAAAGAAGCTTGGTAAGACACCTGGATATGCATAACAAATGCAAGAAATATGTGCAATATGATGCATGATATGCAATGCACATGATTTATTTTTATTATTAATATTTCAAGGGACTTAAAGATTTATAGACACATTGTAAATATCAAAGTAATAACACGTTTGAAATACTAAATTTTTTTATTATAATGACTTCAAAATGGATTACAAGTTTCAATAATCCCAAGTAAAATATGAAAATAAAGTCTAAAACCCTAAGAAGCAAAGCTGATGGCGATCACGCTTCCCTGTAAGCCTGGAAGTCTGAGCCTTCAACCTCTGGTTTTATTCCGCATATTTGGTGGAAACCTCCTTCTAATCACCAGAATCAGGAAGTGAGCAACTAGCAACTCACTGAGGTTTAGAGGAAAATAAATCCCCTTACCTCTCCATTGTCTCTACAGCCCGACTCTCAAGAATCTCGATCAAGTCGTCTTTCTCCTTCAAGTCTGCTCTATAGGAAATCTCTAAAGTTTGGCACTTATTCTTCCAACCATCCTTTTCCTGTTGCATCCTGACCAAAGCAGGTTGTAGTTCTTCCACATCATCCAATAAGGGAGGAGTTGTTTTCACAAATAAATCAGGCGTAGGTATTTCCCGAGAATACGAAATATTCAACTGAATAGCTCTCGTTTGGACCCACTAAAGATAAGGATCCAAAGAAATATCCCCTCTAGGTCCCAGATCTTTCCTACTCTTCCTATAAATGTGATGCCAAGCCTTCAAAATCTGCTCCCTAACTTCCTTATGGTCTTGTCCCTCCTTCAGGAAGAAACTACTCAAATGAATACTATTTCATTTATCCCTCATCGGATAACCAAGCTGTCGTCGTGCAAGAACAGGGTTGTAGTTAATTCCTCCCTTTGTACCAAGAAGAGGCACATTGGGGAAACTATCACAACTGTCCACAATCTCTACATCATGGTAAGCCCGGTGATACCAATCAATATCCGAGTGAGTAAGTGCCATGATCTTTGGAGTCCAACGTGGTTCCTAATTGACATCCCATAAAGCAGCAGACTAAGGCATATGAGAAATAAACCACCGGTACAACAGAGACACGCAACAGATGATCATCCCCCATGATAAGAATTCTGAAGATGAGTAGAGTAATAAGAATCACCCAACAATGTAGGAATTGGGTTCCCAATCATGAAGATCCTGATAGCATTAATGTCAACAAACTTGTCCACATTAGGAAATAAAAACAACCCGTAAGAAAGTAGAGCAAAGATGGCCTCAAAAGCGACTATACTCTTCATCCTGGAAAAGTAACGAGCTTTCTCCAATAAGAACTGAGCTAGTAATCTTCTAATCCCTCCTTTAGTAGTCATATGGGCTTCAACCTCAGAGTTCCCCAGTTAGTTCAAAGCAGCAATCTCGTGTGGTTTTGTCTCACCCTCCAAACCAGTAAAAGGAACACGATCGGTAATAGGTAAATCCAATAGATAAGAATACTCCTCTAGTGTAGGCATCAACTGATATTCAGGGAAATTAAAGCAATGATACATAGGATCATAGAACTGGACCAAGGTCGAGAGAATACCCTCCTTCATCCTAAGCTTCATGAGAGGAATGATGGATCCGTACTTCTTCCGAAAATCTGCAGAACACTCAATCTCGGGAATTAGACTGATCAACTCATCTATTTTGGGATCTTTGAAACTGTATTTTTCGGTCTTTCTTTTTCCAGAATCCATGGTCAAAAGGTACCTGAGATATTCACAAATGGTCAACTTTCAAGTCCCTTGAAATGAAATTATTTCAAAAGATGCTTATGAGTGCATGGATGCATGATCCAATAATCACACACAAGATCACAAACATAGGGTTCATAGGTTCAACGTCACGAGCATGAGGTCGAAGGTACTACCCATAAGGTATGGTCTAAAAGTTATCACTTGTCGAACAAGGTTCTATAGGTTACCAGAGTCTACATCCTTCCTTCGGATATTACTATTTTCCCAATTAACTCGGTAAATAGTAATATTCTCAAGAAAAACTCGTCCGAGCATAGTATCGCGTGACAACTATTTCTGGATTACTCCGTCATAGCTTCCGCACTACACCTAAAAGGATAAGGCGGGTTAGGTATTCTACGGTCCTCAGCTTCAGCAGGCTCCCAGGTCGAAAGTAGTACGTCTTCCCGATTACTCGGTAAACAACACTATAGTCAAAGGATCCTCCACTTAGTGGGGGATATCATGCCTCCTTTTTTGGGATTACTCCCTCAAAGTTAACATGACTATACCTCCCGTCGTATCTTAAAGTTTTCCCAAGTCCGGGTATAGGACTTATAAGTAATCACCAAGCCCCTGAAAACCAGGAAAATCCAGACAAACATATACATAACATTTAACACGTAAACAACAATAGCACATATAAAGATATAAACAAAGATAGGCTCAACCCACTTAGGGATGGACCAGTAAGAGGTCAATTTGTCCCCAGTGAAGTCGCCATTTTTTCTGTAGCGGTAGAAATGTTTAAGGCTAAGCCATTGGATTGACTAGACTTATACATATCAAAATAAAAATTGCCACCACGCTTTATTGTTTCTAAAGGAATGGGAAAAGAGAGAATAACCCAAAAAGAGGGGAAACAATTCAAGGTAAGGGGGTTGGTTATGAAAAGGGAAGGTATTAGCACCCTAAACATTTACGGTACTCCGTAGGAACCTCTTTGTAAAGATCTGTATATTTTGGCTATAAAATGTTGTATGTAAAAATAGATGGTGGAGGTGAGAAAAGAAATAATTTTTTTATGATTTTTGCATCCGCCGCGGTTGCAAACCTTTAGTGCCTACGTACCACCTTTCCTGCAATATGGGATCAGGGTACATGTAGTTCCTATTTAAAAAATTTAAAACACAAGTGTGTTGGTTAATTTTATGAGATAAGACATTATTGTCATTGTCCGTGTGGAAAACATACTTACTACCCACAATCATGAGAAATGAGAATTTGCATCATCTCAAAGTGAAGGATATGGCTTGGATCTTAAAATAAACAATGCCTCACTCAACACCCAAGTGGAAAATATCTCTCTTTACTACATATTGTAAAAGTATAGTTGTTTGCATCACTACAAGGATTGACAAGAGTCCAATCTTTTGAGAAGTTTTTTACAGTAAAAAAGTCAAGGTGGCGAAATGGTTTGAAATGAGATTGATTGACTTTTAGTCTTCTCACAAAAATTTCAAGATATTATTAAGTTGATTGAATTTTGTTTATGAAAATGTTTTGAAAATACATGGACATAAGTCCAAGTTTATTATGAAAGTGGTTCAAGTTTAAAGACAAGAATAGTTTTTAAAAGGAGGGAGAATATTTTTGAAATTAAAGAAGATGGGAGGAGAAGAAGAGACTACCCTAAAGCATAAGATAAAAGCTAGGGATAAGAACCATATAACCAACAAGAAGCCAATACTTGACATTATGAGTCAAGATAGAATTCCAATTCTTTGGATTGAAACCAAGCAAGCAAAGATACTAAACCTCTTCGGAGAATCAAACTTCAAATGTATTAAGTCTTCACAAAAATTGGGTAGAGTAACAGCTGTATACAGGTGAATTCCATATTACAAACAAAGTATGTAATCACAATAACCTGCACACAAAACAAACAAACAACCCAATTTCTTGAGGTAAACCTCAAGAACTCCAGACAAAATATCAATTAAGGTCAAAACGTCTCTAACATAGGCTAAGGTTTTTAATCCTAAGTCCAAGAAGTCCAATACTCCATAATGACAAGGATAGTAACCAAATAGTCCAAGTATCATTACAGTTTTTTATGGTTCATATTGATTATTAGTGTTCTGGACTGGGCCCGACAGGCCCAAAAGCATTACTAAGGCCCAGTCCAAAGGGACTCACTAAGGACCACACTGGGCAAAGGGGGTCACATCCATGCCCGACACCCTAGTGTCCACCTCGACATCTCGATGTCCAGCCCCACGCGGTGAAGTCGTGCTCGACACCCTGCCGTCCAGCTCTGTCCTGGCGTCCAGCTCGACACCCGCTGTTCACCTCGAGGTCCTGACGTCGAGCTCGGTACCGTGCTGCGCAGCTCGACATGGTCTCGAGCTATCCGGCTAGGGCAGACTCAGTCCACCGTTCCCCCAACGATACTCCGGAAAGACCGCGTCTCCGTCCGCCCGCACTTCACGCAGCACATCTAGGAAGGGGACCACGTGCAGGTCCCCACTACCCACGTAGAACCTGGCAGTTCCTCCATTGGGCCAAATCCGCCCGGCCCAATGAAGGAACCTTGGCCCAGCGCTGGGGGCTATAAATACCCTCTGTTTCCAGAGGGTCAGGTATTCATCATTCTAACCTCAACTCTATTATCTGCTCGTACTCCCACTGACTTTAGCATCGGAGTGCCTTGCAGGTACCCCCCCCTCCTCGTTCAAAAAGCTTTCAGCTCGGAGCAAGCCGTGACGGTCCAAACCTTCTGATCAGGTCAGATCAGTGGCGCCGTCTGTGGGAAACAGCTTCCCCGTCTAACGAACAATTCCAAAGACCAAAGCTCAATTCAATTACCTGTCATGGCTGACCCAGCTCGTGAAGAACAGCACACCCGCGTCACCGACACCAACAACGGTCCCGCGGACAAGAATGGACACCTCGACAATCTCGGTGATCCCGGCTGCAATGCCACCCCTGCGACAACCGCCCCTGGACCTTCCACCCGCAGGGACGGGAACACTGCGTCTTCCTCGACGACCCCTCCCGCACTCGAAGACGACCCGGAAGCTCTCGCCTATCGCCGAGCTGCCCGGTTCTATGAAGTCCAAGTCCCTGCCGGGGCAGATGCCACGACTCAGGCACTGTTCGCGGCCATCAACCAGACAAATTATCTCCTATTCGCCCAAGGAGAAAGACTAAGGGCACTTGAAAATGATCGACGACCCCCGAGGAGGCATCAGAGGCCACCATCTCCACCTCCTCGGGTCGAAGAAGTTCGACACCCTACTCCCCCGCGGAGACATTACAGGGAGAACTCTAGGAGCCCCTCTCCCCCACCAAGGCAGAGGCGGCCCCAATATGAAAGACAGCCCGTCATCCCTACCGAAGAACCCAGTCGCGACCCATCAAGGCACGACAGGAGGCACAACAGAGACGGGCGTGTGACCTTCAACCACCGAGCATCACGCTCGAGGGAATCTCAGCACGACCATCGTGTCCGGCATAACTACAGGACCCCTTCTCTTTCTCCGGAGAGGAGCGACGAGGAAGACCCCCGCGGTCCCCTGTCGCAGGCCATCATGGACGCACCTATTCCCCCGGGCATGGAGAAGCCCCCACACCTGAAGGAGTATGATGGAGTGGTGGACCCAGTCGACCACATTGACGGGTTCGAAGCCATGCTCCACTATCACAATGTCGGGGGGCCCATCAAGTGCCGTCTCTTCCCAACAACTCTCAGGAAGGAGGCCATGGACTGGTACAAAGGACTCGCCCCAGGCTCCATAACCTCGTGGCGGAACCTGAAGAACCAGTTCATCAGTTCCTTCACAGCTTCCCGTCGCCACCCGAAGACTGAGGCATCCCTCGAGGCCATCATTCAAAGACAGGATGAGACACTGAGGGAATTCATTAACCGCTTCAACCGGGAAGCAATCCAGGTCCCCTGCGCGGACCATATGAAAAGGTACTTGCTGGAGAGGGGCCTCCTCCCCGGCACAGAATTCAGAAAAGCTGTGGGTATTGAGCCACCTGCAACTTTTGATGCTCTCCTCGACAAAGCCCGAGCATACATGGACTACGAGGAGAGAGAAGCTGCCAACAGGGCACGAGACTCCAGGGCTCGCAATCATGGCAGCAGCTCGAGACAAGACCCTCCTCCCCGACGCACCGGAGAGAAGAGGAAGGAAGATCGACCCCGGGAGGTCCGGGAACAGAGGGGCCCCTCGGGCCGATTCACTGAGTACACTCCGCTCACGGCTTCCCGCGAGCGTATTTTGGCGGAGTGTGCTAGCACAGATTTTAAAGACGGTGGCGTCAAGCGTCCCCGACCAGCTCCTGCCAAGCCAGGAGTAGACAAAAACAAGTACTGTCAGTACCATAGGAGTCATGGTCACTTGACAGAGGACTGCGTCCACCTGAAGGACGCCATCGAAACCCTCATCAAAGGAGGGAGGCTTGCACAGTACAGGCGAAACGACGCTCCCCGTCGTGACGCCCGCGAGGCAAAGGAGCCCGAAGAAGATGCCCGACCATCTGACGAGTCGGTGCCAATTCAAACCGCCTTCTCGGTAACCAGGCCCGAGGATTTCGAACTTCCCGAGCTCCTGCAGGAGCCCCTGACGACACACAGCAGGTGGGAATACTTCCCCTCCGCCATGGTCATCAACGGGGGCGGGTTCAACGACCTCACCATCAACTCAGCCAAGAGGAAGTTGGACGAACTGGTCGACGCAGCTCCTCCACAAACTGTGACTTTCGAAATGGTGAAGGGCAGATCAGAGCCCATCACCTTCTACTTGGAAGAGCTCCCCGGCGGAGCACCGAACGCAGTCATCCCCTTGCTGATAAGGGCAAAGATGGCCAATTTTGATGTGCATCGCATCCTGGTCGACGAAGGGAGTTCCGTCGACGTGATGTACACCCAGCTGTTCCGGACCTTACAACTGGACGACTCACATCTGTCTCCGTATATAGGTTCGGACCTTCAAGGCTTCAACGGCTCGACTTCCAAACCTTAGGGATATGTCGAGCTCCTCGTGACGTTCGGGGAAGGAACCGCTACAAGACAGGTGAAGGTCCGCTTCCTCGTCATTGACTGCCCGTCCCTATACAATTGCATCTTGGGGAGGCCGACATTGGCGGAGCTGACAGCGGTTCCCTCAACTGTCCATCTAAAAATGAAGTTTTATACCAAAAGGGCAAGGGTAGCCACCATCCAGGGCGACCTCGCTGCTGCCCGCAGGTGCTTCAACGCCGCTTCAAGGGGACGGGATACTGTCGACGTGGGTACCAGCACAAGGCCCATCAAGAAGACAAAGCAAGAGCCTGACAGAGCATCTCCCGAGGTAGAAGTTCAGAAGGCTCCACCAAAGGTCGACTCCATAGCCCTCGACGCCCGCTTCGACCAAGACGAGCCAGCCAGCAGCGAGCAAATCCCCCTCCGACCTATTCCGGACGGTGATTTCGAACTCGTTCCCCTCGGAGCAGACCCGACCAAGGGAGTGAAGATTGGCAAGGACCTCCCCGACTTGGCCAGGAAGCAAATCAAGGCCTGTCTGCGCGAGAATGCTGATCTCTTCGCCTGGAGCGCTGCAGAGATGCCCGGACTCGACCCTGAGGTCGCCTGTCATCACCTCGCCATTGATCCAGCCGCCAAGGCCGTAGTACAACGTAGGCGTAGGCAGTCTCCAGAAAAAACGGAGGCTGCTGAAAAAGCTGTAAAAGACCTCTTAGAGGCAAATTTTATTTCTGAAGCCCGGTATTCCACCTGGCTATCAAATGTTGTACTTGTCAAAAAGAATAATGGAAAATGGAGAATGTGTGTTGACTATACCGACCTCAACCGGGCTTGCCCGAAGGATGCTTTCCCTCTACCTAACATCGACATGCTGGTCGACAATTCGGCCGGTTACAAAACTTTGTCGTTCATGGACGCCTACTCGGGATACAATCAAATCCCAATGGCCCTGGGCGACAAACGCTGTACGGCGTTCATGACCAGCTCGGGCAACTATTACTACAACGTAATGCCCTTCGGACTGAAGAACGCCGGTGCGACTTACCAACGCATGATGAACAAAGTGTTCAACAAACAGATCGGCGACATGCTCGAGGTATATATGGACGACATGATCGTCAAATCTCGAGCAGACACCGATCACGCAGCTCATCTCAAGACTGTCTTCGCCCAAGCAAGACAATGCAAAATGAGGTTCAACCCCGAGAAGTGCACGTTCGGGGTCAAGGCAGGAAAATTCCTCGGATTCTATCTAACAGAACGAGGAATTGAAGCCAACCCCGACAAGTGTCGGGCGTTCTCCGACCTCCCGACACCAGCGTCGAAGAAGTCGATACAAATAATGAACGGCATGTTGACGTCACTATCCCGCTTCGTCGCGAAATCCGCTCAGCACGCACTCCCCTTCTTCAAACTCCTTCGAAAGGAAGCAGCCTTCGAATGGAACGAGGAATGCGAGCACGCACTTCGCCATCTGAAGAAGTGCCTGTCCCAACCGCCCGTGTTGTCCCGACCAGATGACGGTGAACCACTGTACCTATACTTGGCAGTTTCAAACGAAGCCATCAGCGCAACTCTCGTCCGCGAGACTCCTGACGGGCAGAAACCTTTCTACTTCACAAGCAAAGCCTTACAAGGCCCCGAGAGCAGATACCAACAAATAGAAAAGGTTGCTCTGGCCCTCGTCAACGCTGCGAGGAGGCTCAGACACTACTTTCTAGCGCACACCATCATCGTGCGAACCGATCAGCCGGTGAGGCAACTCCTGGGTCGGCCAGACATGGCGGGCAGAATGCTGAAGTGGTCCTTAGAACTCTCTGAATTCGACATTCAGTACGAGAGCAGAAAGGCCCTGAAAGCGTAAGCCCTGGCCGACTTCGTCGCGGAGATGACCACTAATGACATTCCCCTGGGGAAGGAACACAAGTGGACCATCTTCGTCGACGGAGCCTCCAGCTCGTCTGGAAGCGGCGCAGGGATCCTCCTGGAAAACGAAGAGGGTGTGGTAATCGAGCACTCCTTGGTTCTCTCCTTCCCGACGTCAAATAACCAGGCAGAATACGAAGCCCTGCTCGCAGGACTGAGACTAGCCGAGGACCTAGGAGCCCGTGAAGTTCAAATTTACACCGACTCCCAGCTCGTCGCTTCCCAAGTACAGGGAAGCTACCAGGCCAAGAATGACAACCTCATTGAGTACTTGAACTTAGTCAAAAAACACATGGCAAAGTTCGTACGAGCAGAAATCTCTCATGTTCCCCGCGAGCAAAACACGAGGGCGGACATATTGTCCAAACTCGCGAGCACACGAAGCAAAGGCGGGAATAAATCTGTCATCCAGGAATCTCTGGCACGACCGAGCATCGAGCCACCCCCGACCACGGTCGAGGTCCACGCCATCGGGGATGCCACGTCTTGGATGACCCCGGTTTATAATTTCCTAACAAAGGGAGAACTCCCGTCGAACCAGGCCGACGCTGCCATAATCAAGCGACGAGCATGTTCCTATGTTGTTCTCGAGCAGAAACTGTATCGAAGAGGATTCTCCATTCCCCTCCTGAAATGCATTGACGAGTCCGCCATCCCCGACGTACTGCGGGAGATACACGAAGGTATCAACGCCCAGCACATGGGCGGTAAATCGTTGGCAAGGAAAGCCCTTCGAGCAGGATACTACTGGCTGACGATGCAACAGGACGCCAAGGAACACGTGAAAAAATGTGACAAGTGCCAGAAGCACGGGGATATGCACCTCGCTCCCCCACACGAGCTGAATACATTGTCGTCCCCATGGCCGTTCGCCTGGTGGGGCATGGACATCCTCGGGCCCTTCGTGCAAGGGACCTATCAGTACAAATTTCTAATCGTCGCCGTGGATTACTTCACGAAATGGATCGAGGCCGAGGCACTCGCAAAAATCACCTCACACAACATCCTCCGTTTCTACAAAAGAAACGTGCTCGCCAGGTTCGGAATTCCGCAGGCACTTGTGACCGACAACGGCACCCAGTTCACCGACCACGGATTCCGAGACTTCGTCACCAAACTGGGGACCAAACAACACTTCACGTCGGTCGAACACCCTCAGACCAACGGGCAGGCCGAGGCCGCGAACAGAGTCATCCTCCGAGGGCTCAAACGTCGACTCGGCGAAGCCAAAAGAGGATGGGTCGAGGAGCTCCACAGCGTCCTCTGGGCATACCGCACCACACCCCACTCAACGACTGGGGAAACACCATTCCGACTGACCTACGGCACCGAAGCCGTCATCCCGGTCGAAATCATGGAACCATCCCGACGAACGGAGGAGCCCCTCGACGAAGAGATGAATGACGAAGCACTAAGGGATGAACTCGACCTAGTCGAGGAAATCCGATCGGGGGCTGCCCTGCACGAAGCCACCTTAAAACAACGAGTGGCTCTACGCCACAACGACAAGGTCATCAAGCGCGAGTTCGAAATAGGCAGCCTGGTACTACGCAGAAACCAGAAAGACTCCCGCGAAGGGAAGTTGGCCGCGAACTGGGAAGGACCTTACCACGTCCACGGCACCACGGGTACCGGGGCGTACTACCTCGAGAAGTTAAACGGAGAGCCATTACCAAGACCCTGGAATGCTGCTAAGTTGAAGCAGTACTACAGTTAGAAACTGTCAACACCTAGGACCCTCGACCAGAAGCAACCACGCTCGGGCAACGAGGTAAAACGTCCGATTTCGTTTAAAGGCTAAGGTACAGGCCCGACACACGACCAAATTGGCACGGCATCGCGCGGTAAACGTTGACGATCGATAGTGCCCGATGTGGACAGCTGTACCGAGCACCACCGTCGACGTACCCATAAGGCAGAACACCCAGCTCGCGATGGGCAGTTCACGCCAAGGGCGAATCGTCCCTAACGGGCTTCACGCCCGACTGAGCAACCTCGCTCCGAAATGCCCGACATTCCATCAAGAATAACGGGACATCTACAAGGGTCAAAAGAAAATCTCTCCCCTCGAGCGCAACACTTAGGTGGTTCTGACCAATCAAAATAGGGCCGAGAACGCACACAAGTGGAGACGAGCAGATGAGCTCGCCAAATCAAAGCCACCTACGGGCACTCCTCGGGCCCGTGACTTAGGCTAAATTAATACAAGCATGTGATTTCAAACAAGGGCAAAAAATCCAAAATGAATAATAAGGTATAAACGCCCGAAGGCAACAAAGCAATATTAAACCGACCAAGAAGGCCGGCGATGTTCATAACATACAATAAACGGGCACGCAGGCCCAAGGAATACAAATATCAAGGGCACGCAGGCCCGCTATCCTACTCAAACTTCCACATTATCATCATTGTCGACGCCAGGAGAGTCGGGCGGAGGAACGATCATGCCACCTACAACCCGGTGTGTGTGTGACCGATACCCTCAGTGACCAGACCAGGGTTTAGCAATGACAGCTGATCGACTGCAGAGTTGAACCCGTCTTCCAGAGCACCGACGCAGTCCACCTCGAGGAGCCGGATGTGGGCGACCAGCTCAGCCCGACTCTTCAAAGTCACTATGTCCTCGGGCTCATCTTCGGCAGGTTGCAGGACAACATTCATTTCCTCAACCTGTTTACCCAGGCGTTCGACTTCGGCAGCCAAGCGATCCCTGTCGGTCCGGAGCAACTCCCCTTCCTCAGTCAACCTCCCCGACCTCTCCTTTTCCAGGGTCAGCATCTCCCTCTCGGCGTCAAGTATCGCGGTCTGCTCTCGGAACATCTCCTCGGAGCGTTCCAGAGCGACCTTCAACTTCCGCGAGCTCGCAGTCAAGGCCGCCTTCTCCTGCTCGAGCCCTTCAACACGAGCAGCATCCCCTGCATCCTTAGCTAACACCAAAGCCATTTCGGCCATCTTTACCAGCCCGTCCACGCTGGCGGCCAGATACGACTTCCTTTCCTCTTTACTCATCTTCTTTATGGCCTCGGCCTCATGGGCAACCACTGTCGGGGGGAAGCGCTCGAAAAAGCCCGACTCTTCGAAACAAGGAGGGAAGGCGAAAGATTTGACAGCGCCGGCGTCCTCGCCGACAGTCGAACCACCCTCTACACGGGTCCTCTTCCTCTGCGTCAAAACTGCGCTGGGATCGATCTCCTCGACCTCTGGGTCCGACGTAGGACCAGAGCTCGACGGCGAGTCCACCCTCACCTGCTGAGAAACATTTGGACCGGGTGGGGGACCCATTCTCGTCGTCTGCGGGGGCTTCACGACCCTCCTGCCTCGCCTCTGGTCGGTTGATAATTTCAGGAGCCTTTCGTGTCGGCTAGCCATCGTACCTGCACGAAATAAAGGAAAAGTCAGTATCAAGCAAACTGCATGAGTAAACGACGAGTAAAAGAAATTTCAAGCAAACAACCTAACAGGCGGGCAGCCTGCCTGTACGTCGGACATTCCACCAACGCCTTGGTGTCGATCGGGCGAGACTCGAACGTCGGGTAACCGTCTTTGTCGAGGATATCATCCCCTTCCCTCGTAACCCATCGGGCGGGATGAAAACTGTCGACAAACCGGCAAAGAGCCTCGTACGCCCGCTGATCCTCCGAGCACATGTCCCCGACAGCGGTATGGAAATAACCTGTCCCGTGTTCGTAATGTCGGGACATCCAGTACACCGGGAACTTTGCCCTACGACCCAACACAGGGCTCCCGTCGTCGGCCACCATCGTTTCCCCGTCGTCGTCGCTGACTGGCCCCTCCTCCTCGAAAAGGGAATCTAAAGCAGAGTCGGTAATAGGGCGTACCACATACCACTTGTCCTTAAACCCCCTCACGGAGTCCATATACATCTTAAACAGTCTCCTCGACTGCTTCAGGGACACCCAGCTGTGCTTCCCTCCTCGGGACTGACGCTGCAGGTGAAATACCCGAAAGAAAAGAGGGATGGTCGCCCCTATCCTCAAGTAGCGACACGTCAACTCAAACGCCCGAATGAAGGCGAGAGAGTTTGGGTGTAGCTGGGACGGGGCCAGCTCCAAGTGCATAAAGACCCCGGCCTGAAAATCTGTGAACGGCAGCCGCAGCCCTAAGTCTTTAAACGCGATCTCATACATCGCGAGGCTATAATTCGCAAAAACCGAGCAAATTCTTGCATTTGTCGACGGTAGCATGACCACGAAGTTCTGCTGGGAGTCGGGCTGGTCTTGACCCTCTTCAATGACAGTGAATGGATGTCGGTCATCCCGGCTATATATCGACGCTGTCCCCCGCGGCTCGACACCCACCCATTCCAGCAATGGGTCGGTCACGGTATCTATAAGGGTGGCCGACTCGTCGGCACTCTGTTCTTCGCGATCACGACGTCCGGAGGAGCTCGGCTCATCCGCCATGGTTACCTGCAGAGCACGGGAAACCAATCAGTTGAGCATGAAGTCTTATGCTCGACATAATCATGTCGTCCCATACACGACTTCACAAGTCCGTTTTCACAAATGGATGTCTCCCCGGCTCTCCTGAACCCAGTGTTCCTTCCTCAAAACCAACTGCGCGGCCACTCTTCAAGCATGTCGACCCGAGCTATGAACATGGCGAGTCGCACCATGAAGCCCACGGCCACGACCATGAACATACCGGGCACCGTCATGAATCAGGCGCCCGGATCATGAAGACCCCGGGCAGCTCTGAGGTTTTTCACCTAAAACTATGAATATGTCGGTCACAAACATGCGTTTGCCGGTCCTAGACATGAATCTGTCGGGCAAAACGCGAGTTTACCGGGCTAATCCCACGCGCACGGTCCTAAAACATCTACAAACTCCAGGAATCACGCATTCTAAACGGAAAAATGAAGAAAGTAGATCACTTACTTGGATCGAAGTGTGGGATTTGGCTAAGAAATGGAAGAGTCTGAGACGGGAAGTCGCAACTGGAGAAAGTGTTGAGAGCAGCAACGAAGAGAGCACGGAGAACGGAAAACGTATTATGGGGCCCAAGGATCCTATTTATAGGGATGACGTGGAATACCAAACGTCACCTCGGACATCCACGGACTCCATCTCCTCGACGCACTGCTCCCAACGCAATGATGGCCCTACCCCCCTAGGGTGGCGGCACAACTCCCGAAAGATGCCTCGTGTGCTCGACCGACGCGCCCGGTACGGATCCTCCCCGCATCCACCACCGAGGACGTCTCCGAGCACGACACGAGGAGGCCCCTCGAGGGCCCACACCTCCATCCCGGGCACGAGACCTCAACGACGGAACAACTTGGTTTCAAGTCATGGCTCCTCGCAAAGGAACCACGACTTGGGGGGCTCCTGTTCTGGACTGGGCCCGACAGGCCCAAAAGCATTACTAAGGCCCAGTCCAAAGGGACTCACTAAGGACCACACTGGGCAAAGGGGGTCACATCCATGCCCGACACCCTAGTGTCCACCTCGACATCTCGATGTCCAGCCCCACGCGGTGAAGTCGTGCTCGACACCCTGCCGTCCAGCTCTGTCCTGGCGTCCAGCTCGACACCCGCTGTTCACCTCGAGGTCCTGACGTCGAGCTCGGTACCGTGCTGTGCAGCTCGACATGGTCTCGAGCTATCCGGCTAGGGCAGACTCAGTCCACCGTTCCCCCAACGATACTCCGGAAAGACCGCGTCTCCGTCCGCCCGCACTTCACGCAGCACATCCAGGAAGGGGACCACGTGCAGGTCCCCACTACCCACGTAGAACCTGGCAGTTCCTCCATTGGGCCAAATCCGCCCGGCCCAATGAAGGAACCTTGGCCCAGCGCTGGGGGCTATAAATACCCTCTGTTTCCAGAGGGTCAGGTATTCATCATTCTAACCTCAACTCTATTATCTGCTCGTACTCCCACTGACTTTAGCATCAGAGTGCCTTGCAGGTACCCCCCACCCCTCCTCGTTCAAAAAGCTTTCAGCTCGGAGCAAGCCGTGACGGTCCAAACCTTCTGATCAGGTCAGATCAATTAGGTATCTTAAAAAAGAAAGGAAAAACTCAAATGAGCAAAAATAAAAATGACAAGAATATAAAGGGGCTCAAGTGAGCAAAGATGAAAAATAGCATGAAATGTAATGCTTAAAGTAAATGGTGCATAAAAAGCATAGAATAAAAACACAAAATAAAGTCAATTATTAGTAATTAGTGGTTAGTTGGATGACCATATTGAAACTTGCATTTGGAACTCATTAGAGGATTGGTAGAACCAAAGCCTCCACAAAACAAGTTGCATTTGCTTTTTGTCAAGTATATCATCATTTTGGAATCCTTTAAAAAAGTAAAATTTAATGATCAACGATGTTTAAGTGATCCGCGTTGACCAAAAGTGATGTAGATCCATTAGAGGATTGGTAGAACCAAAGCCTCCACATTGAATCTCAAGGTTATTGGATCAAAGAGATCAAATTAACATACTTGGGCTTCCAAACATAGGTTTGGGCCACGAATAATCATTTATTCGAATCGATACAAAATTTAACGCTATGTTAAGAAATTGTAAGTGGACTTATATAGAAGTCGCACCTATTTTGAGGTCGGCTAAAACGTGTTACCGGTTAGAAGATAGTGTTGCGACTAGAACTAGGGCAATGAGAGCTTCATAATGATATTAAAGTTTGAGAGAATTGGTGAAGGAATCTACCTATTTAAGTTAAGTTGCAGAGCTCTGAAACTGGACTTATATAGATCAATATAGGTCACGATTCTTGAAGGTAATTGTATGGTTAACTTCAGGGAAGATCAAGGAAGGTGAATTGATAGAAAAAATGGATTGAAAAAGGCTTGAACACTGATTTCGAAGTTGCAGAAAAGTGAGTTATGTAATGAGTTTGGAAGGGTGATTTTGGATGTCCAAGCTTGAGGAAATGAATGAGGGATGACCCTCTATTTATAGTAGAATGAATGGGATCCTTAAGCGTGTGAAATGATGAAGTTTGGAGGGAAATCGTGGGGGGTATGCAGCATGAACAATGTGTGACTTGTTTAGCATCCAAACTCATCCAAATCGTGTGTTTCATGATGCTAAACACATTTAGAAAGTTGCTAAAAATGATTAGAAGCAAACACGCATGGAAAACTTGTGATTAGAAGCCAAAACAAAGATTTCAAAATATGACTTGTGATGAAACTTCAGTTGCAAGTTACCAATTTCAAAACAATGGCATTTTCATCTCAAGGGGTCTTTGGACATGATTCTTGATGCTTTAGAAAGATGAGATTACAAGATTTTAAATGGAAAAATAATGGAATCAAATGGAAGTTTGAGCTGAAAGTTGTAATGAGTCAAAGTTGGGAAAAAGAAGTTGACTTTCCATACTTAGAAATATTTCAAGTTTTTCTTCAAAAGTGACCTATAATGTTTTGATCCAAACATGGCCTTCCTCTTGGAATTTGCTCATCACCAAAAAATATGGCATGAAATAGACCTCTTGAATGACATTTTGAAACTTGAACCATTCAAAATCTCCAAAAATTGAGAGAGTTATGAATTGTTGAAGTTGGCAAAAAATCATGAAATGACCTATAATCTTTTGTATCTTTAGGGCATCTTCCATCATTTACTAACTTTTTACATAAAATAATGAATAAATTTCACATCCTCAAGATCATTGTCGAAAAATAGTGGGCTCAAGGTAATAAAAAATGACCAAGTTATGATCATTTGAATTCACATGAAGAGATTTGAGGGTTCATCTAGAGGACTTGTAATCTTTATTCATCATCAAATTTATTACACAAGAAAAATCCTTGAAACTTTTTAAGTGATTTGTTAATAACCATTGAAAGAGAAGTATGTTTTTGGAATCACTCAAAAATACCAAATGATGAGCAAGATATACTTCTTTGAAGTTCAAAACCCTAGCTCCTAGATCAAGAAAATGCTTTGAGGAACTTTAACAATTTTAAACAACCTTCTTTTACCAACACTTTTTCTTTGTAGATAGAAGTTGTTAAGGATGATAACAAGAACTTATATCAACCAAAACCACTTCCATATCTTGAGAATTGAGAGAAATATGCAGTTGTGACCAATGGGAACAAGGCCTTGTCCAACCATGACAACTTCTTCAATCAACCCCTTGTACTTTTGAATCAATATTGATAACTTTGAAATGTGGTGAACCAAAATAAGCCTTGCCATGCCATCTCTTCCAAAAAAACTTCAATGGTGAGGTTTGAATTCCTCAAGCTTTATTGACTAGGGCATGTAAATAAACTAATGAACCCATGGATCAACTTGCTAAACCATATTGCCTTTACCTATATTATTAACAAGTAAGACAAACCAACATTGCATTTTATTAATTAAAAAGAAAGTCAAAACAAAACATGCATGATCATAAAAGAAAAAAAAGTCAAGGTTCTTGGTGATTCCTCAAAGAGAAAAGCTAAAGATAGGGAGGAGAACCGAAAGCCCTAATGTGATTTTGTTGTGATTGAATCAATATGGTATGATGAAGGGATCTTAGGGAAAAAATTGGGGTACAACACATTGCATAGCAGGTACTTCAAGACATGTTTCTTATCTTTTCGCTGTTTATTTCAGCAAAAAGAAATGGCTCTTGAACAAACCGTTAAGGATCTTCAAGCCCAGAACGGTCAATTCCAACAGATGTTCCTGACTCTGGCTAAAGGACAGGAAGACCTGAAAGATCTCATCACTAAAGAGAACTAGAAGAAGGTAAATAAACAGATTGGCATCCTGAAAATGGGGAGAAGATTTAGAGGACCATCCAAGCAAGCTCTAGAATTTGCAGCCCCATCAAATGAAGAGTATAATCAAAAAAAGGATAATGAGAGTGTGAAAGAAGAAGATGACAACCTGGGGTCTAATGAAGAGGAAGCAGACTATTATGAGGAACAATATCCTCCTAATGATAACAAGTATAAATAGTTAGAGGATCGTCTCAATGCTATGGAGATTCAAAGGGTACCTGGTTTGGACTTTGAAGAGCTAGGGTTGGTCTCAGGAGTGGTCATCCCACATAAATTCAAAGTTCCCACTTTTGCAAAATATGATGGTGTTTCGTGTCCCAAGCTTCATCTGAGGTCTTACGTCAGGAAGATTCAACCCCTTACAGCTGATAGGAAGTTATGGGTTCACTTATTTCAAGAGAGTTTGTCGGGAACGCAGTTGGAATGGTTCTATCAAGTGGAAGGAACCAATATCTGTAATTGGGAAGACTTGGCTCTTGCTTTTAGTATCAATACAACGTTGGCCTCGATCGAACTTGCATGCAACTCCAAAGCATGTCTATGGTTTCTAGTGAAGGTTTCAAAGATTACGCCCAAAAGTGGAGGGATCTTGTAGGTAGAGTCCAGCCTCCCCTTTCTGATAGGGAGTTGGTAGACATGTTCATGGGTACCCCGACATGCCCATTTTTCAACCGTTTGGTTGGAAGCTCTTCATCCGGATTTAGTGAGCTGATATTGACAGGAGAAAGAGTTGAGCCTGGTGTCAAGAGTGGTAAAATCCAAGGGGTGCATCCTCATGTTCTGTGAAGAAACCATTCAGTGGAAAAAGGGAGGTCAATTCTGCCTATGGTTAGAGAAGTCATGGTAAAGTTGAACAACATCCAACAGTAAGAGCTATAATGATCTCTAACCCTGCACCGACTCAACAATCAAATAATCAGCGTAGGTAGGTTGCGCTTAGAAGACAGTTTACAAGAATTAATATGACACTGTCTTAGGCATTACAACATCTGTTAAAGGCTGGCCTGGTTATTTTGAGGGATCCTCCTCAAAACCCAAACACTTCCTCTCCCTGCTGCAATCCAAACGTACGGTGTGCTTACCACTCCAACAGTACGGAGCATGACACAAATGACTTTTGGGCTCTGAAGAACAAGGTTCAAGGCCTTACTGATGCAAAGGAGATTGAGTTTGACCCTCTTGAGACTCCCAACATGATTACTGCACCAATTCCCAAGCATGCCAAGGGTATCAATGATGTTGGTGATGTTCTTTTTGTTTCTTCCATGAATGATCTGACTACTCCTCTTTTAGTTGTTAAGAAGAATCTGTTACAAACCAATTTATTTCTGGGCTGTTGTGAATATTGTTACCTTTGTGCACCCCTTCCCAATGGTTGAAGGTTGCTGAAGATAGGTGTTCAACGCCTGATGAACGACAGGGAAATTCTATTTGAGAAGACTCCCTCTGTGAAAAACTTATATGAAGATGTAAACTGTGAAGACGTGTCACTTATTACCATTTCTAATAATCCTAAAACGATCTCCTCCAAAGGTTCTGTAAGGATTACCGCCAATCCTAAAGTTACTCCCCTGATCATTACCTCTCCAGGGCTAATACCATATTCCTCTAACAAGGCTGCTCCTTGGAATTATGGAGCTGACGTCTACTACCATGGCGTCAAGCAAGACATATTGGCTAATAAGAATGAAGTTGATGAAGATACTGATTCTAACATTGACAATATTGTTGGGACCAATAAGGTTACCAGAAGCGAAATGATTTTCTCTCTAGAAATCTCTCCAAAGACTGTTTCTACGCCTGTTGCTATCCCTACTGCTGAGTCAAGTGAGGCTTGGGGAAAAGAAGTATTTAGTGAGCCTGCTCGGAGGGAGGCACCAAAAGAAACCATTCTTGAGGCCTTCAAGCAAGAAATGAAGGAAATTTTGAAGATCATATGGAAAAGTGACTACAATGTTGTAGAACAGTTATGGAAAACCCCCTCCAAAATTTCAATGCTAGCTTTGTTGTTATGCTCCGAGGCCCATGTTAAAGCTTTGGTGAAGTTTCTGAAGTCTTCTCTTGTGCCACAAGAGACTTCTGCCGACCAATTTGAGAACTGTGTTACCAGTCTGACTGCTGATAATGGACTAGGCTTCTCCGATGCTAATCTGACTCCTGAGGGAAGAAAGCATAACAAGGTTCTGCATGTCTCCACTGAATGCAGGGGCACTACTTTGGCTCACGTGTTGGTTAATACGAGTTCGTCTCGGAATGTCTTACCAAAGGGTGCCCTAGATAGGTTGGATTGTGAAGGGCTTGCTCTGAAACCCAGTAACATTGTGGTGAGGGCTTTTGACGATTCTAAAAGAATGGTACATGAGGAGGTGGACATCCCAATTAATGTTTGTTCCTAAATCTTTGACTCCACTTTCTATGTGATGGACATTCTCCCGACTTACTCTTGCTTACTTGGGTACCCTTGGATTCATGGGGCAGGCGCTGTGACCTCCACATTGCATCAGATGTTGAAATATCCTGTAAACAGAAAGATTGGTACAGTTTGCGGTGAGGAGGAGTATATGGTGAGCCACCTGAATTATTTTAGGCATGTCGAGATGGACGGCGAATTCGTTGAAACACCCTATCAGAATTTTGAAGAGGTTCCTCAGAGATTGTTGTTACCAAAGCTGCTAATGTTGTTCCAAAGATTACTAGGCCCTCACTGAAGATGGCTTCTCTGAAGGACGCCAAGGATGTGGTTGAAGAAGGTAGGTGTATTATTTAGGGCCAACTCCCTGAAATTCCCTATAAGTCTGACAAGTTTGGTTTGGGTTTCACTTTAGGAGCTCAAAGGGCTGTTCGTCGTGCTCGCGCCAGAAGACCACCAATACATATCAGCAACCGTGGAGTCAATGATGTAGAGGATGCTGACAGTGACTGTGACCTGGATAGTTGGATCTTCCCTACTACCAACTGTGGACTCAATAATTGGACGAAGGGAGATTTTATGCATATCTCTTTTATTCAGGAGTAATTGTTCTTTTCTGTTTTTTGGATATGTAATTTTTAAACAAATTAAACTCTTAGCCTTGTGTCTTACCTGAGGCACAATGGTCTATTTGTGAGGGTTATCATACTTCATTTTCATATGTCATTTTAATAAATCATTGGACATTTTACATTCAAATTTTGCGCTCTCTGTCTTTCTTTTTGCTTTATTTTTCAAAATAGCAATGTGCTCTTACAAACACCTACATATCAAATTCCAGATCCACCTCCACCCTGGATCCCATTGATAACAGTTCTGCTATTGCCATTAATGAATTTTAAAATCTGATCTACCAAGTCGAGGAAAAAGGTGAGGAAGATTGTGAAGTATCGGGAGATCTTGCTAGACTATTACAACAAGAGGAAAGAGCAATACATCCTCATGAAGAGCCGGTCGATGTAGTAAACTTATGTACTGAGGAGAATAAAAATAAATTAAAATATGTGCCAACTTTGAGAACGGTGTCAAAGAATGGTTAATCCGATGTTACGTGACTATGTTGAGATCTTCGTTTGGTCATACAAAGACATGTCGGGGCTTGATACTGATATTGTGGTTCATCGTCTTCCAACAAATGAAGACTTCCCTCTAGAGAAGCTAAAGGTTCGTCGTATGCATCCTGAAATGTCAGAAAAGATCAAGGCTGAAGTCATGAAACCGTTCAATGCTAGGTTTTTAGCTGTTACTTCCTACCCACAATGGGTTGCAAACATGGTGCCAGTACTTAAGAAGGACGGTAAGGTATGTATGTGTGTGGCCTACAAGGATTTGAATACGGCGAGCTCCAAAAATGACTTTCCACTTACTCATATTGACGTTTTGGTTGATAACACCGCTCAACATAAGATATTCTCCTTCATGGATGGCTTCTCCGGTTATAATTAGATCAAAATGACACATGAGGACATGGAGAAGACTACCTTCTTTACATAGTGGAGCACCTTCATTTACAAGGTTATGCCATTTAGGTTGAAGAACGATGGGGCAACCTATCAGCGTGCTATGGTAGCGTTGTTCCATGATATGATCCATCACGAGATAAAGGTCTATGTTGTCGACATGAAATCCAGGTCCCAGAAGGAAGAAGAGCACCTCGATCACTTGCAAAAACTATTTGAAAGGCTAAAGAAGTACAAGTTAAGACTGAACCCGAACAAGTGCACATTTGGAGTAAGATCTGGTAAGCTCCTAGGTTTCGTCGTCAGTGGCAAAGGTACTGAGGTAGATCCTGCAAAAGTTAAAGATATTCAAGAGATTCCAAATCCCTACACTGAGAAGGAAGTTAGAGGTTTCTTGGGACATCTAAACTACATTTCCATATTCATTTCCCACCTAACCGCTACTTGTGAACCAATCTTCAACCTACTGATGAAAGATCAAGTAGTGAAATGGAACAACAATTTTCAAATAGCCTTTGACAAAATCAAGGAATATCTTCAAGAACCTCTAATTTTGATGCCACCAGTTGAAGGAATACCTCTAATCATGTACCTAACAGTTTTAGAGAATTCAATGGGGTGTGTGTTGGGGAAACATGACAAGTCTGGTCGAAAAGAGCATGCAATATACTACCTTAGCAAAAAGTTTACCGATTATTAAACAAGATACTCACTACTCGAGAAAACTTATTACGCTTTGGAATGGGTTACTCACCGACTAAGATAGTATATGTTTACTCACACTACTCTATTGATCTCTAAAATGGATCCCATCAAATAAATATTTGAGAAGCCCGCTCTCTCCAGAAGAATAGCCAGATGGAAAATGGTCCTGACAGAATACGACATTCAGTAAACCACTCAAAAGGAATTCAAAGGAAGTGTAATGGAAAATCATTTGGCTCATCAGGCTCTAGAGGAATACCAGTCTATGAATTTTGAATTCCCAGACGAGAACATTATGCTAGAAATTGACTGTGAAGAACCTAGACTGGATGAAGGACCTGAAAAAGGATCCCGATGGACTATGATTTTTAACAAAGATTCTAACGCACTAGGCAATGGCATTGGTGTTGTGATTATCTCTCCCGGAAGTTGCCATTCACCCTTAACCGCCAGGATATATTTTAATTGTACCAACAATATGGCCGAATATGAAGCATGCATTATGGGTATCAAGGCTGCTATTGACATGAGAATCCAGTTCTTGCAAGTATATGAAGACTCAACCTTGTTAATCAGCCATATTAAGGGAGATTTGGATACGAAGCATCCTAATCTCATTCCTTACTGAGAGCATGTGTTGAAATTGATCCCGTATTTTGAAGAGATTACTTTTGAACATGTTCCACGAGAACAAAATCAGTTAGCGGACACGCTAGCTACCATGTCATCCATGTTCAAGGTCAAATTGGATAACGAAGCCCCTCAGATCACTATTGAAAGATTAGATGAACCGACATATTGTTATGATGTTGACACTGATGGAGTAGAAGAAAATCCTTGGTTCCATTAAGTGAAAAGGTACCTTGAAGCTTAAGAATACCCTGAGGGAGAATCCATTAATAAAAATAAGTTTCTAAGAAGGTTCTCTTCCAAGTTATTCCTTAGTAATGGAATCCTCTATAAGCGCAACCATGATTCAACTTTGCTTCGTTGTGTAGACAAGAAAGAAGTAGAGAAGATCATGGAGGATATGCATGAGGGTATCTTTGGTACTCATTCTAGTGGGTGCATAATGGCTAAGAAGATTCTAAGGGCAGGTTACTATTGGTCTATTATGGAGACAAATTTTCATTATCACTCCCAAACATGTCACAAATGACAAATTTATGCTGAAAAAGTACACATACCTCTAGTTCCCTTAAATTTCTTAATTGCTCCTTGGTCGTTCGTAATGTGGGGAATTGATATGATTGGAGAGATTAGACTTACCGCTTCCAATGGACATCGTTTCATCCTTGTCTCTTTTGATTACTTCACGAAGTGGGTAGAGGCATCCACCTTCACTTTTGTTACCAAGAACGTTGTGGCTCGGTTCATCAGGCATAATCTTTTCTGTCGGTATGGTATCCCAGAAAGAATCATCATAGATAATGGTACCAACCTCAATAATACCATGATCACTGAGCTCTATATGCAATTTAAGATTCAGCGTCATAACTCTTCTCCTTATCGGCCAAAGATGAATGGTGCTATAGAGGCCGCCAATAAGAATATAAATAAGATTATTCAGAAGAGGACAGTAACATATAAAGACTGGCACGAGATGTTACCATTTTCTATTCATGGTTACCGTACCTCGGTGCACACATAAACATGGGAAACCCCATTTTCTCTCGTCTATGGTATGGAATCTGTTTTAACTCTCGAAGTCCAAATTCCTTCCGTGAGAGTTATGAAGGATGCATGTTTAAACAAAGACGAATGCATTCAGACTCGACTTGACCAATTAAACCTCATTGACAAGAAGAGGCTCGTAGCTGTTTGTCATGGTCAGATGTACCAGAAACGTATGATCAAAGCTTTTAACAAGAAGGTCAGACGTCAGGTGTATCAGGTTGGTGACCTGGTAATCAAGCGCATCATCCTTCCACAAGGTGATCCCAAGGGAAAATGAACGCCTACATACGAAGGACCATTTGTGATCAAAAACATTTTTTTCAGTGGAGCTATGATATTAACCACCATGGACGGTGACGACCTTCCGCAACCTGTACTACGCATGAAAGAGACCCGCTAGGATGACTAGCCTAGGCAAAAATAAGGGCATCCCGACGAACCAAAAAGGATCGGGAAAAAGTTACGGATATATATATATATATATATATATATATATATATATATATATATATATATATATATATATATATATATATATATATATATATATTATACACCAGACAAGTCGAAAACCTGAAAAGGAGGCTTGGGCAAAAAGTATCCCGGTGGAATAAAAACCCTGAAAGGGAGGTCCAGGCGAAAATTAGGGATAAAAAACGTAGTACTATGTCCCGTTGGATCACCTTACAACCAGACGTTGTTATCAAGTTCGAAAGGTACAGGTCAATCCAGTCAACTTCTTCTAAACGACAAAGTGATGAGACACTCAAAGATATAAAGGCGATAGCAGAATTAAAACCCAATGGGATTATTTCACATAGCTGTTTTTCTTTGTGTACCACTTTGCATATTTCTCATTTTTACGACGAATTCCTCTTACTAGGATGTCCGTCTCTTTGTACAAAAGCACCTTTTTATAGGCGAAACTTCCTCAAATTAATAAAAAACTTCTCTCTTAAAGTTAAAAACTATTTGTTTTTATTTTTCTATTTTCTTTGCAAAAACGTCCAGTGATTATTTTAAATGAGCATATGCATTTGAATGTGATTACTGTTTACAAATGTATGCATTAAAAACAGGAAAGACAATTACTAAGGGCTCAAAGAGTTGGGATGATTTTGAAAGTCATCCATAAATACCTACAGAGCAACCACCTCTGGAGGACTATCTTCAGAAGTTTACCCGTGACGAAGATATGTTCCCTATTAAGTCCAAAAATAGGGGCATCTTCCCACACTTCATCATCGTATCTTCAACATATAGCCTAATCATTTCCCTAGCATCTTGAAAAATTCCCTAGCACGGTCTATGGATTTCTTGGTTTCCCCAACAGAGTTTCATAAAATCCCTAAGCAGGCCATGAAGCTCCATCCCCTAGCGTAGTTTATTTCTCCAAATTGGTAAATTCTTCTGACAGAACACTTTGCTCCATCAAGGCTTACTCAGGATAAACATCTCCATAAGAATAGCTACTCGCGTCACAAAAATGTTTGTTCCTTCATCCCCAGTCAGTGTGCATGCAATTTCAATCCATTTCAGAATGCTTCTATCCTCAAGCAGAAATCAAAAATCTCCAGCGGGATATCCTCGTACAGAAAGTAGGAATCCCCAACAAGCTTAACTTCAGAAAAGAGTGATGAGCTACATGCTTCATCTCCAACAGAAGTTAGAGATTTATTTTCCCTGGTTCAACAACACCATAAAGAGCAACTGATACACTCACATATTACAACCATACCAAATTTATGATATATCATAATAATATGCATAACTGAAACGCATATAACATTCTCATTTATTTTGAGAGCATCATGCAATGCATACATCATAACATCACATGAAACCGACTTTACCTTTTTCAGGTTGAATTCACAGACAGATGAATACTATCAACTTATACACAATAGGCCACAAATTAATTCCCGAAACCACACGGGGAAACTATCTATGTGACTAGGCAAAGAACATGCCACAAATTAATGCCCAAAAGATTAACTCCCGAAACCAGACGGGGAAAATATCTATGTGACTAGCCAAAGAACATGCCACAGATTAAATCCCAAAACTAGATGGGGAAACTATCTATGTGACTAGCCTGTATGCATCCCCAAGACGGGTTTGCTAATAAAAACAAGATTGTGGATTAACTCTTGAAACCAGACAGGACAACTATCTACATGACAAGTATCATCCAGAAGCATCCTTCCGTCAGAGAATGAATTCTGACAAACATATCCCTCAGTGAATAAATACTAACAAACATTTCCTTCAGAGACTGAATTCTGAAAAGTTTCCCTTCAGATACAATCAAGACTAAGATTCATTCTGACACTTCCCCAACATATCTGCTAGATACAATCGTACACAGGCTCATCCTATCATACTCCAGGTGGAATCTATAAGCCCATCTCCGACAATACTCAGTCATCTCCCCGAATGGCATCTTTAAGCCCATTCAAGCATATCATCCACCAACAACGTCACTTCATGCACCGGCGAGTGCCATTTTCTGGGAACTTAATGTTCAATCATCTTCCACCTTCAGATCACTAATGGCAGACAAGCCAATCTAACTCTTCAGGTTTAAGAAGATTAAATAGGGCAGCTGTTATACCCCAAAATTTTCCCCCTCATTTTATTCAAGACATACTCCTAAGGTTCTCAAAGGCTCAAGGTGGACCAAAAATTGATTAGACAAATTCTCCTCCTAAGCAATGAACTTCAAACTAGGGTTTCACTTTTAACAAATAAGTTTGGATTTCAAAGGACTCAAGTGTTTTCCATGGTTTCTTACAAATGCTCATACCAAGTTTCGTGCCTTGCATCACAAGTTTGCTCAGTCAATTGCTCAGGTGATTGAAAATCAATTGTATTAGGTCAAAAGTCAACTGTGGTCAACATACAGTCAAACTTCATGATTTTTGGTAAACTTAAACATTTTAAAGTGATATTCATCATTTGATCAAGGGTTGATCATGATTCCTCAAGGAAAGCTCTCAAATCATCAAGAATTAAAAGTTACTAAATTAGGGTTTTCTTAGGAGAAGTCAACTGAACTTTGACCAGGCATAACTTTCAAATGCTTCATTAACTTCCCCAACAAAAGACCATTTTGAAGATAATTTAATCCTCTAAAACTTAGTTTTTTATTCTCAAGTCCAAAAAATGCACCATTGGAAAGATATGAGCCGATACATTACATGTCATTTCAAAAGTCAACAAAAAGACACTTTTTGTCAAGGCAGGTTCCATCAAGATAAAATATCCAAATGCAAACATGAACAAATGATAGATTATAGAGGACATCTTGAGATTTCCAAAAAGTCATAGATCATCTTCAAAAGATAAAAATTGAGCAAGTTATGGTTTGCACAAGTTGGGCAAATTTGTGAAAATGCATGGAGTCAACTTTGAGCAAAATCACATTTTTGAGTTGATGGACCTAATTTTTTAGGTTCAAACATGTTTATGACATAACCAAGAACCTAAAAACATACCCATGCACTATTGTGATTTATATTTTTATTTATTTGAATTATTATTCACTTAAATACAATTTTAATCAAAATAAAATGCAAGAGGGGGGTGCAAGGCGTGTGGGCTTTGTTGTTGGTCATGATTGGAAGCCCAAAATGCCTAGCTTACTGTACAAAAGCGCATGAAAAAAAGGGAGGAAAAGATCTTCTTGTTTTAAGAAATTTTGAATCAAATATTTATGTCTTAAAAACGTGATTATATTTGATTCCTTTTGCTCTTATTTGACCTAATTGGATTCACTATATATACACAACAAAGCCAGGCCTCATGCTCATGCGTAGCTGCCTCCACAAACCCTAGAAAAATTCCAAATTTTTTCAAAGGGAGGTGCAACTTGTATCACACGATCCAACCATACTCAATCCATTCCATGTGTTCCATTATCACCCCGAGGTTCCCAGGAACTTGTTTCAACCATTACTCAAGTCAAATCGTTCCCAACATATCTCCCTTAAGTGTCACCAGTCTGGTATACTTTCGTGAATTCAAATCTTTTGATCATGCAATATAAATGAATTATTTATACATACATGTGTTCATTCTAATATTTATGACTGTTTATAACCATTACATATGAGGTATAATGCAAGGAAGAAGGTTTTCCATTGTTAGGGCAAAGCTTCAGTGAAGCTTCGTTTTCAATGATACATGGACTTTCAGACAAGACAAAACCCATCATCAAATTCGCAAGGGCCTAATTAGTGTAGTAGGGTTATTTTTATGTTTGTTTTCATTAAATTTTGCAGGTTTGGATTTTTTGTTCAAACGGAAAAGGTGACTGGAACCACTGTGCACGGTGGTTTCACCGGCTAAGGACTTTGCGTGGCATATTATGATTCTGTGATTGGGTCATTCAAATATTCGGGTCCCACTTTGGGCGTGCATGTTTTACACTCAACATTTAGTACCAGTTTTAATATTTAATTAATTGGTTATGGTTAGGTTAATGGAAGTATCATCATCCCAACGGTAGAGATTCAGTGGTTCCACACCAAGCGCGCATACCATGCACTCTATCATCATCACCATCAGATCAAGGCAACGCCAGATCAAACACTCCAAATCTGAGAGATCCTGATAGACCTCAAAGGGGCCAACAACACTGAACCACACGCTGGAATTGGGCTTGCTTGTTTTGGGCCTAACAAATTCCGGAGGCACACCCCCATTCTACTTCATACATTAGGACCAATCATTTTATTTTCTTTAATTATTTTATCTATTTAATTGTTTTATGTTTTTGAAACCAATTTTATTTTAATCATAAAATCAGAAAATTACAAAAAATAATAGACTTAAGGTTTTCTAATTAAATTTAATTTTTGGAAAATAAATTAATTTAATTATTTTGACCTTATTTTATTAATTAAAACCAATTAGAATTAGGTTAAAATGTAAAATCTTTTTCTCAATAAATACCAAAAATATTTTATTAAACAATTAGATTTTTAGGGTTTCAAAATTTGTCCCTTTTCAATTCTTGCGCGTTTATTATTTTCCGTATTATTATTTTTTCAATTATTGTAACTGCTAACGGTTTGTAATAGTTTTAAACTAGGGTTTATTTACTGTTTTCCCCCCAGGTTTTCATGGTTTGTACCCCCTTCCCGATGCGATGTAATAGCGTAGGACGTTTCTTTCTGATTTATTGTTTTATCATTACTATTAATGCTTAGATTAATAGGACTGTATGGCAAGACATAAAAGAAATCAATAGCTAACCTTAATTGCAAGATAAATAAATTGAATCAAGCACACTTTGCACACTTCACCTCTAGGGTAACCTCTCTTGTTGCCTCAGAAAAACAATGGTCATGTCCCTTGAACGTAGGGATACCATTAGCAAAAACCCTCAATTAAAAATCATTATAAAGATTATAGTCCCTCGATGTTCCTCGAAGTTTCCTATGGTATATGATCTTGTCCCTCGTTGTTGCCTACAAATATATGATGGCGTCCCTTCAAATTGCTAAAGGTATCCCTACATGTTTCCTTCAATGACCATAACAACGACCCTACGCTTGTCCCTGGAACATCCAAAGATAGGGCTTCCTGCTAACTAATGGCATGGATAACACTATCTAAAGGAGGAGGAAAAATACAAGAAAGACCTTGAGTGAGTAGTTACTGTTAATTGCTAGCTCATAACTTAAAACACTTTTTCACATCTCACACTTTCAAAAACATTTTCAAAACGCTTTATCAACACTCTTGAGGACTGATACAAGAGTTATCATAAAGCAAACTGCCTTGCTATTTGGCATTTCAAAACGTTTTTAGAAAAACACACACACATAAAACAAATAAAGTGAGCAAGCGTATAAGAGCCCATAGATAACTACGGATGAAAAGGGTGCTTATAACACCCTAACTTTTAGAAGTTATTTATTTAATGAATTATTAGGAGTGTTTACAAATAATTGATGTTTTATAGAATTATATGTGTGATGTGTTGGCATATGATTGCTTATGATGTGGAACATGTGAAATGAACGAGGGATTAGATGCATTGGAATAATTAGATGGTTATTTGGTAACTATTTGGGTTATTATCTAGAATAGAATAATAGGAATAATTATTTAAATAAAGTTATTTTAGTTAGAGTGGTATGTTGGTAATTAGTAGGAAGAGTGAGGACGTGATGTTAAATAAAGGGTGACTAAGTGAGGGCAATTGAGGAAGAAGTTAGGGGTTCTTGTGATAACATAAAAATATAGAGAGTGATACAGTTCATTTTGTGTGATCGAAATATTGAGAGAAGATAAAGAGAAGAGGCTAGAGCGCAGAGGGTTGGAGAATCACTGTAAGAGGCACGAAGGACATAACTAATCACTCGAAACAATAAGGTAAGGGGTTTTTCTCTGATTATCATGTTTTATCTAAGTGGTAGATAGTTGTAGGATTTTTCCCTCAGTACTGACAATGGTAATTTGATGTTGTTGGGTTAAGATTTGATGGAATTGTGATGATGGATGACTCGTAATGGTTGTATAATTGAGGTATTTTATCACATTGTTGTTAGATGATGATTCCCCATGATTGTATAGTGTTTTAGGGCCTATATCATACTGAAATCGCAGGAAAAAGTGGTCTGAAACTGTGCAGAATCGTAAACAAGGAAAACACTATTCGCAGAGGATCGCTGGACGACGAGTTCCGTGTCGCCGGGCGACTATGTTTCTCAAGGAAAAGGTGGGGAGAGCCAATTAAGTAAAATGGGGTGTTGGTCTCTATGATGTGTCACCGGGAAATGGCTGGGTTTCGCCTGGCGATGGGAGGCAGATCTGGAATGTTGGATTGAAATCTAGAAACGAGCATAACTTTAGTTCTAGAGCTCAGAATGAAGTGTCGTTCGAAGCTGTGTGTAGCTAACATAGTATAATATAATTAGGTGAAATAAATTGAATACTTATGGGTATTTTTATGAGAACTAAGTTGGAGTAAGAATAGGCTTCCCATGTTGAATTACGATGACGATTTGTTTAACTATGGTGATATGTTGTTATTATGATTATGGGATGATGTTCTGATGTTGTCTTGATTTCACGAGTATACACGAAAATTATATGAGTATACATGATTATGTTTATGTATGGTGTTGATTAATACATGAATGATGATGCATATGACTGATTGTGGTCGTTTATATTTATTGTTGCACATCATGCATTCTTGGGACAACTTTGGTCCGTTTGATGATTTAGGACGTTGGTCTAGTGATTTGGTCTCAATTCCATAGTGTGGATTTGGGATGTCTATGATTTGCTCCGGTTCCAAGTGGGGATCGATCCTATGATTGGGGTCTTTGGAGGGTGATGTCCTAGTGTCCATTAAGAAGAATTGGCACCACATGCATGAGTCTATGTCCTTGCACTACATCTTATGTGGCATTGCATGGTTCTTGAATTTATGATATTTTATTGTGTTACTTAATTTGTATGATCGTTGATGTACTTGGAATATAATAATGCGGATATTATGTTGTGATACTATAGGCTTATTCTTCTATGTCTATTACTTACATCTTACATAATGATTGTGATGAACTCACCCTTTCTACTTGAATGTTTCCTCTACACGGGTAACGTGCAGGTAATCCAGAGTAGTCCCTAAAGGCTTGGAAGAATAGCTTTGGAATGCGATTTATTTTTGTTGAGTCTAGAAGGTATTGCTCTGATATGTAACATCAGGGAGGGGAACGCTTTGTTTTGAAAAATATTTCGTTCTTGTTTTGTTATGACATTTAAATTGTTTCCATGGAGGTTAAATTGTGTGGAATTGTGAACCATGAATCATGGGGCACTATGACGTGTTTTTAATGAAACTTTTCGGAACTATGCTTCCGCTACAAGTACATGAAACATTGATAATGCATATGTCATGAATAATTTTTAAAACCCGTGTTAAGGAGTGAGACTTGCACGTATGATTATTTCACGAATAAAATGTGATGCCCTTTTGTTGTATTACTATGATATTATTTTAAATAATTATGAATATTCTATTGGGTTTAGAAGGGTGTTACAGTGCTAACACTTTCCCTTTTAATAACTTACCCCCCGAACTCAAAATCTATCAGCAGTCTTTCCTGTTCTTTTCACCTTTCCTTATTGGATAAAAGAAAAGTTGGTGGTGACTCTTGCTATCCGCAACATTTATGATAAAACGCAAAACAAACAAGTCAGTTCTCCTACCGTATTACACCAGGATTGAGTCCCCATATACATTCAAGATTTTATTTCTCATGTCGATAGAAGCCTTGGTATGCATGATGCCTGCTTCATACTCTACCATGTTGTTGGTACAGTCAAAATATAATCTGGCATTGAAGGGCGTATGGCAACCCTTGGGAGAGACGATCACAACACCAATTCCATTAACAAGCGCATTGGAAGCTCCATCAAAAACCATAGTCCATCGAGATCCTGATTCATGTCCTTCATGCAGTCCAAGTTCTTCATAATCAGTAACCAACATAATATTCTCATCCAAGAACTCAAAATTCATAGTATGATAGTCGTCTACAGCATGATGAGCCAAATGATATGCCATCACACTTCCTTTGATCGCCTTCTGAGTGGTGTACTGAATTTCGTATTCTGTCAAGACCATTTTCCATCTTGCTATTCTTCCGGATAGAGCGGGCTTCTCAAATATGTATTTTATCGGATCCATCTTAGAGATTAACAAAGTGGTATGAGTCAACATATATCGTCTTAGTCGGCTAGCAGCCCCTGCCAAAGTTCAACAAGTTTTTTCGAGCAATGAGTATCTTGTTTCACAGTCGGTAAAAGTTTTGCTAAGGTAGTATATTGCATGCTCTTTTTGACCAGACTCACCATGCTTCCCTAGTACACACCCCATTAAGGTCTTTAACACTGTTAAGTACATGATCAGCGGTCTTCCTTCAACTGGCGATATCAGAATTAGAGGTTCTTGGAGGTACTCCTTAATTTTATCGAAGTCAATCTGACAATCTTCGTTCCTTTTCACTACTTGATCTTTCTTCAGCAACTTGAAGATTGGCTCATAGGTAGCGGTCAAATGGGAAATGAATATGGAAATATAGTTCAATCGTCCCAAGAAACCTCTGACTTCCTTCTCAATATGGGGAGCTGGCATATCTTTAATGGATTTAACCTTGGTGGGGTCAACTTCATTACCTTTACTACTGAGGATGAAACCTAGAATTTTACCAGACCTTACCCCAAACGCGCACTTGTTTGAATTCAACCTCATCTTGTATTTCTCCAATCTCTCAAATAGCTTGTGTAGGTGATCAAGATGTTCTTCTTCAGTCTGAGACCACGCTATCATGTCATCAACATAAACCTCTATCTCATGATGGATCATGTCATGGAACAAAGCTACCATAGCATGCTCATATGTTGCGCCAACGTTCTTCAAACCAAAAGGCACAACTTTGTAACAGAAAGTTCCCCACTGTGTGACAAAGGTAGTCTTCTCCATGTCTTCAGGTGCCATCTTGATTTGATTATAACCTGAGAAGCCATTCATGAAGGAAAATATTTTATGCTAAGCGATTTTGTCAACCAGAACATTAATATGCAGAAGCGGAAAGTCATCTTTGGGGCTTGCCCTATTCAGATCCCTGTTGTCTACACACATACACAATTTTCCATCCTTCTTAGGTACTATCACCATATTTTCCACCCACTGAGGATAGGACGTGACAACTAAGAAACTTGCATTGAAGTGTTTCATAACCTCAGCTTTGATCTTTTCAGATATCTCAAGACGCATACAACGAGCCTTCTATTTTACTTTTGAAAAACCTTCTTTCATTGGTAGATGGTAAACCACAATATCAGTATCAAGCCATGGCATGTCCTTGTATGACCAAGCAAAAATCTCAACGTAGTCACGCAACATCTGGGTTAATCTGTTTTTGACATTGTCTTCTAAATTGCACCTATCTTAACCTCTTTCTTGTCCTCTTCAGTACCCAGGTTCACAAGCTCGAATGGCTCTTCATGCACTTGTATGGTTCTTTCTTCTTGTCCTCATCTCCCCTGTAAAGTTGCCTTATCAAGAAATCTCCTATTCAGGAATTATCATTTCTCCAGTGGAATCATTTCATCGAAAGTATTTATTCACATATTCTCTCTTTTCCCAGTATATATCAATCCTGGATGTTGATAAGTGTTACCTCCCCAAAGGAGTACACTATTATGGTTTCTAGCCCCAGGATAGAGAATCATAGCATAATTTTTTTCTTGTTGAAGCTCATCCTTATTCCCCAGCGGAGTTGAAGATTCTCGTATCTTCAGTAATAGCATATTTTATTGAGTTTTCTTTCGAGAAGACTATTCCATCAAGAGTTATGTTTGTTAGTTATGTTATCACTAGATAGGATCTTCATATCCCCGACAGTACAAGTTTTTTGTTATCCCCGATGAAGAGTTGCTTCATGAAGATTTTCTTGTCAAGACTTCTTCTGTCTCCCCTGTGAATCTACTTTATTGAAATTAATCATCTGAGAATGTTCATTCCCCAATTGATTTGATTCGTCGAAAGTTCTTATTCAAGGATTATTCCTTTTCCCCAGTGGAAGTTTTTGTTGTCCCCAGATGAGAGGTTGACAATTTATTCCTCAAGCAATTTAAGGTGGATTTTTTCCCTGCGGGCTCCATTTTGATGGCCATTCTCTATTTGGCATTCTCCTTCAGAAGTTACAATTTAGCCCTGATCTTCTCCAGCAACTGCCAATCTCTATTTGGAATTCGCCTTAAGAAGTTACAGTTTTGCCCTGATCTTCTCCAGCAACTGCCAATCTTTATTTGTCATTCTCCTTCAGAAGTTACAGTCTTGCCCTGGTCTTCTCTAGCAACGTCCAATCTTTATTGGCACATCTTTATTAGAGATTTAAAGTTTTGCCCTGATCTTCTCCCGCAACGTCCAATCTCTATTTGGCATCCCTTCTTAGCGATTATAGTTTCTCCCTGATCTTCTCCTGCAACGTCCAATCTTCATTTGGTGTTTTATACTGGGATTCACAATTTTGATCTGAATCCTCTCCAGCAACGTCCAATCTTCATTTGGCATTCCTTACCAGAGTTGATACTTTCGATCTGATCTTCTCCAACAGAGTTTGAAATTTATTTTTGCAATACCTCTCAGTTTTTGTAGCCCGTTTCTACCAGTTACTCAGTTTGTTATTCCCCACAGAGTTTGATCTCTTCAAGGGTCTCATTTTAATGTCTATTGATGTACCTTTTGAATACCAGTTTCATCCTGATATTCACTTTCAACCTTGTTTTATCAAGTTGTTCTTAGGTCGAGTTTCTATCTCGATACCTGTATTTAGAATCTACTTTTTATCGTGGTACTCATAACTAGTTTTCACTAATAGTCTTTATGATTTGAGTCCTTCACCTTTCTCTTAAGTTTCATATTTAGATTATGTGTTGTCTAAACTTCTTAAACTGAGTCTTTACTTGTTATTTTCCCCTTTGACACCTTGGGTTTTTTCATTTCCATTTTACATTCTTCCGTTGGTTCAGATCCGCAGGTGTTTTAGAAGTACGCTTTAATCACTTTGCTTGGTGTCGAGTTTTGAGCTCATCTCATGTGCAAGAAATCCAAATTGTTTTGCCCTGGTACTCATATCTAGTTATGTTTTGTTCGACTAGTGTTCATGATTCGTGTATAATCTCATTTTGTTTCTTACTCTTGGGATTCTTTTATTTCCTTCATACTATATATCTTGGGTTGAAACATGTCTCCTTTACGCCTTGGGTTCTTTCAGCTCCATCTTATTGTCTATCCTTGGTTGAGACGTCTCTTTTATAACTTTTGGGTTCTATCAATTCCATCTTACTTCCTACCCTTTAGTTTGAGACTAGTGAGTGCTCTGAGAAACATGCGCTATTATCACTTTGCTTTGGGTTAGGTTTTGATCTCGTCGCCTGTGCATGAAATCCAATTTGTTTTTCCCTGGTAATCATTTATAATTAAGTTTCATCTAACTAGTGTTCATGAGTCGAGTATTATATTGTTTTGTTTCTTAATGCTGAGATTCTTTCAGTTCCTTTATACTGTCTATCTTGGGTTAAAACTAGTCTCCTTTATACCTTGGGTTCTTTCAGTTTCTTCTTCTTGTCTATCCTTGGTAGAGACGTCTCTTTTATAACTCTTGGGTTCTTTCAGTTTTGTCTTATTGTCAACCCTTAGCTTGAGACCAACAACTGTTCTAAGAAACATGCACTCTCACCACTTTGCTATGGGCCGAGTTTTGCCTCATTACCCGTGCGTGAAATCCAGTTTTTGTCCTGGTACTCGTTTCTAGAAATTTTTGATCATCTAGTATTTTCGAGTGGAGTGTGTTAGAACATAGTTTGATTCTACAACCCTTATAAGATTTTTGATGATAACAAACACAAAGAACAAATATGCACTCTAAATTTGTGTTGTATGTTGTACAAAAGTTCTTACTGAAATGG
Source organism: Vicia faba (assembly GCA_948472305.1). Lineage (NCBI taxonomy): Eukaryota > Viridiplantae > Streptophyta > Magnoliopsida > Fabales > Fabaceae > Vicia > Vicia faba. Next base: position 467,030,436 of record OX451735.1, on the reverse strand, counting down.
CATCAGGAGTTAAGCCACAAAAGATTTCAAGCTGAGCAATCAGAATGTTCTGAAAAATGATGATCAGAATCTGTGCATAAGTAAAAGATATTCAGATTCTGAATAGAAGTCTAACGCGCCAACAGATCCTCATGTCTCTGAGTTATCAAAGTTCTGAAGTAAAGTAGCATGCAAGATTCCCAAGTTCTGAAGCGTTACTTTTCCATTAAGACAATATCATTTGCAACGGCTTCATTCAGACAAGAATCTTCTTAGTATGGAAAGTGCATTAAGTGTCCATTATCACGTTTCAATTTGGACAGATTTCCACGCATATTTAAACAAGCTTAAAGGGTAAATCGTTCACGATTTGACTAACGACTGCTCATACATCTCAAAAAGCTGCAAATATTTATATTCATTTAGATACTCAAATTGTGTAATACATCACAGTAGTGATACAGTTTTTGTAACGAAAAACAAATAGCACACAGTTAATTGTTCTTTGATTAAGATATTGTTCATTGAGATAAACCGGGTTGTGGTCATACTCAAGAAGACTTTGGCAGTTGTCAAAGTAGATTTGTAATCTGTTTGATTAGTGGATTAAGTCCTCGTTGGAGAGAGGAGAAATCACCTTGGCGGTTGGACTGAAGTAGTTTATGATCAAGCGAACCAGGATAAAAATCTTGAGTCTATTGCATTTGATTTTTTAATTTTCAATTCAACCCCCCCTTCTTGTGTTTTTCACTTCTTCAATTGGCATCAGAGCGCCTGGTTCTGAGTTTATACACTTAACAGTGTCAATACAATATCCAAGAATTAGAAAAACACTATGGTAGGACCAAGCCAAAACATCAGCAATGACTATCATGATGACAAGGACAGAATCAGCGGGAAACCTCCAGACTTTGATGGAGAAATTTTGACTAATGGAAAGACAGAACTGAGAGCTTCTTTCTGGCTCATGATGCTGACCTATGGGACATGGTGATTGATGGATACATACATCCAGTGGATGAAAGTGGTCAGAAGATAGATAGAAAAAGAATGTCTGATCAGCAAAAGCGTGATTTCAGAAACCATCATAAGGCCAAAACAATTCTTCTCAGTGCCATCTCATACTTAGAGTATGAGAAGATCTCAAACAGAGAGACAGCCAAAAACATGTTTGACTCTCTGAGAATGAGGCATAAAGGCAACATACAAGTTAAAGAAACCAATTCCCTTGTGCTCATTCATAAATACGAAACTTTCAAGATAGAAGACAATGAATCCATAGAAGCAATGTTCTCAAGATTCCAGATTCTTGTTGTTGGGCTGAGATTTATTGACAAAGGGTATTCTATTTTTGATCACATGAAGAAGATCATCAGAAGTTTACCAAAGAAATGGAGGCCAATGGTAACTGCCCTTAAGCTGGCTAAATATCTCAACAAGATATCTCTGGAGGAACTTTTTAGCTCCCTCAGAAGCCATGAGATAGAGCTAGAAGACGATGATCCTCAGAAGCAAGGTAAGCCTTTAGCATTAAAATCTAACAAAAAACTTGATTCTAAGGTTTTGCAAGGTATGGAAGAAACCTTTGATGGGTCCTCATCAGAAGAAGACAAATTGTCTCTTCTCTCTAGAAGGGTCAATTAGCTGTGGAAGCAGAGGCAAAGAAAATTCAAGAATTCCAAAAGGTCAGGGAATCAGAATGAATCCTCCTCTAGATACAGAAAGTCCGAGCCCTCCTCTGGACACAGAAGATCTGAAGCTTCGTCTGGTCACAGGAAGTCAAACAACAGAGACATCATCTTCCACGAGTGCAACGAACAGGGGCACTACAAATGTGATTCTCCAAGGCTTCAGAAGGAGAAGCCCAAAAAGAAGTTCTTCAAGGAGAAGAAGAAAAGTATCATGGCAACATGGGATGATTCAGATACTTCTGACGCAGACTCAGAATTAGATGATGAAAGAGCCAACATTGTTCTTATGGATAATATGACAGAAGACATCGAAGCATCTCAGGCAGACTCAGAATCAGACACAAAAGAGGTATTTCCTGATTTTACTATTAATTTCACTAAAGATGAACTAGCAGAAATCCTGAATGAGATTCTGGAAAGGTATCAGCACATCAGAGTCAATTTCAAGAACCTGAAAAGGGATCTTGTCTCGGACTCTGAAGAAACCGTGTGTCTTAGATTATAAAATTCTGAGATAAAAGAAAAGATTTCAAAACTAGAAATTGATTTACAAAACTCTCAAAAAGAAATAATCTCAGAGGCTCCCAGTAGTGCTGATAAAATCATAAAAGAATATGATCACAGCTTTCAGAAGTTTCTGGCTAAAAACATAGATAGAAGCAAGATGGCTTCAATGATCTATGGAGTTAGCAGAAATGGAAGAAAAGGAATAGGATACGAAGGTAAGGTATCTCCACCTAAGAAAGTCATGGACCTAGTAATAAAACACACACCTCTAAAATCACACTTAACATATGGGCACACACATGATCTGAAATACACTAGTAATGATTATTCTGCCAAACCAAAATTCAAACAGAGTTTTGGTAAAACTAACAAACCAGGACCCAAAAAGATATGGGTACCTAAGGACAAAATTATATATGTAGCAGATATCTTTAGAAGCAATGCTAAAACATCAGTCATGGTACCTGGACTTTGGATGCTCTTGACACCTGACCGGAAGAAAGTATATGTTCCAAAGCCTGGCACTTAAATCTGGAGGCTACATGGGCTTTGGAGGCAACCAAAGAGGGAAGATCATTCGCTCTGGAATAGTAGGTAATGGTAATCTTCCTTCTATTAATAATGTGCTATTAGTTGATGGATTGATGCATAACCTGTTATCCATAAGTCAATTAAGTGATAACGATTATGATATAACCTTTAATCAAAATTCATGCAAAGTTGTTAGTTAGAAGGATGAAACTATCCTGTTTAATGAAAAGAGGAAAAATAACATTTATAAGATAAAACTTTCTGAATTAAAAAGTCAGAATGTAAAATGTCTTCTTTCTGTTAACAATGAGCAATGGGTCTGGCACAGAAGATTAGGGCATGTTAGTATGAGAAGAATATCTCAGATTAACAAACTAAATCTGGTCAGAGGACTTCCTAATCTGAAGTTCAGCTCAGATGCTCTGTGTGAAGCATGTCAGAAAGGAAAATTTGCAAAACCTGCTTTTACAACTAAAAATGTTGTTTCCACCTCTAGGCCATTAGAACTTCTGCACATAAACTTATTTGGACCAGTGAAAACTGCGTTTGTTAGTGGCAAGAAGTATGGGTTAGTGATTGTAGACGACTATAGCAGATGGACATGGGTAAAGTTCTTAAGACACAAGGACGAGTCACATTCTGTGTTCGTTGCTTTCTATAACCAAGTTCAGAATGAAAATAATCTTGTAATTGTCAATGTCAGAAGTTATCATGGGGGAGAATTTGAAAACAAAAAATTTGAAACATTTTTGAATGAAAAAGGCATTTCGCATGATTTCTCTTGTCCTAGAACTCCCCAACAAAATGGAGTTGTAGAACGAAAGAAAAGAACATTGCAAGAAATGGCCAGAACCATGATCAACGAGACTAACATTGCTAAGATCTTCTGGGCAGAAGCAATTAACACAACGTGTTATATTCAAAATAAAATCTCTATAAGACCTATTATGGAAAAGACTCTATGATACAGTGGCAGAACCAGACTGTTTTAGGAAAATGCTGGTTTGCGTTTTTGCGTTTGTGTTCGCAAAATGTCGCGGTAAGCAAGAGTTGCCACCGACTTTTATTTTATCCAACTGGAAAGGAAAAAAGCACAGAAAAATTCCTTTTTCAAGATATTCTAAGTACGAGGGGTAGATTATAGAAAGGGAAGGTATTAGCACCCTTTCCATCCGTGGTTTTACACGGGCTCTTAGGTACTTGCTCGTCATTTTAAAATTGCTTCCGTGTTTGTGTGTTTTGAAAAGTTTTGTTTTACTTCGATTTAACCCTTGCTTCTGTCTTCAAGAGTGTTACGAAGTCGTTTTGAAAACTTTGTTTGAAAAGTGTGTAAGTGTGGAAAAGTTTGATTTTGAGCAAGTACCTACTAGAATCTACCTACTCGAAAAGAGAATGTTCCTATTCTTGTTTCCTTTAGATGGTGTTATCCCACTATTAGTGAGTAGGTAGCATCGTCGTTGGAGTTGTAAGGGTCAATTCGAAAGGGACGTACGATCACCAAAGCAATGTTAGGACGTTTTAGTAATAACCCTAATGTCTCAAGATCATATTGGAGCCAACATTTCCGAGGCAACCTTTCCGAGGCTACATTTCCTAGGCAACATTTTTGAACGGGACTTTTGATATTTGTTTAGACAAGAGAGTGACCACTAAAACACTCTATACTTAATGATTGTTTACCGAAGGCAACCGAAGTGAGAGTATACCCTAGGAGTGCGCGTGTGCGAGTGATTTGATTTCATTTATTATCTTTGCACATTTATGGTTTGCTAACCACTTTAAATTAACATACATTCTTGTCATGCAATCCTATTATCATACATCTAACAGTTAATATTTGCGAGAATTAAAATGCGAGAAATAAAACTACGCTATTACAAGGCTTCAGGGAGGGGGATTAATTACATAGCCAAAAAACCCGTAAAAACAATAAATAAATGAAAAGTCCTAATTAAACTATTACATTCCATGAGCAGTTACATCAATATTGCAAAAATAAATAAACGCGCGATTAATCGAGAACAAAGGAAAATTAGGGTTTTGACCCCGTCTAAACCTAATTAAAAGAAAAATCATTTTTTGTTGTTTTTGATTATTTTAAGAAAATAAGGGTTTAAATTAAATAAATACAAACTAATTACTAATTAATTTAAATTAATAAAAATAATTAATTTTGGCCTATTTTTGTATTTTGGTTATTTTAAGAAAAGAAAACAAAAGTTAAATCAAATAAAGCCTAATTCTCTACTTTGTTTTCATTTATTTACAAAAAAAGATTAAAGTTACCCTAAAATTAAATCAAGCTAATTAAATTAATTTTGAAAAAATATATAAAAAACCTAAATTTGATGAAATTGATTTTTATGAGTTTTTTTTGTTAAAAAAGAATTAAACTGTATGAGAAAATAATTTAAACAAATAAATAAATAAACCAAAGAAAATATATAAAAGAAAAGAAAAAAGGAATTGGGCCTGGTATCAAAGTTAAAAGGGGGTGTCCATAGCAATTTTTGGGCCCAAGAAAGCCTTGGTCCACGTTGACCTTTCTGCTTCAATGTTGCACGTTTGACTAGGCCTATGGTAGACCATCATATGCCAGGCGTTGGATTTGGCTTATTGGAAATCTGGTGGCTGAACACTGAGGGCAGATGGTGAACCCCTTACCTGTACACATTCCTGATTATGCAAGAAAAAATGTTATGAAATAATATGGGGGAACTGGGATTCGAACCCAGGCCCTTTGGCCTTTTCGACATGCCTCCAGACCAACTCTGCTAGCGTGCCTTGTTATACATCAAATAACAAATGAAAATTATATTGAGAAAACAAATTAATTCATGAAAACCGCGCGAAATTCAAATGGGCCAGTCAGGGGGTGCCACGCCACCCTTCTTCTTCCTCTCTCCGTTGGTAAAAGTCCAAGACTTTTACCTACGGACAACGCCTATAGCTATAGCCCCTGCAATATTCTAGAATCCATTGTACGCATGATAAATTGATTCTAGTGATACCAATCAACTCGTGGCAACCACACGAGCATCATGGTACCACTCTTCATGGCCAATTGTCCATGTAATCAAAAACCTTAAAAACGAAACCTAAACTCTAACAATGGTGGATCTCAGTATGGCTAACAAAAACGCAATTGAATATATCCATTAGGTTGCAAATGTTTCACTGAACAAGAATATGTAAAAAATTCATGCTAACAATGTAAAATTCATGAGATTCTATTTCAAAAAGGAAAGGGTATCGTGAGGCACTTATAGTGCGTTTTTGGGCACTAAAATACTTGTTGGTGATTGGGATAGACTCCTTGAATAACCAGCAAGTGATAGGTGTGCTTGGAATGGCTTGAAATCGCTTGGAACTATGAAAACAAATTGCTACTTTTCTTGAATTTTTGCAACTTTCTTCTCAGCTTCTCACTCCTCCAACCCTTATGCATTTGATCTCATTTCCAGCTATTCATGGACCTGAAATATGCACAAAATCTCAAGGTTTAAATGATTTTGATATTTTCATGATTTTATTTTGATTTAATTTGATTTAAATGAAATAAAAATCAAAATAAATGACAAAAATAACATAAAGGCAAGTGGGAAGGATCATGGGTCGTGGACCATGTTACAAACTCAATACAAGCACAAAAAGTTGGGCCCATTTGACAAAAATTATAATTTGAGGCACATTTGACTTTTGGCGATTTTGCAAAAAAGGTCAACTTCACCAATGCATAACTCCTTCAATTTTGACCCTAGAGATGTGTTCTTGGACTTTTTAGAAAGCTTTAGATGTCCTCTAAGCAACCATTTTGGTCTCATCTCAATTTAGTCTTCCATGTCGATGTATGAAGCTTTGACAAAAAATGTGTTTTTGTTGACTTTTCAAAATGACCTATAATGTCCAAATTCACAACTTCTTCTGAGTGCATATTTTGAACTTGGGAGCTGAAGATGGAGTGTAGAGCATTGAATCCTCCTCAAAATGAGCTTTGGATGGGTCATTTCTATTAAAGTATGAGAAAGTTATTCTTGGTTAAAGTTAAGTTGACTTTTCCTGTAAAACCCTAATTTAGCAACTTTTTGGTTTTCATGAATTGTGAGCAATCCTTTAGTAATCATGATAAACCCTTGATAAAATGATGATTAATACTTCAAAATAAGGATGTTGACCAAAAATCTTGAGGTTTGACTGTATGGGGACCACAGTTGACTTTAGCCCTAGCATAGTCTATTTTCAGGCCTTGAGCAATTGACTGAGCAAACTTTCTCTGCAAGGCTTGAAACTTGACATGGATGATCTTGAGAACATATTAGGACAATGTTAGAATTTGGTATCCCTTGGACTCAAGTATCTTGATGCAACATGAAATCCTAATTTGAGGTAGACTGCCTTAGGAGAGAGTTTGTCTAGTCAACCCTTGGACTTTCTTGAGCAATTTGAGGACCTCACTTGAAATGTATTGAGAAATATGGGAGGGAAAATTTTGGGGTACAACAGTTGTGCCTGTTCAATCTTCTTAAACCTGAGGATGTAGATTGACTTGCTTTGCCTTTCGTGATCCAAAGGTGGAAGATGATTGAACACTAGAGTGCCCAGAAATTTGCACTCGCATGAAGTGGTATCCGTCTTGCGATATCGAGAATGGGATTATAAATGCCATTTGGAAATGAATGACAGGAGATGGGCTTAAATATGCCATCCGAAGGAGTTTCGATCGTATAAGAGATTCCTTTGCGAGAGTCCGTATACCATTTGTTGAGGAGGACTACGCTGGGGAATGCTAGTCTCTGTCTTTGAAGAAATAGAATTTTAGAAGCTTCATTCGTCCATTATCCTACTGGGGAATTATATGTTAGTTGAAGAGGTGAAAAATGAACTACTATCTGGTCGTGCTCCAGGCTTCATTGTGATAAGATCGGCTGCTATCTGGTCGTGCTCCAGACTTCACAGTGACTTACTGGGGGGATGAGATTAAACTTGCTATCCGGTCGTAATCCAGGCTTTGCATTTATCAATTCTTATCTGGTCGTACTCCAGGCTTCAAAAGGGATTAAGTTGTTATCTGGTCGCATCCGGGCTTCAACTAGAATTTATGACACACTAATATCCGGTCGACTCCGAGCTTCTTAGTAATTGTCCAGGTAAACTGCTATTTGGTCGAAATCCAAGCTTTGCAGTGTCTTATACTGTTATCTGGTCGTAATCCCAGGCTTCATTGTGTTTTACCGTTATCTGGTCGTAATCCAGGCTTCAGGATGTTTCATACCATTATCTGGTCGAATCCAGGCTTCATGGTGTCCTGTACTACTATCTGGTCGATTTCCAAGCTTCACAATACTTAACTTCTTATCTGGTCGTAATCCAGGTTTTAGAAGAAATCAAGTGGTTATTCGGTCGCATCCGGGCTTCCATTTGACTTTAAGGCCTACTAATATCCGATCGATTTCCGGGCTTCATAGTAATTGGCCGGGTAGACTACTATTTGGTCGAAATCCAAGCTTCACAGTGTCCCTCACTGTTATCTGGTCGTAATCCCAGGTTCAGTGTCTTTTACCGCTATCTGGTTGTAATCCAGGCTTCACGATGTTTCATACCATTATCTGGTGGAATCCAGGCTTCATGGCGTTTGGAGAAATCAAGATATTATCTGGTCGAATCCGGGCTTCATAACTTGCATTAAAGATATACCACTATCTGGTCGACTCCAGGCTTCGTAGTATTCTTGTCTGCTATCTGGTCGTAATCCAGGCTTCACAACGTCTTATACAATTATCTGGTCGAGTCCATGCTTCATGGTGTCCTGTATTGCTATCTGGTCGTAATCCAGGCTTCACAATAACTTGTTAAGCTGTTATCCGGTCGATCTTCGGGCTTCACGGCTTGTGTTTATGTCATACCAATATCTAGTCGAATTCAGGCTTCATGGTGTCCTTGTACTGCTATCTGGTCGTAATCCAGGCTTCAAAGTAACTTGCATTGCTATCTGGTCTTAATCCAGGCTTCACAATAACTTGTTGGGGATTAAACTATTATCCAGTCGAATCCGGGCTTCATAGCTTTAAGATAAACCACTATCTGGTCGGTTCCAGGCTTCGCGGTGTTTGATACTGTTATCTGGTCGTTCTCCGGGCTTCACAATATGATGTAGAAATCAAGATATTATCCGGTCGAATTCGGGCTTCATAGCTTGAACTGGAATAGAAATCTTCAACATTGATTTGACTGAACCATAGAAAACAGTGAGAATTTGATTGCATATTTCCTTGAAAGGTAAAGAGTTAGTCATATGTAATGTCATGATGCATGACATGTATCGAATAATGATGTTCTCAAAAATAAATGAGATTGTGCTGTATGATGCTTATGCATATGCTACGATGTATGGATATGTAATGTTTTTATGATGCTTTTTAGCTGGGGAAAATAAATCCCGGACTACTGCTGGAGGGTGCAAGTAGTTGAATTCTTCGTTCTCGCTGAAAATGATTTGAGAATAAATTGGCGGGAGAATAACTCTGCTGGAGAATAAACTGGCGAGAGAATGACTCTGTGGGGAAGAGATACTCTGCTAGAAGATCTGCTGATTTGGAGAAATAACCTCGGCTGGGGATGAATTATCGTTGCTGGCGATAATGAACCCTGTCGGGGATTGAGTTTCTGCTTGTGGAAGAAATAAACTCCACTGGGGATGGTCTTCTATTGTTGGTGATAGATGAACTCTGCTTGGGGAGAATTAACACCACTATTTTTCGATACTTCCTACTCTCCGGGGAGTGTATGTTCCTTTAGTCATTTTCTCAAGCTGGCTCTATCCCTGTACCTGGTGGGTGGAGCAACTATAAGGTTTGGATATTTCGGTTTTCCCCTGTTCCTGAAATTATGAGTAATCATCTTTTGTTTCACATGTAAATATGTATGAGCAGCAATTATTGTCAAATGCATATATAAAAAATGAACCATTGGACGTTCTTGCAAAACAAAACGGAAAAAGAAAAACAATTTTGAAATTTCTTTGTGAAAATGAATTGTATTGATTTTGAAGTTGGCCTGTAATAGGCGTTTTGTACAAGAGGCTGACGTCCTAGTAAGAGAACACCGCTGAAAGAACAGAGTTTATACAATTTGTGTAGAAAGAAAAACATCTATGTGAACAACCTCATTGGGTTCCAACTCTACTATTGCCCTTATATCTTCGAGCGTCTCATGACTTTGCTACTTGGTTGAAGGTAGATCAGATTGATTGGCACCGTCCGAGCTTGATAGTCGATACCGAAGTCTGGTTGCAAGATGATCCAATGAGACATAATGTTACGCTTTAATCCCTAATTTTTTCCTGGACCGCCTTTTCGGGTTTTCAGTCCACCGGGATACCCTTTTTTGCTCAAGTCGCCTTTTCAGGTTTTCGACTTGTCGGGTGTACAGATTTTTTATTTTCATCCCTTACTTTTACCCGAACCCTTTTGGTTCGCCGGGAAGCCCTTATTTTTGCCTAGACCAGTCGACCTAGCGGGTCTTTGATTATGCGTAGTATTTTTTCATTATGTCTGCATTGACGGGGTGAGGAACGTCGTCACCATCCATGGTGGTTAGAATCATAGCTCCTCCTGATAAAATGTTTTTAACCACAAATGGCCCTTCATACGTAGGGGTCCATTTGCCCATGGAATCACCTTGCGACAGTATGATGCGTTTGATCACCAGATCTCCGACTTGATACTTTTTTCGTCTAACTTTCTTGTTAAATGCCTTGATCATCCGCTTTTGATATGTCTGACCATGACAAGTAGCAGTGAGTCTCTTTTCATTGATTAAGTTCAGCTGATCAAGCTGGGTTTGGATCTAGTCATCTTCGCTCAAACCTGCATCCTTCATAATCCGGAGAGAGGGTATCTGGACCTCAATGGGTAAGACCGCCTCCATACCATACACCAAAGAGTAGGGGGTTTCCCCTGTCGATGTCCGAGCTGAGGTACGATACCCATGAAGAGCGAATGGTAACATCTCGTGCCAGTCTTTGTATGTCACCATCACCTTCTGCACAATCTTCTTGATGTTCTTATTAGCTGCTTCAAAAGCCCCATTCATCTTCGGCCGGTAGGGAGAAGAGTTTTGATGTTGTATTTTGAATTGCTTGCAGAGCTCGGTGATTATTGTATTGTTGTGATTTGTACCATTGTCCGTAATGATCCTCTCTAGTACACCATATCGATAACTCAAATTGTGTCTGATGAGCCGCGCCACGACGTTCTTGGTTACTGTAACAAAAGAAGCTGCCTCAACCCACTTTGTAAAGTAATCAATTGCTAACAGAATGAAACGATGCCCGTTGGACGAAGTAGGTCTGATCTCGCCGATCATGTCGATGCCCCACATTGCAAAAGGCCAAGGAGCTGTCAAAACATTAAGAGGAACTAGAGGTACATGCACCTTATCAACATAGACTTGGCACTTATGACAGGTCCGTGAGTGCTGATAACAATCGGCTTCCATAGTAGACCAATAATATCCTGCCCATAGGATTTTCTTTCTCATGGTATGTCCACTGGAGTGAGTTCCGAAAGTACCTTCATGTAATTCTTCCATAATCCTTTCTGCCTCGTTCTTGTCCACACATCGCAGTAAGGTTGATTCATGGTTACACTTGTAGAGAATGCCATTGCTGATTAAGAACTTTATAGCGAATCTCCTCATAAACTTCTTATCATTAACAGACGCACCCTCGGGGTACTCCTGAGCCTCAAGATACCTCTTTACCTCGTGGAACCAGGGTTTATCTGCTACCTCTTCAGTCTCAATATCACAACAATGTGCAGGTTCGTCCAACCTCTCGATGGTAATATGGGGAGCTTCATTGTCCCACCTGACTTTGAACATAGAAGTCATGGTAGCTAGCGCGTCCGCTAACTGGTTCTCCTCTCTGGGGAAATGTTCAAAGGTTATCTCCTCAAAATGAGGGAACAACGTCAGTACATACTCTTTGTAAGTTATAAGATTTAGGTGCTTTGTATCCCAATCGCCTTTGATCTAACTGATCACTAGAGCCGAATCTCCTAATACACTCAAGAACTTAATCCTCAAGTCAATAGCTGCTCGAAGGCCCATGATGCACGCTTCATACTCCGCCATATTGTTGGTGTAGTTAAAACATAATCGGGCGGTGAACGGAGTATGACAACCCTCAGGAGATATAATCACAGCGCCAATGCCATTACCAAACGCGTTTGAGGCTCCATCAAAAAACATAGACCGTCAGGATCCTTCCTCAGGTCCTTCATCCAGTCCAGGTTTTTCACAGTCGGTCACCAACATGATGTTCTCATCCGGAAACTCGAAATTCATAGACTGGTAATCATCCACGGCCTGATGCGCTAAATGATATGCCAACACACTCCCCTTGATTTCTTTTTGGGTTGTGTATTGGATGTCATACTCAGTTAAGATCATCTGCCATCTTGCTATTCTTACGGATAAGGCAGGCTTTTCGAAGATATACTTGATTGGATCCATCTTTGATATCAATAGGGTAGTGTGAGTCAGCATATACTGTCTCAGCCGGCGAGCAGCCCATGCCAAAGCGTAGCAAGTTTTCTCGAGCAGTGATTATCGGGTCTCACAGTCGGTACACTTTTTGCTAAGGTAGTAAATAGCATGCTCTTTTCGGCCAGACTCGTCATGCTGCCCCAACACGCACACCATTGAATTGTCGAGTACTGTCAAGTATAAGATCAAAGGTCTTCCTTCAGCTGGAGGCATCAAAATTGGTGGCTCTTGGAGGTATTCCTTAATCCTTTCGAAGGCGGTCTGACACTCATCATTCCATTTTACCACTTGATCTTTCTTCAGCAGCTTGAAGATTGGCTCACAAGTAGCAGTCAAATGTGAAATGAATCGGGCAATATAGTTCAGGCGTCCCAAAAAGTGTCTGACTTCCTTTTCTGTGTGGGGAGCTAGCATCTCCGGTATAGCTTTTACCTTTGTAGGATCCACTTGTATACCTTTATCACTAACAACGAAAACCAGCAGCTTACCGGACCTTACCCTGAAGGTGCATTTGTTCGGGTTTAACCTTAGCTTGTACATCTTCAACCTTTCAATTAGCTTCTGGAGATGATCAAGATGTTCTTCTTCAGTCTGGGACCTTGCAATCATGTCATCAACGTAAACCTCAATCTCATGGTGAATCATGTCGTGGAACAAAGCGACCATGGCGCACTGATAAGTTTCCCCAGCATTCTTCAACCCGAAAGGCATTACCTTGTAGAAAAAGGTGCCCTACTGCGTAACGAAAGTTGTTTTCTCCATGTCTTCGGTAGCCATCTTAATCTGATTGTAACCATAAAAACTATCCATAAAGGAGAAGATCTTATACTGCGCGGTGTTGTTGACCAGAACATCGATGTGAGGGAGTGGGAAATCATCCTTGGGGCTTTCCCTGTTCAAATCTCTATAGTCCACACACATCCGCACCTTACCATCCTTCTTGGGCACTGGAACAACGTTGGCTACCCACTGTGGGTAAGAAGTGACAGCTAGAAAACCGGCATCAAACTGTCTCATGACCTCGGCTTTGATTTTCTCCGACATCTCAGGGCGGAGGGCAGTCCTCTTTGGTTAGTAGACGGTGAACTACAATATCAGTGTCCAAACCAGGCATATCTTCATAAGACCAGGCGAAGATCTCAACATAGTCGCGTAGCATCTGTATCAACCGTTGCTTAACACTAGGCTCCAGATTTGCACCTATCTTGACCTCTTTCTTATCTTCCTATGTACCTAAATTCACTGATTCCACTGGCTCTTCATGGGGCTGTATGGCCCTCTCTTCCTGTAGTAACAGTCTAGAAAGTTCCCCAGGCACTTCACAATCATCCTCACCTTCGTCCTCGGCTTGGTTGATCAGATTTTCAAAGTCATAACTGGCAGTAGCAGAGTCATTATCAATGGGATCCAGAGTGGATGTGGATCTGCATTATGATATGTGAGTGTGTGTAAGACAATGGATGTTTTGATAAAGTGCAAGACAGAAAAGAAAAACAGGGAGCGTAAAATTTGTAATGCAAGAAAGCGTCCAATGCTTTATTCATGATATATGAAAATGACAAATAATAAACCCTCATAAACAAAGCCAAGGTGCCTCGGGCAACGCACCGAGCCGTAAAGTTTTAAAATGTCTGGTATAAATCTTAAAACAAAAGTCAATTACTGTGTAATAAAAGAAACGGGCATGAAGTCCTTCGTCGTCCAGTTGTTCGATCCATCGTTGGTAGTCGGGTAGATACAACTGTCGACATTTGTGTTCTCATCATCAGCATCTTCTGTGGCGGAGACAACCTCAATAGCATTGATTCCCGAGTCATGCTTGGGGATGGGTGCAGTTATGACGTTGGGCTTCTCCGGAGCGTCTAACTCAATTTCTTTAACTTCGATCAAATCTTGCACCTTATTCTTTAAGGCCCAACAGTTGTTTGTATCATGCCCTGGGCTATCGGAGTGATAGGCGTAGCGGGCGTTCGGGTTATATAGCGGAGATGTGGTGCTGGGATTCTTCGGGGCTTCCCTTAGAGTTACAAGGTTGGTCTTCAACAATTGTGGTAGAATTTGAGACAAGGTCATATTAAGCCGCGTGTACTTTCTTTGCGGTCTCTCCATTCTTTGATGATTGTTGCGTTGTGGGGCAATGGTGGGTCTTGATATTACTACCGCATTTACTGCTTGACGGCGTTCAGGTCGGTTTTGGCTCCTCGAGCTGTAAACTGCACTAGCTTCTTTCTTACCGGTGAAAGGATTCTTTACTGCACTTGACGACGTATCCTTTTGTATCTTACCACTTCAGATACTAGCTTCTACTCTCTCCCCAGTCAGGATCAATTCAGTAAACCCAGATGACGAACTGCCGATCAAATGATTAAAAAATGGACCAGACAACGTCCCTAGAAACATATCCACCAACTCCCTATCACACATAGGGGGTTGGAATCTTCCAGCCAAATATCTCTAATTTTAAGCATAGTATTTAAAACCTTCACTTGCGCCCATAAACATACCCTGAAGCTGAGTAAGAGTGGGAGCAAGGTCGGCGTTATACTGATACTGCTTGTAAAAAGCAGCAGCAAGGTCCTCCCAGTTTCAGACATTAGCTCGTTCCAATTGATAAAACCATTCAAGCTGAGTCCCAGACAGACTATCTTGAAAGAAACGTACCCACAAATTTCTATCAGCAGTGTAAGGTTGGATTTTTCTGACGTACGAGCGAAGATGGAGTTTCGGACAGGATGCTCCATCGTACTTGGCGAAAACCAAAGCTTTGAATTTATGAGGGATCACTACCCCAGATGCTAGTCCCAGATCTCCGAAGTCCAAACCAGGTATCTTTTGAATCTCCATAGCGCTCAGACGGTCTTCGAGTTGTTTGTACATATCCTCAACAGGAGGATACTGCTCATCATCAAAATCAGTATCATTATCAGAGACCACTAGATTGAGACCCTTTTCTTCCTCTTGGACCTCTTCTCCTTTGGATGAAAGAGACAGATCAGCTTCTTGTCGCATTATATTCCCAAATTTGTTACCCATATTCAGAAGAACCTCCTTCTTCTTCTTCTTCTTCTTCTTCTCCTTCAGGATGAGAGTCTTCAAATCCTCTTGCCCTTTAGCCAAGTTCAAGAACATCTCTTGGAATTGGGCATTCTGTGCCTGAAGAGCTTTGATGGCTTGATCAGTAGGTATTTTAGAACACATTTCATGCTGAAATAAAAACCGAAGAAGATGAGAAACCTGTAATGATACCTGCAATGATGTGCATGATAATGAGATGTGCATGTAATGATTTCAAAGACTTTGGGAGATTTAAATTTGTAAAAATAAGATAAAACAAACTTTATTAGATTAACTTTTAAAAATGTTTAACAATTCCTTTGAGGCGTTTACAAAGAAATAAATGGAAAACAAATCCAAACTTAGAAAAAGCAAAAATCAGAAATCCCATGGATGTTTCGCCTTGGTGCTGACGTAGTCATTGATCTTCCTTTCATTCTCAAGTTTCCTGGTGAGCTTCAAGATCTTCCTCTCTTGCTCATGGTACTTCTCCCGGTAGGTATCCCTCTCCTCCTTCAGCTGAATCCAGGATCTCTTCAATGCCCCAAGATCAGTGGGCATGTAGGGATAAAGGACTGTATAAGGAACACCCTCTTTATTGGTAGGCTCCACAATCACTGGCAACACAGCTTCATAAGGCATCCAAAGCTTCTGAGCCCAAGCTCAGACCCACTGGAGATAAGGTTGCATAGGGAGAGAAGTCCTTGGTCCTAGCTCTTGAGGATCAGACCTGTTCACCATGCTCCAGGCTCGTATAAACCTTCAGCGATGCTCATCAACGTCCTCCTTGTAGTCAAATGCAATGTCTGTAAGAAGTAGCTCATGAGGACCGTATCTTCGAGCATGACCAAACTGTCGTAAAGCTAGGCAGGGATTGTAGGTTATACCCACTCTGATTCCAAGAAAATGGACATTAGGGTATCCCCCACATCGATCAATGACGGCAGTGCTTTCCATAGCCTCAGAACTCCAAAGAATCTCTGTATGGGCAAGGGACATTATCCTGTAAGATCATCCTAAACCTTCCTCATTCTTCAACAAGGACTTGGGGAGGTGCAAAATAAACCACCTCGCTAACAGCAGCATGCAACACATGAGGGTCCCTCTTCTTCGCACAGTACGAGTGTAGATGGCATGTAAGATATCACCCAGTAGGGTAGGCACTAGATTGCGAGACAGGAAGATCTTAACCGCATTCACATCTACAACGGAATCTGGATTTGGGAAGAGAACCAAACCGTAGATAAGGAGAGCTAAGACGTCTTCGAAAGCCTAGAAATCCAAGTTATCTCAGAATAGATGAGCTTGATTCATCAGAAACTTGGTTAAGAAACCTTCAACCCTGCTTCGTGTTTCCCAATTAGATACTACATCAACCCATTTTTAATGTAGAGCTGAAGCAATGTCTTCTGGTCTAGGAGTTTCTTCCAAACCTGTGAAGGGCATCTGCTCGAGGATGGATATGCCCAATAAGTTAGAAAACTCTTCCATAGTAGGAACTAGTTGATAATCAGGGAAGGTGAAGCAATGATCCACCTGATCGAAGAACTGGAAGAGCACACTCATCATCTGCTCATCAAACCTTGAGGTAACCAAGCTAAGAAGCTGACCATGTCTCCTAATGAATGAAGAAGTATCAGAGACTCTCGAGGCTAAATCTTTGAGTTGAGCAGGTATTTTCACAAAGTTAACTTGGATGGTGTTTCTGCGCATGGAAGCCATAATCTGCAAAACAGAACAAAGATAAATCCCCTCGGTCCTTGAAATGGTTAGTATAATGAGGTATGCACGCTATTTTATAATGCATGATGTCATGATAAAACACACAACAGGTATAGCAGATAACAGACATGGTAAAGGCAAACAAGTCTCACAAAAGCCCTTAGGTTTCAGGATTGCATGGAGTTTAGGTACTACCCTCTTGAAGTTCAGTTGGTTTCAACCTGTCCTAATAATTGTAACCGGGTTCTAGAGGTTCTCAATATCGCGGACCATCCTCCATCGGTCATAGTTTCAGCTCACGCAATCTTTTCTTGCAGCCGGAACTATCTCGAGAGTATGGTCTCAATGAGTGTAGCATCGAGTATCAACCAGTTCCCAGCTTTATACCGAGACCGGCTATCTCACTACTTCCTAAGGCCAAGTTGGTCAATTATAGGTTCTAAGGTCAGTTGATGCTTAACGACCCATATAGCAGCCCCGTATTCTCCTCGTTTCTCCACAAGGGATACCGGTACCAACCAATGTGCCACATCAACATAGCTACTTCTTCAACCGTATGGGTCTATGCTGTATAGTTCCCTCACAGTTTATTGTTACTTACCTAAAAGGTGTCCCCAGATCCAGGTTAGGATCTATAGTAACTCCCAATACAAGACCCTCAAAATAAAGCAATCAAATCAAACAAAAGAAGTAATTTATGATGAACTAATCCTAAGGTATACCCCACTTATAATTCCCCAGCAGATTCGCCAGTTCTTTGATACGGTGGCAGAACCAGACTGTTTTAGGAAAATGCTGGTTTGTGTTTTTGCGTTTGTGTTTGCAAAATGTCGCGGTAAGCAAGAGTCGCCACCGACTTTTATTTTATCCAACCGGAAAGAATAAAAGCACAGAAAAATTCCTTTGTCGAGATATTCTGAGTACGGGGGTAGATTATAAAAAGGGAAGGTATTAGAACCCTTTCTATCTGTGGTTTTCCACGGGCTCTTAGGTACTTGCTCATCATTTTAAAATTGCTTTCGTGTTCATGTGTTTTGAAAAGTTTTGTTTTACTTCGATTTAACCCTTGCTTCTGTCTTCAAGAGTGTTACGAAGTCATTTTGAAAACTTTGTTTGAAAAGTGTGTAAGTGTGGAAAAGTTTGATTTTGAGTAAGTACCTACTGGAATCTACCTACTCGAAAAGAGAATGTTCCTGTTCTTGTTTCCTTTAGACGGTGTTATCCCACTATTAGTGAGTAGGTAGCATCGTCGTTGGAGTTGTAAGGGTCAATTCGAAAGGGATGTACGATCACTAAAGCAATGTTAGGACGTTTTAGTAATAACCCTAATGTCTCAAGATCATATTCAAGGCAATATTTCCGACGCAACCTTTCCTAGGCAACATTTCTGAACGAGACTTTTGATCTTTGTTTAGACAAGAGAGTGACCACTAAAACACCCTATACTTAATTATTGTTTACCGAAGGCAACCGAAGTGAGAGTATACCCTAGGAGTGCGCGTGTGCGAGTGATTTGATTTCAGTTATTATCTTTGCACATTTAGGGTTTGCTAACCACTTTAAATTAACATACATTCTTGTCATGCAATCCTATTATCATACATCTAACAGTTAATATTTGCGAGAATTAAAATGCGAGAAATAAAACTACGCTATTACAAGGCTTCGGGGAGGGGGATTAATTACATAGCCAAAAAACCCGTAAAAACGATAAATAAATGAAAAGTCCTAATTAAACTATTACATTCCATGAGCAGTTACATCAATATTGCAAAAATAAGTAAACGCGTGATGAATCTAGAACGAAGGAAAATTAGGGTTTTGACCCCGTCTAAACCTAATTAAAATAAGGTTTTAAATTAAATAAATATAAACTAATTACTAATTAATTTAAATTATTAAAAATAATTAATTTTAGCCTATTTTTGTATTTTGGTTATTTTAAGAAAAGAAAAGAAAAGTTAAATCAAATAAAGCCTAATTCTCTACTTTGTTTTAATTTATTTACAAAAAAAGATTAAAGTTACCCTAAAATCAAATCAAGCTAATTAGATTAATTTTTACAAAATATATAAAAAACCTAAATTTGATGAAATTGATTTTTATGAGTTTTTTTTTGTTAAAAAAGAATTAAATCTGTGTGAGAAAATAATTTAAACAAATAAATAAATAAACCAAAGAAAATATATAAAAGAAAAGAAAAAAGGAATTGGGCTTGGTATCAAAGTGAAAAGGGGGGTGTCCATAGCAATTTTTGGGCCCAAGAAAGACTTGGTCCACGTTGACCATTCTGCTTCAATGTTGCACGTTTGACTAGGCCCATGGTAGACCATCACATGCCAGGCGTTGGATTTGGCTTGTTGGAAATCTGGTGGATGAACACTGAGGGCACATGGTGAACCCCTTACCTGTACACATGCCTGATTATGCAAGAAAAAATGTTATGAAATAATATGGGGGACCTGGGATTCGAACCCAGTCCCTTTGGCCTTTTCCACATGCCTCCAAACCAACTCTGCAAGCGTGCCTTGTTGTACATCAAATAACAAATAAAAATTATATTGAGAAAACAAATTAGTTCATGAAAATTGCGCGAAATTCAAATGGGCCAGTCAGGGGGTGCCACGCCACCCTTCTTCTTCCTCTCTCCGTTGGTAAAAGTCCAAGACTTTTACCTACGGACAACGTCTGTAGCTATAGTCCCTGTGATTTTCCAGAATCCATTGCACGCATGATAAATTGATTCCAGTGGTACCAATCAACTCGTGACAACCACACGAGCATCATGGTACCACTCTTCATGGCCAATTGTCCCTGCAATCAAAAACCCTAAAAACGAAACCTAAACCCTAACAATGGTGAATCTCAGTATGGCTAACAAAAATGCAATTGAATATATCCATTAGCTTGCAAATGTTGCACTAAACAAGAATATGTAAAAAATTCATGCTAACAATGCCAAATTCTTGAGATTTAATTTCAAAAAGGTAAGGGTATCGTGAGGCACTTACAGTGCGTTTTTGGGCATGAAAATACTTGTTGGTGATTGGGATAGACTCCTTGAATGTCCAAGAAGTAAAAGGTTTGCTTGGAATGGCTAGAAAGCGCCTGGAACTATGAAAACAGATTGCTACTTTTCTTGAATTTTTGCAAGTTTCTTCTCAGCTTCTCATGCCTCCAACCCTTATGCATTTGGTCTGGACTTGTTCTATATGTAGCCTTGAGTGAATTAGGTTTACAAATTTGCATCCAATCTTTTCCAATAATTATCATTGATCAAGATTTGATTCTCATGTAAGTCTTTCCAAAACAAGCCAAAAACC
Organism: Vicia faba; assembly: GCA_948472305.1. Classification (NCBI taxonomy): domain Eukaryota; kingdom Viridiplantae; phylum Streptophyta; class Magnoliopsida; order Fabales; family Fabaceae; genus Vicia; species Vicia faba. The sequence goes on along the minus strand of OX451735.1, from coordinate 467,010,083 downwards.
AATCTTTTTGTGTACAAACTAGCCTTGCACGATTTGATCTCATTGCCAGCTATTCATGGACCTGAAATATGCACAAAATCTCAAGGTTTAAATGATTTTGATATTTTCATGATTTTATTTTGGTTTAATTAGACTTAAATGAAATAAAAATCAAAATAAATGACAAAAATAACATAAAGGCAAGTGGGAAGGATCATGGGTCGTGGACCATGTTACAAACTCAATACAAGCACAAAAAGGTGGAGCCATTTGACAAAAATTGAAATTTGAGGCACATTTGACTTTTGGCGAATTTGCAAAAAAAGGTCAACTTCACCAATGCATAACTCCTTCAATTTTTACCCTAGAGATATGTTCTTTGACTTTTTAGAAAGCTTGAGATTTCCACTATGCAACCCTTATGGTATCATCTCAATTAAGTCTTCAATGTTCATGTATGAGGCTTTGACAAAAAAGGTGTTTTAGTTGACTTTTCAAAATGACCTATAATGTCCAAATTCATAACTTCTTGTGAGTGCATATTATTAACTTGGGAGATGAATATGGATTGTAGATAATTGCATCCTCTTAAAAATGAGCTTTGGATGGGTCATTTCTAATAAAGTATGAGAAAGTTATGCTTAGTCAAAGTTGAGTTGACTTTTCCTGTAAAACCCAAATTTAGCAACTTTTGGGTTTTGATGAATTGTGAGCAATCCTTGAGTAATCATGATCAAAACTTGATCAAATGATGATTAATATTTAAAAATGAGGATGTCGACCAAAAATCTTGAGGTTTGACTGTATGGGGACCATAATTGACTTTTGCCTTAGCACAGTCGATTTTCAGGCCCTTGAGCAATTGACTGAGCAAACTTTCTCTGCAAGGCTTGAAACTTGACATGGATGATCTTGAGAACATATTAGGACAATGGTGAGAATTTGGGATCCCTTGGACTCAAGTATCTTGATGCAACATGAAACCCTAATTTGAGGTAGACTGCCTTAGGAGAGAGTTTGTCTGGTCAACCCTTGAACTTCCTTGAGCAATTTGAGGTCCTCACTTGAAATGTATTGAGAAATATGGGAGGGCAAATTTTGGGGTACAACAGAATCCATATGAATTGTGGAAGAACAGAAAGCCCAACATTTCTTATTTCCATCCTTTTGGATGTACATGTTTTATTCTGAATACTAAAGATCATCTGAACAAGTTTTACTCTAAAGCACAAAAGTGTATTATGTTAGGATACTATAATTGCTCAAGAGGGTACAGAGTATACAATACAGAAACATGGATTGTTGAAGAGTCAATCAATTCATAGATTTGATGATAATCTTGACCCTCAAAAGTCAAAGCAGAATGAATCTTTTGCAGACATAGAAGTTGAATTCACAGGTGTTGAAGACAACACATCAGAAGTTCTCAACAGAGACACTCCAACAACGTCTGAAGGAAATGTCACAAGCACTCCAGCACCTTCTGTTGATCAACTCCAGAAAAAGTTATCCAGATCAACATTCAGAAACTCTAAAGAATCCCTCATGCGATTGGTATGTCTAATTGAACCAACAACTATTGATGAAGCTCTTTTGGACAATGAATGGATTCTGAAAATGCAGGAGGAGTGAAACCAATTCACCAGAAATGACGTATGGGATCTGGTTCCCAAACCAAAAGGATTCAACGTCATTGGAACAAAGTGGGTGTTCAGAAACAAACTGAATGAGCAAGGAGAAGTCATCATAAACAAGGAAGGACTGGTGGCACAAGGTTATAGTCAGCAAGATGGGATAGACTATACATAAACCTTTTATCCAATCGCCAGGTTAGAATCTATCAGACTCTTAATCTCTTTTGCTGTAAATAATGGCATCACTCTGTATCAGATGGATGTCAAAAGTGCATTATTAAATGGTTATGTTGATGAAGAGGTATATATGCACCAACCCCCTGGGTTTGAAAATTCCAAGCACCCAGAATATGTTTTCAAACTAAAGAAGTCACTCTATTGTCTGAAACAAGCTCCCAGAGCTTGGTATGAAAGGCTAAGTAACTTTCTGTTAGAAAAGGAATACGCCAGAGGGAAAGTGGACACAACCCTATTCTGAAAGACATTTAAGAATGACATTTTAGTTTGTTAGATTTACGTAGATGACATTATTTTTGGACCTACTAAACCTTCTATAGGAAGAGAATTCGCTAAGTGCATGCAGGCAGAGTTTGAGATGAGCTTAATGGGGGAACTTCAATTATTTCTGGGTATTCAGATCAACCAGATTCCAGAAGGAACTTACGTTCACCAGAGCAAATAAGTCACAGAAGTTCTGAAGAAATTTGACCTCTCAGAATGTAAGCCCTCAAAGACTCCAATACATCCCACGTGTATTATGGAAAAGGAAGAGGTAAGTAAAAAGGTAGAACAGAAGATCTACAGAGGTATGATTGGTTCTCTCCTTTATTTGACGGCTTCAAGGCCTGGTATTTTGTTCAGCATTTATTTATGTGCTAGATTCCAATCAGATCCTAGAGAATCTCACATAACAGTAGTAAAGCGAATTTTAAAGTATCTGAAAGGTACTACTAACCGGGGTTTGTTTTATAGAAAATCCAATGAATACAGCTTAGTAGGATACTGTGATGCTGACTTTTATGGAGACAAAGTAGAGCGTAAAAGTACTTCTGGAAGCTTCCAGTTTCTTGGAGACAATCTGATCTCATGGACCAACAAGAGACAGTCCATAATTGCGTTGTCAACAGCAGAAGCTGAATATATAGCAGCTGCTGGATGTAGCACACAAATGCTCTGGATGAAAAGTCAGCTTGAAGACTTCAACATATTTGAGCGTAACATCCATATCTTCTGTGATAATACTTCTGCTATCTGTTTATCCAGAAATCCCATTCTGCATTCTAGGGCTAAGCATATAGAAATAAAACATCATTTTATTATGGATTATATTCAGAAAGGAATTCCCACTTTAAAATTTATTGACACAGACCATCAATGGGCTGATGTGTTTACAAAACCCCTTTCTGAAGATAGATTCAACTTCATTCTGAAACATCTCAGCATGAAATTGTGTCAAGAATAAAATGTTTTATTTGCATATTCTAACCCTCAGATTTTATTGTTTTCTGTGAACATCTGATCAACTTGTCTTCAGAACTTAGGAGTACAGTTGCCTCAGAATCTATCTATGAAGATCAGAACTTTTCATTTCAAAGATAGAGGCGTTCAGTTCACACCAACAAACATCTGTCATCCTCTCACAAGTTACCTTCTGAGGCTGAACACGAGTTCAAATTCTGAAGGGTTCAAGGCTCTGATTGGATGCATTGAGACACTTGTCAATGGTAACTTTTCAGTATCTACACGAAATCCCCTAATTTCAGGTTTAATTAATTCAGTATAATCATTACTAATTTTCTGTTTCTTACTGATTATGTTTTCTAAAGTGTTTATAAAACTCAATTAACTATTTCATTCACATCTTACTTCTTTCACTATTCTCTTTCGCTCTAGTTTTCCAAAAAAAAAATTCCCAGTCTTCTTCAACGAACCGTGTGAACAATGGCATCCTCATCAAGCCTCAAGAATCTCAATAGTGCTACTGGTTCTTCTTCAACAAGACAGTATGAGGAACCCATTAGAACACTGCTTACTCCGGTCGACAACCTTGAAGTGCTATGTGAATTGATCATCAATTTTAAGAGTTTATAGGAAAACGGGTTTGATCTGTATGAAGATGTAACGATGCGGGGATGGAACATATACTTTGATCGTCTATTGGGTCCAACAATTCCCATTCTTGTCAAAGAGTTTTGGATTCATGCTATTTCATCCAACCACCAGGTCACGTCATATGTTATGGGGAAGAAGATAATGATTACAAAAGATTTGATTGGTAAAATCATTGGGTACAATGGAGGCAGAGTCAGATGCATTGATATGGCTGACAAGTGTTCTGACCTAAAATCCATTGCTAGGGTCATTTTCACTTCTGGACAACCATCCAGCAAGATTAGAGACTTGAAAGATTATTACAGAATCTGGGCTAGGATCATTCTGGGATGATACAATCACAGGAAGCCTACAAGCTATCCTGATTACATCAACATTGATCAGCAGTTTCTGTTAAACTTCATTACAATGAAGACCAAAATAAATCTTCCACATTTGCTCTTCATCCATCTGAGAACAGGTGTGAAAGAAACAAGATAATAAGAAATAACTAAGAGGGATTGGATTCCTCTGGGAAGATTGATTTCAGATATTCTGACGGAAAATAGGCTAATAGAACATCTGACAGAGGCTCAAGAGATTAGCACTCTAGAAGCAACTGCTAGGAAACCACTGAATGCCAAGAATCTGAAGAAAATGAAGATTATTGAAAGCATTAAGAAGGAACCAACAATTTATTCTCATGAGGTCATCACATCTAGGAGAATTCCTCTGAAGGATTTTACACTATTCTCTGAGATAGATGCTTCTCTAGAGATTATAGTCAGATACCTTGAAGCTTGCAAGGAAGATGGGACTATTCCAGAAATCAACATCTGTGACCTGCACAAGGCAGCTCCAGAGGTTGCATTGAAAAAATCAAGAAAGAGGAAGGCAGCAGGAGAAGGATCCTCTCAGAGGACACCCAAAGCTGCGAAAAAGAAAGGTAACACATCTTTTGTTTCTGTTGTAGAATCTACATTTATTCCAACATCTGAAACCATTCCCCCTCAACCAACAGAAAATCCCTCACCACTAACATTTGAGGATTTTGACATAGAGTTTGATCCATCTGTAACTCTTGGCAATTTCTTAAATGAACCTCACTCCTCCAATCCAAATCCAGAACAAAATCAACCAGAACTTGCAAGAGTTCTCTCTGATATTGAAATGTTTGACCAAGACTTTCACTCACCAATCCCAGAAAATCCAAATATCCAGTTTCAACAACCAGAAAATCCACACCCACACTCTCCTCAACAAGAACATCAAAACCTAAACTCACCCCAACCAGAAAATGAAAAACCTATTACTCCTCAATCTGAAAATCCAAATTCTGAAACACCTGAACCAGAAATCAACATGCTACCGCAAACCAATCAGAAGACTCCCTTACAGACTCTGATAACACTACCCCAATTCATGGAATAACAGAACCTCTTATGGTTCATTTACCTCTCTCCATCCATGATATTCCAGAAATACCTTCACCATATGATTCCACACCACCAAACACTCCTCACTCACCAATCTTGATTTCTGATTCTTCTACTCCCTCACCAATTAACCATCCAACTGATCATCTAAGATCTGTCATTGATGTAGAAGCGTTGGACCATCTAGCTTCTACCTAAAATAAAATTGTTGTTCCCAAACCAACCTTAATCAAATCAGATGTTGGTAAGAACTTATTGATTTTTGAAACAGAAATATAGGAATGGGTTACTTCTTTGAAGTAAGCAAGTCAAGAGAATTCTAATCCTGCTTCTTCTGATTCTCTGTGGGATAGATTCAGAAAAAGGTTCAACTCTGAATCCCAGAGGCTGAAAGAATTGAGGTATGAGATGGCTCAGCAGAACTTCAGTGATTAGCTGGAAGCCTTCAAAGACCAAGTTCTAAGTTACTGGGACAAGAAAGAAATTCTTCTGCTGGAAAATGATCCCTGGAAAGAGAACCAACCTTCAGAATCCACTGAACCAGATTCTGATAGTCACCCTCTGACTACTGCTCAAGAAAAGGAAATTTCAACAAAAGAAGTTGTTCAATTAGAAGAGGCTGTAGAGAGTTCTGAACGACATGCAACCTCTGAAGATACACCAACTTCGTCTCTCGTAATGCAAACTCTGGAAGAGTTGAAGAAGGAGAATTCTTTAATCCATGCAAGGCTGGATAAGCAAGAAGACACAAACAAAGAGATAAGGGATATATTGGACATGCAAGAAGATACAACAGAAGAAATCAAGGATATTATGGGAAAGCAGGAAGAATCAAGCACTCAGATTAAGAGCTTGCTGGAAGTGTTGTTCACACGACTTCCCCATCCATCTTAGATTTTATTTAACTTATATTCTGTATTCTTCATCTTTTCCTCTTCGTTTCTGAAAAATTTCATTGCAGTCTGTTTTCAATACAAATCATCATCTTTTTGAATCTGATTATATTTCTTTTTGATACCTGACAAAAAGGGGGAGAACTTAAGATATTTTCAATAACAGTATACCAGGACAAAGTCTTAAACATTCTGAATATCTTGACTTCTATTTTTCTCTGAAAGCATAAACATGAACATATTCTGATAAAGACGGAAGGAGATGCATCAAAAGCTCTGACAAGAAGGAACTTCAGGGAAGTAACTCATCTCTATTTGAGTACTCAACTCAGGGGGAGACTCTCTTAAGCTTTTTTTTCTATAATTTTTTATTAAAAATCCTAGTTTTTGTCATCATCAAAAAGGGGGAGATTTTCAGAACATAGTTTGATTCTACAACCCTTATAAGAGTTTTGATGATAACAAACACAAAGAACAAATATGCACTCTAAATTTGTGTTGTATGTTGTACAGAAGTTCTGACTGAAACGACATCAGATGTTAAGCCACAAAAGCTTTCAAGATGAGCAATCAAAATGTTCTGAAGAATGATGATCAGAATCTACACAAAAGTAAAAGATATTTTGATTCTGAATAGAAGTCTAACGCGCCAACAGATCCTCATGTCTCTGAGTTATCAAAGTTCTGAAGTAAAGCAGCATGCAAGATTCCCATGTTCTGAAGCATAACTTTTCCATTAAGACAATATCATTTGCAACGACTTCATTCAGACAAGAATCTTCTCAGTATGGAAAGTGCATTAAGTGTCCATTATCAAGTTTCAATTTGGACATATTTCCACGCCTATTTAAACAAGCTTAAAGGGTAAATCGTTCACGATTTTACTAACGACTGCTCATACATCTCAAAAAGCTGCAAATATTCATATTCATTTAGATACTCAAATTGTGTAATACATCACAGTAGTGATACAACTTTTGTAACGAAAAACAAATAGTACACAATTAATTGTTCTTTGATTAAGATATTGTTCCTTGAGATAAACCAAGTTGTGGTCATACTCAAGAAGACTTTAGCAGTTGTCAAAGTAGATTTGTAATCTGTTTGATTAGTGGATTAAGTCCTCGTTGGAGAGAGGCGAAATCACCTTGGCGGGTGGACTGGAGTAGTTTGAGATCAAGCCAACCGGGATAAAAATCTTGAGTATATTGCATTTTATTTTTTAAGTTTCAATTCAACACCCCCCCTTCTTGTGTATATCACTTCTTCAGAGTGTTGTCTCGTTTATGTTTCTTACTACATGGATTCTTTCAATTCTATTAGACTGTCCCTCCTTGGTTTGAGATTAGCAGGTGCTCCTAGAATGACGCACTCTAGCCACCTTGCCTCGCGTACTTTTTTAGAGTTTTGTTTTTCCTTTTCTCTTTGGTTTTAGTTTTATCTCGCCCCTTTTGTGATCTAGTTTTATCCTGACACATTCTTTCTAGAGTTTATATTTGTCTATCCTCCTTGGGTTTGGGTTTTATCTCATCTTTGTTGAAGTTTGTGTTACAATTTGGTCCTGACGCGTGTCCTTGGGAGATTAATTTTCATTAGACCCTCCATTTTTTAAGTCTAATGTAATTTGACATCTTCTTTTGGACCAATTTCATTTGGTATCTTCTAAGTCATGTGTACACTGACACCTTTTCTTTAGAGAGTTTCACTTTTTCTTTTCAAGAGTGTAAATTTTCGGGTTCTTTTGTATTCAATCATCTTCAACTTTGAACGTTCAAAATTTGTCACTTTTTTCTCACTTATCAGTTTTAAGAAGATTGAATAGGGGAAGTTGTTGCACCCTAAAATTTACCCTCTTGATTTCAGAATTTTTTATGGCTTATGTTTCGGCATATACATTCATGCGTTTGAGATGGGATCAAGGTATTCTTATCTTTATGGTCTTCTTCAACCTATGGAATTGTGTTGTATTGTCAATCAATTTGAGGTGAGTCTCATATCCTCATTACTTTGATCATCCAGGCTACAAAGGCTTCTTACACCTCAATGCATCTCATCTGATTCTTTGTTCCATCAGAGGATTCAGGAATAACAAGTATTGTTCTTGAACCACATTTTCTCATATCCATTGGTTCTTGTGCTAGGATTGTTGATTACTGAGATTCTCCAAAGGCACGATATAATTCTTAAGCTCAGTAATCAAAGAGGTTTTTATGAAGATTTTTACTAGAAGAATTCCTTTGGGTCTCTAATGATCAAGTGGGTTTTGGTTTGCCCGTTGGATCATTTCTTTTTTAGAATAGATATCAGAGTCTATAATGCAAGAATTATTGAATATATTTAGGCTTCTTAAGGTAAGTCATTATCAGGCATGGAAAGAATCAGGGTTCATACCATTATTCAAGATTTCATTCCAACTTTACAAGTCTTTTACCATTGAAAGTGCTTCGATATAGGTTCAATTTGAACATTTTGGGTTGCACCAAGTTTACAAGTTTTTAGAGCCAAGTTCAAATTCAAGGTTTGAGTTTGATCTCAAGTCATGATTTTTATTTTCAAGGCATTTGCTATATGAGAAGTCAAGGTGCAATTTCAGAAGAGTTCAAGTTCATTATCATTTTTATCATTTTTATTCAAAGTTCAAACATTCTACAAAGAGCCTAAATTATATTTCATGAGATGTCTTTTGGTACCAAGTTTTGTTCACCATTCAAATTCCAAAGGTTTTTAAATGCTAAAAAGTTATATTCAATCCAAAATGATCATATTGAATTTTAAGTCATGTTACAACACTTTACATTTCAAGTGCTCATTTAGTACATGAAAAAATTCAAAATTACAAGGATATGAGTTGCATTGTATCAAAAGTTCAAGTTTACAAATGAATTCAATTACAAGTATGTGATGTGTTTTAAATTCAAAAATCCAATGAAGTTCCTAAACCAAAATTCCTTGAAGCTTTCTTCTTCCTCGAGTTTACCTTGATTTGTTTCCATGTCAGCTTGCGTCTATGCCACCGTTTCTCCTTTCCCACTGTCACCAATGCACATGAAACAAGAAAAGAGAACAATTGAGCTCAGGTATAAACAAATAAATTTTCAAAGTTTTCTTTTCACAAGTTTATCACGAGGGTTTGTGATAGGAATCAAATTATGGGGTGGTTTTTGAATCATGTTCATAAAAGCCTCATATTACATTTTTTTTCATATAAAATCAGATTCAAGTGTTAAATCATGGGCGTATTTCCTTTACTACAAATCACAAAAGTAAGAATTTGGTTCATAGTAAAAGGGGTAATTCACTACTCATTTTTTACATCATAATTATTGCAGTAATAAAGAGAGTACGCAGAAATCGCATCCAAGATGTAACACATCAGGAATACATGGTAAAGCCCAAAATGAATATCAACAAAGGCTTATTATCACAAATCTAGTTTTGGTTCACAAAAGAGGTTTTCGCAAAAAGTACCGCAACATATCAAAAAAATCAAATAAATAAAATAATACCATGTCTCAACACAAGTTGGCACTGCAGTCAAAATAAGAAAGCAAATCAGAAATTCAATTAACAGCTCAGCAATTTATCCAAAGCTTCTCAAGCAAATTTTAAAAACTTAATCCTCACCCTTCAATCCTTGTAACAAACTTTCAAAATAGAAGGCCAAGATTGTATCAATTGATAACTATCTTCTCAACTAATAAAAGATATACAAAAATAACAAATTCAAGGATTCAAAGGGGATTTCTCCAATTTCTAGAAGAATCATAGAAAAATCTCCATAAAAATTATTTCTTCATTCTCAACTTTATGATTCATTTTAATCATTCAAAGAAAATCTCTAACTCTCAAAACACTTATTTCACAGAAACAAAATCAACAAACCCTAGACCCCAACTCATCATCATTTTCTTAATACACGAACCCTTCTGATTCGAGAAAAAAGAAGAGGTTGAGAAGAAGAGAGAACAAAGATAAGCTCAGAAAGATATTACCGTGAGAATCCTAAATCTAAGGATAATCTCACAAATCCGTTCATCACGGCCTTCTTCCTTTCGTTTTCGTTGGATATCTTATCAGCATCGTCGATTTTCATCATTTTGGAGAACTTAGGGTTTCGTTTCTACCCTTTAAGATCTAAGTAAAATAGTCAAGCATCTGCAAAATCAAATGTCATATTAGTGTTCAAGATGAAGAGACGAAGCTATTGATAGAATAAAAGAGTAGATCGAAGCAGAATCGTGCATCAGTGTCGTTTTCCGTTGTTGCCTCTACTGTAGGAGATTTTCGGCGAGCAAAGGAGAAAAGAGAACGAGAGAGTTAGAGAAAAGGACAAGAGATTAGATATTGATACTTTTTTTGTTATAAACTTGTCGCCGCCGTTGTGGCTATTTTCTTATTTCGTGCAGGTACCTTGCCTTAAGCAACCATGCACCTTCGCATCGCCACTGTCAGATCTCATCAGATCTGGATCCAACATCTAAAAGTGAGTCCTCATGGTGTTTCTCTCATAGAGAAACACGTCAGATCACACAAGCCTCGTCAAATCCCACGCGCTGCCCTCCATCATCCTTAGGGTGCATCTCTCAATCTCCACCATCAGATCTTCATCTAACGCTCCAACGTGCGAGCCCTCATGTTGCACCCCCTGGAGCACTCCACATAGGATCACATGGACATTCAACCAACCCCTGGGCCTTTGTCATTGTGCCTGGGCAAATATCTTTTCCACACCCCCCAAAATTGTTGATTTCAGGCCCAATTCTATCTTTTTCTTTATATTTATTTTTGTATTGTTTGTTTAAATATTTTTCTTTAGCAATTAAAAATAAAAAAATAATAATAATGCAGAAAATATATTTGTTTAAATAATTAATTTGGTTGAAAAATAATTATTTAATATAACTGACTATTTTGTTAATTAATTCTATTAAATAAGATAATTCAATCTAATTAGTTATTTAATATTTTGATTGGTTTAAATTGATTGTTTGTTTAGACTTTTAATCATTTTTTCAATTTGATACATCCCCATTCATAAACTTGTACCCCCATTCCCATATGGCTTGTAATAGCTTAGAATTTTATTTCTTTGTATGTTTAAATTTTTTCTCAAGTATGCATGTATCATCCAATTAAAACACATGGCCTCCTCTTGGTCCACATACAAAGCTTTTCATAAAGGGCTTCATATTTGAGTTTGGGCATGGCCATTCTCACGAGATTAATCAAGTTTTGCCCTTGTTTAATCATAACCCAAATCAATCACTTTGGTCTATATACCAAGTGTTCCATGCACAAAAGGGGTCTCATAGTTGAGGGTAGGAGCACCTAATCATACGAGATTAATCTAGTATATCCCTTGGTTAATCATAACCCTATTCAACTCCCGTACACCAAGCATTCCATTTATCCTATGGATACTTCTGCCATGGTTCTGTAATCGATTATTATGCAACTCGAGTATGCCTAATTATTGGTTGATGGAGGAAGTTCAGGAGGCATTCGATAGAGTTTTCTTATCTCATATGCATTGAAGAGGAAACATACCTTCTCTGTTAGGTATCATCATACCTCTCTTTATTTCTCATTCTCGTATATTGATACACGTTTCATGATGTTTTTCCATCCTTGTTAGATGTTTTGTCATCTATACTTGACATATGTTTCTTGATGTTTTTTCATCCTTGTTAGATGTTTTGTCATCATTTCTCATTAATTTAATGTGTTATCATCTATCCTTTAGTGTCTCATCACTTTGCCTTGTTGCTACTGACTTGTTTATTAAGTGTGCAAGGTACTCTGAGAAAAGCTTTCAATGTTGACTTGATGGCTTTATGTTCCACTTTATTTGTGGGACATGACTGTTATATTTGCAATATTGTGTGCTTTGTCTGTTTGTATTTTCTTGTAAGATGTTTATGTGTTGGTATTTTCTACACACCGTTTGTGATTTATTTTCACATCGAGGCCTTGATGCTTATGTCTGACAACACGACTTCTGACTTGTTTCTTTGTTGATGCTGGCCTGTTCGAAGATCTCTGGGTTTCGTTGTTGTTTAGTTACTTAATTATGCATTTATATATGTTTGATAATTTCTCGTTTGATTTACTCTTTTAGCATTTTATTGCTTACTTAGGAATGGGAGTCCATGTCCTTTGGCAGGAAATTCTGGAAGTCCTCATTAGGAGGCCATGTTTGTGATTATTTTGTTTTTGAGCTTGCATATTGGGATGATGGTTTTAGGTCCTTTTATGGCAGCCATTCCTAAGACCTTATGAGATGGAAAGTGGAAAGGGTTATTAATCTGCCCATGCAGCCCCTCGTCTGTGTCGTTCCTATGCTCACTTTTTATAAGTAGATGCTCTAAAAAGGGTTCTTGTAATCGGATCCCCAAGTTTTCTTTAGCTCGTGTTGACCGACACTGATGCTTGGTGTATGCATACACCTTTTCTTTTCCCCCTGATCTTTCTTGCCTTGGTAATTGATATCGCGGTTAAGAATCTATTATATTCCCACAGTTTTATGGCTTGGTTGACTCGGGTGATTCACTCCCCTGGCTATGGCTTGACCCTTTGTCTGATGCTTGGTTGCTTGTCTATGGAGGGACTTACCTTTTTACTACTTGTCCTGTTCCTTGTAGGTGTTCGATATTCGAGTGATGCTCGAGCTTTTGTTTGTTCAGATGTTTTTCCATATGTTTATTTGATTCTTGTCACATGATATGAGATATTTACTATGCTCCCTTAGGATTATTCCTCATGCTAGACATTAGGATAATTATCCCTGTATGTCCATTTAGGTAGATATTCCCCTTTCTTCCTTGACATAAGGCCATCCTTGTATGACAACTATATGGCTATTTTTTTCTAGTATTCCCTATTCTTTGTCCTTCTCTTTTGCATGTTGCATTTAGAACTAAAACCTTATTTTTTCTTTCGAACTTCAAAACACTCTAAAAAAATTTAAATCGTTTGCTAAGGTAGAAAATACAAATCAAGCTTTTTTTTTTGTGCCTATTGGATTTGCTTTAGACCTTGCTAGGTTGTTGTTTTATCATCCATGTTATGATGTTTTATCAATCTTGCGCCGATGTTTCGTCATCGCATATGTTTGTTATCCTACTTTGATTTTCGATATCATTGTTAGGTGTGATGTCTTATCATCTAAGTTGTGATGTTTTGTCAACCTTGCCATGATATTTTACTATCCTTTCACTGATGTTTCATAATCGTGTATGTTTGTTATCCTACTTTGATTTTCAACATTGTTGTCAGGTGTAATGTTTTATCATCTCGGTTGTGATGTTTTTTCAATAATGTTGTGATGTTTCGTATTCCATTTTGTGATGTTTTTCCATCCATGTTGTGATGTTTTGTCATCCATGCTACGTTGTCTTATTAGCTTTACCATGATGTGTTGCCATTTTTGCTGTGATATTTTACTATCTTTGCCATGATATTTTACTATCCTTATGCTGATGCTTCACGATTGCTTATGTATTCTATCCTACTTTGATTGTCAATATCACTGTTAGGTGTGGTGTTTTGTTATTATTGATGTTTTGTCATCGTTGTTGATGTTTTGCCATCTTACCTGATGTTTTGTCATCATTGTTGATCTGTTGCTATCTTGTTTGATATTTTGTCATTGTTGCTGAGGTTTTGCCATCTTGTTTGATGTTTTGCTGTATTATCTGTTGTTTTGTCGTCTTGTCAGATGTTTTTCTATCTTGCTTGATGTTTTGTCCTCTCAACTAAAAAACATAAACAAATCGAAACCTTTGAGCCGTACTACGACTACTCTGATTCCATAAAAGGGATATGTATGCGGAGGCTTTTGTGGGGCCTAATCGAGCATATCTTTGTAAATATTTCTTACTTTTTAACACACTTTTTCTTTCATGCATTCCCTATTTCTTTTGCTTTTCAGCCTTAGATTTAAATCTTCACACCCTTTAAATTAGACAACAAGAGTGGATCCCGTGGAGTACCATAGACGTGTGTGGTGATAATACCTTCCCCTTGCATAACTGACTCTCTTACCTGATCTCTACGGTCGTAAGACTGTGATTTCACCCCTTCAGGTTTACTCGATGTCCACCTTTCCCTTTTGGCGGGATACAAAATGTTTGGTGGAGACTTCATTGATTTTATATCTGATAAATGTTCATCCGGTTGTTTCATTATGTCAAAGTCATCATTGGTTTGAGGTGAGGTATTTTCAGGAGGTTTTGTAGATGAGGAGGTTTTAGATGTTGAAATTAAAACTGATTCAATAACAGAAAGAAAATAGGGGTTACCTTTCTTTTTAGCAGCTTTGGGAGTTTTCTAAAAAGTTTCTTCTCCATCAGCTTTCCTTTTTTCTTGTTTTTCTGGTAGAATCTTCCAGAGGTTATTACCTGAGATCAAGTTTATTTACATCTGAAATAGTTCCATGAGTCTTGTAGGCTTCCAGATATCTAAGGACAATTTCTGGAGATGAGTCTGCTTGAGTGAAGAGAGAAAAATACTTGAGAGGGACTCTTCTGGTGGTCATGACTTCCTTTGAAATAAGTGTAGGATCCTTCTTAATGTTTTCTATAATCTTAATTTTCTTAAGGTTCTTGGCGTTGAGAGGATTTCTAGCACATGGTTCTATAACACTTTCTTGTTGAGCTTCACTCAGATGTTCTATCTGTTTATTCTCTGTCAGAATATCTGAGATAGGTCTGCCTAATGGAATACAATCTCTTTTGGTTCTTTCTTCTTCCATTGTTTTCTTAACATTGGTTTTCATATGATAGAATAGAATATGAGGGAGGTGGACTTTGGCTATAGTTGTGATGAAGCACAACAGGTAATGTCGATCAATAATGATATAGTCAGGAGAACAAGTTGGTTTTCTATGATTGATGCACCCCATAATTATTCAAGACAACATTCTGAGATCGTCCTTCAGATCTTTGATCTTTTTTTGAGGGTTGTGTAGATGAGAAGATTTCTTTGGATACGATGGTTAGGTCATGACCTTTTTCTGCTATTTCACTGCATCTTATGCCACTTCCGTTGTGACCAATAAGCTTTCCAATGAGATCTTCAGTGATAACTCAACATCAGGCGTAAGGTCATACCCATTTTCTTTCATGCTTTAAAAATAACCTATGAGTTCACAGAGAACTTCCAGATAACCAATCAGAGTGAGGAGAGTTCTTGAAGGTTCAACATACCTTTCTTCGTTTAGAGTAGATAATGAACTAGGAATGTTGATTTGAGAATCTTGAGATTTTTGTTGTTGTTGAGAAGAATCCATTGTTCAGAGACTTAGGGTTTGAGAGCTCACAGAAGGGAGAATAGCAAATACAAAGAGAATATGGTGAGTGAGAGTGAAGATGTAAAAGTGTTTGTGAGAAAATGAGGTATAAATAGCCATCGGGGAGAAAACATGAATTTTAAATTCAATTAATAAAATAAACAAAATGGTTAACGACATTAATGATTTCTGAAAAAAGAGGGATGGCGTGAATATTTTTAACAGTTACCGATTTGACTTGCGCCTCAATGCTTTAACTCAACCGTTTCACCCCTTCATATTTTGAACACGTGTTTAGCCGTAGAGAGTGACTTAGCATTTAGGGTTGACAAATGTTGATATGGTGAATTGTTTGCTTCTATCTCAAAAATGAGGCATTTTTGGAAAATGTTCAGATCTTCTGGATAGTTTCCGATACAATATTCCTTCTCACTTCTAAAGTACTATCTCCCAGAAACTGACAGTTTCTAGAAGTACTTTTTCTTTCTATTCTATCTCCAGCAAAGTCAGTGTCACAGTACCTTACTCATTTATATTATTTGGATTTTCTTTAACAAAGACCAAGATTATTAGTACCTTTCAAATATTTGAAAATTCGCTTAATTGCTGTTAAGTGTGATTCTCTAGGATCTGATTGGAATTTGAAACAAAGACAAACACTATATAGAATATCAGGTCTTGAAGATATTAAATATAAGAGAGAACCAATCATACCTCTGTAGAGCTTCTGTTCTACTTTCTTACTTACCTCTTCCTTTTCAAGAATGCATGTAGGATGCATATGAGTTTTGGATGGCTTACTTTCAGACATATCAAATTTCCTTAGAAGTTCTTTAACATACTTGCTTTGATGTATGTAGGTTCCTTGTGGAGTTTGATTGATTTGAATTCCCATAAAGAACTTGACTTCACCCATCAAACTCATTTCAAATTATACCTGAACAGTCTTAGCAAATTCTTTCCTGAAGGAGGCTCTTGTAGATCCAAACATTATATCATCTACGTAAATTTGATAAACCAGAATGTCATTTTTAAATATTTTACAGAATAGAGTTGTGTCCACCTTCCCCTGTTAAAACCATTTTCTAACAAAAAGTTACTTAGTCTTTCATACCAAGTTGTGGGAGCTTGTTTCAGACCATATAATGATTTCTTAAGTTTATAAACATATTTTGGATGTTTTGTATTTCAAAAACCATGGGGTTGGTGCACATAAACTTCTTCATTAATATAACCATTTAAAAAGGCACTTTTGACTTCCATCTGATAAAGAGTGATGTCATTATTTATAGCAAATGAAATTAAGAGTCTGGTAGATTCTAACCTAGAGACTTAAGGAAAGTTTTTTGTATAGTCTATCACTTCTTGCTGACTATAACCTTGTGCAACCAGTCGTGCTTTGCTTCTGACAACTTCTCCTTGTTCACTTAGCTTGTTTCTGAAGACCCATTTAGTTCCAATAATGTTGAAGCCTTTTGGTTTAAGAACTAGATCCCGTACATCATTTCTGGTAAATTGATTTAGTTCCTCCTGCATTGCAAGTATCCAATCATTGTCTAGAAGTGCTTCGTCTATGAAAGTCGGTTAAATCACAGACACTAATCCCATAAGAGATTCTTCAGTATTTCAGAATGTAGATCTTGTTCTGATTGGATTATCTTTCTTTCGTAGAATCATGGTTTTAGGATGTGCTAAGTTGCTTCTGGATTTTCTTTTCTTGATGGATTCTTCAGAAGCTACTATAATATTTGTGATGTCTTTTTCTGTATTTGGCTGAAGTTCTGAACTTTTTATTTTCTGAAGATCTGTCTTCAGTACCTGTAATTTGAACTTCTATATCTGCAAAAGATTTAACCTGCTTTGACTTTTGATAGCCAAGATTATCATCAAATCTAACACTAATAGATTCTTCCACAATTCGTGTTTCTGTGTTTTATACTCTATAACTTTTGAGCGTTTAGAGTATCCTAACATGACACACTTTTGGTCCTTAAAATCAAACTTGTTCAGATGTTCTTCAGTGTTTAATATAAAACAAGAACATCCAAAAGGATGAAAATAAGAGATGTTGGTCTTTCTATTCTTTCATGGTTCATATAAAGTCTTTTCCATAATAGGGCTTATTGAGATTCTATTTTGAATATAACACGTTGTGTTATCTACTTCTTTTAATCTGCAACTCTGTTTTGTTGAGGATTTCTAGGACAAGAGAAATCATGAGAAATGTCATTCTCATTAAAAAACTTTTGTTTTTGAATTCCCCACCATGATCACTTCTGAATTTTATAATTCTAAACTCTTTTTCATTTTGAACTTGGTTACAAAACATAGAGAACAAAAAGTGTGACTCATCCTTGTGTCTTAAGAAGTTGACCCGTGTCGATATGCTATAGTCATCTATGGTCACTATGCTGATGGATGCAGTTTTCACTGGTCCAAACAGATCTATATGCAGAAGTTCTAATGGTTTAGATGTAGAAATGACATTTTTTGATTTGAAAGAGGGTTTTGCAAACTTTCCTTTTTGACATGCTTCACACTGAGCA
Organism: Vicia faba; assembly: GCA_948472305.1. Classification (NCBI taxonomy): domain Eukaryota; kingdom Viridiplantae; phylum Streptophyta; class Magnoliopsida; order Fabales; family Fabaceae; genus Vicia; species Vicia faba. The sequence goes on along the minus strand of OX451735.1, from coordinate 466,992,215 downwards.
TTTGAAGTGAACTTTAAGTTAGGAAGTCCTCTGACCATATTGAGTTTATTAATCTAAGATATTCTTTTCATGCTAACATGTCCAATTTTCCGTGCCAGACCCACTGCTTATCGTTAACAGACATACGACATTTTACATTCTAACTTTTTAGTTCATAAAGTTTTATTTTATAAATGTTGCTCTTTCTCGTACCATTAAAAGTGATAGTTCCATCTTTCTGACTAATTGCTTTGCAAGACTTTTAATTAAATATTATATCATAATTGTTATCACTTAATTGACTTATGGATAATAGGTTATGTATTAATCCATCTACTAACAGAACATTAGTTATAGAGGGACGTGTGTCGTTACCAATGGTTCATGAGCCAATAATCTTTCCTTTCTGATTGCCTATGAAACCTACGTATCCTCGAGATTTAAGTTCCAGACTTTGGAACATATGCTTTCTTCCCATCATGTGTCGAGAGCATCCAGAGTCCAAGTACCAAGATTGGTGTTTCAACTTTGCTATTAAAGATATCTGCAACATAGATGATTTTATCCTTAGGAACCCATATATTTTTGGGTCCTTGTTTGTTAGATTTTCCAAAATTCTGATTGAATTTTGGTTTCTCAGAGTAAGAATCACTAGTATATTGTATATCACGTGTGTTTTATAACCATATAATCTACTTTCTTTGGTTGATATGATTCTTCTCCTCTTGGTTTTACATATCCTATGCCTTTTCTGTTGTTTCTTCTAACTCAATAGATCATTGAAGTTATCTTTCTTCTATGTATGTTTCTAGCTAGAAATTTTTTAGATTTGTGATCATATTCTTTTATGATGTTATCAAAACTATTTGAAACTTCTGAAACAAATTCTTTCTGAGCTTTTTTCAATTCATTTTTAATTTTAGAATTAATTTCTTTTAGCCTAGAGTTTTCTGCTTTTTGTTTCCTAGTTTCTTCAGTTTCAAATACAAGAACACATTTTTGGTTCTTGTATTTGAGTCGAAGTTGCTAATATCTTTCAAGAATTTTAGATAGACTTTCTTTTAATTGAGATCTAGAGAATTTTGAAAATACCTCTTCTGAATCTAATTCAGATTCCTATGAATCTGTGTCTTCTGATATGTTGGCCATTATTGCTATATTGGCTCATTAATTTTCTGATTCTATTTCAGCTTAAGAAGATTCTGAGTCATCCCACGTTTCCATAAGACTTTTCTTCTTTTCTTTGAAGAACTTGTTTTTAGGCTTTTCTTTCTGAAGATTTGGGCAGTCGCTTTTGTAATTACCTGACTCTTTGCATTTGTAGAAGGCGACAATTTTGTTGCTAGAGTTTCTGTATCCAGAGGATAATTCAGGGTGATTGCCTGTTCTTTTGGGGTTTCTGAATATCCCCTGTTTGTGCTTCCATAGCTGATGGAATCTTCTGGAGAGAAGAGATAGTTCATCTTCCTCTGACGAGGAACCACCATAGTTTTCTTCTTTTACCTAAAAAGCATTAGTTTTATATTTTTTATTATATTTAAGAGCAATAGACTTACCTTTCTTCTAGGGCTCATTTTCTTCTAGTTCTATCTCGTGACTTCTCAAAGAGATAATAAGTTCTTCAATAAATATTTTGTTCAGATGTTTGGCTAGCTTTAAGGTTGTGAACATGTGTCTTCATTTCTTGGGTAAGCTTCTGATGATTTTCTTTACATAATATGCTGTTTAGTACCTTTTGTCCAAAACTTTTAGCCCAACAACCATAATTTGAAACCTTGAGAACATTGTCTCATGTGGTTCATCTTCTTCCATTTTGAAGGCCTCATACTTCTGGATGAGTGCAAGAGCTTTGGTCTCTTTGACTTGTGTGTTGCCTTCATACATCATTCTTAGAGAGTCAAACATGTTCTTAGCTAAATCTCTGTTCGTGATCTTCTCATACTCTGTGTACGAGATAACACTCAAGAGGATTGTTACGGCCTTGTAATGATTTCTGAATTCTTTCTTTTGTTGATCTATCATTTTCTTTCTGCGATCTTCTGACCGCTTGCATCAACTAGATGAATGTAGCCATCAGTTACCATATCCCAAAGATTAGTGTCATGAGATAGAAAAAAACTTTTGATTCTGTCTTTCCAGTAATCAAAGTTCTCACAATAAAAAATTAGAGGTTTGCCACTGATTCTGTCTTTCTCATCACAATTATCATTGTTGTTGTTCTGACTTGGTCCCACCATAGTGTTTTTATTTCTAGGATCTTTTTATGACACGGTTAAGTGTTAGCACCCAGAACCAGGAGCTCAAATACAAATTGAAGGATAGAAAAATACAAGAAAAGGGGTTTGAATTGGGTTTTTCAAAAATTAAAACAGTATGACACGTTTGGTTATCCTGGTTCATTGGAATTCGAACTACTCCAGTCCACCCGCCAAAGTGATTTCGCCTCTCTCAAAAGAGGTCTTAATCCACTAATTAAAACTTTTATTACACAATCATAAAGACTACCATCAATTTCTTCTTGTGACAACCACAACTTGGTTTCTCAAGGTATTACAAAATATAAATCAAAATGTATACAATAGTGTTTCTAGAAAAACTATATCACAACTATGATTTATACACAAGGTTAAAGCACAATGAATAGATAAGAGAGATCTTATGAGAATATTTCTTTGTATGCATAAGTATTTTGATCACTCTTTAAGACTCCTTTATATAGGTGAAGCATATGAGACATGAGAAGATGATTTTGGAAGGTTGATAAAAAGTTGTTAATGCACTTTCCAAAAATATAGATCTTATCTGGTACTAACCGTTACTCTTTGATTTGCAATGATTGAATTGTAACACATGAGAACTTGCTTCTTTAAAATCAGAATATGAATATTACTGTTGAGACTTTATATCATCAGAGTTTTAGCGTGCAACTTTGGTGCTTCAGAAGTTTTAGCATTAGAACTTCTTTGAGCGTGATATTTCAATAGTTATACAGAAATTCTTATCAAATTTTCTTAGCGTAATTTTGTTCTGCAGATTCTATGCTTCTTTATTAGAACTTATCTTCATATTTTATTAAATTATTAGAGAACATATTTGTTCTTTATGTATATATCATGTATTTGTTATCATCAAAACTATTAAAAAGATGTAGAACCAAACTATGTTCTAACAAGAAGTAGTGGAGATAATGGGAAGTTGGAGAAAGTGGAGATAATGAGAAGTTCGAGAAAGTGGAGATAATTGGAAGTTGGAGAAAGTGGGAATAATGGGATGTTGGAGAAAGTAGGGATAATGGGAAGTTGGTGAAATTCAGAATAATGGGAAGTTTGAGAAAATGTAGATAATGGGAGGTTGAGAAGATCATAAGGTGAGCGGGAGAAAATATTGCTGAGTAGTTGCTCTTTTTCTTTACTGCAACATCATGGGAAACGCCACCAAACCATGGAAAACACCATGTACCAGAAATTTGGTTTTTTGCTGCATTTTTCTTGTTTTCTTGTTCCTTTTTCGATTTCTTTGCATAGTTGCTCCATAATTGATTTATACCTGAAATATTAACAAAAGAAGACATAAAAGTGATAAAACCTAACAAAATGGCATCAAATAACTTGTGAAACGGGTCTATAACATGATACATTTTCATGCTATCAATGTTGCAACTTTTGGTGTGACATCTTAACTTCTTCTTTCTTGAACACTAAGTAACATGATTAGAAATTAAATACTTGTGGAGACCACAAACAAAAATTGTTTTTAATTCCTCACAGAACTCCAAACATCTCGTTAGAGACAAAACATTGTTCTTTGATAACAAATACCTTCAAACATTGATCACACAATTGACTTTTGTTTAACACAATAGTCATTTGTCCTTTAGTAAGAAGACCACATAACAAAACCTAGATCTGTCATCATTGTTCTTGAGATGGAAAACCCGTATAGTTGTCCTTGAGATAACTATGGCATTCTTCTCCAAAAATATCCAAGGACTTCACACTCATAGGAATGATTAAACATTGATTGATCTATACACCAGTTCCATCCTTTTCTTTAGCATCACAGACATACTAAATCCAGTACAAATGTTCTGGATAATTGGTCTAGACATCCTATCTAGTTTCTTCAACACCTAATTGGATTGTCTTCCAAGGAACACAATACTAATAAGAAACCCTTAATTAGAGACCACGACACAAATTTTGAAAGTTTGAAAAGGAATGCTCTTGTTGTTCTTCAATATCTTTTCACTTTCATGGCAAACCTCTTGATTATAAACCTGAGAAAATTTCTCTTTAATCATCTTCACATCTGAATTATTTTCTTGCAAACACACTTAGATGTGCCTTTATGATAGACTTTAGAAATTCCTAAGTATCTCTGGCTAAAATAAAAGTGATGTAAAGAACTTACCAATTCCATAGAACATGAAGTTGATAATTTAAGATTGATAGAGAGCCAACTCAAACTCTTCCCTTCTATCTCTTCAGCACCAAGATTCTCATATCCTGATAATTCTTCAAGATTTGATGTTCATAGATAACTAGAATACTATCATTCGATCCTTCTAAAAAGTACCAAAAAAATACACCTTGAAGGTCACCAAATGGACTGGGGTGCCTGCTCCGATACAAATTGAAATTTTTGGTACATGCAACACATGTTAATATTGATGTTCCAACATCAGAACAATGTTAAGACAAATGTTACAAAATCTGTTAAAAGACTGCACAAATTTATCAAGATGCAAGTGATACTGAAATTAAAATTACAAAATGATAAATAACACATAGAGTTATTAATCCAAAATTTTCACACTTACACACTTTCAAAAACACTTTGTCACACTCTTGAAGACTGATACAAGAGTTACCATAAAGCAAACAAAAACTTTCAAAACACACAAACACAAACAGTTTTAAAAATAAGCAAGTACCTAAGAGCCCGTGGAAAACTGCAGATGGAAAGGGTGCTAACACCTTCCCTTTCCATAATCTACCCCCTTACTCGGAAAATCTCGAAAAAAGGTCTTTTTCTGTTCTTTTTACCCTTTCCTTTGTTGGATAAAATAAAAGTCGGTGACGACTCTTGCTTACCGCGACATTTGAGAACAAAAAATGCCAAACCAATATATAAACAGTCGGATGTGCCACTGTATCACAGAACTGGCAACTCTACTGGGGAAAAAATAATAAACTGGGTTTACCTTAGGGTCTAGATCAATTTTGCTTCTTTGACGGTTTTTTTCTTTACTTTTAAGGGTACTGTTTGGGTGCTATAGATCCTACTCCCAGATATGGGGAAATCTTTTAGGTAAGTAGAAATAGATCGTGGAAACTGTGCAGGGTATACCAACACGGTTGAAGCGATGGCTACGTTGCTGCGACACTTTGGTTGGTGAGTTAATCAAGAAGAATACGGGGCCGCTGCATGGTGTCATTAAGCGTCAACTAACCTTAGAATCTTTAAATGAACAACTTGGCCATTAGGACGTAGCGAGATGGCCGTCTTTGGTGTATTCCCAAAGTCGGCAGATACTCGATGCTACACTCATTGAGACTTGACTCCTGAGTTTTGTTTGGTTGTGAGTCAGTCGCCTATCGAAAGAAGCTTGTGGGAAAGGTCAGTGATATTGAGATCCCTTAGAACCCGGTTACTATTTATAGGATAGGTTGAACTAATTCAACTTTAAGAGGGTACTACCTTAAAACCCATGCAAGCCTTAAACTTAAGGTCTTTTGTGTGATTTGCTTTCTATATATGTGATTTCTTAGCATAATCACACACATGATAACATCATGCCACCGCATTTCCTTAACCATTTCGAGGATCTCAAGGGTTTGTGACGCAGGTTATGGTAAATCAGACATCTAACAAGGGGAAAAAGGGATTTATTTTCCTCTAGCCAATGTCGTCAAAAGATCAAAACTAAACAACTTGAGTCAGGGGTGATGACCCACTTGATATGGTGAGCTTGACTCTCATAGTAGAACACTCAATGGTACGAAGTTCTTTAATCTAAGCTGCAAATTTCAACTTATGACATTTTCTTGTTTACCCCGCGAGGTCCTTGAAAACATTGCATACATATATCATACATATCATTGAATAAGCAAGTTTCAAAGCAGGTTTCTCATCCTCTTCGCTGATTATTTCAGCAATGGCTCTAGAACAAACAGTGAAGGATCTACAGACTCAAAATGCTTAGTTTCAACAAATGTTCATAGCTTTGGACCAGGGGCATGAAGAACTGAAAGCTCTCGTCATCAAAGAGAAGAAGAATAAGGCAAAGAAACCGGATGGAATCCTTAATATGGGAAGAAGACTCAGAAGACTGGTTAAAGGAGCTCTAGATCTTTCAACTCCATCAAATAAGGGGGATAATCATGAAGAAGATAACAACCCTGGAACTGATGAAGACGAAGTTGACTATTCTGAGGAGCAGTATCCTCCTGCTGATGATAAATACAAACAGCTGGAGGATCGTCTCAATGCTATGGAGATTCAGTAGATACCTGGCTTGGACTTTGAAGAATTAGGCATGGTTTCTGGCGTGATCATCCCACCAAAATTCAAGGTCCCCACGTTTGCTAAGTTTGAAGGTGTCTCCTGCCCTAACTCATACTTAAGTTCATATGTCAGGAAGATCCAGCCTCACACTGCTGACCGGAAGTTATGGGTCCATTTCTTCAAAGAATGTTTAGCTGGCACGCAACTGGAGTGGTTCTACCAGCTAGAAAGAACAGACATTCATACCTGGGAAGACTTAGTTGGTGATTTCTACAAGCAGTACCAATTCAATGTTGACCTCGCTCCAACTCGTACACAACTTAAAAGTATATCTATGGGTTCTAGCGAAGGCTTCAAAGAATATGCTCGGAAATGGAGGGATCTAGCTGGCAGGGTACAACCTCCTCTGAATGATTTGGAAATGGTATATATGTTCATGGGCATTCCGACAGGCCCGTTCTTTAATCTACTGATTGGTAGTTCCTCATCTAGATTCACAAAGATGGTTCTGACTAGAGAACGAATCGAAAGGGGTATCAAGAGTGGGAAGATCCCGATGGATGCATCTTCTAATGCTGAGAAGAATCCATTTGCTGGTAAGAGGGAAGCCAATGATGTGTAGGGCCATAATTGTCGTAATAAGATAGACGGCCATAATCAATCTGTACGGGCAATACCGGTCTCTAATCCTACGCCTATGCAATGACACCGACAGGGGAATCAACGTAAAGAGGTCACGCCTAAGAGACAGTTCACCAGAATCAACATGTCACTAGATCAAGTGTTACAACACATGTTGAAGGAAGGGTTGATTATGTTAAAGGCTCCTCTTCAGAACCCCAATACTTTTGCTCCCCGTTACCACCCCAATGAAAGGTGTGCATACCATTCTGATATCCCTGGACATGATACGAATGGCTGTTGGGCTCTGAAGAACAAAATTAAGGATATGATTGATGCCATAGAGATTTAATTCGACCCTCCAGAGACTCACAAAGTGATCACTGCTCCTAGGCCAAATTATTGAGAACGTCCATTTCATTTTTTATTTTTCATTTGTAATTTCATTTGTTGTTCAAACAATTACTATTATGCCGAACTTTGGTTTGCCCATTAATGCGTCGCATATATTTGTCTTGAATGATTTCATCGTCATTTTATTTAAACTATTTTCTTGCTTCCTTTACGTGATATTCGACTCTCAATTAAAAAGCTATAAGCCTTTAGAGGGAGGATGATGAAAACGATACCACAATCTCACATAGTGTGCTTTTGAGCAGACCTTGCTGACGATGTACAGGCGTTGTTTCAAATCCCAAACAGTGGAGTTGTAAGGAAGATAATCCCTAGTTAACCCCTTTGAGCCAAAGAAGTAGGAGTATTTCTTTTCACACAAATTAAAACCCTTAATCATAACCTGGGGCAGGGTAGTTTTCTCAGTTAATTCAGATGCACATTCAGTTACAATATTCTACTTCATACATAATGAATGGCATCAAAGATGTCCTTCCAAATCAGAAGATGGTGATGGTTCCGTATAATCATTAAAATCGGCAGTCGTTATCTCTCAAAATAAAAGCCCGCTAAGTCAAAACATATGAAGGAGACTTAATAGAAAAACTGGGGCATCCCGCTGACTGTAATCACAAAAGAAACAGTTCAGGCAAAAGAAGGGATAACGAAAAAAAAGAGGTTACTACAAATCCTCGACACAAAAAAAAAAGATTACAAAATGACTGCCTCTTCCAAATTAACTTTCAGTATCCAAACCAACATAGGATCATCAAAGACAAGATTCCCGACTAAATTAGGATCTGAATGAACAATTAGCTGAGCATAGGATCGAAGAACATCACGAAGAACGGGTGGGTATAAATAAAATTTGAGCCTTAATACTTTGTTTCTTAAACCCAGAACCAGGCAACGCTACAACCCTTAAAAGTCCTAACTGAAGCATAGGTTAGTTCAAAAGCATATTGTTACAAAAGGTATCCTGACTCCTGTAGGACTTGCTATAAATCCTGAGTTGATATCACTCTCTTGCGAAATTTGTTTTACTAAAAAATGAATTTTCAAAAACTTCAAGAAAAGCATAAACCTTGCATTATTTGAATATCGTTGTTTGCATATAGTTATCTGTTCGACAATAGAGAAATTCACATGAAGAATATCTAGTGAATAAAAACTTTCTCAATGAGAAGGTTCACGTCAAGTGGAAAAACACTTCCGACCAAGGGGCACAGCATGATCATTGTCCATCATCTGGGCCAGTCAAGTCAAGATTCAAGTAATCCCTCAAAAATGTCAAATAGCCAGAGGCAGATCTCCATCTGAATCACTTGGGGCATTAGACATGAATTCCAACAATGAATCACGTACAATCAAGCAAAATCAATGTTCCCCAACAGATTTCTTCTAAAAAAAATTAAACCGGAATTCCCAACAGAAACATTCTAAATAAACCAAGTCTTCTTCTAGAAACAGTTCAGGTGCGATCCAGAGACGAATTTTATCCTGGTACTTATTCCAAACTTCTCTTCTAGAAACAGTTCAGGTACAATCCAGAGACGGATATCATCCTGATACTTATTCAGATTCTCTTCAAGTACAATTCAGATACGATCCAGAGACGGATGTCATTCTGACACTCATGCAACACATGTTTCAAGTACATTTCAGATACGATCCAGAGACAGATGTCATTCTGACACTCATCCTACACATGTTTCAAATACAATTCAGATACGATCCAAAGATGGATGTAATTTTGACAGTCATTCAACACATGTTTCAAATATAGTTCAGATACAATCCAGATACGGATGTCATTCTGACACTCATTCAACACATGTTTCAAGTACAGTTCAGATATGATGCAGAGATGGATGTCATTCTAACACTCATTCAACACATGTTTCAAATACAGTTCAGATGCGATCCAGAGAAGGATGTCACTCTGTCGCTCATTAAACACATGTTTCATATACAGTTCAGATACGATTCAGAGACAGATGTCATTCTGACACTCATTCAACACATGTTTCAAATACAATTCAGATACGATCCAAAGATGGATGTCATTCTGACACTCATTTAACACATGTTTCATGTACAGTTCAGATACGATCCAGAGACAGATTTCATTCTGACACTCATTCAACACATGTTTCAAGTACAGTTCAGATACAATCCAAAGACGAATGTCATTCTAGCACTCATTCAATACATGTTCAAGTACAATCACGACATAGATCCATCCACAAAATCTCCGCATGTACTTTCTCCAGCAGGTATAGGGGCATAAACATCCTGATGCGAATTCATCGATGTATCCTCAGCATACGTCCTAGTGGCGTCTATGTTCGCCATATAGTAGAAACAACCAAAGTTTTAGTCTCTTCTTCCCGAAGCAGGAATTAATTTCTCCAGCAAAGTTCCTTCAAAGAGCTGAAATCTGCCTTCCCTAGCCGAGTTTTATAATTAGAAACAGTTTAAAAAACCTCCTCCCCGGTAGAGTTTATTTCTCAAACTGCGGAAGCTCATTCCCCAACAGAGTTTATTTCTCTATATCAGTGAAATCTTCCAATAAAACATCTCCCTCCATAGAGTTATTCTCAAGCAGAGTCATTCCTCGACAGAACACCCTCAAACAGAAAGAGGAAATCCTCAGCAAATCATATCCATTCATCATCCCCAGTGGAAATGAAGGATTCAACCTCCTTATACTCTCCAGCAGCAGTTAGAGATTTATTTTCCCAGATTGAGAAATATCTCAATAGCATCCCATGTTCATACATCGTGGCATGCATATACACATCGTATACAACATAACCTCATTTATTTTGAGAACATCACCGCAATGCATTTCATCCATCATGACATTGCACATGACTAACTCTTTGCCTTTTTTAGGGAAAAGATCAAATCAACAAACACCACTGACTACTTAGGTGACCTGGTAGTCTTCTCAAAAGCTACATTTGATGAAAGGCTATTTCAGCAATTTCCTCAGAAAGATGTCCTGACAAGACCTTCTCTGGTTCAGTAAAATCGACACTAAGATCTATCTGATTCCTATCCCAGTTGAAGATATTCCAAGACTTTTGTCTGGTTCAGTTAAATCGATCCTAAGATTTTTATGATTTTTATCTTGTCAAAGTTGATTAAAAACATTTCTCTAGTTCAGTCAGATCGACACTAAGATCTCTCTGATTCTTATTCTAGTTGAAGATATCCCAAGACATTTGTCTGGTTCTGTTAAATTGATCCTAAGATTTTTCTGATTCTTATCGAGTAAAAATTAATTCAAGACCTTCTCTGGTTCAGTCAGATCGACACTAAGGTCTCTATGATTCTTATTCTAGTTGAAGATGTTCCAAGGCTTTGTCTGGTTCATTTAAATCGATCATAAGATTTTTTTGATTCTTATCCAGTTAAAGTTGATTAAAAACCTTTCTCTAGTTCAGTCAAATCGACACAAAGATTTTTTTGATTCTTATACAGTCAAAGATAAATCAAGACCTCTGATGGTTCAGTTTTAATCGACAATTGATTTGTTACTGATTCTTTTCCGGTTGACCTTTTTCTGGTTCAGTTAAATCGACACTAAGATTTTTCTGATTCTTATCCAGTCAAAGATAAATCAAAACCTCTGTTGGTTCAGTTTGAATCGACCATTGATTTATTACTGATTCTTTTCAGGTGGACCTTTTTCTGGTTCAGTTAAATCGACACTAAGATTTTTCTAATTCTTATCCAGTCAAAGATAAATCAAGACCTCTGCTGGTTCAGTTTAAACCAACCATTGATTTGTTACTGATTCTTTTCCGGTAGACCTTTTTCTAGTTCAGTTATATTGACACTAAGATTTTTCTAGTTCTTATCCAGTCAAAGATAAATCAAGACCTCTGCTGGTTCAACTCAAATTGACCATTGATTTATTACTAATTCTTTTCCATTAGATCCTTTCTCTGGTTCAGTTAAATCGACACTAACATTTTTTTGATTTCTATTCCAGTTTAAGAAACTGAAAAGCCTACAGTATGACCAGACGACAGTTTAATCTCAATTCCCCGGTAAGTCACTGTGAAGCCTGGAATACGACCAGATAGCAGTCAACCTTATCATCCTCAGCAAGTCACTGTGAAACATGGATCCTGACCAGATAACAACAGTTTACTTCCATCTCTTCAGTCAAGAGATGACTCCCCAGTAGAGTAATGGACAACTAAAGCTCCTAGAATCTATTCCCCTAAAAAACATTCCCCAGCAGACTCCTCCTCGGACACCAGGGACAGGAATCCCCATAAAGAGACTCCTTACGAAGTCGACAACTATTTTGGATGGAATCTTTAAGCCCATCTCCGATGACTCTCCATCATATTCCTTGGATGGCATCTTTAAGCCCATCTCCGACAGTCTTCTGTCATCTTTTCCAAATGGCATCGGTAATCCCATTCCCGATATTATTCACCAGTAGTCTCACTTTGGGCGAGTGCAAATTTCTGGGCACTCTAGTATTCAATCATCTTCCACCTTCAGATCACGAAAGGCAGGAAAGCTAATCTACATCTTCATGTTTAAGAAGATTGAACAGGGGCAGCTGTTGTACCCCAAAATTTCCCCCCATACTTTCACACAAGACATACTCCTAGAGGTTCCTAACTTGCCCTAAGTTGACCAAGAGTTGACCAGACAATTCTTCTCCTAAGGCAATGAACCCCCAACTAGGGTTTCAATTTTCATCAAGATGGATGAGCTCCAAAGATCTCAAATTCATTCCATGGTCCTAATATGTCTTCAAGATCATCCATGTCAAGTTTCATGCCTTTCTCAATAAACTTGCCCAGTCAATTGCTCAAGTATTGGAAAATCAACTATGCTAGGTCAAAAGTCAATTGTGGCCCATGTACAGTCAAAGATCAAGATTTTTGGTCAACATCAACATTTTAAAGTGGTATCCATCATTTGATCAAAGGTTTATCATGATTCCTCAAGATATCTTCCTAACTCATCAAAAGTCAAAAATGGCAAATTAGGGTTTCTATAGGAAAAGTCAACCAAACTTTGACCAAGCATAACTTTCTCATACTTTGTCAGAAATTTTCCCACCAAAGCTCATTTTGAATATAATCCAATTCCCTACAACATCTCTTCATCCCTAAAGTTCAATAAATGCACCATTTAAAAGATACAAGTTCATACATTACAAATCATTTTAGAAAGTCAACAAAAGCCACTTTTTGCCAAGACCTTTTACATCAAGATAACATATTCAAATGAAAAAATTATCAAAAGATGGATTCAAGTAGACATCTTGGGATTTTCAAAAACTCCAAGACCATCATTATGAGCTAAAAATTGAGCAAGTTATGATTTGTACAAGTTGGTCAAATTTGTGAAAAATGCACGAACTCAACTTTTAGCAAAATTGCATTTTTAGGTTAATGGACCTAACTTTTAGGGTTAAAAAATGTTTATGACATAAACAAGGACCTCTAAACCTAACCATGAACTATTTTGATTTTTATTTCTATTTCTTTGAATTTTTATTCATTTAAATATGAATTAAATCAAATAAATTAAATAAAAATACAAAGAATAATGGGCCTTGACATTTGGGTTTGATTTGATCTATTAGAAGGCCCATATTTTAGTGCAATATACATCCAAATGGACCAGGTTCATGAAAGTGACTAAAGAGGCAAAGATATCACAAATATGGACATTTTTCAATGTGTTTTATCCTTGTCTCCAAGGCCATGAATGCATTGATTCTTTACCATGTTTGTTCACTCATATCTTCCCTCTATAAATACATAACATTACAAGCCAAAGGGATCACAAAATTACTCTCCAAAAAGCTATCAAAAAGCTTTTCAAAAAGCTCTATAGAAAGCCTAAAGAATTGCTGCACATTTCATTCAAAAATTCCAAAGTTGTTAAAACTGAATTTCAAAATGCAAGTGGTTTTGATCCAAAACAAAGGGTCATACGTATTCCTGGAAACCTACTGGATCGTTCCCAACCATTCCCAAGTCTTAAAGCTGTTTGAAATGCGTTTCAACCACACCACGGTTTGCGTTTTTACTTGATTTCGATTTCTTTGATTCATACGATATAAACACATTTTAATCATACATTATTAACCACTCTTATGTTTGCAAGCTTTCTGTATGGTTAGATTTGAGTTTTAACGCAGGAATTGAAGGCCACCATACACAGATGTGCCATGAGCCATCAAAGGCGCTCCCCACTGAATCCCAACGCCAATTCTGATTTGAGCCTAAACATTTTGATAACAACACCCCCTATTTTTCAAGCCTCGCCCATTTGTTTAGTTTATTTCTTTATTTCTTTTATTTTATTAATTTCAAAATGTTTTTTCCACTTAATAATAATATCACATAGAAATTTAAGATTTAGTTTTTTTAATAATTAATTTTGAGTAGAATTAATTAATTAAACTTTAAAATTTTTTTAATTAAAATGAAATAGAATTAGGATTTATTTGATTTATATCATTTCTTTTTCATTATATAAAAAAAAAATACCAAAAATAATAGAAGTAGTCTCATTAGAATTAATTTTTAATCAACATTTTTTCTTCTTTTTTAATTAATTAGGATTAAAACTTAATCTTCCTCATTTTTATTTAATGTTTTTCTTAACAAAAATAAAAATCAAACAAATAAGTTCTTGTCTACTTAGCATTTTCTTAGGTTTTTTTTAGACGTTCATCTTTATCTCGCGCACGTTTATCGTTTTCACATTTTCTTAATATTGTAAATGATCATGGATGTAATAGTTTTAGATTTAAAATTCCACACTTTTTAATTTCGCACTTTACTTTTCATCCATTATTATGTATCTACACCAAAGCCTTGTAATAGCGTAGGAACCTTTATTTCTCTCTTTTTACATTTTTGTATGCTTGTATATAATTGCTAGTAAGTAGGAGTGTATAACAAGATTAATCAAATTAATCGTTAGATCACTAACCTCAAGACAATATAACTGAAAAAACACACTTCTCACACTTTCATCCTTAGGGTATTCCTCACTCGGTTGCCTCGGAAATGGTCATGTCCCTCAAACAAAGGGATATCTTAGCAAAGACCCTCGGTATAAAAGTCATCATAAAAGATCATGGTCCCTAAAACTTCGTTCGAGTTACCTTTCAGTAAATGATCTTGTCTCTCGATGTTTCCTATATGATGACAGTCCCTTCGAAATGCTAAGGTATCCTTATATGTTGCCTTCAGTGACCATAAGCGTCCCTTTCGATAGTCCCTCAACATCCAACGATAGGGCTACCTACTCACTAATAGTAGGATAGCACTATCTAAAGGAAAGGAGGAAAAGAACGTCCTTTTTCGAGTAGGTAGATAGTTCTTAAGTACTTGCTCAAACCAAATTTTTTACACTTACACACTTTCAAAAACTACTTCCAAAACGTTTTATCACACTCTTGAGTACTGATACAAGAGTTACCATAAAGCAAACAAAAACTTTCAAAATACACAAACACAAACAATTTTCAAAATGAGCAAGTACCCAAGAGCCCGTGGAAAACCACGGATGGAAAGGGTGCTAACACCTTCCATTTCCATAATCTATCCCCCTTACTAACAAAATCTCGAAAAAAGGTCTTTTTCTGTTCTTTTCACCCTTTCTTTTGTTTGATAAAAGAAAAGTAGGTGGCGACTCTTGCTTACCGCGATATTTGCGAACAAAAAATGCAAAACCAGTTTATAAATAGTCGGTTCTGCCACTGTATCACACATGGAACTAACACTTTTGTTTGTTGATTTATTTTAGGTGAAAAAGAAATCTTGTCATACTCGAGTGAAAAAACTCAACTTACTACTACCCACAAGTATGAAGAATTGTGCATTTGCATCATTTTGATATGTATAATTTTACTTAGATTTAATTAACAAGCATATCTCAATATTCAAGTGGAAAATGTCAATCAATTTCACAATATAATGTAGAAGTACAGGAGTTTGCATCACTTCAAGAATATACTCATATCATTTCTTTCAGAAAAAGGTCTGGTTTGAAAAGAAAAGTGCACTAAGGCATCAAAAGAAGTTTGATGAGGTTTGTCTTTTTTAGAAATTTTGAAAGAGTTTGAATATGCTTAAGTATTTTAGAATTTATTAAGAAAAACATTTTTTTGGATCACTTGACAAAGCCAACGTTTGTTTAAGAAAAAAATGTGAAGTTTGAAAACAAGAAGTTTTTGAAATAGGGAGAAATTTTGGAAAATTAAAGAAGGGAAGGATGAAGAGACTATTGTGATCGGTGGGAATAGAACTGACTGTTTTGAAATGCTGGTTCGCGAAATGTCGCGGTAAGCAAGAGTCGCCACCGTCTTTTATTTTCTCCAACAAGGAAAGGACAAAAGCACAACAAAATTCCTTTTCGAGATATTTCTCGGTTCGGGAGGTAGATTATAGAAAGGGAAGGTGTTAGCACCCTTTCTATCCGTGGTTACCCACGGGCTCTTAGGTACTAGCTCACTATGTTTTCAAAAATGTTTTGCTTTTCTTGTGTTTGTGGGTTTTGAAAAAAAGTTTGTTCGAAAACTCTGTTTTAACTCTTGTGTTTGTCCTCAAGAGTGTATGAAGTGTTTGTTTGAAAACTTTTGTCGGAAAAGTGTAGGTGCGAAAAGTATTTTTTATTTTGAAAGAGAAAGTACCTGAGAACCTCTAGCTACTCAAAAGAAATTAAGCTGTGTAAATGTCCTTTAGACAGTACTATCCCACTATTGAGAAGTAGGTAGCACCGTCGTTGGAGTTTTCAGGTCAATTCGATTATAGGGACATGTGGTCACTAAAGCAATAGTAGGACGCCTTAGCGGTAACCCTAATGTCCTAGATCCTTTTTATCCGAGGCAACCGTTTCTAGGCAAATTGGATCTTTAGACAGGAGGGCGACCTCTAAAACACCCTATACTCAATGACCACGTCGAGGCAACCAAGTGAGGCGTACCCTAAGAGTGGCATGTGCACGTGTGTCAGGTTTCATGTTAAGTTATCTTTTTACATGTTATGGTGAGCTACGATTGATTTTAATTTTCAGATAGATCTTGACATGCATAGCCTAATTAACATACATCTAGCAGTTAATAGTTGCGGAAAGTAAACTAAGCTATTACAAGGCGTCGGGTATTTACATCGCCAAAAACAACCCTTGAAAAGTAAATGGCGAGAAATTAAAGAAAGCGATAAAAAATCCTAATTAAAGTTATTACATCCTCGGAACAATTACATAATTGGAATAAAAAATAATATGCGCGAGAAAAAATTAGATCGGAGAAGTCCTTAGGGTTTTGACCCTTTTTTTGAGAAAGAAGGAAGTTTTTATTATTTATGAATTAAATTAAATTAAACCTAAAACTAATTAATTAATAAAAAGAAATATTTTTGGTTTTTTAATGTCTCAAGGAAAAAAAGAAAAAAGATGGTAAAAAGTTATTAAAACCTAATTCTATACTAATTTTAAATTATTGTGAAAATATTGAAATTAACCTAATTAACTAAATTAATTACATTAGTATTTATTTACAAAAAATAATAAATTAAGGGTGAATTTAATAAATAAATAAAAATATTATGTTTTAGTTTTCTGACTTTATTATAAAAAATTAATTGGGTCAATTAAATTATAATAATAATAACTAATAATAATTAAGTGAAAAATATAAAAGAAGAAAATAAAAGAAAATCACCCAGGGGGTGTGATGGCCCAATAAGGAGGTATCTTTGGAAATCTGAAGCCCATTATGCTGCAAGCCCTTTTGACTTTTGTGATTATCTATGCGTCTGTTGACTGAAGCGTATGGTAGTCACTCCATCCTGGCCATTGGATTTATGCCTGGAGACCTCTGACGCCTGGGAGTTGGAAGCGTATGGTGGACATCCCCCTTGCAGGCTGCATGTGAACATAGGCAGAAAAATAGGAATAAATGTTTTGGGGGACCTGGGATTCGAACCCAGGTCCGAAGGACTAATACTCCAATGCCTTTGCCAACTGAGCTAGGACGCGCGTTTGTTAAATGTATGGACAATGAATATTATATATAAAAAGTAAACAATATGCTGTAAAACAAAACAACGCGCGCCCTTTTTTAAATTGGCAAACCGGACGTTAACACCTCATCATCTTCATCATTGTTCCTGCAAAAATAATATTAGATAGCGGGGGTTTTTAACCCCCACTATATACTGCAAGGAAAAATAGCGATTAGAGCTACAGCAAGCATAAATATTTCGCGATAGGTGGGTTAGGTTCGTCTGGTTCTCATGATCTCAACCATGTATCTTATGAGTTCTAATTTTTCTGGGTTTAGAAAGCCCCGATTTCAAAGCTTAAGAACCCTAGAAATCGTTCATGGCATCTTTGGATGCAGGGCATTATAATCCAATTCAGTTATACCATTAGCTTCGTATGGTCCCTATCAACACAAAGCAATCAAGAAAACACGTTAAATATGCATGATTTAAGAGTTACGATTCTGGATAAAAGAGCCAAACCGTGAAATTGTAAGCGATGATTCTTTGAGCTTTAGGGTCTGAGTTTGATTGCAAAACACTCCTGAGAACTCCTGCAAGGTATTAGAATGGTCAAAACAACCTGAATTAGCCTAGAGTGCAAAAGTCAGTTTTCACTTTTCTTTGAAATTCTTGAATATGCTATGGTCTGTTTCTGCATCTTTTTTCACGTCCATTTGATCAGGGTTAGCTATCATATGTATAAGGGAATGAAATTAGGTCAAAAACTTGGGTCAATCCATGTGCATTCAAGTTTAAATCTTTGATTGGAAATCAAATCTTTTTGATTTTTTATGATTGGAAAATGTTGCCAAATTTGGGTATTTTTGTATCTTTGACTTGTGCACGAATTTTCCAGCATATCTTGACCATATTTGCTTCACAAATTGATTGAAAAATCAAATCTTGCATTTTCCTACAATTTAAATTAATTAAATGAATTAATATTAATTAAAAATCCAATTAATCAATAAAAATAAGAAAATAAATCCAATTAAGCTTGATGGGTCGTGCATAGGTCATGGATGAAGTTTCAAGAAGAGATTTGAGGCCCATTAGCAAAAATAAGGTGTTTTGAGCAAAGTTGACTTTTGCAAATTCATGAAAATTTCCCAACTTCTCCAATGCACAACTTGCTCAATTTTGATCATATGACAATGTTCTTGGACATTTTGGAAAGCTCTTGAAGTCCTCTAACCAATGCCTTCGGTCCCATGTCATTTGGATTTACCAATATCAAATTATGGCCTTTGACTTAAAGTGTACTTTTGTTGACTTTTGAAATTGACCTATAATGTAAAAATTGGTAACTTCTTGTGAGAGCATTTCTTGGACTGGGAGTGTGAAGATGGATTGTACGAAATTACATCCTATTCAAAATGAGCATTGTATGGGATTTTTCTGATGAACCATGAAAAAGTTATGCCCTGGTCAAAGTACAGTTGACTTTTCTACTGTCCAAAAATAGTAACTTTTTGCATCTTGATGATTTTTGAGCTATGCTTGTGGAATCATGATAAAGACTTGATCAAATGATGATTGTGTACTCAAAATGAGATGTTGACCAAAAATTCTGACTTTTGACTGCAAAATGACCATTTTGCCCTTGTAGTTGACTATGGGTCAAATGGAGCTTTTGATTGTGCAAATTGGCACTGTGAGTCTTGAAACTTGGCATGTAGGTGCTTGAGGATGTATATAGGCCCATGAGACTTGGTTGAACCATTTAAAACCCCAAATTCCTTGAAAGAACCAAAACCCTAATTTTGAACTGGCTTAGGAGGTGGTTTGACTGTCTACTTCTTGAGCAAATCTTGAACCATTTGAAGATGATTCTTTGACAAATCTTGAAGGATATGGGAGGGAAAATTTTGGGGTACAACAGTTGCCCCTGTTCAATCTTCTTAAACCTGAGGATGTAGATTGGCTTGTGTGCCTTTCGCGATCCGAAGGTGGAAGATGATTGAACACTAAAGTGCCCAGAAATTTGCACTCGCATGGCGTAGTATCATCAATGTGATGTCGGGAATGGGCTTACAGATGCCATTTGGAGATTGTCGGTGGAAGGATGGGCTTATGGATGCCACCTGGTAATGTGACAAAATCTTGTCGGGGATGGGCTTATAGATGCCATCTGGAAATGTAATGGGTAGTAGTGGAGATGGGCTTAAAGATGCCATCCAAGGGTGTCGATCGCGTAAGAGATTCCTTAGCGATTACTTGCATACCTGTATTTTGTAGAATTGTAACTTTGCAAGTTGAAAGAAGGAACCTGTGTAGGGTTGCATGATGATTAGTTTGTATAAAACTGCATCTTAGAAGAGAAGGAACCGGTATAGGGTTGCTTCGTGATGGGTTGTCTTCATTGAAGGGTTTGAGAGAGTGACAAAATGACATCCGAATCTGGATCGTATCTAAACGGTGCTTGAATGAGTGGCAGAATGACATCCGAATCTGGATCGTATCTGGACTTTATTGGAGAGAGTGACAAAATGATATCTGAATCTGGATCGTATCTGAGCTGTATTTGAGATTGAGATCTGTATGAGTAGCAGAATGATTTCCGTGTCTGGAGCGTATCTGTGTTGTAACTGGGATCTGGATAAGTGACAGAATGACTTCCGTGTCTGGAGTGTATCTGCACTTGAAGTTGATAGTTGAATCTGAATGAGAAATAGAAGGGGTTCCGTGTCCGGAGCATATCTAGTCTGTATCTAATTGCTGACGTCTGAATGGGTAGTAGAATGATCATCGTGTCTGGGGTGTATCCATACTGTATCTGAATGAGTGACAGAATGACATCCGAATCTGGATCGTATCTGGACTGTCTCCTGAATGAATCTGGAATAAGTATCAGAATGTCGCCATGTCTGGGTCGCATCTGAACTGTCTCTGGAAGGAATATGGAATAAGCAATAGAATAGCATCCGTATCTGGAGAATCTCTAAGTTGTCTTTAGAAGTTTGAATCTGAATAAGCAATAGAATAGCATCCGGGTCTGGAGCATCTCTAAGCTGTCTCTGAAAGGAAATCTGAATAAGCAATAGAATAGCATCCGGGTCTGGAGCATCTCTAAGTTGTCTCTGAAAGGAAATCTGAATAAGCAAAAGAATAGAATTCGGGTCTGGAGCATCTCTGAGCTGTCTCTGAAAGGAAATCTGGAATAAGTATCGGAATGTCGCAAAATCTGGGTCACATCTGAACTATCTCTAGCAAGAAATCTGGAATAAGTATCAGAATGTCGCCAAATCTGGGTCACATCTGAACTATCTCTAGAAGGAAATCTGGAATAAGTATCGGAATGTCGCCAAATCTGGGTCACATCTGAACTATCTCTAGAAGGAGTCTGGAATAAGTATCAGAATGTCGCCATGTCTGGATCGCATCTGAACCGTCTCTAGGAGGAATCTGGAATAAGTATCAGAATGTCGCCATATCTGGGTCACATCTGAACCATCTCTAGGAGGAATCTGGAATAAGTATCAGAATGTCGCCATGCTTGGGTCACATCTGAACTATCTCTAGAAGGAATCTTGGAATAAGTATCAGAATGTCACCAAATCTGGGTCACATCTGAACTATCTCTTGCTCAATGGAGTAAACCGCTGAGGTTATAGAACTGGTCCATACTATGACGGAGGAGAACATCAAGATCTAAGAACTGACTCGTGCTCAATGGAGTATACCGTTGAGGTTATAGTACTTGTCCACCCTATGATGTAGAGAAACTGTCGAGATTGAGAACTTTATCTGAGCTTCAACCGAGGATAATCCGATTGAGATTTAAGAACTGGTCAGATCTTCGACTAAGCTGAGAACTTAACTGCATCTTTCCTGAAAGATAAAGGTCAGTCATATGCAATGCATGAGATGAATCAAGCAATGATGTTCTCAACATAAATGAGATCATATGATATGATGCGTATATGCATGTATCGTGATGTATCAAAATGTGATGTTTTAGCTGGGAAAATAAATCTTGGATAGCTGGAGAATAAAGTTGAGTTCTTCGTTTCCGCTGGGGATGATGAACGAAGATGACGGTGTGAATAAACCTGTAGGAGAAAAGGAATCTGTTGGGGAATAAACTTGATGAAAGAGATTACTCTGCGGGGAATTACTCTGTGGGGAAGAGATGTTTTGCTGGGATTTTAACGATAACTCCGCTGGGGATTTTGTTGATAAGCTTTGTTGGGGATTTCGATGATGAACTCCACTGGGGATAGAAAGGACTTCGCTGGGGATGATCTTTTAGTCGCAATTTGCTGAGGATAACCCAGTTAGACTGTCATGGGGATAACCTTCTGAATATGGCTGGGGAGATGCATTTGTATTCTGCAGGGGAAGCTTTTTTAGACTGCATTGGGGAAATGGCTCCACTGGGGGTATTCGGTATTCCGCCGGGGAACATTCTTATATTTCGTCGAGGAATATTAAGACTACCGGGGATGCTTGCTGAGGAATATCTTTATACTCCGCTGGGGAATATCAAGATCTTCTGGGGATACCCAACTTTCTCAAGGCTGATGGTAGACCAACTCTGCTTGGGGAGAGTATTGTTGATTTGTTCATGGTTGTAAGTCTCAGTGGGGAGAGCTTCCATTACTGTCTTACTCTTGGGGTAGTAAAGGTATCTTGGTCATATTCTTCAGCTGATTCTACCTTGTACCTGGAGGACAGAGCAGCTTGTACAGTTCGGACAATTCTTATTGCCCCAGTTTCTGCGGGACAAGAAGGCCTATGAGATGCTTGATAACTGCCGATAAACAAATATTCTTCTGGTAGGCAAGTGACGAGATGACGGGACATAGTCGTACGCTTTTGATCCCTAACTTTTTCCTATACCACCCTTTCGGGTTTTCAGTCCATCGGGATACCCATTTTTTGCCCAAGCCGCGTTTTTAGGTTTTCAACTTGCCGGGTGTACAAATTTTTTCATTTTCATCCCTTATTTTTGCCCGAACCCTTTTGGTTCGCCGGGAAGCCCTTGTTTTTTCCTAGGCCAGTCAACCTAGTGGGTCTTTGATTATGCGTAGTACTTTTTTTGACTATGTCCACATTCTCAGAGTGCAGGGCATTGTCACTGTCGGTAGTATTGTGTTGCCATACCACCAGAAGATGTTTGATCATGCTAGATTCGTTGCTGGAATTCATGTCTAATGCTCCAAGTGATTCAGACGGAGATCTGCCCCTGGCTATTTGGCATTTTGAGAGATTCCTTGAATCTTGACTTAACTGCCCCAGATGATGGACAATGCTCATGTCGTGCCCCTGGATTGGAAGTTTTTTTCCACTTGAGGTGACTCTTTTTGTTGAGAAGGTTTTTATTCACTAGATATTCGTCGTGCGAATTTCTCTGCTGTTGAACAAATAGTCATATGCAAACAATGTTATTTTAAGAATGCAAAGCTTATGTCTGTCTTGAAATTTTGAAAATGCATTTTTTTCAATAAAACAAGTGAATTTTTTGTAAAATGTGATGTCAACTCAGGATTTTACAGCAAGCCCTACAGGAGTCAGGATACCTTTTGTAACAGTATGCTTTCGAACTAACCCATGCTTCAGCTAGCACTTTTAGGGGTTATAACGTGGCCTGGTTCACGGTTTAAGAAACAAAGGGTAAAGGCTCAAAATTTATTTGTACCCACCCGCTCTTCGTGATGTTCTTCGATCCTAATCTCAGCTAATCGTGCATTAGATCTTGTTAGAGTCTTTTCTCTGACATACCAGTGATGGTTCAGATACTGACAATTTATTTTGAACAGGCAGTCATTTCTTCTTTTTTTTTGTTGAGGGTTTGTAGGACCTCTTTCTTTTTGATTTTATTATCCCTGTCTTTTTTCCTGAACTGTTTCTTTTGTGATTACAGTCAGCGGGATGCCCCAGTTTTTGTAAGTCTCCTTCATAGGTTTTGACTTATTGGGCTTTTGTTTTTTGAAAGATAACGACTGCCTGTCTTGACGATTATAGGGAACCATCACTGTCTTTTGTTTTTGAAGGACTCTTTTGATGCCATTCATTGTGCACCTGGATCAACTGAGAGAACTACCCTGCCCCAGGTTATGATTAAGGGTTTTAATTTTTGAAAAGAAAAACTCCAACTTCTTTGGCTCAAAGGGGTTGACTAGGGATTATCTTCCTTATAACTCCACTGTTTAGGATTTTAAACAATTCTTGTACCTCATCAGCGGGGTCTGTTCAAAAGCATATTGTAAAGTTCGTGGTATCATTTTCGTCATCCTCCCTCAAAAGGCTTAGATATTTTTAATCGAGAGTTGAACATCACAAAAAATGAAGCAATTTTGCATAGTGAAAAAAATTAATTCAAAACAGACACGTGTAATGCATTAATGAAATAAAAGAGTTTGACATGATAATTGTTTGAATAAGCAAAGAAAAATACAACTTCAGAATTCAAATGAACAAAAATCTCTCAATCCTAGCCATGTTTTGGCAAGGGAGCAGTGATCACATTGGGAGTCTCAGAAGGCTCGAATTCGATCTCCTTAGCATCAATCATATTCTGAATCATGTATTTCAGCGCCCAACAATCGTCAGTATCGTGCCCCGGGCTATCAGAGTGATAAGCGCACCTTGCATCTGGGTTGTAGTTGGGAGAAGAAGTCTTAGGGTTCGCAGGAGGGTTTATCACCGCAATCAGGTTCATCTTCAACAAGTGCTACAGTGCTTGTGACAATGGCACGTTGATGTTGGTGAACTGTCTTTTAGGCTCATCTGGCCTTCGTTGATTTCCCTTTTGCTGTTGTCGGTGTGACACAGAACCAGAGATCAAGACTGCCCCTACGTGTTCGTCACGATGACTCTTTTGACGGTACACAACATTGGACTCTTTCTTCCCACTGTAAGGCTTTTTCTGAGCATCAGAAGGTGTAGCTTCTTGAATCTTCCCACTTTTGATGCGAGCTTCAATTCTCTCCCCAGTCAAGATAAGGTCTGTAAACCCGACTGAAGAGTTTCCAATCAAATGGTTGAAGAACAGACCAGACAGGGTCCCCAAGAACATATCCACAAGTTCACGGTCAGTTAGAGGTGGCTGCACCCTTCCGGCAAGGTCTCTCCACTTTTGAGCATACTCTTTAAATCCTTCACCCGTCCCTAGTGACATACCCTGGAGTTGGGTACGCGTAGGAGCGAGGTCGGAATTATATTGATACTGCTTATAGAACGTAGTAGCCAAATCTTCCCAGTTGAGGATACTGGCCCCATCCAGTTGGTAGAACCATTTGAGTTGAGTCCCTGAAAGACTATCCTGAAAGAAATGGATCCACAAATTCTTGTCAGTAGTGTAAGGTTGGATCTTCCCTTACATACGACCGGAGGTGCAGCTTTGGGCAGGAATTTCCGTCGTATTTGGCAAAGGCAGGTGCCTTGAACTTATGGGGAATCACCACCCCAGAGGATAAGCCTAGGTCTCCAAAGTCCAACCTGGGCATATTATGTATCTCCATGGCGCTCAAGCGGTCCTCCAACTGTTTGTACTTATCCTCGGTAGGAGGGTACTGTTCCTCATCATAATCTGTCTCGTTGTCAGAGACCACGGGACTAGGAACCCTTCTCTCTTGTGGGCTGTCTTTCCCCACAGATGATAGAGTCAGATCAACCTCATTCTGCAGTCCATTCCCAAACCTGCGACCAGTGTTGAACAGTACGATCCTCTTCTTCTTCTTCTTCCTCTCTTTCAGAATCAGAGTCTCCAAATCCTGTTGACCCTGGGCTAGGCTCATAACCAACTCTTAGAACTGGGCGTTCTGGGCCTGGAGGGCCTTGATAGCTTGTTCAGTGGAAGGTTCAGTAGACATGATGATTGCTGAAATAAACAGCGAAGAAGATAAGTGACCTGTAAAAGGGTACCTGTAATGCAATGATATGTATGATATATGTATGCAATGTTTTCAAGGATCTCGCGGGGTAAACAAGAAACCGTTAGAATTTGAATCTGGTAGCTTGATTGAAGGAACTACATGTTGTTGAGAGTCCTTCTTCAAGAGTCAAGCTCACCATATCGAGTGGGTCATAGCCCCTGACTCAAGCTATCATGCTTGGATTTCTGGACAACCTTGGCTAGAGGAAAATAAATCCCCTTTTCCCCTTGCTAGACATTTGGTTCATCATGACCTGCATCACAAACCCTTGAGATCCTTGAAATGGGTTAGTCCTTATGTAGGATGTATGCAATGTTATGATGTTATGATAAAGGCACACCACAAGTCTACACAAAAGGAAAACATGGCAAAGGCACACAAGTCACACAATAGAGCCCTTAGATTTCAGGCCAGCATGAAGTTTAGGTACTATCCTCTTTCAGTTTCAGTTGGTTAAGACCTGTCCTAAAAATAGTAACCGGGTTCTAGAGGATCTCAATATCACTGACTACCCTCGATCGGTCATAATTCCAGTTTGGCAACCTTTTCTTGCGGCCGGAACCATCGCGAGAGTTTAGCCTTAATGAGTGTAGCATACTGCTACTGTTCTATGGCCAAGTTGGTCAATTTAAGGTTCTAAGGTCAGTTGGTGCTTAATGACTCCTTAGAAGACCCATATTCTCCTCGTTCCAACACAAGGGGTATCGGTACAGACCAAGGTGTCACACCAACGTAGCTACTGCTTCACCCGTGTCGGTCTACGCCGGACAGGTCCCTCACAGTTTATTGCTACTTACATAAAGGGTATTCCCCAGATCCGGGTTAGGATCTATGAAACTCCAATACGAGCCCACAAAATTAAAGCATACAAGGCATACAATTGAAAACATAGTGATCTAATCCTAAGGTACACCTCACTTATAGATCCCCAGCAGAGTCGCCAGTTCTGTGATCGGTGGGAATAGAACTGACTGTTTTGAAATGCTGGTTCGCGAAATGTCGCGGTAAGCAAGAGTCGCCACCGTCTTTTATTTTCTCCAACAAGGAAAGGACAAAAGCACAGCAAAATTCCTTTTCGAGATATTTCTTGGTTCGGGAGGTAGATTATAGAAAGGGAAGGTGTTAGAACCCTTTCTATCCGTGGTTATCCACGGGCTCTTAGGTACTTGCTCACTATGTTTTCAAAAATGTTTTGCTTTTCTTGTGTTTGTGGGTTTTGAAAAAAAGTTTGTTTGAAAACTCTGTTTTAACTCTTGTGTCTGTCCTCAAGAGTGTATGAAGTGTTTATTTGAAAATTTTTGTCAGAAACGTGTAGGTGCGAAAAGTATTTTTTGTTTTGAAAGAGCAAGTACCTGAGAACCTCTACCTACTCAAAAGAAATTAAGCTGTGTAAATGTCCTTTAGACAGTACTATCCCACTATTGATAAGTAGGTAGCACCAGCGTTGGAGTTTTCGGGTCAATTCGATTATAGGGACATGTGGTCACTAAAGCAATAGTAGGACGCCTTAGCGGTAACCCTAATGTCCTAGATCCTTTTTATCCGAGGCAACCTTTTCGAGGCAACTTGGATCTTTAGACAGGAGGGCGACCTCTAAAACACCCTATACTCAATGACCACGTCGAGGCAACCAAGTGAGGCGTACCCTAAGAGTGGCATGTGCACGTGTGTCAGGTTTCATGTTAATTTATCTTTGTACATGTTATGGTGAGCTACGATTGATTTTAATTTTCAGATAGATCTTGACATGCATAGCCTAATTAACATACATCTAGCAGTTAATAGTTGCGGAAAGTAAACTAAACTATTACAAGGCATCGGGTATTTACATCACCAAAAACAACCCTTGAAAAGTAAATTGCTAGAAATTAAAGAAAGCGATAAAAAATCCTAATAAAGCTATTACATCCTCGGAACAATTACATAATTGGAATAAAAAATAATATGCGCGAGAAAAAATTGGATCGGAGAAGTCCTTAGGGTTTTGACCCTTTTTTTGAGAAAGAAGGAAGTTTTTATTATTTATGAATTAAATTAAATTAAACCTAAAACTAATTAATTAATAAAAAGAAATATTTTTGGTTTTTTAATGTCTCAAGGAAAAAAAGAAAAAAGATGGTCAAAAGTTATTAAAACCTAATTCTATACTAATTTTAAATTATTGTGAAAATATTGAAATTAACCTAATTAACTAAATTAATTACATTAGTATTTATTTACAAAAAATAATAAATTAAGGGTGAATTTACTATATAAATAAAAATATTATGTTTTAGTTTTCTGATTTTATTATAAAAAATTAATTGGGTTAATTAAATTATAATAATAATAATTAATAATAATTAAGTGAAAAATATAAAAGAAGAAAATAAAAGAAAATAACCCAGGGGGTGTGATGGCCCAATAAGGAGGTATCTTTGGCAATCTGAAGCCCATTATGCTGCAAGCCTTTTTGACTTTTGTGATTATCTATGCGTCTGTTGACTGAAGCGTATGATAGTCACTCCATCCTGGCCATTGGATTTATGCCTGGAGACATCTGGCGCCTGGGAGTTGGAAGCGTATGGTGGACATCCCCCTTGTAGGCTGCATGTGAACATAGGCAGAAAAATAGGAATAAATGTTTTGGGGGACCTGGGATTCGAACCCAGGTCCCAAGGACTAATACTTCAATGCCTTTGCCAACTGAGCTAGAACGCACGTTTGTTAAATGTATGGACAATGAATATTATATATAAAAAGTAAACAATATGCTGTAAAACAAAACAATGCGCGCCCTTTTTTAAACTGGCCAACCGGACGTTAACACCTCATCATCTTCTTCATTGTTTCTGCAAAAATAATATTAGATAGCGGGGGTTTTTAACCCCCACTATATACTGCAAGGAAAAATAGCGATTAGAGCTACATCAAGCATAAATATTTCGCGATAGGTGGGTTAGGTTCGTCTGGTTATCATGATCTCAACCATGTATCTTATGAGTTCTAATTTTTCTGGGTTTAGAAAGCCCCGATTTCAAAGCTTAAGAACCCTAGAAATCGTTCATGGCATCTTTGGATGCAGGGCATTATAATCCAATTCAGTTATACCATTAGCTTCGTATGGTCCCTATCAACACAAACCAATCAAGAAAACACGTTAAATATGCATGATTTAAGAGTTACGATTCTGGATAAAAGAGCCAAACCGTGAAACTGTAAGCGATGATTCTTTGAGCTTTAGGGTCTGAGTTTAATTGCAAAACACTCCTGAGAACTCCTGTAAGGTATTAGAATGGTCAAAACAACCTGAATTAGCCTAGAATGCAAAAGTCAGTTTTCACTTTTCTTTGAAATTCTTGAATATGCTATGGTCTGTTTCTGCAACTTTTTTCACATCCATTTGATCAGGGTTATCTAGCATATGTATAAGGGAATGAAATTAGGTCAAAAACTTGGGTCCAATCCATGTGCATTCAAGTTTAAATCTTTGATTGGAAATCAAATCTTTTTGATTTTTCATGATTGGAAAATGTTGCCAAATTTGGGTATTTTTGTATCTTTGACTTGTGCACGAATTTGCCAGCATATCTTGACCATATTTGCTTCACAAATTGATTGAAAAATCAAATCTTGCATTTTCCTACAATTTAAATTAATTAAATGAATTAATATTAATTAAAAATCCAATTAATCAATAAAAATAAGAAAATAAATCCAATTAAGCTTGATGGGTCGTGCATAGGTCATGGATGAAGTTTCAAGAAGAGATTTGAGGCCCATTAGCAAAAATAAGGTGTTTTGAGCAAAGTTGACTTTTGCAAATTCATGAAAATTTCCCAACTTCTCTAATGCACAACTTGCTCAATTTTGATCATATGACCATGTTCATGGACATTTTGGAAAGCTCTTGAAGTCCTATAACCAATGACTTTGGTCCCATGTCATTTGGATTTACCAATCTCAAATTATGGCCTTTGACTTAAAGTGTACTTTTGTTGACTTTTGAAATTGACCTATAATGTAAAAATTGGTAACTTCTTGTGAGAGCATTTCTTGGACTTAGAGTGTGAAGATGGATTGTAGTAAATTACATCCTCTTCAAAATGAGCATTGGATGGGATTTTTCTGATGAACCATGAAAAAGTTATGCCCTGGTCAAAGTACAGTTGACTTTTCTGCTGTCCAAAAATAGTAACTTTTTGCATCTTGATGATTTTTGAGCTATGCTTGTGGAATCATGATCAAGACTTGATCAAATGATGATTGTGTACTCAAAATGAGATGTTGACCAAAAATTCTGACTTTTGACTGCAAAATGACCATTTTGCCCTTGTAGTTGACTGTGGGTCAAATGGAGCTTTTGATTGTGCAAATTGGCACTGTGAGTCTTGAAACTTGGCCTGTAGGTGCTTAAGGATGTATATAGGCCCATTACACTTGGTTGAACCATTGAAAACCCCAAATTCCTTGAAAGAACCAAAACCCTAGTTTTGAACTGGCTTAGGAGGTGGTTTGACTGTCTACTTCTTGAGCAAATCTTGAACCATTTGAAGATGATTCTTTGACAAATCTTGAAGGATATGGGAGGGCAAATTTTGGGGTACAACAACTATCCTAAAGCATAAAGTAAATAAAAAGAAATAAATAGTCGCTTTATAAGGTAGCCCAAGAGAAAGCCTCTGTGTGTGCAAGTGAACTAACCACAAGAAGAGCAAGCATTTGACATTGGTCAAAACCAACATTACTTTCCATTTTGATTTAAGCCACAAGATGATCAAGCACAATGAGCAGATAAATATAATAAAGTTCAGATAAAGGTCACAAGGTCTTAAAACACGGCCACGCTTCAGATATAACAAAAGGTCCAGATGATTCTAATTTTCAGGTACCATAAATTATAAAATGAAATTAATGCCTCAAATGAACCAGAGTATCAGAAGAACTCTAAGCTAAGGGAAAGTAACCATGGTTTGAAGTCCAAAGTCCAAAACTACGTATGCAAGGGATAGTAACAATAGCCCTCAATAGCACAACACAAGTTTTTTAGGGTTTTGCATTTATTAATGTCTTAAGCCTTTAAAGGTAAACAAGAAAAATAAAACAAAAGATGAAAATGATATGAAATGATAAA
The DNA here is from genome assembly GCA_948472305.1 of Vicia faba. Classification (NCBI taxonomy): domain Eukaryota; kingdom Viridiplantae; phylum Streptophyta; class Magnoliopsida; order Fabales; family Fabaceae; genus Vicia; species Vicia faba. The sequence goes on along the minus strand of OX451735.1, from coordinate 466,961,673 downwards.
TGACTTGAAATATAAATGGAAAAAAATTAAACTTCAAAAAAGTAAAGGGAAATAATATAAATGACATTAATGTAATAGTGCAAAAATAGTAAATTTAGCACAATAATTTTTAGTTAATGTTAGTTCTAATTGTTAATCAACTAATTCTAAACAATTTAGCGCTATATTAAGCAATCGTAACTGGGCTTATGTAGAAGTCACAATTATATGAGAAGCATCACACCATGATTAAAACAAAGCAAAAAGAAAGAAAGAAAGAAGAAGAAGAAGAAGAAGAAGAAGAAGAAGAAGAAGAAGAAGAAGAAGAAAGGTGATTAAGCACAAAGGTAGGGGGATTGGATAATTACTACAATTCATCTTCTTCATGATACCTTGACACAAACTTATCATCAACTCAAAATATAAAAATGATCAAATGATCATTTAATGGTAGATTTGAAATGAATAAATTTCATCAAGCATCAATATAAAGTCCAATTGAACAAGATAAGCTTCAATCAACCACAATTGGCCAAGTCAACCAAAAGTCAGAAGTACAAATCATCAAGAGCAATTTAATTAATATTTAAATGATTAAAAATGGAAATAAAAGAGAAAATTCCAAAGTATCATCGATAAATTAAATAAATGGCTACAAAATTATCTAAAAATCATGAATATTCCAAAGAAATAAATATCAAAAGTTGGGATCTGAAATATTTTAAAATGATTAAAATAAAATTTATGAAAGTTAATTAAAAAGAAAATAAATATAAAATGATGAAAAATACTAACATTATTTTAAAAATCTGAAGAAAAAAAACACATAAGATGAAAATAATTTTACAAAATTATAGAAAACATTTGAAGTGAAAAACATTTTGGAGTTATAACAACACATTGTTAATCTTCAACTAACATCACCGGTCATGTCTCTTTGCTTCAGATCAATTTATTTGATTTGAACAAAGTGAATTTGCATAAAAACGTAAAAATCCTAGAAAGCTTCAAAGTAAAATTAAATGATTAATATAAATGATAAATCATATTCAGATGAGGGCTTAGCATCAGAAGATCAAGATGACGAGTGTGGTAACTTGTTTGAGTGAAAATAAAATCGTAGCTACCTTTTCGAAGTAAGTACAGAAGGTCCAAAAATGGTGAAATGAAGTTGGTACTTATGGTGTTATTAAACTTCTGTAATGCTACAAGTTGCTTCAAAATATTCTAATGAAGGTTTCTGGGTGGAGATTTGGAATTTAAAAGAGCTTAAAATGAAATCAGAACTTCTGGTTTTATGAGGGTTTCGGGCTTGAGAGACGTAGAGTTTTTGTGGCTATTCAGGCTTGGAAATAAGAGCAGAAGCTTGCTTCATTTATAGGAGAATGAGAGAGCTCACCATATGTGTGATAATGAGAACCCAAATGTGTGAATCCATCGAGAATTTTCTGATTTGGAAAATCTTGGGAAGCAAGAGTGGAAAGTGTGATTAAGCCTTGAAATGAGTCGTTTTTCACTCTGTGGGATGCGTTTAGTAACAACAAACAAGTTTTAACAGGTGCAAGATAGTCCCAAGTAACTTTTAGGTTATTTCCAATTATAGGTCCCTCGGTACAAACAAAGTTCATGTCACCATGTGCATGCTTAAGCCAAATAGAATCTACTCGTGTGTTTCTTGGTTTTCTTTTTGCCAAATGATCCTTGCATGGAGGGGGAATACAATGCAAAAAGAACCACTTCAAAAGGATTCTTGATGTAAAAATGGCATGGGTTAATAATTGGGGTCGTGACACTGAAAAACAGGTATGGCATTAGGTCAAACAGATCCTGACATAGTTTTGTGCATATGTTTCCTCCAACGTGTGAGGAACTTAGAGCTTGAATTGATGTTTGACCTCTGAAGAAAAGTTGTAGAAGACATTAAAAGGAACATTTGGCTCAAATAAATAGACAAAAATATTGATAATTGAGAAATTTATGGTATTTGGACCAAAGGACATGCCATACTTAAGTTTAGGTCAAACCACCATGTTCTACCTTGTCATTTTTAAAGTTTTCTTGCATTTCAAGGCACAATGATGATCATATGAACTCCAAATGAAGTATCCTTGATAGAAACTTGATTAATCTTGATGAAACCTTGATAAAAATGATATAGAAGGCATGAAAATAAACACATGACCCTATCTTGAGTTAACTTGCAAACAAAGCATCAAACTTGAACTTCTTTTGGTCAATTGATACTGAATGAAGCTTGACATGAATCTAACCTAAGACTATATGTCATGACTTGAATAATAAGCATTGTTGACTACTTGTTGACCTTGACTTTTACTTAGGGAATCAAAACCCTAATTTAGAAACCCAACATGTTCTCTTGATGAAAAATCCCTACCTTGCAAAATAAGAAAAGGAAATAAAGCATATTTTTGTATTTTGAGTAGGGTTAGTAAATCACAAAAGAAAGTAAACACAAAGATATAAGGAAACGTAAAGGTGCTTGATGTAAGAATAAGCTTATGTTCTCCATCTCGCCTTGAGTTTTGATGATAACATTACATGGGTGATTAGATAACAATTTAGTACCCCGAATGATTTGTTTAGTGTGTTGCTTTTGCTAACATGTTATGACTATGAAGAAGTGATATGGGACATCATCAAATTATAGACTTAACACACTGAAGAATACAAGTTTATGTTTCATAGTTTAGAATGCGTCTTAAAGGAATGGTTATAACGAACGTTAGTTTTATTGCTTCTAACTATGAATCAGTTCTAGAGCTTCTGATATGTTCTCAAGATCTGAAGATTCCAAGTTCTCTTGCCCAAGTTCTGAAGATTATAAAGACAAGTTTATTCGGTCCGGTATTTATTTTGAGGGACCGATAATTATTTTATTTGGTCCGGTATTTATTTTGAGGGACCGGTAATTATTTTATTCGGTCCGGTATTTATTTTGAGGGACCGATAATTATTTTATTCGGTCCGGTATTTATTTTGAGGGACCGGTAATTATTTTGTTTGGTCCGGTTTTTATTCCGTTCGGTTCGGTAAAATATTATTCGGACCGATATTTAATTTTTTTTGGAGTTATTTTAATAATTTGGGTTAATAATATTATTTAGTGTTATTAATAGCAAGACAAGTTAGGGGTGTAATTGCAAATTAGAGGGAATTGGGTGTACACCCTATGGTCTTAGTAGTACAAACAAACAAAACCCACCATTTCCTTGTTTTATGTCATAAAACAAAAACACACTTAGAGACATAGAAAGCTAAAGAGAGTCTTGAAAGAGAAGAAGAGGAACAAGAACAAAGCTTGGATTTTGGGTTGGTTGAATCATCAAGAATCATTTCAAGCAGCTAAGGTAAGGGGTTTGATTTTCCAATGCTTATAGTTAAGGTTTGATTTGGAATATTTTGATTTGGGATAAAATTGATGTTAGGGTTCTTGAGATTTGTTGAGATAAATTAGGAAAGTTAATTTAGGTGTTAGTATTGTGGGATTATTATTATGTTAATAGAAATTAAATTAGAAAACTAATTTATATTAATTAAACTATGTTTAGAGAAACTAAGTACTAGTAGTATAGTTAGTTTTCAAACTAAAGAAATAGCGGTAAGTATATTATTAGAAGTTAAGTTTCTAAAGCCAAGTACTAGAACTATTAATAAGATGAAATTTAGCAATAAGCACTAGCAGTATTAATAAGATGAAATTTAGAAATGAGCACTAGCAGTATTAATAAGATGAAATTTAGAAATAAGCACTAGCAGTATTAATAAGATGAAGTTTAGAAAACAAGTATTATGCAGTATGATTGATGCACTAGAAACTTGCATAATAGAATTTAAGTTCCTAAATCTAAGCTAGCAGTTTGTTACGTTTCAAAATGTAATAGCAGTATAGCTTATAATCTAATAAACTTACAGTATGGAATTTGAATTAAGTTTAGAAAATTATTTAATTTATGTTTTGTTTTTTAATTTTTTTGATTTATTATATTAAATATTTTTATTAATTAAATATAAATATGACATAAGTTAGCCGATTTAATTTGGAACCCGATTATGTTCCGATTTCCCGATTTCGGCAATTTCGGCGATTGAGCAAGTTGCTCCGAATTTAACGAAAATTGACGTGCTAGCTAATTTTGACGTGTAGAACATCGTGGTGAGGTTAGTTTTTCGAGATTACGAGTTTTTAATGGAGCGACACGAAATAAGTCAATTTACGGTTAAGTTTAACTGGGTTGTGTTTTAGTCGGTCTAAGTCGCGTATGGACAATCCGATTACGACGTTAATGTTTATAATTGATGTCGATTGTTGTGAATGACTTTTGCAAAGATTATTGTTGTTTGACTATTCTTCCATGTTTGAAATTTTTTGAATTATTTGATAATGATGTGGTGTGATTAAATATGATGTTTTCGACGGTTTATTTATAATGAATACTTGATGATATGCGAGGCGATGATATGTTTATCTCGATGTGGATGAATATGGCGACGTGGGCATTATACCAATTTTGATGTGCGATAATGATGTTTTGTTGTGTCGTGTTTGTGATGTCGTGTTGTCGAGTCACATACATTGCATTGGCGACGAGGGCTTTTATGCCAAGTGATGAGGGCTTTTATGCCAAAGCGACAATGGGATTTTATGTCGAATGTCCCTAATTATGGAAAAAGCGACGAGTACCACATGCATAACATAGTCGTGTTTCATAGAGTCGATTATATTTATTTTTGAGTCTTTTGGCGTTGTGTTTTATTAGATGGCTTATAATGAATTGCGATGTTATATGATACCTTGTTTTGTGATGATTTTTATGTTGAACATAAAGTGATTATGATGTGATAATTTTATGAAAATTATGCGATGGATATAACATGACGATAAAGCGACGATATGAGTTTATGGCGATGAAGTTTATGTCTTGTTTTGACATGATTATGGTGATTATGTGATGATATTAAAGTGTTAATCTTATACACTAAATGATGATTTTAAAGTATGTGAGGTTTGATGTTTGTTGACATATTCTTATTAACCTATATCATATATGATTCCAATCCTATTTATATATTTTATCATGTATTTAATTATATGTTTTGAAGTATCTCACCCTTTACTTGTTTCGTCGTTGCCTTTATATTTGTAACGTACAGGTGATCCGCGAGGATGATGAGAATTAGCTCGAGTCTCTTTATTTTGAGTCGCTCTGCTCTGATAGTAGTAACACTCGGGATTTGGGCGACGTTATTATTTTGATAGGATAGTTTATGTATACTATCTTATGACTTTATGTATTGATGATAACATGATGATACGTATATTTGGTGAACACATCCGCTGTGCTGTGATTTGTCATATGTTTATATGATGATTTTTGTTATGAATCGGTATATTCGACTTTTGATTTTGTGATGTGCATTATAATGCAAAGTGATGAAAAACACGAATATGTGATACCTCAATTTATGTTTGGATGAAATTTTGAAACTCTGATTTTATTATTAATTACGAGGGGTAGAATTAGGGTGTTACATTAGTGGTATCAGAGCAGGTCGGTCTGTCCGGCCAAGTTGTTGATTTTGTTGTCGTCTATCAATCAAGTATTGTTATTTGTTGATTCTAATCCTTGTTTTGTTGTGAGCAGAAGTTGTTATGGCTGGAAGGAACACTGGTAGGAATGATGAGGCTCTTGCTATTGCTATGCAGGCAATGGCTCAGGCTTTCCAAAACCTGCCGAATGCTGACGAGAACGTTAGGTCTCGTAGTTTGGCAACCTTCCAAAGAGAGAATCCTCCTAATTTCCAAGGAAAGTATGATCCCGAAGGTGCTTTGGCGTGGCTAAAGGAGATTGAAAGAATCTTCCGTGTGATGGATTACACTCTTGTGCAAAGGATCTGTTATGGTACTCATAAACTAAGTGCTGAAGCGGATGACTGGTGGGTTGAAACCCGTCAGAGGCTTGAGATTCTGGTGTGGAAGTGACACGGGAAGTTTTCCGAAGGGAATTCATGAGGAAGTATTACCCGGAAGATATTCGGGGTAATAAGGAGATAAAGTTCCTTGAATTAAAGCAAGGAAGCATGTCTACCACTAATTATGCTGCAAGGTTCACTATGTTGGCCAAGATCTATCTGCATTATGATGGGCCGAATTGCGAGTTCTCTAAATGCATCAAGTTTGAAAATGGTTTGCGTCCTGAGATTAAGAAAGTTGTTGGTTATCATAAAATCCGTGTCTTTTCGGATTTTATTGATAGTTGTAGGATCTTTGAGGAGGACAGTAATGCTCAATATAAGATTATGTCTGTTAAGAGAAACAAAGGTCAGCAAAGTCGTGGAAAACCGTATGATGCTCCAACTGGTAAAGGGAAATAGAAAGTGTTTCAAGGGCGAAGAACTAGTGGGGGAGATGCTCCTGCTAGTATTGTTTGTTACAGGTGTGGGAAACCTGGCCACAAAAGTAATGTTTTTCAAAGCGATGTTAGAGCTAAGGAGAATGAGGTGAGATGTTTCCGATGTGGAGAAGTGGGCCATATGACTCACGATTGCAAGCATAAGGATGTGGTTTGTTTTAATTGTGGCGAGGTAGGTCACATTAGTGCTTAATGTAAGAATCCTAAGAGGGCTCAAGGAGCAGGAAAGGTGTTTTCTTTGTCGGGTGCTCCGACGGAAAATGAGGATGGTCTTGTTCGAGGTACTAGTTTCATTAATAGCTTTCCTCTTATTACTATTATTGATACTGGTGCTACTCACTGTTTTATTGTTGTTGATTGTGTAAAGAGATTGGGTCTCACTTTTCCGTCTCTGGATAGAGATATGGTGGTAGAAGTTTCGGCTAACGGAACAATTACTACTTCTTTTGTGTGTGCAAGTTTCCCTTAATCAATCTTTGATAGAGACTTTGTGGTGGATCTTGTTTGTTTACCACTTGTCGGGTTGGACGTGGTTTTAGGTATGGACTGGTTAAAAGCTAATTATGTCCATATCAATTGCTATGACAACACTGTGAGTTTTTATTCCTTAGTAGAAGAAGAACAATCTATGTTGGTGTCGACGAAGCAGTTGAATGAGTTCATGAAGGATGAGGCGTTGGTTTTCTTGTTGATGGCAACTCTTTTTGTGGAGAGTCAAGCTGTGATAGCAAACTTTCCGGTGGCGTGCAATTTTCCCGAAGTATTCCCTGATGAGATTCCTAGTGCACCTCCAGAAAGAGAAGTTGAATTTTCTATGGATCTTGTCCCTGGTACCAGACCTATCTCTATGGAAACATACAGGATGTCCACATCTGAGTTAGCAGAATTGAAGAGCCAATTAGAAGATTTACTCGAGAAGAAGATCGTTAGACCTAGTGTGTCGCCGTGGGGATCTCCTGTTTTATTGGTGAAGAAGAAAGATGGTAGCATGAGACTTTGTATTGATTATCGTCAGTTGAATAAAGTGACTATCAAGAATAGGTATCCACTTCCTAGAATTGATGATTTGACGAACCGATTGGTTGGCGCTCGCATGTTTAGTAAGATTGATTTGAGATCGGGTTACCATCAAATAAGGGTGAAAGAAGAAGATGTTCAGAAAACTGCTTTTAGGACAAGGTATGGACATTACGAAAATTTGGCGATGCCTTTCGGTGTCACTAATGCACCGGGAGTATTCATGGAGTACATGAATCGTATTTTCCATCCTTACTTGGATCATTTCGTGGTTGTTTTCATTGATGATATTCTGGTTTATTCTAAATCGAAAGAAGAGCACACAGAACATTTGCGCATCGTGTTGGAAGTTCTGAAAGAGAAGAAGCTTTATGCTAAGTTGTCAAAGTGCGAGTTCTGGTTAAGTGAAGTGAGCTTTTTGGGGCATGTCATTTCTGGTGATGGCATTGCAGTTTATCGTTCTAAAGTTGATGCTGTGTTGAGATGGGAAACTCCTAAGTCTATTACTGAGATTAGAAGTTTCTTAGGATTCGCTGGTTACTATAGAAGGTTCATTGAAGGTTTTTCTAAGTTGGCGCTTCCTTTGAAAACGTTGACTTGTAAAGGAGCTGCGGTTGTGTGGGAGGTCAAGTGTGAATAAAGTTTTGCGGAATTGAAGAAAAGGTTGACAACGGCTCCGATCTTGATTCTACATAATCCTAAAGAACCGTTTTTTTGTTTATTGTGATGCTTCTAAGATGGGTTTAGGTGGTGTACTTATGCAAAATGTAAAAGTGGTTGCTTATGCTTCTAGGAAATTGAAGATTCATGAGAAGAATTACCCTATGCACGATTTGGAGCTTGTAGCGGTTGTTTTGTGCTTAAGATTTAGAGGCATTATCTTTATGGTACTAGATTTGAAGTATTTAGTGACCATAAAAGTTTGAAGTACTTGTTCGATCAGAAAGAGCTTAATATTAGAAAAAGGCGGTGGCTTGAATTGTTGAAAGATTATGATTTTGGATTGAATTACCATCCTGGTAAAGCTAATGTGGTGGCCGATGCCTTAAGTCGAAAGACTTTGCATATGTCACTTTTGATGGTGAAAGAGTTGGAAATGATTGAGAAATTCAGAGATATGAGTCTTATGATAGAAGTGACGCCGAAGAGTGTTATCTTGGGAATGTTAAACATCAATAATGATTTCCTTGATAGTGTTAGAGAAGCTCAGAAGCTTGATGTGAAACTTGTTGATTTGTTGGTTGGTATTGGACAAACTGAAAATGAAGATTTTAAGTTGGATGCTCAGGGTGTATTGAGGTTCTGAGATAGGATTTGTATTCCCGATGATGTGGATTTGAAGAGAATGATCTTGGAAGAAAGTCATAGAAGCAATTTGAGTATTCATCCCGGAGCGACCAAAATGTATCAAGATTTAAAGAAACTATTTTGGTGGTCAGGCATGAAGAGAGAGGTGGCTCAATTTGTTTATGCTTGTTTGACTTGTCAGAAGTCTAAAGTGGAGCATTAGAAACCTGCAGGGTTGATGCAACCGTTAGAGATTCCAGAATGGAAATGGGATAGCATTTATATGGATTTCGTAACGGGGTTACCGAATACACCAAGAGGACACAATGAGATTTGGGTGATTGTTGATAGGCTTATGAAGGCGACTCACTTTATTCCTATTAACATCACTTATCCTGTATCGAAGTTGGTGGGAATTTATACGCATGTGATTGTGAGATTACATGGTATTCCTTTGTGTATTATTTTGGATAGAGATCCGAGGTTTACTTTAGAATTTTGGAAGAGCTTGCAAGAGGCTTTGGGTTCAAAGTTGAGGATGAGTTCCGCTTATCATCCTCAAACTGATGGTCAGACGGAAAGGATGATTCAATCGTTGGAAGACTTGTTACGTGCTTGTATTCTTGAACATGGTGGTTCATGGGATACATATCTTCCTTTGATTGAGTTTACTTATAACAATAGTTTTCATGCTAGTATTGGAATGGCACCGTTCGAGGCTTTGTATGGTCGGAGGTGTAGAACTCCTTTTTTTTGGCATGAGTCGGGTGAAAGTGTGGTGCTTGGATTAGAATTGGTTAGAGAGACTACTGAGACAGTGAAGATGATTAGAGAAAAGATGAGAATTTCTGAAACTCGACAAAAGAGTTATCATGAAAAAGAAGAAAAGACTTAGAATTTCAAGATGGTGATCATGTATTTTTGCGAGTTACTCCTACAACCGGCGTTGGGCGAGCATTAAAGTCGAAGAAGCTAACTCCTTGCTTTATTGGTCCTTACCAAATTACTAGTAAAGTGGGAAAAGTGGCTTATAGAGTGGCGTTACCGCCAAATGTTTCGAACTTGCATGATGTGTTCCATGTGTCGCAACTTCGGAAGTATGTTCCGGATCCTTCACATGTGATTGAGATGGATCATATTCAAGTGCAAGACAATCTTACGGTGGAGATGATGCCATTAAGGATCGAAGATCGTGAGATAAAGTCTCTTTGTGGCAAAGAGATCTCCTTGGTTAAAGTTGTTTGGATAGGAGCAACTGGTAAAAGTGCGACGTGGGAGTTAGAAAGCAAGATGCGGGATTCCTATCCCGAGCTTTTCGTGTCAGGTAATTTCGAGGACGAAACTTTTATAAGTGGGGGAGAGTTGTAACGCCCCGTTTTATTTAATATTATATTATATTAATATTTTTGAATTACCGTTTGACGTTTATTTTTGCGACGAGAATATTTAAATTAACCGGTATATCTGTTAATATATTCGGTGACGTTTTATTCGGACCGGTAATCATTTTATTCGGTCCGGTATTTCTTTTGAGGGACCGATAATTATTTTATTCGGTCCGGTATTTATTTTGAGGGACCGATAATTATTTTATTCGGTACGATATTTATTTTGAGGGACCGGTAATTATTTTATTCGGTCCGGTATTTATTTTGAGGGACCGGTAATTATTTTATTCGGTCCGTTATTTATTTTGAGGGACCGATAATTATTTTGTTCGGTCCGGTTTTTATTCTGTTTGGTTCGGTAAAATATTATTCAGACCGATATTTAATTTTTTTTGGAGTTATTTTAATAATTTGGGTTAATAATATTATTTAGTGTTTGTTGTACCCCAAAATTTGCCCTCTCATTTATCAAGATTTTTCTCACAATACTTCTTGGACTCAAGACAAGATTAGGGTTTGGTCAGCTCAAGACACATCATCTTGCACTGATAACCCAAAATTAGGGTTTGAGTTTGCACAAGGATTTTTGGTCCATCAATGCTTCATGTGACTTTCATACACCATCTTAGACCCCTAAGATTACTCATGTTAAGTTTCAAGCCTTGAACCACATTTTTGATCAGTCAATTGGACAGTTGACCTAAAAATCAGCTGTATTGGGGAAAAAGTCAACCATGGCCAATTTACAGTCAAAACTAATAATTTTTTATCCACAACAACATTTTAGACTCATATGTACCATTTGATCAAGTTTGGATTACAACTCCTCAAGAAATTTGATCAAATCATCAAAAGGGAAAAATGGTCAAAATTAGGGTTTTAACTGAGAAAGGGCAATTTCTGATTTTTAACCTAGCCAATGACCAATGGCATCATCTTGACCTAATTACATGGTTCAAAACATCTCAAGTTCATTGGATTGACAGATGAATTTTCCAATCAACTGATCAAAAGTCAAATGTACACTGAAAAGTCAAACTTTGACTTTTTGGTCAAAATCATGTGCCAAGGGTCATAATTCATCAAGATATGTCAAAATATGAAAATTGTTGACCAAGAAAACCAATTTTGAAAATTAGGGTTTTGATTTTAAAAATTTCATAACTTAGAATTTTTCTATGTATGGAAATTTTCTTATTTTTTCCCAACTTTCCACCACTTTTTCACCATGATGCAATTTGATTCAAAGAAAAATTCAAAAATGAAAGTTGTAGTCCTCCATGAAATCTACAACTTTTATTCAAAAACATTTACCAAAAGATGCTTGGATCTCAAGTTATGAATTTGTGAACATAGGTCCATGAACTAAATAACTTAGTGAAAATTTGCCCTAATTTAGGCAGTTTTTTGACCCAATTTCATGGACATTTTTCACCTAGTTCCAAGAGGTATCTAAAATTTCCAAGAACTCTCCAAGATCATTTGTGGTTAGGGAGAATCGAAGAAGAGAAATTGGCATTTTATCACTTTTGTTCATGCCATTTTCACAAAGTATCAAGTTGCAAATCAGATCCATGATGCTTGTACCTTGCATTACAGGTTCTAAACTCATTCTACACTCCATAATTAAATGAAAACTCAGAGGTTAAAGGCTTTATTTTCACTTTTGAGGCATTGTACAAGATACATTTCCATTTTTGGCCAAAAGTGCACAATGCCATTTTCATAAAGTGAGCTTTTGCAACTTTATCCATCTTGAGCCTTGGACCTGTCCCTTTGATGCAAACAATTTCCACAAGCCACAAGCAATGTATACCAACTCTCTGCAGCTCACAAGCCATCCAGTACAAGCATGTTTGCATTGGTCACTTCACTTTTCTTAAAATGCAAGAAAAGTTGCAAAAGAGGTCAGAACTTGTACAGCTGATAAGGAGTGGACTTTGTATCATTCTATACAAATATACAAACTCATTGCAAGGATGAACACGAAGGATTGACATCTGAAACTCTCTAAAACTCCAAAACATCATTTTTCTGCCAAAACATCCAGTTGCTGCAAAACCATAGCCATTTCATTTTTGGCTCGCGCGTTTTTTGTTTTAACACTTCAAACATCTTATCCAAATCATATCAAAGCTATCCAAGCTTTTTCATTGTTGCTGTAACCCCTATTTCAGCCATTGCCATTTTCAAAGTTGGAGCTTGCAGCTTGACTTCTACAGAGACTTCTGGCCATCCACAAAGCAAGCTAGGTATTGGAATAGTTTGAAGGAAGTTCAAGGAAGCTCACACGATCCTCAAGCCTCCCTCAAAGTCCCCACATTGTCATATCCAAATCGAGCTGAAGGAGGTATTTTTCTCAAACTCTATCTTTGTATTTAGGCATCCTCAAGCCACGATTTGTGAAGCAAAAATTTAGTCCTTAACATGGTGAAGCTGTACATATCCATACTTTCCATTTTTATTAACTATGCTGTGAGAATTTGAAGCTTGAAGTTCATGCAAAAATTAGGTCACGAATTAGGGCCATTAAAATTCTCTCCGATCTTTGAGAGTTAGGTTACAAATCTTATATGGTTGGAATCGTGAGATTAAATGCTATATGTTTCATGTTACAATTTTTTGTTTTTGTGTAAGCAATTGAGAGATACAGAGATTCAAAGAGAATGTAGTCATTGTTGACCGTTGTGGGGAATTCCCTAATGTCCCTCTACTTGGAATTATGGGAGGCATCACCTACAACCTGTGTTTAGCTCTAAGAAAGTTTGGTTATGCCCGAAGGGATGGTCCACATGATATTGCTGATTCAAGGATTTGTTTTCGACTACGACAACGACAACCAAGGACTCCGTCAGAGATTCATCCGAGCTTGGAGGATGCCAAACAAGGTGGATAGCAAGACTTTGGGACACAAGAATTTCATCCCTCTTGAGCCTTACCTCAAGTGGGTACGAACCAGCTCCCAGAGTCTTATGATGCCTTATCCCTCCATTCTCCTAGTGATTATAGAGCCTGTTAAGGAAGGAGAGGTTCCATACACCATCCTACATCCTGACATGCCAACATCAATCGGAGACCTACAAAGGAGTTGGATACAACTCAAGGGAGAGCACGATACTTTTGAAGCCCAATTCTACGCAAGCGAGAAGAAGGTCTTGGAAATCACTCGGCTACTTCATGAAGAGCAGACTCTCAACACCTACATTGCACCAAAGAGGATGCGCAACGTCTTTTGACCTTAAAGTTCTGTATTATTTTGCCCAGGGGGAATTGATGTACTTACAATTCTATCTTATTAGTATGACGTGTGTTTCTTTTTTTTTGTTTAAAACAAATTTGAACTTCTGAATCCTTGAAAGCATTGCATGAATACATATCATTCATCATAAGCATAAACAGGTCTTCACACCAAGTTTCCTCATCTCTCCATTGTTTATTTCAGTAAGATGGATATCAAACAAACGGTCAAAGATTTGCAAGCTCATAATTCACAATTTCAACAGTTTCTCATGACCTTAGCCAAGGGGCAAGAGGAGATGAAGACTCTGCTAGAAAAAGAGAAAGAGAAAGAGAAAAAGAAGAAGAAGCCAACTGGTGTGGTAATCATGGGCAAAAGATTTCAGGGACAAGCCAGAAGGACCTTAGAATTTCCGACAACATCTGATGAAGGGGGAAGAAAAGGAAAAGAAACGACAGTACCATCAGATTCTAAAGAAGAAGAAGAAGAGGAAGAGGAGGACTACTCTGAACAACAATACCCTCTGGCTGATGACAAGTACAAAAACCTTGAAGAGCGACTAAGCGCTATGGAAATTCAGAGAGTATCAGGGCTAGATTTTGAGGAGTTAGGGTTGGTATCAGGAATTGTAATCCCTCCAAAGTTTAAAGTGCCACTGTTTTCCAAGTATGATGGGGTGTCTTTCCCTAAAATGCACCTCAGATCCTATGTCAGGAAGATTCAACCACATTCTACTGACAAAGACCTATGGGTCAACTTTTTCCAAGATAGTTTATCAGGAACACAACTTGATTTGTTCTACCAGTTGGAGAGGGCTGATGTCCATAATTGGGAAGACTTGGCAGCTGCCTTCTATAAATAGTATCAATACAAAACCGACTTGGCGCCGACCCGTACTCAGCTACAAAGTATGGCTATGGCTTCCAATGAGGGCTTTAAAGATTACGCACAAAAGTTGAGAGACCTAGCCGGAAGGGTGCAACCTCCTCTATCTGAGAGGGAGTTGGTGGACATGTTCTTGGGAACTCTATCAGGCCCATTCTTCAATCATCTGATTGGAAGTTCATCTGCAGGGTTTACCGAATTGATTCTAACTGGCGAAAGAGTAGAGACTGGTATAAGAAATGGGAAGATTCAGAAGGACGCGTCTGCCTCAGCTGCTGTAAAAAATCCCTTCACTGGAAAAAAGGAAGTATTTGTTGTATATTCTTAGAGGAACCAGGGAAGAACCGAGCGACGACCAACAGTGGGGGCCGTTATGATTCCGAAGCCTGCATCAGACCAACCAAGAACTAATCAGCAAAGGGTGGAAAGGCCAGTACGACAATTCACCAAGATTAACATGACTCCAGCCCAAGTTCTACCACATCTCCTAAAGTTGAATATGGCCACTTTGAAAGAGGCCCCAAAAAATCCTAATACTACTTCTCCACATTACCATCCCAACGCCAGATGCGCGTACCATTCTGAAAGTCCAGGGCACAACACCAACAACTGTTGGGCTCGGAAGAATAAGATTCAAGATCTAATAGACATGAAGGAAGTTGAATTTGAAGCGCCTGAGAATCCGAATGTTATTTCCGCTCCGATGCCGAGAAATCTTCACAATGCCAACGCTATTGAAGAAGATCTGTTTGTTGCTACCGTGGATGAACTGTTAACTCCGCTCATGACCATCAAGTTGAATTTGTTAAAAGTTGGCATCTTCCCAGGTTGTGACAAAGACTTCCATGTTTTCCTGTCCTCATCATTTGACTGTCCTCTGTTGAAGAAAGGAATCCAACAATTGATTGATAACCAAGAAATTTTGTTTGAGAAAGCTCCTGTCTCACCCGTTCCAGTGAAATAAGTTTCAATAATAACCATCTACGCCAATCCTTCCAGGGCCCCTAAAAGACCCATTAGGATTACACCTGCTCCAAAGACTGCTCCACTCAAGATTATAATTCCCAGGCCTGCCCAATACAAATCAGATAAATCAATACCATGGAATTATGGTGGAGAAATATACTACCATGGTATTAAACAGATTGAATTGATTGTCGAAGAAGAAAACTCAGAGGAGGACAATTACGACATTAGCAATATTGTTGGAACTAGCAAGATCACCCGCTGTGGAAGAATCTTTTCTCCAGAGATTGCTCCTCCATCAGCAGTCTTTGGACCAGTGGTCGTTCTAAAGATTACTTCTACACCAGTGATTGTACCTGCAAGTGTACATGCCGACAAAGACAACACAATTCCTATCCCTACCTCTGTTGCTGAGAATAAAGGAAAGAACGTTCAAGAGGAGCCTGTCCAAACGAAGGCTCAGTCACTAGTTATCCCTGAAACATCCAAGAAGGAGATGGAGGAAATCCTGAGGATTATTAAGAAGAGCGATTATGATGTGGTTGAACAATTGGGGTAGACCCCTTCCAAGATCTCTATGCTAGGTCTGCTACTATGCTCTGAAGCATATGCCAAAGCTCTGGTAAAATTTCTGAAGACATCTCATGTGCCGCAAGAGATGTCTGTTGACCAGTTCCAGGACTGTGTGGCCAGTTTGACAACTGATAATGGATTGGGCTTCTCCAATGCTGACTTAACACCCCGAGGGAGAAAACACAACGATGCACTACATGTCTCAGTGGAGTGCATAGGAACAACCTTAGCTCATGTCTTGGTTGATACTGGGTCATCTTTAAATGTCTTGCAGAAGAAAGGCCTGGATAAGTTTGATTGTGAGGGGCTGACTTTAAAACCCAGCAAAATAGTGGTGAGAGCTTTTGATGGTTCTAAGAGGATGGTCCATGGGGAGGTGGACATCCCAATCAAGATGGGAACTCAGGTCTTCAATTCCACTTTCTATGTGATGGACATCCGTCCTTCTTATTCTTGTCTGTTGGGACGCCCCTGGATCCACAATGCCGGTGTCGTCACCTCCACCTTGCATCAGATGCTGAAGTACCCCCTCGAAGGGAAGATCATAACTGTCCATGGGGAGGAGGAGTATATGATTAGTCATCTGAATTCTTTCTGTTATGTGGAGTTAGATGGCGAGTTCATAGAGACCCCTTTCCAACATTTTGAATAAGTCTCTGAAAAAATAGCGGCGACCAAGGCAATATCCTCAATTCCTAAGATCACAAGACCTCCACCTTGGATGTTATCTTTAAAGGATGCAAAGGCAGTAGTGGAAGAAGGGGGATGCACAATCTGGGGTCAGCTTCTAGACATTCTTTACAAATCAGACAAGTTTGACTTGGGATTTACTTCGACTGGTCAGAAGGCTGTGCGCCGTACCCGTGCTGGGGGGCCACCTGTGAAGATTACCAACCAAGGGGTCAACGCGGTAGAAGACAATGAAGAGGATGAAAGCTTGGAAGATTGGATATTTCCTATTGTCAGCGGAGGACTTTGCAACTGGGAAGCCAAAGACTTTGTTTCGATAACTTTCATATCTCAATAATTTATCTTTTACATTTCTGTTGGACTGTAATAATTCACAAACAATTCGTACTTTAAAAACCTTGTGTCTTACCCGAGGCACAATGGTCCATTTGTGAGGGTTTTTATTTCATCTACATATGTCATTCAATGAATCATGGACGCTTTTTCACATATAAACCTTTTATGCTCATTGTCTTTCTTTTACATTTTGTTGTTTTAAGATGGTTATACCCTTACACACACCCACACTCACAAATGCAGGTACCCTTCCATTCTGGATCCCATGGGTAACGTTACTGCTATAGCCTTCAGTGACTCTGAAAATCTGATTTACCAAGCCGAATACGAAGGTGAGGAAGATTGTGAGGTGCCAGGGGAATTGGCCAGATTACTACAGCAAGAGGAAAGAGCAATTCAGCCTCATGAGGAGCAGTTGGATACAATTAACTTGGGTACTGAGGATGATAAAAAGGAAATCAAAATAGGTGCCAATCTAGAGCCGAGTGTCAAGGAGCGCCTAATTCAGCTACTGCATGATTATGTTGAGATCTTTGCCTGGTCATACGAGGACATGTCGAGACTTGATACAGACATTGTGGTACACCGTCTACCCACAAGAGAATACTGTCCACCAGTGAAACAAAAGGTCCGCCACATGAAACCTGACATGTCAGAAAAGATCAAAGCAGATGTTATGAAACAGTTCAATGCTGGATTTATGGCTGTTACTTCCTATCCTCAATGGGTGGCCAACATTGTTCTCGTGCCTAAAAAGGACGGCAAAGTGAGAATGTGCGTGGATTATAGAGATTTAAAAAGGGCCAACCCTAAAGATGATTTTCCACTTCCACACATCGACATCCTGGTAGACAATACAACCCAACACAAAGTATTTTCTTTCATGGACGAATTCTCAGGCTATAACCAGATCAAAATGGCACCTGAGGACATGGAGAAAACTACATTTTTCACACAGTGGGGTACGTTCTGCTACAAAGTGATGCCATTCGGACTGAAGAATGTCGGGGAAACCTATCAATGCACCATGGTAGCTTTGTTTTATGATATGATACATCATGAGATAGAGGTCTACGTAGATGACATGATAGCCCGATCACAAACTGAAGAAGAACACCTCGATCACTTGCAAAAGCTGTTTGTCAGGTTGAAGGAGTACAAGCTAATACTGAATCCAAACAAGTGCACATTCGGAGTCCGGTATGGTAAAATCTTAGGTTTCATTGTCAGCAACAAAGACATCGAGGTTGATCCCGCGAAAGTCAAAGCGATACAAGAAATGCCTGCTCCTCGCACTGAGAAGGAGGTCAGAGGTTTTTTGGGATGCCTAAACTATATTTCCAGATTCATCTCTCACCTAACATCTACTTGTGAACCAATCTTCAAGCTGTTGAAGAAAAATCAAGTAGTCAGATGGAATGATGAATGTCAGGTTGCTTTTGATAAAATCAAGGAGTATTTGCTAGAACCTCCTGTCTTGATTCCACCCGTCGAGGGAAGACCGTTAATCATGTATCTGGCCGTCTTAGAGAAATCAATGGGGTGCGTACTAGGGAAGCATGACGATTCTGGCCGAAAAGAGCACACCATTTATTACCTAAGCAAAAAATTTACCGATTGTTAAACCAGATATTCACTGCTCGAGAAAAGTTGTTGCGCTTTGGTATAGGCTTCTCGCCGGCTAAGGCAATATATGTTTACTCATACCACTTTGCTGATATCTAAGATGGATCCGATAAAGTACATCTTCAAAAAGCCTGCTCTGTCCGGGAGGATAGCTAGATGGCAGATAATCCTAACAGAATACGACTTATAGTACACGACCCAAAAAGCTATAAAGGGCAGTGTGCTAGCTGATCATCTCGCTCATCAAGCTGTAGAAGATTATCAGTCTATGAAGTTTGACTTCCCTGACGAAGACATCATGACTGTAGACAACTACGAAGAGGTCAGACCATACGACGAACCTGAACAAGGATCCCGATGGACCCTGTACTTTGATGGGGCATCCAATTCACTAAGTAACATTATCGCCTCTGTGCTCATATCTCCGGAAGGATGCCATACTCCTTTCACTGCCAGACTTTGTTTCAAGTGTACGAACAACATGGCAGAATATGAAGCATGCATCTTTAGACTCAAGGCTGCCATAGACTTGGGAATCAAATCCTTAGATGTGTTTGGGGACTCAACTTTGGTCATCACTCAGATCAACAGAGAGTGGGACACTAAGCATTGAAACCTCATCCCTTACAAAGAACATTTTTTGACATTGTTACCACATTTCGAGCAGATTACCTTCGAGCACTTCCCGCGAGAAGAAAATCACCTGGAAAATGCTCTAGCTACAATGTCATCTATGTTTAAACTTAATTGGGATAATGAGGCTCCCCAGATCACCATTGAACGGATGGACGAACCAGCACATTGTCATGAGATTAATACCGAAGAAGTAGTGGACCAGCCGTGGTTTCATGAAGTCAAAAGGTATCTCGAGACTCAAGAATATCCCAAAGGAGCTTCAGTCAACGACAAAAAGTTCTTAAGGAGATTCTCAGCTAAGTTCTTTCTGAGGAATGGCATCCTGTACAAGCGTAATCATGATTCTATTCTGCTCCGTTGTATGGACAAGATTGAAGATGAAAAGATCATGGCTGACTTGTATGAAGGTACCTTTGGCGCTCACTCTAGTGGGCATACGATGGCAAAGAAGATTCTACGGACAGACTATTACTGATCTACCATGGAAGCTGACTGCTATCAACACTCCCGGACCTGCCATAAGTTTAAAATCTATGCAGACAAGGTGCACGTGCCTCCAGTTCCTCTAAATGTCTTAACAGCTCCTTGGCCCTTCGCTATGTGAGAAATCAACATGATTGGAGAGATCAAGCCTACAACCTCCAATGGACAATGCTTCATTCTAGTGGCCATCACCAAATGGGTCGAAGCAGCTTCCTTTGCATCTGTTACTAAGAATGTTGTTGCCCGGTTCATCAAACAGAATCTCATTTGCCGGTACGGTATCCCCGAAAGGATCATCACTGATAATGGTACAAACCTTAACAATACTATGATCACCGCCTTGTATGAGCAGTTCATGATTCAACATCACAATTCATCTCCCTATCGGCCCAAGATGAATGGTGCAGTTGAAGCTGCTAACAAAAATATCAAAAAGATCATACAAAAGATGACAGTCACCTACAAGGACTAGCATGAAATGTTACCGTTTGCTCTCCACGGGTACCGTACCACGGCTCACACATCAACTGGGGCAACACCTTATTCCTTGGTTTATGGCATGGAGGTTGTTTTACTTATCGAGGTTCAGATTCCCTCCTTGAGAATAATGAAGGATGCAAGTTTGAGTGAAGACGATTGGATCCAGACCCGCCTTGATCAACTGAACTTGATTGACGAAAAGAGACTTACTATTGTTTGTCGTGGTCAGACGTATCAAAAAAGGATCATCAAGGCTTTCAACAAGAAAGTCAGACGCCAAGTATATCAAGTTGGAGATCTGGTAATCAAGCGCATCATCTTGACACAAAGTGATCCCATTGGCAAATGGACTCCTACCTATGAAGGACCATTTGTAATCAAGAACATCTTTTCTGGTGGGGCAATGATCTTAACCACCATGGACGACGACGACCTGCCACACCCTGCGAACGCAGACATAGTTAAAAGATACTACGCATAAGAGACCCGCTAGGTTGACATACCTAGGAAAAACAAGGGCATCCCGGTGAACCAAAAAGGTTCGGGCAAAAATTAGGGATAAAATAAAAAAATCTATACACCCGGCAAGTTGAAAACCCGAAAGGGCGACTTTGTCAAAAAAGGGTTTCCCGGTGGACTGAAAACCCGAAAGGGTGGTCCAGGCAAAAGTTAGGGAATTAAAGTGTATGACTATGTCTCGTCGGATAACTTTAAGGACAATCTCTTCACTGACAAACTCTGAGCTTCTGATCAATTCAATCATCTTCGGATGAAGCAACGGATGGACAAGATATTCAGAGATACGAAGGCTATAGCGGAATGGGAACCCCGTGGGATTTTTACATATAACTATCTTTTTTTGTAAAAAATTTCTTACTTTTATGACACCATCCTCTTACTAGGTTCTTTGTCTCCTTTGTACAAAATACTTATTCAAAGAAAATACAAAGATATCTCTTTCAAAATACAGAAAACTATTTGCCTTTTTCTTTTACACTTGTGTTTTATTTGCAAAAACGTCCAATGATTCATTGATGAACATATGCATTTGATCATAATTACTGTTTACAAATAAACAAAGTGGAAAAGATCAATTACTGACAGACTGAAAGGATAGGAAAATGTCTTTAGGCTATTCCATGAGCAATCCCTACAGTACGTCATCTAGATCCCCAGCGGAGCCAAAATCTTGGATTACAGATCCCCATCAAAGTTAAAACTTCAAACTCCCAATCCTCAGCGGAGCCAAAACTTCTAACTATCAATCCCCAGCGGAAACCATCCAGTTTCTCTAAATTCCCCAGCAAGTTGTCTTGAAGTCTGAAAATCAACCAGATATCAGTTAACTTTTGTCTCTCCCTAACCTAGGATAATTCCCCAGTAGAGTGGCAGACAACCCAAACTCCTGAACCTACTCCCCAGCAGTAAGCCTTCTTCCCCACAGAGTTTTTATTGCTCCCCAACAGAATGAAGATTCTCTTTGTTAATTCCCCGAAGAATTCATCAGAGTTTTCTTTATTCTCCAGCAGATCAAGGGTTTCCCATTGTGTAATCCCCAGTAGAAGTCATCAAATTCTCTAGACTCCCCAAGCAGACTACTCACGCAGTATACGATATTGCTCGCAACAGAATTTTTTGTCAATACTCCAACTTCAAGACATGAAGGATACCTATATCCCCGGAGAAGTCATCAAGGATTTTTAATCCCCAGCAATCGTCAAGGATTTCTTATCCTCAACAATCAAGGATTTATTTTCTCCGGCAGCAGTCAAGGATTTATTTTCCTCAGCAATACAGCACATCAGCTTACATGCGCATACATTACATCTATATTTCATAAACATTGATAAAACACATATATTGCATCATACATTTCATGCAACGTAACTTTGTGTTTCGGCTAACATTTTACCCTTTTCAGGATAAGATTAACAGCTACCATTTAACAATATACAATCAGATACAGTACAGATACACTCCAGATACGGAAGTCATTATGTCACTCATTCAGATTTCGAGTTCAGATATGCCCCAGACGCGGATGCCATTCTGGCTCTTATTCAGATACAGTTCAGATACGCTCCAGACAAGGATGCCATTCTGATACTCATTCAAATTTAGTTTTCAAGATAAGTATGAATACACTACGGACACAGAAGTCATTCTATTACTCATTCAGACCTCAACTTCAAGATACAATCCAGATACGCTCCAAACACGGTTGCCATTCTGTCACTTATTCAGATTCAAGTACCGATACAGTTTAGATACGCTCCAGACACGTATGTTATTCTATTACTCGTTCAGACATCAACACCCAGATACAGCTCAGATACGTTCCAGATACGGATACCATTCTGATACTTATTCAAATTCAGATTCAGCTTTCAGATATAGTACGGATACGCTCTAGACATGGATGCTATTTTGTTTCTCATTCAGATTTCAAGTCTACAGATACAACTCAGATACGTTCCAGACACGGACATCATTCTGATACTTATTCTTCTGACTTACAACTTACAATTCAACAAACATTCTTGGATGGCATCTACAAGCCCATCTCCAACAAGGTTCTATCATTTCTCCAAATGGCATTTTTAAGCCCATTCCCTCAACTACATTTTGACAAGTGCAAATTTATGGGCACTCTAGTGTCCAATCATCTTTTACCTTCGAGTCACGAACGGTAAGACTCGCCAATCTAACTCTTCAAGTTCAAGAAGATTTAACAGGGGCAGCTGTTGTACCCCAAAATTTTCCCTCTCATTTATCAAGATTTTTCTCATAATACTTCTTGGACTCAAGACAAGATTAGGGTTTGGTCAGCTCAAGACACATCATCTTGCACTGATAACCCAAAATTAGGGTTTGAGTTTTCACAAGGATTTTTGGTCCATCAATTCTTCATGTGACTTTCATACACCATCTTGGACCCCTAATATTACTCATGTTAATTTTCAAACCTTGCACCACATTTTTGATCAGTCAATGAGACAATTGACTCAAAAATCAGCTGTATTGGGGAAAAAGTCAACCATGGCCAATTTACAGTCAAACTTCATAATTTTTGATCCACAACAACATTTTAGACTCATATGTACCATTTTATCAAGTTTGGATCACAACTCCTCAAGAAATTTGATCAAATCATCAAAAGGGCAAAATGGTCAAAATTAGGGTTTTGATTGAGAAAGGGTAATCTCTGAATTTTAACCTAGCCAATAACCAATTGGGTTCAAACATGATTTCAAGAGTTCAATGGCATCATCTTGACCTAATTACATGGTTCAAAAGATCTCAAGTTCATTGGATTGAAGATGAATTTTCCAGTCAACTGATCAAAAGTCAACTGTACACTAAAAAGTCAAACTTTGACTTTTTGGTCAAAATGAAGTTCCAAGGGTCATAGTTCATCAAGATATGTCAAAATATGAAACTTGGTGACCAAGAAAACCAATTTTGAAAATTAGGGTTTTGAATTTGAAAAATTTCATAACTTAGAATTTTTCTAAGTATGGAAATTTTCTTATTTTTTCCCAACTTTCCACCATGATGCAATTTGATTAAAAGAAAACTTCCAACATGAAAGTTGTAGTATTCAATGAAATATACAACTTTTCTTCACAAACTTTTCCCAAAAGATGCTTGGATCTCAAGTTATGAATTTGTGAACATAGGTCCATGAACTATATAAACTTAGTGAAAATTTTCCCTAATTTAGGCAGTTTTTTGACCCAACTTCATGGACATTTTTCACCTAGTTCAAAGAGGTATCTCAAAATTCATTTCAAAGATGGATTATAGAGCACATTGCAAGCTTTCTAAAATGTCAAAGAACTCTCCAAGATCATTTGTGGTTAGGGATAATCGAAGAAGAGAAATTGGCATTTTATCACTTTTGTTCATGCCATTTTCACAAAGTATCAAGTTGCAAATCAGATCCATGATGCTTGTACCTTGCATTATAGGTTCTAAAATCATTTAACACTCCATAATTAAATTCAAACTCAGAGGTTAAAGGCTTTATTTTCACTTTTGAAGCATTGTACAAGATACATTTTCATAAAGTGAGCTTTTGCAACTTTGTTCATCTTGAGCCTTGGACCTGTCCCTTTGATGCAAACAATTTCCACAGGCCACAAGAAATGTATACCAACTCTTTGCAGCTCACAAGCCAGCCAGTACAAGCATGTTTGCATTGGTCACTTCATTTTTCTTCAAATGCAAGAAAAATTGCAAAAGAGGTCGAACTTATACAACTGATAAGGAGTGGACTTTGTATCATTCTATACAAATATACAAACTCATTGCAAAGCTAAACACGAAGGCTTGACATCTGAATCTCTCTAAAACTCCAAAACTTCGTTTTTTTGCCAAAACATCCAGTTGCTGCAAAACCATAGGCATTTCATTTTTGACTCGTGCGTTTTTTGTTTCAACACTTCAAACATCTTATCTAAATCATATCAAATCTATCCAAGCCTTTACATTGTTGCTGTAACCCCTGTTTCAGCCATTGCCATTTTCAAAGTTGGAGCTTGCAGCTTGACTTCTATAGAGACTTCTGGCCATCCACAAAGCAAGCTAGGTATTGGAATAGTTTGAAGGAAGTTCAAGGAAGCTCACACGATCCTCAGGCCTCCATCAAAGTCCCCACATTGTCATATCCAAATCCAGCTGAAGGAGGTATTTTTCTCAAACTCTATCTCTGTATTTAGGCATCCTCAAGCCACGATTTGTGAAGCAAAAATGTAGTCCTTAACATGGTAAAGTTGTACATATGCATACTTTCCATTTATATTAACTATGCTGTTAGAATTTGAAGCTTGAAGTTCATGAAACAATTAGGTCACGAATTAGGGACATTAAAATTCTCTTTGATCTTTGAGAGTTAGGTTACAAATCTTATATGGTTGGAATCGTGAGATTAAATGCTATATGTTTCATGTTACAAGTTTTTGTTTTTGTGCAAGCATTTGAGAGATACATATTTGAAGAAAAACGCGCGCGCAGGGAGGAAGCTGGAGGATAGGGATGATGTTCTGGGCCTTTGGCGCCCTGGGCCTGTTGCTTTTGTTTTTCACACCCCCTGACCACTATCTGCACCCCCTGGGCATATTAGTTTTATTTTTCATATTTCTTTTTATATTTTTACATTTATTACTTTTATTTTTTTTTCTGAATCATAAAAAATCATGAAAAATAATTTCCTTACTTTTTGCATTTTTATTTTATTTTATTTTATTTTTCGCATAAAAATAGTTTATTAGAATAAATAGAACTTTATTTTCTTATAAAATTTGTAAATATATTTAAATATACTATACATTTTTATTGTATTATTTATACATATAAAATATTTATTTTCATACATATTTTAATTTTTAATATTTGTACATAATATTATTTATTATTTTCTTGTACAAAAATGGACAAAATAATAATATAGAACATATTTTTTATTTTAATTGATAATTAGGGTTTCACCCTTTCAAAAATAATAATATTTTTCCTTTTATTTTTAGGGCTTAAATAAATCATTTTTCTCATACAAAAATAAAATACAAAAACATTTTACATAAATACATTTTTATTGCATTTTAAATATTTGTACATTTATTTAATTCGCACAATATTCAATTGGGTTGTAATAGTATTTTTAGGGTTTATTTTGTGCAATATCCCCATTCAAAAAGTTGTATCCCCCTCCCATAATAATTGTTGTAATAGCTTAGTTTACATTTACGCAATTTATCGCATTTATACCATGTTTAGTAAACTAGAGTTTGTATGACAAGACCAAAAACAAAACGAATAGACAAAACCTAATGCAAGACAAAAGCATGAAAAATGACACACATTGCACACAAGCACCCTTAGGGTTTCTCCCACTTGGTTGCCTAAGTAAAAATGGCCATGTTACGCACGCGAAGTATCTTGGCAAAACAAAACAAATAAGATCATAGTCCCTTGATGACGCTATACAAAGGTTGCCTAAACAAAATGATCTTGGTCCCTAAAAAATGCTAAGATACTTGGCAACATTGCTATCATGGTCATATGATGAACCACGCCCGTCCCGTTTAACATCCAAAGATAGGGGTGTTTACCAAATCAATGGTAAATCAACAATGTCAAAGGAATAAAAATGCACAAGAAAGACATTTGAGTAGGTAGATAGCTTCTAGTTACTTGATCAATTTCAAAACAATCCTTGCTATTTTCAAAACAAAAAAAAAAAACACACACATTTCAAAACATTTTACAAAACATTGAAACATTTTTCAAAAGACAAACATCTTTGTATGCATTCTTACGAACGAGAATCATTACAAAGCTCGCCTAAACAATGACCTCTTTTCAAAATATTTTCAAAACCAAACACCAAGCACCATTTCAAACAATTTCAAAGCAAAGCAAGTGATCTAAACAAGTAACTAAGAGCCCATGGAAAACCATTGATGAAAAGGGTGCTAGCACCTTCCCTTTTCATAATCTACCCCTCGAACTCAAGAAAACGTCTCAAAGGTCTTTCCTGTGCTTTTTTACCTTTCCTTTTGGATAAAAGAAATGTCGGTGGCGACTCTTTCTAACCGCGACATTTGCGAACACAAACGCAAAACCCCAAGTAAGTTATCCCACCGCATCACAGTGTTATTAATAGCAAGACAAGTTAGGGGTGTAATTGCAAATTAGAGGGAATTGGGTGTACACCCTATGGTCTTAGTAGTAGAAACAAACAAAACCCACCATTTCCTTGTTTTATGTCGTAAAACAAAAACACACTTAGAGACATAGAAAGCTAAAGAGAGTCTTGGAAGAGAAGAAGAGGAGCAAGAACAAAGCTTTGATTTTGGGTTGGTTGAATCATCAAGAATCATTTCAAGCATCTAAGGTATGGGTTTGATTTTCCAATGCTTATAGTTAGGGTTTGATTTGGAATATTTTGATTCGGGATAAAATTGATGTTAGGGTTCTTGAGATTTGTTGAGATAAATTAGGAGAGTTAATTTAGGTGTTAGTGTTGTTGGATTATTGTTATGTTAATAGAAATTAAATTAGAAAACTAATTTATATTAATTAAAGTATGTTTAGAGAAACTAAGTACTAGTAGTATAGTTAGTTTTCAAACTAAAGAAATAGCAGTAAGTATATTATTAGAAGTTAAGTTTCTAAAGCCAAGTACTAGCACTATTAATAAGATGAAATTTAGAAATAAGAACTAGCAGTATTAATAAGATGAAATTTAGAAATGAGCACTAGCAGAATTAATAAGATGAAATTTAGAAATAAGCACTAGCAGTATTAATAAGATGAAATTTAGAAATAAGCACTAGCAGTATTAATAAGATGAAGTTTAGAAAACAAGTATTATGAAGTATGATTGATGCACTAGCAACTTGCATAATAGAAGTTAAGTTCCTAAAGCTAAGCTAGCAGTTTGTTACGTTTCAAAATGTAATAGCAGTATAGCTTATAATCTAATAAACTTACGGTATGGAATTTGAATTAAGTTTAGAAAATTATTTAATTTATGTTTTGTTTTTTTATTTTCTTGATTTAATATATTAAATATTTATATTAATTAAATACAAATATGACATAAGTTAGCCGATTTAATTTGGAACCCGATTATGTTCCGATTTCCCGATTTCGGCAATTTCAGCGACGGAGCAAGTTGCTCCGAATTTAACGGAAATTGACGTTCTAGCTAATTTTGACGTGTAGAACATCGTGGTGATGTTAGTTTTTCGAGATTACGAGTTTTTAACTGAGTGACCCAAAATAAGCTAATTTACGGTTAAGTTGAATCGGGTTGCGTTTTAGTCGGTTTAAGTCGCGTATGGACAATCCGATTGCGACGTTAATGTTTATAATTGATGTCGATTGTTGTGAATAACTTTTGCAACGATTATTGATGTTTTACTATTCTTCCGTGTTTGAAATTTAGTGAATTATTTGATAATGATGTGGTGTGATTAAATATGATGTTTTCGACGGTTTATTTATAATGAATACTTGATGATATGCGATGCGATGATATGTTTATCTCGATGTGGATGAATATGGCGACGTGGGATTTATACCAATTTTGATGTGCGATGATGATGTTTTGTTGTGTCGTGTTTGTGAAGTCGTGTTGTCGAGTCACATACATTGCATTGGCGACGAGGGCTTTTATGCCAAGCGACGAGGGCTTTTATGCCAAAGCGACGATGGGCTTTTATGTCGAATGTCCCTAATTATGGACAAAGTGACGGGTACCACATGCATAACATAGTCGTGTCTCATGGAGTCGGTTATGTTTATTTTTGAGTCTTTTGGCGTTGAGTTTTATTTGATGGCTTATAATGAATTGCGATGTTATATGATACCTTGTTTTGTGATGATTTTTGTGTTGAAATTAAAGTGATTATGATGTGATAATTTCATGAAAATTATGCGATGGATATAACATGACGGTAAAGCGACGATATGAGTTTATGGCAATGAAGTTTATGTCTTGTTTTGACATGATTATGGTGATTATGTGATGATATTAAAGTGTTGCTCTTATACACTAAATGATGATTTTAAAGTCTGTGAGATTTAATGTTTGTTGACATATTCTTATTAACCTATATCATTTATGATTCCAATCCTATTTATATATTTTATCATGTCTTTAATTATATGTTTTGGAGTATCTCACCCTTTACTTGTTTCGTCGTTGCCTTTATATTTGTAACGTGCAAGTGATCCGCGAGGATGATGAGGATTAGCTCGAGTCTCTTTATTTTGAGTCGCTTTGCTCTGATAGTAGTAACACTCGGGATTTGGGCGACGTTATTATTTTGATAGGATAGTTTATGTATATTATCTTATGACTTTATGTATTGATGATAACATGATAATACATATATTTTGTGAACACATCCGTTGTGATGTGATTTGTCATATGTGTATATGATGATTTTTGTTATGAATCGGTATATCCGACTTTTGATTTTGTGATGTTCATTATAATGCAAAGTGATGAAAAACACGAATATGTGATACCTCAATTTATGTTTAAATGAAATTTTGAAACTCTGATTTTATTATTAATTACGAGGGGTAGAATTGGGGTGTTACACTTATCTTTGATTCTTTTACACATGATTCAATAATTATACATCCATAAGCCTCTGAATATTAGAAGAGAAGGTCAAAAGTTTTGACGTAAGTAGTAGTACATGGTACAACATCACCTCGCCTCAACTATGCTGGTTTTGTGGTGCAAGGATAATACTTTTGTACTAGGTTGTCTACCGCTCTCTCATTGACAGTTGCAAGAAGACAATAGGAATTTTAGTATTCCTATTCTACCCTCAAATAGATTCCATTTCATCTATAAAAGGAAGACTTGGGAGAATTTGGAATGTTGAAGAACTTTGAAGAAACTCACTCTTATTCAAGTTGCTGAAATGCTGCAAAAATAACTATGTGATTTTTGTAAAGCATGGATTTGTTGATCATTAACCTATAAGAACAAGATTTGGATATGTTTTTAATCTCTAAGTTTTGATGATAACAATCATATATTTTATGCAAAACAATTTTAGTTCTAATGGTCTCATTAAGTGTGCAGATACATTGTTAGTATTCTAGTTAGTCTTAATCAAGATATCATCATAATCACTTCATCACTCAGAAGAAGAACCATTGAGTTTTGTTTCTATTGTAACATCAATAGTTCTATGGAGTGATGAATGTTTGATAAGAAAAGGATCTAAATGAGTTTCCAAGAAGAAATAATTTTTGATAAGTTTTTGCTTCAAGATCAGAAATCAAGAGGAAACAAGAAACAAGCTTCCAACACAAAAGATTAGAAGTCAATACTAGTTCATTATAAGATCTATTGCTTATGATTCTAATGACGAAGTCAAGATTCTTAAAATATATAAAGAAAGCTTCTACTCCAAGATCAAAAGTCAAGATTTTCTCATCAGAAGAGTTGTTGCTGATGTATCTAAAGACAAAGTCAAGATTCTGAAGACTTAGAGAAATTCATGGAATACACACCTTCATTCAACATCAGAAGTATTGCATTAGAAGAAAGGATTAAAGAAACAAAGATCTTATGGATTCATTTCTAATCAACATCACAAAGTCCATCATAAGACTAGATCAAAGGATGATATCTTCTCAGGCCAAATTACTCAACAGAAGTAATATTCATAAGAAGACAAATATCATTAGAAGTGCCACTACACTCAATAGAAGAACTATTGAGACCATTTCTATAGAAACATCAACAATTCTAAGGAATGTGGAATGTTCATCGGAAAGGGAATCAAGTATGTTCTGAGGAAAGAGTCTCTTTAAAATCAGAAAACATATACGCTTCCAAAGAAAGAAAAGAATTCATGATCAAACAACAAAGATATAGCTAATAATAAGTTGTTACTTTCAACTCAACCCAAATATCAGAATTCAAGAGATCAAAAAGAAGGAACTCAACATAAAAATCAAATGTACTTATATAAGTTATTGCTTCATAAATTAGACATCAAATATGTAGCTTAGATAAGCTGATTATCAAGGAATCAAGGATCATCTAAGAAGTCTTGATCCGAAAAGCTTTCAATCTAAGAAGGCATTTTTCATCAGATAAGTTGTTGGTTATATATCTGAAGACAATGTTCAACTATCTGAAAGACTATAAATCTACAACAACGAACAATCTTCTAGATCATTATCACTCCTCAATAAGAATCAATTCACCAAGAAGAACAGAACCAAAGCTCAAGAATTCAAAGAATTGAGAACCAAATAGGCTGTTGTCGCAATATCTAATTTCAAGATCCAACATCAAAAAAGATTTTGATATCTTCATCGGAAAAGCTTTCACGTATAATGTCAAGACTTGTTATTTCAGATATGATGTTGTCAATCATTGTGAAAACAAGAATCCACTATTGAAAGAATCTGAAATGAATCCACTATATCTTCTCAACACAATCTTAGTCTCTCGGATTAGAAAAGAAATATACCTTCAAGACTAGATATAAATAAGAAGAAAAGCTTCAAGTTTCAGATAGGTTATTGGCCATAATTGTGAAGACAATATTTGGTTCTGCCAACTCTGGTGTTCTCGCGCTAGAACAACAAAGTAGTTTATGAACTAGTCATCAGTCAGTCATCAGAAGAATGAAGACAAGTGATTGATATCTTCAAAGCTTAATACTTCAAAATCAGAAGTACATCATCAGAAGATAAAGATCAAGAAACTTAGTCAAGAATAAAATAGTACATTATTTGTACTATTTATAGAAGTTGTTCTCCCATTGTCAAATGCTTACCACTGCAAGCAACAGGTATAGGAAAGTGACGTTTTGTACTGTTCCAAACCTCTCTTGAATACATATGTTAGGAATTAACCGTTGGAAGGAGAAAAGACGTATCTATCCTTACAACAACTCTTTTCATCGAAAGGGTATATAAGAAGACTAAAGCTTAAAATTCAAATTTACGAAGATAATGACAAAGAAGACAATGTCTAAGTCTAAATAACATTATTATTCTTAATAGAAAATAGTTTCAATGTTGAAGAGAGGAAATGAATAAGAATGGAGTTGTTGTTGAAATCTTTCTTAATAAAGAAAGAAGATGAAGAAAAAGAAATCTGCAAGATGCTACCCAAATTTCCATCATATATATCTTGGCAGAATTACGAAGAAGCAAAAAGTTGTTGCTCATAGCTTGCTAAACAAAGAAGATGAAGACAAAAATACTATATGATGTTGTACTAAATTTAGATTATATTCATATTTGTAGATATAATGTAAAATACAAGTGTTGTTTCTCAAATTGTGTTAATTCTTAAGAATCTTCATGTAAATTATTTGTACACAAGAGTTGTTGCTCATAATTATGTCAAATAATATGTACTTAATGTAGGAGTAATATGCTTGATAAGAAGCACTCATTTAATCTCTATAAAAATATTTCTGTTTAGAATTAGTGGTTTCTCAAGTGGTCGAGTGAAGATCATAAGACTTGAGAAGACGAGTGGTTGCGGTCATTATGGATGAAATCCTTTCTAGGAGACCATATTGGTCGAATTCTAGGTGGGTCAATGATTGTTATATCTCGTGGAGGTCACTAAATGTATAATTATGATGTTCCTTAAGAGGCTCGGTTGAGTGAGGATTCTCAAGAAGGCTTAGACTGCAGTCTTAGCAGAAAAGAAAATAAGGATCAGCTGAACTTGTTGTGGTTGTGAGCAAGGTTGATCAGACTTATTGTGGATTGTAATAAGATTTGGTTATAGTGGATTAAGTCCTTGATTAAGGCAAAATCACTTGAGGAGGGTGGACATGAGTAGCCTAGTTAATGGTGAACCTGGATAGTTGAATGTGTCTCTTTTATTTCTAGCATTCTATTGTTTTTCATAGTTCACTCAAATAGTTTTCTAAAGGGGAATATTTTATAAAAACCCAATTCAAGCCCCCTTTATAGTGTTTTCTCTACCTTCATAACTTTCTAGAAAGGAACTTTTATTCGTTAACTTGCTTAACAATTTTGTGTTATTATCTGCACTTCAATCTTATGTAATATGCTTTTAGAGAAGCAATCTTGTTAACACCAAAATCTGTATTCAACAGAGAGTTAATAGTTCCTATAATGACTAAGTATTAGTCTGTATACTCAAGAAGTCACTGACAATGTGTCTTAGAATTTTTGTTCCTTGAGTGATTAAGTGTTAGTCTTCATACTCAAGAAGACATAAATATTTGGTCTTTCTAGTTTGCAACAGTGACAGTTATTCTTCTTGTGGTTTTATAATCATTTTGACTATAGTAGATTAAGTCCTTATTGAGAAAGAAAAATCACATTGGCGGGTGGACGGAATTAACTTCGTTAATAGTGAACCAAGATAAAAAATAATTCTGTTCATTTATTTTAATTCTTCTGTTAAGTGATTGGTGTTTGAGTTTCAAAAAAATTTATTTTGTGAAACCCAATTCAAATCCCCCTTTCTTGTATTTCTTGCACCTTTAATTGATATTAGAGCCTGGTTATGGTATAGATTGTTATAAAACACTTAACCATGACAGATAAAGATCCAGATGTTTAAGAAACACTATGTCCATTCCACCACCGCAAAATGTTCAAGTTCCAAATGATAAAGACAACTACAATGCTAAACCTCCCATATTTGATGGTGAGAGATTTGATTATTGGGAAGATAGACTATAAAGTTTATTTCTTGTTCGTGATGTTGATCTTTGGAATTTGGTAGTTTATGGCTATAAATATCCCACAAATGCTAGTGGAAATAAGGTTGAAAGAAGATATATGAACGAACAACAAAAGAAAGATAACAAAAATCATCATAAAGCAAGAACTATCTTGATTAATGTGATTTCTTATACTGAGAATAAGAAGATAACAAAAATATAATCATCTAAGTCGATATTTGATTCTTTGAGAATGACACACGATGGTAACTCTCAAGTTAAGGAGATCAATGCTCTATCTTTGATTTAAAAAATGAAGCCTTCGAAATGGAAGAAGTTGAAGCGATTGAGACCATTTCTCAAGGTTTCAAATTCTTGGTGTATGACTTAAGGTTTAGAACAAAGTACACTCCACTTTAGATCATGTGAAGAAGATTATCAGAAGCTTTCCATCTAATAGGAGGCCTATGGTAACTACTCTTAAATTGGCTAAAAATATGAACAACACTTCTCTAGAAGAACTAGTGAGTTCTTGGAGAAGTCATGAGGTTGATCTGGAACAAGACAAACATAAGAAGAGAGGAAAATTGATTTCTCTTAAATCCGTCAGAATATTTGAGAAGAAGAAAACTCTTCAAGCATAAGAGATCGAGGATTCCAAAGAAGATTTCGATTAAGATGATGATGAGTTGTCGCTGCTGTCCAATAGGGTCAACCAACTTTAGAAGAGAAATCAAGGTAACATGTTCATAGGATCTAGAAGAACTGGTGGTCGCTTCGAGTCTATTGCTGGACAAAGAAAGTCTTATAGAAATAAAGATGTCACTTGCTACGAGTGTAATAAGCTAAACCATTACATAAATGATTGTCTCAAGCCCAATAATGACAAGCCCTAGAAGAAAGATTTCATATGAAAGAATAAAGGGCTAATGGAAACATGGCATGATTCTAATTCATCATAAGATGATTCAGAAGAAGGACACGTTAACACAGCTTTGATCGCTAGCGTTAAAGCTTCTGGTGAGGTGATTCATCCAAAAGAAAATGTAGACTTTGATTTTGACATATAAGAGGTATTTTCTGACCTTTCTCATTATTAATTAACTTGTTCTTTACTTGAAATTCTAGAAAAACATGAGTTTGTTAAGAACGAATTCAAGGAACTTAAAAAGGTCCACGAATCTGTTTCTAAAGAACACAACAAACTTTAGGACGAATTTTCATCTCTAAGAGAACAAAATTATATTTTTAAGACTAAATATTATTCTCAAAAGAAAGAATTCCAGTCTTGGGAAGGAAATTCTTTTGGAAATTCTGAGAGCACTGATAATGTTATAAATAAATATGACAAATCATTCTATAAATTTCTTGCTAGAAGCCTAGGTAGAAGCGTCATGTCTTCAATGATCTATGGAGTAAGCAGAAAATATACTAAAGGTATTTGTTATAATTCTTATGAAGAATTTGATTCTAAAAAAGATAAACAAAATTCTCTTCATCCTATTATGTCTCCGCTGGCTTTGAGCCTAAGGTAAAAGAAAAAGAAAAAACTCTTTTTGTTCCTAAGGTTAAGCCTAAAGCAAAGTTCCGTTTTAAAAATGCAATTAAATATGTTTATCCTGCTCCTAAACCCAATGTTGTGAAAAACTATGGGAAGACTAATAAAAAAGGACCCAAGAAACTATGGGTACCTAAGAAGCATATAATTTATCTTACATATATCCTTAGTAGAAATGTCAAGACACCAATCATGATTCCTGGACTCTAGCTACTTGCGACACATGACGGGGAGAAGGCATATGTTCCAAAGCCTGGAAATTAAGCCTAGAGGAGTCGTAGGATTCAGAGGTGATCAGAAAGGGATGGTCATAGGCTCCGGAACAATTGGTAACAATTATCTCCCTTCTATTAATAATGTTTAACTTGTTGATGGATTAATGCATAACTTATTATCCGTAAGTAAATTAAGTGACAATGGTTATGATATAATCTTTAATCAAAACTCCTATAAGGCTGTTAGTTAGAAGGATGGATCAATTCCTTTTCAATGGAAAAAGGAAGAACAACATCTATAATATTAGACTTTCTGATCATAAAGAGAAAAACTTAAAATGTCTTTTGTCTGTTAATGAAGAGAAATAGATAGGACATAGACAATTAGGCCATGTTAGCATGAGTTAAATCTCTCATCTAAATAAGCTTGATCTTGTCAGAGGCCTTCTAAAGATGAAGTTCTCTTCATAAGCTCTTTGTGAAGAATGTCAGAAGAGCAAGTTTTCAAAAACTTCTTTTAAAGAAAAGAGTGATGTTTCTACTTCAAGGCCATTGGAGATTCTACACATTGACTTGTTTGGACTAGTGAAAACTGCTTCTGTCAATGGAAAGAAGTATGGATTAGTCACAATTAATGACTATAGTCATTGGACATGACTTAAGTTTCTTAAACACAAGGATGAGTCATATTCTGTGTTTACCACCTTCTTCTCTCAAGTGCAAAATGAGATGAATCTCAAAATTGTCATAGTTAGAAGTGATCATGGTGGTGAGTTTGAAAATAAAAACTTTGAAAAGCTTTTTAATGAAAATAACATTTCCCATGACTTTTCCTGCCCTAGAACTCCATAACAAAATGGAGTTGTAAAGAGGAAGAATAGGACTTTGCAAGAGATTTCTAGAACCATGACCAACGAAACAAACATGGCTAAGCACTTACGAGAAGAGGCAGCCAACACATTATGCTACATTCAGAACAAAGTCTCTATAAGACCTATTTTGGGTAAGACTCCTCATGAATTGTGGACGAACAGAAAACCCAACATTTCATATTTTCATCCTTTTGGATGTGATTGTTTTATGTTGAACACTAACGAGAATCTCAACAAATTTGATTCTAAAGCACAAAAGTGTATCATGTTAGGATACACCGAACGCTCAAAACACTACAGAGTGTATAACACTGAAAATCTTATTGTTGAAGAATTTATTCATGTTAGATTCGATGATAAGCTTGAACTTGAAAAGTCAAAGCTAGTTGAGATGTTTGTAGATATGGAGATTACCTTCTCCGAAACAAATGGTGATGATGATGCTAACAAGGATCCTAATAAGAAAAACATAGAAGGAGCCCAACTAGAAGTTGTTAAAGCTCAGACTCCTATGAAGAAGCAAAGATCCAGATCCTCACATAATGAAGATATAATTCTCGGTGATAGATCTGAACCAATCAGAACCAGATCCCCCTTCAAACCCTCATATGATACGCTTTTGGGTTTGGTATCTCTTATAGAGCCTACATATGTTGATGAAGCGCTTTTGGACACATAATGGATTATGGCTGTGCAAGAAGAGATAAATTAATTCTCCATCAATACCGTGTTGGATCTTGTGCCAATACCCAAAGGAACTCATGTGATTGGAACCTAATGGGTCTTTAGGAACAAGCTCAATGAAAAAGGAGATGTGCTAAGAAAAAAGGCTTGACTGGTTGCACAAAGGTTAAAGTCAGTGAGAAGGGATTGACTACATAGAATCCTTTGCACCAGTTGTCAGGTTAGAGTTTATTTGTCTCTTAATTTCATTTGATGTTAATCATAACGTTGTCTTGTATCAGATGGATGTTAAAAGTGCATTTATGAATGGTTACATAACTAAGGAAGTGTATGTACACCAACCTCATGGTTTTGAGAATCATTAAAATCCATATTTTGTTTTCAAACTTATGAAATCACTGTATGGTCTAAAACAATCTCCAAGAGCTTGGTATGAAAGATTGAGAAATTTTCTTTAGAAAATGATTTCATCAGAGGAAAGGTTGGTACCTTCTTGTTCCGTAAGTCCTTCGAAAAATTACATGTTGGTAGTTCAACTATATATTGATGATATTATATTTGGTTATGCTAATTCCACTATGTGCGAGAAATTTGCTAAGTCTATTCAAGCTGAGTTAAAAATGAGCTTAATAGGAGAACTAAAGTTATTTCCAGGGATTCAAATTAATCAAGGCCGAGAAGAGACATTCATCCATCAGATCAAGTACACAAAAGAACTTCTGAAGAATTTTGACTTATCTGAATGCAAGATAGGAAAGACGTCTATGCATCCTACTTGGGTTTGGGAGAAGAACAAGGTAAGTAGTAAGGTAGATCACAATCTGTATAGAGGTATGATATGTTCTCTATTATATTTGACTGCTTATAGACCTGATATTTTATTCAGTGTATGTTTGTGTGTGACCAACGGTTTTTACACCTTTGTTTACCGTTAATTCTAGTTAATTGTGTCATTGTTTTATGCGCTTTATTTCCCTTTTTCCATATTTTATATTTTGGGTGTGTCTCTTTAATGTTTTTAGGTTCAGGTAAGTATTCAAGAAGAATCAGAGATAAAACTAGGAAAAACCGCAAGATTTTATAATAGTTTCTTGCATACTCCAGGAGGTTTGCCATGGCCCTCAGGGGAAGTTGCCACTGCTTGTGTCAGGCAAGCAACAATTGTAAAATAGAAATCAGGGTCTGCAACGGTCTCCCTTGGCAGCTGCCACTTCACGTGGCAGGATACCTAGGACCAAAAACACATATTTGAAGTTATAGAAAGCTGCTACGGCCACCCATGGTGGAAGCCATAACCCGTGGTGGCTTCCACGACCCGTGGCAATATGTGATGCTTATTTCTTGATTTTTTATATATTTTATCCATGAGTTGACCTATGGTGGCAATTTGGGTATTTCCAACCGATTTGAGTAAATGTTATCTATTTGGATGAGTTTTGAAGAGAAATGAGGGGACTTTTTGGGCGAGCAAAGAATTACACGATTGGAGATTGAAGCATATGAGATTTTTGGAGAACAAAGACTTTTCATGAGCGGAAGAAATTGAATATCAAAGTTCATCACTAATTTGTAATGTCTCAATTTTATGTCATTGAAATTACTTTGAACAATATGAGTAACTAAACCACCCAATGCTAGGGGGTATCCCTGATTTGATTATGTAAACTACTTTCCTTTCTGAATTTTAGTAATATTATCTTTTCATATTCACATTTATCGTACAAGTTTTTTAATGCTTTCTCGGTTGGACCAATAGGGATTAAATTACGGTTAACAATTAGGTTGGACCCTCGTTGTTAAGGTTTTTGTACGATTAAACTGTAGTAGATATCACCGAGGACTAGGGATACCCTATAGTTACCTGTTAAATCTTGATAAAACAAAGGCTTGAGTTTATCATAAATCCCTAAGGACTTAGGATTTAGGATGAATAACTAAAGGTTTTCCTTTAAGGCTTTAAGGGAAAGTAAACTAAAGATATGGTAATTGAGTATTTAGAACTTGTTGATGAAATAAGGATTCAACGTTGTTACAGGGAAAATCATATACTTTACCCTAGCATGTTCTTCATATAGGTCAAAAAGCCAATTTAATATCCTGCTTACTTTTACTTATTGATTGCTAATCTCAAAACAAAACCCCATTTTAGTTTTTATTTAATTGAACAACACATTGAACTTGATACTTATACGCTGTCCTTGAGATCGACATTCGGGGAATTTCCCTGTTATACTACAAAGGCAAAATAATACACTTTCTATTTTTCCAATCTAGTTCTAATTTTAGTTCAATTGTAATTTTGTTGCTCGTCAACTAAAACTTTATTTTCAGTTTTATTGTTATTATTTTATTCTGTTACTACTACTTTGCGTCTGATAGTTTTTATGTGAGGACACTCCTCAACTAAATTTTCTTTTGAATAGAAATCGAGAGAACGTTGTGCGTGAGACTCAAACAAGCTAGATTAGGAAGTATAGATTCTGAAGAATAGAAAATACCCATCCATTTAGATTCAGAGTCAAAAGAAGAACCATAAATTATGGCTGAAGATCCACTAACACATGAGAGACTCCCTGGTGACTATGGTGGGATAAGTGTATTGCATGGTAGATTAACAATTGTAAACCAATCGGTGAATATGCAAAATTTTCAACTGCATCCAAGAACAATCGCTTAACTTGAGAGGAGGTACTTCTCCAGAAGGGTGAATGAAGATGCTAATAAGCACCTACAAAGGTTTCTGACCATGAACACCACCTTGAAGATTGATGGGCACACTGATAAAGAAAATAAGTTAAGAATGTTTACGTTCATTTTATTTGATGAGGTAGAAGAGTGGTTTTATTCCCTTTCGGCTGGTAGTATTACTTCTTGGGATGAGATGGATATAGTTTTCTTGAATGAGTACATTCCAGTGTCATCGTTCATGAGAAAAATATATGAAATCCTTAAATTCAAGGAGAAAGAGGGTGAGCCATTAAAGGATGCTTACAAAAGGTTCAAAAGACTCCTAGTGGCTTGTCCTACTCATAATATGGATCAGACTTAGCATATGCAGATGTTTGTTAATGGTCTTAGAATCAAGACAAAGCAACTGATTAACACAATAACTGATGGATCATCTAATTTTTCAACAGCCACTGGTATTAAGAAGATAATTAAAGCATTTGTTGCAAACGAGCATTTGGAGTTGTATGACAGGTTCTCAAGCAAACGAGAAGGAGTGATTAATTTGAAGTTGGAATCCAAAAAACAAATCAGAATTGAAGATACAATTGCTGCAGAGGTTGAGAAAAAGCTAAAGGAAATGAACATAAGTACTCAACAGGTAGCTCGGATTCAACCGACACAAAATTATGTTTGTGAAATATGCAGTGGACCATATAATATCGTGTATTGTTTTGCGACCATGCAAAAAATTCAAGAGATAAAATTCTTGACGCAGAATAATGCCTACTCAAATAATTATAATCCAGGGTGGAAGATGTTAGATCAAGAAGTGTTTTTAGACAAATCATTGTTTTGATGATAACAAAAATATATTATATTAAATTATTTGTGCTCCAAGTTTATGATATGCAGGAACTTGATTATATCTGATCAATGTTGAAAGACATCCTCAAAAAGGTTTTTGAGAAAAGAGCAGAAACACTTGTGTAGAGTTTCTAAAGAAAGGATAATGTTCAACTTGGTAAAAATTATCACTTATGATTATGAAGAAAATACAAGCATACAAACCGTCGTCAGAAGTATTTGTTTATGTTTCTAAAGGAATTTATGTTCTGATAAAAATCAACAAGAGCCCTGCTCTTAGACCGCTGACTCCAGAAGCATCAAAACATTAGAAGAATCAAGACTCTACAGACAGAACCAGACAAAGGATTTAATGCGCCTTCTATGAAAACATTACTATCATTAAAGGCACATATTCTTCTTAAAATAGAGTGACGAAAAAGGAACATCATTACACTTATTTATTGTTCCTTCCTTATTTGCTCCAACATACTCCTTTTGAAGGCATATATAAAGAGCACATCATCATCCCTCCAAATCACAAAAAACTATCCAGAAAAAGAGAAAAGAAACAAGAGAACAAATTTAAATAGCAAAAGTCATATTTTTAGTGTTCATATATAATTTTTAAGAAGCAAGCTATAAACTTTTCATTGTAATTTTCAAACAGTTGTTTCTTCAAGTGACTTTTTAGTCTGTAT
This sequence comes from Vicia faba, assembly GCA_948472305.1. Lineage (NCBI taxonomy): Eukaryota > Viridiplantae > Streptophyta > Magnoliopsida > Fabales > Fabaceae > Vicia > Vicia faba. The sequence goes on along the minus strand of OX451735.1, from coordinate 466,920,907 downwards.
ACTTGAGAGGGATAAGGTGTCCTTCTAGACTCTTAGAGGTTGTTTTAAATCTTTCAAGATTATTGGATTATGTTCTTTTCAAAGGCAAAATCTCTTTGGTGGGTGGACAAGACGTAACCTTACTCTTAAGGTTAACTTGTATAAAACTAATTGTGTTCTTTTTAGTTTCATTGTGCTTATTATTTAATTGTGTGCTGAGTAACTAAAAAAATTTTGCGAAAGATTTTATAAAACCCAATTCACCCCCCCCCCCCCCCTTCTCGTGTTTTTCTCTACCTTCAGAAGAATAATCCAAACTTCTTCTCGAAAGATCGGTAGGTAAACGTCCAAAGTCAGCAACAAGCTCCACATATGGAAAATTGGGATGTAGCTATTAAAAAGATGGCTGCCCATACTTCTCAATTACAAGAAGAGACATGGAGAATCCATAGGAACACAACAACTTCAATAAAAAATTTGGAAGTTCAAGTAGGAAATATTGCACACCAATTATCTCTGCAAGTATCAGGCACCTTTTAGAGCTCCACCATGACAAATCCAAAAAGTCATGAAAATGTTAATGCTGTCACCACAGAAAGTCAGAATGAAAAATATGATGACCATGTCATAGAGGTAGATTTGGAAGTGAGATAAAATAAGAAAAAGCAGGAAGAAGTGCTACCACTTGTGAAGCCAACAGAAGAGAATAGTGCAAAGGAGACTAAACCAGTAATTAAGTTTTCGTATCCCTCTAGAGTAGAAAATAATGACCCAAAAGACAAAGACTTTGAAAATTTGTAACATTGTTCAAAAATTAGAGATCAATATGTTGTTCTTTAAAGCACTCGAGAAAATGCCGTTGTACCAGAAATTCATGAAGGAGGTACTATAAAAAAGAGACCAACAAGAGATGGATCGGTATCTGGTAATGAGAAGTTGTGTGAAATCTCGCCAGAGAGAAGAGTCACAGTCAAGAAAAAGGATCCCATATCGGTTGCAATTCCTTGCACTATAAAAGACATAACTTGCAAGAAGGTTCTAATTGATTCGGCTGCTAGTTTAAGCTTTATGGCATTATCCATCTTCCAAAAGCTTGGTATTGGAAAGGTAAGCGAGATAGGGAAAATTTTAAAATTTGTTGATCATCATATCATCAAGCAGTCATTTTGGGTACCCCTATCATTTTGGGAAGATGAAGATACCCCTATCAGTTTGGGTTGACCATTCTTGCTTACTAGCCGATGCAATATTGATATTAAAAAAGGTACTTTGACCTTGAAATCTTTTGATATGGAAATAACTTTGAAAGTGTAGGACATAAAGAAGCATGGTGAAGGTGAAGATAATCAATCTTCAGTTGACATGATCAAAATAGTGGGAGAAAGCAGAAGTTTAAAACCACCTCCATAAAAAGTCTCAGGCATAATATCTCAGGTTGCATCATATCAGTCCTCTAGAACACATAGAAAAACACCAAAGTTTAGTCAAGAAGTCAATAAGAGAAAGAAAAAGAAACATCAAGGTAAGGATATGGAAGTTGGAGATCACTTGAGGCACAAAGTAGATATTATCTATAAACCTGACCATTTCTTTGTTGCGAAAAGGTCAGACAACAAGGTATGGAAGATGAAATACCCCCATAATAATGGAGAGTGATCCTTCGAGCCCTGCGACATTAAACGAAGCACTACGTGGTAGGCAACCCACATTTTTAATGACTATTTTTTTTTGTTGGTTGTTTTGTTTCATCCGCAGCTAATAAATAAGGCCTTACATGTGCAAGCTATGATGCAACATTTGGGGTTGCATTATCTTACGTCTCCTCAATAAGGATCTGTGTGAGTCACCTTTCTCATTCTTGTTCTAAAACATTGAGGCCATAGTTTAATTCAAGTTTAGGGGGTGTTATACCCCAATTTTTTCCCTTAAGATCCTACATCACTCCATATCATAACAATGCACCAAGATCACACATTATGGTTGGGTTCTCTCTTCTACTTGCTCATATCTATAAGTTTGTGCTTGAGGGATTACCAAGCACCCTGAATTGTGTATCTTGTATGTGTGTATCTTATGGTTATTTATTCTTAAATAATATAAAAATATGTATATATGTTTCCTTGGATGTTTATATTATATATGTTGACACAATTGTATCTATCTCACAACCTAACCTAGGGTTTGGAAGGGAAATCCTCAGTCAAGTGGTTACTTCGATGGATTTAAAAAGCTTGAGCTTCAAGACTATGTATATGGCAACAAAGTTCGTTGGTTTATAGAGACCCCTCAATTTCATTTGGCCAAATTTGTCTCAAGTGGATGGTGGGATTCATAAAGAATAATAACAGGTTCATGTGTTTATTTCCTTCTTCTTTAATAAACTTCATTGAGATAATATTTCAAGGTTCATGTGACTCATCACGCCTTAATTATCAAAGAAAGTTCAAAAGATTTAAAGTTAATCCAAGTAGTTTGACCTAATTTGGAAAAATATAGATTCTATGACTACAAAGGCATAACTCTATCAATTTTAAATATTTTGAGGTGGTTCTTTTTTATATGGATTCGTATCATCATCTACAGAAGCTTCTCTTCAATTCTGCAAGTAAAATCATCAAAGGTTGAAAGGGGTTACAAGTAAGTTTTGTACTTTCTGAATAAGGGTTTTTTAACTTCCAAAGATCATATATTGTTCAATTTCTGAGATTTTGAAGTGATTCCAAAGCCATGATTATCTTCGAGGAGTCCTTAACATTCTCTCCTCAAGGATCTAAGGTCAATTTTGAGTGGAATATTATCAAAGTTGGAAGAAGATTACAAGTCCTTTGGAAAATCCATTGAATTCTATGATTTGACTTCAAGGGATTATAACTTGGTCAGTTTTTATCACCTTGAGGCCATTATTTTTCCATAATAAACTTAAAAGTATCTAACGTAAATTTGTTTCAAGGTGCAAGGCTTGAATATTCTTGGAAAGTCATTTAAGAATTGAAAAGATTATAGGTCATTTGTGAATTTCTCAAGTAACTTTCATCACCTTCCAAGGGCCATAACTCATTCAATTTTTATGATTTTTGAGTGAACTCAATTCCACAATTCAATTTTATAAGTAATTCATTTCATCTTCAAGGGTTAAGAGCTAATTTTGAATGGAAGGGCATGTAACTTGGAAGAACATTATAGGTCATTTTGAAGCTCTATACTTTGAAATTTTTCTAAGTAGGAGAATCTGTGTGTTTTTCTTGATTTCAAATGATCATAACTTTTTGTTTAAATTACCAAATGTAAACTTTCTTGGAACATTACAAAGATTGTGAGAAGATCTTTCCATTGCAAAATGAAAGATATCAAAAAGGTTGTTGAGCTGTTTGCACCATGGTTGTAAAGTTGATGCTTTGAAACTGAAAAAGCACTTGAAGTCAGAAGTGAATTTGTGAAATGTGACTTCTAAACACAAAATTGATGCGTGCTTTTGACCTAATCACGTTAACAAACTTGTAAAGCTTTGTTTAAGCCTTGAAACACAAGAATTGGTTGAGTTTTGGGCAAGGTTGAATCACACTTTTCTCACTTTCAGACTTCACACAATTTCCCTACAAACCTCATGATTTAGCACGCTTTCTCACCAATTCACTCTCCTATAAATACATGATTATTCTCCATCCACTTCCCAAGCTTTAGAAAACCATAATCACCCTGCCAAAGTCTCACTCGAAGCTTGAAATTTGAAAATCCATTTCATAATTTCAAGCCTTCTCTCTTCAAATTCTCTTTTCATTATTCTTTTCCAACCATTACACAAACTCTCCATCACTTAAACTAAGTAATTCAAACCATAACTTGAGCTATAGAAGTTCAGTTTTAGATCTCATAATCCAAACTTGGTTGAGGTAGTTTTCTCAACCAAATCAATCCAAACAAGTTACCAAGTTGTAGTCCTTCTTCCTCTGAGTCTCACACTTCTTTTGGTTTTTGTTTTCATTGAGAATTGATAATTTATTTTTAAATTTTATTTTTCAATTTTCATCTGGTTTTTTCCAAATCGACTAAGCTGTTGTTATACCCCAATTTTTGACCTAAGATCCCACCCTCAATTTGCATCATTGCATAACAAGTATTCACGAGTGGTTTGACCTATTTTTTTGCCAATTCATGAGTTAGATTTCAAAAATTTATAACTTCATCAAATTTTGATATTTTTGAGCGATACTTTTTGCATATGATTCTCCTTGACATCATCTACAATTTATGTTTACAAGTCAAGAGCTGATTATGATTTAAAAAGCCACGAAAAAATAGAAACGTTAGAAGTTGTTTATGAATTTAGTGGAATTTGATTTTTATTGTGTTTTATTCATGATTTATTTTCAATTTAAAAAAAAACTCACAAAAAAATGTACATAGCATCATGTTTTTATTTATTTATTATTTTTACCTCTTTACTAAAAAATTATCAAAAATATATTCTTTTATTAATTTAAATTTATATATTGGTATCGTTTATTTCAAAAAAAGTCTAGAAAAATTTATATAAGACCTTATACTCTCTTATATGTATTTTATTTTTTATCTTTTAATTTGCACGTATATTTTCATTTATTTTAATTCAAGAAAAAATCATAAATAGTTAATTTAATGTCTATTTTATTTTCTATTTTGTATTTATTACTATTACTAACACTTTTAGTTTTTATTATTATTATTATTATTATTATTATTATTATTATTATTATTATTATTATTATTATTATTATTATTATTATTATTATTATTATTATTATTATTATTATTATCATTATTATTATTACTTTGTTTTTTTGTTTTTTTGTGTCAACAAAGAAAAGTTGGGACCACTATAATGTAGTACAAACACTTCACATGGATTGCAAACTTGTACCTATCAATGACTAAGAACCATTCTCATAAAGTCACATGGATTGCCACATCAACACTCCCACCTCATTTATCTTATAAATAATACATTTATTTCTTTCATTTGGAGGACACAATACCATAAATCATTCAATAAACTTAGCCAAAACTCTCTTCTTTTTTTCTCTTCATTTTCTTTCAGGTCATTTTTCCTTTTATTGAATAGGTAAGCTATTATACTTGTTCTTTATTTAATTCTACTGCATTTTTACTCTTTATTTATTTATTATTTTGGTACCATAATTATCACCATTTTGTAAGAAAACTCCATTGATTCAAAATCAAGAGTTGAAAAGTGTTCTTGAACCTCCAAAAGTAAAAGTGATTTATTGTTGTTTAAATTTTATTTTTTTCTGTAATTTTATTTTTTATTTATTTACTTATTTTAAGCATGGATCCTTGGTCGTGGGATTGAGTAGATAAACTTTCATTATTTATTTGTTTAATTTCATGAAAATTGTGAAAGTTATAACATTTATACTATTTTTATTATAGACTTCATCTTATTCTTCTTTATCTATTTTATTTTTATTTTTATTTAGATCAATTTAAAAAACATTTGAGTTTTTTTTAGTTCATTTAAGCTTGTCGGATATTTGATGAACTTTCATCATTTCCAATCTACCTCTAAATGGTCCTTTGATCATTCAATGTACTTGGAATTAATGATAAATTTGTCATAATGTATCTTCCTTGACTTTTTCTTGATCCCCTATGTTTGTTACTACATGTATAAGAGAATAAAGTTACACTTATCCCAAATCAGATTATTAACTTTATATTGTACTAACTTTACTTTAATATTATTTATATTTCCACACTTTATATTTTCTTCTCTTTATTTTTATACCATTTATCATCCATAGCATTTTATTTTCTTTACTTTATGCATTTTTTCTTTGCTCACTTTATTTTTTATTTCTAACTTTTAAGTCTTTTGCCTTATTTTCATTTAAAAATTCATACAAAAAATACAAAACAAAACTATTACATTAGGATTATAATTATTTCTTTCTTGCCCTCTTTAAAAAAATACCAAAAATATATATTAGTATAATTTTGTTTTTCTTTATTTTATTTTATTTTTTGTTGTTAATTATTTAGTTATTTAATTTCTATTTATTTAATTTCCCTTTGTCGATCATTTAGTCTTTATATTTTGTTTGTCTAACTCCAAAGGAAAAATTGAATTCATTGACTTCATGTCATTCAATATATTTAATACAATTGTGCGAAAACCCCTTTGTACATTTTTTTAGTTTTATTAATCTAAAAAAAATCTCTTCTAAACCCTAATTTTAAAAAACTCGCACCTCTTTTAAGCCAAAGACTTCGACACTAGGTCATCGCATTTTAAAAAACTCATCCCCGCACTCATTTAGCAATAAAACCAATTTTAACCAAAAACTGATATTTCAAAAGGTTTCTATAGATACATAGTTTACTAGTACCTTCCCTTTGTATAATCAACCCCCGAACCTTCGATCTCTTTCAAATTCATTGTATTTTTCTTTACTTTTAGTATTGCACTTAATTTTCATATTTATGGGTTTTATTTCACACTTTTCCCTTTTCCCTTGGAAATAGTAAAGCGCGGTGGCGACTCTTGCTTATTTGTGAGTCGAGTTAATTAATAGCCTGATCTTCTATTTGCACCGCTACAAAATTGACGACTCTGCTGGGGAGGAACAAAATACTATGAGTGGGTTAAACCTAATTTGTTATATTTGTTTTTGTTATTATTTCTTGTTTTCTTATATGTGTTATTTTTGTGGTTTCTTTGGGTGTTGATTACAAAGGACAAGTCCTATACCTGGACTAAGTTACACTTAAGATTAGGACGGGCGGTATAGTCATGTTAACATTGAGGGAGTAATCCTGAAAAAGAAGACATGAAGTCCCCCACTCAGTGGAGGTCCCCTTGAATGTAGTTTTGTTTACCGAGTAATCGGGAAGACATTGCTGCTTTCGACATGGGAACCAGAGAAGCTGAGAGCCGTAGAACCCTTAACCCATATTTTCCTTTTAGATGTTATGCGAATACTATGAAGGAGTAATTCGGAAGTAGTTGTCACGCTATGTTGCACTCAGACGAGTTTTCTTACGAATATTACTAATTACCGAGTAATTTGGATGTTGGTAATATCCGAAGGAAAGAAGTAGACTCTGGGAACCTTTTAGGACTTTGTTCGGCAGGTGATAAACCCTTAGTCCATAATTTTTGGGTGGTTTTTATCTTTGACTCCTTGCTAGTGACGTCGAACCTTTCCAGTTTGATTGTGACCTTGCTTGTGTTTGTTGCATATCCATGCCTTCATGCGTCCATTAAACCCTTTTTTACTTGATTTTCAAGGTCTTTCTTTGTAAACATCACAAGTTTCATCAAGCTCAATGGATCTTGGATGTTAATGGGGTGAAAACTCTAATCCACCAAAATGGATGATTATTCTTGATGATAACTTGATCAACTCTTTGATCCAATTTAAAGTTCAACTTCTATCTTCATACTTTGATGTTTACAACTTAATATCTTTAGTTCCTTGAAAATCAAATAAAAACTCTCTTTTGCATTTATATATCATGCATCATTCTACATTTTTGTTTCACTTTCAAAAGTTATTACCGAGTGTTATTTTCCCTTTGGTTCCAAAGTACAACGCTCGCACTAAGAGGAAGATGGAAAATATTAAGCAAGAGATTTTTGAACTCCGCAAAGAGGTAACTACTTTGAAGGCTGGTATAGAGTATCTAACTGCTTGGGTTGAAACTTTGGTTTCTGCCCAAGTCAATCCATCTAGGATGGAAGAAGAGATGGCAAAGGTCTTCACAGAAACTGTGAAAACATTCTTTCATGAGAAGGTGATAGTCAATACACCCAATGATTTCCCAGAAAAAGTGAATGCGGGAATGCTTATGGAAGAAGATTCCCGAGAGGAATGTTGGTCTGAAAATGGTAACTCGACAGATAATGCAAAGAATTATGGTGACAGCTTCGCCAAGAAAAGAGAGCAAGACCTCATTGATACTTTGCAAGAAGAGGAAAGGAAACCTAGATGTAGAAAAAGGAGTTATCAGCATCCATAAGTTGCTACTATTATGCCATTGGTTAATCCAACTCTTACAAATCATCTGCGACTACAATGAGGACCAAGGAGACCCCAAAGAAGGGAAGATCATCATCAGCAACAACGTGTTTTTCCTGTCACCCCTATGGTAAATAAAACTTTTGGAGCTCCCAACCAGCAAGTTCCTAATCATAGAAAAACTCAGTTTGATCAAATTCTAACTACCTATGCAGAGTTGTTCCCTGTCCAGATGCAGAGGAATTTGGTTCAGACCCGATCTCTACCAAAGATTCTTGAGAAGATGCCGTGGTACTAGAAAGCTGATTTGACTTGTGCGTTTCATCAGGGAACCCTTGGGCATAACATTGAACATTGTTATTCATTGAAAGCTGAAGTCCAGAGGTTGGTCAGAAGTGGTATCTTGTCATTCAAGTTTGTTGGTCTTGAAGTTCAAATCAAGCATTTGCCGAAGAGTAAACATGATTGATGATTAATCTGAGTTTTGAAGGATGATTTCAGCAACTCAAGTCCAGATGGAGAGAGTCTTCTCAGTTTATTATCATTTTTACTGCTTTCCCTTGTAATCTTTCATGTTTGTTAAAGCTTTGTTTGCATGTAAGAACTTGTTTACATTTGGATGATTATCTTAATACAATGAGTATGTTTGTCTTGAAGAAATTAATTCGTTTCACTTATATTTATTTTCAAATTTTAAATTGCTTTTTCCATTATGATAACAACTTGTTTCCCATTCTCTTTCCTAGGTTGAGATTGAAGGGAGGATGATGATCTGAAAAACGCAAAATCTCTGGTTGTATGTTTTTGAATAAAATCTTGCTGAAGATGTACAAGCATTATTTCAAATCCATAAACACCGAAGATATAAGGAAGATAATCCCTTACTAACCCCTTTTGAGCCTTGAAGTAGGAGTTTCTTTTCTAAACAAAAAACCCTTAATTTTAACCTGGGGCAGGGTAATTTTCAATTAATCTCATTGATTGTTCAAAATTCATAAGGAAGATATTTCTGAAGAGAAACCGCGATGGCTATCCTTCATATATCATGAGGCCAGAAGATGCGAAATCAGAATGGTTATCCCTTATCCACCAAGAAATGAGGTAGTCATAATCCTCTCAACAAGTCAAGACAAGCTAATATCACACGTTTTGTTCAAAAATCAAGAAAAAAAGAAAGCCCGCTAAGCCGAAAACTTGAAAACAAGAGACTTAGGAAAAACTTAGGGCATCTATATGGACTATCAATTAAAAATAATTAGTTCAGGAAAAAGTTAGGGAAAACAAAAAATTGAAAAGAAAGGACTACAAAGAAAATTCCATAGCCAAGAACCAATTCGTGTGACTACAAACACAAACACAAGAAGGGTGACTGCTACTCTGAAAGCCTTATAACTTCCTTAACCATCACAAAATATTTTTTCTGAGAAATGAACAAAAGTGTTCAATTAACTAAACATAGGACGGGAGAACATCACGAAGAATGGGTGGGAACCAATAAATTTTGAGCCTTAAAATCTTTTTTCTGAATTTGGTGAACCAGGCCACGTTACAACCTTCAAAAGACCTAATTGAAGCAAAGTTTATTTTTAAAGCATACTTTAACGAGATAGCGTCACTCTCATAAGTTTTGATAAAATATTTGTGCTGGTATGGTATGCTTTTGTTATCTTTCATACAAAATAAATGATGCACTCATTCGCACTTTGCGACATCTTTTCAAAAAATCATCAAGACTTACATAATTGTTGTATTATAATTTTCATTTCCAGAATAAACTTTTTCTGCTTCTAAAACATTTTCTTAATATCAAGGAAGCTTACATGTAAGCACCAATGATGAGTTAATATTTAGTCCTGGAACTCTATGGAGTAATTGGTGAATCATTTCAAGAATGATCATATCCGGGGGCATGTCGCCTGACGACCTACAGCATAAAAAAGTTGTTGCCTTCATAGTTCGTTTACCCTCATGGGGAAAAATTTGAAGACTCTGATGTGCTAAATATAATCAATATGGAGCAGTCACGTTAAGATTCGACGAATCTCTCCAAGAGTTTGAAGATACTGGGGCATTTTGGATGCCAGGTCTTTTGTAAAATCCTCTTGAGCGATTTATTCACGTAAACCATTTAACTTGGGGCATTTAAGAGGTGAAGTTATTTGCGAGAATTTTCGTGTATCATGCAGTTTATCAAAAGTAAACTAGGGGCATACAAAATTAGTTCCGAGGGTAATCCAGATTTGTCAAGAGATGTGATCTGCTTTGCACGCATTATCAGATGGTGGTATCCCCTGGTGTTTCGTTCTAGGAAAGTTTTCTTTCTCCCCAACTGAAGTGGAGTTCATGTTGTTATTCTTCCAATGGATTATTGATGTTAGAAGATTGGACTTTGGGTTTTATCCTGAAGAATATCTTTCTCTCCAGAAATATTAGAGCCTTATAGAAGAAATATGCTCTATTGATGGCTTTTGTTTTATCTCCAGTGATATTCCCATTTTGTTGATATTAATCGAGTATATGTTTGTACTGTGATGTCTTATCATCCCTAGTTAATCTATTTTGTAAGCATATACATGAAATTCATTTATTCATTCACACTTACATTATTCTTGCACATTCACATTTTTCGATGTTTTTGGGTCCATCTACTTCGGCTATGATTATCCCCAAGTGACATATTTCCTTGTTCCAATAGAGTGTCAACTTAAGCAGAAAGTGTGTCTCCTTTCTAAAATCCCCGCTGAGTTTATTCCTCGTGGAAGGGTTTTTGTTTTATCTCAGGATAAGATAATTCCCAGTTGAGATTATTCCTCATCCAATAGAGTCTTGTTCGGTTGTTTCTCTCCATTTTGTTCTTGGATTGAGCTTCGTCTCCTACCGACGTTACCCTGGGGATTTCTCTAGGTTGTGAAGCCTAGATGGATAGTGCATTTATTTTGTATATTTAAATACTTGGTCTCCTCAGGAAGAATTTATTCATGGTTTCCCATTGAAGATAAACTTTGTTTCCCAGTAGTTTTGTTGCAACACTCTTTTGAAATCTCAACATGACAACAAGTGACAGACTCTTCATGAGCAGCTTATGTATTATTGATATCTTTTGAAATCAGCAAGTGGCAGACTCTTCATGAGAATCTTGTGTATTATTGATATCTTTGGAAGATAGCAAGTCGCAGACTCTTCATGAGCAGCTTGTGTATTATTGATATCTTTGGAAAGAAGCAAGTGGCAGACTCTTCATGAGTAGTTTGTGTATTATTGATATCTTCGGAGTAAAGCGAGTGGCAGACTCTTCATGAGCAGCTTGTGTATTATTGAAATATTTTAAAGATAGCAAGTTGCATACTCTTCATGTGTAGCTTGTGTATTATTGATATATTGGGAAGATAGCAAGTGACGGACTCTTCATGAGCAACTTGTGTATTAATGATATCTTTGGAAAGTAGCAAGTGGCAGACTCTACATGAGAATCTTGTGTATTATTGGAAGATAGCCAGTGGCGGACTCTTCATGAGCAACTTATGTATTATTGATATCTTTAGAAAGTAGCAAGTGGTAGACTCTTAATGAGCAGCTTCTGTATTATTGATATGTTTGAAAGATAGCAAGTGGTGCACTCTTCATGAGCAAGTTTTATATTATTAATATCTTGGGAAGATAGCAAGTGGAGTACTCTTTATGAGTAGCTTGTGTATTATTGATATCTTTGGAAGCAGCAAGTTGCAGACTCTTCATGAGCAGCTTGTGTATTATTGATATCTTTGGAAGACAACAAGTGGCGGACTCTTCATGAGTAGCTTGTGTACTATTGATATCTTTAGAAGATAGCAAGTGGAGGACTCTTCATGAGCAGATTGTGTATTATTGATATCTTTGGAATATAGCAAGTGGCAGACTCTTCATGATCAGCTTGTGTATTGTTGATATCTTGGGAAGATAGCAAGTTGAGTACTCTTCATGAGAAGCTTTTGTATTATTGATATCTTTGGAATCCGCAGATGGCATACGCTTCATGAGCAGCTTGTGTATTATTGATATCTTTGTAAGATATCAAGTGGCGGATTCTTAATGAACAGCTTGTGTATTATTGATATCTTTGGAAGATAGAAAGTGGCGGACTCTTCATGAGCATCTTGTGTATTATTTATATCTTTGGAAGATAGCAAGTGGAGGACTCTTCAAGAGCAGCTTGTGTATTATTCATATCTTGGGAAGATAGCAAGTTGCAGACACTTTATGAGAAGCTTGTGTATTAATGATATCTTTGGAAGACAACAAGTGACAAAATCTTCATGAGCAGCTTATGTATTATTGATATCTTTGGAACATAGCAAGTTGTAGACTCTTCATGAGTAGCTTGTGTAATATTGATATCTTTGGAAGATAGAAAGTGGAAGACTCTTCATGAGAAGACTATGTATTATTGATATCTTTGAAAGATAGCAAGTGGTAGACTCTTCATGAGCATCTTGTGTATTATTGAAATTTTTAGATGATAGCAAGTGCCAGACTCTTGATGAGCAGCTTGTGTATTAATGATATATTTGGAATATAGCAAGTTGCAGAGTCTTCATGAGCAGCTTGTGCATTATTGATATCTTTGGAAGATAGCATGTGGCAGACTCTTCATGAGAAGCTTTTGTACTATTGATATCTTTGGAAGATAGAAAGTGGCTAACTTTTCATGAGTAGCTTATGTATTATTAATATCTTTGAAGTATCAAGTGGCGAAAACTTCATGAGAAACTTGTGTATTATTGATATCTTTTGAATATAACAAGTGACGACCTCTTTATTTGAGCAGCTTATGTATACCCATAATATGTTATTTCAACAGCAAATTGCATCTCTTTTGAGAAGTTTGCTCATCAACAGTAAATGACATCTCATTTGAGAAGTTTGCTCATCGAAAGCAAATGGTATCTCTTTTAAGAAGTTTGCTCATCAACAAAAAATGGTATCTCTTTCGATAAGTTTGCTCATCAACGACAAATGGCATCTCTTTTGAGAATTTTTTTCATCAACAACAAATGGTATCTCTCCGGAAAAGTCCCACAGAGAAGTTTGTACATTGTTCTTTTCAAGTGGAAGACTTGATAAAGAAGAAACTGGAGCCCGTTCGTCGTGGAAAGGTTTATTACCTTTTCTACCTTCAACTATTGAATTGGTAGTTTACCATCATCTGTGAGTCAGTATCTTTTTGATCTTCTACCTTCGACCATTGAGTTGGTAGTTCACCGTCATCTGTGAGTCGGTATATCTTACTTTTCTACCTGCAACTATTGAGTTGGTAGTTTACCATCAGTTGTGAGTCAGTATCTTATTGATCTTCTACCTTCAACTATTGAGGTTGTAGTTTGCCATCATCTGTGAGTCAGTATCTTATTGATCTTCTACCTTCATCTATTTAGTTTGTAGTTTACTGTCATCTATGAGTCAGTATCTCTTACTTTTCTACCTTCATCTATTGAGTTGGTAGCTTACCGTCATTTGTGAGTCGGAGTCTCTTTTTTTTTATTCTACCTTTAACTATTGAGTTGGTAGTTTATCGTCATCTGTGAGTCAGTATCTTATTGATATTCTACCTTCATCTATTGAGTTGGTAGTTTACCGTCATTTGTGAGTCGGTATCTCTTACTTTTCTACCTTCATCTATTTGAGTTGGTAGCTTACCGTCATTAGTGTGTCGGTATCTCTTTTTTCGATTCTACCTTCAACTATTGAGTTGGTACTTTATCGTCATTTGTGAGTTGGTATCTTATTGATCTTCCACCTTCATCTATTGTGTTGGTAGTTTACCGTCATCTATGGGTCAATATCTTGTTTGATCGTCTACCTACAACTATTGAGTTTGTATTTTACCGTCATCTATGATTTGGTATCTTATTGGTCTTCTACCTTCAACTATTGAGTTGGTAGTTTACTGTCATCTGTGAGTTAATATCTTATTGATTTTCTACCTTTAACTATTGACTTGGTAGTTTATCGTCATCTGTGAGTCGGTATCCTTTTTGATTTTTCTACCTTTGACACTGAGTTGGAAATTTTCCATCATCTTGAGTCAGTAGACATTTATCTTTTCACAATCTATGCAAGGCATCTTCCCTGATAGAGTCAGTAATTTTTTTCTCTTGAAGTTGCTCCTCAATAAGAGTCTCTCAATCAAAGTCAATGACTTCGTTCCCTAGTGGAGTTATAATCTCTTCCCCTGTGGGATTACTTTATCATGTGCTTGGCTTCTCCAGCAGTAGTTTGTCTCATGTGGCATCATTCCCTATAAAATTCATAGCATTGCATCCATATCATATCATAAACATCATTATGGTATCTTAGGACCAAAAATTGTGTATTCTACATTTAAGTATCTTCAATCTCGTCAAAACGAATATTTCAATCTTCATATCTCCGAATAGAAGAAACTTAAATAGGGGCACATGTCATACCCCAATATTTGACCTAAGATCTCACCCTCCATTTGTATCATTGCATAACAAGTGCTCACGAGTGGTTTGACCTATTTTTTTGTCAATTCTTAAGTTAGATTTCAAAAATTTATAACTTCTTCAAATTTCAACATTTTTGAGCAGTTCTTTTTGAATGTGATTCTCCTTGACATTATCTAAAATTTATGTTTACAAGTCAAGAGCTGATTATGCTTTGAAAAGCCACGTAAAAATAGAAACGTTAGAAGTCATTTATGAATTCAGTGGAATTTAATTTTTATTGTGTTTTATTCATGATTTCTTTTCCATTTAAAAAAAATCACAAAAAAATATACTTAGCATCATGTTTTTTTAATTTACTATTTTTACCTCTTTACTAAAAAATTATCAAAAATATGTTCTTTTACTAATTTAAATTTATATATTGGTATCATTTATTTCAAAAAAAGTCTAGAAAAATTTATATAATTCCTTTTACTTTCTTATATGTATTTGATTTTTTATCTTTTAATTTGCACTTATATTTTCATTTATTTTAATTCAAGAAAAAAATCATAAATAGTTAATTTAGTGTCTCTTTTATTTTCTATTTTGTATTTATTATTACTACTAACACTTTTAGTTATTATTATTATTATTATTATTATTATTATTATTATTATTATTATTATTATTATTATTATTACTTTGTTTTTTTTGTGTCAATAAATAAAAGTTGGGACCACTATGATGTAGTACAAACACTTTACATGGATTTCCAGCTTGTATTTATCAATGACCAAGAATCATTCTCACATTTCACAAGGATTGTCAACTTGGACTTATCAATGTCCAAGAACCATTTTCATAAAGTCACATGGATTGCTACATCAACACTTTCACCTCATTCACCCTATAAATAAGACCTTTCTTTCATTTGTAGGTAACAATACCACAAATCATTTACTAAACTAAGCCAAAAATCTCTTATTTTTTCTCTTCATTGTCATTCAAGTCATTTCATACTTTTATTGAATAGGTAAGCTATTATACTTGTTCTTTGTTTAATTCTATTGCATTTTTACTCTTTATTAATTTATTTACTAAGTACCATAATTATCACCATTTTGTAAGGAAACTCCATTGATTCAAAATCAAGAGTTGAAAAGTGTTCTTGAACCTCCAAAAGCAAAAGTCATTTATTGTTGTTTAATTTTCATTTTTTTCAGTAATGTTTTGTTGTTTATTTACTTATTTTGAGCATGGATCCTTGGTCATGAGATTAAGAAGATAAACTTTCATTTTTCATTTGTTTAGTTTCATAAAAAATATAGAAAGTTATGACATTTATACTATTTTATTATAGACTTCATCTTATTCTTCTTTATCTATTTTATTTTTATTTTTATTTGAATCAATTTAGATAGCATTTGAGTTTTTTTTTAGTTCATCTAAGCTTGTCGGATATTTGATGAACTTTCATCATTTCCAATCTACCTCTAAATAGTCCGTTGATCATTCAAGGTACTTCGGATTGATGATAAGTGTGTCATAATGTATCTTCGTTGACTTTGTCTTGATCCCTCATGTTTGTTAACTGTACTACATGTATAAGAGAATAAACTTCAAAGTGTCATTTCTCTAACATGTATGGGGACATATATTCTATGCTCTATATGAAGTTACACTTATCCCAAATCAGATTATTAACTTTATATTGTACTAACTTTACTTTAATATCATTTATATTTCCACACTTTATATTTTCTTCTCTTTACATTTATGCCATTTATCATCCATAGCATTTTATTTTCTTTACTTTATGGATTTTTTCTCTGCTCACTTGATTTTTTATTTCTAATTTTTAAGTCTTTTGTCTTATTTTCATTTAAAAATCCATACAAAAAAAAAAACAAAAAGAAACTATTAGATTAGGATTATAATTATTTCTTTCTTGCCCTCTTTAAAAAATACCAAAAATATATATTAGTATAATTTTGTATTTCATTATTTTATTCAACTTTTGGTTGTTAATTATTTAGTTATTTAATTGCTATTTATTTAATTTCCCTTTGTCGACCAGTTAGTCTTTTTATTTTGTTTGTCTAACTCCAAAGAAAAAATTGAATTCATTGACTATGTAATCGAATATAATTAATACGATTGTGAGAAAACCCCTGTGTACATTTTTTTAGTTTTATTCATCTAAAAAAAAATCTCTTTTAAACCCTAATTTTAAAAAACTCGCACCTCTTTTAAGCCAAAAACTTCGACACAAGGTCATCGCATTTTCAAAATCTCATCCCCACACTCATTTAGAAAGCAAACCAATTTTAACAAAAAAACAAATATTTCAAAAGGTTCCTATAAGATACTATAGATACATAGTACCTTCCCTTTGTATAATCAACCCCCGAACCTTCGATCTCTTTCAAATGCATTGTATTTTTATTTACTTTTAGTATTGCACTTACTTTGCATATTTACGAGTTTTATTTCGCACTTTTCCCTTTTCCCTTGGAAATAATAAAGCGTGATGGCGACTCTTGCTTATTTGCGAGTCAAGTTAATTAATAGTTTGATCTCTGATTTACACCGCTACAACTGTGATTTAAAGAATTTTTTCATGAGGATATGATTTGGATCGTCTGAACGAGACGAATCCAATGATACCAATATGAGCTTCAAACATTTCCATTTGAAAAATCTCATGTAATAAAAATTTACAGGCGTCTGGAGGTTGAAGACGACCTACATGTCGTTCTTCAACTAATGATAGCGTGACAATTGTTTTATTTTGATTGGCTCATTTTCAATTGAATGATGTGTGTTTTTCACTAATGACCATAACATGTACAACACGTTAGGTCCCTTGGATCTGATTACTAATGCGTTTTAACATTGACCAGATGGTCCACATTTTTGTGGTTTTATTTTAAATTTTCCGATTTTAATTGAGATCTAGTGCTTTATTCAGTGATGACCATAGCATGTACAGTGTGCTATGTCCCTTAGATCTAATTACTAATGCATTCTGACAATGATCAAATGGTCCATATTTATTTGTTTTTTTTTATATTCGTATTTTTGTTTTTAATTTGTTTTAAACTTCTAAAAATCATAATAAATTCATTTCTTATTTAAAAATTATGAAAAATATTACAAAAATATTTTTGAACATTATCTTTCTGATTTTATTTATTTCATTATTTTATTTTATAATTTGATGTTTTTTATGATTTTTTTCATTATTGGACTTGTTTTAATTGTTTAAAAAAACTTTTAGCCGTTTAAAAATTTTAAAAATATTATGGAAGGATCCAATGACATTCGATTAAACGTTGGTGACCTCATTTAATTTTTATTTTTGATTTTACTATTTTTTGTGATTTTTTGTTTTTTTTACTTATTTTATATATTTTAAAATAGGTTTTTAACTTTTAAAAATTATAAAAAAAAATTTCGACACTTGTTGACCTTTATTTAACCATTGGAAATTTTCTTGGATTTTTATTTGGTTTTTTGATACCTTTTGAGTATTTCATCAATAAATTCCCCTAAAATAACCATTTTTAACTATTATTTTATTTTATTTGATTTTTTTATTTTATTTGATTTGGTTCTGACTTGATGATACATGAACACTTCTTGAGTCATAAATTTCCTCAACATCAATGGAACTTGGGTGTTGATAGGTCAAAAGACCAAATTCGCCAAGATGGATGATTGATTTTGATGAAGCTAGACCTAGTTGTGAATCATTTGAGGCATTGGTTACACTCTGACTTTCCCTCTTCCCCTTCATCATATCCCCTTTCTTATTTTCCTATTGATTAGTTCTTAGTGGCCCAAACTTCATGTTTGCAAGCCAAAGTATGGTTAAGTGTTGAGCTATGACCAATAACTTTGAAAGCTCATTGTTAGGAGGATTTGATTCTATCAATCCTCTAATGACTCTTCGTCAACTTTGACCTAGGCTCAAGGCTAAAACAATCATGAATCATATCTCTTGGAATTCTACCACTTCTTTCTTTTTATTTGAGTGCTTCTTAGTGGCTCAAACTTTATGTTTGTAAGCCCAATGATGATTAAATATTGAGCTATTGTATTTAACTTTGAAAGCTCATTGTTAGGAGGATTTGATTATATCAATCCTCTAGTGAGTCTTCATCAACTTTGACCTAGGCTCAATGTTCAAATCATTATGGATCACTCATCTAAGAAAAATGTCCCAACCATTAAGTATTAACTATTAATCCTAACTATTAACCATTGACAACTGACTTTACCTTATGTTTGTACTTTATGCATTTATTTTATGTCTTTACTTTATGTCATTTATTTTTAAGCATTTATATTTCATGCTATTTTCCTTTTACTCACTTGAGCATTTACTTTTGGTTATTTTATCTTTTTGCTCATTTGAGCATTTACTTTATGTCATTTTCTCTTTGCACACTTGAGCTTTCTTTTTATTTTTCAATACACTTAATAATCAATTTGAACAATAAAAGACTTAATTCTTTCCTGGACTATTTGGTTAATATCCTTAGCACTTTTGAGTTATGGATTCCCGAGACTCAGGATTAGAAACTTTGAGGCTTTGAAACTCTGTGATCTCTGTGATATTTTTGTGAAGTTATTCTGAAGTCCTTGGGGTTTAATCCAAAACATTGGCTTGAATTTTTTCTTTGTGCAGGTTATTTTATTTTCATGCTTTGTCTGTGATTGGGAATTCTTCGGTATACAATTATTACTCTGGCCAATTTTGTCAATGAAGACTTTGCTTGATTCTTAATTCATCTGAAGCTTGGTATTCATATGAGGATTACTATTATGCTTGCTTGGTTTTAATCCAAAGGATCGGAATTCTAAATTGATTTCTTTATGTCAAGTGTTGGCTTCTTCTTGGTTAGACATTTCCTTACCTTAACTTTTACTTTGTGTACACAAGATAGTCTCTTCATCTCCTCCCATCTTCTTTAATTTCAAAAACTTCTCCCTTTTTTTCAAAGGATTCTTTTTTCAAAATTGAATTGCTTTCATAATAAACTTGGACTTAGGTCCATGCATTTTTAAAAAGCTTTTTTAATCAAAACCCTTAATCAATTTAATCATGCTTTGACATCTTTTTCAAGACTAAAAGTCATTAACCTCATTCAAACCATTTTTCTACTTTGGATTTTTGTTTTAAAACTCTTTTCTCAAAAGATTATACTCTTGTTGATTCTTGTTGTGACGCAAGCTACTATACTTTTACAATATATAGTGAAGTGAGACATTTTCCACTTGAGTGTTAAGTGATACCTTATTTATTTTAAATCCAAGCTATATCCTCCACTTTGAGATGATTCAAATGCTCCTTTCTTATAATCATGGGTAGTAAGTATGTTTTCCACTCAGATATTACAATGACGTCTTCTCTTCTTTAAATTAACCACAACACAAACATTTCAAATTTTTTGAGATGGGCTACGAGTACCCTGATCTCCTTTTGCACAGAAGGTGGTAAGTAGACACTAAAGGTTCACAACTGCGGCGGGTGCAAAAATTTTAAAAAACACTTCGTTTCTCATCCCCACCATCTATTTTTTTGTTAACACCTTTTATAGCCAAAATACACAGATCTTCAAAGAGGTTCATGCGGAGTACCATATATATTTAGGGTTATAATTCCTTCTCTTTGCATAACAAACCCCCGTACCTAGACTCTCTCTTTCAGTTTATGTTTAATTCTCTCCTTTCCTAGTCCTTTGGATAAAATAAATTGCGGTGGCGACCTTATTGATTTTTGCGAGTTAAGTCAATCCAATGGGTTAGTCTCAACATTTATAATCTGTAATTTCGTTAAGTCTATATTTGTTTATCTGTATATGTGCTATTATTTGTTGTGTATATGCCTGTTTGTCTGAACTTTTCTAGTTTTCAGGTGCTTGGTTATCTCTTATAAGTCCTATACCCTGACATGGGAAAACTTAAGATAGGATGAGTGGTATAGTCATGTTAACTTTTATGGAGTAATCCTAAAAAAGGAGACATTAGATCCCTCACTCAGTGGAGGCCCCTTTGACTATAGTTTTTGTTTAGCGAGCGATCGGGAAGACATTGCTGCTTTCGACCCAGAAGCTAGAGAAGCTGAGAAGTCATATAACCCTTAAACCATATTGGCCTTTTAAGTTTAATGTGGAGACTATGACAGAGCAATCAAGAAGTAGTTGTCATGCGATTCTGCACTCAGAAGAGTTTCTCTTGAAAATATTGCAAATTACCGAGCTAATCGGGACATTGGTTATATCCGAAGGAGGAGTGTAGACTCTGGAATTTCCTTAGAACCTTGTTTTACAAGTTATAAACCATTAGTCCTTACCTTGTGGGTAGTACCTTTGACTTCATGCTCGTGATGTCGAACCTATGAACCCCCTAAGTTTCTGATCTTGTGTGTGATTGTTGCATTTTAATGCATTAATGCACCCGTGAACAATATTTTCAAGGAAATTAAGGTTGATATTTGAAAATATCTAAGGTACTCTTTTGACCATATATTTTGGAAGGAGAAAGGTTCGGAAGTACAATTTCAAGAATCCTAAGATAGAGGAACTGAGGAGTTCGATTTATGAGATTGAGAGTCCGGCAGATTTCTGGAAGAAGTATGGAGCCATCGTTCCTCTTATGACGCTCAATATGAAGGAGGGTATTCTTACTATGTTGGTCTAGTTCTATTATCTATTATACAAGTATTTCACCTTTCTTGATTATCAGTTGATGACCATATTGGAAAAGTATTCTTATTTACTTTGTCTACCTATTATTGATCATGTTCCTTTCACTGGTTTAAAAGGAGATCCTAAGTCTCATGAGATTGCAGCAGTTACTCAATTGAGCAAGTCTAAGATAGAGGATAACATGAATACCAAAGGAGGAATCAAAGGTTTACCTACTCAGTTTTTGTTGGAGAAAACTCGTTACTTTTCTAAGATGAAGAGTACAGCTTCCTTTGAGGCTCTCTTTGCTTTGCTTGCCTATGGGTGTTCTTGTTTCTTAAATTTGATAAATTTATGGATGTTAATGCTATTAGGATCTTTCTCATTTGGAATCTAGTCCCTACGCTTCTAGGAGATACTTCTTATTCCATCCATCTTCATAATTTCTACCAAGAAGGGATGATCATATGTTACACATTAGGGTTATAACAGTGGTTTATTTCTCACTTACCCCGGTCTACTGCTTTTTGGGATATCAAGAAGAAACTGAGTTGGGAACCAAAGATTATGGCTCTTACTCATTCTGACATCAATTAGTATCATTAAGCTTAGTATGATGTGAATATTATTGACAGTTGTGTGTAGCGGCCTAAGTGTTGAGACTAAGCCATTGAATTGACTTAACTTGCACAGATCAAATTAAAATCGCCACCATGATTTATTGTTTCCAAAGGAAATGGGAAAAGAGCGAAGAAACCAAAAAAGAGAGAGAGATAGAATCTAGGTACGATGGTAGGTTATGTAAATGGAAGGTATTAGCACCCTAAAAATCTACGGTACTCTGCAAGATCCTCTTTGAAAATCTGTTTATTGTGGCTATAAAATGTGTATACACAAATAGATGGTGAAGATGAGAAAAGAAGTATTTTTTTACAATCTTTTCACCCTTCGCGGTTGAAAACCTTTTGTGCCTACGTACCACCTTCCGTGCAATAGGGGATCATGGTACTCGTAGTTCACCTAAAAAATTTTAAATCACATGTGTATTGGTTAACTTTAAGAGAAGAGACATCTCAATCGTATTCGAGTGAAAAACATAGT
Source organism: Vicia faba (assembly GCA_948472305.1). Lineage (NCBI taxonomy): Eukaryota > Viridiplantae > Streptophyta > Magnoliopsida > Fabales > Fabaceae > Vicia > Vicia faba. Next base: position 466,898,689 of record OX451735.1, on the reverse strand, counting down.
TACTACCAACTATTGTGAGAAAGGATAATTTACATCATCTCAAAGTTGAGGACATAGCTTGGATTTAAAATCCACAAAACATCACTCAACACCAAAGTGGTAAATGGCTCACATTACTACATATTATAGAAGTATAGTAGCTTGCATCACTACAGGATCAACAAGAGTCTAATATTTGAGAAAATTTAAAATAAAAATCCAAAGTGGAAAAAATGGTTTAAGTGAGGTTAATGACTTTTAGTCTTTCAAAACTATGTCAAAGTATGGTTAAATTGGTTAAGGTTTTCTTAAGAAGAATGTTTTGAAAATGCATGGACCTAAGTCCAAGTTTACTATGAAAGTGGTTCATCTTTGAGATAACGGAAAGAGTTTTGAAAAGGAGGGAGAATATTTGAAAATTAAAGTAGATGGGAGGAGATGGAGAGACTATCCTATGTACATAAAGTAAAAGCTATGGAGAAGAACGGTCTAACCAATAAGATGCCAACACTTGACATAAAGAAGTCAATGTAGAATTCACATTCTTTGGATTAAAAACTAAACAAGCATAATACTAAACCTCAGATGAATATAAAGCTTTAGATGAATAAATAACCAAGGAAAGTCTTCAAAAAAATAGGCCAGAGTAACAGCTGTATACAGAGGAATTCTCTATCACAGACGAATCAAGGAAATAAAAAAAAACTTGTACACAAAAAATTCAAGTCAATGCCTTGGAGTAAGCACCAAGGACTTCTAAATATCTTCACAAAAATATCAACCAAACATCACAGAGTCCAAGGTCTCAGTACTTCTAATCCTAAGTCTCAAGAATCCACAACTCCCAAGTGTTAGGGATAGTAACCAAAAAGTCCAAGTAACCTCAACAATTTTTAATGTCGAAGTTGATTATTAAGTATATTTACAAATGAAATAAAGTTTTAGGGAGCAAAGATAAAAATGGCAGAAAGTAAATGCTCAACTAAGCAAATGGAAAATAGCATGAGGTGTAAATGCTGAAAGTAAATGACATACATTAAATACATAAAGATAAATGCATAACGTAAAAACAGAAGGTAAATTCAATGATTAATATCAATAGTTAGAAGTTAGTGTTTAATAGTTGAGGGTTGAATGACCTTTAGTAGAATGATCCATGATGATTTGAACATTGAGCCTAGATCAAAGTTGATGAAGACTCATTAGAGGATTGACATAACCAATGCCTCTTAACAATGAGCTTTCAAGGTTATGGGCCATAGCTCAATATTTAATCATCCTTGGGCTTACAAATACAAGGTTTGAACCACTAAGAATCAATAAAGTAAAAGATGGAAAATGGGAGGGTCCCAAATGATATTATCCATGATGGTTTGAGCCTTGAACATAGGTCAAAGTTAATGAAGACTCGTTAGAGGATTTATAGAATCTAAGCCTCTTAATAATGAGCCATCAAGGTTTTTGTCAATAGCTCAAAACTTAACCATACTTGGGCTTGCAAATATCAAGTTTAGGCCACTAAGAACTAATCAATAGGAAGGAAGAAAGGGGATGGGATGAAGGGGAAAAGGGAAATCAAAGTGTAACCAATGGCTCAGATGAAATTAGGGTTTCAAATATCATCAACGTCATTCATCCATTTTGGTGGATTTGATTTTTCAACCTATCAACACCCAAGATCCAATGAGGTTGAGGAACTTATCCCAAAGTGACACACAAGTGTCCCCTAATAAGAACCGATCACAAAAAATAAAAATATATATTTAATAAAAACAATATTTAAATCATTAACAAAAAATAAATAAATTGGTAAAATACACAAAGTGTATTAAAACACCAAATAAAAACCCCAAAAAATATCAGAGGTCAAACATGAGTCAACAAGTGTTGAAATTTTTTTTTTGAATTTTTTAAAGTTAGAGACTATTTTTTTTTTAAATTAGAGATAAAAATTGTACAAGGTCAAAAATATTTGTCAAAATATCATTGAATCCTTCCATAAAATATTTAGAATTTTAAAAGATCAAAAAGTATTTTTAAACAATTAAAAAAAGTCAATTGAAGGGAAAAATCATAGAAAATACCAAATCATACAATAAAATAATGAAAAATAAGAATCAGAAAGATAATAACCAAAACTATTTTTGTGAATTTTTTCATAATTTTCAAGTCAGAAATGAATTTTTTAAGAATTTTTGAAGTTGAAAACAATAAAATATAAAAAGCAGAAAATAAAAATAAAGCTAAAATAATGTAGACCAATGGATCATTGTCAAAACGTGTTAGAAAGCATATATCCAAGGGATCTGACACGCTATGCATGATATGGTCCTTTTTGAATTTCTCACTAGATCAGTGTCATAAAAATTAAAAACGAAAATAACGTACACCACTTGATCAAGTCATGAATACATAGTATCCGCATCTAACGATCTAGATCAAAGGCTCATGGTGTTATGGTGGAACCAAGCCACATAAAGCTCAAAATCAAGGGACCAATCAGAACATTTAATTTGTCACTCCAGCCACCGCGATCTTCCTCCGGTCATCCCTTCTGATGACCCTTCCCGGAGCAAACCAAAAATGGTTCCAAACGTTTACGAGACCGGTATCATTTGAAGCGTCTCGCTGAGAAGAACTTAACCATGGCATTGAGAAATATTTATTTAAACTGAGCATTATTTAATTTTCAAAAGAAACAAAAAATAGCGAGAACAAACTTCTGAGATTACATGATTAATTCTTAATGAAAATGATAATTAGAAGAAGTATAAGCTTCAAGGAGATGAGGAGAGTAGATTAGGAACTTGTTTGAAGCAAAATGAATGAGTAATCTACCTGAACGAAGTATGGAAAAATATTCCCTGACGGTGAAATTGGTCTGGACGAATAAAAGCACCTAAAGCTTCAGTAATGGACGTGTTAGCTTGAGGAGTATGATATAGCTAACCAAAACAAGAAAAAGGAATAAAAGAGCCTTTAGAGGAGAAAACAACTTCAAAACTTTTAGGTGTTTGGTGATTTTTGGGAAGAGCTTCTTTGGCTAACCAAGCTTCTCAAAATGAGTGGAATAGGGTCTATATTTATAGGAGAATCGAATGCCACCAAGATAAGGGGTGGATGGATCAATTTGAGTGTAAATCATGTGCACCCGTGGTCATGAGAAATGTATGATCTCATGGGCATTAAAAGTCATCCAAATGATGCGTTTTGATGCTCCAAAGGCTTTAGACATGTTTTCTAATCATGTTTAAGTGAAAATCTCGTGACAATTTGATGATTAATGATAATCTGAATCAAGCACATGCTTAATTAGGTCAAATTTGTTGAATCAACCTTGAATCTTTTGAACTTTCTTTGCAAAATATAGAATTATGGATGACAATAGACCTTGAAATGATGTTATCTTGAAGCACACTCAAAGGTGGAGCTTAAGTATCAATGAAAATTGTTGAAGAAGGCATGGAAATAAACACATGAACCTATTAATCTTTTTGATGAATGCCATTCTCTTTGTAGCAAGCTTAACATTAAATAAAATTGAGAGAGATCTTTAAACCAAAGAATTGTTATGTCATTAACATCTACTTGAAGCTCAAACTCTTGGAATTCATTGAACAACCATTTGACTGAGGACTATCCCTCAAAACCCTAGCTTAAATGGTGAGATTGGTGCAGTTGTGTTATCACATACAATATAAACATCCAAAGAAAACATATATACATATTTTGATATTATTTAAAGGTTAATCAACATAAGATACACATGTACAAGATACACAATTCAAGGTGCTTAATGATCCCTCAAGAGAAAACTTAAAGATAAGTGAAAGATAGAAGATAAAACCAACCCTAATGTGTGATATTGATGTATTAATGATATGAGATGATGAGAAGTCTTAGGGGAAAAATTGGGGTATAACAACTGCCCTTATTTAGGTGTCTTCTATTTGGAGACACAAATTTTATGAACTTCGTCTGGACGCGATTGAAGATACTTAAATACAAAAACCATATTTGTGTCCCTAAGATGCCATACAATGCTTATGATTATGAATGCAAATGACCAACTCCACAGGTGACTCAGAACACCACTAGGGAAGAAAAAATAATACAGACAATCTAAGGAAGAGAGTTCAACCAGGAAAATAAATCATTGGGGAAAAACACGACTTAAGGGATAACTATGAATGGACAAATCCAAAATCACAGTTAAAGGAACAAAATGCAAAGTATGATTCCAACGACAAAAATTCTTAACAATGCAAGTAACAAGCCATCAAGAAGGTAACCTTTAAGAAAGGGCTACCAACTCGACTATGGAAAGAAATTCGACTCCATTGGAGACAAAATCAACTCCGTTGGGAGAAAAGGACTCAACTCTACTATGGTAAGGCTCAAAGAGGAGATAAAGTATCATCAACTAAATAAATGAGGAAAAATAAAATGGATAACATAGACTGGTAGATAACTGCTAACGACCCACTCACAGAGGAGGTAGCAAAAGGGAGTAACGCCGACTTATAGGGGGTCATAAACTACCAACCCAAAGGATGAGGGTAGAAACGGTAAGATAATACCAACTCAAAGATGATAGTTAACATCAATATTGAGGCTGGTAACAAATGATTGACATAATTACTTATGTAAGGAAACAAATGGTTGACATAAACACTTATGATTGGGAACAAAAGGTTGACATCTGTACTTATGATTGAGAAAAAAATATTTACATTAGTACTTATGACTGGAAATAAATGATTGACATCAGTGCTTAAGAATGGGAACAAAGGGTTGACATAATTACTTATGATTTGGAAGAAAGGGTTGACGTCAATACTTATAACTGGAAACAAATGATTTACAACAATGCTTATGACTTGGAACAAATAATTGACATTTGTACTCATTATTGAAAACAAAGGGTTTACATCAATACTTATGACTGGAAACAAATGATTGACATCAACGCTTATGACTGGGAACAAAGGGTTCATATCTGTACTCACAACTGAGAACAAATGATTGACATTAGTACTCATGACTGGAAACAAATGATTGACAACAGTGCTTATGACTTGGAACAAATGATTGACATCAGTACTCATGACTGGAAAAAAATTATTTACATCAGTACTTATGACTGGGAACAAAGGGTTGACATCAGTACTTATGATTGGGAACAAATGGTTGACATTAGTACTCATGACTTAAAACAAATGAATGACATCAATACTTATGACTAGGAACAAAGGGTTGATATTAGTACTTATGACTGAAAACAACTCAACTCTATTGGGGTAAAGTCCAATGAGAAGAAGAAGGTAAATATTGACTAACAAATGATGATGAACTACTAACTCATGGATGAGGGTAAAAAACATAGAACAATAACAAGTTTCCCAAAATTCTAGCATTCCACCTAGAACGGGTCTCAACTTCTTTTTTAGCTGAGGCATTCCGTTTGAAAAAGGTAAATTTTTTTACCAACTTCTGGATTTCATCGAGAACGATAACAATTTATTCTTTTATGAAGACATCACTTGGAAAAGGTAATAACGGCTATAAAGATCTTTCAACAAAATATCTTTATAATATTGAAAATACTATCCATCCATTGGAGTTTACAAACAATCTTCTCTGGCACTAACAGACTTACTACGGGAGTACATATTGCTCAAATAAAGAGACCGCCACTTGTTGTCATGAATAGTATTGTAGTAACACTGTCGGGAAATGAATTTTAACTTCCTGGGAAATATAAACATATTCCTACCGAGGAGATAAAGCCTTCTCGTGCAAAATAAATGCACTCTCAATCTAGGTTTCACAGCCTAGAGAGATCAAAATAATATTGCTATCGGCGACCAAATTCAATCCAGGAATAAACCGAAATGAAACAATCAACCAAGACACCATTCGATGAAGAATAAAATCAAATGAGGATCAATTCCATCTAGGTAATGAGCTTTTAGGAAGTCTAAAGCAAAAATCACTCACGAGGGATAACTAGTGGGGAAATTGAAAGGATGTACACTTTCTACTTAAAGGTTGGAATTCTATTAGAGAGAGGGTAACACAACTTTGCAAAGAGGATAAAATATCAATAGAAACATCAAGAAATGCAAATGAGTGATGAACTTTTATTCATCTATGCATGCATGCATGCATGCATGTATGTATGCATGTATCTATGTATATATGCATGTATGTATGTGTGTATGTATGTATGTATGAATGTATGTATGTATGTATGTATGTATGTATGTATGTATGTATGTATGTATGTATGTATGTATGTATGTATGTATGTATGTGTGTATGTATGTATGTATGTATGTATGTATGTATGTATGTATGTATGTATGTATGTATGTATGTATGTATGTATGTATGTATTATGTGTATATGTATGTATGTATATATGTATGTATGTATGTATGTATATATGTATGTACGTATGTATGTATGTATTGTACCCCAAAATTTTCCCTCCCATTCTTAAGACAAAATGGTACATGATACCTCCTCATGCTCATGAAGGTCTCCTACACTCAAGACACATCAAGGATTGATCAAATGGACTCTCCTCCTAGGCAATTGACCTATAACTAGAGTTTTACTTTTCTCAAAGGAAATTGGAATTTTAATGCCTCAAATGGATTTCATGGTTTCTCATATGTATAAAGGTACCCTCATACGAAGTTTCAAGCCTTACAAGTTTGCTCATTCAATTGATCAGATGATTGAAAATCAATTGTATTGGGTAAAAAGTCAACTTTGATCAATCTACAGTCAAACATCAAGATTTTTAGTCAACATCAATATTTTGAAGTCACATTCATCATTTGATCAAGGGTTGATCATTATTCATCAAGAAAACTCAAGATTCATCAAAAGTCAAAGTTACTAAATTAGGGTTTTCTTAAGGAGAAGTCAACTGAACTTTGACCAAGCATAACTTTCACATAATTCATCATAAACTCCTCAACAAAAGCCTATCTTGAAGTAAATTAAATTCTCTACAACTTTGTCCCTCTGAGCTCAAGGCCAAAAAATCCAAGATTACATTCATATGACAAATTGAGAGAGTTATGAGTTGTGCAAGTTAAGAATTTTTATAGAAATGCATGAAGCCTAAATTGATCAATTTTAAACTTTTGAACTAATGGACCTAACTTTTGAGGTTGAAACATGTTTATAATATGTTAGGGGACCTCTAATTTCGATCATGCATAAATTTGTTGTTTATTTTATGTTATTTATTTTGACTTTTATTCAAATAAATTCAAAATAAATCAAATAAAATATGAAAGCATTGGACTTAGGCGTGTGGACTTTTGTTTTGGATCAAAATTGATACCCAATAAGCTTGTGACAACTAAGTAAAACCTTGTGGAGCATATTTTGACATAATCTTCTTAAAATAGAAGTTTCAAAGATGTTTTATTCTGGTTTGATATTACCATGATTGCACAAGATCCTTTCCATGTTTGTTAACTTAAATATTCTCCTATAAGTACCAACATATTCAGACCTCAAGAACACTGTAACACGATGAGAGAACTGACTTTTTTGGTGTTATCCAAATATGCAAATAACAAGAGTTACCACCGAATTTTCTATTATCCAATATTTAGGAAATGTGAAAAGAACATGAAAGACCTTTGATAGATTATGAGTTTGGGGGGTAGGTTATGAAAATGGAAGGTGTTAGCACCCTTTTCATCTGTAATTATCTACGGGCTCTTAATTTCTTAGCTCACTTTTGAAAACTTGCTTTGTGTGTGTGTGTGATTTGTTTGAAAATATTTTGAAATGCCAATATAAGGTTAACTTTTTAATGATTCTTGTATAAGTCCTCAAGAATGTATACAAACTATTTTTGAAAATATTTATTTGAAAATGATGTGTGAAAAATGTTCTGAAAAAGTTGTGAGCAAGAAATTAAGAGTTCTTACCCACTAAGTATGGTCTTTCTTAATCCTTTAGAGATAGTAATATGTATACCGTTAGTTGGTGGGTATCCCCATATATTGGATGTGAAGGGAAAGGCGTATGATCATCGCATGGTCATCGAAGGCAATATGTAAGGATACCTTAGCAATTGTATCGGAGGGACTATCATCATTTACTCGTAGGGACTAGATCATTTTGTAGGCAACTCGAAGTGTCATCGATGCATTATGATCTGTATTCGAAAAGGACTATAATGATTTAATCGAGGGTCTTTTGCTAAAGTATCCCAACTTTCGAGGGACATGACCAATATTTGTAAGGAAACAAGAGAGGTTACCCTAGAGGTGCAAGTGTGAAGACTGTGTTAATTAAGTTATTTTGATCTTGAATTAGGGTTTTCTATGCTCAATTGTGAGTGTTTCCATTCGAACCCTAGTTACTAACAGTTAAATATGTACAAAAAAATAAAGGGCAGAATGTAAAGACCTAAGCTCTTAGATGGCTTTGGGGCAGATACATAAGTATATAATTTTGTAGGAAAAGTAAATCTAAGCTATTACATCCTCAGAGCAAATATATAATTATAAAAAACGTGAGAAAAAAACTACGCTATTACATTGATAGTGAGACCTACAGAATTATTCTATGAAATTAAATAGCAGTAAGAAATAAAAGAATATTAGAAAAAAATGTTTAAAGACCTAAAGTTCTAAACATTAATGTTTTTTTAGTATTTTATATAAATTAATTTAATTGTTAGTAATTAATTAAAACCTTATTGTTTCTAATAAATTTTAATATTATGGAAAAAAGGTTAATTAATTAATTAATTAATTAGTAAATAAAAATATGTCGAGAATTTAATTATCAATTAAAAACTCTAATCCTGATTTGTTAGTATTAAGAAAAAATATTAGGTTAGTTGTTGATTAATTAAAAATTAATTAGGAAAAAGAAAGAAAATTAGGTTAGAAAAAATAGGGTAAAAAGAATTTGCATGGGGTGGGTGTTGAACCCACACCCTGGATCTCATAGGCGCACCCTCCTACCACTGGGCGAAGCTGTTCTTTGTGATATTAAAATAGGAATGAATCATCATGTAATAAACATGCGTGTTAGTTTTAAAAAATAACAAAAATAATTACAAGACGCATGGATCAAACCCACGCCCCTCATGTTATACGAACACATCATTCACCATCTGTTCCCCGTTGCCTTTATGTCTGTTGCACCCCAAAATTTGCCCTCTCATGTTTTCCAAAGTCTTCCCCCTGCCTGGTTGATCATAAACTCTTGCCTAAGGAAAAAGAAGATTTTTGAGTGGTACTTCAAAAACCTTTCGATTGGCATTCTGAAGGAGTATTTCGATTGGCATTATGGACAAGCATTCGATTGGAATTATGTCAAGGCAATTTCGACAGGCATGTCAACCATGTCCTTCGATTGGCATGAACAACACCTTTTGATTGGCCTGTTAACAGAGCATTTCGATTGGAATCCTTCGATTGATATTTGGGCCAGGCCCATTCGAAGGGTACACAGGGAGTCCATTCGAAAGAGGCAAATCAGGACTAATCGAAGAGCATGGCCTGAAAGCACTCGAAATCCAAGCGTCCAGGTTCATTCAAGGGACACGAATGTTTCAAAAAAGGAAAGGATTTAATGTGTTTGATTTTTGTCCAGAGCATTAAAGGCCTATTTTAATGGTTGTCCCTTGCCATTTTCGTGCACTCCCACACTCCTATAAATAGGAGGCCAATGACACATTACAACAGACAGAAAATTACACGAAAATCATAGAACGAAAATTTTACACACTTCTTCAAAAAATCTGCAGGAGAACAAAACATTGGAGAGACGCTGCCCAAAATTTTCCAAGCCAAAGCAGTCCCTCAGATCGAAGGTGCCTATGCCCAGAAGCCCTCAAATCAAAAGTGCCTACATCCAGGAAGTGCCCAGATCAGAAGTGCCTGCGCCCAGAAGTGCCTACTTGTTGTTACCTTTGACTTGCCATCTTAGACAGGATCGAAAGGGCTGGGTTTGGCACCCAGGTCACATTTTTCGTGTGCTAACATTTGCTGCAGATTTAGCCTGAAGAGACCCCAACAAGTGCAGGATCGAAGGGCCTGGGATTCAATACCCAGGCCCTGCATTTTTGTTTCGCTCACATACTTTTGCAGGTATAACATCCCAGATCGAAGGAGAGCCCTTCTCTGGATCGAACCCATTAGCGTGCTGGATCGAAAGAGGCATCTCATCCCTGGATCGAAAGCCATGACCTCCATAATCGAAGGGAAATCCTCTTCCCTGGATCGAAGGCTACTCACGCCTTACTGTCTGGCCCAATCGAAAGGACCAGGACCCTCTCTGGACCGAAGCAGTCCATTCCCTCCCTTGGTCGAAACTCCTTTTTTTCCCTGGATCGAAGGATCCCTCCTGCACTTTATTTTTTTTTTGTTTTTATTCTCATAGACTTCTTTTTATCTTTTAATTAACATTAAAATAAAAAAAAATCACAAAAAAACATTAGGTTAGTTTTTATTCAAATTAATTTTGTAAATAAATTAATTAATTATTTTAACTTTATTTTATCAATTTAAAATAAACTAGACTTAGGAGTATTTAATTCAAATATCTTCTTAATCAAAAACAACAAAAATATTTCTTATTCTTAGGATTTTTTTTTAGATTCACGCGCGTTTATTTTACTGGGATGTAATAGCTTAAACTAAGACCTTCTTTTACTTTACTGTTTTTATTTCCCCCAATATTTTTGGACATGTAAATAATCCCCCTCCCCGAAAGCCTTGTAATAGCGTAGGATTTACAATTCCCGCACTTTAAATTCCTGTACATATATTAACTGCTTAGATGTATGCTAACTAGGATTCTATGACAAGATTAAATCTTAACTTAAAATCAACAGTAGTCCACCATGACATGCAAGAATAATATAACTGAAAATTGACACACTTGCACACGCCACTCCTAGGGTATACCTCATTTGGTTGCCTCGAACGTGGTCATTAAGTATAGGATGTTTTAGAGGTCGTCCTTTGTCCCAAGATCATAAGTTGCCTCGAAATGGTCGCCTCGATAAAAATGATCTAAGACATTAGGATTACCACTAAAGCGTCCTAACGTTGCTTTAGTGACCACACGTCCCTAAAATCGAATTGACCTGAAAACACCAACGACGGTGCTACCTATTCCTCAATAGCAGGATAGTACTGTCTAAAGGACATTTGCACAATTAAATTCCCTTTTGAGTAGGTAGAGGTTTTTAAGTACTTGCTCTCTTTTTTCAAAAACAAAAAAAACTTTTCGCACCTACACTTTCAAAAAGTTTTCAAACAAACACTTGATACACTCTTGAGGACTGATACAAGAGTTACCTAGAAGTTTTTCAAACTAAACTTTTTTCAAAACCCACAAACACAAAAGAAAAGCAATCATTTTTGAAAACATAGTGAGCAAGTACCTAAGAGCCCGTGGATAACCACGGATAGAAAGGGTGCTAACACCTTCCCTTTCTATAAATCTACCTCCCGAACTGAGAAACATTCTCGAAAAGGAATTTTGCTGTGCTTTTGTCCTTTCCTTGTTGGAGAACATAAAAGACGGTGGCGACTCTTGCTTACCGTGACATTTCGCGAACCAGCACTAAAAAACAGTCAGTTCTATTTCCACCGATCCCAATGTCATAGAACATAAACAAATAAATATGTAATAAAATGTATATCAGAGAAGCACCGGAGCCCTAGCTCCGATCATCTTCTCCGATGATGCCAAATTCCATTATGCAAAATTAACATGAGTTAGATCATAAAAGGGATGTTATCCCTCTAATTTGACCCTTGTGAATCCAATGGATGCATTGGTTTGACGTAAAAGCACTTATATTGTGAGATTCGATGAAAAAGTTCCAAGTTTCCCTAACAATGGCATCTCACAATCCCTACGTTAAAGCTTGCCAATAACGGATCAAAATAGCCCTAAACATGGTCATGAACATGTATACATGCATCAAATTAATTAAAAGTGCATAAATTAAAAGTTTGAGATTCACGAAAACTACCCAATTTGGTGCAGGTAGTTGTGATGATCTGGAGTGCTTCAGGCTTCAAGCAAGGTTGGGATAGATTCTTGGGAACTTTACGAATTTGATGGAATGCTTGAAACAGATTAAGAGAGACTGGAGATAAGTGTTTCAAGTTGCCCAAGTTTTGAGAAAATTTGAGATTTTGAGAGTGTGTTCTTGAGGAAATTTTCGTGTTTTTGATGGTCTGAACTTTTTATGTATTTATAGGAGAGTGGTTTAGGTCAACAAATAAGAATCAAATCATTGTATTTCATAACCAAATATTTGATTGTAATTTTTCATGAAATCTTTCTTTTTTAGGCCAATCATTTACAAATCATCTCTACATGTTTTTTGCAAGTTGTCACCAGCTTTTTGGGTTTCTGATTTGATTCAAAAATAGATCCACATGCCTTATATCATTTATTTGGTATTTTATTTGATTTTTGTTGCTTTTAATTGAATAAAATAAAAATAAAAATAAATAAAAATCAAAAAAATAAATGAATGGATTCAGAGGTCTATTATGATACCAGGAACACGTTTGGACCTGAAAACATTGGCCCATTAGTCCAAAAATTCAAATTTTCTCAATTTGGACTTCATGCATTTTCTATAAATTGCCCAACTTGCACCAATCATAACTCACTAAATATTTGTCATATTAAAGTGATCTTTGACTTTTTGGAAAGCTTAAGATATTTCCTACAACTTTCATGTTGGTCATTTTTTTCATTTAGATTATTTAACTTGATGTAAATTGCTTTGACCAAGAATGTCTTTTTATTGACTTTTAAAATGACCTGTAATGGTTTTGGTCATATTTCTCAAATGAAGCATTTTTGGTCTTGTGCTTAGAGAGACAAAGTTGTAGAGAATTGAATTTACTTGAAGATAGGATTTGGTTGAGAAATTTATGATGAAGTATCTGAATGTTATGCTTGGTCAGAATTCAATTGACTTCTCCTTAAAAAACCATAATTTAGCAACTTTTGACTTTTGATGAATCTTGAGTTTTCTTGATGAATCATGATCAAACCTTGATCAAATGATGAATATGAGTTCAAAATATTGATGTTGACCAAAATATTTGAAGTTTGAGTGTAAATTGGTCAAAGTTGACTTTTTATCCAATAGAATTAATTTTCAATCATCTGGCTAATTGACTGAGCAAACTTGTGCTGCAAAACATGAAATTTGGCATGAGGATAATTTCAAACATTTGAAAAACAATAAAATCCACTTGGGGTACAACAGTTTCCCCTATCCAATCTACTTAAAATTGAAGAGTTAGATTGGCATAACTGCCATTCGGGATCTGAAGGTGGAAGAGGATTGAACACTTAAGTGCCCAAAAATTTGCACTCACATGTGCATTATTGGTTGATTAAATCAAGAATGGGCTTAAAGGTGCCATTTGGAAAAGATTACAGAATGTTGCCGGAGATGGACTTCTAGATGCCATCCGAAGTAACTGTTGGTAGGAGTATCTAAATGGGTCTACGTATGACTATATCTGAAAAAGCATACTAGAATGAGTCTGTGTCCGACTGTATCTAGCAGACATACTGGGGAGTGTCAGATTGAATCTTACATTTTGATTGTATCTGAATGGTGTTCTAGAATGAGTCTATGTCTTGAATATATCTATAAGAGGATCAAAATGAGTCTTCTCTCGACTGTATCTAAATAATGTACTAGAATGAGTCTACGCTTGACTATATCCAAAAATAGATCAAAATGAATCTTCTCCCGATTGTATTTGAATGATGTACTGGAATGAGTCTATTTCTGACTATATCTAAAAAGAGTATCAGAATGATTCTACGCATGATTGTATCAGAAAAAGTATTGGAATGGGTATACGTCTGACTGTATCCAGAAGCGGATCAGAATAAGTCTTTGTTCGAATGTATCTAGAAAATGTACTAGAATGAGTCTATGTCCAACTATAACTAGAAGATATACTGGAATGAGTCCACGCTCGACTATATCCAAAAGAGTGTCAGAATTAACTTGTACCTGGTTGTATCTGACTGATGCTTTTCAGAATGAATCTATCTGATTTTATCTGAGGGAAATGCTTTTCAGAATGAATCTGTGAAGGAAATGCTCGTCAGAATTAGTCTTTGAGGGAAATGATTTTCAGAATGAATCTCTAAAGGAAATTCTCGCCATGTAAATAGTCACTCCATCGTGGTTCAAGAGTTAATCTCCAACCCGTTTATAAATCGCTGATAATATTCGTCTGTTTGTGAACTTAACCTGAAAAGACATTATTAGTTTTATGCAATTTCATGATGCATGTAATGCTTTATGTAATGATGATCTCAAAATAAATGAGAATATTATATGTGTTTCGTATGCATATGTTATGATATTTTGTAAATGATGTATAGACGCAATATGTCATTGGAGCATATCGGTAGCTTCTTGTAACAACTCTGGTTGGGAAAATAAATCTCTGACTGTTGTTGGGGATGAAGAAAATAATTCTTCAATTTTTGCTGAGAATGACCTTACCGAGTATTCCCACTTTCTGTTTGAGGACACTACGCTGGGGATGTTCGACTTCTGATTAGGGAATTAGATTATGTAGATTGTGTTGAGGAAATAATCTCTGATGGGGATTGGATTTGCATAGGCTGCGCTGAGGAAGTTTCCACTTTATGTTGGGGAAATGATCAAACTTCCTTATCTTCTAGGGACCTATTGGGGAAGATGATCATGTCAAGCTGTTCATCAGGGATATGGAGGAGAACTGCTGGAAGATGCCCCAATTTTTGTCTGAGGGCATATTAGATTTTTCGGGGAATATATCTCTGTTGGTGATGAGCTTGTGAAGATAACTCTATAGAGATAGTTCCATGAAGATTTCTCTGTAGGATTTGTGGATAACTTGAACATTATTTCAACTCCTAGAGTCTTTAGTAAATGCTAATCCTATTTTTATGCATACATTTTGTAAATAATAATCATATCCAAATGCATACGTTCATTCAACATAAACATTGGACGTTTTTGCAAACAAAACAGAGAAATTAAAAAATAATTTTGAATTTTGAAATATATTTGCACTGATTCTGAAAGTTTTATACAAGGAGACAAAAATCCTAGTAAGAGGAAATCGTCATAAAAATTGAAAAAAAGGGTACAAAGTGATAAACAAAGAAAAATAGCTATGTGGAATTGATCCCATCGAATTTCAACTCTGCTATTTCCCCTATGTCTTCAAGTATCTAATCACTTGCTATTGGAAGAAGATGATTGGATTGATTTGTACCGTTTGAACTTGCCGCTAGTAATAAGGTTGGCTGTAAGTAGATTGGTGATCTAATGGGACATAGTCGTACGCTTTAATCCCTAACTTTTTCCTGGACCTCCCTCTCGGGTTTTCAGTCCACCGGGATATCATTTTTTGCCCAAGCGCCTTTTTAGGTTTTCAACTTGCTGGATGTATAATTTATATATATATATATATATATATATATATATATATATATATATATATATATATATATATATATATATATATATATATATATATATATATATATATATATATATATATATATATATATATATATATATATATATATATATATATATATATATCCCTAATTTTTGCTTGAACCCTTTTAGTTCGTCGGGATGCCCTTATTTTTTCCTAGGCCTGTCAACCTATAGGGTCTCTTTTTTTCGTAGTATTTTTTTACTATGCCCGTGTTCACAGGGTGCAACAAATCTTCACCGTCCATGGTTGTAAGTATCATAACACCTCCATAAAATATATTTTTGATCACAAATGGCCCTACGTATGTGGGAGTCCATTTTCCCCTAGGATCAGCTTGTGGTAGGATGATGCGCTTTATTACCAAATCACCAGCCTGGTACACCTGATATTTGACTTTCTTATTAAAAGCCTTGGTCATTCATTTTGATATATATGACAATGACAAACAACCGCAAGCCTTTTTTTATCAATCAAATTTATATGGTCAAGTCGAGTCTGAATCCATTCATCTTTATCTAAACCTGCGTCTTTCATAATCCTTAGGGAAGGAATTTGGACTTCAATAGGTAAGACAACCTTCATACCGTAGACTAGAGAGAACAGGGTTGCCCTAGTTGATGAACATATTGAAGTGCGATAATAATGACGAGCAAATGGTAGCATCAAATGCTAATATTTTTATGTCACTATCATCATCTGCAAGATCTTCTTGATTTTCTTGTTGGTGACTTCCACTGTGCTATTCATCTTTGACCGGTACCGAGAAGAATTATGAAGCTTATTCTTGAACTGCGTGCAGAGCTCCGTGATCATAATATTGTTAAGATTTGTATCATTGACCATGATGATCCTTTCAGGGATGCCATACTAATAGATAAGGTTATGCTTAATGAACCGAGTCACAACATTCTTGGTAACATAAGCAATTGAGGTTGCCTCTACCCACTTTGTGAAGTAATTAATAGCGACAAGGATGAAGCATTCCCATTGAAAGAAATAGGATTAATCTCTCCAATCATATCAATGCCCCACATTGAAAACGGCCAAAGAGAAGTCCAAACATTCAAAGGAACTGGAGGCACATGTACTTTGTCAGCATAAATCTGGCATTTGTGGAAAGTTCTGGAATGATGATGGAAATCAGGTTCCATGGTAGACCAATAATAACTTTCTCTGAGAGTCTTCTTAGCCATTGTATATCCCTTGGTGTAAATATCAAAGACGCCATCGTGCATATCTTCCATAATTTTCTCAGCTTCATTCTTGTGTACATAACGAAGCAAAGTCGGATCATGGTTGCGCTTGTATAAGATTCTATTACTCAGAAAGAACTTGGCAGAGAAAATCCTTAGAAATTTCTTATAATTGATTGATGCTCCTTTAGGGTATTCTGAGTTTCGAGGTATCTTTTTACTCTGTGGTACCAAGGATTTTCCTCTACTCCATCAGTATCATCTTTGTAGCAATGTGTCGGTTCGTCTAGTCTCTCAATAGTAATTCGGGGAGCTTCATTATCCCATTTGACTTTGAACATAGATGACATGGTAGCTAGTGCGTCTGACAATTGATTCTCTTCTCGTGGAATATGCTCAAAAGTGATTTCTTCGAAGTACGTGATTAATGTCAACACATGCTTTTGATAATGAATGAGATTTTGATGATTCATATCCCATTCTCCACTAATTTGACTGATTACTAGGGCTGAGTCCCCATATACACTCAATAATTTAATCCCCATATTGATGACAACTTTGATACCCATGATGCATGCTTCATACTCAACCATATTATTGGTACAGTCAAAACACAGACTGGCGGTGAAGAGCGTATGGAAACCCTTGGGAGAGACAACCACAACACCAATTTCATTACCAAATGCATTGGAAGTTCCATCAAAAACTATAGTCCATCGTGATCCCGTTTCAAGTCCTTCATATGGTCTAGGTTCTTCATAATTAGTAGCTAGCATGATGTTCTCATTTGGGAACTCAAAATTCATAGATTGAGAGTCATCTACAGCTTGATGAGCCAACTAATCTTCCAATACATCTTCTTTTTTTGCCTTTTGAGTAGTGTATTTGATGTCATATTCTGTCAAGAACATTTGCTATCTTGGTATTCTTCCGGAGACAACGGGCTTCTCAAATATGTATTTTATTGGATCCATCTTAGAGATCAACAAAGTAGTATGAGTTAACATATACTATCTTAGTCGAAGAGCAGTCCATGCCAAATAGCAACAAGTTTTCTCGAGCTATGAGTATCTTGTTTCACAGTCGGTAAACTTTTTGCTAAGGTAGTATATGGCATGCTCTTTTCGACCATACTCATCATGTTTCCCCAATACACACCCCATTGAGTTCTCTAATATTGTCAAGTACATGATCAGAGGTCTTCCTTCAACCGTGGGCTTCAGAATTGGAGGTTCTTGGAGGTACTCCATGATTTTGTCAAAGGCTATATGATAATCGTTGATTTTCTTCAGTAACTTGAAGATTGGCTCACAAGTAGCGGTCAAATGGGAAATAAATCTGGCAATGTAGTTTAATTGTCCCAAGAAACCTCTGACTTCCTTCTCAGTAAAGAGAGTTGGAATTTCTTGAATGGCTTTAACCTTGGCAAGATCAACTTCAATACCATTGCTGCTGACGATGAAACCTAAGAGTTTACCGGATCGTACCCCAAAGGTGCACTTGTTTGGATTCAACCTCAACTTGTACTTCTTCAACCTCTCAAATAGCTTGTGTAGGTGGTCGAGATTTTCTTCTTCAATCTAAGACCTGGATATCATGTCATCAATGTAAACCTCTATCTCATGATGGATGATATCATGGAACAAAGCTACCATAGCATGATGATATATTGCACATCTTTCTTGAAACCAATAACTTTATAACAAAAAGTTCTCCACTATTTGACAAAAGTAGTCTTTTCCATGTCTTCAGGTGCCATCTTGATTTGATTATAACTAGAGAAACCATCCATGAAGAAAAATAATTTGTGCTGAGCGGTATTGTCAACCAGAATATCAATATGTGGAAGCATAAAGTCAACTTTGGGGCTTACCCTATTCAAATCCCTGTAATCTATACACATACGCACTTTATCGTCCTTCTTAGGTACCAGTACCACATTTGCATTGAACCTAACAACTAATAAACCTGCATTGAAATGCTTCATGATCTCAACTTTGTTCTTTTCAGACATCTCGGGATGCATACGATGAACCTTCTGCTTTATAACAGGGCAACTTTACTTCATCGGTAGACGGTGAAGCACAATGCCAGTATCAAGCCCTGGCATGACTTTATAATACCAAGAAAAGATCTCAACATAGTCACGTAACATCTAGATTAACCTCTTATTGACACTGTCTTCTAGGTTGGAACATATCCTAAATTATTTCTTGTCTTCTTCAGTACCCAAGTTCACAATCTCGACTGGATTTTCATACGGTTGTATGGCTCTTTCTTCCTGCTCTAACACTCTAGCAAGCTCTCCAGGTACTTCACAATCTTCCTCACCTTCATCCTCCACTTGGTAGAACAAATTTTCGAAGTCATAATTGGCAATAGAAAATTATTATCAATGGGACCCAAAGTGGATGTGGATCTGTAATTTGTTATGTGGGTGTGTGTAAGAATACATAACTATTTTGAAAGTAATAAAGTAAAATAAAGACAAAGAGCGTAAAATTTGATTGCAAACTCCCAATGATTTATTGAATGAAAATATGTGGATGAAAAATTACAACGCTAACAAATGGACCATTGTGCCCTGGGTAAGGGACAAGGCTTAAAGTTATTGTTTAAATTACAAAACCAAAAGAAGGAAAACATAAAATAGCATTTACTCCTAACTAAAGGAGATTGTTATAAAGTCTTCAACCTTCCAATTGTTGAGCCCACTGTTGGTATTAGGGAAGATCCAACGGTGTATGTCACAATCACTATCAGCGTCTTCCACAACATTGACCTGATTTACATCATCAATAACATTAACGCCCATGTCATGATTAGGCATAGGTGCATTAATCACATTAGGAGTTCCAGGAGGATCAAATTTAATCTCTTTATATTGAATTTTATTTTTCAACACCCAACAACTATTAGTGTCATGTCCAGGACTATTGGAGTGGTATGCAAACCTTGCATTGGGATTGTAATGAGGAGAGGAAGTATTGGGGTTCTGACGAGGATCCTTTAGTGTAATCATCTCTGCCTTCAACATGTGTTACAATTCTTGAGACAACAACATGTTTATTCTTGTGAACTGTCTCATTGGTGCATCCTGTTTATGCTGATTATTCTGTTGTTGTTGCATTAGTGCAAGATTAGAGATCAGAACTGCCTCCACAGATTGGTTCCAGTCACCCTTATTACGAACCTTCCGGTTGTACACAAGATTGGATTCTTTCTTACCATTGTATGAATTCTTCTCATTATTCGAAGATGTAGCCACCTGAATTTTACCACTTCTGATTCCACTCTCAACATGTTTCCCTGTTAATATTAGTTCAGTGAAACACGCTGAAGAACTTCCAAGAAGGTGATTATAGAAATGAATTGTTAGCATACTCATGAACATGTAAACCAATTACATATCAGCTAAAGGAGGTTGAACTCTACCTGCCAGAGCTCTCTATTTCTATGCATACTCTTTAAAGCCTTCCTCAGAACCAATGGACCCTTTGTAGTTGCATGCGGGTTAATGCCAAATCAGAATTATACTGATACTGTTTATAGAAAGTTGCAGCCAAATCTTCCTAGGTATGGATATTGGTACCTTATAGTTGATAATACCATTCCAATCATGTTCTAGATAGACTCTCTTGAAAGAAATGTAACCATAATTTCTTGTCAGTAGTGTGTGGTTGAATTTTCTGAACATATGATCTCAATAGAAGCTTCAGGAAAGAAACGACATCATACTTATAAAAGGTAGGAGTTTTTAAATTAGGATGAATGACGACTCTTGATACTAAACACAAATTTTCAAATTTCAAGCCAGGCACCTTCTGGATCTCCATACCTTTCAGACACTCTTCTAACAGCTTATACTTCTCTTCAGCAGGGGGATATTGTTCATCCAAATAATTTTCTTTCTCTTCAACAAAATATTTATTAGAATCATGATTGCTTTTTTTAGTTTTCATGATCTTACCCTCTTCATCTCGTTCATCATCTTCGTCCAATGGAATATCAAGATCTTGAGTTCACTTGACTGGACCTTTGAACCTTCTCCCCATGTTAAGGATGCTGATTGGTTTCTTTGTCTACTTATTTTTCCTGTTGGCGATGAGCGCCTTCATTTCTTCATGCCCCTTCTCTAAGTTTAGGAACATCTCTTGGAATTGAGCATTCTGAGCCTGTAGTTCTTTGATTGTCTGCTCGAGGGAAATTTCTGCTGAAATAAATAGAGAGAAAATGAGAAGCCTATCTTGAAAACCTATTATGCAATGATATGTGTGGCATGTAGATGCACATGCAATGTTTTCAAGCACATTATGGGATTTAAATTTGTTAATTAGAAGGGAACAAAAACAAAAATTCTTATTTGTAAGTTCAGATTATAACAAAAATGGTTACAATGAAACAAATTATGACTCAAGTCTCCCTTGGGCGCTTCCACTTTGTGTTAACATATGCGTTAAGGCTCTTCTCTTCGTGAAATCATTTTGTCAGCTCCAATACTTTCTTCTCACTATCATAGAACTGAGTCTCAAAGGTGTCCCTTTCTTCTTTTAGTTGAATCCAGGACTTCTGTAGCTCTTCAAGGTCAGTAGGCATATCTAGATGAAGAATGGTATGAGGAGTATGTTAGAACAATGTTTGAATCTAGTACCCTATATTTAAGTTTTGATGATAACAAAGTGAAAAGATATAGTAGTTAAATATTTCATGATTGAATTATATGCTGCCTAAAATTACTATGCTCTGATTTGCAGATATGCTGATTAAAATAAGCAAGATCACGTTCTCAGCATCAGAATATGTTTTCATACACCAGCATCAGAAGTTGCTGAATCAGAACGTCAAGATCAGATGATCAACGCTTGCACATGCTGAAGCTTGATGAACAGAACTGCGCGTAAAACACTCTGATACAGAATCAAATAGTTCATCAGCAGCGAAGCAGAATCAGAATGAGCCAAGCCAGATCGTGCATTGAAGAAGCAACGGTACTGTGCATTGAACGCTAATCAATTCCAACGGCCTCATTCCAGACAAGATCTGCTCAAAAAGGAAAGCTTGTTAATAGCATTGAATCAAGAATATTTGCATCAACGTTCATCTTCTCAAGTGCTATATAAACCAAGCTTCGAAGATTATCATGGCTAATGCTTCCAAACTCTCTACACGCAAAAAGCTGAACATAATCTTCATCTACCAGTTTGCTAAACCAACAAACTCTGATACTCCATTAGCGTTTAGCATTCTAAGTTTCTAAGCTTCATTTGTGTAAACATCACAGTTGTGATATAGTTTTTTTAGAAAACATTCACACACATTTGCTTATACCTTTGTAAGAAAGTGTTGCCTTGACAAACCGGATTGTGGTTTGAATCAAGAAGGTTTTAGCAGTTGCTAAAGCAGATTTGTATTCAGTTGAATATAGTGAATTAAGACCTCGTTGGAGAGAGGCAAAATCACCTTGACGGGTGGACTGGAGTAGTTTGAGATCAAACGAACCAGGATAAAAATACCTTGTCATTTGCTTTAAGATTCCAGTTTTACAATTCAACCCCCCCTTCTTGTGTTTTTCACCCCTTCAATTGGTATCAGAGCGCCTGGTTCTGAGCTAAAACACTTAACCGTGTCAGTACAAGATCCAGCGTCAGAAAAACACAATGGCAGGAAACAACTCTCATTTCAGCAATGACAACAATGAGGATAGAGACAGATTCAGCGGCAAACCTCCAGTCTTTGATGGAGAAAACTTTGACTACTGGAAAGACAGAATTGAAAGCTTCTTTCTAGCACATGATGCTGATCTGTGGGATATGGTGACAGATGGATACACGCACCCTGTGAATGCAACTGGTCAGAAGATTGAAAGAAAATCAATGACTGATCAACAAAAGCGTGATTTCAAGAATCACCATAAGGCCAGAACCATCCTCCTCAGTGCCATCTCATATACTGAGTATGAGAAGATCTCCAACAGAGACACAGCTAAGAACATCTTTGATTCTCTCAGAATGACGCATGAGGGCAACGTTCAAGTCAAAGAAACAAAAGCTCTGGCGCTCATTCAGAAGTATGAGGCGTTTAAAATGGAAGAATCTGAATCCATTGAAACTATGTTCTCTAGATTCCAGATTCTGGTAGCTGGTCTCAAAGTTCTGGATAAGGGATACTCTACTGCTGACCATGTCAAGAAGATAATCAGAAGTTTACCCAAGCAGTGGAGGCCTATGGTTATTGCTCTGAAGCTGGCGAAAGATCTCAACAAAATCACTCTGGAGGAACTTATAAGCTCCCTCAGAAGTCATGAGATAGAGCTAGAAGCTGATGAGCCTCAGAAGCAAGGTAAGCCTATAGCTTTAAAATCTAACAGAAAATCTGAATCTAAAGTTTTGCAGGCAGTTGAAGAAACATCTGATGGATCCTCATCAGAAGAAGACGAGCTTTCCCTTCTCTCCAGAAGAGTAAATCAACTGTGGAAGCAAAGACAAAGGAAGTTCAGGAATCCCAGAAGATCTGATCAGAACGAGTCTTCTTCAAGATACAGAAGGACAGATTCTTCCTCTGGATACAGAAGATCTGAAGGTTCCTCTGGTAGCAAGAAGCCAAATACAAAAGACATCATCTGCTACGAGTGCAATGAGCAAGGACACTACAAGAGTGACTGTCCAAAGCTTCAGAGGGAAAAGCCCAAAAAGAAGTTTGGAAGAGAGAAGAAGAAAAGTCTCATGGCCATATGGGATGACTCTGACTCGTCTGAAGCTGACTCAGAATCAGATGATGAAAGGGCGAACATAGCGCTCATAGCTAGCATTCCAGATGACAGTGAAGCTTCTGACTGTGACTCAGAATCAGACACAGAAGAGGTATTTCCTAACTTCGCTGTTAATTTTACAAAGGCTGAACTTGCTGAAAGCCTCAATGAAATTCTGGAACGTTATCAGCAGATTAGAGCTAAATTCAGAGACCTGAAAAGGACTCTTGAATCTGACTCTAATAAGTCTGAGAGTCTCAAATTGGAAAACTCTGAGCTGAGAGATAAAATTTTAAAATTAGAAAACTCTTTACAAAACTCTCAGAAGGTACCAATTTCTGAAACTCCCAGCAACGCTGATGAGATCATCAAGGAGTATGATCATAGCTTCCAGAAGTTCCTTGCTAAAAGCATAGATAGAAGCAGAATGGCTTCAATGATCTATGGAGTTAGCAGAAACGGCAGGAAAGGAATAGGATACCAAGGTAAGGTTCCTACACCTAAGAATGTCATGGATTTAGTTATTAAACACACTCCTCTAAATTCACACTTTGTGTATGGTCACACACATGACATCAAATATACTAGTAGTAATCACTTTGTGAAACCAAAATTCAACCAGAGTTTTGGTAAAACTAACAAATCAGGACCCAAGAAGATCTGGGTACCTAAGGATAAAATAATACATGTTGCAGATATCTTTAGCAGCAAGTCAGAAACACCAGTCATGGTACCTGGACTCTGGCTGCTCACGACACATGACGGGAAGAAGGCATATGTTCCAAAGCCTGGAACTTAAGCCTGGAGGCCACGTTGGCTTTGGAGGCAATCAGAGGGGAAAGATTATTGGCTCTGGAACTGTAGGTAACGGAAATCTTCCCTCTATTAATAATGTTCTGCTTGTAGATGGATTGATGCATAACCTGTTATCCATAAGTCAATTAAGTGATAACGGTTATGATATAATCTTTAATCAAAAATCATGTAAAGCTGTTAGTCAGAAAGATGGGACTATCCTATTTAATGGTAAGAGGAAAAACAACATTTACAAAATCAAACTTTCTGAACTAAAGAGTCAGAACGTAAAATGTCTTCTGTCTGTTAACAACGAGCAGTGGATCTGGCACAGAAGATTGGGGCATGTTAGTATGAGAAGAATATCTCAGATTAACAAACTCAATCTGGTCAGAGGACTTCCAAATTTGAAGTTCAATTCAGATGCTCTGTGTGAAGCATGTCAGAAAGGCAAATTTGCAAAACCTTCTTTTAAATCCAAAAATGTTGTTTCTACCTCTAAGCCATTAGAACTTCTGCACATTGACTTATTTGGACCAGTTAAGACTGCTTCTGTCAGTGGCAAGAAGTATGGGTTAGTAATCGTAGATGACTATAGCAGATGGACATGGGTAAAGTTCTTAAGACACAAGGACGAGTCACACTCTGTGTTTGTTACCTTCTGTAACCAAGTTCAGAATGAAAAGGATCTTAGAATCGTTAAAGTCAGAAGTGATCATGGTGGAGAATTTGAAAATAAAGATTTTGAGTCATTCTTTAATGACAAAGGCATTCTGCATGATTTCTCTTGTCCTAGAACTCCCCAACAAAATGGAGTTGTAGAACGAAAGAACAGAACATTGCAAGAAATGGCCAGAACCATGATCAACGAGACAAACGTTGCTAAGACTTTCTGGGCAGAGGCAATAAACACAGCGTGCTACATTCAGAATAGAATCTCAATAAGACCTATTCTGGAAAAGACTCCATATGAATTGTGGAAGAACAGAAAGCCCAACATTTCGTATTTTCATCCATTTGGATGTACTTGCTATATGTTAAACACTAAGAATTATTTGAACAAGTTTGATTCTAAGGCACAGAAGTGTATTATGTTAGGATACTCTGAACGCTCAAGAGGGTACAGAGTATACAATACAGAAACACAGATTGTGGAAGAATCAATCAGTGTTCGTTTTGATGACAAGCTTGACTCTGAAAAGTCAAAGCAGAATGAAAATCTTGCAGGTATAGAAATTGAATTTGCAGGTTCTGAAGACAAGTCATCAGAAGCTCTCAACACAGACATTCCTTCAACGTCTGAAAGAAGCAATGCTAGAAATCATTCATCTGCTGCTGATCAACCTCAGAAGAGAGTACCCAGAAGCAGTTTGGATCACCCAGAAGAGACTATTCTAGGAAGAAAGGAAGATCCAATCAGAACAAGAGCAAGCTTCAGAAACTCTGAAGAAACCCTTATGGGACTTGTGTCTCTGATTGAACCTTCTTCTATTGATGAAGCACTTCTGGACAATGACTGGATTCTGGCAATGCAAGAAGAGCTGAATCAATTCACCAGAAACGACGTATGGGATCTCGTTCCAAGACCAAAAGGATTCAACGTCATTGGAACAAGATGGGTGTTCAGAAACAAGCTCAATGAACAAGGTGAAGTCGTCAGAAACAAGGCACGACTGGTTGCACAAGGTTATAGTTAGCAAGAGGGGATAGACTATACAGAAACCTTTGCCCCAATCGCCAGGTTAGAATCTATCAGACTCTTAATCTCATTTGCTGTTAATAGAGGCATCACTCTGTATCAGATGGATGTCAAAAGTGCATTCTTAAATGGTTATATAGAAGAAGAAGTTTATGTTCACCAACCCCCAGGTTTTGAAAATACAAAACATCCAGAACATGTTTTCAAACTGAAAAAGTCACTGTATGGTCTGAAACAAGCTCCCAGAGCTTGGTATGAAAGGCTAAGTAACTTTCTGCTTGAAAATGAATTCACCAGAGGGAAAGTGGACACTACTCTATTCTGTAAAACAGTTAAGAGTGACATTTTAGTCTGTCAAATTTATGTTGATGATATAATCTTTGGTTCCACTAATCCTTCTCTTGGAAGAAAATTTGCTAAGTGTATGCAGGCAGAATTTGAGATGAGCCTCATGGGGGAACTGAAATTCTTTCTAGGAATTCAGATTAATCAAACTCCAGAGGGAACTTACATTCATCAGAGCAAATACATCAGAGATCTTCTGAAGAAATTTGACCTCTCAGAATGTAAGCCATCAAAGATTCCAATGCATCCCACGTGCATTCTGGAAAGAGAAGAGGTAAGCAAAAGCGTAGAACAGAAAGTCTACAGAGGTATGATTGGTTCTCTCCTTTATCTGACTGCTTCAAGACCTGATATTTTATTCAGTGTATGTATTTGTGCTAGATTCCAATCAGATCCTAGAGAATCTCACTTAACAGCTGTTAAGCGAATTTTCAAGTATCTGAAAGGTACTACTAATCTGGGTTTGTTTTATAGAAAATCTAGTGATTACAACTTAGTAGGCTACTGTGATGCTGATTTTGCTGGAGACAGAGTGGAACGCAAAAGTACTTCTGGAAGCTGCCAGTTTCTGGGAGAAAATCTGATCTCGTGGTCCAGCAAAAGGCAATCAACTATTGCTCTGTCAACAGCAGAAGCTGAGTACATAGCAGCAGCTGGATGCAGCACACAGATGCTCTGGATGAAAAGTCAGCTTGAAGACTTCCAGATTTTTGAGAGTAACATTCCTATTCTTTGTGATAATACTTCTGCTATTTGCTTAAGTAAGAATCCTATTTTACATTCTAGAGCTAAGCATATAGAAATAAAACATCATTTCATTAGGGACTATATTCAGAAAGGAATTTTAAACTTGAAATTTATAGATACAGACCATCAATGGGCTGATATCTTTACTAAACCCCTTTCAGAAGATAGGTTTAATTTCATTCTGAAACATCTCAGCATGAAAGTATGCCCAGAATGAAAATGTTTTAATTCCATATTTTTATCTTTCAGAATGTATTTATATTACTGTGAACTTCTGATCAATCTTCTTTCATAAAGTTAGAACATGCAGATTGTATCAGAGGCAAGTATAAAGATCTGAGAGTCTAATCTCAAAGACAGACGTGCTGATCACTACATCAAACAAGTGTCATCCAATCATCAGCAAATCCCTGAAGCAGAACGCGTGCACGCTTCTGAGAAAGGAAAGCGCTGATTGGGTGCATTGAGACACATGTCTGGTAACCGTTTTTAAGTATCTTTCTCAAATCCCCCAAAATCAGCAAGCATTAAATGCAAAAGTAATCACGCTTGTTAATGGCAATCATTATTTTTTTTCTCTCTCTTAAAAACGTTTTATTTTTCAAAATAATTTTTGAAAATTCTATTTAAGCAGAATGAAACTTCTGAAAAGATTCAAGCAATGCTGGAAAGCCTGTTCTCACGCATGCCCCCACAACCTTGAAATTTTTCTCATGCATGACATTCTCTATATTTTCTTCATTTTCTGATGTACTTTTGACTATGTTTTGACTATGTGTGTGTAATGTTCTTTTGCTCTGAACTATTTTAATATAACTTGTTTTTCTGATCTAAATTGTTTTAGCACATCACTAACACTTTTTGATTGCTGACAAAAAGGGGGAGAACAAGAATGATATTTAAAATCAATAACGGCTAACTAGACAGAAACTCTCAAACATTCTAACTCTATTACTTGAAATGTTTTTCTGTTTTGTTGTTAAGTCTACAGGCACAAGGAAGCTCCGAACACTATGAAGACTAAGAACTAGAAGCTCATGTTGCTCTGATCAAATATGAAGTTCTGATATATGAAGCTCTGATTGTCCTAACACTCTGATCCTAAGCAAAGCTCTGACAGGAAAAGCTCTGAAGCTCTGCTTTCTGATAAGTCAAAGACCTATAATCTGATGCTCAAAGATAGAAAAAGATCTGACTCTTAAACTCTGAATTCTCCGCACTTCTTATTCTGATACATAGCTCTGATAACTTTTCACGTTATTTTTCATTTAAAATATCCAGTTTTTGTCATCATCAAAAAGGGGGAGATTGTTAGAACAATGTTTGAATCTAGTACCCTATATTTAAGTTTTGATGATAACAAAGTGAAAAGATATAGTAGTTAAATATTTCATGATTGAATTATATGCTGCCTAAAATTACTATGCTCTGATTTGCAGATATGCTGATTAAAATAAGCAAGATCACGTTCTCAGCATCAGAATATGTTTTCATACACCAGCATCAGAAGTTGCTGAATCAGAACGTCAAGATCAGATGATCAACGCTTGCACATGCTGAAGCTTGATGAACAGAACTGCGCGTAAAACACTCTGATACAGAATCAAATAGTTCATCAGCAGCGAAGCAGAATCAGAATGAGCCAAGCCAGATCGTGCATTGAAGAAGCAACGGTACTGTGCATTGAACGCTAATCAATTCCAACGGCCTCATTCCAGACAAGATCTGCTCAAAAAGGAAAGCTTGTTAATAGCATTGAATCAAGAATATTTGCATCAACGTTCATCTTCTCAAGTGCTATATAAACCAAGCTTCGAAGATTATCATGGCTAATGCTTCCAAACTCTCTACACGCAAAAAGCTGAACATAATCTTCATCTACCAGTTTGCTAAACCAACAAACTCTGATACTCCATTAGCGTTTAGCATTCTAAGTTTCTAAGCTTCATTTGTGTAAACATCACAGTTGTGATATAGTTTTTTTAGAAAACATTCACACACATTTGCTTATACCTTTGTAAGAAAGTGTTGCCTTGACAAACCAGATTGTGGTTTGAATCAAGAAGGTTTTAGCAGTTGCTAAAGCAGATTTGTATTCAGTTGAATATAGTGAATTAAGACCTCGTTGGAGAGAGGCAAAATCACCTTGACGGGTGGACTGGAGTAGTTTGAGATCAAACGAACCAGGATAAAAATACCTTGTCATTTGCTTTAAGATTCCAGTTTTACAATTCAACCCCCCCTTCTTGTGTTTTTCACCCCTTCAGAGTATCTCCTTCAACATCAGGCTCCACAATTACTGGTAGAACCGCAGGATATGACATTATAAGATTTTGAGCACGAGATCGCACCCATCTGAGGTATGGCTCTAAAGGGATGAATTTTTTGTGTCCCAAAGTCTTACTGTCAACCTTATTCACCATACCCCAAGCACGGATAAACCTTTGATGGTAACTTTAAGGATTATTCTCATAATCGAATACAATACCCTGAATAAGTGTATCATGAGGAGCATCTATTCTAGCATATCCAAATTGACGTATAGCTAGAGAAGGGTTGCAAGTAATACCTCCCCTTATGCCAAGGAGTGGCACATTAGGAAATTCCCCATAACACTCAATAATAGTGATGTCCTCTTGAGATCGGGAACACCAATAGATATTTGAATTAGAGAGTTACATCATGCTTCGATACCATCTCAAACCTCGTTCATTCTTTACCACTGATCGGGGAAGGTGCGAAGTAAACCACTTGGATAGTAAAGGTATGCAACACATGGGAGTCCCTCGCTTCCTTATAGTACGAGTGTGAAGAGAGTGCAAAATATCTCCAAGAAAAGTAGGCACTGGATTATGAGTAAGAAATATTTGTATGGCGTTCACATCTATATAATGGTCTAGATTAGAGAATAGTACCGAACCATAGATCAACAGAGCCAAAATCTCCTCAAAAGCATGAAAACTCATATCACCTAGAAATAGTTGAGCCTTCTCTATCACAAATTTATCAAGAAGACCTTTAACTCCACTTCTTGTTTCCCAATTAGACACAATGTCTTAGTGCTTTAGATGTAAGGCTGCTGTAATAACTTCATGTTTTGGAACTTTCTCTAAATCGGTGAAGTTTGTCTGATCAAGAATAGGTACTCGAAGTAGCTTGGAAAATTCTTCCATTGTCGTACCAACTGATAATCTGGGAAGGTAAAACAGTGATGCTTAGGATCAAAGAACTAGAAAAGAACACTCATCATGTCTTCTTCAAAGCTTGAGGTGACCATATTGAGTAGATAACCATGCCTCTTGGTGAATTGAGAGTTTTCGGGAACCTTTGAGACTAGCTCCTTAAGCTTGGAAGGTATCCTCACAAAGTTGATCCGAATAGTATTTCTGTGAGCGGATGCCATAACCAGCAAAAAGGAACAAAGATAAATCCCTAGGTCCTCAAAATGGTTAGTCAAAATGTTATGTTATGATGATATGATGTTATGATGTCATGTTCATGTTAAATAAGTAGCCAACACAAACAAGTCAAATAAGAGCCTTAGGTTTTAAGGCATGCATGAAGTCCATAGGTAAATACCCTTCCCCATTGAAGTTAAGTTGGCTCAACCTGTCCTAGAATAGTAACTGGGTTCTAAGGATCTCATATCATGGATCTCTCTCGCATGCTTTATTTTAGCACGACAACTGGCTTGCTACCAAAACATCCCGAAAGTCGAATCTCAATGAGCGTAGCCTTGAGTATCAACCAACTTTGTACTGCACCAAAGTCGGCTATCTCACTACTTTCTAATGGCCAAGATGGGTCAATTAAGGTTCTAAAGTAAGTTAGTGTTAATGACACCACGTGGAAGCTTAATGTTTTCCATAACTGACTCAAGGAAAATAAGTACAAACCAAAGTGTCACACTAACTATAACTATCATGTTAACCATATCGTTCTACGCCATACAATCTTTATGATCTATTGCTACTTACCTAAGGTATCCCTAGATCTGGGTGTAGGATCTTACATGAAATAATACCCAAGCACGAACTATTAAAGTAAAGTAATAAATTAAAACAATTAAAGCAATTAAAAGTGATCTAAACTCTAAGTTTACCCCTCTTTTTTAAGTAAGCTCCCCAGTAGAGTCTCCAGTTCTGTAACACAGTGGGAGAACTGACTTTTTTGGTTTTATCCAAATGTGCGACAGCAAGAGTCACCACCAACTTTTCTTTTATCCAATATTTAAGAAAGGTGAAAATAACATGTTGTACCCAAAAATTTTCCCTCTCATGTTTCCCAAGGTTTTCTCTCTTATATGGGTGGTTACAAGCACTTGCCTGAAGAAAATGAAATTTTAATGTTAGCAAAGGGTCTTTCGATTGACAATTCAGCAATTTCCTTCGATTGGCATCTGAACAGGGTCTTTCAATTAGCATGCCAATAATTCCTTTCGAATGGCATCTGAATAATGTCCTTCGACTGACACATCATAGTAGTGTCTTTTGATTGGTACATCAGAGTAGTGTCCTTCGATAGGCATTTGGACAAGGAGTTTCGACTGGGCTTCTAAAAACCCTTCGACCAAGCATTGGCTCATCAACTTCGATTGGGTGCTTGTCCCCCTTCAAGCAAGTTCAAATTACAAAGCTTCTTGAGACCTGCCTTTGACCCACTAGGCAAAAGCTCCCTCATGCTTTCCTTTGATTCACAACGCAACGACCCATCAACATGCCTTCGATTCACAAGGCAAAAGGACTCTTTCACTGGTCTTTAATTCACAAGACAAAAGGCTTCCTCAGACTTGCCTTTGATCCACAAGGACAAGGCCTCTTCAACTTGCCTTTGTGTTTTTTTTCGACCCACAAGAATATGAATTCCTTTGGGCTTGCCTCCAATGTGCAAGACAATGGTTTCCTTTCATGCCAACACCCATAAAACAATGGTTTTCTTTCATATGTGCTTCGATTCATTAAGCAGTTGGCTTCCCTCATGATAGCTTTGACTCCACCTCCAAAATAGTCAACACACAGTTTTCCACATTTTGACACCTAGTAAGGTCCATTTGAAGGATACACCAATGGTGCCTCCGAAGGACATATACGTGTTCCATTCAAAGGATACATGATTGTGGGAAACAAGCTTGTTTTTCCTTTTGATGAGTATTGGTTCAAGATGCTTGCCTTTGATCCACAACGCACAGGTTCCCTCTTCAACTGGCCTTTCATTCACCAAGCAAAGGTTTCCTCTTCATGCCTGCCTTTGTTTCACAAGCATATGATTGCTACATTATGAACAGACATTGGTGGCCCATTCGAAGACTGCACAAGGAATGCATGTGGGCTATTCCAAGGACACACAAATTATGCCTTCAAATGGGAATGCATTTGGTCCAGTCGAAAGGCACATAATGGTTGAAGAAAAGTGTTGTTTTGTCTTTTGTTGAGTCTGGCCAAAGTCCTGCATTCTGCCAGACCCAAGCCTCATACACCATTACAAAGGAGGCTTCGATTGGCCAGAATGAAGTCCTCACTTGGGATATGAGAATCAAGAAACTAAGGCAAATATATGGATCCAATGAAGGAACCATTCGAAAGACACTCAAGAAGTCTATTCGAAGGAGGCAACCAAAGGCCCATTCGAAGAGGACACAAGTGGTCCACCCAAAAGATCCCTTTGAAGGAGATAATCGAAGGCCCATTCGAAGGGCACACAGATGGTCCATTCAAAGGACCCATTCGAAGGCTATACAAGAATTCTAATCGAAGGGCAGGAATTAGAGGCATTCGAAGGAGCCAAAATGTCCACACACATTCAAATTTCAAAAAGGACAAGATTTCATGTTTTTGGCCAACGTTACAAATTCTCATTCATAGCCTTCAAATACCTAATCAAGGTTGTTTAAACAATTTCCTTTATGTCCCCTCCCTTTTACTCTATATAAGAATCATGCTTATAAGCCAAATGGATGCTTACACACATACAGAGTCCCAAAGGAGTCAGACGAAATTAAAAAAAAAAGCAGATTGTCAAAATTCAAAAACATAATTCCAGCCATCATCTAGCCAAACCAAAGGTTCAAACACCTTCCTGAGACTTCTAGGAATTCGACCCAGTCATTGTTCAAGTTGTCCCATGCTTGGAAGCACCAAACTGGATCACTCATCATTGGTATAATTTTGTTGAATTCGAATTTATGTTTTTTGTGATGAATTAAGCTTTTTCAGTACTTGATTCATGTTCAGGTGATTCATTAGAACATATTTGATATATTATATGTAAGCTTAAACGCGTATAGAATAAAATGCCATTGTTAGGGGCATCCTTGGCCTTTAAGCTTCGTTCTCCTTGCTGGCGCGCACTCGAAATTTGACAATCAGACTATGTTTCTTATATCATCTTATTATTTCATATATATATATATATATATATATATATATATATATATATATATATATATATATATATATATATATATATATATATATATATATATATATATATATATAAACAAATGAAATGATAGGTCAGATGGCAGGTAAAGTGTGTGTATGAGGAGAGGACATGGGTTCAAGTCCCAGGTCCAGTGTTTTTTGTATTTTTCCTAATATATTCATGCAGATCCCATGCTTCAATGGCCAAAAGCCTAAAATGAGCCTTCGGGTTGCAACTAATAAATCATGGGTGATCTAGATCAAAGGGTTTCAACACGCAGATCCAGGATATGCCCTCAAGGATTCATCTCACCAGATCAAACACAAATCCAGGCTTCACAATCTGGGCCTAGCATAAATTCAAATCAGCACCCCTTTTCTCTTTTACATGCCTAAGTCAATGTAGCATCTTTTCTTTTGTATTGTTTTAATTCTGTTTTTCTTTCTTTATTTATTTAATTACACAAATAATCAAAATCACAAAAATAATAGTTTTAGGTTTTTTTATTAAACTAATTTTGTAAGTAAATTAATAAATAATTTTAACTATTTTATTAATTTAAAATAAATTATAATTTAGATTTTAATTTAACTTTAATTATTTTATTTTCAAAAACCAAAAACCAAAAAGATTTTTACTTAGTCATTCCTTAGGTTTCTTTTAGACGTAATATTTGTTTCGCGCGCATTATTTTGTTTTCGCATTTTTTATAATAATGTAACTGTATACTGGTATGTAATAGACTAAGTAGGACTTTTTTTATCGCTTTCTTTATCTTACATTTTCCCCATTTTTGTATATTGTAAATACCCCCTCCCGAAGCCATGTAATAGCGTAGGATTTACATTCCTGCATTTTACACTTTATATTCTGTATATATTTACTGTAAGTAATTAGGCATGTATGACAAGACTGGAAAACAAGGCGTTAGCAAACCTAATGATGCAAGATAAATAACTTAATTGAACAGACAATGCACATACACACCTCTAGGGTACCCAATTTGGTTGCCTTCGGAAATAAAGTAGTCATGTCCCTCAAAACAGGGACGCTTTAGCAAAGACCCGTAAATAAAAAAGATCATAGTCCCTCGATGACCCTACAGTTAACTTCTTGATAAATGATTTAGTCCCTAAACAAAATTGCTAAAGCGTCTCCACAAGTTGCTTTTGTGACTGTATCGTCCCTTCGATGTCCCTCATACATCCAACGATATGACTACCTACTCTCTAATAGTAGAATAGCACTGTCTAAATGATAGGAGGAAAAAAACTACCTTTTCGAGTACAAAGTAGATAACTGTTAGAAGTTTGCTCAAAACATGTTGCACTTACACAAAAACTACTTTTCAAAAACAAATTTCAAAAACATTTGCTTTGCTAACACTCTAGAGGACTGATACAAGAGTTAAATGCGAAGCAAATTGCTGCACTAAGGCATTTCAAAATATTTTTTTTTTAAACATACAAAGCACAAAGGTATTTCAAAATGAGCTAACCTCTAAGAGCTCGTAAGGAACTACGGATGGAAAGGGTGCTAACACCTTCCCTTTCCATAATCTAACCCCTACTCAAAATAATCTCAAAAAGGTCTTTTTCTATTCTTTTCACCCTTTCCTTAGTTTGGATAAAATAAAAGTCGGTGGCGACTCTTGCTTACTGAAACATTTGCGAACAGAAATGCAAAACCAGTATATAATAGTCTGTTTTGCCACCGTATCACAAAACTGGCGACTCTGCCGGGAGAGAAATAGAAAGTGGCGTTTACTTTAGAGTTAGTTCATTATTTAACTACTTTCGTATGCTTTGTTTGCTTTACTCTTGAGGGCTTTGCTTGGGTCACTATAGATCCTACACCCGGATCTGGGGAACGTTTTTAAGTAAGTAGCTATAAATCGTGGAAACTGTACGGGTTATACCGACACAGTTAAAGAGATAGCTACATTGATGTGACACTTTGGTTGGTACCGGTAGCCATTGAGTAGTCAAGGAGAATACGGGGCCGCTGCATGGTGTCATGAAGCATCAACTGACCTTAGAACCTTTAATTGAACAACTTGGCCATTAGGAAGTAGTGAGATAGCCGTCTTTTGTGTAGCCCGAAGTCGGTTGATACTCAATACTACACTCATTGATATTTGACTCCAGAGTTTTTTTTGGTGGCAAGTCAGTCGTCTATCAGAATGAAACTTGTGGGAAAGATCAGTGATATTGAGATCCCTTAGAACCTGGTTACTATTGATAGGACAGGTTGATCCAACTAAAATTCAAGAGCGTACTTACCTGAAACCCATGCAAACCTTAAACCTAAGGTCTTTGTATGATTTGCTTGTGCTTGCTATACTTTTGTGTTCTTAGCATGATAATGATATCATAACATCATAACATCATAACATCATAACATGGCATATCATACTAACCATTTCAAGGATTTTTAGGGCTTATCTTTAGCTTGTTTTATAGGACATGGCATCTACTCCCAGGAATATTGTCCAAGTAAACCTCAAAAGGGTACCTCCTCAACTCAAGGAATTAGCATCTAGGGTTCCTGAGAGCTTTCCATTCACTGAAAGACATGGTAGACTTCTCAATCTGGTCACCTCAAGCCCTAATAAAGAAATGGTGAAGGTGCTCTTTCAGTTCTTCGACCCTTTACATAACTGCTTCACCTTTCCTGACTACCAATTGGTGCCTACCATGGAGGAATTCTCCCAGTTATTGGGGGTGCCCATTCTTGATCATTTACCCTTCAATGTTATGGAAAGAGACCCAAAACCTGAAGAGATAGCTCAGGCTCTGTCTTTACAATGGTCTGATAAAGTGGAAAATTGGGAAATAAGAAGAGGCGTCAAAGGGTTTCTAGCTAAGTTTATATTTGAGAAAGCTCATCATTTTTGGGATACCCTAGATTTACAAAATTTTAAAGAAGTGTTAGCACTTCTCATCTATGGGATGGTACTATTTCCTAATTCGGACCAACTCATAGATGTGAATGCGGTCAAGGTTTTCGTGTCTCATAATCCGGTACCTACTTTACTTGGAGATATCCCACACTCTCTGCATATCCGCACTGTAAAGAGTGGAGGGACCCTTCTGTGTTGCACTCCTCTGTTGGCTAGGCGGTTTATTTCTCACCTACCTCGATCTGTTTTGAAGAATGAGCAAGGCATAAGGTGGCCTAATAGGTTGATGTCCCTCACACATTCAGACATTCAATGGTGTCCTAGATCCTTGGAGCATGTTACCATCATTGACCGTTGTGGGGAATTCCCTAATGCCCCTCTCCTAAGCATTATGGGATGATTCATTTATAATCCTTATTTGGCATTACGACAATTTGGTTATGCTAGGAGGGATAGTCCTCATGATACGCTTGTCCAAGGAGTCGTATTCGACTATGAGAATGATGGTCAGGGCTATCGCCAGAGGTTTATAAGAGCTTAGGGGCATGGTGAACAAAGTTGATAGCAAAACATTGGGGCATATGAACTCCATTCCTTTGAAGCCTTATCTTAAGTGGGTACGATCCCATCCTCAAAGTCTCATGATGCCTTATGATTCCACTCTACCCATCATCATGGAGCCTGTTGCTAAGGGAGACACTCCCTACCTTGTTCTTCATCCTGACATGCCGACTAATTTTGAGGAGTTACAAAAATCCAGGATTCAACTCAAAGAGGAACGAGATACCTTTGAAAACCAATTATACGCAAGCGATAAGAAGGTTTTAGAGCTCACCGGGATACTTCACGAAGAAAAGAGTATAAATGCCTACATTGCACCAAAGATGATGCGCCAGTGGGAAACTTGAGTCCTTTTTTTTCTTCGAGAATGCATTTTTGCTTTGTTACGGTAAGCCCAAGAGGCATCATTGTAACCTCTTAATCTTCTTAATGCAATTAACATTTGTTTTCCCTTTGGATAAGCAAATTTAAGTCTTAGAAATCCTTGAAAACATTGCATACATATATCATACATATCATTGCATAAATAGGTTTCAGGACAGGCATCTTATCTTCTTCGCTATTTAATTCAACAATGGCTCATGAACAAACAATTAGGGAGCTTCAGGCCCAGAACGCCCAATTCTAAGAAATGTTCCTAAATCTGGCTAAGGGAGAAGATGATTTGAAATCTCTAATTCTTAAGGACAAGAAGAAGAAAAATAAACCAATTGGTTTAGTGAATTTGGGAAGAAGGATCAAATGACCGGTTAAGCGAGTTCTGGATTTCGCAACCACATCGGAAGAAGGAGACAATCAAGATGGAGAGCCCAAAGAAAGAGACAATAACCCTGGGCTGAAGAAGATGAAGCTCATTACAACAAGGAACAATATCCTCCTATTGATGATAAATACAAACAGCTGGAGGATCGGCTCAATGCCATGGAGATCCAAAGGGTACCCGGGTTGGATTTTGAAGAGCTAGGACTGGTCTCAGGGGTGGTCATCGAAGATGTCTCCTACCCTAAGCTGCATTTAAGGTCGTTTGGAAGAGACTCAGCTGGAAGGGTTCTATCAACTAGAAATCACCAACGTGCGTAATTAGGAAGATCTGGCTGTTGCTTTCTATAATTAGTACCAATATAATGTTGATCTCGCCCCAGCTCGTACACAGTTGTAAAGCATGTCTATGTGTTCTTGCGAGGGCTTTAAAGATTATGCCCAGAAATGGAGAGAACTTGCGGGAAGAGTCCAGCCTCCATTGTCTGATAGGGAGCAAGTTCATATGTTCTTGGGCACATTATCCAGACCGTTCTTTAACCATCTGATTGGAAGTTCTTATGCTGGGTTCACAGAATTGATCTTGACGGGTGAACGAGTAGAGGCTGGCATCAAAAGTGGTAATATACAGAGATATATGTCCTCCATTACTACAAAGAAACCATTCATAGGGAAGAAGGAGGTCAGTGCTGCTTATGGCCAAAGAAATCTTAACAAAACTGAGCATCGTCTGATGGTAGTGGCTATTATGATTTCCAATCATGCATCAAACCGGAAACAGAACAATCAGTCTAGAATAGATAAGCCAAGGAGACAGTTTACCAAGATCCACATGACCCTATCTCAGGTTTTACCACACCTGCTGAAGTCAAATTTGATTACCCTGAAAGAGTCTCCCAAGAACCCCAAAACTTCATCTCCTCACTACAACGCAAATGCTCGATCTGCTTACCATTATGAAAGTCCAGGCCATGATACCAACGATTGTTGGGCTTTGAAGAACAAGGTGCATAATTTTATTGAAGAAAAGGAGATTTAATTTAACGCTCCTGAGACCCCTAATGTTATAACTGCCCTTATTCCCAAGCACGACTGTGGTGTTAGTGCTATTGATAATGGCATGTTTGTTGCTTTTTTTGATGAACTAGCTACTCCACTCATGACTATTAAAAAGAATCTCGAGCAGGATGGTTTATTTCTAGGTTGTGGCGAAGGTTCCCATTTATGTTTGTCCTTACCTAATGGTTGCCATTTGCGGAAGGAAGGCGTTCAGTGCCTGATGGATGATAAAGAAATTATGTTTGAGAAGACTCCAGTTACAAGTGCTCCATGTAAAGATGTTTCTATCATTACCATTTCTACCAATCCTCCCAAGGTCTCCTCCAAAAGACCTGTCAGGATTACATCTGTTCTGAAAGT
This sequence comes from Vicia faba, assembly GCA_948472305.1. NCBI lineage: Eukaryota > Viridiplantae > Streptophyta > Magnoliopsida > Fabales > Fabaceae > Vicia > Vicia faba. Next base: position 466,859,568 of record OX451735.1, on the reverse strand, counting down.
TTCTCCATTGATAATTACTTTCCCTGGAACTATACCATATTCCTCGGATAAAGTTGTTCCCTGGAACTATGGGGCTGACGTCTATTACCATGACGTCAAGCAACATTTGCTGGCTATTCAAGATAAAGATGTTGAAGACTCTGATTCTGACAGTATTAATATCGCAGGGACCAGTAAGATAATAAGAAGCGGAAGAGTTTTCTCTCCCGAGATCTCTCCTCCTAAAACTATTACTACTCTTGTGATCATCCCTATTGTTGCTGCTGTTAATACTCCTATCACCACTCCAGTGATTATTTCGTTGTTGCTCCTGTCAGTAATACAATGACTACTCCTGTTGTTAGTCCTGCTGTTACCCCTACAACCGAGTTGGTCGAGACTCGGGGAAAATAGATATTGCTTAAGCCTTCCCGGACGGAGGCACCTAAAGAAGTCATCCCAGAATCCTCCATGTAAGAGATGGAGGAAATTCTAAAGATCATTAATAAAAGTGATTAAAATGTGGTTGAACAACTGGGGCATACCCCTTTTAAAATATCAATGTTGGCCCTGTTATTGTTCTCTGAAGCCCATGCCAAGGCTTTAGTGAAATTCCTCAAGACTACTCACGTGACTTAAGAAACCTCTGCTGGTCAATTTGAAGACTGTGTAGCCAATTTGATTGCTGGCAATGGGCTAGGTTTCTCGGATCCTGATCTGACTCCCAGAGGAAGGAAACATAATGATGCCCTGCACATCTCTATCAAGTGCAGGGGCACTACTTTGGCCCATGTTCTAGTGGATACAAGTTCATCAATGAATGTTCTGCCCAAGAAAGCCCTTGACAGGTTAGATTGCAAAGGATTGACTCTGAAGCCTAGTAACATTATGGTGAGAGCCTTCGACGGTTCTAAAAGAATGGTGCATAGGGAGGTGGACATCCCAATCAAAGTGGGAACTCAGACTTTTAATTCCACTTTCTATGTGATGGACATTCGCCCATCCTACTACTATTTATTGGGTCAACCCTGGATCCATGGGGCTGGCGCTGTGACTTATACCCTACATCAGATGTTGAAGTACCCAGTCAATGGGAATATTATCACAGTTCATGGGGAGGAGGAGTACATGGTGAGTTACCTGAACTCTTTCAGATATGTTGAAATAGACAGCGAGTTCATTCAGACCCCCTGTTAGAACTTTGAGGAGGTTCCACAGACCATTGTTGCAAACAAAACCTCTTCCAGTGTTCCAAAGACTACTATGCCTCTGCTGAAGATGGCTTCTCTAAAAGAGGCCAGGGCAGTTGTTAAAGAAGATGGGTGTACAATTTAGGGCCAACTCCAGGATATTCCTTAAAAATATGACAAATTTGGTTTGGGTTTTACATCAGGAGCTCAAAGGGTTGTTCGTCGTGCTCGTGCCAGAGGACCACCCATATGCATCATCAATCATGGGATTAATGCTTTAGAGGACTATTATAGTGATTATGACATAGACCAGTGGATCTTCCCAACTATCAGCGGAGGACTCACCAACTGGAAGACTAAATACTTTATGCCGATTAATTTTATTCAGGAGTAATTGTCCTTTTTTGTTTTTGGATATGTAATAAATGAGGATTATCATGTTCCATTTTCATATGTCATTAATAAAGCATTTGACATTTTTACATACAAATTTTGTGCTCTCTGCCTTTCTTTTCTGCATTTTACTTTATCAAAACAACTACACTCTTACACACACTCACATATCAAATTGCAGAACCACATCCACTCTGGATCCCATTGATAGCAGTTCTGCTATTGCTCGTTATGACTTTGAAAATCCGATCAAGCAAGTCGAGTACGATGGTGAGGAAGATTGTGAAGTACCAGGAGAACTTGCCAGACTGTTAAAACAGGAAGAAAGGGAAATACAACCTCATGAGGAGCCAGTTGAGGCAGTGAACTTGGGTACTGAAGAGGACAGAAATGAAGTCAAGATAGGTGCTGATCTAGAGACCAGTGTCAAACATCGGTTAATACAAATGCTACATGACTATGTTGAGGTATTTTCCTGGTCATACAAATACATGCCGGGACTTGACACCTATATTGTGTTTCATCACCTACCTACAAAAGAGGACTGCCCTCTAGTGATATAGAAGGTTCGTCGTATGCGGCCGGATATATCAGAAAAGATCAAGGCTGATGCCATGAAATAGTTCAATGCCGGTTTCATAGCTGTCACGTCTTATCCATAATGGGTCGCCAATGTTGTTCCAATACCTAAAAAGGATGGTAAGGTACATATGTGTATGGATTACAGAGACCTGATTAGGGTAATCCCCAAGGATAAATTTCCGCTTCCCCATATCGATGTTCTGGTTGACAACACCGCACAACATAAAGTATTCTCCTTCATGGATAGTTTCTTTGGATACAATCAGATCAAAATGGCACCTGATGAAATGGAAAAGACGACCTTTGTCACACAGTGGGGCACTTTTTGTTACAAGGTTATGCCATTTGGGTTGAAGAACGTTGGGGCAACCTATCAACGCGCCATGGAAGCTTTATTTCATGGTATGATCTATCACAAGATAGAGGTCTATGTTGATGACATGATATCAAGGTCTTAGAATAAAGAGGAGCACCTTGATCACCTACAGAAGCAACTTGACAGGAAGAAGAGATACAAACTGAGGCTGAACCTGAATAAGTTCACTTTCGGAGTAAGATCCAGTAAGCTCTTAGGCTCCGTCGTCAGCAACAAAATAATTGAAGTCAACCCTGCAAAAGTCAAAGCTATACAAAAAATGCCGACTCCTCGCACTAAGAAGGAGGTCAGGGGATTCTTGGGACGCCTGAACTATATTGCTAGATTCATTTCACATCTTACCGCTACTTGTGAGCCAATCTTCAAATTACTGGCGAAAGATCAAGCAGTGAAGTGGAATGACGATTGTCGGTATGCGTTTGAAAAAATCAAGGAATACCTTCAAGAGCCTCCAATTATGATGCCTCTAGTTGAAGGAAGACCTCAAATCATGTACTTAATGGTATTGGATAATTCAATGGGGTGTGTGTTGGGGCAACATGATGTGTCTTGTCGAAAAGAGCATGCAATATAGTATCTTAGCAAAAAATTTACCAACTGTGAAACAAGATACTCACTGCTCGAGAAAACTTGTTGTGCTTTGGCATCTGCTGCTCGCCGACTAAGACAGTACATGTTGAGTCACACTACTTTGTTGATATCTAAAATGGATCCTATCAGGTACATCTTTGAGAAACCTGCTCTCTCCAGAAGAATAGAAACACAAATAAATTAAGGGAAGTGTACTAGCTGATCATTTGGCTCATCGGGCTGTGGATGACTACCAATTCATGAATTTAGAGTTCCCGGACGAGAACATCTTGTTAGTAACTGATTGTGAAGAACCTGGACCGGATGAAGGACCTGAAAAAGGATCTCGATGGACTATGGTTTTTGACGGGGCTTCCAATTCTCTTAACAATGGCATCAGTGTCGTGATCATATCTCCTGAAGGTTGTCATACTCGTTTCACTTCCAGGCTATGTTTCAATTGTACCAACATTATGGAAGAGTATTGTTGCACCCCAAAATTTACCCTCTTGATTTTTGGCTTATGTTTCATCATCAATATCATATTTCATTGCATCCATACATTATGATGGGGTCAAAGTACTTTGGTTATCAAGTCTTCCTTTAAGCTTTGAAGGTTGGTTGCTTTGACAAGTTGCTCAAGTAGAACCTTGTCATTTGAACCTCTGGATATTTCAAGCTCAGAATTAATTTCATATCTTAAGATGTTTTCATCCATCTCTTTGGATCTTCAGAGGATTGGAGTTTGTGTTTGAGGGAATCACTCCTTTGATTCACCAGTCAAATTAGGGTTTTGAAGCTTGATCAGCTATCTCCAAGCACTTTAGTTGTGTATTTTTTATATGTGTTGTTGACTAACTTCTAATCAAAATACAAAAAAACATTTGTCCTTGTCTTTGCATATTTGTGTTTTGTAGGTACCAAGTCGAAGCATCTGACAAATAAAGATTCCTGGTATTATTCTCCTAAAATCTCTTTTTTTGCAAAATAAAATTAACAAAAATTCATTTTTTCAACTGATGCAATCGATTGCTCTTAGAGTGCAATCGATTGCACATAGTGTATTTTGCGCCATTTTTGAAAAAAGACATGTGCAAATCGATTTTCACTATAGTGCAATCGATTACACAGCATGGAAATTTGAAAAAAATCAGCAATTTTAAACTTGTCAAATTTTGGCTCCAATTTTCCTTCATTTTTGAAAGATGTACCATTAAGTCAAATTTTAGAGCCAATCTTTCATTTTTAAGAAGAATTATCATTAATTCAAATTTTGTCTCCAAGAATCAACTACCAAATTACCACTAATCCCAATCCTAAACTCTATAAATAGAGCCCTCATTTCATTCAAATTTCAAGCTTTTGATAGCCAAACTGACTTTGCTAAAAAAAATCTCAATTCTCTCCATCTACCAAATTCACTCAAAGCTCCATTTTCAAAAGTTAGTAAGCTTTGCATTAAAGCTTACTAATCTTTGAGCTAAACCTTCATCCAAACACTTTTTCTTTATCAATTCTCTACATCCAAGCTTGGAAATTGATTCTTGTGATTGAATTGAAGCAAATTCTTGAAGTTGTGTTGATAATTCTCTAGATCTACCTTTGGTAAGTTGGATAATTCATCTTTCATAATGTGATCACTTGGTGATCTTTGGGTTTGATTCCTTGAGCATTATTTTGTGATTCCAATGGTGTTATTTTCTCATAATTTGATGTAATTTTCGTGCTCAATTGGATCCATGATCATAAGGTGTTTGATGGAAAGTTTGAACAAGAAATTGGCCTTTTGAAATGTTGTTTTTGCTACTGTAACAACATGCAATCGATTGCAGTAACTGTGCAATCGATTACACAGAAGCGTTTCACACAATTTTTTTAAAAATAACACTGTGTAAATCGATTGCACAGTTACTGCAATCGATTGCACAGGGACAAAATGTATTTTTTTTGCCTTGTTTTGGGGCAGCTTTGATCCAAAATGCTTTTTCTACTCACTCCTTTTGATTGTTGGTTTGGATTGCAATTTTAAATGTCCAATTTGTATTTAAACTCAATGGACTTTGTGATGTAGATGAAGTTGGATAAATGTTCATCAATTCAAATCTACCTAAGAGTGAATTATTTAATTCATTTTTGGTGCTTTGGATTAATGATATGTTTAGTGCTTTAATCCATCTAGAGGAGTGGTTGAATTTAAAGATGAATGAATTTTGAAATGGTGATCCAAATTAGCTTATCATTCCCCTCCCTCTTCATCTTATCCCTTTATTTTTTTTAATTGTGCTACATGTTAAAGGATGGTGATCTCTATATCATTTATCCAAACATGAAGTACATAGATTGTTATTGACCGGCCTCAAAATAGGTGTGACTTCTACATAAGTTCACTTACGATTGCTTAACATAGCACTAAATTTTGTCCCGATTCGAATAAATGATCATTCGTGGCACAAACTTAAGATTGCAAGCCCATGTATGTTAATTTGATCTATTTGATCCAATAACCTTGAGATTCATTGTGTTGAGGCTTTGGTTCTACCAATCCTCTAATGGATCTACAACACCTTTGGTCAACGCGGATCACTTAAACATCGTTGATCATTAAATGTTACCTTTTGAGAATTCCAAAATGGATGATAAACTTGACAAAAAGAAAATACAACTTTTTGTGTGGAGGCTTTGGTTCTACCAATCATCTAATGAGTTCCAAATGCAAGTTTCAAGATGGTCATCCAACTAACCACTATTTTCTAACAATTGACTTTCCTTTATGCTTTTATTTTTTTTATGTTTTATGTACCATTTACTTTTAGCATTTTACATTTCATGATATTTTCATCTTTACTCACTTGAGCATTTACTTTTATGTCATTTTTATTTTGCTCACTTGAGCTTTTCTTTTCCTTTTAAAGACACCTAATAATCAACATGAACCATAAAAAACATTAATGATACTTGGACTACTTGGTCACTACACTTGGCATTATGGAGCATGAGACATTTTCTTGTACTTAGGATTAGAGACCTTGGCATATCTTGGAGACTTTGTGACAATGTATAGCATCCCACTTTTGGCCTGAGGCTACTGTGTTCCACTTTATTTGTGGAACACAACTTATTACACTGACACTAGTTTTTTATTTGACATGTTTGATAGTCCATGCAGGATATATACATGATATTTTGAATACTATGCATTGCCCATCAGGATTTGTTCATATCTGATAATCTCATTACTTACATCCTTATGGAATAATTTTTGACTTGATTCGTCTACTGATGCCAGCTTGCTTGAAGTTCTCTGGGTTTCTTTTTATTCTTGCTCGGTTGCTACAGATAGTTATCCGTTTGGTATTGTACTATCTCCTTTCTTTCATTTTCAAGTTGCATAGTTCTCTGATTGCATGATGGGACCTCTGTTGCTGATATATGTCAGGAGGCCCTCTGTTTTTTTTAAATACCTATGTTGTATTTGTGTTGATCGATGAGTCACTCAATTTAGAAATTGAGATCACGACTTCGCTCTCATTGCATGTTCCCTATAGGATGTTTATTGCTTTTCTTCTTTAATTGTTGATCAATGAGTCACTCAATTTAGAAATTGAGACCACGACTTTGCTCTCATTGCATGTTCCCTATAGGATGTTTATTGCTTTTCTTCTTTAATTGTTGATCGATGAGTCACTCAATTTTGAAATTGAGATCACGACTTCGCTCTCATTGCATGTTCCCTATAGGATAGTTTTGTTAAGCTTCCTTTAAGCATGTTAATTAAGGTAGGAATCCATGTATGCCAACATAGGATAGGATTTTCCTTTAACCTCAACCTTAGGGTCAATCATTGTATGATAACACTAGGGATAGTGCTAGGCTAGTTCCCCTTATTTGTTTTTCTTTCTTTGCATCTTGCATCTTAAAACAAAAACTTGCTTTCTCGGCAAATCATAAGACAACTCTAATGAACCCAAACTCTTCTTCAAAGTAAAATATACAAACCAATCTTACTTTGTTTATGTTGAAGCCGATGTTTCGTCATCGCACATGTTTGTTATCCTACTTTGATTCTCAATATCATTGTTAGGTGTGATGTTTTGTCATCCGTTTTATTGATGTTTCGCCATCTTTGCCATGTTATCTTGTTATCTTGAAGCCGATGTTTCGCCATCGAACATGTTTGTTATCCTACTTTGATTCTCAATATCATTGTTAGGTGTGATGTTTTGTCATCTATTTTATCGATGTTTCGCCTTCTTTTTCCATGATATCTTGTTATCTTGAAGCCGATGTTTCTCCATCGCACGTGTTTGTGATCCTACTTTTATTCTCAATATCATTGTTAGGTGTGATGTTTTGTCATCCGTTTTATTGATGTTTCGCCATCTTTGCCATGATATCTTGTCATCTTGAAGCCGATGTTTCGCCATCGCACATGTTTGTTATCCTACTTTGATTCTCAATATCATTGTTAGGTGTGATGTTTTGTCAACCGTTTTATTGATGTTTCTCCATCTTTTCCATGTTATCTTGTTATCATGAAGCTGATGTTTCGCCATCGCACATGTTTGTTATCCTACTTTGAATCTCAATATCATTGTTAGGTGTGATGTTTTGTCATCCGTTTTATTGATGTTTCGCCATCTTTGCCATGTTATCTTGTTATCTTGAAGCTGATGTTTCGCCATCGCACATGTTTGTTATCCTGCTTTGGTGTTCAATATCATTGTTAGGTGTGTTGATTTGTCATCCGTTTTATTGATGTTTCGCCATCTTTGCCATGATATCTTCTTATGTTGAAGCTGATGTTTCGCCATCGCACATGCTTGTTATCCTACTTTGATTCTCAATATCATTGTTAGGTGTGATGTTTTGTCATCCGTTTTATCGATGTCTCACCATCTTTGCCATGACTTTTGTTATCTTTTAGCCGATGTTTTGCCATCGCACACTCGTTTGAAGCTGATGTTTCGCCATCTCATATGTTTGTTATCCTACTTTGACTCTCAATGTCATTGTTAGGTGTGTTGTTTTATCATTTGATGTTTCGCCATCTTTGACATGTTACTTTGTTATTATTTAGCTGATGTTTTACCATCTCATTTGTTTGTTGTTTTATTTGACGTTTTTCCATCTTGATTGTCTTTGTTTGCCTTAACTAAAAAACACAAACCAACCAAAACACATAAGCCGAACTACGGCTGCTCTGATTCCTTAAAAGGGATACGTAGGCATTGGGGTAGGGCCCAACCGAGCACAACTTTTAGTTTCCCTACATTATTTTCTTTTCTTTTGCATGCATTCCCTTTTCTGTTGTAAGCCATAGACATAGGTTTTTACCACACCCATTTAGATTAGACAATAAGAGTGGATATCGTAGGGTACTACGGGCGTGTGGGGTGCTAATACCTTCCCCTCGCGTAACAGAGTCCCTTACCCGATCTCTCGGTCGAAAGACCGTGATTTCTCCCTTTTCATGTTTTCCCGATGTTTACCTTTCCCTTTAGGCGGGATAAATGACATTCGGTGGCGACTTCATTGTTCCATGATTTCCGGTCGGCGGTTTCAAGTATGAAGCATGTATCATGGGTCTCAAAGCTACAATCAATTTAAGGATCAAGTTCTTAAGTGTGTTTGGAGACTCGGCTTTGGTAATCAGCAAGATCAAAGGAGAATGGGTCACGAAGCATCCTAATCTCATCTCGTACAAAGAGCATGTGGTGACACTAATCCCATACTTTGAATAAATTACCTTTGAACACTTTCCACGAGATGAAACTCAACTAGCGGACGCGTAGCTACGATGTCATCCATGTTCAAGGTCAGGTGGGATAATGAGGCTCCTCTGATCACCATTGAGAGGATGGACGAACCAGCATACTTCTACGAGATTGGTACTGAAGAAGTAGTGGACAAACCTTTGTTCCATGAAGTCAAAATATATCTCGAAGCCCAAGAGTATCCTGAGGGAGCTTCAGTCAATGATAAGAAGTTCCTAAGAAGGTTCTCTGCTAAGTTATTTCTCAGTAACGAGATCCTCTACAAGTACAATCATGACTTTACCTATCTTTGGGGTGTAGACAAGAGTGAGGCAGAACGAATTATGGCTGACTTACACGGAGGTATCCTTGGCACTCATTCCATTGGACATTAAATGGCTAAAAAGATCATGCGAGCAGGATATTACTGGTCCACCATGGAGGCATACTGTTATCAACATTGGTGGACTTGTCACAAATGTCAGATCTATGCTGAAAATATACATATGCCTCCAGTTCCTTTAAACGTCATGACTGCTCCTTGGCCATTTTCAATGTGGGGCATCGAAATGATTGGAGAAATTAGACCAACAACTTCTAATGGGAACCGCTTCATCCTGGTTGCCATTGATTACTTCACCAAGTTGGTCAAAGCAGCTACATTCGCTTCTGTTACCAAGAACGTTGTGGCCCGATTCATCAAACATAACATTATTTGTCGATACGGTATTCCAAAAAGAATCATTACAGATAATTGTACCAATCTCAACAACACTATGATCACCGAGTTCTGCATGCAATTCAAAATCCAGCATCATAACTCTTCTCCCTACGAGCTGAAGATGAATGGAGTTTTAGAAGTTGCTAACAAAAATATCTAGAAAATCATACAGAAGATGACAGTGACATATAAAGATTGGCATGAGATGCTACCATTTTCTCTTCATGGTTACCGCACCATAATGCGCACATCAAAAGGGGAAACTCCTTTCTCTTTGGTATATAGTATGGAAGTTGTCCTGCCCATTGAAGTCCAGATCCCTTCCTTGAGAATCATGAAGGATGCAAGGCTGAATGAAGACGAATGGTTCCAGACTCGACTTGACCAGTTAAACCTGATTGACGAGAAGAGGCTCACGGTTGTTTGCCATGGTCAGATGTACCACAAACGTATGATCAAAGCTTTTAACAAGAAGGTCAGACATCAGGTATATTAGGCTGGTGACCTGGGAATCAAGCGCATCATACTTCCGCAACGTAATCCAAGGGGAAATTTAACTCCCACATATGAAGGGCCATTTATAATCAAGAACATATTCTGTGGTGGAGCCATGATCCTAACCACTATGGACAGTGACAACCTTCCACACCTTGTAAACGCGGACATAGTTAAAAGTAACTACACATAAACAAAGACCCGCTAGGTCGACTGGCCTAGGAAAAAATTAGGGCATCCCGGCGAACCAAAAGGGTTCGACCAAAAATTAGGGATATATATAAAAAAATCAGTACACCTGGCAAGTCGAAAACCTGATAAGGAGGCTTGGGCAAAAAAGGGTATCCCGGTGGAATGAAAACCCGAAAAGGCGGTCCAGGAAAAAGTTTGTGATTTAAAGCGTATAACTATGTCCTGTTGGATCACCTTACAGCCAATCTTCATTATCATCTATCAAGCTCAAGCGGTACTAATCAATCCAATCAACTTCAGACAAGTAGCGAAAGGGATGAGACACTTAAATACATAAAGGTAATAGAAGAATAGGAACCCAATGGGATTATTTCACATAGCTGTCTTTATTTGTATACTCTTTTGTATAATTTCCTTTCTCACGACGACATTCTCTTACTATAGTGTCCATATCCTTGTATAAAAATGCTTATTCAAGTTAATACAAAACTATCCCGTTGAAAGTGTACAACTTTTATTTTTTTATTTTTCTATTTTGTGTGCGATAACGTCCAGTGATTATTTTTGAACATATGCATTTGAATATGATTACTGCTTACAAATACACGCATAAAAACAGAAAGACAATTTCTAATAACTTTTAGAAACGGGACAATATCTAAGGGCCATCCATAAGATCCCCGCATATGTCTTCCTCTGCAGATACCTTCTCCAGCAGGTACAGAGGTAAACATGTCCTACTACAAGGTCTATTCCACATTCTTAATATGCATCCTAAAGTGTCAGGTTGTCATATCCCCGGTAGAGCAAAAATCTCTAATTACTGCTCTAAAATCCCCATTGAAGTCGCCTAGCTTCTCAAGGATTTCAACAAAATCCCCAAGCAGTTTATGGAGTTCACCTTCCGCAACAGAGTTTTATAAATTTCAAGTAGTTTATAAAGCCTTATCCCCAGTAGAGTTTATTTCTCTAGCTACAGAAGTTCATCCTCCAACGGACTTTATTTATCCAAATTGGTGAAATCTTCCAACAGAACTCTTCCCCTCGGTAAAATCATTCTCAAACAGAAGTCGAAGATCCCTGGAAGAGAGAGGGAATTTCCAACAAAACTATCTCCATTCATTATCCACAGCAGAAATTGAAGAATCACTTTCTTCACTCACCAACAACAGTCCGGGATTCAGCTTCTCGTTACTCTTAAGCAGTTGTCAGGGATTTATTTTCCTAGACAAATATATTTCACAACAGCATTACATTTTCATACATCATAGCATGTGCATACAAATACTTATATCATTATCTCATTTATTTTGGGAGCATCATGCAATTCATACATCATGACATCGCATGAAAATGATTTTACCTTTTCAGGTTAAATTTGCAGATAGACAAACACTATCAACTTTTACAGCAGACCACAGATTAATGCCTGAAACCAGAAGGGGAAACTATCTATATGCCCGACAATTTTCAAGTTCCAAATTAACACTTATAACAAACCAGGAGAACTATCTGTGGATGACCGACTATGGATTAATACGTGTAACAAGCTAGGAGAACTATTTACATGAAGAGATTGAAGATTAATACCTGTAATAAGCCAGGAAAACTATCTTTCAGTAAGGTCAGAGATTAATACATGTAACAAGCCAAGACAACTATCTCAGAGGCCGACAATTTTCGAGTTCAAGATTAACACCTGTAACAAGCTAGGCGAACTATCTATGGACGACCAACTATAGGATTAATACCTGTAACAAGCCAGGAAAACTATCTACATAAGGAGGTTGAAGATTAACACCCGAAACCAGACGGGAAAACTATCTTCCTTTCTCTAAGGTCAGAGATTAATACCTCAAACTAGCCAGGACAACTATCTCAACGACTAGCAATTTTCAAATCCCAGATTAATACCTGAAAACAGACAGGACAACTATATGTGAACAAGCTGATTGTAGATTAACACCTGAAACCAGACAGGAAAGCTATCTACATGACCAGACGAAGCAATCTTATACGGATTCCTTCTCAGCATACATATGCAATCTAACACGAGCTCATCTTGAAGCAGCCTTGCACATGCTCTTTCTAATACATTTCCAGATAACGGTTAATTCCATTTTCCCCAGCAAGTTACTGTGAAGCCTGCATTTAAACCAGAAAACAACATACTTTCCAGACATAACTCTTTAGCAGAGCCTTGGACAACTGAAGCTCGTAGACTATATTCCCCATAGAGTTTTCCTCAAGCAAGAGAACAATAGAAACCCATATTCCCCAGTAGATTCCTCCTCAAACAGCAGGAACATGAACCCCCAAAGGGACCATATGTGAAATCAACATCTATTTTGGATGGCATCTTTAAGCCCATCTCTGAAAAATATCTTTCATATTATCCAAATGACATCTGTAAGCCCATTCCCTATTTTATCAATCATCAGTGTTATTTCATGCGAGTGAAATTTTTTGGGCATTCTAGTGTTCAATCATCTTCCACCTTCAGATCACGAAGGGCAGACAAGCAAATCTACATCTTCAGGTTTAAAAAGATTGAACAGGGGCAGCTGTTGTACCCCAAAATTTTCCCTCTCATGTTTCCCAACGTTTTCTCTCTTATATGGGTGGTTACAAGCACTTTCCTGAAGAAAATAAAATTTTAATGCTAGCAAAGGGTCTTTCGATTGGCAATTCAGCAATGTCCTTCGATTGGCATCTGAATAGGGTCTTTCGATTGGCATGCCAACAATGCATTTCGATTGGCATGCCAACAATTCCTTTCTATTGGAATCTAAATAATGTCCTTCTACTGGAACATCAAAGTAGTGTCCTTCGATTGGTACATGAGAGTAGTGTCCTTCGATTGGCATCTGGACAAGGAGTTTCGACTGAGCTTCTAAAAAGCCTTCGAATAAGCATTGGCCCATCATATTTGATTGGATGCTAGGCCCCCTTCGAGCAAGTTCAAATCATAAATCTTCTCTAGACCATCCTTTGATCCACTAGGAAAAAGATTCCTCATGCTTGCCTTAAATTCATAAGGCAAAGACCCATCAGCATGCCTTCGATTCAAAAGGAAAAAGGCCTTTTTCACTGGTCTTCGATTCACATGACAAAAGGCTACCTCAGACTTGCCTTCGATCCACAAGGCTAAGGCCTCTTCAACTTGCCTTTGTGTTTGTTTTCGACCCACAAGAAAATGACTTCCTCTAGGCTTGCCTCCAATGCGCAAGGCAATGGGTTCCTTTCATGCCAGCACTCAAAAAACAGTGGTTTTCTTTCATATGTGCTTTGATTCATTAAGCAGTTGGCTTTCCTCATGCTATATTTGACTCCACCTCCAAAATAGTCAACACACAGGTTTCCACATTTTGACACCTAGTAAGGTCCATTCGAAGGATACACCAATGGTGCCTTCGAAGGACATATATGTGTTCCATTCGAAGGATACATAATTGTGGGAAAGAAGCTTATTTTGCCTTTTGATGAGTATTGGTTCAAGATTCTTGCCTTTGATCCACAAGGAAAAGGTTCCCTCTTCAACTGGCCTTTGATTCACCAAGCAAAGGTTTCCTCTTCATGCCTGCCTTTGTTTCAAAAGCATAGAATTATGAACACACATTGGTGGCCCATTCGAATATTTAACAAGGAGTTCATGTGGGCTATTTAAAGGACACACAAATGGTGCCTTCGAATGGGCATGCATTTGGTCCGGTCGAAAGGCACATAATGGTTGAAGACAAGTGTTGTTTTGTCTTTTTTTGAGTCTGGCCAAAGTTCTGCATGCTGCCAGACCCAAGCCTCATACACCATTACAAAGGAGGCTTCAATTGGCCATAATGAAGTCCTAACTTGGGCTATGGGAATCAATCAACTAGGGAAAATAGACGGATCCAACAAACGAACCATTCGAAATACACTCAAGAAGTCTATTCGAAGGAGGCAACCAAATGCCCATTGGAAGAGGACACAAGTGATCCACCCAAAAGACCCCTTCGAAGAAAACAACCAAAGACCCATTTGAAGGGCACACATATGGTCCCTTCAAAGGACCCATTCGAAGGATATACAAGAAGTCCAATTGAAGGGCAGGAATTAGAGGCATTCAAAGGAGCCAAAATATCCACATACATTCAAATTTCAAAAAGGACAAAATTCCATGTTTTTGGCCAATGTTACAAAGTCTCATTCATGGCTTTCAAAAAACTAATCAAGGTTGTTTAAACCATTGCCTTCTTGTCCCATCCCTTCTACTCTATATAAATGTAGTAGTAGAAATGTTCAAGACTAAGCCATTGGATTGACTAGACTTTATACAAATCAAAATAAAAATTGCCACCGCGCTTTATTGTTTCCAAAGGAATGGGAAAAGAGCGAATAACCCAGAAAGAGGGGGAAAGATTCAAGGTAAGGGGGTTGGTTATGCAAAGGGAAGGTATTAGCATCCTAAACATCTACGGTACTCTGCATGAGCCTCTTTGTAAAAAATCTGTATATTTTGGCTATTAAAACTGTTATATAAAATTGATGGTGGAGGTGAGAAAAGAAATATATATTTTACGATTTTTGCACCCGCCGCGGTTGAGAACCTTTAGTGCCTATGTACCACCTTTCATGCAATAAGAATCATGGTACACGTAGTTCCTTTTTAAAAATAAAATTTAAAACACAAGTGTGTTAGTCAATTTTATGAGATAAAACATCATTGTCATTGTCCGTGTGGAAAACATACCTACTACCCACAATCATGAGAAAGGATAATTTGTATCATCTCAAAGTGGAGGATATTACTTGGATTTCAAAAATCAACAATACCTCACTCAACACCCAAGTGGAAATTATCTCTCTTCACTACATATTGTAGAAGTATAGTTCTTTGCATCACTACAAGGATTGACAAGAGTTTAATCCTTTTCAGAAAACTTTTAAAGGGTAAAAAGCCAAAGTGGAAAAATGGTTTGAAATGAGATTGATTGACTTTTAGTCTTCTCAAAAAAATGTCAAGGTATTATTAAGTTGATTGGAGTTTATTTATGAAAATGTTTTGAAAATACATGGACATAAGTCCAAGTTTATTATGAAAATGGTTCAAATTAAAAACAAGAAGAGTTTTCAAAAGGAGGGATAAGATTTTTGAAATTAAAGAAGATGGGAGGAGAAGAAAAGACTATCCTAAAGAATAAGGTAAAAGCTAGGGATAAGAACCATCTAACCAACAAGAAGCCAATACTGGGCATTATGAGCCAAGATAGAGTTCCCATTTTTTGGATTGAAACCAAGCAAGCAAAAATACTACACCCCTTGAGAGAACCCAAACTTCAAGTGTATTAAGTCTTCATAAAAATTGGGTAGAGTAACTGTTGTATACGGGTGAACTCCAGATTACAAACAAAGGGTGTAATCACAATAACATGCACACAAAACAAACAAACAACCCAATGTCTTGAGGTAAACCTCAAGAACTCCAGACAAAATATCAATTAAGGTCACAAGGTCTCCAAGATAGTCCAAGGTTTATAATCCTAAGTCAAAGAAAAGTCCCATGATCCATAATGCGAAGGATAGTAGCCAAATAGTCCAAGTACCATTAAAGATTTTTTAGGTTTTATGTTGATTATTAAGTATCTTAGGAAAGGAAAAGAAAAGCTCAAGTGAGCAAAGTACAAAATGGCAATAAAATAAATTCTCAAATGAGCAAAGATTAAAATGGCATGAAATGTAAATGCTAAAAGTAAATAGTACATAAAGCATAAGAAAGAATAAAACATAAGGTAAAACAAGTCAATAATTAGTGGTTAATTGGATGACCATCTTGAAGCTTGAATTTGGAACTCATTAGAGGATTGGTAGAACCAAAGCCTCCACAGAACAACTTGCATTTTCTTTTTGTCAAGTATATCATCCATTTGGAATTATCATAAGTACCATTTAATGATCAACGATGTTTAAGTGATCCGCGTTGACCAAATGTGTTGTAGATCCATTAGAGGATTGGTAGAACCAAATCCTCCACACAATGAATCTCAATGTTATTGGATCAAAGAGATCAAATTAACATACTTGGACTTGCAATCATAAGTTTGGGCCATAAATGATCATTTATTCGAATCGGGACAAAATTTAGCGTTATGTTAAGCAATCGTAAGTTGACTTATATAGAAGTCGCACCTATTTTGAGGCCGGTCAATAGAAATTTATGCACCATTTGTTTTGAGACATGATATAGAGATCATGCTCCAATAACACCTAATGCAATAAGAATGGGTGAGATGAAAAGGGATAGGGAAAAAAATATACAAACCACATTTGAATTAAATTTTTAATCAAACTATTATTAAAATCATTCATCCATTTTTGTGGAGTTAAACTCAACACCATGGATCCAATGATGTTAATAAAGTTCATGATCCAAAATCTAACCCAAGATCAACAAGAAAATAGTCACAAAATAATATCACATTTTAATATATACAAAAGGGTAAAAAATAATTTTAAAAAATAGAAAATAAAGAGAAAAATATCAACTATGTTCAAATTAATCAAAAAATAAAAAGTAAGACCACAGAAAAATCAGAAATGGATCCAAATATTTTTATAAAATTTTTGGTAATTTTTAAAAGTCAGAAACTATTTTTAAACTATTTAAAATTTCTCAAACAAATAGAAAATAGTTCAAAAATAGTAAACCTCAATATAAAATTGCATAAAATTTTCAGAAAGTCAAAAATGTGCAAAATAATATTTATGAATTTTTTCAAAATTAAAAAATGTCAGAAAGTGTTTTTTAAGTAATTAAAAGAAAGCAAATGATTCAAAAAATACAAAAAATATCAAATATGAAAATAAAAATATGAAAATCTAGTCATGAGATCAGAAATAATTCAAAGTATTTTTCTGAATTGTTTCCTAATTTTTGGACAAAAAATAAAAGAGTTATGAATTTTTTAAAATTTAATAAATAAAAAATATAAAATCAGAAAATAAAATAAAACAAAAAAGATGTGGACCATCAGATCATAGTCAAAACGCGTTAGTAAGCTGATCCAATGGACCAGACGCGCTGTGCTCGATATGGACCTTAGTGAGATACACATCGGATAAGAAAAAGGGCAACCAATGAAATTAAAACGTTTGGAACACTATCATTGGCTTAGACGAGACATGTCATCGTCCTCAACCTCCAGACACCCTGCATGGGGATTTTGTGAGATCCTTCAAATGGAAAAAGTAGGATCCCAGGATAGTATCATTGAACTCGTTTCTTCAAGACGATTGTAACACCACCATCGCGCCAAATTTATATAAGGTATGGAAAGAGATATGAATCAAAAACCTAGAAAATAGCGAGCACCTTCAATTTTTGATTTCTCTCTCAATTCTCAATGGTTTTAAAAATTGTAAGCAGCATTAGAATCAGGAAAAGGAGTAGAATAGATTAGTGCTTGATTTGGATCCAAATGGTCGAGAATTCTACCTCTTCTAATTTCAAGGAAGAAACACTGAAACTGGACTTCTGTAGCTTGAATTATGGCTCATTTCGATTGGTTTAAGTGCTGGAGAGTTTGTATGATGCTTAAGGATGATGAATGCGCAAAGAATTTTGGAAAAGGGAGCTTAAATCTCAGAAATTGAATTCAAAAATGATGGGTTCGTGTGAGGTTTTGGCAGGGTGTTTTTGGCTCTCAAAGCTTGAAGAAATGAACGGGGGATGACCCTCTATTTATAGGGAAGTGAATGGGAATGAAAATTGGAAGAAACAATGAAGTTTGGAGGGAAATTGAATGAAGGTCTAGCACGAGTGAAGTGTGACTTCATTTCCATCAAAACTCAACCAAATCTTGCGTTTTGGGGTGCTAATAACTTCTGGAAAGTTTGCTAATCAAGTTTAAATCCAAAACACGCATAAATCTTGTGTTTAGAAGTCACATTATGGATTTCAAAATTCTGAATTTGTGGAAAATTCAGTTTCAAGTTACCAAATTCAAATCCATGGCATTTCCAACTCAAGGGGTGTTAGGGAATGATTCTTGATGCTTTAGAAATATGAGGTTACAAGCTTTTCAATGGAAAAATAATGGAATCAAATGGATGCTTGAGCTGAAAGTTGCATTGAGTCAAAGTTCAAGAAAAAGGGTTGACTTTCCATACTTAGAAATATTTCAAATTCTTCTTTAAAAATTACCTATAAACTTTTACATCCAAACATGGCCTTCCACTTGGAATTTGCTCTTGACCAAAATAGATGGAATGAAGTTGATATCTTGAATAACATTTTGAGACTTGAACCACTCAAAATCTCCAAACATTGAGTATGTTATGACTTGTTGAAGTTGTCCAAAAATCATTAAATGACCTATAATCTTTTGCATATTTAAGGCAACCTCCATCTATTTTCCCACTTTGCACATAAAAGAAGGCAGAAAATTCACATCTTCAAGATCATTATGGAAAAAGAATGGACCCAAGGTGATGAAAATTGACCAAGTTATGATCAATTGAAGTTACTTATGTAAAATTGTGGATTCATCTGGATGACTTGTAATCTTTCTTCTTCACCAAGTTTCTTCCACATGAAAAATCTTTGGAACCTTTGAAGTGATTTGTTTATAAACCTTTGAAGAGAAGGATTTATTTGGAATCACTCAAAAATACCAAAATGTGAGTAAGATATACTCCTTTGTAGTTCAAAACTCTAGCTTCTAGATCAAGAGAATGCCTTGGAGAACTTTGACAAGTTTGAACAAACTTCTTGTACCAATATCCTTGCTCTATGATTAGAAGTTGTTGAGGATGATAATGAGGACTCATAGACAGCAAAAACACTTCCATATCTTGAAATTTGAGAGAACTATGCCCCTGGTGGCCAATATGAACAAGGCCTTGTCCAAACATAACAACTTCTCCAATATACCCATTGTACTTTTGAGTCAAATCTAATAACCTTGAAATGTGATGAACCTAAAAAAACTTTTCCATGCCATTTCTTCCAAAACCACTCCAATGGTGAGGTTTGAACCTCTCAAGCTTTTATTGGCTAGGGCATGGAAATAAACTCCTGAACCCATGGAGTAATTTGTTAAATCTCATTGCCATTACTTACATGGACAACAAGCAAGACAAGCCAACATTCTATTTTGTTAGTTAATTGAAGAAAACAAAACAATATTAATGTTCATAAAAGGAAAATAAGTCAAGGTGCTTGTTAATTCCTCAAAAGGAGTAAAGCTCAAAGTAAGGAGGGGAACCAAGAATCCTAGTGTGATCTTGTTGTGAGTGAATCCACATGGTATGATGAAGGGATCTTAGGGGGGAAAATTGGGGTACAACAACTTCCCTTATTTAAGTTTATTCTATCCGGAGATACGAAGGTTAAAAATCTTCGTGTCGACGCGATCGAAGATAATTAAATATAAAACAAACCCTATTTTTGGCCCTAAGATACCATGCAAATGCTTATGATCATGAATGCATATGAACCGGACCAAAGAGACGCGAAAATAACACTGGGGACACAACAATAAAGAAACAAAGGAGCACCCCCAACTAGGAAAATAAATCACTGGTGGACTAAAAGAACTGAATCAGAGAGGATGGTAGGATGGCACACCAACTTTTACTGAAGGCAAAGCTACCAACGTTTACTGAAGGCAACGAGAAAAATAACAAACACCGACGTTCACTTCTGATGGCCCACCAACTTTCAATGAAGGTAGAGGGAGAATATATCATGGCACCGCCGCTCACTAACGATGAACTACCAACATTCACTGAGGGTAGCAAGATAAAAAACATCGACGTTCACTACCGATGGTCTACCAACTTTCACTGAAGGTAAAAAGAGAATATATCATATCACCTCTGTTCACGGACGATGAATTATCAACATTCACTGAATATAGAAAAAAGATAACAAACATCGACGTTCACTGCCGATGGTATACCAACTTTCACTGAAGGTAGAAAGAGAAAATATCATATCACCGCCATTCACTGACGATGAACTATCAACATTCACTGAAGATAGCAAAAGATAACAAACATCGACGTTCATTGCCGATGGTCTACCAGCTTTCACTGAAGGTAGAAATAGAATATATCATATCACCGCCTTTCACTAACGATAAACTATCAATGTTCACTGAAGATAGCAAAAAGATAACAAACATCGACGTTCACTGTTGATGGTCTACCAACTTTCACTGAAGGTAGAAAGATAATATATCATATCACCACCATTCACTGATGATGAACTATCAATGTTCACTAAATATATCAAAAAGATACCAAACATCGACGTTCACTGCCGATGGTCTATCAACTTTCACTGGAGGTAGAAAGAGAATATATCATATCATCACCGTTCACTGACGATGAATTATCAACGTTCACTAAAGATAGAAAAAAGATAACAAACATTTATTTTCACTACCGTTGGTCTACTGTTGTACCCCAAAATTTTCCCTCTCAATTATCAAGGATTTTCACCAGATCTCCTTTGGATCATGACTGCATTAGGGTTTGACCAGCTCAAGACACCTCCTAATGCACTGATGACCAAAAGTAGGGTTTGAGTTTGAACAAGGATTTTTGGACCATAAATGCTTCATATTACTTTCAAGTATTATTATGGATCCCCAAGATTACTCATGCCATGTTTCAAGCCTTGAATCACATTTTTGATCAGTCAATTGGACAATTGACCTAAAAATCAGCTGTATTGGGAAAAAAGTCAACCATGGCCAATTTTCAGTCAAAGTTCATAATTTTGTATCCACATCAACATCTTAGACTCATATGTATCATTTGATCAAGTTTGGACCATAATTCATTAAGAAATTTGATCAAATCATCAAAAGGGCAAAATGGTCAAAATTAGGGTTTTGATTGAGAAAGGGCAATTTCTAATTTTTGACCTAGAAAATGGTCAATTGGTTTAAAGAATGATCTCAAGAGTTCAATTGAACCATCTTGACCAAATGACATGGTTCAAAACATTGCAAATCTATTGGATTGACAGATGAATTTTGCAGTCAACTGATCAAAAGTCAACTGTATACGGAAAAGTCAAACTCTGACTCTTTGGTCAAAATCAATTTCCAAAGATCATAATTCATCAAAACATGTCAAAATGTGAAACTTGATCATCAATAAAGCAAGGGTTTAAGATTTGGATTTGAAAAGTTGGAAAATTCTAACTTAGAAAATTTCTTATTTTTTCTCAACTTTAAGCCATATTATCACCATGATACAAGATGATTCAAAATAAGTTCCCAACATGAAAGTTTTAGATCTCCATGAAATATACAACTTTTCTTCACACAATTTCTCCTAAAGATTCTTGGATTTCAAGATATAATTTTGTGAATACATGCTCATGAACTAAAATAACTTAGTGAAATTTTGCCCTAGTTAGGCAGGTTTTTGACCTAACTTCATGCCAATTTTTCAGAGTTACAAGGGGAATATTTGAAAGAAATTCAAATATGAGTTATAGAGCACATTGCAAGATTTCCAAAATGACCAAGAACTCATTGAGATCATTCTTGAGTAGGGAGAATCGAAGAGATGAAGTTGGCAATTTATCACTTTGATTTCAAGCCATTTCATGAAGAACAAAAATTCAAATCCAAACCTAGGCTGCATAATCCTTGCTTTACAGGCCTAAAACTTGTTTCTCGCTCCATAATTGAATGATTTCACTTATGTTGGAAGCTTTAGGCCAAACATTGAATGCATTGTACAAGAATAATTCCATTTTTGGCATAAAGGTGCCATTTCCATTTTGATAAAGCACAACTTTTGCAATTGTCAACTCCTTGAGCTTTTCACTTGTTCTTTCTACACACACAAACTATATAAACCAAAAGAAACTTGCCTGAAGTCTCTACCAAACCAGACCATTCTTGTACAACACATAGAGACTTGTCCCCTCACTTTTCTTCAAAAGCAAGCAATAGAGCCAAAAGGCTAGAACTCAAATATTGAGGAAGCTTGATGTAAAACCTTTCCTATACTTATACACAAACCCATTACAACCTAGAAGACGATGGAAAAAGCTCAAAAACTCTCTCAAACACTCTATCACTAAAAATCTGCCATAACTTGTAGTTTTGCACATTCCATAGCAATCTCAAAAACCACTCGTGCATTTTAAGTTTTAACCATCTAAACACTTAACATACGTCATATCTAAGTGTTCCAGACCCCTGTCCCCTCACTGTAACACCTCCTTCTCCATCTTCCATTTTTACATTTCAAGCTTGCAGGTTGACTTGAGTAGGGAGATTCAAGAATTTTCAAGGCAAGGTAAGGATTGAAACACACTCAGGGAGGTCCAGGCAAGCTAAATAGATCTTCAGGCCTTCTCAAAACTTGCTCAAAGTCCATTCACGATCTCAACTGAAAGAGGTAGAAAATTAAACTTCTATCTTTTCATACAAGCATCCTTAGGTCCTGATTTGTGAAAGAAAAATGTAGATATCCTTGCCCTAAAGCTAAGCCTATTCATAGATTTCATTTATATTAACTGTGCATAGAGAATTTTTGATTTGAAATTTCTTTAAAAATTAGGTTTCAAATTAGGGTAAGTAAAATTAGCTTTGATCTTTGATTGTTAGTTTACATGAATTATATGGTTGAAATCGTGGGAGGAAATACTATCACTTTCATGTTTGAAGTTTCCATTTTTATGGAGAAATGAAAGAGATACAGGTGGTCCGGCCATGGCTCAAGGTTGAAGATGAAGTTGCCTTCGGGAGGAGTTTTATAATATATATTTATGCCTTTGGTTATATGAACGGATGTACAGCCACCCCAGTGGTAAGGCAGCGCGCAAAAATGCCATAGGTCGTGGGTTCGAGCCTTGGCGCTGCCTTTTGCAATTTTTTCATATTTTTTCCACTTTTTTTTTGCTAGCTTGCAGCGTGGGCTTCTGGCTGTTGGGCTTTGTATTTTTTTTGCTAACCCCTTGCCTCCTATTTGCTTGCAGCACCCTTGGCCCAAATATTTTATTTACTTATTTTATTTTATTTTCATTTTATTTTATTAAATATATTTTATTAGTATTAAAAAATCACAAAAAAATATAAAAAATGATAGATTTTTATTTTGACTTATTTTATTTTTTCTCATAAAAAATAATTTTATTTAAGTTATATATTACTTATTTTACTAAATAAGCCTTGTAAATTAATTTCAAACTAGTTTTAATATTTATTTTTCTTCATATTTATTAAGCATATTATCTTAATACAAAAAAGACCAAAAATACCTCATAAATACCATATATTATTTTCAAGACAAAAAAATATACAAAAAATACTTACTTTTCTTAAAGAAATTTATTTCCCTTTGATAAATTAGAATTAGGGTTTACTAAAAATCTTCTCTAAAAAAATAATTTCTTTTCCTAATTAATTTGAGATAATCTTGATTCATTTATTAGGGTTAGGTTAAAACTTTTTCCTCATAAAAAAACCAAACAAAATCTTCTTTGCATTCATACATCTTTGCATATTTAAATTTATCTTCTATATTATTTATTCCAATATTTGTACATATTCAATTTGGTTGTAATAGCTTAATTAAGTTTATATTATTGCAAATACCCATTCATAAATTGTATCCCCCTCCCACAAATGTTGTAATAGCGTAGGACATTTAAATTTCGCAATTTATCGCTTTTACATAACATGGTAGTAATTAGGGTTGGTATGGCAAGATAGAATCAACCAAATAGAAAACTCTAATCCAAGACAAGATCAAGTATGAAAATGACACACTTGCACACAAAACACCCCTAGGGTTATCCCACTTGGTTGCCTTGTACAAAATGGCCATATTACGCATGTGATATGTCTTAGCAAAATCAAACAATTACAAGATCATAGACCCTCGATGACGCTATTCAAAGTTTCCTTATAGAAATGATCTTAGTCCCTCAAAAATGCTAAGATACTTTGCAACATTGCTAATCATGGTTATACGATGACCCACGCCTGTCCAGTTTGCATCCAAAGGTGGGGTTGCTCACCAAATCAATGGTAAGACAACAATATCAAAGAAAAATAAAATGAACAAGAAAGACATTTGAGTAGGTAGATTACTTTTAGTTACTTGCTCCATTTCAAACAAATATCCTTGATATTTTAAAAACAAACACACACATTCCCAAACATCTTACAAAATTGAAAACATTTTTAAAAAAGATCAACATCTTTGTATACATTCTTATGAACAAGAATCATTACAAAGATTGCCTAAACAATGGTTGGAACACGCGGCCGGAACCTTCCATCTGGATGTTAATGAAACATCAATGAAGTCACCACCAAACGTCTTTTATCCCACCGAAAGGGAAAGGTAAACATCGAGAAAACCTGAAAAGGGAGAAATCACGGTCTTTCGACCGAGAGATCAGGTAAGGGAGTCTGTTACGCGAGGGGAAGGTGTTAGCACCCCATGCGCCCGTAGTAATCTACGGTATCCACTCTTGTTTTCTAAGCTAATGGGTGTGGTCAAATCCAATGTATATGGCTTAAAACTGAAAAGGGAATGCATGCAAAAGAAAAAAAAACAATGTAGGGAAAATAAAAAGTTGTGCTCGGTTGGGCCCTACCCCAATGCCTACGTATCCCTTTTAAGGAATCAGAGCAGCCGTAGTTCCGCTTATGTGTTTTGGTTGGTTTGTATTTTTTAATTAAGATAACAAAAGCAGTCAAGATGGCAAAACATCAAATAAGACAACAAACGAATGAGATGGTAAAACATCGGCTAAATAATAACAAAGTAACATGTCAAAGATGGCGAAACATCAATAAAATGGATAACAAAACATCACACCTAACAATGATATTGGGAATCGAAGTAGGATAACAAGCATGTGCGTTGATGAAACATCGGCTTCAAACAAATGTGCGATGGCGAAACATCGGCTAAAAGATAACAAAGTCATGCCAATGATGGCGAGACATCAATAAAACGGATGACAAAGCATCACACCTAACAATAATATTGAGAATCAAAGTAGGATAACAGACATGTGCGATGGCGAAACATAGGCTTAAAGATAACAAGATATCATGGCAAAGATGGTGAAAAATCAATAAAACAGATGACAAAACATCACACCTAACAATGATTTTGAGAATCAAAGTAGGATAACAAACATGTGTGATGACGAAACATCGGCTTAAAGATAACTAATGTACGATGGCGAAACATCAATAAAACGAATGACAAAACATCACACCTAACAATGATATTGAGAATCAAAGTAGGATAACAAAAATGTGCAATGGCGAAACATCGGCTTAAAGATGACAAATGTACGATGGCGAAACATCGGAAAACCAGGTTTAAAAACAAAGCCAAGAGGCGCGTAAAGAAATAGGATTGGTTTTTATCTTTTAATTTGAAGAAGGATTTGAGTTTTTTAGAGGTGTTCTTATGATTTGCCAAGAAAACAGTTTTTTTTTAAGATGCAAAATGCAAAGAAAGGAAAAACAACTAAGGGAAACTAGCCTAGCACTATCCCTAGTGTTATCATACAATGGTTGACCCTAAGGTTGAGGATAAAGGAAAATCCTACCCTATGTTAGCATATATGGATTCCTACCTTAATCAACATGTTAAAGGAAGCTTAACAAAACTATCCTATAGGGAACATGCAATGGGAGCGAAGTCGTGATCTCAATTTCTAAATTGAGTGACTCATTGATCAACAATTAAAGAAAAAAAGAAATAAACATCCTATAGGGAACATGTAATGAGAGCGAAGTCGTGATCTCAATTTCTAAATTGAGTGACTCATCGATCAACAAGTAAACACAACACATGTATAAGAAAAAAACCATAGGGCCTCCTGACATATATCAGCAACAGAGGTCCCATCATGCAATCAGAGAACTACGCAAAATGAAAATGGGAGAAAGGAGATAGTGCAATACCATACAGATAAATATCCGTTGCAACTGAGTAAGAATACAAGAAACCCAGATAACTTCGGACAAGCTGGCATCAGTAGACAAATCAAGTCAGGAATTACACCATCAGGATGTAAGTAATTTATCAGATATGAACAAATCCCCGGGGCAATGTGTAACATTCACAATCAAATGCATATATCTTGCATGGAATATCAAATATTCTAAACACAATAGCAGTGCCAACATAATAAGTTGTGTTTCACAAATAAAGTGAAACACAAAAGCCTCAGGTCAAAAGTGGACACTTTCTCAAAGTACCTCACACATTCAACAACCAAGTTAGTATTCCATAAGGTGAATGATGACTCATACAAGGGATGGATGCAACATGATGAAGTGAGAACAACATAATAACAATCATCAAAAATTAGACATGATAGACAAAAAGGAAACAAGCATATGCACAATTTGGTCAAAAGAATCAGAGGGATGTTGCTTCTTTCTATCACCATATTGAATTGACAATTGAATATCAATCAAGGATCAGGGGAGCTTGGAAAGAATACAATCAAAGATCATGGAGGTCAGGGGCAAACACATTTCAATCATGCACAATTAATTCAATCACAACTTCATGAACAAAATAGAAGATGAAACCTACATGATGCATCAAGAAGGTTCAAACCTTTAGACAAAGGGGAACTAAGTGAAAAGACTTGAGTTATCATGGATAATAAGAATCAAGATGATAATTAGGTGCCCAATTATAGGCCTCACTCAAGTTCATTGGCCATCAAACAAATTGCAAGAAGATATGCAAGCATTAATTGGGTACCTTCACTTCAAAATTACATCAAAAATGGAAATAAGGGTCCATAATTCACACCAAAAAAATATTAGCATCTTTGAAAGGTATAGAAGTCAGAATGTAAGCCCTAAGTTCATGAATGATTGAGGAGGAGACCAAATGAAGTCCAAAGTTCAAGACTAGTTGGCAAAACTACTAAACCAAACAAGTTTTCAAAATAATTTGTGAAAAAAAGGTCAAACCAAGTTGAAAAAAATCAATACAGATGGTTTTCAAATCCTCAATACATTCACGAACCCTAATCAGGACTTGAATTCTATTGAAAATCCAGGTCATAATGGTTTTGAAAATGAAACTTGCACCATAAGGAACAAAACTCTAAATTTTGACTTTTAATTTTAAATATTGATTAAGTAAGATCAAAATTCAAACAAATTAAACTAGGGTCATACCAATCACCAAGAAACCCTAAGTGTCAGAAAATATATTTTTTACATTTTTTTTGAATTAAAGGAATGTCAAAAATGAAATTGAATTCAAACAATTAGTAAATTAACAAATATTCACATATCAAAATAATATTTAAATAAAAAAGTCAGAAAAATGCCCAACAAAAATTATATTCAAATATTAGAACTAAAAATACACATCCCTGATTTTTTGTGGAATTTTTGAATTAATGGAAATACTAAAATAAAAAAATAAACAAACAATTAATAATTGAACTATTATTTAAGGGAACAAAATGCAAACCCTAGCCAAAAATAACAAAAAGTCAAAAATGAAAATATGTTCAGATCCTATGATTAAAATAAAGCTTACATGATTTTTTTGATAATTTTTGAACCAATGGAAGTATTAAAATAAAAATTACAAAGCAAAAATTCAAAATTAACCTCTCAAATTAAAATTCTAATCAAAAATAGAAAAAATACTAAACCAATTTCAGAATCAAACTTTACATTATTTTGTGAGTCTAAAACATTTTTTGTGGAATTTTTTGGATCAAAGAAATATTAAAACAAAAAGAAATACTAAACAAGCAATTAATTAAACTCATCAATTTTTGAACGAATCAAAACATCTTCAAAAATTATCAAACAAATACACAAGGTCAGAAATATTATTTTGAATTTGTAATAATTTTTTCAGAATTTTTCAATCATTTTTGAGCAAGAAATAAAATTATGGAAATCAATTTATAAAACAAAATTCAAATTAATTAAAGAAATAAGCCAGCCAACCAAAGGAGGCCACATAATCATCTTCAACCTCTGGCTAGGGAAAAAACGCGCGCATGATCCAGTTCATCATCTCATTTTCCAGTCAACATAACATGCTTAAATCTACACCATTTTCCATGAAAGTTCGTGCAAATTCAAGCCAGCATTTCATACTTCAATATGCAATTCGAATCACAACAAATAATGAACCATGGATCAAGAACAGATCATGCAAAAATGTCCAAAACTCACTGAACAGAAAAATTCAGATGCATCATTCATGCATATCTCATCAAATTAAAAGCTCTGAAGCTTCAAAAACACTTAATGGACTTCAAACAACGTGATTATGAACTTCAATCACACAATGCACGACTAGAAATCAAAATTCAAAGTTGAGAATTCAAACCTTTGAGAAAAAATGGATCTACTGTCTCCTTCACTCCAGTTTCAAACCAAGCCTCGATCTATAATCCTTGTCACTTGGAGAAGAGAATGCAATAAGAATTTACCAAAACGCGCAAGAGAGATGGAAGAATCGAAGAAAAATGCAGAGCAACAAGCTATGGAGTTTTCTGATTTCAGAGATTAAATAAAGCACGAACCCTGCTCACTGAGGCTTGCTTCTCAATATATGGAGCATCAGGAGGAGGGTAGGATAGGTTTTTCATGCTGAAAGCTCTTGGAAAGAATGAAATCTCATTTTTGCCAAAATCAAGTATGCACATGCTGCCCTCCAATCCCTCGTCCGTGGGCTTGCTTTCTACGTGCATTTCAGTCCACTTTACCTCAGGAAGATATTAGCAACAAAATTAAGACTTAAATCCTTGTATTAAGTTAGTGTTGGTGATTAGGCAACTTCATGCCACTCTTTGGTAAAATCACGAATTCCTTTTGCATTTTCCCATGTGCAGATCAAGCATTGGCATGATGGGCCTTGGTACATTGCATATTGGTCATGGGAAAAGTTTGAAGTGAAACAAAAGGCCACAAATCAAGTTATCAAGAATTTGCAATTTGCATGGCATGCATGAATTCAATGAAAAGCCTCAAAATTCCAAGGTCCAAAACTTGCTCATACTTTTGAATTTTGATACAAATGAGCACAATTTGGAAAGGTATTGAAAAGATCTACAATCCCTTAGTTTGGATTTTTTGCAATTGAGTTCATTAAGTTTCTCAAAATTGAGCTTGAAATTCACTAATTTTGGAAAATGACCTATAATTTTGTGATTTCAAAAGACCATAATTCTTGATTCCTTGCCAATTTGGACATGAGACTAAAAGGAGATGAAAGATCATCCTCTTAGCTTTCCAGGCATACTTCATTTGCATTTTCTTGATCAAAGGTGAATAAAATATGAATTTTTGAAATTAAGTCCTTATTTTCCAAAATTAGAAACTTTTAGGGCTTCTTCAAGAACAAGTTTCAACCCAAACCTCAATCTCTTTGATCCAAAGAAAAAAATTGAATTGAAATATGAATAGTGCATTCTTGAATTGATGGTTGGCCAAAAATTCACTTGGTCAACCTTGACTTTGACTGATTTTGACCAAAATGACCATTTTGCCCCTCTGAATCAATTGATCCACTTCTCTTCAAAATTAATGATCAAAACATAAAACATATGTTATTTCAAACATATAGAGGCAATGTAGAAAGTTTCACTCCAAAATTCTCAAGAAATCTTGATGAAATCCCAAACCCTAGTTTTGGTCAACACCTTAGGAGACTAATGAATCATCTCCAAAATTTCAAATCCTCTGGGCATCTTGACCAATTTCTTATACAAAGACTTTTAAAATGCCAATGAGATGTTGTAGCTTCCAAATTTAGACTTATTCGTTGATCAATAGCCTTGCTCAAACAAAACCCTAATTTGACTGGTGAATCAAAGGAGTGATTCCTTCTTATAATAAAACACAAACTTCAATCCTCTGATGATCCAAAGAGATGGATAAAACATCTTGAGATATGCAATAACTTTTGAACTTGATAGATCCAGAGGTTAAGATAATAATATTCTATTTGAGCAACTTGTCAATGCAACCAACCTTCAAAGCTTGAGGAAGACTAGATAACCAAAGTACTTTGATCCCATCATAAAGTATGAATGCAATGCAATATGATGTTCATGATGAAACATAAGCCTAAATCAAGAGGGTAAATTTTGGGGTGCAACAGCTGACCCAATTCAAATTTCTTCAACATGGTAAGTGAGAAAAGTGACAACTTCGAGCGTACAAGGTTGAAGATGTTTTAATACGAAAGAACCCGAAAATTTACACTCTCGAAGAAGAAAGAAACAAAAGAAGAAAACCCCCAAGTCATGCGTCAAAAAGAAGCTGTAACGTAGGTTGAAATAGAACAAAAACAAAAAAAGAGTAGACGTAACTAGAATTCCAGACAAACGTGCCAGGGCAAAACTGGGCTTCAAAAGGGGTGAGATAAAACTCAAACTACAGAGTAGGCGAAACTAAACTCTGGAAAAGAAAGCATACGCGGATGAGGAAGCAAAACTCTAAGCTCGACCCAAGGCGAAAGTGGCTAGAGTGTGTGATTCTAGGAGTACTTGCTAATCTCAACTAAGGTAGACAGTATGAAGGAACTGAAAGAATCTCAGAGATGAGGAACAGAAGCGAGACGAAACTCGACTCAACAAACCAGTTAGACGAAACTAAACTAGATGAGGACCATGACGAAACTGGATTTAACGCACGGGTAACAAGGTGAAAATCGACCCAAAGCAAAGTGACGAGAGTGCATGCTTCTAAGAGCACCTGCTAGTCTCAGATCAATGGATAAACAGTGACAAAAACTGATAGAGGAATCCAAGGAACAAAAGAGACTGATTTCAAACCAGGGACGTAGTACGAACACTGCACTCGGTAAATGAACACCATTAAAGGGCCCAAGGTATGAAAACAAAGACGAGACGAAACTCGATTTAATAACTAGTTAGGCGAAACTAAGCTAGATGAGTACCAGGACAAAATTGGATTTCATGCACAGGCGACGAGGCGAAACTCGACCCAAAGCAAGGAGATTAGGGCGTACACCTAAAAACCTGCTGAAAGCGAATATGAGGACGAAACTGGTATTCGAAAAGGTGCATCAATAGACATTGAAATGAAACGAAGAGGGTAGTGAAGACTAAACCCGAGCAGACCGTGCCAGGGAGAAACTGAACTATATTCAAGGGTAGGCACTCAAACAAACAGATGGTTATTAGTAAAAAAAAGATATTGGTATGGGGAGTAAACTGATACAATGAGGACGAAGACCTCACTGGAGATTTGACCCGAAGTATTAGCAAAATCACTGGGGATGACGGAGACAAAAATGGTATATGTTCTGATGCATGTTTGAATTCTTTGTATAGCGCAATGCTCCATATGATGGAAATGCTACGTGTTTTGGTAGATGCAATGTAATGATGCATGTTTAAAAGTTCCACTGGGGAATGGCCAATTGAGAACCCAAAAAAAAAACCAAAAGATCGGAATCTGACCAGACTTTGCAAAAATAAATTGTAAAATCCGAAGGAGAAGAGAAAATACGGGGAACCGCTAGAGAGGGAACCTCGAAGAGATGAAGCTTCTCGGGGAATAACAACCGAGCAACCAGTAGAAATGGGCCATAAACATTGAGAGGAGCTGCAAAAATAAATTGCAAACCCCTAGAGAAGATCAGATCGACACTGTAGCTTCTGGAGAAGATTAGACATTGAAGGAGAAGATCAGGGCAAGACTGTAATCTCTGGAAAAGACAGCGCGCATATGTGTTAAGGATGACACCAACACAACAAACCCAACGTGAGAGGTGAAACCCTTTGCTGGGAGAACAAAGCTCTTCTGAGGAGACGGTATTTCACCGGGGATACAAAACTTTATTGAAGATTTCGTTGGAGATAGATTTTCTTGGAATGCAACCTTTGGATGAATCATGCAGAGAGTCACACAGTACCGTCCTCCCTGGGAATAAGGAAGGATCTTAACATAAGGATGCCTTAGTCAGCAAAACAACTGGGAAGTGAGAGATCAAGGCGAGGGATCTCTGTTGGAACTTCTGTTGGGGAGTTGAAACTCCTCCAAAGTGGGAGTTCCCATTTAAACGACTCCACTTGGGATGTGTGACGTATCCAAACTTGAAGTCTTAGAATGAAGCTTTTGAAAAAGAAGATTCTTGGGGCAATAAAACTTTACTGCGGGGACGAAACTTCATTGGGGATAAGAAACTTCACAGGGGATAAGTAGATTCCTAATCATACATGGGCTCTGTCCAAATAGAAGAAAGCCAAACATTCCCTTCCTGAAAATCATTAAGCTCTTTACAGGTGTTCAACGTGTAAACTCTTTTTGATGTCAAGCAACTGTTTTGCATGCAGAAAGATGTTTATTTTGGGAATGATAGACCTGATGCGATGATTATTTAAGCCTTGAAGTTGAAAATTTTAACAAAATGTTGCATCTCTGTTGTGAGTGAATCACTGGCTAGAGTGCAAAGAATTTCAAAACTTTTCATCCCTTTTTGAAAAGAACGAGTCAAGATGCGGATGATAAGATACCAACACGGCTATACAACACACATTTGGGAGTTTAGGAAACGTTATCCCGTTGTAGTATTCTTTCGAGTTAAACCCTTGTTTCAGTTAGGACTTTTAGAGGTTGTAACGTGGCCTGGTTCGAGGTTTTTTAGAAAAAAGTTCCTTTTCAAGGCTCAAGTTATTTGGTGCCCACCCCCTTCGTGATATTATCCTGTCGTAAGTTCAGCTGACTTATCACAAGCATACATCCTTCAAAAAGATTTATAATGGTTTAGTGATCAAGACAAGTTTTCCAACATGATTGTCACTTAACTTTTGCTGCTTTTGTTTTTGATATTATTGTTCCTCTTCGTTTGATGAAAATTTTAGTGAATAATCTTTTTTTCGGCCTTTTAGGCTCTCTTTTCCCTAACTTTTGCCTGGACAAAATATTTTCAATTTTGGGAGTCCAGCGGGATGCCCTAACTTTTGCCTAAGCGACTTGTTTTCAAGTTTTGACATAGCGGGGCTTTTTGTTTCTTTTTTATTCATACTTTCCACTTCGAACAAGTCAATGTGACTTTAGGTCTTTGAACTTTTTCTTTCTTTCTCTCTCTCCCTTTTTTTTTAAGAAAACAAATGATGCAGTCCTTGGTCGGCGAGGGATATCCATTATTGTATCGATTTGATCTCGAACTCAGGACCTTGTGAGGAAATGAACCTCGTGGCTTAGACATTTTTTTGATCTCATGATGCAAAAGATGAAATGTGGTGATCCTCAGATGGGACACTCCTTCTGAAATTTGAATGCTTGGGCAAATTAACTGGACATCTACACTGCCCCTGGTTTAAAAAAATAATGTTTTTTTTAACGGAAAAGAAACTTCTACTTCGAAGGCTCATAGGGGTTAACGAGGGTCTAACTCCCTTATATCTCCGGTTTTTGAGGGTTTAAACAATGCTTGTACATCGTCAACAGGGTTCTACTCAAAATCATACCACTACAGTCATTGTTTTTAGCTAAACTCCTTCCTCCAAACTCGTGGCTAAGCAAAAGAAATGGCACAATTGGTGTCAAGATGCCCGAAGGATCGATTAAAGAGTGATACCGGATGGATTAAGTAAAATGAAACAATTTTTTTTTCAAGGCAAAAAATATTCAACGCACCAACACTGACACTCGGCTATAAACAAAATCCTACAATGCAGACAATGCTAAAACAATCAATCAAGAAAACACATGAAAGTGCGGCAAAGAAACGCAATAAAAGCCATTATGGGGAAGAAATGTTTTCAACTAGGTTTGCCGATCTCGTCGACCTGCCATAATCTTGATATTATCCTGTTCCATGACCTTTACCAACAACACGAAACTTGTGAAACAAAAGGCAAGGCATCCGCTAGCAAAGTGAATGAGAATCCTATCAAACAGAGAAACAAACATGCCCCTGGCATAGTATAAATTGTGTTCGTTATCTGTATTTCAAGTGATCAACTAACCATGATCTGTATTACCATTTCCGTATGAGGCCCACAAAGATTATATGCACATGTTTATCAAGATATTGGACATTTTTGCAAACAAAATAGTAAAAAGGGAGAAAAGAAAAGTATACATGTACTTGAAAGGAGATATTCTATTGATTTTGAGAAATCAGCCTGTGAAAAAGCCGTTTACATTTAGAAGCAAGTAATTACAAAATCAAAGCAAACAAGTGTTTACAAATGGCAATGTGATTGTGAATATCCATCAAGTCCCGACTCTACCATGACTCTTATGACTCTCATCTTCCTGCTTTCAGACAGATCATTCTTGGATTAGCCTCGAGCTTATGCCAGGCGATGGATCAAAGGAAAGAAGCAAAGGAACTCATGCTGAGCGTAGTCATTTTCTTTAAGTCCCTAACTTTTTCCTGAATTGCCCTTTCGGGTTTTCGATTCAACAGAACACCCTCTTTTCGCCTAAACAGCCCTTTCAGGTTTTCAGTTTAGCGGGTTTTTATTATTTCTTATGCAAATTATTTTTTAACTATGTCGGCATTCACAGGGAGAGGGAAGTACTCTCCATCCATAGTCGTGAGCATCATCGCCCCTCCAGAGAAAACTTTTCTGACCACGAAAGGACCTTCATAAGTTGGAACCCACTTGCCCCTGGGATCTCCTTGGGGAAGAATTATCCTTTTTAGTACAAGGTCACCTGGCTTGTAGCACTGAGGTCGTACCCTCTTATCAAAAGCTTTACTCATCCTTTGTTGATATGCCTGACCATGACATACAGCCGTCAACCTCTTCTCGTCAATAAGTTCCAACTGATCCAGCCGATTCTATACTGTGATCGGTGGAAATAGAACTGACTGTTTTTTAAGCTGGTTCGCGAAATGTCGCGGTAAGCAAGAGTCGCCACCGTCTTTTATATTCTCCAACATGGAAAGGACAAAAGCACAACAAAATTCCTTCTTTGAGATGTCTCTCAGTTCGGGAGGTAGATTTATAGAAAGGGAAGGTGTTAGCACCCTTTCTATCCGTGGTTATGCACGGGCTCTTAGGTACTTGCTCATTTGTGTTTTCAAAATGTTTGCGTTTTAAAGTGTGAGTGAGTTTGAAAAAGTTTCGTTTAAAGATTTCAGAATGACTCTTGTATCAGTCCTCAAGAGTGTTTGAAAAATTGTTTTGAAAGCTTTTTGAAAGCGTCGGTGTGAAAAGAGTTTTGATTTGTTTTGATAGAGCAAGTATCTACGAGTCATCTACCTGCCCTAAGGAATTAAGATGTGTAGATGTCCTTAAGGTAGTGCCATCCCACCATTGAGAGATAGGTAGCACCACCGTTGGAGGTGTTCGGGTCAATTCGTTTGTAGGGACAGTGTGGTCACTAGAGCAACAGTAGGACACCTTAGAAGCTACCCTTATGCCATTGATCATGGACATAAGGACTTACTAAAACGTCCTATACTCGACGACCACGTTTCGAAGGCAAGGCAACAGTGAGGCGTACCCTAGGAGTGGTGTGTGAATTTGTGTGTTGTTTTCATGTCAAGTTTATCTTTGATCATGCATCATTGTGAGCTACGCTTGTTTTTATTTTAGCCATACATTCTTTCATACCAAGTTAGCAGTTTAAGAGTGCGGAAATTTAAATGCGGAAAGATAAATCCTACGCTATTACAAGGCGCGGGTCTATACATCGCCAAATTACAAAGACCCGTTTTAATAAAAATGCGGAAAGTAAATAAATTCCTAATTACTATTACAAGCCTTGAGCAGTTACGTAATATTCGAAAAGAAAATAAGAATAAATGCGCGAAAGAATTAAAATTGAACGTTCGAGTGCGTTGGACCCTTTTGAAGTTAAATTGAAATTAAATTAAAGTTATTTATTTAAAAGAAAAGAAATGTTTTTTAGGTTTTTGTTTTATGAAAATAAAGAAAGTTGAAAATCAAGGGAAACCCTAATTCTAAGTTGTTTTTAATTGTTAATGAAAAATATTAAAGTTTAACCTAATTTACTAAATAATTAAGGTACATGTTTATTTACAAAATATTTAGTAATTAATAATAATAATAATAATGACGAGAAAATTATTTATTAAAAAAATGATGAGAATGTTAAAAAAACCTAATTTCTACATATTTTAATTTATTTAAGAAAAAGATTAAAGTTTTAAAACCTAATTTACTAAATTAATGGTTAAAGTTTATTTACAAAAAATAATAATGGTGAAATTAATATTAATAAACATTTTTTTTGATTTTTCTGTATTTTATATTATGAAAAGTTATTTTATGGAATTAAAAGAAATAATTAAAACATTAAAAAGAATTAAAAGAAAATCAAATAAAAAAATAAAAATGATGCAAACCATGGGGGGTATCAGGCCCTTTTTGGAGGTTAATTGAGAAATTCAGGCCCATGAACACAAGGCCTTTGTTGACTTTCCAGCTTGAGTGCGTGTCCATTGACTGAGGTGCATGATAGACATCCTCCTGTAGCCTTTGGATTGAAGCTCATGGGCGCGTGGCAGGCTTGGATGTTAGGTTGTATGATGGACTCTGAAGGAGGTGCTGCGTATGAACACATTAAGACAAAAATTATTAAACGTTTGGGGGGACCTGGGAATCGAACCCAGGTCCCTGTACCTGCAAGACATGTCTTCTACCAACTCAACTATCGTGTGCGTTTGTTAATGTAATGGAGCATAATTATTATAATAAAAAACAAAGTTAATGATATGAAACAAGAAAAAGCGCGCTAGATTTTGAATACTCTAACCATGTTATGACACCTCAGCGTCTTCTTCATCTTTCTGCCTGTAATATAAACAAATAGCGGGGGTTTTAAACCCCCACTAAGTGCAACCTGCAAAAATAGCGAATAGCACATGCTTCAATATAAAAAGGGTGCGAGGTATGGGTTTGCTTCGTCTTGTTGCAACGAGTTTAATGGCATAGGTTTTAAGGTCTGATTTTATAGCATGTGTAAAGCCCCAATTTAGAGCTTCTGAAACCCTAGGTTTCAACAATGGTGGATTCTGATACACGCATCGTTAGTTCAATCAAATATTACCAATAGCTTCAGAACATCATTGTTAGTATAAAGCAACAAATAAAACATGTGAATAATGCATGAAAATTAGAAAACGATTATGGATATGTTCATGAAGAAGACGATTCTGTTCTACCGATTCTTGGAGTATGGGGACTCGTTTTGGATTGCAATCGATTCCTAGCAATGTCAGGAACGTATTAGAACGCTTTTTGTGCTTTGAAACGTGCTCCAACTATGATTTCAGATTTCAAGTTTTTATGGAAATTTTGCAATTTTGTTATGCCTCTCTAGCAGCTCTTTCGTGTGTCTCTTGATTCCATTAGGTCTTGCATATGTAAGTGAACGAAATTAGGTTAAAAAACCAAGCCCAATGTCCATGAATTTATGATTCCAATATTTGATTTTCTCCATATCTTTTCCAAACTTTTTACCATGAAAATCATGCCAATTATGGAAGATTTGGCCTTGTTGATTGATGCACGATTTGCCACCTTGCCCTAGTTTGATTTGCTGCACAAAAAAGATTTAAAAAACATGATTTGATATTTTTCTCATATTTAAAACTAATTAAATGAATTAATAATAATAAAAACTCAATTAATTAATTAAAAATAAGAAAATAAATCCCTTTGAGCTTAATGGGTCGTGCATATGCTTTGGGTAATGATTCATGGAAGAATTTGTGGCCCATTAGCAATTTTGAAGCTTTTGAAGCAAAGTTGACTTTTCAAAATTCCCAAAAATTTCCCAACTTCTCCAAGGCATATCTTGCTCAATTTTTAGGCTATGATCATGTTCTTGGATATTTTGGAAAGGTCTTGAAGTCCTCTAACCAATGCCTTTGGTCCCATGTCATTTTGATTTACCAATCTAAAGTTATGGTCTTTGACTTAAAGTGCCTTTTTGTTGACTTTTGAAAATGACCTATAATGTTGAAATTGATAACTTTTTGTGAGAGCATTTCTTGGACTTGAAGTGTGAAGATGAGTTGTAGGAAATGTCATCCTCTTAAAAATTAGCTTTGGATGGTATTTTTCTGATAAACCATGAAGAAGTTATGCCCTGGTCAATTTGCAGTTGACTTTTTCAACTGTCCAAAAATAGAAACTTTTGCATCTTGAGACTTTTTGAGCCATGCTTTGAGAATCATGATCAAGAATTGATTAAATGATGTTTGTGGCTTCAAAATAAGATGTTGACAAATTTTTTTGACTTTTGACTGTCAAATGACCATTTTGCCCCTGCAGTTGACTGTGGAGCTTAGGGTTTTTGACTGTGCAATTTGATGCTGTGAGTCTTGACATATGAATGCTTGACAATGTATATAGGCATGTGGGACTTGTTTGGACCCTTGAAAACTTCAATTTCTTTGCAAGAACCAAAACCCTAATTTTGACTGTGTTAGGAGGCAATTAGACTGTGCAACCCTTGAGGGATTTTGAATCATCTGGAGACTAATCTTGACAAATCTTGAAGAATATGGGAGGGAAAATTTTGGGGTACAACAATTGCCCCTGTTCAATCTTCTTAGACCTGAGGATGTAGATTGGCGTGCGTGCCTTTCGTAATCCGAATGTGGAAGATGATTGAACACTAGAGTGCCCAGAAATTTGCACTCACATAGTAGAGTGTTTGCAGTGTGATGATGGGAATGGGCTTACAAATTCCATTTGGAGACTGATGGATAGGAGGATGGGCTTATAGATGCCATCTGGAAGTGTGACAGAACCTTGTCAGGGATGGGCTTATAGATGCCATCTAGGTGTCGATCGCGTAAGAGATTCCTTAGCGAGAACTTGTGTACTTGAGAAAGAAAATAATTACCTGGCCTGTTACAGGAGTTGATCTTCAAACCCTTTATGTAGATGTGCCCTGGATGGATACAGGAATCAAATCTTTAAACTCTTCAGACGTGCCCTGGCAGGATACAGGAATCGAGTCTGGAATATAGTCGTCAACAGATACACCCTGGCAAGATACAGGAATCGGATCTTCGAACTCTTCAGACATGCCCTGGCAGGATACAGGAATCGAGTCTGGAATTAGTCGTCAACAGATACACCCTGGCAAGATACAGGAATCAGATCTTCGAACTCTTCAGATGTGCCCTGGCAAGATACAAGAATCGAGTCTGGTAATGTTAGTCGTCAACAGATACACCCTGGTGAGATACAGGAATCGGATCTTCGAACTCTTCAGACGTGCCCTGGCCGGATACAGGAATCGAGTCTGGTAATGTTAGTCGTCAACAGATACACCCTGGCAAGATACAGGAATCAGATCTTCGAACTCTTCAGACGTGCCCTGGCAGGATACAGGAATCGAGTCTAGAATTAGTCGTCAACAAATACACCCTGGCAAGATACAGGAATCGGATCTTCGAACTCTTCAGACGTGCCCTGGCAAGATACAGGAATCGAGTCTAGTAATGTTAGTCGTCAACAGATACACCCTGGCAAGATACAGGAATCAGATCTTCGAACTCTTTAGACGTGCCCTGGCAAGATACAAGAATCGAGTCTGGTAATGTTAGTCGTCAACAGATACACCCTGGCAAGATACAGGAATCGGATCTTTAGTTGCGACAGTTGACAATAATTATCTTTGTATTGACCTTTTCCCTGAAAAGACAAAACGTTAATTGTATGCGATGTCATGATGTATGACATGCGTGATGTTCTCTGAATAAATGAGATTATATGTTCATGATGCGTATGTGCATGCTATAATGTATGAAGATGCGATGTTTATGAATGTATGTTTATGTCTAGGAAAGTAAATCCTTGACGAATGTCGGGAAGTTGAATCCTGGGCTGATGTTGAAGAATAGAGCTTTGTTTCAGCTGGGGGTGATGGTTGCAAGAATACCGGTAGGAGAAGATGACTCCGTTGGGGAATAAACTTGGCGAATAGATTACTCTACGGGGAATTACTCTGTGGGAAGAGATACTTCGCTGAGATTTGATGATAACTCTGCTGGGGATTCCGTTGTTGTGTTATGTTGAAGGAATTGATGAACTCCGCTGGGGAATAGGAAGAGCTTCGTCGGGGACGATCTTTCCGTGACAATTGGCTGAGGATAACCCAGTTATATCCTGGTGGGGAAATAACCTTCTGAATGAAGTCGGGGGCGCGTTCGTACTATGCGGGTGACAAGCTTCCAGAATCTATTGGGGATAAGCTTCCTGCTGGGGATATGGATTCCACTCTCCTGGGGAACTTTTGGACTGTACTGGGGGAGTGACTCCATTGAACGTCTGGTATACCGCCGGGGAACAATCTTAGATCAAGACTGCCGGGGATGCTTGTTAAGAATGTTTGTAGACTCTGCTGAGGAATGTTGAGATCTGCTGGGGAGAATCCAACTTCCGTAAGGCTGACTGAGTAGGCTAATTCTGCTTGGGGATAGTATCGCTGACTTGCTAGGAGATACTGTACCTTGTTAGGGCTGATGGGAGACCAACTCTGCTAGGGGAGAATATTGTTGAATCTTGGCTCACTCTCTGGGGAATTAAGATATCTTGGTCATGTTCATCAGTTGAACTTACCTTGGTAACTTGGTGGACAAAGCAATTAGATCGCTTAGACAACTCATTATTGCCCCTGTTTCTAATGTTACCTGTAATTAATCCTTTGTTTCGCATGCAAATATTTATGAGTTAGCAGTTAGTGTCAAATGCATATATCACAAATTGAACTTTGGACGTTCTTCACAAAACAAAACAGAAAAAGGAAAAACAAATGGCAATTTGTCTGAAAAGTGAATTTGTATTGATTTTTGAATTGCCTGTAAATAGGCGTTTTTGTACAAGAGGCTGACGTCCTAGTAAGAGAACGCCGCCGAACAACAGAGTTTATACAATTTTGTGAAAAAGGGAAAACAAAACAGCTATGTGAAAAGAATAATCCCACTGGGTTCCAACTCTGATATCGCCTTTATATCTTCGAGCGTCTCATCACTTTGCTGCTCAGTTGATGATGAAGCTGATTGATCGATGCCGTTTGAACTTGATAGTTGATACCGGATTCTGGATGCAAAGTGATCCAATGAGACATAGTATTACGCTTTAATCTCTAACTTTTGCTTGGACCGCCCTTTCGGGTTTTCAGTCCACCGGGGTACCCATTTTTGCCCAAGCCGCCTTTTCAGGTTTTCGACTTGCCGGGTGTACAGATTTTTTTTATTTCATCCCTCATTTTGCCCGAACCCTTTTGGTTCGCCGGGAAGCCTTAATTTTTGCCTAGGTATGTCAACCTAGCGGGTCTTTTATCATGCGTAGTATTTTTTTACTATGTCTGCATTGGCGGGGTGAGGAAGGTCGTCACCATCCATGGTGGTTAGGATCATGGCTCCTCCTGAGAACACATGTTTAACCACAAATGGCCCTTCGTACGTAGGGGCCATTTTCCCCTGGGATCACTCTGAGGAAGGATGATGCGTTTGATTACCAGATCCCCAAATGCCCTGATCATCCGTTTTTGATACGTTTGACCATGACAAATAGCGGTGAGTCTCTTTTCGTCAATTAGGTTTAACTGATCAAGTCAAGTCTGGATCCAGTCATCTTCGCTCAAATCTGCATCCTTCATTATCCGGAGAGAGGGTATTTGGACTTCAATCGGCAAGACTGCCTCCATGCCATAGACCAAGGAAAAGGGTGTTGCCCCGGTTGAAGTCCTTGCTGAGGTACGGTACCCATGAAGAGCGAATGGTAACATCTCGTGCCAATCTTTATAGGTCACTGTCATCTTCTGCACAATCTTTTTTATATTCTTATTCGCTGCTTCTACAGCCCCATTCATCTTCGGCTGGTAGGGAGAAGAGTTGTGGTGCTGTATCTTGAATTGCTCGCAGAGCTCAGTGATCATCTTGTTGTTAAGATTGGTACCATTGTCTATAATGATCCTTTCCGGTACACCGTATCGACAAATCAGGTTATGTTGAATGAACCGTGCCATGACGTTCTTGGTTACTGTGGCGTAGGAAGCTGCTTCAACCCACTTTGTGAAGTA
Source organism: Vicia faba (assembly GCA_948472305.1). Taxonomy (NCBI): domain Eukaryota; kingdom Viridiplantae; phylum Streptophyta; class Magnoliopsida; order Fabales; family Fabaceae; genus Vicia; species Vicia faba. The sequence goes on along the minus strand of OX451735.1, from coordinate 466,817,281 downwards.
ATCAATCGCTACCAGGATGAAGCGATGCCCGTTGGATGCTGTAGGTTTAATCTTGCCGATCATATCAATGCCCCACATTGCAAAAGGCCAAGGTGTTGTCAAGACATTCAGAGGAACTGGAGGAACGTGCACCTTGTCTGCGTAAATCTGGCACTTATGACATGTCCGAGAATGTTGGTAACAATCAGCTTCCATTGTGGACCAGAAATATCCTGCCCGAAGGATCTTCTTTGCCATGGTGTGTCCACTGGAATGTGTTCCAAAGGTACCTTCATGCAGCTCTGCCATGATTCTTTCTGCTTCAGTCTTATCCACATAATGCAGTAAGTTCGAATCATGGTTTCGCTTGTACAGAATGTCGTTGCTAAGGAAGAACTTCGCTGCGAACCTTCTCAGAAACTTCTTGTCATTGACAGACGCACTTTCAGGGTATTCCTGAGCTTCCAAGTACCTCTTCACCTCATGGTACCAGGGCTTTTCGGTTACTGCCTCAGCCTCAAGATCACAACAGTATGCAGGTTCGTCCAGTTTCCAAATGATGATCCGGGGAGCCTCATTGTCCCATTTGACTTTGAACATGGAAGACATCGTAGCTAACGCGTCCGCCAACTGATTCTCCTCTCTTGGGAAATGTTCGAAAGTTATCTCCGTGAAATGCGGGATCAATGTCAACACACACTCTTTGTAAGGAATAAGATTCGGATGTTTCGTATCCCACTCGCCTTTGATCTAATTGATCACGAGAGCGGAATCTCCGAAGACACTCAGAAACTTGATCCTTAAGTCAATCGCAGCTTGAAGACCCATGATACATGCCTCATACTCCGCCATGTTGTTGGTGCAGTTGAGACATACCCGGGCAGTAAGTGGAGTATGAGTGCCTTTGGGGGATATGATCACAGCGCCGATACCGTTACCCAAAGCGTTGGAGGCTCCATCAAAGTGCATAGACCATCGGGATCCTTCCTCAGGTCCTTCATCCGGTCCAGGTACTTCACAATCAGTCACTACCATGATGTTCTCGTCAGGAAATTCAAAGTTCATTGATTGGTAGTCATCCACTGCCTGGTGTGCCAAGTGGTCTACCAATACACTTCCTTTGATAGCTTTCTGAGTCGTGTACTGGATGTCGTATTCTGTCATGATCATCTGCCATCTTGCTATTCTTCCAGACAGAGCAGGCTTTTCGAATATGTACTTTATTGGATCCATTTTTGAAATCAATAGAGTAGTGTGAGTCAGCATATACTGTCTCAGCCGGTGAGCAGCCCAAACCAAAGCGCAGCAAGTTTTCTCGAGCAGTGAGTATCGGGTCTCACAGTCGGTAAACTTTTTGCTAAGGTAATAAATGGCGTGCTCTTTTCGGCCAGACTCGTCATGCTGCCCCAGCACACACCCCATTGAGCTGTCAAGTACTGTCAGATATAGTATTAGAGGTCTCCCTTCAACCGGTGGCATAAGGATGGGTGGTTCTTGGAGATACTCTTTGATTCTGTCAAAAGCGGCCTGACATTCATCATTCCAACGTACTACCTGATCTTTCTTCAGCAGCTTGAAGATTGGTTCACAGGTAGCAGTTAGGTGCGAGATGAATCAGGCAATGTAATTCAGACGTCCTAGAAAGCCTCTGACTTCTTTCTCTGTCTTTGGAACTGACGTCTCTTGTATGGCTTTAACCTTGGCAGGGTCCACTTGAATACCCTTGTCACTCACGACGAAGCCTAGCAACTTTCCAGATCTTACCCCAAATGTGCACTTATTTGGATTCAACCTCAGCTTGTATAATTTCAGACGGTCAAACAGCTTTTGCAGATGGTCAAGGTGTTCCTCCTCAGTTTGGGACCTTGCAATCATATCATCGACATACACTTCAATCTCATGATGGATCATGTCATAAAATAAAGCAACCATGGCACATTGGTAGGTTGCCCCAGCATTTTTCAGTCCAAAAGGCATGACCTTGTAGCAGAAGGTGCCCCACTGGGTAACAAAGGTAGTCTTTTCCATATCTTCAGGAGCCATCTTGATCTGATTATAACCTGAAAAACCATCCATGAAAGAGAACACTTTGTGCTGAGCAGTATTGTCAACCAGAACGTCAATGTGAGGTAGGGGGAAGTCATCCTTGGGGCTTTCCCTGTTCAGATCCCTGTAGTCAACACACATTCTGACCTTACCATCTTTCTTTGGCACCGGAACCACGTTGGCAACCCACTAAGGGTAAGAAGTCACTGCTAGAAACCCGACATCGAATTGCTTCATAACCTCAGCTTTGATCTTCTCGGACATCTCTGGACGCATACGGCAGACCTTTTGCTTAACCGGAGGGCAGTCTTCCATGGTAGGCAAGTGATGGACCACAATGTCAGTATCCAACCCTGGCATGTCTTCGTAAGACCAGGCAAAGATCTCCACATAATCATGTAGCATCTGAGTCAACCGTTGTTTCACGCTGAGCTCTAGATTAGCACCAATCTTAACTTCCTTTCTATCTGTCTCAGTACCCAGATTTACCGTTTCCACTGGCTCTTCATGTGGCTGAATGGCCCTCTCTTCCTGGAGTAACAGTCTTGCAAGCTCACCAGGCACTTCGCAATCATCTTCACCTTCGTCTTCGGCTAAGTTGATCAGATTTTCGAAGTCATAACTGGCAGTAGCCGAGTCGTTACCAGTGAGATCCAGAGAGGATTGAAACTTGTATAGGTGAGTGTGTGTAAATATAGTTGTTTTGCAATATATAAAGAAAGAAAGAAAGAAAACGAGCACAAGATTTGAAATGCGAAAAACGTCCAATGTCTTTATTCATGATATATGGAAATGACAAGTAATAAGCCCTCACAAATGAAGCCACGGTGCCCCGGGTAAGACACCGGGCCATAAAGTTTCGATTTATTATTCATTACAAAATTAAAAACAAAGGAATTCATTACTGCGTAACAAAAGTAACAGGTATGTGGTCTTTTGCAGTCCAATTGTTCGGTCCACCGTCGGTCGTCGGGTAGATCCAGCTATCGAACTCTGATTCCTCCACATCGCCTTCTATAGCATTCACTCCCGGGTTGGTGATGATCACGGGAGGTCTTCCGATCCTTGCTTTGCGTACAGCCCTCTGAGCCTCTGCGGTAAAACCCAGCCCAAACTTGTCAGTTTTAGGAGTAAAATCAGGGAGCATGCCCCAGTTAGCACATTCACCTTTCTCAATTACAGCCCGGGCATCTTTTAAGGAGGCCATCTTTAAAGGAAAGTCTTCTTCAGTTACCGTCTCAGCTGACGCTAATGTTGGAGGTACCTCTTCAAAATGTTGAAAGGGGGTTTCAATAAACTCCCCGTCCATCTCTATATACCAGAAGGAATTCAGATGACTAACCATGTATTCTTCCTCCCCCTGCACAGTAACAATCTTCCCTTTAACAGGGTACTTGAGCTTCTGGTGTAGAGTGGAGGTCACAGCCCCAGCCTTGTGAATCCAAGGTCGACCCAGCAAACAGGAATAAGATGGACGAATATCCATCACATAGAACGTTGAATCAAAGACTTGGGAACCAACACGAATCGGAATATCTACCTCACCATGAACCATCCTCTTCGACCCGTCAAAGGCTCGGACAATGATGTTGCTAGGCTTCAACTCCAGACCCTCACAATCCAACCTGTCTAAGGCCTTCTTGGGCAATACATTTAGGGAAGAACCGGTGTCCACCAACACGTGTGCGAGAGTAGTGCCCCTGCATTCTATGGAGACATGCAGGGCATCATTGTGGTTCTTTCCCTTGGCGGTAAGATCAGCATCCGAGAAACCCAAACCATTGTCAGCTGTCAAATTGGCCACACAGTCAGTGAATTGATCCGCAGATGTCTTTTGTGGCACATGGGCCGTCTTCAGAAATGAGATCAGGGCCTTGGCATAGGCCTCTGAACATAACAGTAGTGATAGCATAGAGATCTTGGAGGGGGTATGCCCCAGCTGTTCAACAACATTGAAGTCACTCTTCTTAATGATCTTAAGGATTTCCTCCATATCTTGTTGGGAGGCTTCAACATTGACAGTCTTTGGTGCCTCCATCCGGGCAGGCTCATCATCAATCCCTTTGCCCCGAGTGTCAGATGACTCGGCAGCGAGGGTAGAAACTGGATCAGAAGCGGAAACAGGCGCACTTGCAGGCGTAATAATAAGAGGTCTTCTAATAACTTGTGGCGCAATGTCAGGCGAGAAGAGCCTTCCACTGCGAGTAACATTGGCGGGACAAGTGATGTTACTGATACCGGTGCTGGTGTTGAACTCCTGCTTCACTCCAAGCACATACACATCTTCCCCATAGTGCCATGGGACAGCCTTGTCAGATTCATAGGGGAGGGGTCCCGGAACAGTAATAATGATGGGTGCAACAGACATGATTTTGACTGGTTTCCTCGGGGGAGCCTTGGTAGGATTATTGAAAATTGTGACGACAAATACTTCTTCAGCGGGAACAAAAGGAACAGCGGTCTTCTTGAACAAAATTTCTTTGCTATCCATCAGGCTTTGGATACCTGATTTCAGCAACGGACAACCAGTATGGGAAACGACACACAAAAGGCAACCCTTGCTACAACCCGGAAATAAACCGGCTAGCAATATGTTCCTCTTAACAGTCAATAGAGGGGTAGCAACATCATCCACAGAAACTGCATACAGGTCTTCCTCAATAGCATTTACTCCATGCTGGGGCATAGGAGCAGTCACAACGTTTGGCCTTTTGGGCGCCTCAAATTGTATTTCCTTCGCATCAATAAGGTCTTGAACCTTATTTCTCAGGGCCCAACAATCATCAGTAGAATGCCCCGGGCTATCAGAGTGATAAGCACAGCGGGCATTTGGATTATACTTTGGAGAGGTCGTGTCCACAACCTTTGGAGCCTCTCTGACGGTTACCAAGTTGGTTGATAGCAGTTGCGGCAAGATCTGTAATAAGGTCATACTCAGCCGAGTGAATTCTCTTCTGGGTCTCTCACCCCTTGGTTGGTTAGGTTGCCGAGGAGTGGCAGCAGGCTTTGCAATAACCACCACGTTGACAGCTTGGCGGCGCTCTGGTTTGTTCTGCCTCCTAAGCCCATACACATCACTGGCTTCCTTTTTGAAAGGCTTCTTCTCAGAACTTGAGGACGCACCTTTCTGTATCTTTCATGATTTCATGCCAGCTTCTATCCTTTCCCCCATCAGAATAAGATCTGTAAACCCTGCAGACGAATTTCCAATGAGATGATTGAAGAACGGCCCGGATAGGGTCCCCAAGAACATGTCTACTAGCTCACAGTCGGTTAATAGTTGCTGCACCCTGCCAGCCAGGTCCCTCCATTTCTGCGCATACTCTTTAAAACCTTCTCCCGATCCTAGCGACATACCCTGGAGTTGGGTACGTGTAGGAGCGAAGTCGGCATTATACTGATACTGCTTGTAAAAAGCAGTAGCCAACTCCTCCCAGTTATGAACCTTGGTTCCATCCAGCTGATAGAACCATTCGAGATGAGTCCCTGAAAGACTCTCCTGGAAGAAGTGGATCCACAAGTTCTTGTCCATAGTGTATGGCTGGATCTTCCGCACATAAGATCTGAGATGTAGCTTTGGGTAGGACGCCCCGTCATACTTCGCGAAAGATGGTGCTTTGAACTTGTGTGGGATGACCACACCAGAAGATAAACCCAAGTCTCCGAAATCCAAACCAGGCACTTGTTGAATTTTCATGGCATTCAGACGGTCTTCCAACTGCTTGTACTTGTCTTCAGCTGGAGGATACTGCTCCTCATTAAAATCAGTCTCTTTGTCAGAGACCACCGGACTAGGAACTCTTCCCCCTTGGGGACTGCCTTTTCCCACAGAAGAACCAGCTTGATCAACCTCATTCTGCAGTGTGTTGCCAAACCTCCGGCCCGTGTTGAATAGTACAGTTCTCTTCTTCTTTTTCTTGACCAGTAGAGCCTTCAACTCCTCTTGACCTTGGGCCAGACTCATGATCAGCTCTTGGAATTGGGCGTTCTTAGCCTGAAGGGTCTTGATAGACTGCTCAGTGGATGATTCAGGATTCATGATGCTGAAATAAACAGAGAAGAACATTAAGCAACCTGAAAAGAAGAGTACCTATGATGCACATGATGAATGGAATGCGTATGATTTATGTTTTCAAAGACAATCGGGAATCAACTTTGTAAACAAAAAAGAACACAATTCATTAGATTCAACTTTGAAATTTAAATTGTTCAACAGATTGCCCTTAGGCGTTACATAAAATGGAAATATTGAAAAGGGAAACAAAAACTGTAAAAGAACATCCAAATCTCATTATTGATCCCAGGGTCTCCTTTTCTCAGTACGGATGTAGTCGTTCAAGGCCCGCTCGTTCTCCAACTGCTTTGTCAGCTTCTGGATCTTCAATTCCTTCTCGTTGAACTTTTCCCGATAAGAATCCCGTTCTTCTCGTAGTTGCACCCAAGACCTCTTTAGTGTATCAACATCAGTAGGTATCTGAGGAGGGAGAACAGTTTGGGGAGCCCCATCTCTATCAGGATATTCAAGAATGACGGGTCTGACAGCTTCATATGGCATACCTAACTTCTGAGCACGGATGCGGACCCATTTGTAGTAGGCTTCCATAGGTAGAGAAGTCTTTGGTCCCAACTCTTGTGGGTCAGCTTTGTGAATTATGTCCCAAGCCTTGATGAACCTACGACGCAGCTCGTCACTATCTACCTGAAACTCAAAGCTGATGTGGGGCACCAACATCTCATGAGGCCCTGCTCTTCTGGCTCTTCCAAACTGACAGAGAGCTAGACATGGATTATAAGAGATTCCTCCTTGGGTACCAATCAAAGGGACATTAGGATATTCTCCGCAACGATCAATAACAGCTACCTCATCCAAACCTCTGAGAGTCCAAGTGACGTCATTATCAGTGAGAGACATTAACCTATGAGCCCAACCTCTTCCTTCTTTGTTCTTCACCACGAACTTAGGGAGGTGCGAAATAAACCACCTCACTAACAAAGGAATACAACACCACAGAGTTCCTCATCTTCGGGCAGTACGAGCATAAAGTTGTTGCAGGATATCACCCAAGAGAGTGGGCACAGGGTTCCGAGACATGAAGATCCTTATGGAAGTGACGTTAATGAAGTTATCAGGATTAGGAAACAAGACTAGACCATAGATTAAGAGAGCCAGAATGTCTTCATACGCCCTAAAGTCCAAGTCATTCCAGAAACTGTTAGCCTTACCAATCAGAAACTTGGCCAAGAAACCCTTGACTTTTCTTCTAGTCACCCAGTTGTCCATTACCTCCTTGTGGGTCAAAGGGAGGGCTGCAGCAATCTCCTCAAGCCTAAGAGTATTTTCCCAACCAGTGAAGGGAGTCTGATCCAAGATAGGGATACCAAGCAAATCAGAGAACTCTTCCAGGGTAGGGACCAGCTGGAAGTCTTGAAAGGTGAAACAGTTGTACAAGGGATCATAAAATTGTGTCAGGACACTCATCAGTTGTTGGTCCCACTTTGCCGTGACTAAATCGAGAAGAGAACCATGCCTCTGGATGAAGGAAGTAGTATTTGGAATTCTGCTAACCAACTCTTCAAGCAACTCAGGTGGGTGAACAAAGTTGAACCGGATAGTATTCCTTCGCATAGGCATCATGATGTCCTACAAAACAGAGCAAAGGTGAAACCCTTTTGTCTTTGAAATGGTCAGTCCTTATGCAGGATGCATGCAATGTTTATGAAGGCATGATGTTATGATAAAGCACACCATAAATATTCACAAAGGCAAACATGATAAGGCACACAAGTCACACAAGACAAGCCCTTAGAGTTTAGGCCAGCATAGGGTCTAGGTATTACCCTCTTTCAGTTTGTTGGTTAAGACATGTCCTATCAAAAGTAACCGGGTTCTAGAGGATCCCAATATCACTGACTACCCTCAATCTGTCATAACTCCAGCATCACAATCTTTTCTTGCGGCCAGAACCATCACGAGAGTTTAGCCTCAATGGGCATAGCATACTGCTACTGTTCTATTGGCCAAGTTGGGTCATTTAAGGTTCTAAGGTCGGTTGGTGCTTAATGAATCCTCAGAAGACCCATATTCTCCTCGTTGCGACACAAGGGATATCGGTACAGACCAAGGTGCCACACCAACGTAGCCACTGCTTCACCCACGTCGGTCTACGCCGGACATGTCCCTCACAGCTTATTCTACCTAACAGGGTATCCCCAGATCCGGGTTAGGATCTATGTAACTCCGATGCAGCCCACAATAATAAAGCAAACAAGCACAACAATTGAAAACACAAGTGATCTTAGTCCTAAGGTACACCTCACTTTATAAGAGTCCCCAGCAGAGTCGCCAGTTCTGTGATCGGTGGAAATAGAACTGACTGTTTTTTAAGCTGGTTCGCGAAATGTCGCGGTAAGCAAGAGTCGCCACCGTCTTTTATGTTCTCCGACATGGAAAGGACAAAAGCACAGCAAAATTCCTTCTTTGAGATGTCTCTCAGTTCGGGAGGTAGATTTATAGAAAGGGAAGGTGTTAGCACCCTTTCTATCTGTGGTTATCCACGGGCTCTTAGGTACTTGCTCATTTGTGTTTTCAAAATGTTTGCTTTTTAAAGTTTGAGTGAGTTTGAAAAAGTTTCGTTTAAAGATTTCAGAATGACTCTTGTATCAGTCCTCAAGAGTGTTTGAAAAATTGTTTTGAAAGCTTTTTGAAAGCGTCGGTGTGAAAAGAGTTTTGATTTGTTTTGATAGAGAAAGTATATACGAGTCATCTACCTGCCCTAAGGAATTAAGTTGTGTAGATGTCCTTAAGGTAGTGCCATCCCACCATTGAGAGATAGGTAGCACCACCGTTGGAGGTGTTCGGGTCAATTCGTTTGTAGGGACAGTGTGGTCACCAGAGCAATAGTAGGACACCTTAGAAGCTACCCTTATGCCATTGATCATGGACATAAGGACTTACTAAAACTTCCTATACTCGACGACCACGTTTCGAAGGCAAGGCAACAGTGAGGCGTACCCTAGGAGTGGTGTGTGAATTTTTGTGTTGTTTTCATGTCAAGTTTATCTTTGATCATGCATCATTGTGAGCTACGCTTGTTTTTATTTTAGCCATACATTCTTTCATACCAAGTTAGCAGTTTAAGAGTACGGAAATTTAAATGCGGAAAGATAAATCCTACGCTATTACAAGGCGCGGGTCTATACATCGCCAAATTACAAAGACCCATTTTAATAAAAATGCGGAAAGTAAATAAATTCCTAATTACTATTACAAGCCTTGAGCAGTTACGTAATATTCGAAAAGAAAATAAGAATAAATGCGCGAAAGAATTAAAATTGAACGTTCGAGGGCGTTGGACCCTTTTGAAATTAAATTGAAATTAAATTAAAGTTATTTATTTAAAAGAAAAGAAATGTTTTTTAGGTTTTTGTTTTATGAAAATAAAGAAAGTTGAAAATCAAGGGAAACCCTAATTTTAAGTTGTTTTTAATTGTTAATGAAAAATATTAAAGTTTAACCTAATTTACTAAATAATTAAGGTACATGTTTATTTACAAAATATTTAGTAATTAATAATAATAATAATGATGATAAAATTTTTTATTAAAAAAATGATGAGAATGTTAAAAAAACCTAATTTCTACATATTTTAATTTATTTAAGAAAAAGATTAAAGTTTTAAAACCTAATTTATTTAAGAAAAAGAAATAATTAAAACATTAAAAAGAATTAAAAGAAAATCAAATAAAAAAATAAAAATGATGCAAACCATGGGGGGTATCAGGCCCTTTTTGGAGGTTAATTGAGAAATTCAGGCCCATGAACACAAGGCCTTTGTTGACTTTCCAGCTTGAGTGCGTGTCCATTGACTGAGGTGCATGATAGACATCCTCCTGTAGCCTTTGGATTGAATCTCATGGGCGCGTGGCAGGCTTGGATGTGAGGTTGTATGATGGACTCTGAAGGAGGCGTTGCGTATGAACACATTAAGACAAAAATTATTAAACGTTTGGGGGACCTGGGAATCGAACCCAGGTCCCTGTACCTGCAAGACACGTCTTCTACCAACTCAACTATCGTGTGCGTTTGTTAATGTAATGGAGCATAATTATTATAATAAAAAACAAAGTTAATGACATGAAACAAGAAAAAGCGCGCTAGATTTTGAATACTCCAACCATGTTATGACACCTCAGCGTCTTCTTCATCTTTCTGCCTATAATATAAACAAATAGCGGGGGTTTTAAACTACCACTAAGTGCAACCTGCAAAAATAGCGAATAGCACATGCTTCAATATAAAAAGGGCGCGAGGTATGGGTTTGCTTCGTCTTGTTGCAACGATTTTAATGGCATAGGTTTTAATGTTTGATTTTACAGCATGTGTAAAGCCCCAATTTAGAGCTTCTGAAACCCTAGGTTTCAACAATGGTGGATTCTGATACACGCATCGTTAGTTCAATCAAATATTACCAATAGCTTCAGAACATCATTGTTAGTGTAAAGCAACAAATAAAACATGTGAATAATGCATGAAAATTAGAAAACGATTGTGGATATGTTGATGAAGAAGACGATTTTGTTCTACCGATTCTTGGAGTATGGGGACTCGTTTTGGATTGCAATCGATTCCTAGCAATGTCAGGAACGTATTAGAATGCTTTTTGTGCTTTGAAACGTGCTCCAACTATGATTTCAGATTTCAAGTTTTTATGGAAATTTTGCAATTTTGTTATGCCTCTCTAGCAGCTCTTTCGTGTGTCCCTTGATTCCATTAGGTCTTGCATATGTAAGTGAATGAAATTAGGTTAAAAAACCAAGCCCAATGTCCATGAATTTATGATTCCAATATTTGATTTTCTCCATATCTTTTCCAAACTTTTTGCCATGAAAATCATTCCAATTATGGAAGATTTGGCCTTGTTGATTGATGCACGATTTGCCACCTTGCCCTAGTTTGATTTGCTGCACAAAAAAGATTTAAAAAACTTGATTTGATATTTTTCTCATATTTAAAACTAATTAAATGAATTAATAATAATAAAAACTCAATTAATTAATTAAAAATAAGAAAATAAATCCCTTTGAGCTTAATGGGTCGTGCATATGCTTTGGGTAATGATTCATGGAAGAATTTGTGGCCCATTAGCAATTTTGAAGCTTTTGAAGCAAAGTTGACTTTTCAAAATTCCCAAAAATTTCCCAACTTCTCCAAGGCATATCTTGCTCTATTTTTAGGCTATGATCATGTTCTTGGACATTTTGGAAAGGTCTTGAAGTCCTCTAACTAATGCCTTTGGTCCCATGTCATTTTGATTTACCAATATATAGTTAAGGTCTTTGACTTAAAGTGCCTTTTTGTTGACTTTTGAAAATGACCTATAATGTTGAAATTGATAACTTTTTGTGAGATCATTTCTTGGACTTGAAGTGTGAAGATGAGTTGTAGGAAATGTCATCCTCTTCAAAATGAGCTTTGGATGGAATTTTGCTGATAAACCATGAAGAAGTTATGCCCTGGTCAATTTGCAGTTGACTTTTTCAACTGTCCAAAAATAGAAACTTTTGCATCTTGAGACTTTTTGAGCCATGCTTTGAGAATCATGATCAAGAATTGATCAAATGATGTTTGTGGCTTCAAAATAAGATGTTGACAAAAAAATTTGACTTTTGACTGTCAAATGACCATTTTGCCCCTGCAGTTGACTGTGGAGCAATTAGGGTTTTTGACTGTGCAATTTGATGCTGTGAGTCTTGACATATGAATGCTTGACAATGTATATAGGCATGTGGGACTTGTTTGGACCCTTGTGAACTTCAATTTCTTTGCAAGAACCAAAACCCTAATTTTGACTGTGTTAGGAGGCAATTGGACTGTGCAACCCTTGAGGGATTTTGAATCATCTGGAGACTAATCTTGATAAATCTTGAAGAATATGGGAGGGCAAATTTTGGGGTACAATATATACCCATTCACTTTCTTCCAGCTCAACATCACTCATGATCCTAAGAGAAGGAATCTCGACTTTTACTGGCAATACTGCTTCCATGCCATAAACCAATGAAAATGGGGTTTCCCCAGTCGAAGTGCGCACAGTGGTGCGATAACCATGCAATGCGAAAGGCAGCATCTCATGCCAATCTTTATAGGTTACCACCATCTTCTGCACGATTTTCTTGATATTCTTATTGGCTACTTCGACAGCGCCGTTCATCTTTGGTCGGTATGGAGAAGAGTTATGATGCTTGATTTTGAAAGACTCACAAAGCTCCTTCATCATCTTGTTGTTCAAATTAGACCCATTATCGGTAATTATCTTCTCAGGAACTCCGTAGCGACAGATAATATTGTGCTTAATGAACCGAGTTACCACTTGCTTGGTGACATTGGCATAGGATGCAACTTCGACGCACTTTGTAAAACAATCAATGGAAACCAGAATGAAATAGTGCCCGTTGGATGCAGTCGGTTCAATCTTGCCGATCATATCAATTCCCCACATCGCAAACGGCCAAGGGGAAGTCAAGACATTCAAAGGTACTGGCGGTAAATGCACTTTATCAGCATAGATTTGACATTTGTGGCAAACCCGTGCATGATTGTAACAGTCAGCCTCCATGGTGGACCAATAATAACCTGCTCGCAAGATCATTTTAGCCATGGTGTGCCCGTTGGAATGGGTCCCGAAATCACCTTCATGTACCTCCTCAATGATTCTATATCTTCTTTCTTGTCAACACATCTGAGTAGTAGACCATCATGATGCCTTCTATACAACACACCACCGCTGAGAAAGAACTTGGCTGAAAATATTCTCAAGAACTTCTTATCTGTGATGGATGCCCCTTCAAGGTACTCTTGTGTCTCAAGATATCGCTTAACGTCATAAATCCAAGGGTTACCATCTGGTTCCAAACTGGCCTCAAAACAGAAAGTTGTCTCATTCAAACTTCTGATAGTAATGGAAGGTGCCTCATTAGCCCACTTAACCTTGAACATGGAGGACAAAGTTGCCAGTGCATCAGCTAAATTGTTTTCTTCTCTGGGAATATGCTCAAACATGATCTCTTCGAAGTATGGAATCAACTTCATAACATGCTCTCAATAGGGAATTAGGTTCTGATGGCGAGTCTCCTAGTCTCCATAAATCTGACTGTTAACAAGATTGGAATCCTCGTAAACTTTCAAAAATTTGATGCGCAGGTCGATCCCTGCTTCAATGCCATAAATGCAAGCCTCATACTCGGCCATGTTGTTAGTGCAGTCGAAACAAATACGAGCCGTGAAAGGAATATGGTATCCCTTAGGAGAAGTTATAATAGCTCTGATGCTGTTACCCATGGCATTAGAGGCACCATAAGAAACAAGCGTCCAACATGATCCCGGCTCGAGTCCTTCGTCTGGGTTTGGTATGTTACAATCCCGAATATACACAATTTACTCATCTGGAAAATCAAACTTCATCGGTTCATAATCGTTCATGGGCTGATGAGTAAGATGGTCGGCCAGTACACTACCCTTAATTACTTTTTGAGTAGTGTATTGGATATCGTATTCAGTGAGTATCATCTGCCAACGGGCTACCCTGCCTGTAAGAGCTGGCTTTTCAAAAATATACTTGATTGGATCCATTTTGGATATCAAGTAGGTGGTGTAAGTTAACATGTACTGCCTCAAACGTTTGGCGGCCCAGGCAAGCGTGTAACAAGTCTTTTCCAACAATGAGTATCTCGACTCGCATTCTGTAAACTTCTTACTCAAGTAGTAAATAGCCTGCTCTTTCTTCCCTGTCTCGTCGTGCTGACAGAGGACACAACCCATTGAGCTCTCCAGCACAGTCAGATACATGATTAGTGGCCTTCCTTCCACTGGCGGCATGAGTATAGGAGGTTTCTGCAAATATTCTTTTATTTTGTCGAAGGCCTTCTGACAATCCTCATTCCATCTCGCTGTCTGACTTTTCTTTAACAATTTGAACATAGGTTCATAGGTGACAATGAGATGAGAAATAAATCTAGAAATGTAGTTTAACCTTCCCAAGAAACCACGTACTTCCTTCTCTGTCTTTGGCTCAGGCATTTCCTGTATCGATTTTACTTTGGCCGGGTCCACCTCGATACCTTTTTCACTTACAATAAAGCCCAATAGCTTGCCGGATCTCACCCCAAAGGTGCACTTATTCAGATTCAACCGCAGCAAGAACTGCCTCAGTCTCTCGAACAATTTTTCCAGATGAACAAGATTTTCCTCTTCCGTGTCATACTTAGAAATCATATCGTCCACATATACCTCAATCTCTTTGTGAATCAAATCATGAAAGAGAGTGACCATGGCGTGCTGATACGTTGCCCCGTCATTTTTCAAACCAAACGGAATCACTTTATAATAGAAAGTTCCCCAAGGCGTGATGAATGTTGTCTTCTCCATATCCTCCGGAGCCATCTTAATTTTATTGTAACCCGAAAAACCATCCATGAGCGAAAACACTTTGGAATGAGCAGTATTATCGACGAACACATCAATATGCGGAAGAGGGAAATCATCTTTAGGGTTGTTCTTGTTCAAGTCCCTATAATCCACACACATTCTGACCTTACCATCCTTCTTGGGCACAGGCACAATATTTGCAATCCATGGCGAATAATTGACGACCTTCAATAAATTCGCGTCCAACTGCTTCTGGACCTCCTCTTTTATCTTCTTGGACATCTCAGGATGAGTTCTTCGGGGCTTTTGCTTGACATGGGAACAAACTTCTTTAAGAAGTAGTCAATGCACTACTATGTCTGTATCCAACCCAGGCATATCCTCATAAGACCAAGCAAAGATATCAGAATACCCACAGAGTAGCTCAATCAATCTGACCTTTATACTTTCCTCGAGATCTGCCCCTATCTTGACTTCTCTTCTTACCTCTTCTGTGCCAATATTCACCACCTCAATCGAATCCTGATTCGGCTGGATAACCTTCTCCTCTTTTTTCAACAATCCTCATATTCTTCTTTTTCAGCTTGATAGATAGTAGTATCAAAGTCATAATGAGCCATAGCATAGTTGTTATCAATAGAATCGGTGGTGGAAGTGCATCTGCATGAATGACATTTTGGCGTTTTCTAGTGATAGTGTGTGAAAAGAGAAACATTGCCATTTAAAAAGAAAAAGAAAAAGAAAAAGAAGCAAAATATTGAAAAAAAATGGTGGCCCTACACAAATGATCCACTACGCCTTGGGCAGAGCGTAGGAATTAAGATATGATTAATAAAAGAAACAAGAAAATTACTCCTCAGCGCTTGAAACTTAGATAACATCCACAGAAGTCAAATTAATGAGTGGCTGGCCTGAAATACTCAGACAAATCCAATCTTTGATATTGTAGCCATCAACCCTATCGTCGCCAACTGCATTGACGTGTCCTTGAGTAGTACAAGGGCGGGAAAACTCCACAGGAGTAGATAAACTATATGCTCTGGGAGTTGAACTCTGCTGACCAGGGCTAAAACCAAGACCAAATTTATCATACTTTGGAGAAACTTCCAGCACCTGACCCAATCCTTCAGGGTTACCACCTTCCACCACAGCTCTCGCATCCTTGAGGGAAGACATAATAGTTTCCGGTTTCCTTTTCTGCTCTGGAGGAGGAAAATTGACAGCATGAACTGTCTCGAATGCCTGAAATGGAGTCTCATGAATCTCGCCTTCAACCTCAACATAGCGGAATGATGTCAAATGAGTCACAATATACTCTTCCTTTCTGCACACAGTTATCACCTTTCCCTTTGTAGGATACTTGAGTTTCTGATGAAGAGTAGAAGTGACCGCTCTTGCTCTATGAATCCACGGCCTCCCCAACAAACAACAATATGCTGGCTATATATCCATCATAAAAAATGTATCCGTGAAGGTGCGAGGACCAACCTTGATTGGTATCTCCACCTCCCCAAATACTGACCTTCGAGACCCATCAAACGCCTTCACCATCAAGTCACTAGGGCGCAGCTGCAGTCCAGAATAATCAATCTTCATCAATGCTGATTTGGGCAATACATTTAAAGATGACCTGGTATCTACCAAAACCCGGGATAAAGTAGTGCCCCTGCAATCCATTGAAATATGCAACTCTTTGTTATGGTCTGGTCCCTCCGGAGGAAGATCAAAATCTGTGAAGCCCAGACTATTCCCGGAAGATATGTTAGCACAAACATTCTCAAACTGATTGACTGTTATCTCATGTGGCACGAACGCATTCTTCAACAACTTCATCAAAGAATTTCTGTGAGGTTCTGAATAAATCAACAGAGAGAAGATAGACATCTTAGAAGGAGTATGGCTCAGATGATCAATTATGCTATAATCACTCTTTCTGATAATTCGCATCAACTCTTCAACCTCATTGGAAACCGAAGAAGCCTCCGGTATCAGAATTGATTGAGTCACGTTGGCTGGCGTAACCCTTGGATTACCAATCGTTACCTGTTGTTTTCCTTTTTCTCTTGCAAAAGTATCTGCCGCATCTTGCACATTGGAAGGACCAAATACTCTCCCACTTCTAGTCATTCGACCCACACCAGAAAAGTTATGAACTTCCCCTTCATTATCTTCAGCACGTTCTTCCTCAGACAAACGAGAACTTACTTCCTGCTTCACCCCATGGTAATAAACATCGGCACCATAATGCCATGGGATGGCCTTCTCATTGGTATACGTCATGGTACCAGGTACCGTAATCATCAAAGGAGGAGCCCTAGATGGGGTAGGAATGCGCACATGGGTGTAAGGAATAGATATCACATCAACATCTTCTCCGGTAACATTGCGGTAGCTCAGTTTTCTATCGAACTACAGGGAACCCTCCTTCATCAACAAATGGATACCGTCTTTTAAATCATTACAACCATTCGGTTTCTCTCTACAATTGGCACACTCTGAAGTACAACCTGGGAAAATAGAATTGTCAAGGAAATACCTCTTAACATAGCACAACGGAGTAGTTACTTGTTCCACATCCATGATTAAATTCAACATTTCACCATTATCGTCAATCATATTGACAACACCCCCTCCATGTCTAGCCATTAGGTTCTGAGTAAAATTCAGACCAGTCACAGGAGTAAACTCGATTGCCTTAGCATCCAACAAGTCTTGTACTTTGAATTTCAATGCAAAGCAATTATCAGTAGAATGACCAACCTCGCCTGAATGGAATTCACATCTAGAATTAGCATCATAGTTAACAGGGAGTCTTGCGGGTGATGGTGGCATATTTCTCAAACTGATCAACTTCAAATCGAGAAAATGGTGGAGTGCTTCAGTAAGAGTTACTGGCAAGGGATCAAATTTTCTCAGTTGTCTCTACTGTTGATTATTATACTGACGGGGGGCATCTTGCTGCCTTTGTTGCTAAGGCACTGTATTCGGTCTTTGCTGCGAAGGAACATTAACAG
This sequence comes from Vicia faba, assembly GCA_948472305.1. NCBI lineage: Eukaryota > Viridiplantae > Streptophyta > Magnoliopsida > Fabales > Fabaceae > Vicia > Vicia faba. Next base: position 466,799,818 of record OX451735.1, on the reverse strand, counting down.
GAATAGAAGCAACATTGATTTGTTGCTGTTGACGATCCTCTCTTCTTCCTCTATGAGAGTAAACTGTGTTTGCGTCGCCTTCCCTTTTCTTAGGGTAAGTGTTGAATGGTTTCTTACTACCCCCTGATGAGCCACTAGAACCTCCAATCTGAATCTTCCCCAATTTCAAACCTACCTCAATTCTTTCAACAACCATAACCAATTCTGCAAATCCTGTCGAAGTACTTCCTATTATGTGTTCATAAAACGGCCCTTGCAGGGTACTCATAAACATATTAATGAGTTCTCTTTCCATGAGTGGAGGTTAAACCCTCGCAGCCAACTCACGCCACTTTTGAGCGTATTCCTTGAAATATTCTTTCAGTCCCTGTGACATATTCTGTAACTGAGTGCGATTAGGTGCCATATCCACATTATACTGATAATGTTTGACAAAAGCCCGAGCAAGATCATTCCAGCAACGAATATGAGTTTTCTACAACTTTATGTACCACTCCAGGGATTCCCCAGATAGGCTCTCCTGGAAAAAGTGAATCAAAAGCCCCTGATCTTCAGTATGCACCGACATCTTTCAGAAATAAGCAGTTGCATGAGTAACAGGACATGATGTCCCATTGTACTTTTCAAATGTTGGAGGTTTAAACTTCAGAGGAACTATCACCCCAGACACCAACCCGAGATCATTAGCATCCATACCAAGGACTCCTTTCCCTTCCACAACCTTCAAACGTTCTTCCAACAACCGATACTTCACATCCTCAATCTGAACCTCCGGCTCTGAATGCCGAACAGAAAACTGATCCTCGTCCTGATCAAAGTCATAATCCTGCTCCTGATAATTCCTTACACCGCCTTGGTTAATTCTTCTATTCCCCACAAGATGAGGTCCAGGAGACGGGGGGAAATTGCCCTACGTTGCGCACAAAAGGGTTTCCAGGCATCCCGTGAAAATTTCCAGCAGGCTGATCTTGCACATTCCCCAATCCTACAAAAATGTCCTGATAGAGCCCTTGATTTCCACCATCCCCTGGATAGCAGCGCTGGTTGTTGACAATGGGAGCCAGTTCCTCATGTCAGCGATTCACATTGGTGATTACCTCTATGAACTAAGTCATCTGAGTAGCCATTTGGGCCCTCATTTCAGCGAGTTCAGCTTGAACCTGTTCCATTTGTCTTGGCAAATTGTTTCTGGTGGAATACTGATGAGTAGTCGTCTTGAATTCTGAATAAGAAAAGCAGCAGAATAAGAATACCGTCTTGAGATAACCTGTAATGTTATGAAATGCATGATGTGAATGATATGTTTGTCATTTCCAGGTATTCAAGATCCCTTTTATTCATCAGTCACGACGTGCGACCATAGAATCAAAAAAGAAAGGACAATAAGATGAACACTTCAATTATTTACAAACGAAAGAAACGATGTTCGAGTGACTTCGTACAATTAAGAGCATAATGATAAACAACTAAATACATGTCTTAACAAAAAGCAAAAAAAACTGAATAATAACAACAATCAAATGGTCCCTTCCAACAATTCTGGGGGTGACCAAATACACCAAAAGTAAATAACAGAACTAAATCTCCGGAACAAGACACGCTTCAAGGTGTTGACAATACTCTTCAAGCCTGGCTTTCTCCTTCAAAAGTTGTGATGCGACTTCTTTACTTTCTCGAAACCGATCATCTGCGACACGCTTCTGGGCTACTTCCTTCTTAAGCTGAGCATCTTTGTCTTTGAGCTATTTCTCCAAGTTTTGAATATTCTTCTTGTAGCTATTCTCAGATACCTGAAGCTTCCGGTACTCTTGTTGGGTTTTACTCAACTCTTCTTCCATTTCAGCATGAGATCTCTTCCTAAAACTGGTTGCATCAGAAGTTTCCCCTTGATCTTCCTGGAGTTTGAGAGCTAAGTCAGCCCTTTCTTGATCTTCCCAATAATGTTTCATCCCTGCCTCACGGTCTTTTGCACGAAGCTGAATGTTCTCAACATGAATTTGGGTGAACATCTCAGTAGGCACCGTGTTACTTAGAACGGTAGGAGGTTGCTCACATAGAGGAGTCGACCTTGCAAATGGTAATCGTAAAATCTTAACCCTGGCTCTAATCCAACCCAGGTAAGAAACCCTAGCAATAGGAACCTTCTTGCCCAAAGTAGTTCTATCCTTCTTGTGAATTCCCTTCCAAGCATTTGTCACTCTTTTCAACATCACAGGATCACTTCCTCTAGCAAAATACACTGATTCAGACACCTTCTCAACCTTTGGCGGTCTATCCACAACATATCCCAATTGACGATAAGCAAGCACAGGGTTATAGTTGATACACCCCTTAGTTCCTATTAGGGGCCCATTAGGAAAATCTCCGCAGCTAGTGATAACACTTCGTATTTCCCCATGTCATAATTCCACCGGATATCAAATGAATTAAGGTTGACAAGCCTTGATGACCATCGGAGAGAATGCCTGGTGTCCATGAAAGGGCCACTTACCGGTAGATGCAACTTAAACCATTGATACAACATCAAATAACATAAACTTACATTACCTCCTTTTCCATGCCTGAAATGAATGGCGTAAAGATTATCTTCCAAGAGTGTCGGTACCCGGGTTCTTATTTCTAAAAACACAAATAGCCGCCAAATCCACAAAATTTCTTTTGCGAGGGAAGAGGATAATCCCGTATATCATGAGAGCAAACAGAGTGCTGAAGTCATTCCAATTCCCTTTCTTTGCCCAGTCTTCAGCTTTCTTCACTAAGAAATCCAAATAAAGCCCTGTAGTATCTTCACTTGACTTCCAATTGTCTTTCACCTCTTTCCAACTCAAATGAAGAATTTCAGCAATAACTTCGAACTTCGGCTTCTCTGGCACCTGGACAAAAGGAACTTCATCGGACAACTTGATATTAACTAGGTATGCATACTCTTCTAGTGTGGGAACCAGTTGATAAAGTTAAAAAGTAAAACACCGTAATTCCTTGTCATAGAACCGGAAGAGGGTGATCAAAGCCATTGGATCAACTGGAGTGTTAAGGACTAGTAACAAATTGCCATAGTTTTTGTTGAAATTACTTAGAACATCACCCATCAGATAAGAACTCAACCTCTTCAACTCGGCCACATCAAAGGTAGGAATCTGATAAGAGAGAGTGTGTCTGGTGGGCTCTTTAACACGAACTGAATCAAACTCATTTGAAGGGAGGCCAGTCATTTCTGATAGAAAGAAGACTCTTGAATGTCCTTGGAAAATGACATGCGTATGCTAGTTATTTTTTTTACATCATTTTTTAGAAATTAAAATGCTATGATGCAACATGACAAGATCAATATTTCACACTGGATCATGGTTGGACCATTACAGAACAGCACCACTCAAGATCAAAAGAAAATCCCAAAGCTTCAAAACTATCATGGGAACCTGAGTCACCTTCACAACACAAAATCACGAACAATACATGTACCTGTAATAAAAGTTTTCCCGCCCCTCTCACGGGTGTAGTCTAGGTCAAGGTAAGGTTAAAATCCAAATCAGAGTACGAAAGCCCAAATGTTGGTATCATCATACGATAACACCTATCCGAACTACCTCCGAAGTCATGGGTCTCATGGCCAGGTCTACATAGCATCCACCTCATAGCTGCCATGGCCACTCTATTCCTAGTTCCTGTGGAATTCACTCATAGCCTGGGTACGAGGCCTTTTACCTCATGGAACAACCCACCCACCAAGAAATCCAGAATCCAAACAGTCCAGCCAAATCCAGTATGCAAAAAGTAAAGCGCACATAGGATGCAATGCAAATAGATAAATGTGCAAAGCGATAAAATAAACACCCAAAAAGAAAATAAACAAGAGCTAGGATCAACTCCGAGATGGACCAGTAAAAGGTCAATCTGTCCCCAGTAAAGTCGCTAGCTGGAACACATGGCCGGAACCTGTCATCTATATGTTAATGAAACATCAATGAAGTCGTCACCGAACGTCTTTTATCCCACCGAAAGGGAAAGGTAAACATCGAGAAAACCTGAAAAGGGAGAAATCACGGTCTTTCAACCGAGAGATCGGGTAAGGGAGTATGTTACGCGAGGGGAAGGTGTTAGCACCCTACACGCCCGTAGTAATCTACGATATCCACTCTTGTTGTCTAAGCTAATTGGTGTGGTCAAATCCTATGTCTATGGCTTAAAACTGAAAAGGGAATGCATGCGAAAGAAAAAGAAAAAAAAAACAATGTAGGGAAAATAAAAAGTTGTGCTAGGTTGGGTCCTACCCCAATGCCTACGTATCCCTTTTAAGGAATCAGAGCATCCGTAGTTCCTCTTATGTGTTTTGGTTGGTTTGTATTTTTTAATTAAGACAACAAAAGCAGTCAAGATGGAAAAACATCAAATAACACAACAAACGAATGAGATGGTAAAACATTGGCTAAATGATAACAAAGTAACATGTCAAAAATGGCGAAACATCAATAAAATAGATAACAAAACATCACACCTAACAATGATATTGGGAATTAAAGTAGGATAACAAACATGTGCGATGATGAAACATCGGCTTCAAACAAATGTTAGATGGCGAAACATCAGCTAAAAGATAACAAAGTCATGGCAAATATGGCGAGTCATCAATAAAATGGATGACAAAGCATCACACCTAAAAATGATATTGAGAATCAAAGTAGGATAACAGACATGTCCGATGGCGAAACATCGGCTTAAAGATAACAAGATATCATGGAAAAGATGGCGAAACATCAATAAAACGGATGACGAAACATCACACCTAAAAATGATATTGAGAATCAAAGTAGGATAACAAACATGTGTGATTGCGAAACATCGGCTTAAAGATAACAAATGTACGATGGCGAAACATCAATAAAATGGATGGCAAAACGTCACACCTAACAATGATATTGAGAATCAAAGTAGGATAACAAACATGTGCGATGGCGAAACATCGACTTAAAGATAACAAATGTACGATGGCGAAACATCGGCAAACCAGGTTTAAAAACAAAGCCAAGAGGCGCGTAAACAAATAGGATTGGTTTGTATCTTTCACTTTGAAGAAGGGTTTGAGTTTATTAGAGGTGTTCTTATGATTTCCCAAGAAAACAAATTTTGTTTTAAGATGCAAAATGCAAAGAAAGGAAAAATAACTAAGGGAAACTAGCCTAGCACTATCCCTAGTGTTATCATACAATGGTTGACCCTAAGGTTGAGGATAAAGGAAAATACTACCCTATGCTAGCATATATGGATTCCTACCTTAATCAACATGTTAAAGGAAGCTTAACAAAACTATCCTATAGGGAACATGCAATGAGAGCGAAGTCGTGATCTCAATTTCTAAATTGAGTGACTCATCGATCAACAAGTAAACACAACACATGTATAAGACAAAAACCAGAGGGCCTCCTAACATATATCAGCAATAGAGGTCCCATCATGCAATCAGAGAACTATGCAAAATTAAAATGGGAGAAAAGAGATAGTGCAATACCAAACGAATAAATATCCGTTGCAACCGAGTAAGAATACAAGAAACCCAGAGAACTTCGAGAAAGCTGGCATCAGTAGACAAATCAAGTCAGGAATTACACCATCAGGATGTAAGTAATTTATCAGATATGAAAAAATCCCTAGGGCAATGTGTAACATTCATAATCAAATGCATATATCCTGCATGGAATATCAAATATGCTAAACACAATAGCAGTGCCAACATTATAAGTTGTGTTTCACAAATAAAGTGAAACACAAAAGTATCAGGTCAAAAGTGGAAACTTTCTCAAAGTACCTCGCACATTCAACAATCAAGTTAGTATTCCATAAGGTGAATGATGACTCATACAAGGGATGGATGCAACATGATGAAGTGAGAACAACATAATAACAATCATAAAACATTAGACATGATAGACAAAAAGTAAACAAGCATATGCACAATTTGGCCAAAAGAATCAGAGGGATGTTGCTCCTTTCTATCACCATATTGAATTGAAAATTGAATATAAATCAAGGATCAGGGGAGCTTGGAAAGAATACAATCAAAGATCATGGAGGTCAGGGGAAAACACATTTCAATCATGCATAATTAATTCAATCGCAACTTCATGAACACAATAGAAGATGAAACCTACATGATGCACCAAGAAGGTTCAAACCTTTAGACAAAGGGGAACTAAGTGAAAAGACTTGAGTTATCATGGATAATCAGAATCAAGATGATCATTAGGTGCCCAATTATAGGCCTCACTCAAGTTCATTGGCCATCAAACAAATTGCAACAAGACATGCAAGCATTAAATGGGTACCTTCACTTCATAATTACATCAAAAATGGAAATAAGGGTCCATAATATACACCAAAAAAATATTAGCATCTTTGAAAGATATAGAAGTCAGAATGTAAGCCCTATGTTCATGAATGATTGAGGAGGAGACCAAATGAAGTCCAAAGTTCAAGACTAGTTGGTAAAACTACCAAACTAGACAAGTTTTCAATATAATTTGTGAAAAAAAGGTCAAACCAAGTTGAAAAAAATCAAGTAGGATGGTTTTAAAATCCTCAATACATTCATTAACCCTAATCAAGACTTGAATTCTATTGAAAATCCAGGGCATAGTGGTTTTGAAAATGAAACTTGCACCATAAGCAACAAAACCCTAAATTTTGACTTTTAATCATAAATATTGATTAAGTAAGATCAAAATTCAAACAAATTAAACCAAGGTCATACCAATCACCAAGAAACCCTAAATGTCAGAAAATATATTTTTTACATTTTTTTAATTAAAGGAAAGTCAAATATGAAATTGAATTCAAACAATTAGTCAATTAACAAATATTCACATATCAAAATAATATTTAAATCAAAAAGTCAGAAAAATTCCCAACCAAAATTATATTCAAATATTAGAACTAAAAACACACATCGCTGATTTTTTGTGGAATTTTTGAATTAAAATAAATACTAAAATAAAAAAATAAACAAACAATTAATAATTGAACTATTATTTAAGGGAAAAATGTAAACCCAAGCCAAAAATCACAAAAAGTCAAAAATGAAAATTTGTTCAGATCTTATGATTAAAAACAAGCTTACATGATTTTTTGAAAATTTTTGAACCAATGGAAGTATGAAAATAAAAATTACAAAGCAAAAATTCAAAATAAACCACTCAAATTTAAATTTTAATAAAAAATAGAAAATATGCTAAACCAATTTCAGAATCAAACTTTACATTATTTTATGAGTCTAAAACATTTTTTGTATAATTTTTTGGATCAAAGAAATATTAAAACAAAAATAAATACTAAACAAACAATTAATTAAACTCATCAATTTTTGAACCAATAAAAACATTTTCAAAAATTATCAAAAAAATACATAAGGCTAGAAATATTATTTTGAATTTGTGATAATGTTTTCAGAATTTTTCAATCATTTTTGAGCAAGAAATAAAATTATGGAAATCAATTTATAAAACAAAATTCAAATGAATTAAAGAAATAAGCCAGCCAACCAGAGGAGGCCACGTAGTCATCTTCAACCTCTAGCTAGGGCAAAAACGCGCGCATGATCCAGTTCATCATCTCATTTTCCAGTCAACATAACATGCTCAAATCTACACAATTTTCTATGAAATTTCGTGCAAATTCAAGCCACAATTTCATACTTCAATATGCAATTCGAATCACAAAAAATAATGAACCATGGATCAAGAAAAGATCTTTGTTGTACCCCAAAATTTGACCTCTCATTTCATCAACATTTCTCATCACAAGACTCTTGGAACTCAAGATCAAGCTAGGGTTTGCTCTGCTCAAGACACCTCCTTGCACTGTTGACCTAAATTAGGGTTTGAGTTGGCACAGGGATATTTTGACCTACAATGCCCAAAGTGACTTTCATACTTCATTTTGGACTCACAAGTTTGTCCATACCAAGTTTCAAGCCTTGATTAAAATTTTTGCCCAGTCAAATTGGACAGTTGACCTAGAAATCAGCTTTATTGGGGAAAAAGTCAACTGTGGCCAATTGACAGTAAAACCTCATGAATTTTGACCCACATCCACATTATGAACTCATATGAACCATTTGATCAAGTTTGGATCACAATTCCACAAGAAATTTGATCAGATCACCAAAAGGGCAAAATGGTCATTTTTAGGGTTTTGACTGCACAAATGGAATTTTTGACTGTTTGACCTAGCTAATGGCAAATCAAGCTCACACATGGACTCACGGACTCAATTACATTGTCTTGATCCATTCAACAAGTTCAAAAGATCTCAAATGCATAGAATTGACAGATGAATTTTCCAGTCAACTTATCAAAATTTGACTGTACACTAAAAAGTCAAACTTTGACTTTTTGGACAAAATCAAGTACCAAGAGTCATTTTTCATCAAGACATGTCAAATTATGAAAATTGTTCATCAAGAAACCCAAAAATGCAAATTAGGGTTTAAAATGGAAAATTTTATAACTTAGAAATTTTCTAAGTTATGAAATCTTCTTATTTTTTCCTAACTTTGTCCAATTTTTTCACCAAGATGCAAATGGATTCAAACAAAACTTGCAACATGAGAGTTTTAGTCCATCACAAAGTATACAACTTTGATTCACAAAGTTTTCTCAAAATAAGCTTGTATCTCAAGTTATGATTTTTGGAACAAGGGTACCTAAAACTTTTAACTTAGAGAAAATTTGCCCTAATCTAGGCAGGATTTTGACCCATCTTCTTGGCCATTTTTCACATAGTTCCACTTAGAGTTTCAAGTTTCAATTTAAAGATGGATTATATTAAATGTTCCAAGCTTTCCAAATTTTCCAAGAACTCCTCAAACACCCTTGTGGTTAGAGAGAATCGAATGCTTGAAATTGGCAAAAACTCACTTTTGTCCATGGCCAATACATGTTCATACAAACTTGCATTTTCAAATCAGCGTGTTTGGTAATAGCTTGCAGGCCTCAAAACCAATTTGTACTCCATAATTTAATGCATAACCATTGAGTTAAGGTATTGTCTTGGTCATTAGGGCATTATACACTAGTTTAAGCCTTAAAAGGAAAAAGTAACAATGCCATTTTTGCCTAAACTTCACTTTATGTCAAAACAAAATCCTTGAGGCATGGGGCCAGATCTTTGGGGCAAGATCAAATCTACCAATTCCAGTAACCAAGAGAAAAAGGAGGAGCATGATATAGGACTTGTACAGGCCTGTATTGGAGATACACACTCTTGCTTGAAAAAGAAGAAAAGTTGCAAATCATATGCCATCTCTCACATCTGTTAAAACCAACTTACACAAACATTGTAGACAAGTTTTGTACCTCCCAACAATCCAGAAACACGACCCCTTCATCACTCAAACCTCCTCATACTCAAAATCTCCATTTTTCTGGAAAACAGAGTCAGTTCTGCATTTTGCAAGCCATCATCAAATTCTATCGTGCGTTTTGCCCAAAGATACTTCAAACACCTTCCAACCAACATATCTAAGCTATCCAGATCATCCATTGCTAGTTGTAACACCTTTAACACACATTGCCATTTTTGTTTCAAAGCTTTGCAGGTTGAGTTCTGTGGCACAATTCAAGCTATTTCAAGATAAACCAAGCATTGGAAAAGCTTCCTTGGACCTCAGGCAAGCTCAAAAGAAGCTCAAACACCCATGAAAGTTACTGCATTGGCCAACTTAAAGTCAACTGAAACAGGTATTTCATGGACTTCTATATCTCTATTTAAGAATAGTTAGGCTTAGGTTTGTGAATGAAATATGTTGTACTCATAGCCCTGAAGCCATACATATGCTTAGTTTTCATTTACATTAATCGTGCTAAGAGAACATCGGTCATAAAATTTCTGAAAAATCTAGGTTAAGAATTAGGGCCATAGAAATTCTCTCTGGTCTTTGAGAGTTAGCTTATGTTTTTATATGGTTGAATTCGTTGTTTGATGCTCTACAAGTTTCATGTTATGAGTTTTATTAAAAAATCAAAGAATCAGGAGATAGCCATTGATGTACAGAACGCGTGTTTTGTGAACAAGAGGAAGAAGATAAAGTCTGACTGGGCTGGGCCTGGTTGTTCTTTGCTTTTGACACCCCACTTTTCAGTTTACACCCCCCTGGCCCATTTATTTGAATATTTGACATTTTGATATTTTTATTTTTTATTCTGACTTTATTGTTTTTTGTCCAAATATAAAAAAATGCTAAAAAATTATTTTCTATATTTTTCATATTTTATTTGATATTTATTTTTATTTTACTAGTATAAGCATGTAAATAATCTATTTTATTTTCATTAAAACTCAAAAATAATATAAAAAATATACCTATCTTCATTTATTATTTTTAGTTACACTTTAAAATATTTTCTTGAATATACACATTTTTTGTAAATAATTAATTTCTATTTTTATATATTTAATATATTTAATATATATATATATATATACTTATATACTTTATTTTATTAAATAATTAGGACAAAAATACAAAAATATTACATTTTTATTTTTATTAATATTTTGCACTAAAAATATCATTTTTACAATATACTTTTATTTTTTGTATAAATTAATATATTATTGTATATAATTAATGAATAATACTATTTATTTAAGAATTAGAGTTTTGCCCTAAATAACAAAAATAATTAAAATTGACCTTCTTATTTATTTACATTTCATATTAAAAAATATACTTTTTCATACATAAAAACTTTTTGCATAATACATTTTATTTAAAATTTATTTATTGTATTTTATTCAATTATTGTACATTTAAATATTGCCTATACATTCGATATGGTTGTAATAATTTAGAATTTAATTTCTTGTCAAATACCCCCAATTCAAATTTGTACCCCCTCCCTATATCATGTTGTAATAGTGTAGCATTTAAATTCTCGCACATTTAAAAGCTTCCAATTATGCCATGCTTAGACTTAGGGTTTGTATGAAAAATAAAATCAACAACTAGCTTGACATAATCAAAGACAAATATGCATGAAAAACAAACACAATGCACACTTGCACCCCTAGGGTTTCAATCCACTTGTTGCCTTCAAAAATGGGCCATGGTTGCATGTCGAGTACTTTGGCAAAACAAAAACAAAAACAAAGATCATAGTCCCTCGATGACGCTATCTGAGTTGCCTAAACAAAATGATCAAGCCCCTTAAGAAAAATGCCAAAAATACTTGACACAATTGCTATCATGGTCCATACGATGAATCGCGCCTGTCCCGTTTAACATCGTAAAACAAGGTTGCTCACCAAATACAATGGTGAAGCAACACTGTTAAAAGGGTTAAAAACATAAGAAAGATCTTTGAGTAATATAGGGTAGATAACTCTTAGTTACTTGATCAAGCTTGCAAAAACATCCTTGCTATCTTCAAAACACACTTCACCACACAATTTCAAAACCCTACTTTCAAACATTGGAAACTTTTCAAAAGACAAAAGCATCTTTGTATACATTCAAACAAGAATCATTACAAAGGTTGCCACAACGATGGCCTCTTTTCAAAACATCTTTCAAAACCACACACAAAGCACCATTTCAAACAATTGAGGAGCACCATTTCAAACAATTTAAAATGCAAAGCCAGTGATCTAAGCAAGTAACTAAGAGCCCATGGATAACCATGGATAGAAAGGGTCTTAATACCTTCCCTTTCTATAATCTACTCCCCGAACCCAAGAAAACATCTCAAATGTCTTTCCTGTGCTTTTTGACCTTTCGTTAGGATAAAATAAAAAGTCGGTGGCGACTCTTGCTAAACCGAAACATTTGCGAACACAAAATGAAAAATCCCAAGTCTGTTCTCCCACCGTATCACAGAATTGGCGACTCTGCTGGGGACAATTCTAAAAGTGGAGTAACCTTACGGCTTAGATAACCATTTGCATGATTATTGTTTTCCTTGCTTGCTTTACATTTTTGTTCTCTTATTTGGGCTTGAAATCCTCCACCAGGATTTGGGAAACATTCATAGGTAAATAGAAATACGTTGTGGAAACTGTGAGGGGTATACCGACATGGTTGAAGTAATAACTATATTAGTGCGACATATTTGTGAGTACCGGTAGCCTTTGAGTCTATCAAAGAGAATATGGGGCCGCTGAGTGATGTCGTAAAGCACGAATGAACTCTTAGAACCTTACTTGACCATCTTGGCCTTTTTTTAGGGGTAGTGAGATGACTGGATTTGGTGCAGTCCGAAGTTGGTAGATACTCGATACTACACTCATTCAGGTTTGTTTTCTTGGAATATTTTGGTCGCTAGTTAAGTGGCTAAACCAAAATAATGAACATAGAAAATAATCCAATGATATTGAGCTCCTTAGAACCCGGTTACTATTTATAGAACAGGTTGAGCCAACTAACTTCAATAGGGTACTTACCTATGAAACCTCATACAAGCCTGAAACTAGGATCTTGTGTGACTTGTTTGTACATATGCTTGTGCATACATCATGAACATCATAAAGCATCATTTGCATCCACTAACCATTTCAAGGGTTTGGATCTTCATCTTTGTTCTTGTTTTGTAGGTCATGGAATCTCTTCGCAGGAAAACAATACAAGTCAACCTTGTGAGAATCCCTCCTCAACTCAAGGAGCTTACATCCAGGATTCCAGAGAATTCTCTCTTCAGTGAAAGACATGGTAGACTCCTCAACTTGGTCAACACCAACATTGAAGAAGACATGGTGAAAGTTCTCTTCCAGTTCATTGACCCCCTACACCACTGTTTCACATTCCCTGACTATCAATTGGTGCCTACTTTGGAGGAATTTTCTCAACTCCTGAGAATTCCTATTCTTAATCAACTACCCTACAACGTTACGGAAAAAGAAACAAAGCCTGAAGATGTTGCTCAAGCATTACACTTACAACCATCTGACATCAAGGGGCATTGGGAAACCAGAAGTGGTGTCAAGGGCTTCTTGGAAAAGTTTATGTTCGAGAAGGTACAAGACTGCTGGAATTCTTTTGATCTACAAGCCTTTGAAGAGATTGTGGCTCTCCCTATCTATGGGTTGGTCTTGTTCCCAAACCCTGATCAACTTATAGATGTAAATGTTGTCAAGATTTTCATATCCAGGAATCCTATACCTACATTGCTTGGGGACATCCTACACTCATTTTACACAAGAACAATAAGGAAAAAAGGTGTTCTCATGTGATGTACTCCTCTCCTAGCAAGGTGGTTTATTTCTCACCTTCCACAATCAGTTTTGAAGAATGAGAAAGGTTTAAGGTGGTCACAATGATTGATGACTCTCACACATTCTGATGTACATTGGTGTTCTCGGTCCAGAGAAAATGTCATCATCATTGATCGTTGTTGGGAATTCCATAATGTCCCACTACTTGGCATTAGGGGAGGCATCAGCTACAACCCTTGTCTAGCTTTGAGACAATTTGGATATGCTCGGAGGGATGACCCTCATGACATGCTGATTCCGGACCTAGTTTTTGACTTCGACAACGATGCGTAAGGACTTCGACAAAGGTTCATCAGAGCTTGGAGGATGCCTAACAAGGTGGATAGTAATACACTGGGGCACAAAAATTCCATCCCCCTTGAGCCTTACCCCAAGTGGGTACGAGCCCGCTCCCAAAATCTTATGATGCCATACCCTCACATTCTCCCCTTGATCAAAGAGCCTGTTATGGAAGGAGAGGTTCCATACACCATCCTACATCCTGACATGCCAACATCATGGGAAGAAATGCAAAAGAGTTGGATCCAACTCAAGGAAGAAAGAGATACTTTTGAAGCCAGCTTCTATGCCAGTGAGAAGAAGGTTTTGGAGCTCACCCGCCGACTTCACGAGGAGGAAACTCTCAACACTTACATCGCACCAAAGAGGGTGCACAATGTCTTTTTACATTAATAATTTTGTAATATTTCGCCCATGGGGCACTTATGTACTAACAAATTTCTTCTTAATATGACGTGCGTTATTTTTGTTTGCAACAAATTTTAATTTTTGAACCCTTGAATGCATTACATGAATAACATACCATTCATCATATGCATAAACAGGTCTTCACACCAGGTTTCCTTATCTTTCTGCTGTTTATTTCAGCAAGATGGATTTGGAGCAAACGGTAAAGGATCTGCAGGCACAAAATTCACAGTTCCAGCAACTCCTCATGACCTTGGCAAAGGGTCAAGAGGACCTCAAAGTTTTGTTGGAGAAGAATAAAGAGAAACAGAAAAAGAGACCTGGAGTAGCCACTTTGGGAAGAAGATTTAAGCATCAGGCCAGGAGAGTTCTCGAGTTCCCCTCAATGTCTGACGAAGGGGTCGGTAAAGGGAAAGGGACTGTTGTGCCTTCTGAATCCGAGGTTGAAGAGGAAGAGGATGAAGAAGACGAAGACTACTCCGAACAACAGTATCCACCAGCGGATGATAAATATAAGAACCTTGAAGATAGACTGGCAGCTATGGAGTTGCAGAGGATGCCCGAGTTGGATTTTGAAGAACTAGGGCTGGTAGCTGGGATTGTTATCCCTCCCAAGTTCAAAGTGCCAACATTTTCCAAGTACGACCGTCTGTCTTACCTAAAGATGCACCTGAGGTCGTATGTCAGAAAAATCCAACCCCACTCATCCGATAAAGACCTCTGGGTACACTTTTTCCAAGACAGCTTGTCTGGTACGCAGTTAGACTTGTTTTATCAACTCGAGAGATCAGAGGTTCACAATTGGGAAGACTTGGAATCTGCTTTTTATCGTCAGTATCAATACAATGCTGACTTGGCGCCCACTCGTACTCAGTTACAAAGTATGGGGATGGCTTCCAATGAAGGGTTTAAAGAGTACGCGTAGAAGTGGCGTGATCTGGCAGGAAGGGTGCAGCCACCGCTATCAGATAGGGAGTTAGTTGACATGTTTCTGGGGACCCTGTCTGGCCCCTTCTTTAATCATCTGATCGAAAGTTCTTCTGCGGGATTTACTGAACTGATTTTTACCAGTGAAAGGGTTCAGGACGGTATTAAGAGTGGAAAGATTCAAAAGGATGCTTCCACATCCACGGTTGTTAAGAAACCCTTCCCAGCCAAGAAGGAAGCATCTGTTGTGTATTCTCAGAAGGGATTGGGAAGAACTGAGCGCCGACCGACTGTAGCGGCTGTGATGATTCAAAACTCGTCAAATGATCAACCTCGTAACAATTAGTCGAGACCTAATCAACAACGGGTGGAAAGGCCATAATGGAAGTTCACCCGCATCATCATGACGTCCGCTCAGGTACTTCCTCATTTGTTGAAGCTGAATCTTACCGGTTTAAAGGAAGCGCCAAAGAATCCTAACACCTCTTCTCCATACTACCACTCCAATGCCAAGTGTGCTTACCATTCCGACAGTGCTGGGCACGATACCAATAATTGTTGGGCGCTTAAGAACAAAATCCAGGATCTGATTGATGCTAAGGAAGTAGAATTTGATGCTCCTGAGAAGCCCAATGTTATATCTGCTCTGATGCCCAAGCACGGCCACAATATTCATGCTGTTATGGAGGACACTCATGTTACTGATGTTGTTGACCTGTTGACGCCGTTACATGTGATTAAAGAAAATTTGTTGACAGCCGGGATCTTTCCTGGTTGTGGTAAAGACTGTTATTTTTGTTTGAACATACGAGGTGATTGCCCAATGTTGAAGTCAGGTGTCCAACGCCTGATGGATACCCAAGAGATACTTTTCCAGAAAACCCCTGTTGATACCTTCAATCCTGTTACTCCTGATACTTTTACTACTACAACCAACGATATTGAAATTATAAACATTTCCGACAATCCACCCAAGGCTTGCAAAAGGCCTGTCAGGATTACACCCAACTCTGAATGTGTACCATTAAAGATCACCATGCCGGGACCTGTCCCGTACCAATCCATCAAAACGATACCATGGAACTATGGGGGAGAAATCTTCTACCATGGTATCAAACAAATCGAAACAGTCCAAGAGATTTCTGAAGAAGAAAACCCTGATGTAGGGAACATCACAGGTACAAGAAAGATAACCCGCAGTGGCAGGATCTTTTCTCCAGAGATTTCTCGCCCTCGAGCAGTTTTCGGACCCTTGAAAGCTTCTGCACCTGTTGGACCATCTGTGCAAGGCCCAATGATTGAAGAACTGGATTCTCCTGTAGTAAGACCATCTGCTGAAACTACCGACAAGGGTAAGGGGATACTGGAAGGGCATGTCAGGACGAAGGCTCAAGCTGTGGTTATCCCCGAAACCACTCAGAAAGAAATGGATGAAATCTTGAAAATAATCAGAAAAAGTGACTACGACGTTGTGGAACAATTAGGGGAGACCCCTTCTAAAATTTCAATGTTGGCTCTTCTGCTCTGTTCTGAGGCCCACGCTAAGGCCCTGATCAAATTCTTGAAGGCGGCACATGTTCCCCAAGAGACTTCAGCTGACCAGTTTCAGGAATGTGTGGCCAGTCTTACTGCTGATAATGGCCTTGGCTTTTCCGATGCTGACTTACCTCCCAAAGGAGGGATTCACAACGACGCGTTACATGTTTCAGTTGAATGTCGGGGAACCACTCTCGCCCATGTCTTAGTTGACACTGGTTCTTCCTTGAACGTGCTGCCAAAGAAAGCCTTAGACCATTTGGACTGTGAAGGACTGACTCTCAAGCCTAGTAACAACATTGTTAGGGCTTTTGATGGTTCCAAAAGAATGGTTCACAGAGAGGTTGATATTCCTATCAAAGTAGGCATGGAAGTTTTCAACTCCACCTTCTACATGATGGACATCTGTCCGTCATATTCATGTTTTCTAGGAAGACCATAGATCCATTATGCCGGGGCAGTTACCTCCTCTTTGCACCAGATGCTGAAATATCATGTTAAGGGTAAGATTATAACGGTGCACGGCGATGAAGAGTACATGATAAGCCACATCAACTCCTTCCGTTATGTGGAGATGGATGGCGAGTTCATCGAAACGCCTTTCCATCATTTTGAGGAAGTTTCTCCCCAGGTAGCAGTTGCGAAGACAATGGTTGAGGTGCCTATCGTTCCCAAGCATGTATCTAGGATGGCATCTCTCAAGGACGCGAAGGCGGTGATCAAAGAAGGGAATAGTACAGCATATGGGCAATTGCCTGATTTTCCCCATAAGACAAACAAATTTGGACTAGGGTTTACAGCTGCAGGACAGAAGGTTATGTGTCGTTCCAAGACTGGAGGGCCACCCATAAGGATCACTCATCACGGAATTAATGCTGTTGAGGATGAAGATGAAGAGAGCCACTTTGAAGATTGGATCTCTCCGACCGTCGAAGGGGGTTTGAGCAACTGGGAAGCAAAGGATTTTGTTCCCATCACCTTTATCAACCAGTAATTTTATCTTTGAACAATTTCCCATTTTTATGGTCTGTAATAACTAAAACAATTCGCACACTATTTTCACCTCATGCCTTGCCCGGGGCATGTAGGTCCATTTGTAAGGGTTTGATTTTCTTCATAATCATATGCCATGTTTTAATGAATCATTGGACGTTTTTCATCTATAAACTGTTGTGTTCATTTTCTTTCCTTTTGCATTTTTGTTTGTTTAAGGATGGCTATCCCTAACACACACCCACACTCACAAATGCAGGTACCCATCCATTCCGGATTCCATGGGAAACTGTTCTGTTTCAGCCTTCGATAACTCTGAGGATTTGGTCAATCACGCTGAGTACGAAGTTGACGAAGATTGTGAAGTGCTTGGAGAATTAGCCAGACTTCTACAACAAGAAGAGAGGGCCATTCTGCCTCATGAAGAGTTGCTAGAAACCATTAACTATGGGACAGAGGAAGACAAGAAGGAAGTAAAAGTGGGTGCCAACCTGGAACCAAGTGTCAAGGAGCGCTTAGTGAAGTTGTTGAACGAATATGTTGAAATCTTCGCCTGGTCTTATGAATACATTCCAGGGTTAGACGCAGATATTGTGGTTCACCGTCTCCCTACAAGAGAAGACTGTCCACCAATCAAGCAAAAGGTTCGTCGAATGAGGCCTGACATGTCTGAGAAGATTAAGGCTGAAGTAATGAAGCAATTCAACGCTGTCTTTCTGGCTGTTACCTCTTATCCACAATGGGTTTCTAACATCGTGCCCGTACCTAAGAAGGACGGCAAAGTCAGAATGTGCATGGACTATTGGGATTTGAACAGGGCTAGCCCTAAAGATGATTTTCCACTGCCACATATCGACATCTTGGTTGACAACACAGCTCAACACAAGGTTTTTTCCTTCATGGAAGGATTCTCGGGATACAACCAGATCAAAATGGCCCCCGAGGACATGGAGAAAACTACTTTTGTCACGCAATGGGGTACCTTCTGCTACAAAGTGATGCCATTCGGATTGAAGAATGCAGGGGCAACTTATCAACGCGCCATGGTAGCTTTGTTTCATGATATGATACATCATGAAATTGAAGTTTACGTAGACGACATGATAGCTCGATCACAGACAGAAGAAGAACACCTTGGTCATTTGCAAAAGTTGTTTGCCAGGTTGAAGGAGTATAAACTCAGACTGAACCCAAGCAAGTGCACTTTTGGAGTTAGGTCTGGTAAACTTTTGGGATTTATTGTCAGCAACAAAGGCATTGAGGTTGATCCAGCTAAAGTAAAGGCTATACAAGAAATGCCTGCCCCCCGTACTGAAAAGGAGGTTAGAGGATTCTTGGGATGCTTGAATTATATTGCGAGGTTCATCTCTCACCTGACATCTACCTGTGAGCCGATCTTCAAACTGTTAAAGAAAGATCAGGTGGTTGAATGGAACAATGATTGTCAGATTGCTTTTGATAAAATCAAGGAGTATTTACTAGAACCTCCTATTCTGATGCCACCCGTCGAAGGAAGGCCGTTAATCATGTATCTGACTGTTTTGGATAATTCAATGGGGTGCGTGCACGGCCAACATGACGAGTCTGGCCGAAAAGAGCATGCCATTTATTACCTTAGCAAAAAGTTTACCGACTATGAGACTCGCTACTCAATGCTCGAGAAAACTTGTTGCGCTTTGGTATGGGCTGCTCTCCGGCTAAGGCAGTATATGTTGACTCACACCACTTTGCTGATTTCCAAAATGGATCCGATCAAGTATAACTTCGAGAAGCCTGCTTTATCTGGAAGAATCGCTAGATGGCAAATGATCCTGACAGAGTATGATATCCAGTATACTACCCAAAAAGCTATAAAGGGGAGTGTACTAGCTGACCATCTAGCTCATCAAGCTGTCGAAGATTACCAATCTATGAGATTCGACTTCCCTGACGAGGACATCATGACTTTGGACAACATCGAAGGTAACAGACCGTATGAAGGAATTGAACAAGGATCCCGATGGACCCTGTACTTTGATGGTGCTTCAAATGCACTTGGCAATAGCATCGGTGCGGTACTCATTTCTCTGGAAGGTTTCCATACACCCTTCACTTCCCGACTTTGTTTCAGTTGTACCAATAACATGGCCGAATATAAAGCTTGCATCTTTGGTCTCAAGGCTGCTATAGACTTGGGAATCAAATCTTTGGTCGTATTTGGGGACTTGACTTTGGTTATCAGTCAAGTCAAAGGAGAGTGGGACACTAAACATTCTAATCTTATCCCATACAAAGAACATGTCCTGAAGTTGTTGCCTCATTTTGAGCAGATTACTTTCGAGCACTTCCCGCGAGAAGAAAATCAGCTAGCAGATGCTCTGGCTACAATGTCTTCTATGTTTAAACTCAACTGGGATAACGAGACTCCCCAAATTACCATCGAGCGAATGGACGAACCCGCGCACTGTCATGAGATTAATACCGAAGAAGTAGTGGAACAACCCTGGTTTCATGAAATCAAAAGGTATCTCCATACTAGAGAATATCCTGAAGGAGCTTCCGTCAATGACAAAAAGTTCTTAAGGAGATTTTCTGCCAAGTTCTTCCTAAGCAATGGCATCCTTTATAAGCGCAGCCATGATTGTGTTCTACTTTGTTGTGTGGACAAAGTTGAAGCAGAGTTGATCATGACTGAGATACACAGTGGTACATTTGGCACCCACTTGAGCAGACATATGATGGCTAAGAAGATTCTAAGGGCAGGCTCCTACTGGTCTACCATTGCTAGTTGTAACACCTTTAACACACATTTCCATTTTTGTTTCAAAGCTTTGCATTTTGAGTTCTGTGGCACGATTCAAGCTGTTTCAAGACAAACCAAGCATTGGAAAAGCTTCCTTGGACCTCAGGCAAGCTCAAAAGAAGCTCAAACACCCTTGAAAGTTGTTGCATTGGCCAACTCGAAGTCAACTGAAATAGGTATTTCATGGACTTCTATCTCTCTATTTAGGAATAGTTAGGCTTAGGTTTGTGAATGAAATAAGTTGTACTCATAGCCCTGAAGCCATACATATGCTTAGTTTCCATTTACATTAATCGTGCTAAGAGAATTTCACTCATGAACTTTCTGAAAAAGCTAGGTTAATAATTAGGGCCAGAGAAATTCTCTTTGGTCTTTGAGAGTTAGCTTAAGTTTTTTATATGGTTTAATTCGTTGTTTGATGCTCTACAAGTTTCATGTTATGAGTTTTGTCAAAAAATCAAAGAATCAGGAGATAACCATTGATGTACAGAATGCGTGTTTTGTGAACAAGAGGAAGAAGATGAAGTCTGACTGGGCCGAGCCTGATTGTTCTTTGCTTTTGAAACCCCACTTTTCAGTTTACACCCCCCTGGACCATTTATTTGAATATTTGTCATTTTGATATTTTTATTTTTTATTCTGACTTTATTGTTTTTTGTCCAAATATAAAAAAATGCTAAAAAATTATTTTCTATATTTTTCATATTTTATTTGATATTTATTTTTATTTTACTAGTATAAGCATGTAAATAATCTATTTTATTTTCATTAAAACTCAAAAATAATATAAAAAATATACCTATCTTCATTTATTATTTTTAGTTACACTTGAAAATATTTTCTTGAATATACACATTTTTTGTAAATAATTAATTTCTATTTTTATATATTTAATATATTTAATATATTTAATATATTTAATATATATATATATATATATATATATATATATATATATATATATATATATATATATATATATATATATATATATATATATATATATATATATATATATATATATATATATATATATATATATATATATATATATATATATATATATATATATATATATATATATATATATATATATATATATATATATATATATATATATATATATATATATATATATATATATATATATACTTATATACTTTATTTTATTAAATAATTAGGACAAAAATACAAAAATATTACATTTTTATTTTTATTAATATTTTGCACTAAAAATATCATTTTTACAATATACTTTTATTTTTTGTATAAATTAATATATTATTGTATATAACTAATTAATAATACTATTTATTTAAGAATTAGGGTTTTGCCCTAAATAACAAAAATAATTAAAATTGACCTTTTTATTTATTTAAATTTCATATTAAAAAATATACTCATTACATACATAAAAACTTTTTGCATAATACATTTTATTTAACATTTATTTATTGTATTTTATTCAATTATTGTACATTTGAATATTGCCTATACATTCGATATGGTTGTAATAATTTAGAATTTAATTTCTTGTCAAATACCCCAAATTCAAATTTGTACCCCCTCCCTATATCATGTTGTAATAGTGTAGCATTTAAATTCTCGCACATTTAAAAGCTTCCAATTATGCCATGCTTAGACTTAGGGTTTGTATGCAAAATAAAATCAACAACTAGCTTGACCTAATCAAAGACAAATATGCATGAAAAACAAACACAATGCACACTTGCACCCCTAGGATTTCAATCCACTTGTTGCCTTCAAAAATGGGCCATGGTTGCATGTCGAGTACTTTGGCAAAACAAAAACAAAAACAAAGATCGTAGTCCCTCGATGACGCTATATGAGTTGCCTAAACAAAATGATCAAGTCACTTAAGAAAAATGCCAAAAATACTTGACACAATTGCTATCATGGTCCATACGATGACCCGCACCTGTCCCGTTTAACATCCTAACACAAAGTTGCTCACCAAATACAATGGTGACGCAACACTATTAAAAGGGTTAAAAACATAAGAAAGATCTTTGAGTAATATAGGGTAGATAACTCTTAGTTACTTGATCAAGCTTTCAAAAACATCCTTGCTATCTTCAAAACACACTTCACCACACAATTTCAAAACCCTACTTTCAAATATTGGAAACTTTTCAAAAGACAAAAACATCTTTGTATGCATTCAAACAAGAATCATTACAAAGGTTGCCACAACGATGGCCTCTTTTCAAAACATCTTTCAAAACCACACATAAAGCACCATTTCAAACAATTGAAGAGCACCATTTCAAACAATTGAAAATGCAAAGCAAGTGATCTAAGCAAGTAACTAAGATCCCATGGATAACCATGGATAGAAAGGGTGCTAATACCTCCCCTTTCTATAATCTACTCCCCGAACCCAAGAAAACATCTCAAAGGTCTTTCCTGTGCTTTTTGACCTTTCCTTAGGAAAAAATAAAAATTCGGTGGCGTCTCTTGCTAAACCGAAACATTTGCGAACACAAAACGCAAAATCCCAAGTCAGTTCTCCGACCGTATCACAATCGTGCAAAAATGTCAAAAACTCACTGAACATAAAAATTCAGATGCATCATTCATGCATATCTCATCAAATTAAAAGCTCTGAAGCTTCAAAAACACTTAATGGACTTCAATCAACATGATTATGAACTTAAATCACACAATGCACGGCTAGAAATCAAAATTCAAAGTTGAGAATTCAAACCTTTGAG
Source organism: Vicia faba (assembly GCA_948472305.1). NCBI lineage: Eukaryota > Viridiplantae > Streptophyta > Magnoliopsida > Fabales > Fabaceae > Vicia > Vicia faba. The sequence continues at coordinate 466,776,898 of OX451735.1, read as the reverse complement.
AAAAAATGGATCTACTGTCTCCTTCACACCAGTTTCAAACCAAGCCTCGATCTATAATCCTTATCACTTGGAGAAGAGAATGCAAGAAGAATTGACCAAAACGCGCAAGGGAGATGGAAGAATCGAAGAAAAATGCAGAGCAACAAGCTATGGAGTTTTATGATTTCAGGGATGAAATGAAGCACGAACCCACTCACTGAGGCTTGCTTCTCAATATATAGAGCATCAGGAGGAGGGTAGGATAGGTTTTTCGTGCTGAAAGCTCTTGGAAAGAATGAAATCTCCTTTTTGCCAAAATCAAGTATGCACATGCTTCCCTCCAATCCCTCGTGCGTGGGCTTGCTTTTTACATGCATTTCAGTCCATTTTACCCCAGGAAGAGATTAGCAACAAAATTAAGACTTAAATCCTTGTATTAAGCTAGTGTTGGTGATTCGGCAACTTCATGCCACTTTTTGGCAAAATTACGAATTCCCTTTGCATTTGCCCATGTGAAACTCAACCTTTGGCATGATGGGCCTTGGTAAATTCCATATTGGTCATGGGCCAAGTTTGAAGTTAAACAAAAGGCCACAAATCAAGTTATCAAGAATTTGCAATTTGCATGGCATGCATGAATTCAATGAAAAGCCTCAAAATTCCAAGGTCCACAACTTGCTCATACTTTTGAATTTTCATACAAATGAGCACAATTTGGAAAGTTATTTCAAATATCTACAATCCCTTAGTTTTGAGTTTTTGCAATTGAGTTCACTAAGTTTCTCAAAATTGAGCTTGAAATTCACTAATTTAGGAAAATGACCTATAATTTTGTGATTTCAAAAGACCATAATTCTTGATTCCTTTCCAATTTGGACATGAGACTAAAAGGAGATAAAATATCATCCTCTTAGATTTCCAAGCATACTTCATTTGCATTTTCTTGATCAAAGGTGAATAAAATATGAAATTTTGAAATTAAGTCCTTATTTTCCAAAATTAGAAACTTTTAGGGTTTCTTCAAGAACTAGTTTCAACCCAAACCTCAATCTCTTTGATCCAAAGACCAAAATGGACTTGAAATATGAAAACTAAATCCTTGAATTGATGGTTGGACAAAAATTCCCTTGGTCAACCTTGACTTTGACTGATTTTTACCAAAATGACCATTTTGCCCCTCTGAATCAATTGATCCACATCCCTTCAAAATTAATGATCAAAACTTCAAACAAATGGTCTTTCAAACATATAGAGGCCATGTACAAAGTTTCACTTTAAAATTCTCAAGAAATCTTGATGAAATCCCAAACCCTAGTTTTGGTCAACACCTTAGGAGACTGATGAATCATCTCTAAAACTTCAAATCCTCTGGGCATCTTGACCAATTTCTTTTACAAAGACTTTTCAAATGCCAATGAGATGTTGTATCTTACAAATTTAGACTTATTCATTGATCAATAGCCTTGCTCAAACAAAACCCTAATTTGACTGTGAATCAAATGAGTGATTCCTTCTTATAATCAAACACAAACCTTAATCCTCTAATGATCCAAAGAGATGGATAAAACATCTTGAGATATGCAATAACTTTTGAACTTGAAAGATCTAGAGGTTTAGATAATAAGATTCTACTTGAGTAACTTGTCAATGCAACCAACATTCAAAGCTTGAGGAAGACTAGATAACCAAAGTACTTTGATCCCATCACAAAGTATGAATGCAATGCAATATGATGTTCATGATGAAACATAAGCCTAAATCAAGAGGGTAAATTTTGGGGTGCAACAATGGTCTCTTTACAAAATACTTTCAAAAACTACACAAAGCACAATTTCAAACAAAATCAAGTGATCTAGCAAGTAACTAAGAGCCCATGGAAAACCATGGATAAAAAGGGTGCTAATACCTTCCCTTTTCATAATCTACCCCCCGAACTCAAGAAACAATCTCAAAGGTATTTCCTGTGCTTTTTTAACTTTCCTTTTGGATAAAAGAAAAGTCGGTGGCGAATCTTACTAATCACGACATTTGCGATCAAACGCAAAACAATCAATTCAGTTCTCCCACCATACCACAGAACTGGCGACTCAGCTGGGGATATTTCAAAAGTGGGGTTACCTTAGGTTTAGATCACATTTACTTACTTACATTGTTTGACTTATATGCTTTACATTATGGTTCTTTGTTTGGGATTGAATCCTCTACCCGGATTTGGGATACATTATAGGTAAGTAGCAATACATTTTGGAAATTGTGCGGGGTATACCGACATGGTCTAAGAAATAACTACATTAGTGCGACATATTTGTGGGTAACGGTTGCCTTTGAGTTAATCAAATAGAATATGGGGCCGCTGAATGATGTCATGAAGAACTAATGAACTTCTATAACCTTTACTTGACCAACTTGGCCTTTTAGGATGTAGTGCGATGACTGGCTTTGGTGCAGTCCGAAGTTGGTGGATACTCGATACTACACTTAATGAGGTTTGGTTTCTTGGGATATTTCGGTCGCCATTAAAGAGGCTTGAGCTGAAACAATGACCAAGGAAACAATCCAGTGATATTGAGCTCCTTAGAACCCAATTACTATTACTAGGACAAGTTTGAACCAAGTAAACTTCAAGAGGGTACTTACCTATAAAGCTCCATGCAAGCCTAAAACTAAGGACTTGTTTGCTTTGCTTGTATATGCATACTTTTACATAACAGCATGGACATCATGAACATCATATATATCCACTAACCATTTCAAAGATTTCGGGATTCATCTTTGTTCTTGTTTTGTAGGATATGGATTCACTTCGCAGGAAAACTATTCAAGTTAACCTTGTGAAAATTCCTCCACAACTTAAGGAGCTAGCTTCAAAGATTTTTGAGAACACCCCATTCACCGAGAGACATGGTCGTCTACTCAACTAGGTCACCTCCAACACAGATGAGTATATGATGAAGGTGCTCTTTCAGTTCTTTGATCCTTTGCACCATTGTTTCACATTCCCCGACTATCAACGTGTGCCTACTTTGGAAGAATTCTCCAAACTCTTAAGGATTCCCATTCTCAGTCAACTACCTTTCAACGGTACGGAAAGAGTCCCAAAGCTAGAAGATATTGCACAAGCTGTAACTTGCACTCATCTGATGTCACAACTCATTGGGAAACAAGGAGTGGTGTCAAAGGCTTCCTAGCAAAGTTTCTGTTTGAGAAAGCCCAAAGCTATTGGAATTCCTTGGATTTGAAAGCCTTTGAAGAAATTGTGGCTCTCCTCATCTATGGGATGGTTTTGTTTCTAAATCTTGACCAACTCATAGATGTCAACACCGTCAAAATCTTCATATCACGCAACCCGATGCCTACATTGCTAGGGGATATCCTACAGTCTTTTCACACTCGCACAATGAGGAAAAGAGGTGTCCTTATGTGTTGCACTCCTCTCTTGGCAAGATGGTTTATTTCTCGTCTTCCCCAATCAGTCTTAAAGAATGAGCAAGGTTCAAGGTGGTCACAAAGGTTGATGATGCTCAAACATTCAGACATTCATTGGTGCTCCCGTTCCAAAGAGAATTTTATCATTGTCGACCATTGTGGAGAATTTCCTAATGTCCCTTTACTTGGAATTATGGGAGGAATCACCTACAACCCATGTTTAGCCTTAAGGAATTTTGGTTACGCCTGAAGGGATGGCCCGTACGAGATGCTGATTTAAGGTTTTGTATTTGACTACGACAACAACGATCAAGGTCTTCGCCAGAGATTCATCTGAGCTTGGAGGATGCTAAACAAGGTGGATAGAAAGACTTTGGGGCACAATAATTCCATCCCTCTTGAGCCTTACCTCAAATGGGTACGAACTCGCGCTCATAGTCTTATGATGCCATACCCCTCCATTCTCCCGGTAATCATTGAGCCTATTAAGGAAGGAGACGTTCCATACACTATCCTACATCCTGACATGCCCACATCTCTTGAAGAACTCCAAAAGGATTGTATACAACTCAAAGGAGAGCGAGATACTTTCGAAGCCCAATTCTATGCAAGCGAGAAGAAGGTTTTGGAATTCACTAGGCTACTTCATGAGGAGCAGACTCTGAATGCCTACATTGCACCAAAGAGGATACACACTACTTTTCTATCTTAGAGTTTTGTATTATTTTGCCCAAGGGGAACTGATGTACTCAAACTTTACCTTATTAATATAACGTGTGTTTCTTTTTTGTCTAAAACAAATTTGAATCTTTGAAATCCTTGAAAACATTGCATATGCACATATCATTCATGATAACATAAAGAGGTCTTTTGCAACAAGTCTCCTCATCTCTCTACTATTTATTACAGTAAGATGGATCTCGACCAAACAGTGAAAGATCTCCAAGCTCAGAATACGTAGTTTCAACAGTTGCTCATGACCTTAGCCAAGGGGAAAGAAGAGTTAAAGACTCTGCTGGCTGAAGAGAGGAAAAAGAAAACAAAGAAGATGACCAGAGTCTTAAACATGGGAAAAAGATTTCATGTGCAGACAAGAAGGACTTTGGACTTTGCAACAACATCGGTGAAGGAGAGGGGAAAGGCAAGGAAACAATTGTCCCGTTAGAATCAGAAGAGGAGGAAGAAGAGGAAGACTACTCTAAGGAACAACACCCTCCAGCTGATGACAAGTATAAACATCTTGAAGAGCAGTTAAGCGCGATGGAAATACAAAAGGTGCCAGGTTTGGACTTTGAGGAATTGGGGCTAGTATCAGGGATTGTTATTCCTCCAAAATTCAAAGTGCCTATATTTGCAAAATATGATGGAGTGTCATGCCCTAAAATGCATCTCCGATCATATGTGAGGAAAATTCAACCCCATACCGCTGATAAAGACTTATGGGTGCACTTTTTCCAAGACAGTTTGTCAGGAACACAGCTTGATTGGTTCTACCAACTAGAAAGGGCTAATGTTCACAATTGGGAAGATCTTGCTGCAGCTTTCTACAAGCAATATCAGTACAATGCTGATTTGGCACCTACCCGTACTCAACTCTAGAGTATGGCCATGGTGTCCAATGAAGGTTTCAAGGACTATGCACAAAAATGGAGAGATTTGGATTGAAGAGTTCAACCCCCTCTGTCTGAGAGAGAATTGGTAAAAATGTTCTTAGGCACCTTATCTGGTCCCTTCTTTAATCATTTAATCAGAAGTTCATCTGTTGGCTTCACTAAACTAATATTGACCGCAGAGAGGATAAAAGCCGGTATTAAGAATGGAAAAATCAAGAAAGACACATCTTCTTATACAGCTGTAAGGAAGCCTTTAATTGGGAAGAAAGAGGTACCTGTTGTATATCCGCAAAGAAACCAAGATAGGGCCTAACGCCGACCAATGATGGGGGTCGTTATGATCCGAAAGCCTACATCTGATCAATAAAGAAATAATCAACCAAGGGTAGAAAGGCCAGTCAGGCAGTTTACCAGAATCAACATGACTCTGTCTCAAGTATTACCTCATCTGCTAAGATCCAACTTGGTAACCTTGAAAGAAGCTCTGAAAAACCCCAATACAATATCCCCTCCTTATCATCCCAATGCCCGTTGCGCATATCACTCTGAAAGTCCTGGTCACGATACTAATAACTATTGGGCCTTGAAGAACAAAATACAAGACCTCATTGAAGCAAAAGAAATTGAGTTTGATGTGCCCGAGAAGCCAAATTTCATTTCTGCTCCTATGCCCAGACATGGTCACAATACCAATGCCATTGAATAAGATTTGTTTGTTACCAAAGTTGATGAACTCATGACCCCACTAGCGACTATTAAGATAAACTTGTTGAAAGCCGGTGTGTTCCCGGGCTTTAATAAAGTTTGCCATCTCTGCTTATCCTCACCATTTGGTTGTCCTTTGTTGAAGGTAGGCATTCAGTGCCTCATAGATAACAAAGAGATTTTGTTTGGAAAGACTCCTATTTCACCTATTCCTTTTGAAGATGTTTCTAACATTACCATTTCCGCCAATTCTTCCAGGGTCTCCATAAAAAGACCCATTAGAATTACATTGGTTCCGAAAACAGCTCCTTTAATAATCACAATGCATGGGCCAGTCCCATATGAATCAGACAAAACTGTGTCATGGAATTAGGGAGGGGAAATTTACTACCATGGCATCAAACAAGACTGGCCAGCCGCCGAAGAGATAAACTCTGAAGAAGAAGATTCTGAAATCAGTAATATTGTCGCAACTAGCAAAATTACCCGAAGCGGTAGGATCTTTTCTCCAGAAATTGCTCCCCCAAAAGCAGTTTCTGGACCCGTAGTTATCCTTGTGGCTTCTCCAAAGGTTGCTCCTATACCCATAATCCTCTCTGCAAGTACTCCAATTGATAAAGCTGTTATAACCCCTGTAATCATTCTTAATGACGCTCCTGCTGTCGAGTTAACCGAGGCTCGAGGAAAAGGTATTTTGGTCGAGCCTGTTTAGACGATGGCTCAGTCATTGACTATCCCTGACACCTCCAAGAAGGAAGTGAAGGAGATCTTAAAAATTATAAAGAGAAGCGACTACAATGTAGTTGAACAATTGGGGAAAACTCCCTCTAAAATCTCCATGTTGGCATTACTACTTTGTTCCGAGGCGCATGCAAAAGCCTTGGTGAAGTTCTTAAAAACAACCCATGTACCGCAAGAGACATCTGCTGATCAATTTCAAGACTGCATGGCCAACCTAACTGCGGATAATGGTTTAGGTTTTTCAGATGCTGACCTAATGCCGAGGGGAAGAAAGCATAATAAGGAGTTGCATGTCTTAGTGGAATGTAGTGGCACCACTATGGCACATGTTTTGGTGGATACTAGCTCATCCCGGAATGTATTACCCAAAAAAGCTCTTGACAGACTTGATTGTAAGGGGTAGACTTTGAAGCCAAGCAACATAGTGATAAGGGCTTTTGACGGCTCAAAGAGGATGGTACATGGGGAGGTGGACATTCCCATAAAGGTTGGAACCCAAACCTTCAATTCAACTTTTTATGTGATGGACATCCACCCTTCATATTCCTGCTTGCTAGGCCGGCCATGGATCCATAATGCTGGCGTTGTTACTCTACATTACACCAGATGCTGAAGTATCCGGTTCAAGGGAAGATTGTCACCATACATGGAGAGGAAGAATACACGATCAGACATCTCAATTCCTTCAGATATGTGGAATTGGACGGAGAATTCATTGAAACCCCTTTTCAACCCTTTGAAGAGGTCCCCCAAGAAGTGGCAGTGACCAAGGCTGCTCCCAAGATTACAAGGCCTCCACTCCGGATGTCATCTCTGAAAGATGCTAAAGTAGTAGTAGAAGAAGGAGGATGCACTATCTGGGGACAACTTCCAGATATCCCGTATAAATCTGACAAGTTTTGATTAGGTTTCACTTCAAGTGCTCAAAAGGCTGTACGCCGTACCCGTGCTGGAGGGCCACCCTTGAAGATCAACCATCGTGAGGTCAACGCGGTAGAAGATGGTGAAGATGGCTTCAACTTGGAGGAATGGATCTTTCTGACTGTCAATGGAGGGCTTAGCAATTGGGAGGCTAGAGACTTCATCCCAATCACTTTCATCCCTCAGTAATTTATCTTTACATTTTGTTGGATCTATAATATTCAAAATAATTCGCACTCTTAAAACCTTGTGTCTTACCCGAGGCACAATGGTCCATTTGTAAGGGTTATTATCTCTTTTTTCATATGACATCAATGAATCATGGACGTTTTCACATTCAAACTTTTGCGCTCTTTGATTTTCCTTTACTTTTTTTTCAAAGATAGCTATACCCTTACACACACCCACACTCACAATGCATGTATACATCCATTCTGGACCCTATGGGTAACGATACTGCTATGGTCTTTTGTGACTCTGAGAATCTGATCTACCAAGCCGAAGATGAAGGTGAGGAATATTCTGAAGTACCAGGGGAACTTTCCAGATTGCTACAACAAGAAGAGAGAACCATTCACCCTCACAAGGAACCAGTGGATATGATCAACCTAGGTACCGAAGAAGATAAAAAAGAGGTCGAAGTGGGTGCCAATCTGGAACCTAGTGTCAAGAAGCGTCTGATTCACCTATTACATGATTATGTCGAAGTCTTTGCCTGGTCATATGAAGACATGCCAAGACTTGGTGAAGATATTGTGGTACATCGTCTGCCTACAAGAGAAGATTGTCCGCCAGTAAATCAAAAGGTACATCGAATGAGGCCTGATATGTCAGAAAAGGTTAAAGCAGAGGTCATGAAAGCAATTCAACGTTAGATTCTTGGCTGTCACCTCTTACCCCCAATGGGTTGCCAATGTTGTTCCCATGACCAAGTAAGACGACAAAGTGCAAATGTGTGTGGACTACAGAGATTTGAATAGGGCAAGCCCTAAGAATGAATTTCCACTCCCCCACATTGATATCCTAGTTGACAATACGATACAACACAAATTGTTTCCTTTCATGGACAGATTCTCAGGTTATAACCAAATCAAAGTGGCACTTGAGGACATGGAGAAAACAACATTTGTCACACAGTGGGGCACATTCGGTTACAAGGTGATGCCATTCAGACTGAAGAACGCTGGGGCAACATTTGATATCCTAGCTTTATTTCACGACATGATACATCATGAAATAGAAGTCTATGTGGACTATATGATAGCCAGATCGCAAACAGAAGAAGAGCATCTTGATCACTTTACAAAAACTGTTTGAGAGACTGAAAAATTACAAGCTGAGGTTGAACCCAAACAAGTGTAGGTTTGGGGTACGGTCTGGTAAAATCCTAGGCTTTATCGTTAGAAACAAGGGTATCGAGGTCGATCCTGCCAAAGATAAAGCAATACAAGAGATGCCTGCTCCTCGTACTAGGAAGGAAGTCAGGGGGTTCTTGGGACGTTTGAACTATATTTCCAGATTCATTTCTCACCTAACATCTACTTGTGAGCCAATCTTCAAACTATTGAAGAAAGATCAAGTAGTCAAATGGAATGATGAATGCCAATTTTCTTTTGACAAAATTAAAGAGTACTTGCAAGAGCGTCCTGTATTGATGCCACCAGTCAAGGGAAGACCATTGATCATGTATCTGACTATTTTAGAAAACTCAATGGGGTGTGTATTTGGGCAGCATGACGAGTCTGGCCTAAAAGAGCACAATATTTACTACCTGAGCAAAAAGTTTACCGACTGTGAAACCAGATATTCATTGCTCGAGAAAACTTGTTGCGCTCTGGCATGGGCTGCTCGCTGGCTAAGACAGTATATGCTGACTCATACTACTTTATTGATATCTAAGATGGATCCGATAAAATACATCTTCGAGAAGCCTGCTCTTTCTGGGAGAATAACAAGATGGCAGATGATCCTGACAGAGTACGACATACAATATACTACCCAGAAAGCAATAAAGGCAGTTTACTAGCTGATCACCTTGCTCACCAAGGCGTAGAAGACCACCAGTCCATGAAGTTTGATTTTCCGGATGAAGACATCATGACATTAGACAACTGCGAAGAATTCAGGCCATATGACGGACCTGAACAAGGATCTCGATGGACCCTGTTCTTTGATGGAGCATCCAATGCACTTGGTAATGGTATCGGTGCTGTACTCATATCTCTAGAAGGGTGTCATACTCCTGTTACTGCCAAACTTTGCTTCAATTGTACAAACAACATGGCGGAATACGAAGCATGCATCTTCGGTCTCAGAGCTGCCATAGACCTGGGAATCAATTCCTTATATGTGTTTGGAGATTCAGCTTTGGTCATCAGTCAGATCAAAGGGGGATGGAACACCGAACACCCAAACCTTATCCCTTACAAAGAACACGTTTTGACATTGCTACCACATTTTGAGAAGATTACCTTCGAGCACTTCATGCAAGAAGAAAATCAGCTAGCAAACGCTCTAGCCACAATGTCATCTATGTTTAAACTTAATTGGGATAACGAGGCTCCCTAGATCACCATTGAACGAAATGATGAACCAGCACACTGTCACGAGATTAATACCGAAGAAGTAGTGGACCAACCTTGGTTTCACGAAGTCAAGAGGTATCTCGAGGCTCAAGAATATCCAGAAGGAGCTTCAACCAATGATAAAAAGTTCTTAAGGAGATTCTCTGCTAAGTTTTTCCTTAGTAATGGCATCCTGTACAAATGCAATCATGACTCTGTGTTACTTCGGTGCGTAGATAAGGTTGAAGTTGAAAGGATCATGGATGAATTGCATGAAGGCACTTTTGGTACCCATTCCAGCGGGCATACGATGGCAATGAAAATCCTACGGGCAGGCTATTACTGGTCTACCATGGAAGCAGATTGATATCAACACTCTCGAACCTGCCATAAGTGTCAAATTTATGCTGACAAGGTGCATGTACCTCCAGTTCCTCTGAATGTCTTGACGGCTCCTTGGCCCTTTTCTATGTGGGGAATAGATATGATAGGGGAAATCAAGCCGACAACCTCCAATGGACACCGCTTCATCCTAGTGGCCATTGACTATTTTACAAAGTGGGTGGAAGCAGCCTCCTTCGCGTCTGTCACCAAGAACGTTGTTTCCCGTTTCATCAAGCAAAACCTTATTTTCCGGTACGGTATCCCATAAAGGATCTTCACTGACAATGGTACAAATCTCAACCACACTATGATCACCGCATTGTGCGAGCAATTCAAGATTCAACATCACAATTATTCTCCCTATCGGCCGAAGATGAATGGTGCTGTAGAAGCTGCAAATAAAAATATTAAAAAGATCATACAGAAAATGACAGTCACATTCAAAGACTGGCATGAGATATTACCATTCGCTCTCCACGGATATCATACCACGGCTCGTACATCAACCAGGGCAACACCCTATTCTTTGGTTTATGGCATGGAGAATGTCTTGCCTATTGAGGTTCAGATCCCCTCTCTGAGGATTATGAAGGATGCAGGGTTGAACGAAGACGATTGGATCCAGACTCGACTTGATCAACTGAATTTGATTGATGAAAAGAGACTTATTGTTGTTTTCCATGGTCAAATTTATCAAAAGCGGATGATCAAGTCTTTCAACAAGAAAGTCAGAGGCCAAGTGTATCAAGTTGGGGATCTAGTAATCAAACGCATCATATTGCCACAAAGTGATACCAGGGGAAAATGGACTCCTACCTATGAATGACCATTTGTAATCAAAAACATCTTCTCTGGTGGTGCAATAATCTTGACCACCATGGATGGTGACAACCTGCCACATCCTGCAAACGCACACATAGTCAAAAGATACTACGCATAAGAGACCCGCTAGGTTGACACACCTAGGCAAAACAAGGGCATCCCAGCGAACCAAAAAGGTTCGGGCGGATAAACCAAAAAAAATATGTACACCCGACAAGTTGAAAACCTGAAAGGGAAATTTGGGTAAAAAAGGGTTTCCCGGTGGACTGAAAACCCGAAAGGGCGGTCCAAGCAAAAGTTAGGGAATTAAAGCGTATGACTATGTCCCGTTGCATCACTTTATGGACAAACTTTGGCTTCCACTGACAAACTCAGAGGTTCTGATCAATTCAATCATCTACGGACGAGGCAACAAATAGACAAGATGCTCAGAGATACGAAGGCTATAGCAGAATGGAAACCCCATTGGATTTTTCGTACACATAACTATCTTTTCTTTGTATCAAAGTTTTCATTTTTTACGATAGAATTCTCTTACTAGAATGTTTTTCTCCTTGTACTAAAAAACTTACTCAAAGTCAATACAAAATATTCCTTTGAAAGAGCAAAAACTATTTGTCTTTTCTTTACGCTTGTTTTGTATACAAAAACGTCCAATAATTCATTGTTGAACATATGCATTTGGCAATAATTACTGTTTACAAATAAACAAAATGAAAAGAGGCAATTACTGATAGGTTGAAAGGTTAGAGAAATGTCACTAGGCTATTCCACAAGTAACCCCTTGCAGTACGTCATTTAAATCCCCGACAGAACAAAGTTTCAAATTGATTATTCCCCAGTAGAAGTCGTCAAATTTCTCAGGATTCCCCAACAAGCTTCTACAAGCAGTACACAACGTTTTCCTTACGACAGAGTTTATTTCTCAAAGCAAAATTCATCAACACTTAGACTTCACAACATGAAGACTTATACTTACATATCCTCAACAACAGTCAGGGATTTATTTTCCCCAATCCAACAGCAATGCAGCAGATTAGCTCACATACACATACATTGCATCCATATATCATAAACATTGATAAAGCAAATACATTACATCATACATTTCATGCAACATGACTTTGTATTTTAGCTAACATTTAACCCTTTTCAGGATAAGATTAACAACTACCGTTAACAATATTCAATCTTGATACAATTCAGATACACTCCAAACACGGATGCCATTCTGATACTCATTCAGATTCATCTCTCAGATACAGTTCAGATATGCTCCAAACACGGATGCCATTCTGATACTCATTCAGATTCAGCTCTCAGATATAGTTCAGATACGCTCCATACACGGATGCCATCCTGATACTCATTCAGATTCAAACTTCAGACACCGTACAGATACGCTTTAGACACGGATGCCATCCTGATACTCATTCAAATTCAAACTTCGGACGCAGTATGGATACGCTCCAGACACGGATGTCATTCTAATGCTCATTCAGACTCAACTTCTAGATACATTTCAGATAAACTCCAGACATGAATGTCATTCTGATGCTCATTCAGACTCAACTTCTAGATACAGTTCAGATACACTCCATACAAGGATGTCATTCTGATGCTCATTCAGACTCAACTTCCAAATACAGTATAGATACACCCCAGACACGGACGCCATTCTGATACTCATTCTTTCATCTTTCAAATTTCAAATCAACAATCACTCTTGGATGGAATATTTAAGCCTATCTCCTATAGATTTCTATCACCTCTCTAAATAGCACCTGTAAGCCCATTCCTTCTATCATCACATCATCGAGTGCAAATTTATGGGTACTCTAGTGTCCAATCATCTTCCACCTTCGAGTCACGAATGGCAAAACTCGCAAATCTAACTCTTCAGGTTTAAGAAGATTGAACAGGGGCAGTTGTTGTACCCCAAAATTTTCCATCTCAATTATCAAGGATTTTCACAATATCTTCTTTGGATCATGACTGCATTAGGGTTTGACCAGCTCAAGACACCTCTTCATGCATTGATGACCAAAATTAGGGTTTGAGTTTTCACAAGGATTCTTGGAACATCAGTGCTTCATATTACTTTCAAAGATCATTATGGACCCCCAAGATTACTCATGCCAAGTTTCAAGCCTTGAATCACATTTTTGATCAGTCAATTGGACAGTTGACCTAAAAATCAGTTGTATTGGGAAAAAAGTCAACCATGGCCAATTTACACTCAAACTTCATAATTTTTGATCCACATAAACATAGTAGACTCATATGTATCAATTGATCAAGTTTGGACCACAATTCCTCAAGAAATTTGATCAAATAATCAAAAAGGCAAAATGGTCAAAATTAGGGTTTTGACTTAGAAAGGGCAATTTCTGATTTTTGACCTAGAAAATGATCAATTGGTTTAAAGCATGACCTCAAGAGTTCAATTTAATCATCTTGACCTAATGAAATGGTACAAAACATTGCAAATCCATTGGATTTACATATGAATTTTGCAGTCAACTGATCAAAAGTCAATCGCATACTTAAAAGTCAAACTTTAACTCTTTGGTCAAAATCAAATGCCAAAGATCATAATTCATCAAAACATGTCAAAATGTGAAACTTGTTCATCAAAAAAGCAAGGGTTTAAGATTTGGATTTGGAAATTTGGAAAATTCTAACTTAGAAAATTTTCTAAGTATAGAAAATTTCTTATTTTTTCTCAACTTTAAGTCAAATTATCACCATGATACAAGATGATTCAAATAAAGGTTCCCAACATGAAAGTTGTAGATCTCCATGAAATCTACAACTTTGGTTTACACAATTTCTCCTAAATATTCTTGGATTTCAAGATATAATTTTGTGAATACATGCTCATGATCTAAAATAACTTAGTGAAATTTTGCCCTAGTTAGGCTGGTTTTTGACCTAACTTCATGCCAATTTTTCTCATAGTTACAAGGGGAATATTTGAAAGAAATTCAAAGATGAGTTATAGAGAACATTGAAATATTTCCAAAATGTCAAAGAACTCCTTGAGATCATTCTTGAGTAGGGAGAATCGAAGAGATAAGTTGGCAATTTATCACTTTGATTTCAAGCCATTTCATGAAGAACAAAAATTCAAATCCAAACCAAGGCTGCACAATCCTTGCTTTACAGGCCTCAAACTTGTTTCTCACTCCATAATTGAATGATTTCACAAATGTTGGAAGCTTTAGGCCAAGCATTGAATGCATTGTACAAGAATAATTCCATTTTTGGCACAAAGGTGCCATTTCCATTTTGATAAAGCACAAATTTTGCAATTGTCAAATCCATGAGCTTTGCACTTGTTCTTTATGCACAAACAAACTCTATAAACTACAATCAACTTTCCTGAAGTCTCTACCAAACCAGACCATGCTTGTACTGCACATAGAGACTTGTCCCCTCACTTTTTTTCAAAAGCAAGCAATAGAGCCAAAAGGCTAGAACTCATAAATCTTGAGGAAGCTTGATGTAAAACCTTTCCTATACTTATACATAAACCCACTACAACCTAGAAGATGATGGAAAAAGCTTAGTAACTCTCCCAAACACTCTATCACTAAAAATCTGCCATAACTTGCAGTTTTTCACATTCCATAGCAATCTCAAAAACCACTCGTGCGTTTTAAGTTTTAACCATCTAAACACTTAACATAGATCATATCTAAGTGTTCCAGACCCCTGTCCCCTCACTATAACTCCTCCTTCTCCACCTGCCATTTTTACATTTCAAGCTTGCAGGTTGACTTGAGTAGGGAGATTCAAGAACTTTCAAGGCAAGGTAAGGATTGAAACACACTCAGGGAGGTCCAGGCAAGCTAAACCGATCTTCAGGCCTTCTCAAAACTTGATCAAACTCCATTCAGATCTCAACTGAAAGAGGTAAACACTCAAACTTCTATCTCTTTATACAAGCATCCTTAGGTCCTGATTTGTGAAAGAAAAATGTAGATATCCTTGCCCTAAAGCTTAGCATATTCATAGATTTCATTTATATTAACTGTGCATAGAGAATTTTTTATTTTAAATTTCTGTAAAAATTAGGTTTCAAATTAAGGGAAGTAAAATTAGCTTTGATCTTTGATTGTTAGTTTACATGAATTATATGGTTGAAATCGTGGAAAGAAATACTATCACTTTCATGTTTGAAGTTTTCATTTTCATGGAGAAATGAGAGAGATACAGGTGGTCCGACCATGCCTCAAGGTTGAAGATGAAGTTGCCTTCAGCAGGCGTTTTATAATATATATTTATGCCTTTGGTTATATGAACGGATGTACAACCTCCCCAATGGTAAGGCAGCACGCAAAAATTCCATAGGTCGTGGGTTCGAGCCTTGGCTCTGCCTTTTGCAATTTTTTCATATTTTTCCACTTTTTTTTGCTAGATTGCAGCGTGGGCTTCTGACTGTTGGGCTTTGTGTTTTTTTTGCTAACCTCTTGCTTCCTATTTGCTTGCAGCACCCCTGGCCCAAATATTTTATTTACTTATTTTATTTTCATTTTATTTTATTAAATATATTTTCTTAATATTAAAAAATCACAAAAAAATATAAAAAATGATAGATTTTTATTTTGACTTATTTTATTTTTTCTCATAAAAAATAATTTTATTTAAGTTATATATTACCTATTTTACTAAATAAGCCTTGTAAATTAATTTAAAACTAGTTTTAATATTTATTTTTCTTCATATTTATTAAGCATATTATCTTAATACAAAAAAGACCAAAAATACCTCATGAATACAAAAAATACTTACTTTTCTTAAAGAAATTTATTTCCCTTTGATAAATTAGAATTAGGGTTTACTAAAACTCTTCTATAAAAAAATAATTTCTTTTCCTAATTAATTTTAGATAATCTTGATTCATTTATTAAGTTTAGGTTAACAAATTTTCCACATAAAAAAACCAAACAACATCTTCTTTGCATTCATACATCTTTGCATATTTAATTTTATCTTGTATATTATTTATTCCAATATTTGTACATATTCAATTTAGTTGTAATATCTTAATTATGTTTATATTATTGCAAATCCCCATTCATAAATTGTATCCCCCCTCCCACAAATGTTGTAATAGCGTAGGACATTTAAATTTCACAATTTATTGATTTTACATAACATGCTAGTAATTAGGGTTTGTATGGCAAGATAAAATCAACCAAGTAGAAAACCCTAATCCAAGACAATATCAAGCATGAAAATGATACACTTGCACACAAAACACCCCCAGGGTTATCCCACTTGGTTGCCTTATACAAAATGGCCATATTACACATGTGAAGTGTCTTAGCAAAAACAAATAAATACAAGATCATAGACCCTCGATGACGCTATTCAAAGTTGCTTTACAAAAATTATCTTAGTCCCTCAAAAATGCTAACATACTCTGCAACATTTCTAATCATGGTTATACGATGACCCACGCCCGTCCCGTTTGCATCCAAAGGTAGGGTTGCTTACCAAATCAATGGTAAGACAACAATATCAAAGGAAAAGAAAATGAACAAGAAAGACATTTGAGTAGGTAGATTACTTTTAGTTACTTGCTCTATTTCAAACAAATATCCTTGCTATTTTCAAAACAAACACACACATTCCCAAACATCTTACAAAATTGAAAACTTTTTCAAAAAAGATCAACACCTTTGTATAAATTCTTATGAACAAGAATCATTACAAAGATTGCCTAAACAATGGCCTCTTTACAAAATAATTTCAAAAACCACACAAAGCACAATTTCTAACAAAAGCAAGTGATCGAGCAAGTAACTAATAACCCATGGAAAACCATGGATGAAAAGGGTGCTAATACCTTCCCTTTTCATAATCTACCCCCCGAACTCAAGAAACAATCTCAAAGGTCTTCCCTGTGCTTTTTTACCTTTCCTTTTGGATAAAAGAAAAGTCGGTGGCGACTCTAGCTAACCGTGACATTTGCGATCAAACGCAAAACAATCAAGGCAGTTCTCCCACCGTACCATATCTACCAACTTTCACTGAATGTAGAAAGAGAATATATCATATCACCGCCGTTCACTGGCGATGAACTATCAACGTTCACTGAAGATAGCAAAAAGATAACAAACATCGACGTTCACTGCTGATGGTCTACCAACTATCACTGAAGGTAGAAAGAGAATATATCATATCACTGCCGTTCACTGACGATGAACTACCAACATTCACTGAGGGTAGCAAAAAGATAACGAGTTTCCTTAAGATTCTGGTGTTTCGCCTATAACGGGTCTCAAATTTTTCTTTAACCGAGGCAATCCGCCTGGAAAGGATAATACATGAGCTGTCTCAAATAAAGAGAACTTTCTATTTGTGGTCACGGATTGTAAAAAGAAATGACTTTTCGGGGCAAGAGGTATGACTTCATGGGGAGATGCCATGATATTCTCTCTAAGGGGACAAAGTCTTCTTGTGCAAAATAAATGCACCAACCAAAGCTTGGAGTTTTTTCAGAATTCAAAAGTAAATAACATTGCCAGGGAACCACAGATCCAAACCAGAAATAAACTGGAATGAAACAGTCAACCAGAATACATCCTTTGAGAAAAAACTCAAAAGGGGAAACAAGATCCATCCAAACAAGGAACTATATCAGAAGGTTTAAATCAAAAATCTTCTATGAGGGACAACTCAATAGAGAAATTGTAAGAGTGTGCGTTTTCTGCTTAAGACCGACGCTCTAATGAAAAGAGGGTAACTTATCTCTTCAAAATAGGGTAATATGTCAGCAAAAATATTAACAAAGGTTAATGAACAATGATTTGTCAATTTTAACTATGCATGATGCATGTATGAATGTATGAGTGTTTTCGTGTGCATGCTGACAAAACAGACACAAAACATGGGGAACAACCAGGCAAAACTGCCTCAAGCATTAACAACACTCGACTAAGCTTCAACCAATATGATCATTTGAAGGAAGTTAAAGGCTAGCTGCAGAAACCAAACCTACTGCCTGCTTTTAACTTTACCGAGGAGAAACATAATCCGGAGGTGGACAAATCAAACAGATACCGGGGTAGAACATCCTTCTTCAGGCTTCATCAGGAAAACCAGTGTTTTCCAAAAGTAACATGCCTACTGGAGATTGCAAGACCAGTCTCAAATAAAGCAGACTGACACCGAAACAATCAAACATCGCTGGGGAATTCAGACCCTTTTCAGTGGAGAAAAAATGCGGATTGAAACTTCACATCATGAAAACTCAAAAAAGAGGAGAAACAAATCCAAACCTGATCGAGGATACCGGAACCATAAACCCAATACTTTGAAAACAACCCGAGTAGACTTTCCCAAGGGGAAAAAGACTTCTCAAAACAACTGGAGTTTGTCCATTCCTGGGATCACCATTTTTGTTGTCATTGTTTCATCACAAATATCAAAGTAAAAGTAAATTGTAAAATCCTTTTTTTTTGAAAAATCAATTTTGTTATTTAATCTCTTTGCTTTGAAAATTATTATCAGTAATAAATGGAGTCTTTGCAAGCTAAATAAAATAAGAAACACAAAGAATTGGGTAAAAGCTTGAATTTCATTAATAGAATGGTAGTCTGCGAATGGCGAGACTCCATAGATGATTACAAAGTTTGGGAAATGGTAATACATAATGGAAAAGATAAATTGAGATACAATGACCACTATCCCCCCTAACAACTATTGAAATCCTGAGCAACAATTTTTGTTAAAGTATGGTGAGGATCCTAAAAGATTGTTGCTTCAACGATCAAGTCTTGTCTGACGTCGTTACTTGCCAAGAAAATCCCTAACTTTTGCCTAAGCTGCCCTTGCGGGTTTTCAACTTAGCGGGAAATTATTTTGTTTATGTCTCTAATTTTTGTCTAGACCGCCCTTTCGGGTTTTCGGCCTACCGAGACGCTCCTTTTTTCCTAAGCCGCCCTTTCGGGTTTTCAACTTAGTGAGCTGTTCTTTTATTTCTTTTGGCGAAGTATTTCTTGACTGCATCAGCATTCACGGGATGTGGGAACTCCTCGCCATCCATAGTTTCAAGAATTAATGCACCACCAGAGAAGGCTTACTTGACAACATATGGGCCTTCAAAATTGGGAGTCAACTTGCCCCTAGAATCAGTGTTGAAAGACATGATCTTCCCGTGCACGAGGTCGCCTTTTCTGAATTCACGAGGTTTGTCTTTTTTATCAAAAGATTTTTTCATTCTTCCCTGATATAATTGGCCATGACACAAAGCTATCATTCTCTTTTCCTCAATCAAATTCAATTGGTCAAACCTGTTATGGACCCATTAAGCCTCCATCAACTTGGTTTCCATTATCACACGCAACGAGGGAATCTCTACCTCGATCGGGAGTACGAATTCCATTCCATATACTAAGGAGAACGAGGTTTCTCCTGTTGAAGTGCGGATATATGTTCGATATCTATGCAGAGCAAAAGGAAGCATTTCATGCCAATCCTTATAAGTAACAACCATCTTCTGGATAATTCTCTTGATATTCTTATTAGCAGCTTCAACAGCCCCATTCATCTTTGGCCTGTATGGAGATGAATTGTGATGGACAATCTTGAATTCTTCACACAGTTCTGTCATCATCTTGTTGTTCAAATTCGAGCCATTGTCAGTGATGATTCTGCTCGGCACACCATACCGACATATAAGATTATTCTTAATGAAGCGCACAACCACCTGCTTAGTAACATTGGCATATGAAACAGCCTCTACCCACTTGGTGAAGTAATCAATTGCTACCAAGATAAAACAGTGCCCATTCGAAGCTTTGGGTTCTATCATCCCAATCATGTCAATACCCCACATAGAGAGGCCATGTAGAGGAAATCACATTGAGAAGTTTCAGAGGTACATGGACCTTGTCTGCATAAATCTAACATTTATGGAACTTCTTTGCAATTTCATAACAATTAGGTTCCATTGTCAGCCAATAATAACATGCCATTAGCATCTTTTTATCCATCGAATGTTCATTGGCATGAGTTCCAAATGAACCTTCATGAATCTCATGCATCAACTTGTTTGCTTCGTGTCTATCCATGCATCTGAGCAAGACCATGTCATAATTTCTCTTGTATAACACATTTTCCCTGAGGAAGAAACTGTATGCCAATCTTCTCAATGTCTTTCTATCTTTCTTCGACGCACCAATCGGGTATTCTTTAGTATGAAGAAAATGCTTGATATCATAATACCAGGGTTTTTCATCTGCTACCTCCTCTACTGTAAACAAATCAGCGGGCCTATCCAGTCGTCGAACCGTAATTCGGGGTATATCATTCCAAGTATTCACTTGGTACATAGAAGCCAGAGTTGCCATAGCATCCGCTATTTGATTTTCGTCTCTAGGGATGTGATGGAATTAAAATTTATTGAAGAATGGTAATAATCTTCTAGCATAATCCTAGTAAGGGATCAAGCCAGGGTGACGAGTGTCCCATTCTCCTTTAATCTAATTTATTACCAAAGCTGAATCACCATACACGTCTAGAATTTTAATTCTGAGATCAATAGCTTCTTCGAGACCCATGATGCAAGCCTCGTATTCTGCCATATTATTAGTGTAATCAAATGTTAACCTTGCAGTAAAAGGAATGTGTGATCCATTAGGAGTGACAATCGCAGCACCAATTCCTTTACCATAAGCATTCACAACTTCATCAAATATCATACTCCAATGAGATTCAGGGTCCAAACCTTCCTCAGGTAATGGTTTATCACAATCTTTCACTTTCAGGAACATCACATCCTCATCAGGAAATTCATATTCTGCAGACTGGTGATCTTCCACTGGTTGGTGAGCAAGATAATCTTCCAAAACACTACTTTTAATAGCCTTTTGAGTGCGGGATTCAATATCATATTCAGATAACAACATCTGCCAGTGAGCAATTCTCCCAGTAAGAGCAGGCTTTTTAAAAATGTACTTGATTGGATCCATTTTTGAGATCAACCAAGTAGTGTGATTCAACATATACTGCTGCAAACGCTTTGCCGCCCAGGCTAAAGCACAACATGTTTTTTCCAGCATGCAATACCGCAACTCACAATCAGTGAATTTTTTACTGAGATAATAGATGGCGAACTCCTTCTTCCCTGTTTCATCCTGTTGTCCCAGAATACAACCCATGGATTTATCTAACACTGTCAGATACATAATCAACAGTCTTCCTTCTACGGGAGGGAGCAAGATAAGAGGTTCAAGAAGATATTCCTTAATACTTTCAAATGCCTTATGAAGTCCTCCATCCACACACAACCTTGATCTTTCTTTAAAAACTTAAAGATTGGTTCGCATGTTGCAGTCATTTGGGAAATGAATCTGGAAATATAATTCAAACGCCTGAGGAAACCTCCGACTTGCTTCGCAGTTCTTGGTGCTGGCATTTCTTGAATTTATTTGTCTTTATCAGGGTCAACTTCAATTCCTTTCTAGCTAACAATGAAACCCAACAACTTCCCTGATCGAACACCGAAGGTGTATTTATTTGGATTCAGGTAGGGATGATACTTCCTCAAACGCTAAAACAAATTCAACAAATCTTCTATATTCCCTTCTTCAGTCTGGGATTTGGAAATCATATCATCAACATATACTTCGATTTCCTTGTGCATCAGATCATGGAATAGGGTTGTCATAACCCTCTGGTACGTTGCACCAACATTCTTTAACCCGAAGGGCATCACTCTAACAGAATGTTCCCCAGGGTGTGATAAACGTTGTTTTTTCCATGTTCTCTGGAGCCATTCTTATTTTATTATACCCGGAAAATCCATCCATGAACGAGAATACTTTTAATTTTGTTGTACTATCCACTAACATGTCGATGAGAGGAAATGGAAAATCATCTTTTGGACTAGCTTTATTTAGACCTCTGTAATCTACCCACATGCAGACTTTTCTGTCTTTTTTTGGTACTGGGACAATATTTGCAATCCATTGAGGATACACTGACGTCACAAGAAAACCAGCATTAATCTGCTTTAGAACCTCCTCTTTGATCTTTACTGCCATATCTGGGTGAGTTCTTCTCAACTTTTGTTTAATTGGCAGACACTCTGGCTTCAATGGAAAACGATGCTCGACAATATCTGTATCTAGACCGGGCATATCTTGGTCAGACCAAGCAAAAATATCCACATAATCTTTCAACAACTCAATCAACATTCTCTTCACATCAGGATGCAACGATGCTCCGATCTTGACTTCCTTCGGATCTTCTTCTGAACCCAAATTGATCACTTCCAAAGGCTCTTTATATGGCTGAATGGTATTTTCCTCGTGCTCAAGCAACTGTGAGACCTCTTATGGAATATCTTCATAATCTTCTTCTTCAGCCCCAAACACAGGACATTCAAAGTTGGGAGAGGGTGCAGGGTCATTGTCTTCAACGGGTTTTTTAATTAATCTGCACATATGATTTATGATTGCTTTTAGAAACTTACACATATAACAGGTGATCATGCAGATTGAATTTCAGTTATTATTTATTTTGAAAGGGTTTTTTATTTATTTATTACCATTTCCAAGAAAAAATCAAAAAATAAAAACATAATTTTGGAAACAAAGTCAACTTTTATTAATGATCTTAACAGTCATAACAAACATAGAAGCCCTACAACATTAATACCTCCACCTTGAGCAGAGTGAAAGCCTTTCAAGAAAAAAAACATTAATCAAATCAAATTACTTTGAAATATGTTTGCAAGAGGGAATATCAATGGTGACCCAGTTCTGAACCCTGAATCCATGCGTCACATACTTCGGGATTTTCTGCTCTGCTTCATCCTCTTCAACAACATTAACGTCAGAATCGGTTGGATGAAGGTGACCTCCTCTACGGAAAACATCATGATAGTTGCTCATAGTATACTTTGACTTCAAACCTTCGACTCCTCCATTCTTCGAAGAGAAACCCAAACCAGTTATGTTCTTGTTCACGGGTGGATCCATAATTCGCCCCCAAACTGCATTATGACCATTACGCACAATCTGCTGCGCGTCCTTCAGCGAAACTATGAAATTCTAATTTCTCCTTATGTTGTCAACGGATAGGGCTTGGAACTGGGTTCCAACAACAGCCTCATCCGCTTCTACAATACTGAAGAAGGACAAATGAGATATCAACAATGCCTGCTCCCCACTTATAATCACCACCTTCTCTTCATGCACAAATTTCAGCTTCTGATGTAAAGTTGCAGTGACAGCCCCTGCTTCATGTATCCATGGCCGTCCTAACAAACAACTATATGCGGGAATAATGTCCATGACCTAGAAGGTTATCTGGAACAAATGTGGTCCCATATGGATTGGTAAGTCCAATTCACCGATGGCATATTTCCTCGACCCATCAAATGCTTTCAGAGTGATGCCACTCGGGCGCATAGGTGTTCCTTGATATTTCAACTTCATGAGAGTACTCCTCGGTATAACATTCAGTGCGGATCCATTATCAATTAGCACGTTGGATAGTGAATCATTCTTGCAGTTCATAGATATGTGGAGGGCCAGGTTGTGATTCCTCCCTTCATCTGGTAATTCATCATCACAGAAACTCAAGTTATTACATGACGTAATGTTTCCAATTACGCTGCTGAATTGATCTATTGGCATGCCACTCTCCACAAAAGCTTGGTCCAATACTCTCATCAGGGATTCTCTATGAGCAAAGGAGTTCATTAATAAAGCTAAGATATATATCTTTGAAGGAGTCTGCAGTAGCTGATCTACAATTCTGTAGTCGCTCATCTTAATTATCTTCAAAATATCATCCACTTATTTCTCTAGCGTAGCTCCACTGGTCTCTCCTGTAGCCTTCTTAGGTTCATCAATTTCAGTAATTTTCTTTCCAGCAGCAACATCTCTCAGAACAACCGACACAAACACACGACCGCTACGGGTCACCCTATTTTATTCAGCTATATTCCCAACATCGGGCAATGGCTGGATGGGAATTTCCACCCTGTCTTCCAAGATTGTAGCGTTGTATTTGTAAGGCATAACCTTATCTGACTTGTAGGGGGTAGGACCTGGAAAACTAATTACCAATGGGGTAATAGTTGGCTTGCTATGATACTCCATTTCAAAATGGGCTGATGCACCGAAACAAGGCACAATGATGTTTACCCCTTCTTCAACACAACCAGTCGTCAATAAGTCATTTCTGGAAAACAAATCTTTGTCTGAAGAAAACTACTCATTCGCGGAAGCATACTCTTCCTCTGACTCTTCTTCCGTTAAACAAACTTCAACCATACCAACCTCGTGATAATCATCCCTCTGACCTGTGATCTTGATAGTTCCATTGTCTAACAGCAACTGAACACCCTCCTTCACGATTGAACTTCCTCGGGGATCTCGACAGTAAACTAGGCAACATCCATTTTAGTGCTCCACCTGACCTGCCGTATGGCAGAAGGTAACGTGTAACTGCACGAGGTCCTCATTCAAATGCTCCACATCAAAAATTATGAATTCACCAGGACATCTATAAACCATATTCACTTCCTCTTAATACTCTGCCCTAGGCCTGATTATGTGAATGAGGGCCTCATCCATCATCTCCTGTAAATCAAACTTTATCTTATCGCAACCCTGTATATTTGTACTGCAAATAGCACAACCGAAATGGTCATGCTTGTAGTAGCTAAATTCACAAAGGTCTGCATGAATCTTCACCAAATCTCCTCTAACCAGATTAATGTCAAAAATCTGGAAGTCGTCTGGAAAACCGGCCACCATATTTAAAGCATTTACTGCCCCATGCTTGGGTAGAGGATTATCTTTCACATTAGGTCACATGTCCTTGAAAGATAGAACACCAGACTTTACCAATTTTTGCACCTCATTCTTAAAAGGATAAGAATTCTCAACACTATTCCCTGGTGCTCCCTGATGAAAGGCACATGTTTGGTCTGCTTTGTAATACCAAGGCAATGGTGATGGTACGACGGGAGGTGGTCGTGTCTGGACCAACTTCTTCTGAATCAATGCTGGTAATAGCTCTGTATAGGTCATAGGAATAGGGTAATCACTCTCCCTTCTCTGATTATACCCTTGATTCCCCTGCTGGGATGGTCTCTGATAAGCAACAGTAGCCGGAGCGGAATTTATAACAGGAGTAATTGAGGCGACTTGCTGATAACACTGATAATTACTTCTAGGAGAATTTACCCTCCTCTCTTGTATAATATCATTTGCATCTCCTTTTTTTTTCTTGATAAATCCATAATATGACTTTTTTACACCTCTAGATCCTCCACTCTTCGTCAAACGGCCTTCTCTTACAGCCTCTTCCAAGCGGATACGCATTCCTACCATTTCAGTAAAGTCACTTGGCGCGCTTTCTACCATCCTCTCGTAGTAGAAAGCACCCAGCGTCTTCAAGAAAATCTTAGTCATCTCTTTCTCTTCCATGGGAAGAATCACTTGGGCGGCTACCTCACGCCACCTCTACGCATATTCTTTGAACGATTCCCTGTCTTTCTGAACCATGGCCCTAAGTTAATCACGGTCATGCGCCATGTCCATGTTGTACTTGTATTGTTTGATGAATGCTTCTCCCAAATCATTAAAAGTATGGATATTAGCGTTGTCCAAACTGATATACCACTTCATCGCAGCACCAATCAAACTATCCTGAAAAAAGTTAATAAGCAGACGCTGATCGTCAGTATGGGTAGACATTCTTCTCACGTACATCACCAGGTGAGCACGAGGACAGGTGTTGCCCTTATACTTCTCAAATTCCCGGACCTTAAACTTAGCAGGTATCTTAACATTTGGGCCCAAATATAGCTCATTCACATTCTGCCCAAAAAGATCTTTTCCCCTGAGGGCCTTCATCTCTCTTTGCATCTTGTCAAACTGCTCTTGAAAATCATCCATTCTGTCATAAAGACCCAAGTCTTCACTCGGTGGATGGAAAGGACGACATACATCATCATTAACAAACGAAACCATATTCACCGAAGGAGGTGCAGCAGGAACAACATGCACCACAGGAGGTGTCGGAGTAATAATAGTCTGAACCACTGGAGTATCAAGATTGAAACCTTCAAGTGAAAAATTCTATGGCATTCCCCATGCATAACCTTAAGGCATGCAATTCTGAACAACAACCGGAGTAGCAGATACAGGAACAATCGGAGCTTTAGTAGTTGCCCTTGTTGGTTGAGGTTGAACACACGGTGGATGATTCTGAGCAGCCACCAGAGCTTCCATCAGAACAGTCAGTTTGTCCATGCCGGCCTTCAAAGCAGAAACTTCTTCGTGCATCTCGCCATTCTCTTGTTCTAAGTTGTCCATCTTCTTCTTAAAATTAGCCCGAGTATTATAGTGATGAGTCAACTTGCTGAATGAAGTAAAGAAGCTTGGTAAGACACCTGGATATGCACAATAAATTCAAGAAATATGTGCAATATGATGCATGGTATGCAATTCATATGATTATTTTTACTTCATTATTTTAATATTTTAAGGGATTTAAGGTTTATAGACATATTGCAAACATCAAAGTAATGAAACTTTTTGAAATACTGAATTTTTTTAATATAATAACTCCAAAATGGATTAAAAGTTTCAATGATCACAAGTACAAGAGGAAAATACAATCTAAAATCCTGAGAAAAAGAACTGATGGAGATCACTGTATATGCTGGCGCTTCCCCGTGAGCCTGGAAATCTGAGCCTTCATCCTCTGGTTTTCTTCCATACGTCTGATGGCAATCTCCTTCCAATCATCTGAATCAGGAAGTAAGTAATCAGCACGTGATTGAGGCTTATGAGAAAATAAATCCCATTGCCTCTCCATAGACTCTACCACCCGACTCTCAAGGATCTCAATCAAGTCATCTTTTTCCTTCAGGTCTGCTCTGTAGGAACTCTCTAAAGTCTGGAACTTGTTCTTCCAACCATCCCTTTCCTGTTGCATCCTAACCAAAGCAAGTTGCAGCTCTTCTAGATCATCTAATAAGGGGGGAGTGATCTTCACAAATAGATCAGGCTTGGGTGTCTCCTGTGTATACGACATCTTTAATTGAATGGCTCTTGATCGGATCCACTGAAGATATGGCTCCAAAGAAAAAACACCCCTAGGTCCCAAATCCTTCCTACCCTTCTTATGAATGTGACGCCAGTACTTCACAATCTTCTCCCTAGCTT
This sequence comes from Vicia faba, assembly GCA_948472305.1. Taxonomy (NCBI): domain Eukaryota; kingdom Viridiplantae; phylum Streptophyta; class Magnoliopsida; order Fabales; family Fabaceae; genus Vicia; species Vicia faba. Next base: position 466,749,535 of record OX451735.1, on the reverse strand, counting down.
CCCTATGGTCTTCCCCTTCCTTTAGAAAGAAACTACTCAAATGAATACTATTTGGTTTATCCCTCATCGGATAACCAAGCTGTCACGTGCCAGAACAGGGTTATAGTTAATTCCTCCTTTTGTACCAAGAAGAGGTACATTGAGGAAACTACCACAACTGTCAATAATCTGTATATACTGGTAAGCTCGATGATACCAATCAATATCCGAGTGAGTAAGTGCCATGATCTTAGGAGCCCAACGGGGTTCCTTCTTGACATCCCAAAAAGCATCAGACTGAGGCATATGAGAGATAAACCACCGGTACAACAGAGGCGTGCAACAGATAATCATTCCCCCATGATAAGAATTCTGAAGATGAATAGAGTAATAAGCATCACCCAATAGTGTAGGAACTGTGTTTCCAACCATGAAAATCCTGATAGCGCTAATGTCGACAAACTTGTCCACATTAGGAAATAAGAACAAGCCGTAAGCAAGTAGAGCAAAGATGGCCTCAAAAGAAATTGTACTTTTCATTCTGGAAAAGTAACGAGCTTTCACCAATAAGAACTGAGATGGTAATCCTCTAATCCCTCCTTTAGTAGTCATGTGGGCTTCCACCTCCGACTTCCCCAGATGAATCAAAGCAGCAATCTCATGTGCTTTTGGCTCACCCTCCAAACCAGTAAAAGCAACACTATCGGTAACAGGTAAATCCAATAGATAAGAATACTCCTTCAGTGTAGGCATCAACTGATAGTCGGGAAAAGTAAAGAAATGATACATCGGATCATAGAACTAGACCATTGTCTAGAGAAAACCCTCCTTCATCTTCAGCTTCATGAGAGGGATAATGGATCCATAATTCTTCTGAAAGTCTGTAGAACACTCGATCTCGGGAATTAGACTAATCAACCCATCTATCTTGGGATCCTTGAAACTATATTTCCCGGTCTTTCTCTTTCCGGAATCCATGGTTAAAAGTACCTGAGATATTCACAAATAGTCAACCTTTAAAATCCCTTGAAATATGGTTTCTTCAAAAGATTCTTATGAGTACATGGATGCATGATGCAACAATCACACACAAGATCACACATATGGGGTTCATAGGTTCAACGTTACGAGCATGAGGTCGAAGGTAATACCCATAAGGTGTTGGTCTCAAGTTATCACTTGCCGAACAAGGTTCTAGAGGTTCCCAGAGTCTACATCCTTCCTTCAGATATTACCAACTTCCCGATTAACTCGGTAATTAGTAATATTCTAAATAAAGACTCGTCCGAGCGTAGTATCGCATGAAAACTATTTTCAGATTACTCTGTCATAGCTTCCGCACTACACCTAAAAGGAAAAGATGGGTTTGGTATTCTACGGTCCTCAGTTTCAGCAGGCTTCCAGGTCGAAAGCAGTACGTCTCTCCGATTACTCGGTAAACAACACTTCAGTCAAAGGGGCCTCCACTGAGTGGGAGATCTCATGCCTCCTTTATTGGAATTACGCCCTCAAAGTTAGCATGACTATACCGCCCGTCCTATCTTAAAGTTTGCCCAAGTCCGGGTATAGGACTTATGAGTAATCACCAAGCACCCTGAAAACCAGGAAAATCCAGACAAACATACATATAACATATAACACAAAAAATTGTAATAACACATATACAAATATAAATAAAGATAGGCTTAACCCACTTAGGGATGGACCAGCAAGAGGTCAATCTTTCCCCAATGAAGTCGCCATTTTTTTGTAGCGGTAGAAATGTTCGAGACTAAGCCATTGGATTGAATAGACTTTATACAAATCAAAATAAAAATCTCCACCGCGCATTATTGTTTCCAAAGGAATGAGAAAAGAGAGAATAACCCAAAAAGAGGGGGAAAGATTCAAGGTAAGGGGGTTGGTTCTGCAAAGGGAAGGTATTAGCACCCTAAACATCTACGGTACTCCACAAGAGCCTCTTTGTAAAAAATATGTATATTTTGTATATAAAAACTGTTATATAAAATGGATGGTGGAGGAGAGAAAAGAAATATATATTTTATGATTTTTGCACCCGCCGCAGTTGCGAACCTTTAGTGCCTACGTACCACCGTTCATGCAATAGGGGATCAGGGTACACGTAGTTCCTTTTTAAAAAAAAAATTAAAACACAAGTGTGTTAGTCAATTTTATGAGATAAAACATCATCGTCATTGTCCGTGTGGAAAACATACCTACTACCCACAATCATGAGAAAGGAGAATTTGTATCATCTTAAAGTGGAGGATATGACTTGGATTTCAAAAATCAACAATACCTCACTCAACACCCAAGTGGAAAATATCTCTCTTCACTACATATTGTAGAAGTATAGTTGTTTGCATCACTACAAGGATTGACAAGAGTTTAATCTTTTTCAGAAATGTTTTAAAGGTGAAAAGCCAAAGTGGCAAAATGGTTTGAAATGAGATTGATTGACTTTTAGTCTTCTCAAGAAAAATTTCAAGGAATTATTAAGTTGATTGGAGTTTATTTATGAAAATGTTTTGAAAATACATGGACATAAGTCCAAGTTTATTATGAAAATGGTTCAAATTTAAAACAAGAAGAGTTTTCAAAAGGAGGGAGAAGATTTTTGAAATTAAAGAAGATGGGAGGAAAAAGAGACTATCCTAAAGCATAAGGTAAAAGCTAGGGATAAGAACCATCTAACCAACAAGAAGGCAATACTGGGCATTATGAGCCAAGATATAATTCCCATTCTTTGGATTGAAACCAAGCAAGAAAAAATACTAAACCCCTTGAGAGAACCCAAACTTCAAGTGTATTAAGTCTTCATAAAAATTGGGCAGAGTAACAGTTGTATACGTGTGAATTCCATATTACAAACAAAGTGTGTAATCACAATAACCTGCACACAAAACAAACAAACAACCCAATGTCTTGAGGTAAACCTCAAGAACTCCAGAAAAAATATCATTTAAGGTCACAAGGTCTCCAAGATAGGGCAAGGTTTCTAATCCTAAGTCCAAGAAAAGTCCCATGCTCTATAATGCCAAGGATAGTATCCAAATAGTCCAAGTACCATTAAATATTTTTTATGGTTTATGTTGATTATTAAGTATCTTAAGAAAGGAAAAGAAAAGCTAAAGTGAGCAAAGTACAAAATGGAAAGAAAATAAATGCTCAAATGAGAAAAGATGAAAATGGCATGAAATGTAAATGCTAAAAGTAAATAGTACATAAAGCATAAGAAAGAATAAAACTTAAGGTAAAACAAGTCAATAATTAGTGGTTAGTTGGATGACCATCTTGAAGATTGCATTTGGAACTCATTAGAGGATTGGTAGAACCAAAGCCTCCACACAACAAGTTGCATTTTCTTTTTGTCAAGTATATCATCCATTTAGAATTCTCATAAGTACCATTAATTGATCAACGATGTTTAAGTGATCCGCGTTGACCAAATGTGTTGTAGATCCAATAGAGGATTGGTAGAACCAAAGCCTCCACATAATGAATCTCAAGGTTATTGGATCAAAGAGATCAAATTAATATACTTGGGCTTGCAATCATAAGTTTGGGCCACGAATGATCATTTATTCGAATCGGGAAAAAATTTAGCGCTATGTTAAGCAATCGTAAGTGGACTTATATAGAAGTCGCACCTATTTTGAGGCCGGTCAATAGCAATTTATGCACCATTTGTTTTGAGACATGATATAGAGATCATGCTCCAATAACACCTAGTGCAATAAGAAGGGGATGAGATGAAAAGGGATAAGGAAAAAAAATATACAAACCACATTTGAATTAAATTTTAATCAAACTATTATTAAAATCATTCATCCATTTTTGTGGAGTTAAACTCAACACCATGGATCCAATGATGTTACTAAAGTTCATGATCCAAAATATAACCCAAGATCAACCATAAAATAGTCACAAAATAATATCACATTTTAGTATATACAAAAGGGTAAAAAATAATGTTTAAAAATAGAAAATAAAGGGAAAAATATCAACTGTGTTCAAATTAATCAAAAAATAAAAAGTAAGACCATAGAAAAATCAGAAATGGATCCAAATATTTTATAAAATTTTTGGTAAATTTTAAAAGTCAGAAACTATTTTTAAATTATTTAAAATTGCTCAAACAAATAGAAAATAGGTCAAAAATAGTAAACCCCAATAGTCAAAACGCGTTTGTAAGCTGATCCCGTGGACCAGACGCGCTGTGCTTGATTTGAACCTTAGTGAGATACACATAGTATCAGAAAAAGGGCAACCAATGAAATTAAAACGTTTGGAACGCTATCATTGCCTGAGACGAGACATGTCACCATCTTTAACCTCCAGACACCCTACAATGGGGATTTTGGGAGATCCTTCAAATGGAAAAAGTAGTATCCCAGGCTAGTATCATTGAACTCATCTCTTCAAGACGATTCTAACACCACCATCGCGCCAAATTTATATAAGGCATGGAGAGAGATATGAATCAAAAACCCAGAAAATAGCGAGCACCTTCAATTTGTGATTTGTCTCTCAATTCTCAATGGATTTAAAAATTGTAAGCAACATTAGAATTAGGAGAAGGAGTAGAATATATCAGTGCTTGATTTGGATCCAAATGATGGAAAATTCTAAATTTTCGAAGTTCAAGGAAGAAGCTCTGAAAGTGGACTTCTGTAGCTTGATTTATGGCCTGTTTTGATTGGTTTAAGTGCTGGAGAGTTTGTATGATGCTTAAGGATGATGAATGCGCAAAGAATTTTGGAAAAGGGAGCTTAAATCTTAGAAACTGAATTCAAAAAAGATGGGTTCTTGTGAGGTTTCGGCAGGGTGTTTTTGGGTCTCAAATCTTGAAAAAATGAATGGGGGATTACCCTCTATTTATAGGGAAGTGAATGGGAATGAAAATTGGAAGAAACAAGGAAGTTTGGAGGGAAATTGAATGAAGGTCGAGCATGAGTGAAGTGTGACTTCATTTCTATCAAAACTCAACCAAATCATGTGTTTTGGGGTGCTAATCACTTTTGGAAAGTTTTCTAATCAAGTTTAAATTCAAAACGCGCATAAATCTTGTGTTCAGAAGTCACATTATGGATTTCAAAATTATGACTTTGTGGAAAATTCAGTTTCAAGTTACCAAATTCAAATCCATGGCATTTCCAACTCAAGGGGTCTTAGGGCATGATTATTGATGCTTTAGAAAGACGAGGTTACAAGCTTTGCAATGGAAAAAGAATGGAATCAAATGGATGCTTGAGCTGAAAGTTGCATTGAGTTAAAGTTGAAGAAAAAGGGTTACCTTTCCATACTTAGAAATATTTCAAATTCTTCTTTAAAAATTACCTATAATCATTTGCATCCATACATAGCCTTCCACATGGAATTTTCTCTTGAATAAAAAAGATGGAATGATTTTGATCTCTTGAATGACATTTTGAGACTTGAACCACTCAAAATCTCAAAAAATTGAGAAAGTTATGACTTGTTGAAGTTGTCCAAAAATCATGAAATGACCTATAATCTTTTTTCATATTTAAGGCAACCTCTATCCATTTTCCCACTTTGCACATAAAATAAGGCATAAAGTTCACATCTTCAAGACCATTATGGGAAAATAATGGACCCAAGGTGATGAAAATTAACCAAGTTATGATCAATTGAAGTTACTTATGTAAAATTGTGGATTCATCTGGATGACTTGTAATCTTTTATCTTCACCAAGATTCTTCCACATGAAAACTCTTTGGATCCTTTGAAGTGATTTGTTGATAACCATTTAAATAGAAGTATGTATTTGGAATCACTCAAAAATACCAAAAGGTGAGCAACATATATTCCTTTGAAGTTCAAAACCCTAGCTTATGGATCAAGAGAATGTCTTGGAGAACTTTGACAAGTTTGAACAAACTTCTTGTACCAATATTCTTGCTTTGTGAATAGAAGTTGTTGAGGATGATAATGAGGACTCATAGCCACAAAAACCACTTTCATATCTTGAAATTTGAGAGAATTCTGCCCCTGGTGGCCAATATGAACAAGGCCTTGTCCAAACATAACAGCTTCTCCAATCAACCCCTTGCACTTTTGAGTCAAATCTAATATCCTTGAATTGTGATGAACCCAAACAAACTTTTCCATGCCATTTCTTACAAAACCACTCCAAAGGTGAGGTTTGAACCTCTCAAGCTTTTATTGGCTAGGGCATGGAAATAAACTCCTGAACCCATGGAGTAATTTGTTAAATCTCATTGCCCTTACCTACATGGACAACAAGCAAGACAAGCCAACATTGTATTTTATTAGTTAAGTGAAGAAAACAAAACAATATTAATGATCACAAAAGGAACATAAGTCAAGGTGCTTGGTAATTCCTTGAAAGGAGCAAAGCCCAAAGTAAGGAGGGGAACCAAGAATCCTAGTGTGATCTTGTTGTGAGTGAATCAACATGGTATGATGAATGGACCTTAGGGGCAAAAATTGGGGTACAACAATAAGCAGCATGCTTACAAGCCAAATGGATGCTTACACACATATAGAGCCCCAAAGGAGTGAGACGAAATTTAAAAAAAAATGAAGATTGTCAAATTTCAAAAATACAATTCCAGCCATCATCTGGAGAATACAAAGGTTCAAACACCTTCTTGAGACTTCCAGGAATTCGACCCAGTCATTGTTCACGCTGTCCCACGCCTGGAAGCACCAAACTGGATCACTCATCATTGGTATACTTTTGTTGAATTCAAATTTATGATTTTTGCGATGAATTAACCTTTTTAAGTACTTGATTCGTGTTCAAGGGATTCATTAGAACATGTTTAATATATTATATGCAAGCTTTAACGCGTAAAGCATAAAATTCCATTGTTAGGGGCATCCTTGTCCGTTAAGCTTCGTTCTCCTTGCTGGCGCTCTAGAAATTTGACAATCTGACTATGTTTCTTATAATTTATTATTGTTTCATATATATGAACGAATGAAATGACAACTCATATGGAAGGCAAAGTGTGTGTATGGGGAGAGGACCTGGGTTCAAGTCCCAGGTCCAGCATTTTTTTGTATTTTTCCTAATATATTCATGCAGATCCCATACTTTAATGGCAAGGAGTCTACTATGTGTGTTCAGTTTGAAACCAATAAATCATGGGTGATTTAGATCAAAGGGTTACAACTCAAAGATCGAGCATATGCCCTCAAGGATTCATCTTACTAGATCAAACACAAATATGGGCTTCACAATCTAGGCCTAGCGTAAATTCAAATCAGCACCCCCTTTTTCTCTTTTACATGCCTAGGCCCATTTAGCATCTTTTCTTTTGTATTGTTTTAATTATGTTTTTCTTTCTTCATTTATTTAATTACACAAATAATCAAAATCACAAAAATATTTGTTTTAGGTTTTTTTATTAAACTAATTTTGTAAGTAAATTAATAAATAATTTTAACTATTTTCTTAATTTAAAATAAATTAGAATTTGGATTTTAATTTAACTTTAATTATTTTATATTCATACTACAAAAACCAAAAAGATTTTTACTTAGTCATTCCTTAGTTTCATTTAGACGTAATATTTGTTTCGCGCGCATTAGTTTTTTCTCGCATTTTTTATAATAATGTAACTGTATACTGGTATGTAATAGACTAAGTAGGACTTTTTTATCATTTTCTTTAGCTTACCTTTCCCCCATTTTTGTATATTGTAATTACTCCCTCCCGAAGTCATGTAATAGCGTAGGATTTACATTCCCGCATTTTACACTTTGTATTTTGTATGTATTTACTGTTAGTACCTAGGCATGTATGACAAGACTGAAAAACAAAGTGTTAGCAAACCTAATGATGCAAGATAAATAAATTTATTGAACACACATTACACATACAAACCTATAGGGTACCCCACTTTGGTTGCCTTCGGAAATAAAGCAGTCATATCCCTCGATGAACCTACAGTTTCCTTCTCGGTAAATGATCTAGTCCCTAAACAAAATTGCTAAAGCGTCTTTATAAGTTGATTTCGTGACTGTATCGTCCCTTCGATGTCCCTCATACATCCAATGATAGGGCTACCTACTCTCTAATAGTAGAATAGCACTGTCTAAAGGAGAGGAGGAAAAGAACTACCTTTTCGAGTACAAAGTAGATAGCTGTTAGAAGTTTGCTAAAAAAATTTTGCACTTACACAAAAACTAATTTTCAAAAACAACTTTCAAAAACATTTGATTTTTTAACACTCTTGAGGACTGATACAAGAGTTAAATGCGAAGTAAATTGCCGGACTAAGGTATTTCAAAATATTTTTTTTAAAACACATGAAGCACAAAGGTATTTCAAAATGAGCAAACCTCTAAGAGCCCGTAGGTAACTACAAATGGAAAGGGTGCTAACACCTTCCCTTTCCATAATCTACCCCCTTACTCAGAATAATCTCAAAAAGATCTTTTTCAGTTCTTTTCACCCTTTCCTTAATTTGGATAAAAGAAAAGTCGGTGGCGACTGTTTCTTACTGCAACATTTGCGAACACAAATGCAAAACCAGTATATAACAGTCGGTTCTGCCTCCATATCACTTAACAGGAAAGACCTTTGATAGATTTTGAGTTTTGTGGGTAGGTTATGAAAAGGGAAGGTGTTAGCACCCTTTTCATCCATAGTTATCTACGAGCTCTTAATTTCCTAACTCACTTTTGAAAACTTGCTATGTATGTGTGTGATTTGGTTGAAAATATTTTGAAATGCCAATGTAAGGCTAACTTTGTAAAGATTCTTGTATCAGTCCTCAAGAATGTATACAAAGTGTTTTTGAAAATATTTATTTGAAAATGATGTGTGAAAAATGTTTTGAAAAGGTTGTGAGCAAGGGATTAAGAGTTCTTACCCACAAAGTATCGTCTTTCTTATTCTTTTTCTTCTCCTTTCGATATAGTATTATCCATACCATTAGTTGGTAGGAAGCCCCATCTATTAGATGTTAAGGGAGAGGCGTAGGGTCTTCGCATGGTTATTGAAGGCAACATGTAAGGATACCTTAGCAATTGTATCGGAGGGATTATCGTCATTTACTCGTAGGGACTAGATCATTTTGTAGGAAACTCGATGGGTCATCTTGGGATTATGATCTTTATTTGAAAGGGACTATGATGATTTGATCGAGGGTTTTTTGCTAAAGTATCCCCACTTTCTAGGGACATGACCAATATTCGTAAGGCAACAAGAGAGGTTATCCTAGAGGTGCAAGTGTGAAGAGTGTGTTAATTCAGTTATTTTCATCTTGAATTAGGGTTTTCTATATTCAATTATTAGTATTGCCATACAAACCATAGTTACTAACAGTTAAATATATATAGAAAAATAAAGGGAGAAATGTAAAGACCTAAGCTATTACATGGCTTTGGGGAAGATACATAAGTATAGAATTTTGTGGGAAAAGTAAACCTACACTATTACATCCTCGGAGCAGATACATAATTAGAGAGAAAAAAGCGCAAGAAAATAAATCTATTCTATTACATTGATAGTGCGACCTACACAATTATTCTAAGAAATTAAATAGCAGTAAAAAATAAAAGAATGTTAGAAAAAAATGTTTAAAGACCTAAAGTTCTAAATATTCATGTTTTTTTGGTATTTTATAGAAAATAATTAAAGTGTTAGTAATTTATTAAAACCTAATTGTTTCTAACTCATTTTAATATTAATGAAAATAGGTTAATTTAATTAATTAATTAGTAAATAAAAATATGTCAAGAATTTAATTATCAATTAAGAACCCTAATCCTGATTTGTTAGTATTAAGAAAAAAGATTAGTTTAGTTGATAATTAATTATAAATTAACTAATTAAGAAAAAGAAATAAATTAGGTTAGAAATAATAGGGTAAAAAGAATTTGCATGGGGTGGGTGTTGAATTCACACCCTGGATCTCATAGGCGTGCCCTTCTACCACTAGGCCAAGCTGTTGTTTGTGATATGAAAATAAGAATGAATCATTATGTAATAAACTTGCGCGTTAGTTTGGAAAAATAACAAATATAATTTTAAGATGCAGGGATCGAACTCACGCCCCTCATGTTATACAAACACATCATTCACCATTTGCATCGTGCTACCTTTGTGTCATAAAAAATAAAATAAATATGTAATAAAACGTCTATCAGAGAAGCGTCGGAGCCCTAGCTCCGGTCACGTTCTTCGACGTTGCCAAATTCCATTATGAAAAAATAACATGAGTTAGATTATAAAAGGGACCCTATCCCCCTAATTTGACTCTTGTGAATCCAATGCTGGCTATGGTTTTACCTGAAAGCACTTATATCATGGGATTTGATGAAAAGGTTCCAAGCTTCGTTAACAATGGCATCTCATGATCCCTGCGTTAAAGCTTGCAAATAATGGATCAAAACAGTCCTAATCATGGTTATAAACATGTATACATGCATATATTAAAAGTTTGATATTCACGAAACTACCCAAACCGGTTCAGCTGGTTGTGATGATCTGGCGTGCTTAAGGCTTCAAGGATGGTTAAAATGGACTCCTGAGAATATCAAGAAGCTGATGGAATGCTTGAAACGGATTAAAGGAGATTGGATATAAGGTTTTCAAGTTTCCCTAGTTTTGAGAAAATTTGAGATTTTGAGAGTGTGTTTTTAAGGAAATTTACGTGTGTTTGATGGTCTGAACATGTTATCTATTTATGTGAGAGTGGTTTAGTTCAACAAACATGAATAAAATCTTTGTATTTCATGACCAAATATTTTATTGGAATTTTGGCATGAAATCTTTCTTTTTTTAGGCCAATCATGTACCAATCATCTCTACACATTTTTTGCAAGTTGTCACCTGCTTTTTGGGTTTACGATTTGATTCAAAAATAGATCCATATGCCTTATATCATTTATTTGGTATTTTATTTGATTTATTTTGCTTTTAATTGAATAAAATCAAAATAAAAAGAAATAAAAATAAATAAATAAATGAATGTAGTCAGAGGTCTATTATGAGGTCACGAACAATTTTGGACCTAAAAACTTAGACCCATTAACCCAAAAATTCATATTTGCTCAATTTGGACTTCATGCATTTTCTCAAAATTTCCCAACTTGCACCAATCATAACTCACTCAACTTTTTCCATATGAAAATGATCACTGACTTTTTGGAAAGCTCAAGATATTTCCTATAACTTTCATGTTGGTCATTTTTTCATTTGGATTCTTTAACTTGATGTAAATTGTTATGACCAAGAATGTCTTTTTGTTGACTTTTAAAATGACCTGTAATGTTCTAGCTCTAATCTCTCAAATGAAGCATTTTTTCCTTGATCTTAGAGAGACGAAGTTGTAGAGAATTGAATTTCCTTCAAGGTAGGCTTTGGTTGATAAATTTATAATGAAGTACATGAAAGTTATGCTTGGTCAATGTTCAGTTGACTTCTCCTTAAAAAACCCTAATTTATCAACTTTTGACTTTTGATGAATCTTGAGTTTTCTTTATGAATTAAGATCAACCCTTGATCAAATGATGAATATAAGTTCAAAATATTTATGTTGACCGAAAATCTTGAAGTTTGATTGTAAATTGGTCAAAGTTGACTTTTTATCCAATATAGTTGATTTTCAATCATCAGGCTAATTGACTGAGCAAACTTATGCTGCAAGGCTTGAAATTTGGTATGAGGATATTTTGAGACAAATGAGAAACCATGAAATCCGCTTGAGGAATTAGAAGTCCAGTCTCCTTTGAGAAAAGAAAAACCCTAGTTATAGGTCAATTGCTCAGGAGGAGAATTTGTTTGGTCAACCCTTGAGTAGTCTTGAGTGTTTGAGACCTTCATGAGCATGAGGAGGTATTTTGAATAAATTTTATTGAAAATGGGAGGGAAAATTTTGGGGTACGACATACATGCATGTTTCTCAAGAAACAAGGGTTTGAGGTTACATTTTTTCAAGAGAAGGAGTAAATTTGAATTCCTGTTTTCAGCCATCCTCAAGACTAGATAACTACTCAAATAAATCCCTGATGTATTATAGAGTAAGCTCCAATCATTCTTGATGATCAAATGTGTCTGAAACATGCATTCAAAATGTCACCGGTCATGTATATATTTTGAACTTCGAATTTTAATATTTAGGATGCTTTGTTTCAAGCTAACAATTTCAATGTATTCCCGCTATAAAATAGCATAGGTTCTATCCATTAGATGAGACCCATGATGCTAGAATACCTAGTTACCATTATTGAACCATGTTATTTTATTCTGATTGTATCATACTATACAGGTTGAATTAGCCAAAAAGGAAATCACCATTGAACTCGAAATGGTCAAATTAGGTGGATTGTAACCATTTTTCCTTTTGATTTTTCCGTTTTCACAGGTTTTGAAAATTTGATCGTCGGAGAAGACGATCGGAACTAGGGCTTTGATGTATCTCTGGCCCACTAGTTATTTAACCTAGGTGTGGCACATGCTCATTCGTTGATTCAAATTTCCAGGCCCCACCACAACGCGCGTTTTTTTATTTTAATTTTAATTTTATTTCTTGATCTTGATTTATAATATATGGAATGCTTGCTGATTAATTGACGCGTAAAAACTGATGGACGAGTGGTAAGTGTGATATGTGTTAACCATAGAGACATGGGTTCGATCCCTCCTCTATTTAAATAATTTTTCTTTTTTCAGAATAACACGTAGGTTAATACCAATTTGGTTGGTTATTATTCTCAATCATAAATGCTCATTTGGCCATGTGGACGCAGCATCTACCTATAACCTCAAGGGGGGTGGGTTCGTTCCCACCCCATGCATTTTGTTTTCCTTATTTTCCAACCTTTGTTCTTCATTCCACTCGATTAATTCTTTTCTAATTAAACCAATTAATCATAAAACTAAAAATTAGGATTAGGATTAATTGACTACTTAGGGTTTTAATTAGTTGATTAGGTTTTGATATCTTTTTTTATTATAAATTATTTAGACTTTAGGCTATTTATTAATTAAAATTAATTAGAATTATGATTTTAATTATTATTATTCACACCTGAATTAATTTCTAAAAATACCAAAAACATTAACATTTAGATCTTAAGTCTTTAAAAAAAATTTCTAAAACTTTTTTTCTTCTTCTGCTAGTTAAGTGTATAGGATCGCACTATCAATGTAATAGCATAGATTTCTTTTCTCGCATCTTTTTCCTATTATGTATCTGCTCCGAGGATGTCATAGCGTAGATTTACTTTCCTGCAAATTTATATACTTATGTATTTCTCCCAAAGCCATGTAATAGCGTAGGAACTTTACATTCCTCTCTTTAATTGTCTGTACATATTTAATTGCTAGTAAAATATTGTTTGTATGGCAAGAATAAAAGAAAATCTAGAAAACCCTAATTCGAGACTAAATAACTGAAACTAATACACTTTGCACACTTCACCTCTAGGGTAACCACTCTTGTTGCCTTACGAATATTGGTCATGTCCCTCAAAAGCGGGGATACTTTAGCAAAATACCATCGATATACAATATCATCATGGTCCCTTTCGAATAAAGATCATAATCCCTCGATGACTCTTTAAGTTGCCTATAAAATGATCTAGTCCCTCGATGACCCTACGAGCAAAATGATGATAGTCCCTTCGATACAATTGCTAAAGTATCCTTACATGTTGTCTTCTATGACCATACGATGACCCTACGCACATCCCTTCACATCCAATAGATAGGATTACCTACAAACTAATGGTATGGATAATACTATCTGCAAAGGAGAAAGAAAAGAATAAGAAAGACCATACTTGCTCACAAACAAAGCATTTTCCACACTACACTTTCAAACAATATATTTTCAAAAAACACTTTGTATACATTCTTGAGGACCGACACAATGATTATTACAGAGTTAGCCTTACATTGGCATTTCAAAATATTTTCAAATAAATCACACACACACACAAAGAAAGTTTAGAGTGAGCTAAGCAATTAATAGCCCGTAGATAACTACGGATGAAAAGGGTGTTAACACATTCCCTTTTCATAAATTACCTCCCAAACTCCAAATCTATCAAAGGTCTTTCCTGTTCTTTTCACCTTTCCTAAATATTGGATAAAAGAAAATTCGATGGAGACTCTTTCTAACCGTAACATTTGAAATAAAACCAAAAATGTCAGTTCTCCCACTGTATTACAATATGTATGTATGTATGAATGTATGACTGTATGTCGTGTATATGCTGACAAAACAAATGTACTACATCACATCGAATAGAGGTTGGGTGAAAATAGCACTCGGCTAAATCACATCGAAGATGAAGATTTTGTAAGAGAGTAAGCACCAACTAAGGATACAACGTCCTACTTCAAAGCTTAACTTCACTTGGAAAGGAAATATTTCATGAAAACAATAAAATAACAACCTGATATCAATGAATTGTAAAGCTGCATGGATATAATAAACTTCACCAGACTTCACCAGGGAATATCATCCATACTTTGCTAAGGAAGACAAAGCCACATCGTCTAGACTTCAATCATGGATGCCGAATTGACTTTACTAGGGAAGATGAAGCTACATCACCGATGGGAGACCATAAACACTTAATATCAAGGTATAGAGGTCGTACAAACTTCTCTAAAGAATATCAAAGGAACTTCATGGGGATAACAACCTTTAAAGGAAAAATCATCCTTAATTAATCTAGGGAATTAAAAATCTAACATCATAATAAGAAGTCAAAATTATGGGGATTTTAAATCAAACTCAACACTTGGAGAGAGAAAACCTAAAAAGTTGACAACTATCTCAATACTTCTCAAAAAAGATATTGCCCTTGTCTGGCTCCTCAGGGAGCATACAACAACAAAAAGGTCATAACTGGAGGGAGCAATTCTCTACAAGAGATTCTACATCACTTATCAACACAAAAAGGGAGAAAGGATCAATAAACTAAGAAAATCCTACACAACTTTACAATTTGTGCTTGATCATACCCCTGCTGGGGAAGGGGAATCACACTAAGCTGGAGAAACCTGAATCAAGACTTTACTAGGGAATATGGGATAGAGGTATCAAACCACACAAATCAACACCATGTAACATATTGGAGAAATCTAGGTATCCAAAGAACAAATGCAAGGAGACTGTATGCATATTAGCAAGAGTAATTTGAGAATACTTCTTGGAGGAAACTTTTCAAGACTTCTGAATTCGTCCATCCTTGGAATCACTACCTTTAACCCATTTGATTCACAAAATCAAAGTAAGAAGTAATTTGCAAATTCTTTTTCAAAAACATGTTTTTATTATTAAGTCTTTTTGTTTTGAAAATTAATTTCAGTAATAAATGTAATTTTTGTAGACAGAATAAAATAAGAACTGCAAAAGAATTGGATAAAAGCTCAAACTTTATTAATAGAATGTTAGTCCGCAAATGACATGACTCCGTAGATGATTACGAAGTTTTGGAAAATGGTAAATACATGGAAAATATACATTGAAACACAATGAACACTATTCTCCCTAATAATTATGAAGTCATGTGCATAGGCTTCAGTCCAAGTGCGATGAGAATCCAAGAAGATTGTTGCTTCAATGATCAAGTCTTGTCCGACGCAGTTACTTGCTAAGAAATCCCTAAATTTTTCCTAGGTTTCCCTTGTGGGTTTTCAATCTATCGGGAAAATTTTATTATGTTTATGTCTCTAACTTTTTCTTAGAACTCCCTTTCGGGTTTTCAGCTTACCGAGACGCTAATTTTTGCTTAAGCCGCCCTTTTAATTTTTCAACTTAGTGAGCTGTTCTTTGGTTTCTTTTATGCAAAGTATTTTTTAATTGCATCAGCATTCACGAAATGTGGGTACTCCTCACCATCCATAGTTTCAAGAATCAATGCACCGCCATAGAAGGCTTTCTTCATAACATATGGGACTTCATAAATGGGAGTCCATTTTCCCCTAGATTCAGTGTTAAAAGACATGATCTTCCTGAGAATGAGGTCATCTTCTCTAAATTCACGAGGCTTGACCTTCTTATCAAAAGCTTTCTTCATTCTTTTTTGGTATAACTTACTAGGACACAAGATCGTAATTCTCTTTTCTTCAATCAAATGTAACTTGTCAAACCCGTTCTGGACCCATTCAGCCTCTGATAACTTTGTTTCCATTATCACACGCAAAGAGGGAATTTCCACCACGACAGGGAGCACTGCTTCCATGCCATATACAAAAGAGAACGAGGTTGCCCTTGTTCAAGTGCAGACGAATGTATGATACCCTTGCAAAGAAAAAGGAATCAGCTTGTGCCAATACTTATAGGTAACAACCATCTTCTGGATAATCTTCTTAATATTCTTATTAGCATCTTCAACAGGCTCATTCATCTTAGGCCTGTAAGGTGACGAGTTGTGATGGACAATCTTGAATTCTTCACAAAGTTCATTCATCCTTTTATTAATTAAATTCGATCCGTTGTTCGTGATAATCCTATTTGGTACACCATACTGACATATAAGGTTATTCTTGATAAACTGCATCACCATTTGCTTGGTGATATTAGCATAAGAGGATGCTTCCACCCACTTGGTGAAGTAATCAATTGGCACCAATATGGAGTAATGTCCATTCAACGCCTTGGGTTCAATCATCCAGATTATATCAATACCCAACATAGATAAAGGCCACGGGGAGGAAATAACATTGAGTAGTGTCGGAGGCACATGAATCTTATCAGCATAAATCTGACACTTATGGCACTTCTTTGCAAATTTATAACAATTAGATTCCATTATCAGACAATAGTAACCTGCCCCAAGCATCTCCTTCGCCATAGAATGTCCATTGGCATGGGTAACAAAGGAACCTTTATGGATCTCATGCATCAACATGTCCGCTTTGTATCTATCCATGCATCTGAGAAAGATCATTTCGTAATTTATTTGGTATAACACATCTTCATTGAGGAAAAAGCTACCAGCCAACCTTCTCAATGTCTTCTTATCTTTTTTAGATGCACCAACCAGGTATTCATTAGTATGAAAGAAGTGCTTGATATCGTAATACCAAAGTTTATCATATGACGTCGCCTTTGTAGTAAACACATGAGCTAGTCTATCAAGACGTTGAATTTAAATCTGAGGTACATCGTTCCAAGCATTCACTTGGTACATAGAAGCCAAAGTGGCTAAATCATCTACCATTTAGTTCTTGTCTCGAGGAATGTGATGGAATTTAACTTTATTGAAGAAAGGTAATAATCTTCTTGCATAATCTTTGTAGGGAATCAAGCCAGAGTGACGAGTCTCTTATTCTCCTTTAATCTGATTTATTACCAAAGTTGAATCGCCATATACATCGATGAATTTTATTTTGAGATCCATAGCTTCTTAATGACCCATTATACAAGCTTCATACTCCGCCATGTTATTGGTACAATCAAATATCAACCTTGCATTAAAAGGTATATGAGACCCATGGGGAGTAGTAATCACAACACCAATTCCATTTCCATAAGCATTTACAATTGCATCAAACACCATACCCCATCGGGATCAGGACCTTCCTCAGGAAAAGGCTCATCACAATCTTTAAATTTTAAATACATCACATCCTCATCATAGAAATCATGCTTAATAGACTGATAATCATCAACCGGTTGGTGAGCAAGATACTCTGCCAACATACTGCCTTTAATAGTTTTCTGAGTACGATATTCAATATCATATTCAGGAAACAACATCTTCCAACAAGAAATTCTTCCGGTAAGGGAAGGCTTTTCAAATATATACTTTATTGGATCCATTTTAGATATCAACCAAGTAGTATGATTCACCATATATTCTCGTAGGCGTTTCGTAACCCAGGCCATAATATCGGTATCCAATCCAATAATATATTGATAAGACCAAGTGAAGATGTCAAAATATTCCTTTAATAGCTCAATCAACATGCTCTTCACATCAGAATGAAGCAGTGCCCCAATCTTGCCTTCTTTCAAATCTTCCTCTGAACCCAAGTTTATTGTTTTCAATGGCTCTTTATACGGATGAATGGTATTTCCCTCGCGCTCAAGCAATCGAGAAACTTCTTATGGAATCTCATCAAATTCTTCTTCTTAAACCATATACACATGACTTTTGAAGTTGGGACAGGGTGCAAAGTCATTGTATTCAACGGGTTATTTAATTAATATGCACATATGATTATGATTGATTTTTATAAACTGACAAATGTAACAAGTGATTATAAAGATCTATTCACAATTGTCATTTATTTTGAAAGATTTTATATTAACATTTTCTAAGAAAAATCAAGAAACAAAACACGATTGGAAATCAAAAACAACTTATATTAATGATTTAATAATCCAAAACAAATACACGCCCGTACAACATCACTTTAACCTTGGGTAGACTGAAAGGGTTTTTTAAAAGACAAGAAAAAACAAATTACTTCGAAATATGCATGGAAGGAGGAACATCAACAATGATCTTATTCTGGACCCTGACTCCATGCGTCATAAAGTTCGGCATCTCTATTTCTGGCTCATCCTCAAGGATAACATTGGCCTCTGGAGTTGTTGGATGGATATATCCTGCAATGTGGAATATATCTTGATATTTTCTGAAGGTAAACTACGACTTCATAAATTCATTTTTTAGGGAGAAACCAAAACCATTCCTATTCTTGTTCACAGCTGGATCAATAAATTGTCCCTATACATTGTTAGGGCCTTTCTGAACAACTTGTTGCGGATCCTTGAACGAGGTGATAGAATCTTCATTCTTCCTTTTATTATTAATTGACAAAGCTTGGAACTGAGTTCAAATAGTGGCTTCATCATCTTCTACAGTGCTAAAGGAGGAAAAATGAGATATTGGCAGAGCTTGCTCACCATTCACAATAATTACCTTCCCTTCACGGAAAAATTTCAGCTTCTGATGCAGAGTTGATGTAACAACCATAAACCATGTTTACTTCTTCCTCATATTCATCTCTTGGTCTGATTATATGGATAAGGCCTTCATCCATCATCTCTTGGAGATCAGCTCTCACTTTATCACATCCATGAATATCTTCCTTTCAAACACAACAAGTTTCATGGTCATGTGTATAATAGCTGAACTCATAGAGACAAACATGCATCTTTACCAAATCACCTCTTACCAGATTTATATAAAAAATCCTGAAATCTCTCGGACAATAGTCCACACCTTACCATCTTCTACACTTCAATTTTCAACGGATAATTGTTTTCAATATTGTGCCTTAGGTCTCTTTGATGAAAAGCACAAGTCTAATCAGCCTTATAATACCACGACAATGTTGGAGGTACAACAGAAGGAGGCCTAGTCTGCACCAAGTTCTTCTGGATCAAAGCTGGAAACAACTCTATATAACTCATTGGAATAGGATCAAAATCTTCTATTTTTTGACCCTGTCCTTGATTACCTTGATGCGGTGTCTTCTGATATGCAACAACAGTCAGAGCTACATTGACCACTTGAATTACTGAAGCAACCTGTTGTTAATGCTAATGACGTCTTCTCAGAGGTCTAATCCTTCTTTCTTGAACAACAACATTCGTTTCTCCTTCTTTATTTCTAGAAAACCCATATGATAATATATTTGTTCCCCTAGAACCTCCATATTTTGACAATCGTCCTTCCCTGACGGCTTCCTCTAAGCGGACACCCATACTTACCATCTCAATGAAATTGTTTGGTTCACTTACAACCATTCTTTAATAGTAAAATTAACCAATGGTTTTTAGGAAGACCTTAGTCATTTCTTCATCTCCCATCAGAGGTACCACTTGGGCAGCAACCTCGTACTAACGCTGCACATACTCTTTAAACGATTCCTTATCTTTCTGAGCCATTGCTCTTAATTGGTCACATTCAGGTGCTATAAACATGTTGTACTTATAATTCTTCATGAAAGCTTCACCCAAGTCATTGAATGTATGGATGTTTCTACTGTCCAATCCCATATACCATTTCAAGGATGCGCCAGTCAAACCATCCTGGAAGAAATGAATAAGCAAGCGTTGATCATCAGTATGAGTGGACATCCTACTGATATACATCACCAAGTGGTCTTGGGGAAAAGAGTTTCCGTTGTACTTCTCAAATTATGGTACTTTAAACTATGATGGAACCTTTACATTAGGAACTAAGCAGAGGTCCCTGACATTTTGTCTGAATAACTCTTTACCTTGGAGGGCCTTCACCTCTTTCTGCATTTCATTAAATAGATCCTGAAAGTCATTCATTCGGTCATAAAAGCCCATACTTTCACGTGGTAGAGGAACAACATTAAAAACCTCATTAGTAACAGGAACGAAATTCAACATAGGAGGTGTAGTGTGATGAATCTCATTATCAGCAACAAGAGTAGTGTGCACCGCAAGAGGGGAAGAAACCAAAATTGGTTGAACAAGTTGGGAAACTTGAACAATAGGTTTATATCCTTCTGGCATGTAACCTTCAAGAATTCCCCATGGAAAACCGAGAGGCATACAATATAGAAAAAAGGTAACAAATAAGGTAGCAGAGACGGGAACTGACAGCACTTCAGAAATAACGATTGTCTATTGTGATTGAGTAGCATATGGAGAAAGAAGATGAGGTGGTGGCTGATTCTGAGCATCCACCAACAAATCTACCAAAGCATTCAGATTAGACATGCCGACTCTCAAAGCAGTAACTTCTTCGTGCAACTCGCGATTCTCTTGTTCAAGGTTTTCCGTCTTCCTTCTAGAATTAGCTCAAGTGTTGTACTGGTGAGACAACCTTGTTGAACGAAGTAGAGAAAAAAATAAGTCACCTATATAAAATAGGAATGCAAATAGGTGTGCGAAATGATTCGTGATATGAAATGCACATGATTTATTTTGATTATTTTCAAGGAACTTAAAGTACAATTGAAAATATAGAAGAAGTAGCACATTTTTTAGCATATTGAATAAACTTGGGATATATTAATAAATTTGGAAGGGAATACAACTTTTTGTACAAGTTTCAAAAATACTGAATACAAGAGAGATAAAGATAGAATCTGAAGGTGATAAAGATCCCTTTACTCGTTTACGCTTTCCCTTGAGTCTTGCAATCTGAGCCTTCAACTGCTTGTTCTCTTATGCATACTTGTCGGCGACTTCATTCCATCCACTAGAAGTGGGAGATAAGTTCTCAACGGAACCTGGATGAGCTCTATAGTAAACTAAATTATCTTGCTTCTCCATCATGTCAATAGCATGCATATCAAAGATCTCAATCAAGTCATCTTTCTCTTTTAATTTCGTGGAGTAGGACACCTCCAAGGTCTGATACTTGTTCTTCCATGATTCCTTCTCTTGCTGCATCTTAACCAAGGTTAGTTGAAGTTCTTCCACATCATTTAAAAGAGGAGGATTAGTCTTCATAAACATGTTATCTAAGGGTTCTTATCTAGAATAAGGCATCTTCAACTAAATTTCCCTCGCTTGTACCCACCGTAGATGAGGTTCTAAGGAAACAACTCATCTCGGTCCCAAATCTTTTCTATCTTTCCTATGAATATGGCGCCAAGCCTTTGAAATCAATTCTTTAGTCGCTTTGTGATATTTTTTTTTGGAGAAGGAAACCACTCAGATGGATGTTATTTGGCTTGTCTCTCATTGGATATCCAAGTTGGCGGCGTGCAAGAACAGGATTGCAGTTATTCCTCCCTTTGTACCAAAAAGAGGCACATTGTGACAAACACCACAACTATCAATAATCTTCACATCATAATAAGATTGATGATTCCAATCAATTTAAAAATGGGTGAGAGCCATAATCTTTGATTCCCAACATGGTTCCTTCTTGATATCCCAAAAAGCAACAGACTAGGGCAAGTGAGAAATAAACCATTAGTATAACAACTGTGTGCAACAAATGATCATCCCTTCTTTGTAGAAATTCCTAAGATGGATGGAACAATAAGTATCTCCTAACAACGTAGAAAATGGATTCCCAATCAAAAATATCCTAATGACATTAAAATACACAAACTTGTCAACATTAGGAAACAAGAACAACCCATAGGCAAGCAAAGAAAATATAGCCTCAAAATAAATGGTACTCTTCATCTTGGCAAAGTAACAAGCCTTCTCCAATAGAAAATAAGTAGGTAAACCTCTGATTCCTACTTTTGTAGTCATGTTATCCTTTTTCTCGGACTTCCTTAAATGAGTAATTGTTTCAATCTCATGAGACCTGGGCTTTCCTTCTCAGTCGCTGAAAGGAACACAATCAATAATAGGTAGACCAAGTAAATAAGAATAATCTTCAAATGTAGGCATTAGTTGATAGTCAGGAAAATTAAAACATCAGTATAAAGGATGATAGAACTTAACTAACGTAGTAAGAATACCCTCCTTCATATTGAGCTTCATAAGAGAGATAATAGCTCCATGCTTCTTCCAAAAATATGTAGGATTCTCAATCTCAGAAATCAAACACTCCAACTCCTCTATTTTTGGATCCTCGAAACTGTACTTCTGAGTCTTTCTCCTTCCAAAATCCATGGTCAAAAGAGTACCTGAAACATTCGCAAAGATCAACCTTAAGTTCCTTGGAAAATTGTTTAAAGAATGCTCATGGGTGCATGAATGCATGATGCAACAATCAAACACAAGATCACAAACATGGGGGGTTCATAGGTTTGACGTCACGCGTATGAAGCCAAAGGTACTACCCATAAGGTAAGGACTAATGGTTTAGCACCTTTCGAACAAGATTATAATGAAATCCTAAAATTTACATTCCTCATTCAGATATTACAAAAGTCCCGATATGCTCCGTAGTTAGCAATATTCTCAAGAGAAACTCGTCCGAGTGCAACATCGCATAACAACTACTTCCAGATTTTTCCGTCATAGTATCTGCACTACATCTAAAAGGCCAAGACGGGTTAAGGGTTCTATGGCTTCTCAGCTTCACTGGCTTCCAACTCGAAAGAAGCAAGGTCTTCCCGATTGATCGGTAAACAAGTACTACAGTCAAATGGGCATCCACTTAGAGGGAGATGTCATGTATCCTTTTTTAGGATTACTCCCTCAGAGTTAACATGATTATACCATGAAACCTATCTTAAGTTTTACCAAGTCCAGGTATAGGACTTATAAGAGATCACCAAGCACCTTGAAAACTAGAAAATTCCAGACAAATAGGCATATACACAACAAATAATATACATCAAAGAATAACACACACACAAATAAACAAATATAGGCTCAACCCACTTAGAGATTAGACCTATAAGTCCCCAGTGAAGTCTCTAATTTTCTGTAGCAGCATAAATATTGAGACTAAGCCATTAGATTGACTTAACTCGCAAAAATCCAATAAAAATCGCCACCGCGCTTTATCGTTTTCAAAGGAAATGGAAAAAGAGCGAAGAAACCCAAAAAAGATAGGGAGATAATCTAATTACGGGGATGGTTATGCAAAGGGAAGGTATTAGCACCATATACATCTACGATACTCCGCAGGAACCTCTTTTAAAATTTGTGTATTTTGGCTATAAATGTGTATACAAAAATAGATGGTGGAGAATAGAAAATAAGTATTTTTTTACAATTTTTGTATCCTCCGCGGTTGCAAACCCTTTGTTCCTACGTACCACCTTCCATGCATTAGGGGATCATGGTACTCATAGTTCACCTAAAAAGTTTTAAAACACATGTGTGTTAGTTAACTTTAAGATAAGAGACTTCCCAATTGTATCCGAGTGGAAAACATACTTACTACCCATAGTTATAAGAAATGAGCATTTGCATCTTCTCAAAGTGAAGGGAATAGCTTGGATTTAAAATCCATAAGACATCACTCAACACTTGAGTGGTAAATGTCTCACTTAACTACATATTGTAGAAGTATAGTAGCTTGCATCACTACAGGATCAACAAGAGTCTAATCTTTAAGAAAAGTTAAAATAAAAAGCCAAAGTGGAAAAAATTGCTTGAGTGAGGTCAATGACTTTTAGTCTTTCAAAAAGATGTCAAAGTATGGTTAAATTGGTTAAGGTTTCCTTAATAAGAATGTTTTTAAAATGCATGGTTATGTCCAAGTTTACAATGAAAGGGATTCAAATTTGAGATAAAAGAAAGAGTTTTAAAAAGGAGGGATAAGATTTGAAAATTAAAGAAGATGGTAGGATATGGAGAGACTATCCTATGTACACGAAGTAAAAGCTAAGGAGAAGAACGATCTAACCAATAAGAAGCCAACACTTGACAAAAAGAAGTAAATGTAGAACTACCATCCTTTGGATTAAAAACTAAACAAGCATAACACTAAACCTCAGATGAATAGCAAGATTTAGATGAATAAAGAACAAGCAAAGTCTTCAAAGAAATTGGCCAGAGTAACAACTGTATACAGAGGAATTCCCAATCACAGACAAAGCAAGAAAATTATAAAAAACCCGCACGCAGAAAAAATTCAAGCCAATGCCTTGGAGTAAACCCCGAGGACTTTCAGAAGATCTTCACAAAAATATCAACCAAAGATCACAGAGTCCAAGGTCTGAGGGCTTGTAATCCTAAGTCTCAGGAATCCACAACTCTAAAGTGCTATGGATAGTAACCAGATAGTCCAAGTAACCTTAACATTTTTTAGAGTCCAAATTGATTATTAAGTATATTTTCAAAATAAAATAAAGCTCAAGGGAGAAAAGATAAAAACGAAAGGAAGAAAATGCTCAAGTGAGCAAATGGAAAATAGCATGAGATATAAATGCTGAAAGTAAACGATAGAAAGTAAAAACATAAAGATAAATGCATAAAGTAAAAGTATAAGGTAGAGTCAATGATTCATATTCAATAGTTAGAAGTTAGTGATTAATAGTTGAGGGTTGATTGATCTTTAGAAGAATCATCCATGATCATTTGAACATTGAGCCTAGGTCAAAGTTGATGAAGACTTATTAGAGGGTTGACATAATCAATGCTTTCTAATATTGAGATTTCAAGGTTATAGGCCTTGTAACGCCCGTAATTTAATTAATTATTTAATTAAATAATTTTTGGAATAATTGATGTCTTATGATTAGTTGGAGTTAATTATTTTATTAAGTTATGGAATGATATTAGAAGAATGATATTATTTGATGTGGGCTTGTTTTAAAGGAATAGAATTAGAAATAAAGAGGGGTGTAGTAGTCTTAAGCCCATTAAGGTAATTTGAGAAGAGTAGGGTTATTTTATTATTGTTAGAAATAATAGAAAAGAAGAAGCAGTAAGAGAGAAGGAATAAGGGTTGGAAGAAGAGAACGTGAAAGTTGTTGGAAAGGAGGAAAAGAGGCAGAACGGAAATTCCATCTGAAAAGAATTGTAAGGCATCCTTCAATACAAGGTAAGGGTGGGGTTCTGACTCTATAATAGGGTTTATGATGATTGATATGTGGGATTAGATGTGAAAGATTGTTTGGTTTATGATTGAATTGTATATGTTGTTGTATGATTAAAATCGATGATTGTAAGATGAATAATGATGCCCCAATGATGTATATTTGATGTAGAATTATAGGATAATTATAATTGATGATTACCTATGATTAGAAGATGTTTTTAGGGCCTAAAATAAGGAAACCATAGCAAAAATGCAGTGAAATCGCAGAAAATCTTCATGACAGAACAATATGTGTCGACCCCAAATGTCATGCATCGATACATGAAAGCTTTTAGACTCAGGATGAGTCGATACGAGGGAGTCCTGCATCGATACATGAGGGCTTTTAGACTCAGGATGAGTCGATACGAAGGAGCATGTGTTGATACATGCAGTGTTGCAGACTCAGTATGAGTCGATACAAGAGAGTATGCGTCGACTCATGTAGCGTGTTAACTCCCGTACGCGTCGACCCAAAGCATTACGCGTCGATCCATGTTATCTGGTTTTTGACAGATTCGTTTTCCAAAGGTTGTAACTTGAGTTTTCGGACTCCGTTTGAGGTGCCATTCGAAGCGTAGAATAGCTAACGCGATGAAATTCATTCTTAAGGATCACAATGAAAAATAGGAATGATAATCCTAGTATCCAAATTAGGACTAGAGTTAGTTCTCACGTTAATCGCTATGTTGACTTTTTTGAAGAATGATGAGGATGAGATGATTATAGATTACTGTTTTGTTTGTAACAGTAGGATTAATGATGATAATGATGTAGTATTACAGAATAATAATATTTATAGGTTTCGTAATTAGAAGTAAGCCTTAGATGATTAATTAATTATAGGCAATATCATGTTGTAGGCCTATGGCAAACATTAACAAATGGACGAGTTACTGTCGTATTGTTGGATGGCTGAGTTGTTAAAGAAATAATTTTTGATGAATTATGATATATAAATGATGTTTGATTCATTATGATGTGTAAATGATGTGTGATGAATTACGATTATAAATGATGTTGATGAACGATGTTGATGAAAGATGTTGAGATGCCTCTAATAATTGGCAGCTATAAAGATGTAGGCTTATGGAAAATGATGATATTGTGTTGAGATGTTGTTAATTATGGTGTTGTCATCACATTAATGATTGTGTAACATACTTTGCATTTCAAGATGGAGCTTATGCTCGTTAAGATGGCATGTATTGGCAAATATTAAGATGAAGGCTTATGCCTTGTTGATGCCTCTATTGATTGGCAGATTTTTTTTAAGATGGGAGTTATGATCCAATGGTACCACATGCATTTGCGTAGTTTTGAGTCGCATTATACGATTGCATAAAGAAGTTGTGAATTGATGTGATGAATGTGTATTATAGTTGGTATTTCTGTTGCGATTATTTTTGTTCATAAGATGTGAAATGGTGGTGTTATGTGATCTAATTTAATATATTAATTATCATACGTTTTATTATATTGTTAGATATCTCACCCCTTCTGTTTGAATGTTACCCTTACGTTGGTAACGTGCAGGTAATCCAGAGTGAAGGCTGTATTCCTTCAGTTGTTCGAGTCAGTGTCATTGCTCTGATATGTAACACTCGGGGGATGAACACTTGTTGCTTTTAATTGTTGATTATTTTAGTTGTTGAACTTTAATTTGATTGTTATTAAGTATGAGTTGTTTTGAAGTTGCTGTAACGATGGATAAAGATGTTATTAAGAATTTCGCTGCGTAGACGTTTAATTTGTTGAATTAAGAGATTAAAGTATTATGATGATGGTTCATCCAAAGTTTAAAGTGTTATTTATCCATGTTGAATTCAATGTGTTTTTAAAGATGAATTTTTGGCATCCTGATTCGTTTGCATGAATTTTATGACTCTGATTTGCATATATAATAGTCGGGTAGAATTGGGGTGTTACAAAGTTAGTATCGGAGCAAAAGATTGGTTCGACCTTGTTGTCGAGTCGTAGTTGTCTAACAATCGAGTATTGTTAATTTTAGTTCTAACCGTTGTTTATGTTGTAGTGATAAGTTGAGATGGATGGAAGAAATGATGTTGCACTTGCTGTTGCTTTAGAAGCAATGGCTCATGCGATGGAGAATCATCCGAATGCTGACGGGAATGCTGGATCTCGTAGCTTGGCGACTTTCCAAAGAGAGAATCCGCCTACGTTCAAGGGAAAGTTTGATCCTGACAGAGCATTGGATTGCTTGAAAGAGATTGAGAGAATATTCCATGTTATGGACTGCACTCCAGCGCAGAAGGTTCGATAAGGTACTTATATGTTAGAAGTCGAGGTTGATGACTGGTGGCTAGAGACTTGTCAGAGATTGGAAGCTGCAGGTGAGAATGTCACTTGGGATGTGTTCCGTAGGGAATTTCTGAGGAAGTACTTTCCTGAAGATGTTCGGGGTAAGAAGGAAATTGAATTCCTTGAGCTGAAGAAAGGGAATATGTCGATTGTTGAGTATGCTGCCAAGTTTTTTGAGTTGGCTAAGTTTTATCCGCACTATGCTGAGGCAGATGCTGAGTTTTCGATGTTTATCAAGTTTGAGAACGGGTTACGCCAAGAGATCAAGAAGGAAGTTGTACACTAGATGATCCGTGTCTTTGCCGATTTCATTGATAGTTGTAGGATTTATGAAGAGGATAATAATACTCATTACAAGATTATCAGTGAGAATAGGGGTAAGCACCAACAGAATCGTGGTAAGCCTTATGATACCCCAGCTGGTAAAGGTAATCAGGGAGTTGCTCAGGGTCAGAGGACTAGTGGAGGAGATGCTCCTACTGGTGTGGTTTGTTTTAAATGTGGGAAACCTGGGCACCAGAGTAATGTGTGTACTACTAATGTAAAGAGGTGTTTCCGTTGTGGTAAGAACATACATGTTGTATCTGAGTGCAAGCATAAGGATGTGATTTGTTTCAATTGTAGCGAAGAAGGGCACATTGGTAGTCAGTGTCAGAAACCAAAGAGGGTGCAGACAAGTGGTAATGTGTTTGCTTTGGTTGAGGATCAGACAGCTGTTGAGGACATACTTATCAGAGGTACATGTTTCATTAATAGTACTCCTTTAATTACTATTATTGATATCGGTGCTACTCATTATTTTATTTCTGCTGAATATGTTGAAAGATTGGGTCTTATGTTGTCTTCTATGAATGGAGAAATGGTCGTCGATACTCCAGCCAAGGGGTCGGTGACTACTTTTTTTGTGTGTTCGAAGTGTCCCTTGTCGATCTTCGACAGAGACTTTGTTGTTGATTTGGTTTGTTTAACGTTAAGAGGTTTGGATGTGATTTTGGGTATGAATTGGTTAGAGCATAATTGTGTTCATATTAACTATTATGATAAGTCTGTGAGGTTTTCTACTCCTGAATAAGAGGAAGGTAGTCTGTCGTCTGCTAGACAGTTGAGGAAGTTGATGCAAGAAGAGGCACAAATGTTCTCGTTGAAGGTGTCACTATCTGTAGAGACGTAAGCTATAATTGAGTAATTGTAGGTGGTGTGTGAATTTACTGAAGTTTTCCCTGATGAATCTCATGATGTACCGCCGGAGAGGGAAGTTGAACTTTCTATTGATCTTGTACCTGGTACCAGACCTGTTTCTATGGCACCATACAACATGTCTGCATCTGAATTGTCATAGTTAAAGAATCAATTGGAAGAGTTACTTGAAAAGAAGTTTGTAAGACCAATTGTATCGTCGTGGGTTGCTCCAGTGTTGTTAGTAAATAAGAAAGATGGAAGTATGACGTTTTGTGTTGATTATAGACAGTTTAATAAAGTGAAGCTTAATAACAAGTATCTGTTTCCAAAAATAGATGACTTAATGGACCAATTGGTGAATGCTCATGTGTTTAGTAAGATTGATTTGAGGTCGGGTTACCATCAGATTAAAGTGAAGGATGAAGATATCCAGAAGACGGCTTTCAGAACACGTTATGGACATTATGAGTATTCAGTGATGCCTTCCGGTGTTACTAATGCGCCGAGAGTATTCATGGAATATATGAATCGTATATTTCATACTTATTTGGATCAGTTCGTAGTGGTGTTCATTGATGATATTTTTATTTACTCTAAGTCAGAAGAAGAGCATGCAGAACACTTAAGAGTAGTATTGCAAGATTTGAAAGAGAAGAAGTTGTATGCAAAGTTGTCCAAGTGTGAATTCTTGTAAAAGGAGGTTAGTTTTCTTCGTCCTGTGATCTCAGGTAGTGGCATCGCTGTATATCCATTGAAGGTTGATGATGTGTTGCAATGGGAAACTCTGAAGTCAGCTACTGAGATTAGGAGCTTTTTGGGATTAGCTGGTTACTATAGAAGGTTTATTGAAGGTTTTTCTAAGTTGGCACTTCCATTGACTAAGTTGACTTGTTAAGGTAGAGCTTTTATGTGGGATGTTCAGTGCAAAGAAAGTTTCACGGAATTGAAGAAGAGGTTGACGTCAGCTTCGATTTTGACGTTGCCTAATCCAGGAGAGCCTTTTGTGGTATATTGTGATGCTTATAAGATGGGTTTAGGAGGTGTGCTTATGCAGAATGATAAGGTAGTTGCTTATGCGTCAAGGCAGTTGAGGACTCATGAGAAGAACTATCCTACGCATGATTTAGAGCTAGCTGCAGTTGTCTTAGTGTTGAAGATTTGGAGGCATTATCTTTATGGTTCTAGATTTGAAGTGTTTAGTGACCATAAGAGCTTAAAGTATTTATTTGATTAGAAAGACTTGAATATGAGGCAACAAAGATGGTTGTAATTGTTAAAGGATTATGATTTCGGTTTGAATTATCATTCAGGAAAAGCGAATATGGTAGCTGATGCGTTGAGTCAAAAGACTTTACATATGTTGGCAATGATGGTTAAAGAGTTGGAGTTAATTGAGCAGTTCAGAGATATGAGTTTAGTTTGTGAGGTTACGCCGTGGAGTTTTATGTTGGGTATGTTGAAGATTAATAATGAATTTCTAGACAGTATCAGAGAATCTTGGAAGTTGGATGTGAAACTGGTAGATTTGATGGTTGGAATCGATCAGTCTGAGAATAATGATTTTAAGCTAGATGCGCAGGGTGTGTTGAGATTTCGTAATCGGATCTGTATTCCTAATGATGCTGAGATGAAGAAAGTGATACTTGAAGAGAGTCATAAAAGTAAGTTGAGTATTCATCCAGGAGCTACAAAGATGTATCAAGATTTGAAAGGTTTGTTTTGGTGTTCTGGAATGAAGAGTGATGTGGCTCAGAATGTGTATGCATGTTTGATTTGTCAGAAGTCGAAAGTTGAACATCAGAAACATGCAGGGTTGTTGCATCCGTGAGAAGTTCCAGAATGGAAATGGGATAGCATTTCAATGGACTTTGTAACTGGGTTACCTAATACTATAAGAGGACATGATTCGATTTGGGTGATTGTTGATAGGCTTATGAAGTCGGCTCATTTTATTCCTATTAACATCAGTTTTCCAGTGTCGAAGTTGGCTGAGATTTACACTAGTGTGATTGTGAAGCTGCATGGTGTTCCTTTGTGCATTGTGTCAGATAGAGACCCAAGATTTACTTCTAATTTTTGGAATAGTTTGCAAGAAGCGTTGGATTCTAAGTTGAGGTTGAGTTCAGCGTACCATCCTCAGACAGATGGTCAGACTTAACGGACTATCCAATCGTTGGAATACTTGCTAAGCGCATGTGTTCTTGAGCAGGGAGGTTCGTGGGATACTTATCTTCCGTTGATAGAGTTCACTTATAATAACAGTTACCATTCCAGTATTGGGATGGCACCTTTTAAAGCATTGTATGGTCGAAGATGTAGAA
Source organism: Vicia faba (assembly GCA_948472305.1). Taxonomy (NCBI): domain Eukaryota; kingdom Viridiplantae; phylum Streptophyta; class Magnoliopsida; order Fabales; family Fabaceae; genus Vicia; species Vicia faba. Next base: position 466,718,333 of record OX451735.1, on the reverse strand, counting down.
CTCCTTTATGTTGGCATGAATCTGGTGACAGTTTAGTACTTGGACTTGAAGTTGTTCATGAGACTATTGAGAAGGTGAAGTTGATTCGAGAAAATATGAAATCTTCCTAGAGTACACAGAAGAATTATCATGACAAGCGATGGAAATAATTAGAGTTTCAAGCGGGTGACCATGTGTTTTTAAAAGTTACATATGTGACTGTTGTTAGGCGAGCATTGAAGTCTAAGAAGCTCACATCTCGTTTTATTAGACCATATCATATTTTGGAGAGAGTGGGGAATGTTTCTTATAGAGTGGCTTCACCGCCTAATCTTTCGAATTTGCATGATGTTTTTCATGTGTCTCAACTCCAGAATTATATTTCAGATCCATCTCACGTGATTCATATGGACGATGTGCAAGTATGGGATAACCTTACGGTGGAGACGATGCATGTACGAATCGCGGATCATGAAATAAAGACTCTGAGGGGAAAAGAGATTGCTTTGGTTAAAGTGGTTTGGCTAGGAGCTGCCGGAGAAAGCATGAGTTGGGAGTTGGAGAGCAAGATGCGAGACTCCTATACTGAGTTGTTTAATTAAGGTAAATTTTCGAGGACGAAAATATTCTAAGTGGGGGAGAGTTGTAACGCCCATAATTTAATTAATTATTTAATTAAATTGTTTTTGGAATAATTGATGTTGTGTGATTAATTGGGGTTAATTTTTTTATTAAATTTTGGAATGATATTAGAAGAATGATATTATTTGATGTGGGCTTGTTTTAAAGGAATAGAAGTAGAAATAAAGGGTGATGTAGTAGTCTTAAGCCCATTAAGGTATTTTGAGAATAGTATGGTTATTTTATTATTGTTAGAAATAATAGAAAAGAAGAAGCAGTAAGAGAGAAGGAATAAGGGTTGGAAGAAGAGAACGTGAAAGTTGTTAGAAAGGAGGAAAAGAGGCAGAACGGAAATTCCATCAAAAAAGAATCGTAGAGCAACCTTCAATCCAAGGTAAGGGTGGGGTTCTGACTCTATAATAGGGTTAATGATGATTGGTATGTGGCATTAAATGTGAAAGATTATTTGGTCTATGATTGAATTGTATATGTTGTTGTATGATGAAAATCGATGATTTAAAGATGAATAATGATGCCCCAATGATGTAAATTTGATGTAGAATTATAGGATAATTATAATTGATGATTACCTATGATTAGAAGATGTTTTTAGGGCCTAAAATATGGAAACTGTAGTGAAAATGCAGTGAAATCGAAGAAAATATTCATGACAGAACAATATGTGTTGACCCCAAACATCATGCGTCGATACATGAAGGCTTTTAGACTCAGGATCAGTCGATACGAGGGAGTCCTGCGTCGATACATGAGGGATTTTAGACTCAGGATGAGTCGATACGAAGGAGCATGTGTCGATACATGCAGTGTTGCAAACTCATTATGAGTTGATACAAGAGAGTATGCATTGAATCATGTAGCGTGTTGTGATCGGTGGATCTGGAACTGACTATTTAACGCTGGTTCGCGAAATGTCGCGGAAGCAAGAGTCGCCACCGTCTTTTATTTTCTCCAAATGGAAAGGACAAAAGCACAGAAAAATTCCTTATAGAGATTGCTCTCGGTTCGGGAGGTAGATTATAGAAAGGGAAGGTGTTAGCACCCTTTCTATCCATGGTTATCCATGGGCTCTTAGATACTTGCTCACTTGTGTTTTCAAAAATGGTTTGTTTGCTTTTCAACTGTGGGTTCAAAAAGTTTCCTTGAAAATTCCAGTTCGACTCTTGTATCGGTCCTCAAGAGTGTTTGAAAAATTGCTTTCGAAAGCTTTTTGAAAAGGTGTCGTTGTGAAAAGTATTTTTGAATTTGTTTTGAAATTTAGAGCAAGTATCTAGAGTTGTCTACCTACCCTAAGGAATTCGTCTGTGTAGATGTCCTTTACAGTAATCGCATCCCACCATTGAGAGGTAGGTAGCACCACCGTTGGAGGTGTTCGGGTCAATTCGAGGTTCGGGACATGGTGATCACCGGAGCAATAGGAAGATACCTTAGAAGCTACCCTCATGCCAGGTTCCCGGATCATGAGGACTTACTAAGACATCCTCTACTCGACGATCACCTTTCGAGAGGCAAGGCAACAGTGAGGCGTACCCTAGGGGTGGTGTGTGATTTGTGTGTCATGTTCATTTACATTTATCTTGTTCATGTCATGGGTGATCTACGCGTTTGTTTTTATTTTATCATTCATTCTTGCATGCCATTATTTAACAGTTAAAAAGATGCGAGAAATGTAAAGTTCCTAAACTATTACAAAGGCGCGAGTCCACATCGCCAAATTAAAATCCAGGACCCGATTTGACAGAAAATAAATAAAGCAGTAAAGTAAAGTGCGAAAGATAAATGTTACACGGCTTTGGGAGAATTACATCAATATTATAAGAAATAAAATAAAAATGCGCGAATTGGAATTAAAGTTAGAAACGAGGGCGTTGGACCCTTTTTAATGAAATTATTATTTACAAATTAATTAAATTAAAAGAAAAGGTAATTGTTTTTTGAGATTTTAATATTTATGATTTTAATGGGAATTAAATGAAATTAACTAATTAACCCTAATTCTACAACTTTTATTTATTAAGAAAAACCTATTAATAGTTAAACCTAAAATTAAACTAATTAATTAATGACAATTTGATTTTATGAAAATAAATAATTAATTATTAGTGAAAAGAAAAGAAAAAGGATAAAAATTAATTAAAACCCTAATTCTACCAACTTTATGTTTATTAGAAAAATATTAAGATTTAAACCTAAATTAAAACTAAAATCAATTAATGATGTTTATTTACAAAAAAAATAACATTAAATAAAAATATTCATTTTTTGTCTCTTTTCTGATTTTTATATTGTCTTTATGTTTTTTAAGAAAATATTAAATTAAATAAATTAATTAAAAAGAATTAGTTGAATCAAATAAAAAAAATGGAAAAATATATAAAAGAAATTGCAAACCTAGGGGGGTCTGTCCCCAAATTGGGAGGTAGAGTCCAGTATTTCAGGCCCATTAAGCCTTTGGCCTTGTTGACTCTGACGCTAGCATGTGACATCTTTGACTTGTGTCCATGATGATCTTCAAACCATGCCCCTTGGATTAGTCTTAGAATGTGCGTGGCAAGCTGGATGGTTAGTTGTATGGTGGACTTCTTATGTTGAAACTGCATAGGATGACAATTAAAGGAAAAATATAAGGAAAGGGAGGGGGACCTGGGATCGAACCCAGGTCCTATAGATTACCAATGTACACGCCTACCACTAGAGCTCTTAGTGCGTTTTGTATATATGGTAACCAATAAATAATATGAAACAAAACAATGGTTAGTGAATAAATTCAGCGCGAAAATTCAAATCACCCTATGATGCTTTGACACTTCATCATCTTCTTCGTTTGGCTCTTTTTCCTGAAATATAAAAGGTGGTTAGCGGGGGTTTTGAACCCCCCCAAAACATGCTTGTTTCCAAAATAACGAATAGCACATATGCCCATATAAATTAGGCGCGATGGGTGTTTTGTTTTCGTCCAAGCACGCTGAGTTCATTCATGGTATTATGGTGTCCCAATTTTACAGCTTTTAGAAACGCCCAATTTAGAACTCAAAGAACCCTAGCCTGTATCAATGGTGAAATCTCCAATTTGGCACGAAAACTTAATTAAAGTATGCAGTTAGTTTCAGAAGCAATCAATTAGTAAGAATCCATAAGTAAAATGCCATGAGAATGCCTGAAAATCAAGATACGAATATGCATATTATGTGAAAAAATTTGATTTCTGTATACTGATTCAAGGCGTTAGAGTTGATGTTCTTGATTGGAATAGTCTCCTGGACACCTTGGCAAGCTAATGGAGTGGTTATTTGATCTTGAAAAGCCCTGTAACCTAGTTTTCAGTTTTGAGTTTTTTCCAAAAAAATGCAAAAGTGTTGATGAGGTTCCTGCGCAGCTGGGAGGTGTTTTTGAATAGGGTTTGCATCAGTACTTATGTGTGAATGATTTAGGTCAAAGAAAACAAATCAAAACCTTTGCATTCATGATTTTCAAGATTTGATTCTTAAGGATCTTTTTCAATATTTCTTCATGAAGAATCATGTCAATTTGCTCCAATTCTTTCCTTTTTTGGTATGCACGAAATCCTTAGTGAATCATGAGTGATTGTCTTGCACAAAAAGATTTGAAAACCTAGTTTTAGTATTTTTCATATATTTTAATTAATTAAATGAATTTCTAGCATTTAAAAATTCAAATAAATAAAATAAAAATGATAAAAAACTTCCCTTTGGGCCAAATGGTCGTGCACATGCCTTGGATGATGAATTGTGGAAGAAAAAGAGGCCCATTAGCAATTTTAGGACATTTGAAGCAATGTTGACTTTTCAAAATATCCAAAAATTTCCCAACTTCCACAAGGCATAACTTGCTCAATTTTTAAGCTTTGCTCATGTTCTTTGACATTTTGGAAAGGTATTTGAGTCCTCTAACCAATGTCTTTGGTCCCATGTCATTTTGATTTACCAATCTCAAGTTATGGCCTTTGACTTAAAGTCCCTTTTTGTTGACTTTTGAAAATGACCTATAATGTTGAAATTGATAACTTTTTGTGAGAGCATTTATTGGACTTGAAGTGTGAATAGGAGTTGTAGGAAATGTCTTTCTCTTCAAAATGAGCTTTGGATGGAATTTTTCTGATAAACCATGTGGAAGTTATGCCTTGGTCAAGTTACAGTTGACTTTTTCAACTGTCCAAATATGGAAACTTTTGCATCCTGAGACTTTTTGAGCCAAGCTTTGAGAATCATGATCAATCATTGATCAAATGATGTTTGTGGCTTGAAAATGAGATGTTGACCAAAAATTTGAACTTTTGACTGTCAAATGACCATTTTGCCCCTACAGTTGACTGTAGTGCAATTAGGGTTTTTGACTATGCAATTTTGTGCTGTAAGTCTTGAAACTTTGTATGATGATGCTTGACCATGGTTATGGGAATGTGGGACTTGATTGGACCCTTGGAAACTTCATTTTCTTTGTCAGAACCAAAACCCTAATTTTGACTGTTTAGGAGTTAATTGAACTGTGCAACCCTTGGGGAGATTTTGAAGCTTTGACTTGGTAAATTTTGAAGAATATGGGAGGGAAAATTTTGGGGTACAACACGTGTTAAGTCCAGTACGCGTCGACCCAAGACATTACGCGTCGATCCATGTTGTCTGGATTTTGACAGATTCGTTTTCCAAAGTCTATAACTTGAGTTTTTGGACTCCGTTTGAGGTGCCGTTCGAAGCGTTGAATAGCTAACGTGATGAACTTCATTCTTAAGAATCACAATGGAGAATATGAAGGATAATCCTAGTATCCAAATTAGGACTAGATTTAGTTCCCGTGTTAATCGCTATGTTGACTTTTGTGAAGAATGATGAGGATGAGATGATTATAGATTACTGTTTGGTTTGTAATAGTAGTATTAATGATGATAATGATGTAGTATTAAAGAATAGTAATATGTAGAGGTTTGGTAATTAGAAGTAAGCCTTAGATGATTAATTAATTATATGAAATACCATGTTGTAGGCCTATGGCCAACGTTACGAAATGGATGAGTTACTGTCGTATTGTTGTAAGGCTGGGTTGTTGAAGAAATGATGTTTGATGAATTATGATGTATAAATGATGTTTGATGAATTATGATGTATAAATGATGTGTGATGAATTACAATGATAAATGATGTTGATGAACAATGTTGATGAAATATGTTGAGATGCCTCTAATAATTGGCAGCTATAAAGATGTAGGATTATGGCCAACGATGATGTTGTGTTGAGATATTGTTAATTATGGTGTTGTCATCATATTCATGATTGTGTCACATACATTGAATTTCAAGATGGAGCTTATGCTCGTTAAGATGGCCTGTATTGGTGAATATTAAGATGAAGGCTTATGCCTTTTTGATGCCTCTATTGATTGGCAGATTTTTTTTAAGATGGGAGTTCTGCTCCAATGGTACCACATGAATTTGCAGAGTATTGAGTCGCATTATACGATTTCATAAAGAAGTTATGAATTAATGTGATAAATGTGTATTATAGTTGGTATTTCTATTGCGATTATTGTTGTTCATAAGATGAGAAGTGGTGATGTTATGTGATCTAATTTAATATATTAATTATCATATGTTTTATTATTTTGTTAGATATATCATCCCTTCTGTTTGAATGTTACCCTTACGTTGGTAACGTGCAGGAAATCCAGAGTGAAGGTTTTATTCCTTCAGTAGTTCGAGTCTGTATTATTTTTATGATATGTAACACTCGGGGGGGTGAACACTTTTTGCTTTTAATTGTTGATTATTTTAGTTGTTGAACTTTAATTTGATTGTTGTTAAGTATGTGTTGTTTTAAAGATGTTGTAACGTTTGATAAAGATGTTTCTAAGAATTTCGCTGCGTAGATTTTTAATTTGTTGAATTAAGAGATTAAAGTATTATGATGATGGTTCATCCGAAGTTTAAAGTGTTATGTATCCATGTTGAATGCAATGTGTTTTTAAAGATGAATTTGTGGAATCCTGATTCGTTTGCATGAATTTTATGACTCTGATTTGCATATATAATTGCCGGGTAGAATTGGGGTGTTACAGGCCATAAATCAATATTTAAGTCATCCTTGGGCTTACAAACACAAGGTTTGAACCACTAAGAATCAATCAAATAAAAGATGGAAAAGGGGAGGATCCAAAATGATATGATCCATGATGGTTTGAGCCTTAAACATATGTCAAAGTTAATGATGATTCATTAGAAGATTGATAAAATCAAAGCCTCTTAACAATGAGCCGTCAAGGTTTTTGGGCCATAGCTCAAAACATAATCACACTTGGGCTTATAAACATCAAGTTTGCATAACTAATAACCAATCAATAGGAAGAAAGAAAAGGGATGAGATGAAGGGGAAAATTGAAGTCATAGTGTAACCAATGTCTCAGATGAAATTAGAATTTCAAATATCATAAATATCATTCATCCATTTTGCTGGATTTAGTTTTTCAACCTATCAAAACCAGAGATCCAATGAGGTTGAGGAACTTGTCCCAAAGTGACACACAAGTATCTCCAAATCAGTACCAATCATAAAAAATAATAAAATATATTTAATAAAAACAATATATAAATCATTAACAAAAAATTAAATAATTGGTAAAATAAACAAAGTGTATTAAAACACCAAATAAAAATTCTAAAAAATATCAAAGATTAAACATGAGTCAAAAAGTGTTGACAAAAAATTTTAGAATATTTAAAATTCAGAAACTATTATTTAAAATACAAAACTTAATCAAAATAAACCAAAAATCACAAAAAAAGTAAAATGAGAGATAAAAATTGAACAAGGTCACCAATATTTGTCAAAGTATCATTGGATATTTCCATAAAATATCCTGAATTTTAAAAGATAAATAGTATTTTTAAATAATAAAAATAAGTCAAAATTAATGAGAGCTTCAGCGAGACGAGGATAGTAGATTAGGAACTTGTTTTAAGCAAAATGAATGAGTAATCTACCTGAACGAAATATGGAAAAATTTTCCCCAACGGTGAACTTAGTTTGGACGACTGAGAGCACCTAAAGCTTCAGTAATGGACGTGTTAGCTTCAGAGGAGTACAATAGAGCTAACCAAAACAAGAAAAAGGAATGAAAGAGCCTTTGTAGGAGAAAACAATTTCAAAATTTTGAGGTGTTTGGTCAGGTTTGGGCTGAGCTTGTTTGGCTATCCAAGCTTCTCAAAATTAATGGAATAAGATCTATATTTATAGGAGAATCAAATGCCATCAAGAGAAGAGGTGGATGGATCAATTTGAGTCTAAATCATGTGCACCCATGATCATGAGAAAAGTAATATCTCATGTGCATCAAAACTCATCCAAATGATGTATTTTGATGCTCCAAAATGCTTTAGACATCTTTGCTAATCATGTTTAAGTGAAAATCTCGTGACAATTACATGATTAGAAGCCAAATTATGGAAATGATAATCCTACTTTGGTGAGAACCTTCAGTTCTAAGGTACCATCTTTGGACTAAAGGTGCACACAACTCAGGAGGCTTTATTGGATGATTCCTGGAGCTTTTGAAAGATCATATCATCATCTTCACAAAGTGCCAAGAAAGACTTAAATTGGTGATCTGAGCAGAAAGTTATGATCAATTGAAATTAAGAAAAACACATATATCTTTACCACTTAGAAAGATTCTATGTATGTATCTTTAAAATGATCTAAAATGTTCTTCAATGTTACATGACCTTCCACTCAAAATTTGATCTTTATCTTTGAACCTATGAATTTTCTAGATGAATGTCGTTCTCTTTGAAGCAGCCTCGACCTTAAATGAAATTGAGAGAGCTCTTTAAACCAAATAATTGTGATGTCATCAACATATCCTTGAAGCTCAAAATCTTGGAATTCATTGAACAACCATTTGACTGAGGACTATTCCTCAAAACCCTAGGTTAAATGGTGAGATTGGTGTGATTGTGTCATCACGTACAAAATAAACATCCAAAGAAAACATATATACATATTTTGATGTTAGTTAAGGGTTAATCAACATAAGATTCACATGTACAAGATACACAATTCACGGTGCTTGATGATCCCTCAAGAGAAAACTTAAAGATAGGTGGAAGATAGAAGAGAGAACCAACCCTAATGTGTGATCTTAATGTATTGATGATATGAGATGATGAAAAGTCTTAGGGGAAAATATTAGGATATAAAATTATGGTATTTTTTCCAATGTACCTCTTCATGGTACAAAGGGAGGTATTAACTAAAAGTTATTATTGCATGCCGCCAACTTGGATATCCAATGTGGGATAAACCAAGTAACATTCATCTGAGTCGTTTCTTTCTCAAAGAAGGAGAAGATCACAAATAAGAAAAAGAAGAGATTGAAAAAGCTTGGCACCATATTCATAGAAAAGGAAGAAAGTATTTTTGACCAAGAGGAGCTGTTTCCTTAGAGCCTCATATTCGGTGGGTACAAGAAAGGGAAATTCAGTTGAACATGCTATAACTTTGCTATAGTATTATAAAGCTGATTAGACTTGTGCTTTTCATCAAGGAGACCCTGAGCACACTATTGAAAATTGTTATCCGTCGAAGGATGAAGTGCATAAGATGGTCAGATATGGTCTATTATCTTTTAAAGATATCAATCCCATTGTGAAAGCTAATCCACTACCCAAGCATAGAGGTGATGTGAATATGGTCTATGGATGTCATGGAGATTTCAGAATTTATGATATAAACACGGTGAGAGGTAATCTTGTAAAGATTCATTCTTAGTTAACATGGTCTATGGATGTCCTATTGAATTACAAGTTTATGATGTAAACTGAATAAACGATGATTTGGTACAACTGCACTCCCCATTTCTCCATATGGATGGTCAAGAAAGGCATAATTATGGTTCCTATCATATCTACTGTAGGGATTACCGTGGTTGTTCTATCGTAAGAAGAGGTATTCAACTTTTGTTAGATAAAGGTACTATTTGGGTCACATGAAACATAGATGATTATAATGGAGTTAATATGATTGAATATTATTCTTATGAGTCCATGTCTGGTGATGAATATGTTTCTACTGATGATTTCTTCCCTTCTAATAAAGGTGGCTTTTCTAACAATGATTTTATGATTCCTGAGTATGCTGAAGAGGCAGGGGTGAATATCATCATACAACATTTTGATATTCCCACTCCTATAGAGATTGCATACTACAGCAAGCCTGTTGTAGTTCCTGTTGTTATCTGTCTACCTGGTCCTATCCCGTACGAATCAGATAATGCTATACCTTACAAGTACATTGCAACTATCCGGGAATATGGTGTAGGGATCCCAATCCAACATTTGGCTCATGTTGAGAATATTGCTGAGACAAATCGAGTGACCCGCAATGGTCGCTTCTTTGCTTCTACCTTTTGAGGAGGTGTTGACCCTGGTAAGAAGATTGTTGAGACTAACATTAAACCTAAGAAGGTTGTAGGAGAATCTAGTGGCGTTGCCATGGAGAAAGATATTGATGACTTGTTAAAGATTATTAAGATAATTGATTATAAGATTGTAGACCAATTGTTGTAGACCTCATCCAAAATCTCCATTTTAGCACTGCTAATGAACTCCTCAGTTCTTTGGAAATCTCTAATGAGGGTGTTGGATCAGGATTTTGTTGAAAGGAATGTGTCTCTTGATCAGTTTAACAGTGTCATAGGAAATATCACGTCTTGTAACAGTCCTTGCTTTTGTGATGAAGAATTTCCCAATGAGGGAAGAAACCATAACCTGGCTGCATATGTCTATGAATTACAAGAATGATTCCTTGGCCAATGTGCTAATAGACAATAGTTCTTCTTTGAATGTTATACTGAGGATCGCTCTTATGAAGCTTAAGTACCAAGGATCTCCTATGCACCCTAGTGGCATTATAGTATAGGCTTTCGATGGTTTGATAAAATCTGTCATTGGAGAGGTGGACTTGCCCATTCACATAGGTCCACAAATGTTACAAATTACCTTTCAAGTTATGGATATTTTCAAGCTTACAACTATTTATTGGGACAACCCTAGATCCATGAAGCGAGAGTTGTTACATCAACTCTGCATCAGAAGCTAAAATTTGTACGTAAAGGAACGGTGGTTATTATGAATGGTGAGAAAACTTTGTTGATATCTCATTTGTCTTCCTTTAGCATTGTAGAAGTTGATGAAGCTACTGTTAGAACCTAGTTCAAAGCTTTTTCAATTGATAATATAAGGAAGAATGAATATTCCATCACATCATTTAAAAATGCAAAACAAGTGGTGCAAAGAGGCCCTAGCGATGTGCGAGGGCATGTTATTGATCCACATGTGAACAAGAACAGGAATGGTTTGGGTTTTTCCACAAAGAATAGTAAAAGTAAAGCATTGAAGCTGAAGTCTACTTTCAGTAAGTATCAAGACATCTTCCGTAGTGCAGGATATCTCCATCCAACTACTCCAGAGGTTAACGCCATCATTGAGCCAAAGTTAGAGATGCCAAACTTTATGACACATGAAGTGAGGGTCTAGAATTGGATCATTGTTGATGTTCTACTTGTATTCACATTTTGAAGTAATTTTTCTTTGCTTGTATTTTCAAAATCATTCACTCCACCTAAGGTGAAAACAATGTTGTACGGACGTGTATTTTGTTTTGGATTTTGAAATCATTAATAAAAGTTGTTTTTGATTTCCAATTGTGTTTTTATTTTTTACTTTTTATTGGAAAAATGGTAATCATAAAAATAACCTTTTGCAGTAAATAATAACTGTAAATAAATCTGCATAATCACTTGTTACATTTGTCAGTTTCTAAAATCAAGCATAATCATATATGCAGATTAATTAAAAAACCCGTAGAATACAATGACCCTACAACCTCTCCTAACTTTGAATGTGTTGTGTATGTGGATGAAGAAGAAGAATTTTGTGAGATTTCAGAAGAGGTTTCTCAGTTGCTTGAGTGTGAGGAAAATATCATTCAGCCGTATAAAGAGCCGTTGGAGACTATTAACTTGGGTTCAGAGGAAGATTTGAAAGAAGTCAAGATTAGGGTACTGCTTTATCCCGATGTGAATAGAAATTTGATTGAGCTTTTGAAAATATATGTGGATGTAATTTCTTGGTCTTACTAAGACACGCCTTGGTTGGATATCGATATTGTTGAGCATCATTTTCCATTGAAGCCAGAATGTTCCCCAATCAAGAAGAAGTTGCGAAGAACTCGTCCTGATATGGAAGCGAAGATTAAAGAGGAAGTCTTGAAACAAATTGATACTGGTTTTCTTGTGACATCAATGTATCCTAAATGGATTACCAATATTTTTCCAATAACTATGAAAGACGGAAAATTCTGCATGTACGTCGATTACAGAGATCTGAATAAAGCGATTCCAAAAGATGATATCTGATTATCGCATACTGATATTTTGGTGGATAGTACTAAAAAATTGTGCATGTTCTCATTCATGGACTGATTTTCTGGATACAATCAAATTAAGATGGCTCCTGAGGAAATGGAAAAAATAATGTTTATCACACCCTGGGGAACATTCTGTTACAGAGTGATGCCTTTCGGGTTGAAGAACGCTGGTGCAACGTACCAGAGGGCTATGACAACCCTATTCCATGATCTGATGCATAAGGAAATTGAAGTATACGTTAATGATATGATCTCTAAATTTCAAACTGAGGAAGGGCATTTGGAAGACTTATTGAAATTATTTCAGCATTTGAGGAAGTATTATCTTCGCTTGAATCTGAATAAATGTACCTTTGGTGTCCGCTTGGGAAAGTTGTAAGGTTTTGTTCATCAACAATAAAGGAATTGAAGTTGATCCTAATAAAGTAAGGGAAATTCAAGAAATTCCTGCACCAAGAACTGAAAATTAAGTAAGAGGCTTCCTTGGACGTTTGAATTACATCACCTAGTTTATTTCCCATATAAATGCAACATGTGGACCAATATTTAAGCTTCTGAAGAAAGACCAACGTTGTGTGTGGATAGATGATTGACAAAGAGAATTTGAAAGCATTAAAGAGTATTTTCTTGAACCTCCCATTCTGCTCCCTCCCGTTGAAGGAAGACCATTGATTTTGTATCTAATAGTGTTGGATAATTCCATGGGTTGCATCTTGGGACAATAATATGAAATAGGAAGAAAAAAATATGCCATTTATTATTTAAGCAAGAAGTTTACTGACTTCGAGTCACGATATTCTATGTTGGAAAGGACATGTTGTGCTTTGGCTTGGGCGGCGAAGCATTTGCGGTTGTATATGTTAAATCATACTACTTGGTTGATATCCAAAATGGATCCAATTAAGTATATCTTTGAAAAGTCTACTCTTACAGGAAGAATTACCTGTTGGAAGATGTTTTTTCTAAATATGATATTGAATATCGTACTCATAAAGTTATTAAAAGTAGTGTGTTGGAAGAATACCTTTCTCACTAAATGGTTGATGATTATAAGTCCGTCAAATATGATTTCCCTTATGAGGATGTAATTTATTTAAAAGTTAAAGATTGTGATGAGCCTTTGCTTGAGGAAAGTCTTGATCTAGAATCCCGATGGGGTATGGTGTTTGATGGAGTTGTAAATGCTTATGGAAAAGGAATTGATTTTGTGATCATCACTCCTCACGGGTCTCATATCCATTTCACTGCTTGATTTACGTTTTATTGTACCAATAATATGGCAGAGTATGAAGCTTGTATCATGCGTCTTGAAGAGGCTATGGACCTTAGAATCAAAATTCTTGATGTGTAAGGCAATTCAGCATTGGTAATAAATCAGATCAACAGTGAATGGGTAACTCGTCATCCTTGTTTGATTCCCTACAAATATTATGTAAGGAGGTTATTTCCTTTCTTTAATTAAGTTGAATTCCATCACATTCCTCGAGAAGAAAATTAGATGGCCGATGCGTTAGCCACGTTGGAAACCATGTATAAAGTGAATACATGGAATGATGTACCTCGGATTATAATCCAGCGTATTGATAGACCAGCTCTTGTGTTTATAGAAGAGGTGACAACAAATGATAAACCTTGGTATCATGAAATGAAGCACCTCCTCCAAACTCAAGAATACTCGTTTGGTGCGTTAAACAAAGATAAAAAGACATTGAGAAGGTTGGCAAGTAGCTTTTTCCTCAATGAAGATGTGTTATGCAAGAGAAATTACGACACGGTCTTGCTCAGATGAGTGGATAGACACGAAGTAGACATGTTACTGCATGAGATCCACGAAGGTTCATTTGGTACCTGTGATATGGTGGCAGAACCGACTGTTAATACTGGTTTGTGTTTTGTATTTGCAAATGTGCGGTAAGCAAGAGTCGCCACTGACTTTTATTTTATCTAACAAAGGAAAAGGGAAAAAGAACAGAAAAAACCTTTTTCGAGATGTTTCTGAGAACAGGGGGTAGATTATAGAAAGGGAAGGTGTTAGCACCCTTTCTATCCGTGGTTTTCTATGAACTCTTAGGTACTTGCTCATTTTGAAATTGCTTGTGTGTGTTTTGAAAAGTTTTTGTTTAACTTCGTGATAACCCTTGTATCTGTCCTCAAGAGTGTGACGAAGTTGTTTTTGAAAACTATTTTGAAAGTGTTTGTGTAAAAGAGTTTTTATTGTTTTGAGCAAGTACTTAAGATTTCCCACCTACTCAAAAAAGGCTGTTCATTTTCTCGTTTCCTTTAGACAGTGTTATCCTACTATTAAGGAGTAGGTAGCCCTATCGTTAGAATTTAATGGACAATCGAAAGGGACGTAATGTCCATAAAAGAAATGTTATGAAATTTTAGTAATCACCCTAAAGCCTTAAAGATCATTTTCCGAGGCAACATCCGATTAGGTCATTTTAGATATTTTGAGACTGGAGGACAACCACTAACATTCCCTATACTTTATGACTGTTTACCGAAGGCAACCGGTGTGGAGTAAACCCTAGGAGTGAGCATGTGCAAGTGTATTTTTTTAATTAATTATCTTTGCACAATTAGGGTTTTCTACTGTTTTAATTTCAGTTTGTCTTTCCATGCAATCCAATACATACATCTAGGCAGTTTATAATTTGCGGAAATTAAAATGCGAGAAGTTAGAGTCCTAATTATTACATGGCTTTGGGCAGATACATAATTATTTTTGACTGAAAATAAAAAGCGGAATTAAAATCCTATTTAAATCTATTACAAACTCAAAGCAGTTACAAATAATAATAAAAAAGGAAAATTAAAAGCGTGCGACAATTTAAATGCGAGAAATATATAGACGACCTAAAAATCTAAATTGAGAAAATTTTTATATTATTTTTAAGGAAAAATTTGGTTAAGTATAAAATTAAACCCTAATTCTAATTATTTTGAATTATAATAAAAAGACATTAAATTATCCTAATTAAACTAATTAATTAATTAAATATTTTTTATAAAAAAAATATTTTTGATGTATTTTTATGATTTTTTTGATTAAATAAAAATAAGATTTTTTTGAATTATTTAAAAAGACAAAATTAATAAATAAAAAAGAAAAAGAATTAAAATAGAAAAAAAGTAAGAAATTGGGCCTGCGCATAAGCAACCTAGGGGGGTATGTTTTTGATTTTTGTTAGGCCCAATGCACACTGAGCCTAGTCCCCTGCTATATCCTGTGTTGGCACGCTTGGAAGGTGCACCATGGTCATGCCTTGGATTGAACGTTGGATCTGCGTTGGCAACGATCCAGTGGTTGGATCAGTGGGGCACATGATGGATGCATGGCTTCGGAATGTATGGAATCTGCAAGTGTATATTGAGAAAATAAAGAAAATACTTGGACCTGGGGTCGAACCCAAGTCCTTCCACTCATTCCACGCTTGCCCTGGCCATCTGTGCTACGCTGCCTAGTTGAAATAATAATAACATTAAAGCATAATATATAAAACAAAGTGGATGGACTGAAAAACGTGGGATTATTCAAACTGGCCACTAGGATGGTGACAAATCATTATCTTCACTAGATCTGTACCTAAGGACAAAGCTCCATAGCCATAACCCTGCAATCCTCCAAAATCCACACAACGCATGATAAATTAATTCTAAAGACACCAATCAACTCGTCTTGATCTCACGAGTATCATGGCATCATTTTCTTGGATTAATTTTACCTGTACAAAGAATCCCCAAAATGGCTTCTTAAACCCTAACCATGGAAGCCATCGGTATATGCATCAAAACGTCAATTAAATTACCCCAACATGTTGCAAATATGTTAACAATCACAAATATATCATTCAAACATGCCTAAGATGCAAGAATTATCATAATCGATTTTATGAAGATGCAAACCGTATGAGGCCTAGGGGACGATTATGGGCTTGGGAACGCTTACAATGAATTATGTTAGCTCCAAGAGATGTCTAGGAAGCGATTGGAATCGCTTGAATCACCCTCTATATGAGAAAACGATCAACCACTTTTGTCTAATTTTTTAAGTTTTCTTTCTCTCTTCTCATGGCTGCAACCCTTCTCCTCTTGCCTTATTTTTGTTCATTATATGTAGTGTGATGAATTAGGGTAACAAAAACGATCTGAATCCTTTGGAATTATGGAGATTGAATGTGATTTTCTAGCCATATGATATCTTTCCATAACCATCCAAATCATGCTATTTTCTCCTCAAATTGCCTTGATTCATTATGATCTGATTAGGCCATCATAATTAGATTTGATTTTAATCAAATCAGATCATCAAAACAATATTTGATATTTTTTGTGTTATATTTTATTTAATATGATTTTTAATAAATAAAAATCAAAAATAAAATAAATAAATAGAGAAAATAAGATATGGCTATTGATTTTGGTCGTGGGCCACGTCCTTAACAAGATACAATCCTAAAATGCTAGGTTCTTTTGGCAAAAAATGCACTTTTGAACACATTTGACTTTTGGCAATTTTCCAAAAATGGTAAACTTTGACAATGCATAACTTTTCCAATTTTAACCCTAGAGAGGTGTTCTTTAACTTTTTAGAAAGCTTAGGATGTAACCTAAACAACCCTTTTGTTCTCATCCCAATTGGGTCTTCCATGTTCATGTAAGAAGCTTTGATCCAAAAGGTGTTTTTGTTGACTTTTCAAAAGGACCTATAATGTAGAAATTCATATCTTTTTATGGGTGCATTTTTTGAACTTGAGGGATGAAGAGGAGTTATAGGAAATTGAATTCCCTTCAAAATTATCCTTGGATGAGAAATTTCTAATAAAGTATGAGAAAGTTATGCTTGGTCAAAGTTTGATTGACTTTTCCTAAGAAACTCTAATTTAGCAACTTTTGAGTTTTGATGAAGTAGGAGCATTCCGTGAGGAATCATGATCAACCCTTGATAAAATGATAGATATCACTTCAAAATGTTGATGTTGACCAAAAATCATGAAGTTTGATTGTATGTGGGACACAGTTGACTTTTGACCTAGTTTAGTTGATTTTTAGGCACTTGAGCAGTTGACTGAACAAACTTCTTGTGCAAGGCATGAAACTTGACATGGATGATGTTGAGAACATATTAGTACCATTGAATGGATTTTAGGCCTTTGGAGTTCACCCTTCTTGATGAAAATGGAAACCCTAATTTGAGGTTCATTGTCTTAGGATATCATTTGTTTGGTTAGTTCTTGGGCATCCTTGAGCAAGTTGAGAACTTCAATGAGTATGTTTTAAGT
This sequence comes from Vicia faba, assembly GCA_948472305.1. Taxonomy (NCBI): domain Eukaryota; kingdom Viridiplantae; phylum Streptophyta; class Magnoliopsida; order Fabales; family Fabaceae; genus Vicia; species Vicia faba. The sequence goes on along the minus strand of OX451735.1, from coordinate 466,700,994 downwards.
AAAATGAGAGGGATAATTTTGGGGTACAACATCTTCCCCTGTTCAATCTTCTTAAACCTGAGGATGTAGATTGGCTGGTCTGCCCTTCGTGATCTGAAGGTGGAAGATGATTGAACACTAGAGTGCCCAGAAATTTGCACTCGCATAAAGTGAATGTCGATCGATAATATCGAGAATGGGCTTAAGATTCCATTTGGAAGTCGACAGAGGAACGTTGAAGATGGGCTTAAAGATGCCATCCAGAGAAGACATTGGTTGCATAAAAGATTTCTTCGTGAGAATTCCTGTACCTGCCGTTGAGGAGGACTTCGTCGGGGAATGTTGATTTATGTCCTGGGAAATGGAGTATAGGAGGTTTAGTTGTCCATTACTCTACTGGGGAATTGTGAAATTGACCGTATTTGGTCGGGTTCAGGTCTTACGGTGTTGTAGACAAGTGTCTGGAGATAAGAGAGAAGGAACCTGGGTCGTAGGGTTACTTCAAAGTGAGAGCCTGAATAGTAGGGATATGAGAAGGAACCTGGATAGTAGGGTAACTTCGAAATGAAAGCTTGGATAATAGAGCTTTGAGAAGGAACCTGGATAGTAGGGTAACTTCGAAATGAAATCCTGGATAGTAGGGCTTATGGGAAGGAACCTAGATAGTAGGGTTACTTCAAGGTGAAATAATCGATGGTAGAACTTATGGGAAGGAACCAGGATAATAGGGTTACTTCGAAATGAAATCCAGGATAGTCAGGCTTATGGGAAGGAACATGGATAGTAGGGTTACTTCAAGGTGAAATCCTGGATGGTAGGGCTTATGGGAAGGAACTTGGAGAGTAGGGTTACATCAAAATGAAAGTCTGGATAGTAGGGCTTATGGGAAGGAACCTAGATAGTAGGGTTACTTCAAGTTGAAAGCCAAGATAGTAGGGCTATGAGAAGGAATTTGGATAGTAGGGTAACTTTGAAATTAAAGCCTGGATAGTAGGGCTTATGGGAAGGAACCTGAATAGTAGGGTTACTTCAAGGTTAAAGCCTGGATGGTAGGGCTTATAGGAAGGAACCTGGATAGTAGGGTTACTTCGAAATGAAAGCTTGTATAGTAGGGCTTACAGGAAGGAACTTGGATAATATTGTTACTTCAAGGTGAAAGCCTGGATAGTAGGGCTATGAGAAAGAACCTGGATAGTAGGGTAACTTCGAAATGAAAGCCTGGATAGTAGGGCTTTTGGGAAGGAACCAGGATAGTAGGGTTACTTCAAGTTGCAAGCCTGGATGGTAGGGCTTATGGGAAGGAACTTGGATAGTAGGGAAACTTTGAAATGAAATCCTGAATAGTAGGGCTTATGGGAAGGAAGTTGGATAGTAGGGTTACTTCAAGGTGAAAGCCTGGATGGTAGGGCTTATAAGAAGGAACTTGATTAGTAGGGTAACTTCGAAATGAAACGCTGGATAGTAGGGCTTATGGGAAGGAACTTGGATAGTAGTGTTACTTCAAGGTGAAAGCCTGGATTATAGGGCTATGAGAAGGAACCTGGATAGTAGAGTAACTTCGAAATGAAAGCCCAGATAGTAGGGCTTATGGAAAGGAACTTGGATAGTAGGGTTACATCAAGGTGAAAGCCTGGATGATAGGGCTTTTGGGAAGGAACCTGGATAGTTGGGAAACTTCGAAATGAAAGCCTGGATAGTAGGGCTTATGGGAAGGAACCTGGATAGTAGGGTTACTTCAAGGTGAATGCCTGGATGGTAGGGCTTATGGTAAGGAACATGGATAGTAGGGTAACTTCGAAAAGAAAGCCTAGATAGTAGGGCTATGAGAAGGAACCTAGATAGTAGGGTAACTTCAAGGTGAAAGCCAAGATGGTAGAGTTTATGGGAAAGAACCAGGATAGTAGGGTTACATCGATATGAAAGTCTGGATAGTAGGGCTTATGGGAAGGAACTTGGGTAGTACGGTTACTTCAAGGTGAAAGCCTGGATAGTAGGGCTATGAGAAGGAACCTGGATAGTAGGGAAACTTCGAAATGAAAGCCTGGATAGTAGGGTTACTTCAAGGTAAATTCCTGGATGGTAGGGCTTATGGTAAGGAACATGGATAGGAGGGTAGCTTCGAAAAGAAAGCCTGGATAGTAGGGCTATGAGAAGGAACCTAGATAGTATGGTAACTTCAAGGTAAAAGCCAGGATGGTAGGGTTTATGGGAAAGAACCAGGATAGTAGGGTTACATCGATATAAAAGCCTGGATAGTAGGGCTTATGGAAAGGAACTTGGATAGTACGGTTACTTCAAGGTGAAATCCTGAATAGTAGGGCTATGAGAAGGAACCTGGATAGTAGGGTAACTTCGAAATGAAAGCCTGGATAATAGTGCTTATGGGAAGGAACCTGGACAGTAGGGTTACTTCAGGGTGAAAGCCTGGATGATAGGGCTTATGGGAAGGAACTTGGATAATAGGGTAACTTCGAAATGAAAGCCTGGATAGTAGGGTTACGAGAAGGACCCTGGATAGTAGGGTAACTTCGAAATGAAAGCATGGGTAGTAGGGCTTATGGGAAGGAACTTGGATAGTAGGGTTACTTCAAGGTGAAATCCTGGATGGTAGGGCTTATGGGAAAGAACCTGGATAGTAGGGTAACTTCGAAACGAATGCCTGGATAGTAGGGCTTATGGGAAGGAACCTGGATAGTAGGGTTACTTCAAGGTGAAAGCCTGGATAGTTAGGCTTATCGGAAGGAACATGGATAGTAAGGTTACTTCAAGGTGAAATCCTGGATGGTAGGTATTTTGGGAAGGAACCTGGATAGTAGGGTAACATTGAAATGAAAGCCTGGATAGGAGGGCTATGAGAAGGAACTTGGATTGTAGGGTTACTTTGAAATGAAATCCTGGATAGTAGAGCTTATGGGAAGGAACTTGAATAGTAGGGTTACTTCAAGGTAAAAGCCTGGATTATAGGGCTATGAGAAGGAACCTGGATAGTAGAGTAACTTCGAAATGAAAGCCCAGATAGTAGGGCTTATGGAAAGGAACTTGGATAGTAGGGTTACATCAAGGTGAAAGCCTGGATGGTAGGGCTTTTGGGAAGGAACCTGGATAGTTGGGAAACTTCGAAATGAAAGCCTGGATAGTAGGGCTTATGGGAAGGAACCTGGATAGTAGGGTTACTTCAAGGTGAATGCCTGGATGGTAGGGCTTATGGTAAGGAACATGGATAGTAGGGTAACTTCGAAAAGAAAGCCTAGATAGTAGGGCTATGAGAAGGAACCTAGATAGTAGGGTAACTTCAAGGTGAAAGCCAAGATGGTAGAGTTTATGGGAAAGAACCAGGATAGTAGGGTTACATCGATATGAAAGTCTGGATAGTAGGGCTTTTGGGAAGGAACTTGGGTAGTACGGTTACTTCAAGGTGAAAGCCTGGATAGTAGGGCTATGAGAAGGAACCTGGATAGTAGGGAAACTTCGAAATGAAAGCCTGGATAGTAGGGTTACTTCAAGGTGAATTCCTGGATGGTAGGGCTTATGGTAAGGAACATGGATAGGAGGGTAGCTTCGAAAAGAAAGCCTGGATAGTAGGGCTATGAGAAGGAACCTAGATAGTATGGTAACTTCAAGGTAAAAGCCAGGATGGTAGGGTTTATGGGAAAGAACCAGGATAGTAGGGTTACATCGATATAAAAGCCTGGATAGTAGGGCTTATGGAAAGGAACTTGGATAGTACGATTACTTCAAGGTGAAATCCTGGATAGTAGGGCTATGAGAAGGAACCTGGATAGTAGGGTAACTTCGAAATGAAAGCCTGGATAATAGTGCTTATGGGAAGGAACCTGGACAGTAGGGTTACTTCAGGGTGAAAGCCTGGATGGTAGGGCTTATGGGAAGGAACTTGGATAATAGGGTAACTTCGAAATGAAAGCCTGGATAGTAGGGTTACGAGAAGGACCCTGGATAGTAGGGTAACTTCGAAATGAAAGCATGGGTAGTAGGGCTTATGGGAAGGAACTTGGATAGTAGGGTTACTTCAAGGTGAAATCCTGGATGGTAGGGCTTATGGGAAAGAACCTGGATAGTAGGGTAACTTCGAAACGAATGCCTGGATAGTAGGGCTTATGGGAAGGAACCTGGATAGTAGGGTTACTTCAAGGTGAAAGCCTGGATAGTTAGGCTTATCGGAAGGAACATGGATAGTAAGGTTACTTCAAGGTGAAATCCTGGATGGTAGGGATTTTGGGAAGGAACCTGGATAGTAGGGTAACATTGAAATGAAAGCCTGGATAGGAGGGCTATGAGAAGGAACTTGGATTGTAGGGTTACTTTGAAATGAAATCCTGGATAGTAGAGCTTATGGGAAGGAACTTGAATAGTAGGGTTACTTCAAGGTAAAAGCCTGGATGGTAGGGCTTATGGGAAGGAACCTGGATAGTAGGGTAACATCTAAATGAAAGCCTGGATAGTAGGGCTTATGGGAAGGAACCTGGATAGTAGGGTAACTTTAAGGTGAAATCATGGATAGTAGGGCTATGAGAAGGAAATTGGATAGTATGGTAACTTTGAAATGAAAGCTTGGAAAGTAGGCCTTATGGGAAGGAACCTGGATAGTAGGTTTACTTCAAGTTGAAAGCCAGGATGGTAGGGCTTATAGGAAGGAACCTGGATAGTAGGGTAACTTCGAAATGAAAGCCTGGATAGTTGGGCTTTTGGTAAGGAACATGGATAGTAGGGTTACTTCAAGGTGAAAGCCTGGATGATAGGGCTTATGGGAAGGAACCTGGATAATAGGGTAACTTCGAAATGAAAGCCTGGATAGAAGGGCTATGAGAAGGAACTTGGATAGTAGGTTAACTTCGAAATGAAAGCCTGGATAGTAGGACTTATGGGAAGGAACCTGAATAGTAGGGTTACTTCAAGGTGAAAGTCTGGATGGTAGGGCTAATGGGAAGGAACCTGGATAGTAGAGTTACTTCGAAATGAAAGCCTGGATAGTAGGGCTTATGGGAAGGAACTTGGATAGTAGGGATACTTCAATGTGAAAGCCTGGATGGTAGGGCTTATCGGAAGGAACCTGAATAGTAGGGTTATTTTGAAATGAAAGCCTGGATAGTAGGTCTTATGGGAAGGACCCTGGATAGTAGTGTTACTTCAAGGTGAAAGCCTGGTTAGTAGGGCTATGAGAAGGAACCTGGATAGTAGGGTAACTTCGAAATGAAAGCCTGGATAGTAGGGCTTATGGGAAGGAACCTAGATAATAGGGTTACATCAAGGTGAAAGCATGGATGGTAGGGCTTATCGGAAGGAACCTGGATGGTAGGGAAATTTCGAAATGAAAGCCGGGATAGTAGGGCTTATGGGAAGGATCTTGGATAGTAGGGTTACTTCAAGGTGAATGCCTGGATGGTAGGGCTTATGGTAAAGAACATGGATAGTAAGGTAACTTCGAAATGAAAGCCTGGATAGTAGGGCTATGAGAAGGAACCTAGATAGTAGGGTAACTTCAAGGTGAAAGCCAGGATGGTAGGGTTAATGGGAAGGAACCTGGATAGTAGGGTTACATCGATATGAAAGCCTGGATAGTAGGGCTTATGGGAAGGAACCTGGATATTAGGGTTACTTTGAAATGAAAGCTTGGATAATAGGGCTTATGGAGAGGAACTTGGATATTAGGGTTTCTTCAAGGTGAAAGCCATGATAGTAGGGCTATGAGAAGGAACCTGGATAGTAGGGTAACTTCGAAATGAAAGCATGGATAGTAGGGCTTATGGGTAGGAACCTGGATAGTAGGGTTACTTCAAGGTGAAAGCCTGGATGGTAGGGCTTATAGGAAGGAACCTGGATAGTAGGGTAACTTCGAAATGAAAGCCTGGATAGTGGGGCTTATGGGAAGGAACATGGATAGTAGGGTTACTTCAAGGTGAAAGCATGGATGGTAGGGCTTATAGGAAGGAACCTGGATAGTAGAGTAACTTCGAAATGAAAGCCTGGATAGTAGGGCTATGAGAAGGAACTAGGATAGTAAGGTAACTTCGAAATGAAAGCCTGGATAATAGGGCTTATAGGAAGGAACCTGTATAGTACGGTTACTTCAAGGTGAAAGCCTGGATGGTAGGGCTTATGGGAAGGAACCTGGATAGTAGGGTAACTTCGAAATGAAAGCTTGGATAATAGGGCTTATGTGAAGGAACCTGGATTGTAGGGTTACTTCAAGGTGCAAGCCTGGATGGTAGGGCTTATGGGAAGGAACCTGGATAGTAGGGAAACTTCGAAATGAAAGCCTGGATAGTAGGGCTTATGGGAAGGAACCTGGATAGTAGGGTTACTTCAAGGTGAAAGCCTGGATGGTAGGGCTTATAAGAAGGAACTTAGATAGTAGGGTAACTTCAAAATGAAAGCCTGGATAGTAGGGCTTATGGGAAGGAACTTGGATAATAGTGTTACTTCAAGGTGAAAGCCTAGATTATAGGGCTATGAGAAGGAACCTGGATAGTAGGGTAACTTCGAAATGAAAGCCTGGATAGTAGGGCTTATGGGAAGGAACCTGGATAGTAGGGTTACATCAAGGTGAAAGCATGGATGGTAAGGCTTATGGGAAGGAACTTGGATGGTAGGGAAACTTCAAAATGAAAGCCTGGATAGTAGGGCTTATGGGAAGGAACCTGGATAGTAGGGTTACTTCAAGGTGAATGCCTGGATGGTAGGGCTTATGGTAAAGAACATGGATAGTAAGGTAACTTCGAAATGAAAGCCTGGATAGTAGGGCTATGAGAAGGAACCTCGATAGTAGGGTTACTTAAAGGTGAAAGCTAGGATGGTAGGGTTTATGGGAAAAAACCTGGATAGTAGGGTTACATCGATATGAAAGCCTGGATAGTAGGGCTTATGGGAAGGAACTTGGATAGTACGGTTACTTCAAGGTGAAAGCCTGGATAGTAGGGCTATGAGAAGGAACCTGGATAGTAGGGTAACTTCAAAATGAAAGCCTGGATAGTAGTGCTTATGGGAAGGAACCTGGACAGTGGGGTTACTTCAAGGTGAAAGCTTGAATGGTAGGGCTTATGGGAAGGAACCTGGATAATAGGGTAACTTCGAAATGAAAGCCTGGATAGTATAGTTACGAGAAGGAACCTAGATAGTAGGGTAACTTCGAAATGAAAGCTTGGGTAGTAGGGCTTATGGGAAGGAACATGGATAGTAGGGTTACTTAGAGGTGAAAGTTTAGATGGTAGGTCTTATGGGATGGAACCTGGATAGTTGGGTAACTTCAAAATGAATGCCTGGAAAGTAGTTCTTATTGGAAGGAACCTGCATAGTAGGGTTACTTCAAGGTGAAAGCCTGGATGGTAGGTCTTATAGAAAGGAACCTGGATAGTAGGGTAACTTCGAAATGAAAGCCTGAATAGTAGGGCTTATGGGAAGGAAGATGGATAGTAAGGTTTCTTCAAGGTGAAAGCCTTGTGTGTAGGGCTTTTGGCAAGGAACCTGGATAGTAGGTTAACTTCGAAATGAAAGTCTGGATAGTAGGGCTATGAGAAGGAACTTGGATAGTAGGGTTACTTCAAGGTGAAAGCCTAGATAGTAGGGCTATGAGAAGGAACCTGGATAGTAGGTGATGTGTATGCGATCGACCTAATGTGTCTAACGGTATTTTAACTGCAAATGAACAGTCTATCGCAGTAGCAATAAAAAGATGTCGAACCCACAGGGACTTCGTAATCACTCTAGTGTTATGAACAGGGTTGTTCAGCTAAGGCGGAACTTGTCACGTTTGGTTTTTTGAAGTTTAAAACAAAAGGGAAACTAAATTCAATTAAGGTAATTAATATTAAAGTGGTCGGAGCGTGATGATTTGAACTTATGCGAATTAAGTTGTACCTAAGCATATAAAAATATTTAACTTAATTGTTCTGTAGTACTTATCAGTTTAAAAACCCTCGATTCACACTCTCGTGGTCTTACCTCAGATCATACTCCTATATCCAAATGTCTGCTCTCGCTAGTCCATAAGTGTTTAGAAAGCATGTTTTTGAAAACTAAATAAGTCTAATTCGTTTTAAAGAGCTCTCGCTGTATTTAAATCGAATGCCTAACTTTAGCTATCCGGTTAAAACCTCACACTCTCGTGGTCTTGATTTCTCCCTATTTCACTTTCGTTACTCTCGTAATAAAAAGCCTAATTTTTAATTATAAAAAGTCACGGCCAGAAATTAAGTTGATTAAGGTTTTATCTTAGAAAAAACATTAATTTATTCGGTTATTTCATCACACCCCGACTACGGGTATTTAGCTACTCATAATACTCGGAATTAAAAAGCAGGAAATAAATTCAAAAAGCAATAGCGCATGCATAATAAATAAAGAATAGAAATATAACATAAATAAAATTTGCAACTATATTGAATACAATAAAAACCTGAAAAGCAATAAAATCCGAGATCCTTCTTCCACAAGCCGGCAAGATTGGAACATCGGAATGAAAACTTAAATGGACGAAATTCGGAAATAAAATCGAGATTAAAAATAGGCAGAGCTTCCGCAAGGTTTTTGTGAACTAGACTCTCCTCCCTTCTTCTTTGAAGTCCAAGCTATTTATAGAGAATGAATACAGTTGGAATTATATTTCACGTTACTAGATTCTTGGTTTGTTGAGAAAAATAAGGAGAAGGTGGTCTTGGAAGTTGGAGAAAAATAAGGAGAAGGTGGTCTTGGAAGTTGGAGAAAAATAAGGAGAAGGTGGTCTTGGAAGTTGGAGAAAAATAAGGAGAAGGTGGTCTTGGAAGTTGGAGAAAAATAAGGCGTACGTGCATGCTGTTACTTGACCACGTTCAAAATTTACCACTTATAAGCTTGTTACGGGTGTGGCTGCTGCGTTACCCGCAGTTTGCATGAAATAGCGCGTTACGGTCGTGGCAGGGGCGTGACGAGCGTAACGTGCGTCTGAAGCGTCTTACGGTCGTGGCAAGGGCGTGACGACCGTAATGGCAGCAATTATGGATTTCTTGACAGATTTATCTTTTCTCTTCTGGTCTTGGTCGCAATCTCGCACATTTCACGTCTCTTTCTGGTTTGAGCTGAGATATGTTGTACCTGCATAAAATCATACAAAACTTGGAATATTCGATAGTTAATCGGGTCAATATGATATAAAGCGGATTAATTTTATGGTAAATATATGATATGATTTCTCGTTATCAAATCCTCCCATACTTAAACCTTTGCTTGTCCTCAAGCAAATAGTCGTAAAAATCGGACAAGTGTTCGTCAGGCGCACATGGACGACATACCTTTTATTTTCGAGATAAAACACATGAAACCAATCATCAGTCGGCCGGTACTTGAGTAAAACGTCATTGATGTACCAATGACACAATTTAGTCGCGTATTTCCACTTTAACAAACCGCTTAATCGCTACGTCACATTTTTACCTCGATCTTCTCGTGCTTTTTCGCCCGGTTTCGTTCTGGCGCAGTCACATTAAGCCCTTTGTCTTTGCACGCACGTAGTGGAGTAGCCGGTTAGTGACTTTGATCCTATTTTTGTCGCGGGGTCTGGTACACCGATGTGGTTACCCTGGATTTTTCCAAATTGGAGGTTGCGGGGGATCGAGCCGTAGCACGCCCTACCAAGTTCAGAACCAGATACCTCTGAACCAACCAACAATGGACTTCTTCTCTTATACTTATGTCTCGTATGCAATCTTTGTCTTTTGGCACAAGATTTTCTTTGTTTAGCATCGAGATGAGAAGGGTGTTTCATTGATTAGGCATCAAACACTTATATTCATCGGCTCCCCACGTGGTTTGTGTCCAGACGGTGCTGACTGCTAGTATAAACTACTAGGGGTTACTTCCGAACTTAAAAATCGAGGTGTCCATGTAGCGTTTTGTTTAGATGGGTTGCATAAGTAGGATGTTAGCAGTGTCATAGTCGTATTGATTTTGTTTACTCGTTCTCGTCTTCCTAACTGGGTTTCCGCTTTAAGGTAGGTATGTCGAGCTATGCGAGCAGAGAATTTTTTTTGGTATGGCTTAAAATACGGGGAAAACTTTAAAAACTTGAAGATATCATAGAGTTACCATAAATTTACTACAACATGAAGAAAATATAACGTCTCTCCCACACTATATCAGACATTGTCTCAATGTCATGATATATGGCAGGAAGGATTACAAAAAGAAAAACTGACGGAAAGGTAAATGAATGGAATACAGAAACAAAAACAAAAGAAAACTATTGGTGTCCTCTGCCTCTGCTACGTGTGCGGGAGCGTCGGGTAGGTGTGGCCTCGAGGTTGGTATCATGCGAGCCAAGAGAGGTGACGTCCATGCGTAAGGCGTTTAGCTCGGAGAAAACCTTGTCCAGCTTCTCGTTGACGTTGCGCTGGCCGCTCGGGATTTGGACGTTTTGCGCATGTAGAGTGTCATATTGCTCCTGATGCTTTCTTTCAAGAGCTACAACCATCTGATTTTGCTGATGGAGGGCTCTGAGGACGTCCTCCATAGTAAAAGGAGGTGGTGCAGAAGAGGACTCAGGAATGTCGTGAGCAGGTGTTTCGCGGTCCAATTCCTCCTGGATCTCGTCAGTTGGAGCATCTGACTGGGCATCGTGCACGGGAGTATGGCCGTCAGGGGCATCAAATAGCCAATTGGCTCGGTTATGCGGATCGATACGGTCCCTGCAAGGCAAAAGAATGTTAGAATAAACAACGTTACAGATCACTGGATGGAACCGGCCGTCGTCCCGTTGGTGAATGAGATGAGCAGATTTACAATGGTCTAAGGTAAGCAAGACCGGTGCTCTGGAAGGCAGATGGGCAAGGGTGTCTCCATGATTCAGGGCCAATGCAATAGAAGTGACAAGCCCTCCGAAATAGAAGGGTTTGCTGCCGCGAGTGCAAATAGAATGAATATGGGCCAAGAAGAATGGTGTGGCGTTGATTTTCTGATTGGTAAACGCACAGTGCATGAAGAACAGCTCTTTGGAGTTAAGCTTGTGGTTACTATCCCTTGCAAAAATGGTGTTGCATAAGATGCGATGGAAGTAGCGAATGGCGGGGTTATGGATTTGGGTAGCATTGAGGTGATCGTAGGAGTTAGCCCGATTGTTGGTCAAGCTATGCCAAAGGTTAAAGGATTCCTCATGGAAGGTGTCAGGCACACGGAGGTGAGCACCTTCATCAGTACAGAAGTCGAGTAGGCGACCGAATGCATTCTGAGAGAAGTCGTATTCGGTGCGGAAAATGCGGAACCTTACCACACCGGTAAGTTGATTTTTTGGACCATTCGGAGTGATGTAGCAGAATGAACTGAGGAACTCGAAGGTGAGATTCTCGTACGTTGCTTGGGGCTGGCTACAGAGGGTCCAAAGGTTGACATTCTGTAGGAGATGTTGGACACTTTCAAGTAATCCGAGGTCTCGGAGGCAGTCAATATCGACGAACCCCGTGGGATGGATGCCTCGGTGTTGGAACTTCAGGAACCTCGTGCGCTGGGTTTCACCTGCTTCACCATCGCGTAAGTAGATGCCTGGGATTTTTTGGTTGATGTTTGCCATTTTAGAATGCTAAAGTGTTAGAGATAGTGGGTTTGGGTTGTGGGATGGAGTTTGTGAGGTATCGGTTGTGAGATGTAGATAATGATGAGGGAAATGTATTGGGAAGGATGAAAATTAATGGAGAATGAAGGTGAGTTAAGTGGTATGAGTGGGGATTGATGAAGGGAGTGGGAAGGTTTTGAAATAGTGGAAAAAGAGGGAAGGTTGCAGAAGAAGAGCTTATGTCTGCTAAAGGGGTTACTGATATAACCCGTGTTACGGTCGTAACACAAGCATGACGATCATAACATGCTAAAAGGCGTGTGGCGATCGTAAGAGGGTTGTGACGGTCGTAATAGCTACAAAATGTGCAATTTTAAGCAGACAGTTCTGTATGAATTCTGTAACGTTCTATCTCTACACAGAGGCATTTCAATAACAATATATATATTCAATTGTATACCAACAAATGCAAGCATATATATATTCCAAAATATAACAACATCCATCGATAAGAGTAAAGCCCGCAATTTATGGAAAGCATTATAATTTGTGCGGAGGAAACTAGCAAATGAGTATTAAATGACTGAAACTGTGATTTCACAAATTTGCTTGTTCAACACCAGAAACTCAAAAACTACATAAAGATAAATTTGTTCTAAATTTAAAATGAAACTGAAAGTGTGCAAAAATGGGAAACTTCCTAGAAACAAAACGAAATGAAATATAAAACTGGAGCTTCCATTTGTGAATTCATCCAAGCTTTTATTTTATGTCTTCGAGTGAATTATGAATGTGATAAAATTGCTCCACGGTTATATTAGTTAATCATAATAAAGTGTCAAACCGATGTTTCTTTTTGATAATTCCTCGAATTTTCTCTTTTGGTTTATACCGCTAAAGGTGGTTTCTAAGAAATTATGTGGCTTTGGTTCCATGGTTATTGTTAGGGAAACTAGTCAGAAGAGAAGGTAGAAGAGAAACAAAAACTTTTCAGAAATCCTGTGGCAATTAAAATTATTTTGAAATCAGCAGCAGTTTTATAGGAATTAGAACAAAGGAAATAAAATTTAAATGGGAATAAATTCAAAAACGAAATGTATAATAAATAAATAAATAAATAAAAACAAATAACAATTAACAAATAAGTGGGTTGCCTCCCACTTAGCACTTTGTTTAACGTCATAAGCCTGACGAACAGGAGTGCAAGCACTCATGGTGGTTCTCTCGAGGATGACTCCTCGGTTGAACTTTTAGTAGTTGTCATTTTCCATGGCCACTTATCAAGCCATCTCACATATCCCTCACCTTTTCTTTTCTTTCTTCTGTGGGGTGGTTCATTCTTCTGAACTTGTGGTGGTGGTTCTGGATCTATCCTAAGTATCAACTTTTCAAGTTTGGGCTTAGTGATTTCATCCACAGCCTCAAAGGTTAACCTTACCTTCTTAACAATAATTATATCCCTAGTTTCACGGTCCTCTAATTTTCTCTTTTTATGCAAGACTTCCAACAAGGGTGCATTAGTGTGGATATTTTCCAATACCTCCACATACATTTTAGATTTGGAGTCTATTTGAGCTTCCATAAAACTCTTCGAGAAAGGAAACGGTGGGGTATAGGGGTGAGGCATAACAATAGGTGCTCCCTTTTCTACCTCTTCTACAACCTCCATTTTAGATGGCGTTGGAGGATTTTTCTTAATCTTTACTCTTTCCTCGTCTAAACTCTCCTCATCCACATCATCACTCTCCTCAACCTCATTATCGCTCTCCTTAGGATTTTCAACTTGTTTTTCACTAATGGTTGTTACAACATCCAATTTTTCCTCAGGGAAGGGTCCTAGAGGGTTTTGTTCAAGCTGGGAGATTTGGGTCTCTAAGGCTATGTTGTGGGTCGCGAGCGAGTCAACCGCAGTGGTCAGTTGCCTAAGGTTTTCACTGTTTTGAAGACTTTGTTTTCTAAACTCTTCGTTCTGGACAGTTTGTGTCCCTACAAAGTGCTCCATCAGAGATTCGAACCTAGATTGAGTTAGCGTCGCATCGGAATCCTCCATTGATGTTTCAAACTTGAAATCATGCGATTCTTCTGATTCTTCAAATTGAGTTAGAGCCGCATTTTGCGTTTCCGTAAAGCGCTTTGTCATCATTGATATTTCATTAAAATTTCCCATTAATATTTCGAGGTCGGATTTATAGGATACTTGCGTCTCCTCGAAATATTGGGTGTAGTGATTGTAGGGGAAATTTGGTTGAGGATAAGTTTTGTTGGATCTATAATATTCTTGTGATTCCTCTAAATTTTGGGATTGATAGTTGGAAAGGTAATTCGGGTGAGAATGAGTCTGATGCATAGAAATTCTCCAATAGTATTTCGAGATCGGATTTATGGGATTCTTGTGATTCCTCGAAATACTCAGAGTGAGGGTTGTAGAAAAAATTTGGGTGATACATAGTAATTGGGACAAGATTCGTAGATGCAAAGACTCGCTTCGGGAGTGAGTGTTTGGCATACAACAGAGGGAAATATAAAAAGTTGCCTTAGTCTAGACAACGTTGTTTTTAGAATACACTAGTGACTAAACTAAAGTCCCCGGCAACGGCGCCAAAAACTTGATGTGTCTGCGATCGACCTAATGTGTCTAACGGTATTTTAACTTCAAGTGCACAGTCTATCGCGGTAGTAATAAAAAGATGTCGAACCCACAGGGACTTCGTAATCACTCTAGTGTTATGAACAGGGTTGTTCAGCTAAGGCGGAAATTGTCACGTTTGGTTTTTTGAAGTTTAAAACAAAAGGGAAACTAAATTCAATTAAGGGAATTAATTTTAAAGTGGTCGGAGCGTGATGATTTGAACTTATGCGAATTAAGTTGTACCTAAGCATATAAAATATTTAACTTAATTGTTCTGTAGTACTTATCAGTTTAAAAACCCTCGATTCACACTCTCCTGGTCTTACCTCGGATCATACTCCTAAAGCCAAATGTCTGCTCTCGCTAGTCCATAAGTGTTTAGAAAGCATTTTTTTGAAAACTAAATAAGTCTAATTCGTTTTAAAGCGCTCTCGCTGTATTTAAATCGAATGCCTAACTTTAGCTATCCGGTTAAAACCTCACACTCTCGTGGTCTTGATTTCTCCCTATTTCACTTTCGTTACTCTCGTAATAAAAATCTTAATTTTTAATTATAAAAAGTCACGGCCAGAAATTAAGTTGATTAAGGTTTTAGCTTAGAAAAAACATTAATTTATTCGGTTATTTCATCACACCCCGACTACGGGTATTTAACTACTCATAATACTCGGAATTAAAAAGCAGGAAATAAATTCAGAAAACAATAGCGCATGAATAATAAATAAAGAATAGAAATATAACATAAATAAAATTTGCAACTATATTGAATACAATAAAAACCTGAAAAGCAATAAAATCCGAGATCCTTCTTCCACAAGCCAGCAAGATTGGAATGTCGGAATGAAAACTTAAATGGATGAAATTCGGAAATAAAATCGAGATTAAAAATCGGCAGAGCTTCCGCAAGGTTTTTGTGAAATAGACTCTGCTCCCTTCTTCTCTGAAGTCCAAGCTATTTATAGAGAATGAATACAATTGGAATTATATTTCACGTTACTAGATTCTTGGTTTGCTGAGAAAAATAAGGAGAAGGTGGTCTTGGAAGTTGGAGAAAAATAAGGAGAAGGTGGTCTTGGAAGTTGGAGAAAAATAAGGAGAAGGTGGTCTTGGAAGTTGGAGAAAAATAAGGAGAAGGTGGTCTTGGAAGTTGGAGAAAAATAAGGCGTACGTGCATGCTGTTACTTGACCACGTTCTGTTGCTTGACCACGTTCAAAATTTACCACTTATAAGCTTGTTACGGGCGTGGCTGTTGCGTTACTCGCAGTTTGCATGAAATAGCGCGTTACGATCGTGGCAGCGGCATGACGAGCGTAACGCGCGTCTGAAGCGTCTTACGGTCGTGGCAAGGGCGTGGTGACCGTAATGGCAGCAATTATGGATTTCTTGACAGATTTATCTTTTCTCTTATGGTCTTTGTCGCAATCTCGCACATTTCACGTCTCTTTCTGGTTTGAGCTGAGATATGTTGTACCTGCATAAAATCATACAAAACTTGGAATATTCGAGAGTTAATCGGGTCAATATGATATAAAGCAGATTAATTTTATGGTAAATATATGATATGATTTCTCGTTATCAGTAGGGTAACATCGAAATGAAATCCTGGATAGTAGGGCTTATGGGAAGGAACCTGGATAGTAGGGTTAATTCAAGGTGAAAGCCTGGATGGTAGGGATTTTGGGAAGGAACCTGGATAGTAGGGTAACTTCGAAATGAAAGCGTGGATAGTAGGGCTATGAGAAGGAACTTGGATAGTAGGGTTACTTCAAGGTGAAAGCCTAGATAGTAGGGCAATGAGAAGAAAGTTGGATAGTAGGGTAACATCGAAATGAAAGCCTGGACAATAGGGCTTATGGGAAGGAACCTGGATAGTAGGGTTACTTCGAAATGAAAGCCTGGATAGTTGGGCTTATGGGAAGGAACATGGATAGTAGGGTTACTTCAAGGTGAAAGCCTGGATGGTAGAGTAACTTCGAAATGAAAGTCTGGATAGTAGAGGTACGAGAAGGAACTAGGATAGTAGGGTAACTTCGAAATGAAAGTCTGGATAGTAGGGATTATAGGAAGGAACCGGTATAGTAGGGTTAATTCAAGGTGAAAGCCTGGATGGTAGGGCTTATGGGAAGGAACCTGGATAGTAGGGTAACTTCGAAATGAAAGCCTGGATAGTAGGGCTTATGGGAAGGAACCTGGATAGTAAGGTTACTTCAAGGTGCAAGCCTGGATGGTAGGGCTTATGGGAAGGAACCTGGATAGTAGGGAAACTTCGAAATGAAAGCGTTGATAGTAGGGCTTATTGGAAGGAACCTGGATAGTAGGGTTACTTCAAGGTGAAAGCCTGAATGGTAGGGCTTATAAGAAGGA
This sequence comes from Vicia faba, assembly GCA_948472305.1. Lineage (NCBI taxonomy): Eukaryota > Viridiplantae > Streptophyta > Magnoliopsida > Fabales > Fabaceae > Vicia > Vicia faba. The sequence goes on along the minus strand of OX451735.1, from coordinate 466,684,488 downwards.
ACTTGGATAGTAGGGTAACTTCAAAATGAAAGCCTGGATAGTAGGGCTTATGGGAAGGAACTTGGATTGTAGTGTTACTTCAAGGTGAAAGCCTGGATTATAGGGCTATGAGAAGGAACCTGGATAGTAGGGTAACTTAGAAATGAAAGTCTGGATAGTAAGGCTTATGGGAAGGAACTTGGATAGTAGGGTTACATCAAGGTGAAAGCCTGGATGGTAGGGCTTATGGGAAGGAACCTAGATAGTAGGGAAACTTTGAAATGAAAGCCTGGATAGTAGGGCTTATGGGAAGGAACCTTGATAGTAGGGTTACTTCAAGGTGAATTCCTGGATGGTAGGGCTTATGGTAAAGATCATGGATAGTAGGGTAACTTCTAAATGAAAGCCTGGATAGTAGGGCTATGAGAAGGAACCTAGATAGTAGGGTAACTTCAAGGTGTAAGCCAGGATGGTAGGGTTAATGGGAAGGAGCCTTGATAGTAGGGTTACATCGATATGAAGGCCTGGATAGTAGGGCTTATGGGAAGGAACCTGGATAGTAGGGTAACTTCGAAATGAAAGCCTGGATAGTAGTGCTTATGGGTAGGAACCTGGACAGTAGGGTTTCTTCAAGGTGAAAGCCTGGATGGTAGGGCTTATGGGAAGGAACCTGGATAATAGGGTAACTTCGAAATGAAAGCCTGGATAGTAAGGTTACGAGAAGGAACCTGGATTGTAGGGTTACTTCAAGGTGAAAGCCTGGATGGTAGGTCGTATGGGAAGGAACCTGGATTGTAGGGTAACATCGAAATGAAAGCCTGGATAGTAGGGCCTATGGGAAGGAACATGGATAGTAAGGTTTCTTCAAGGTGAAAGCCTGGATGGTAAGGATTTTGGGAAGGAACCCGGATAGTAGGGTAACTTTGAAATGAAAGCCTAGATAGTAGGGCTATGAGAAGGAACTTGGATTGTAGGGTTACTTTGAAATGAAAGCCTGGATAGTAGAGCTTATGGGAAGGAACATGGATAGTAGGGTTACATCAAGGTGAAAGCATGGATGGTAAGGATTATGGGAAGGAACCTAGATGGTAGGGAAACTTCAAAATGAAAGCCTGGATAGTAGGACTTATGGGAAGGAACCTGGATAGTAGGGTTACTTCAAGGTGAAAGCCTGGATAGTAGGGCTTATGGTAAAGAACATGGATAGTAAGGTAACTTCGAAATGAAAGCCTGGATAGTAGGGCTATGAGAAGGAACGTAGATAGTAGGGTAACTTAAGGGTGAAAGCTAGGATGGTAGGGTTTATGGGAAGGAACCTGGATAGTAGGGTTACATCGATATGAAAGCCTAGATAGTAGGGATTATAGGAAGGAAATTGGATAGTACGGTTACTTCAAGGTGAAAGCCTGGATAGTAGGGCTATGAGAAGGAACCTGGATAGTAGGGTAACTTCAAAATGAAAGCCTGGATAGTAGTGCTTATGGGAAGGAACCTGGACAGTAGGGTTACTTCAAGCTGAAAGCCTTAATGGTAGGGCTTATGGGAAGGAACCTGGATAATAGGGTAACTTCAAAATGAAAGCCTGGATAGTAGGGTTACGAGAAGGAACCTAGATAGTAGGGTAACTTCGAAATGAAAGCCTGGGTAGTAGGGCTTATAGGAAGGAACATGGATAGTAGGGTTTCTTAGAGGTGAAAGTTTAGATGGTAGGGCTTATGGTAAGGAACCTGGATAGTAGGGTAACTTCAAAATGAATTCCTGGATAGTAGGGCTATGAGAAGGAACTTGGATAGTAGGGTTACTTCAAGGTGAAAGCCTAGATAGTAGGGCTACGTGAAGGAACCTGGATAGTAGGGTAACATCGAAATGAAAGCCTGGATAGTAGGGCTTTTGGGAAGGAACCTGGATAGTAGGGTTACTTCGAAATGAAAGCCTGGATAGTAGGGCTTATGGGAAGGAACATGGAAAGTAAAGTTTCTTCAAGGTGAAAGCCTTGTGTGTAGGGCTTTTGGGAAGGAACCTGGATAGTAGGGTAACTTCGAAATGAAGGTCTGGATAGTAGGGCTATGAGAAGGAACTTGGATAGTAGGGTTACTTCAAGGTGAAAGCCTAGATAGTAGGGCTATGAGAAGGAACCTGGATAGTAGGGTAACATCGAAATGAAATCCTGGATAGTAGGGCTTATGGGAAGGAACCTGGATAGTAGGGTTACTTCAAGGTGAAAGCCTTGATGGTAGGGATTTTGGGAAGGAACCTGGATAGTAGGGTAACTTCGAAATGAAAGCCTGGATAATAGGGCTATGAGAAGGAACTTGGATAGTAGGGTTACTTCAAGGTGAAAGCCTAGATAGTAGGGCTACGTGTAGGAACCTGGATAGTAGGGTTACTTCGAAATGAAAGCCTGGATAGTAGGGCTTATGGGAAGGAACATGGATAGTAGGGTTACTTCAAGGTGAAAGCCTGGATGGTAGAGTAACTTCGAAATGAAAGTCTGGATAGTAGGGGTACGAGAAGGAACTAGGATAGTAGGGTAACTTCGAAATGAAAGTCTGGATAGTAGGGATTATAGGAAGGAACCTGTATAGTAGGGTTACTTCAAGGTGAATGCCTGGATGGTTGGGCTTATGGGAAGGAACCTGGATAGTAGGGTAACTTCGAAATAAAAGCCTGGATAGTAGGGCTTATGGGAAGGAACCTGGATAGTAAGGTTACTTCAAGGTGTAAGCCTGGATGGTAGGGCTTATGGTAAGGAACCTGGATAGTAGGGAAACTTCGAAATGAAAGCCTGGATAGTAGGGCTTATGGGAAGGAACTTGGATAGTAGGGTTACTTCATTGTGAAACCTTGGATGGTAGGTCTTATAAGAAGGATCTTGGATAGTAGGGTAACTTCGAAATGAAAGCCTGGATAGTAGGGCTTATGGGAAGGAACTTGGATTGTATTGTTACTTCAAGGTGAAAGCCTGGATTATAGGGCTATGAGAAGGAACCTGGATAGTAGGGTAACTTCGAAATGAAAGTCTGGATAGTAAGGCTTATGGGAAGGAACTTGGATAGTAGGGTTACATCAAGGTGAAAGCCTGGATGGTAGGGCTTATGGGAAGGAACCTGGATAGTAGGGAAACTTCTAAATGAAAGCCTAGATAGTAAGGCTTATGGGAAGGAACCTGGAGTGTAGGCTTACTTCAAGGTGAATTCCTGGATGGTAGGGCTTATGGTAAAGATCATGGATAGTAGGGTAACTTCTAAATGAAAGCCTGGATAGTAGGTCTATGAGAAGGAACCTAGATAGTAGGGTAACTTCAAGGTGCAAGCCAGGATGGTAGGGTTAATGGGAAGGAACCTTGATAGTAGGGTTACATCGATATGAAGGCCTGGATAGTAGGGCTTATGGGAAGGAACCTGGATAGTAGGGTAACTTCGAAATGAAAGCCTGGATAGTAGTGCTTATGGATAGGAACCTGGACAATAGGGTTTCTTCAAGGTGAAAGCCTGGATGGTAGGGCTTATGGGAAGGAACCTGGATAATAGGGTAACTTCGAAATGAAATCCTGGATAGTAGGGTTACGAGAAGGAACCTGGATTGTAGGGTTACTTCAAGGTGAAAGCCTGGATGGTAGGTCGTATAGGAAGGAACCTGGATAGTAGGGTAACATCGAAATGAAAGCCTGGATAGTAGGGCCTATGGGAAGGAACATGGATAGTAAGGTTTCTTCAAGGTAAAAGCCTAGATGGTAAGGCTTTTGGGATGGAACCTGGATAGTATGGTAACTTTGAAATGAAAGCTTAGATAGTAGGGCTATGAGAAGGAACTTGGATTTTAGGGTTACTTTGAAATGAAAGCCTGGATAGTAGAGCTTATGGGAAGGACATGGATAGTAGGGTTACTTAAAGGTGAAAGCCTGGATGGTAGGGCTTATGGGAAGGAACCTTGATAGTAGGGTAACTTCGTAATGAAAGCCTGGATAGTAGGGCTTTTGGGAAGGAACCTGGATAGTAGGGTTACTTCAAGGTGAAAGCCTGGATAGTAGGGCTATTAGAAGGAACCTGGATAGTAAGGTAACTTCGAAATGAAATCCTGGATAGAAGGGCTTATGGGAAGGAACCTGGATAGTAGGGTTACTTCAAGGTAAAATCCTGGATGGTAGGGATTACAGGAAGGACCTGGATAGTAGGGTAACTTCGGAATGAAAGCCTGGATAGTAGGGCTTATGGGAAGGAACATGGATAGTAGGGATACTTCAAAGTAAAAGCCTGGATGGTAGGGCTTATGGGAAGGAACCTGGATAGTAGAGTAACTTCGAAATGAAAGCATCGATAGTAGGGCTATGACAAGGAACTAGGATAGTAGGGTAACTTCGAAATGAAAGCATAGATAATAGGGCTTATAGGAAGGAACCTGTATAGTATGGTTACTTCAAGGAGAAAGCCTGGATGGTAGGGCTTATGGGAAGGAATCGGGATAGTAGGGTAACTTCGAAATGAAAGCCTGGATAGTAGGGCTTATGGGAAGGAACCTGGATAGTAGGGTTACTTTAAGGTGAAAGCCTGGATGGTAGGGCTTATAAGAAGGAACTTGGATAGTAGGGTAACTTCGAAATGAAAGCCTGGATAGTAGGACTTATGGGAAGGAACTTGGATAGTAGTGTTACTTCAAATTGAAAGCCTGAATTATAGGGCTATGAGAAGGAACATGGATAGTAGGGTTACATCAAGGTGAAAGCCTAAATGGTAGGGCTTATCGGAAGGAACCTGGATAGTAGGGTTACTTCAAGATGAATTCCTGGATGGTAGGGATTACGGTAAGGAACATGGATAGTAGGGCAACTTCAAAATGAAAGCCTGGATAGTAGGGCTATGAGAAGGAACCTAGATAGTAGTGTAACTTCAAGGTGAAAGCCAGGATGGTAGGGCTTATGGGAAGGAACATGGATAGTAGGGAAACTTCGAAATGAAATCCTGGATAGTAGGGCTTATGGGAAGGAACCTGGATAGTAGGGTTACTTCAAGGTGAATGCCTGGATGGTAGGGCTTATGGTAAGGAACATGGATAGTAGGGTAACTTCGAAATGAAAGCGTGGATAGTAGGGCTATGAGAAGAAACCTAAGTAGTAGGGTAACTTCAAGGTGAAAGCCAAGATGGTAGGGTTTATGAGAAGGAACCTGGATAGTAGGGTTACATCGATATGAAAGCCTGTATAGTAGGGCTTATGGGAAGGAACTTGGGTAGTACGGTTACTTCAAGGTGAAAGCCTGGATAGTAGGGCTATGAGAAGGAACCTGGATAGTAGGGTAACTTCGAATTTAAAGCCTGGATAATAGTTCTTATGGGAAAGAACCTGGACAGTAGGGTTACTTCAAGGTGAAATCCTGGATGGGAGGGATTATAGGAAGGAACGTGGATAATAGGGTAACTTCGAAATGAAAGCCTGGATAGTAGGGTTACGAGAAGGAACTTGGATAGTAGGGTAACATCAAAATGAAAGCCTGGGTAGTAGGGCTTATGGAAAGGAACCTGGATAGTGGGGAAACTTCGAAATGAAAGCCTGGATAGTAGGGCTTATAGGAAGGAACATGGATAGTAAGGTTACTTCAAGGTGAAATCCTGGATGGTAGGGCTTTTGGGAAGGAACCTGGATAGTAGGGTAACTTCGAAATGAAAGCCTGGATAGTAGGGCTATGAGAAGGAACTTGGATTATAGGGTTACTTCGAAATGAAAGCCTAGATAGTAGAGCTTATGGAAAGGAACTTGGATAGTAGGGTTCCTTTAAGATGAAAGCCTGGATGGTAGGGCTTATGGGACGGAACCTGAATAGTAGTGTAAATTAAAAATGAAAGCCTGGATAGTAGGGCTTATGGGAAGGAACGTGGATAGTAGGGTAACTTTAAGGTGAAAGCCTGGATAGTAGGGCTATGAGAAGGAAGTTGGATAGTATGGTAACTTCGAAATGAAAGCCTGGATAGTAGGGCTTATGGGAAGGAACCTTGATAGTAGGGTTACTTCAAGGTGAAAGTCTGGATTGTAGGGCTTACAGGAAGGAACCTGGATAGTAGGGTAACTTCGAAATGAAAGCCTGGATAGTAGGGCTTATGGGAAGGAACATGGATAGTAGGGTTACTTCAAGGTGAATGCCTGGATGGTAGGGCTTATGGTAAGGAACATGGATAGTAGGGTAACTTCGAAATGAAAGCCTGGATAGTAGGGCTATAAGAAGGAACCTATATAGTAGGGTAACTTCAAGGTGAAAGCCAGGATGGTAGGGTTTATGAGAAGGAACCTGGATAGTAGGGTTACATCGATATGAAAGCATGGATAGTAGGGCTTATGGGAAGGAACTTGGGTAGTACGGTTACTTCAAGGTGAAAGCCTGTATAGTAGGGCTATGAGAAGGAACCTGGATAGTAGGGTAACTTCGAATTAAAAGCCTGGATAGTAGTGCTTAAGGGAAGGAACCTGGACAGTAGGGTTACTTCAAGGTGAAAGCTTGGATGGTAGGGATTATGGGAAGGAACCTGGATAATAGGGTAACTTCGAAATGAAAGCCTAGATAGTAGGGTTACGAGAAGGAACCTTGATAGTAGGGTAACATTGAAATGAAAGCCTACGTAATAGGGCTTATGGGAAGGAACTTGGATAGTAGGGTTACTTCAAGGTGAAAGCTTGGATTGTAGGGCTTATGGAAAGGAACCTGGATAGTAGGGTATCTTCGAAATGAAAGTCTGGATAGTAGGGATTATAGGAAGGAACCTGTATAGTAGGGTTACTTCAAGGTGAAAGCCTGGATGGTTGGGCTTATGGGAAGGAACCTGGATAGTAGGGTAACTTCGAAATAAAAGCCTGGATAGTAGGACTTATGGGAAGGAACCTGGATAGTAAGGTTACTTCAAGGTGTAAGCCTGGATGGTAGGGCTTATGGTAAGGAACCTGGATAGTAGGGAAACATCGAAATGAAAGCCTGGATAGTAGGGCTTATGGGAAGGAACCTGGATAGTAGGGTTACTTCATTGTGAAAGCTTGGATGGTAGGTCTTATAAGAAGGATCTTGGATAGTAGGGTAACTTCGAAATGAAAGCCTGGATAGTAGGGCTTATGGGAAGGAACTTGGATTGTAGTGTTACTTCAAGGTGAAAGCCTGGATTATAGGGCTATGAGAAGGAACCTGGATAGTAGGGTAACTTCGAAATGAAAGTCTGGATAGTAAGGCTTATGGGAAGGAACTTGGATAGTAGGGTTACATCAAGGTGAAAGCCTGGATGGTAGGGATTATGGGAAGGAACCTGGATAGTAGGGAAACTTCGAAATGAAAGCCTAGATAGTAAGGCTTATGGGAAGGAACCTTGATAGTAGGCTTACTTCAAGGTGAATTCCTGGATGGTAGGGCTTATGGTAAAGATCATGGATAGTAGGGTAACTTCTAAATGAAAGCCTGGATAGTAGGTCTATGAGAAGGAACCTAGATAGTAGGGTAACTTCAAGGTTCAAGCCAGGATGGTAGGGTTAATGGGAAGGAACCTTGATAGTAGGGTTACATCGATATGAAGGCCTGGATAGTAGGGCTTATGGGAAGGAACCTGGATAGTAGGGTAACTTCGAAATGAAAGCCTGGATAGTAGTGCTTATAGGTAGGAACCTGGATAGTAGGGTTACTTCAAGGTGAAAGCCTGGATGGTAGGTCGTATAGGAAGGAACCTGGATAGTAGGGTAACATCGAAATGAAAGCCTGGATAGTAGGGCCTATGGGAAGGAACATGGATAGTAATGTTTCTTCAAGGTAAAAGCCTGGATGGTAAGGCTTTTGGGAAGGAACCTGGATAGTATGGTAACTTTGAAGTGAAAGCTTAGATAGTAGGGCTATGTGAAGGAACTTGGATTTTAGGGTTACTTTGAAATGAAAGCCTGGATAGTAGAGCTTATGGGAAGTACATGGATAGTATGGTTACTTAAAGGTTAAAGCCTGGATGGTAGGGCTTATGGGAAGGAACCTTGATAGTAGGGTAACTTCGAAATGAAAGCCTGGATAGTAGGGATTTTGGGAAGGAACCTGGATAGTAGGGTTACTTCAAGGTGAAAGCCTGGATAGTAGGGCTATTAGAAGGAACCTGGATAGTAGGGTAACTTCGAAATGAAAGCCTGGATAGAAGGGCGTATGGGAAGGAACCTGGATAGTAGGGTTACTTCAAGGTAAAAGCCTGGATGGTAGGGATTACAGGAAGGACCTGGATAGTAGGGTAACTTCGGAATGAAAGCCTGGATAGTAGGGCTTATGGGAAGGAACATGGATAGTAGGGATACTTCAAGGTAAAAGCCTGGATGGTAGGGCTTATGGGAAGGAACCTGGATAGTAGAGTAACTTCGAAATGAAAGCATCGATAGTAGGGCTATGAGAAGGAACTAGGATAGTAGGGTAACTTCGAAATGAAAGCATAGATAATAGGGCTTATAGGAAGGAACCTGTATAGTATGGTTACTTCAAGGAGAAAGCCTGGATGGTAGGGCTTATGGGAAGGAATCGGGATAGTAGGGTAACTTCGAAATGAAAGCCTGGATAGTAGGGCTTATGGGAAGGAACCTGGATAGTAGGGTTACTTTAAGGTGAAAGCCTGGATGGTAGGGCTTATAAGAAGGAACTTGGATAGTAGGGTAACTTCGAAATGAAAGCCTGGATAGTAGGACTTATGGGAAGGAACTTGGATAGTAGTGTTACTTCAAGGTGAAAGCCTGAATTATAGGGCTATGAGAAGGAACATGGATAGTAGGGTTACATCAAGGTGAAAGCCTGGATGGTAGGGCTTATGGGAAGGAACCTGGATAGTAGGGTTACTTCAAGATGAATGCCTGGATGGTAGGGATTACGGTAAGGAACATGGATAGTAGGGCAACTTCAAAATGAAAGCCTGGATAGTAGGGCTATGAGAAGGAACCTAGATAGTAGTATAACTTCAAGGTGAAAGCCAGGATGGTAGGGCTTATGGGAAGGAACATGGATAGTAGGGAAACTTCGAAATGAAATCCTGGATAGTAGGGCTTATGGGAAGGAACCTGGATAGTAGGGTTACTTCAAGGTGAATGCCTGGATGGTAGGGCTTATGGTAAGGAACATGGATAGTAGGGTAACTTCGAAATGAAAGCGTGGATAGTAGGGCTATGAGAATAAACCTAAGTAGTAGGGTAACTTCAAGGTGAAAGCCAAGATGGTAGGGTTTATGAGAAGGAACCTAGATAGTAGGGTTACATCGATATGAAAGCATGTATAGTAGGGCTTATGGGAAGGAACTTGGGTAGTACGGTTACTTCAAGGTGAAAGCCTGGATAGTAGGGCTATGAGAAGGAACCTGGATAGTAGGGTAACTTCGAATTTAAAGCCTGGATAATAGTTCTTATGGGAAGGAACCTGGACAGTAGGGTTACTTCAAGGTGAAATCCTGGATGGTAGGGATTATAGGAAGGAACGTGGATAATAGGGTAACTTCGAAATGAAAGCCTGGATAGTAGGGTTACGAGAAGGAACTTGGATAGTAGGGTAACATCAAAATGAAAGCCTGGGTAGTAGGGCTATGAGAAGGAACTTGGATAGTAAGGTTACTTCAAGGTGAAATCCTGGATGGTAGGGCTTTTGGGAAGGAACCTGGATAGTAGGGTAACTTCGAAATGAAAGCCTGGATAGTAGGGCTATGAGAAGGAACTTGGATTATAGGGTTACTTCGAAATGAAAGCCTAGATAGTAGAGCTTATGGAAAGGAACTTGGATAGTAGGGTTACTTTAAGGTGAAAGCCTGGATGGTAGGGCTTATGGGACGGAACCTGAATAGTAGGGTAAATTAAAAATGAAAGCCTGGATAGTAGGGCTTATGGGAAGGAACGTGGATAGTAGGGTTACTTTAAGGTGAAAGCCTGGATAGTAGGGCTATGAGAAGGAAGTTGGATAGTATGGTAACTTCGAAATGAAAGCCTGGATAGTAGGGCTTATGGGAAGGAACCTTGATAGTAGGGTTACTTCAAGGTGAAAGTCTGGATTGTAGGGCTTACAGGAAGGAACCTGGATAGTAGGGTAACTTCGAAATGAAAGCCTGTATATTAGGGCTTATGGGAAGGAACATGGATAGTAGGGTTACTTCAAGGTGAATGCCTGGATGGTAGGGCTTATGGTAAGGAACATGGATAGTAGGGTAACTTCGAAATGAAAGCCTGGATAGTAGGGCTATAAGAAGGAACCTATATAGTAGGGTAACTTCAAGGTGAAAGCCAGGATGGTAGGGTTTATGAGAAGGAACCCGGATAGTAGGGTTACATCGATATGAAATCCTGGATAGTAGGGCTTATGGGAAGGAACTTGGGTAGTACGGTTACTTCAAGGTGAAAGCCTGTATAGTAGGGCTATGAGAAGGAACCTGGATAGTAGGGTAACTTCGAATTAAAAGCCTGGATAGTAGTGCTTATGGGAAGGAACCTGGACAGTAGGGTTACTTCAAGGTGAAAGCTTGGATGGTAGGGATTATGGGAAGGAACCTGGATAATAGGGTAACTTCGAAATGAAAGCCTAGATAGTAGGGTTACGAGAAGGAACCTTGATAGTAGGGTAACATCGAAATGAAAGCCTAGGTAATAGGGCTTATGTGAAGGAACTTGGATAGTAGGGTTACTTCAAGGTGAAAGCTTGGATTGTAGGGCTTATGGAAAGGAACCTGGATAGTAGGGTATCTTCGAAATGAAAGCCTGGATAGTAGGGCTTATAGGAAGGAACATGGATAGTAAGGTTACTTCAAGGTGAAAGCCTGGATGGTAGGGCTTTTGGGAAGGAACCTGGATAGTAGGGTAACTTCGAAATGAAAGCCTGGATAGTAGGGCTATGAGAAGGAACTTGGATTATAGGGTTACTTCGAAATGAAAGCCTAGATAGTAGAGCTTATGGAAAGGAACTTGGATAGTAGGGTTCCTTTAAGGTGAAAGCCTGGATGGTAGGGCTTATGGGACGGAACCTGAATAGTAGGGTAAATTAAAAATGAAAGCCTGGATAGAAGGGCTTATGGGAAGGAACATGGATAGTAGGGTTACTTTAAGGTGAAAGCCTGGATAGTAGGGCTATGAGAAGGAAGTTGGATAGTATGGTAACTTCGAAATGAAAGCCTGGATAGTAGGGCTTATCGGAAGGAACCTTGATAGTAGGGTTACTTCAAGGTGAAAGTCTGGATTGTAGGGCTTACAGGAAGGAACCTGGATAGTAGGGTAACTTCGAAATGAAAGCCTGGATAGTAGGGCTTATGGGAAGGAACATGGATAGTAAGGTTACTTCAAGGTGAATGCATGGATGGTAGGGCTTATGGTAAGGAACATGGATATTAGGGTAACTTCGAAATGAAAGCCTGGATAGTAGGGCTATAAGAAGGAACCTATATAGTAGGGTAACTTCAAGGTGAAAGCCAGGATGGTAGGGTATATGAGAAGGAACCTGGATAATAGGGTTACATCGATATGAAAGCCTTGATAGTAGGGCTTATGGGAAGGAACTTGGGTAGTACGGTTACTTCAAGGTGAAAGCCTGTATAGTAGGGCTATTAGAAGGAACCTGGATAGTAGGGTAACTTCGAATTAAAAGCCTGGATAGTAGTGCTTATGGGAAGGAACCTGGACAATAGGGTTACTTCAAGGTGAAAGCTTGAATGGTAGGGATTATGGGAAGTAACCTGGATAATAGGGTAACTTCGAAATGAAAGCCTAGATAGTAGGGTTACGAGAAGGAACCTTGATAGTAGGGTAACATCGAAATGAAAGCCTAGTTAATAGGGCTTATGGGAAGGAACTTGGATAGTAGGGTTACTTCAAGGTGAAAGCTTGGATTGTAGGGCTTATGGAAAGGAACCTGGATAGTAGGGTATCTTCGAAATGAAAGCCTGGATAGTAGGGCTTATAGGAAGGAACATGGATAGTAAGGTTACTTCAAGGTGAAAGCCTGGATGGTAGGGCTTTTGGGAAGGAACCTGGATAGTAGGGTAACTTAGAAATGAAAGCCTGGATAGTAGGGCTATGAGAAGGAACTTGGATTATAGGGTTACTTCGAAATGAAAGCCTAGATAGTAGAGCTTATGGAAAGGAACTTGGATAGTAGGGTTACTTTAAGGTGAAAACCTGGATGGTAGGGCTTATGGGACGGAACCTGAATAGTAGGGTAAATTCAAAATGAAAGCCTGGATAGTAGGGCTTATGGGAAGGAACGTGGATAGTAGGGTTACTTTAAGGTGAAAGCCTGGATAGTAGGGCTATGAGAAGGAAGTTGGATAGTATGGTAACTTCGAAATGAAAGCCTGGATAGTAGGGCTTATGGGAAGGAACGTTGATAGTAGGGTTACTTCAAGGTGAAAGTCTGGATTGTAGGGCTTACAGGAAGGAACCTGGATAGTAGGGTAACTTCGAAATGAAAGCCTGGATAGTAGGGCTTATGGGAAGGAACATGGATAGTAGGGTTCCTTCAAGGTGAATGCCTGGATGGTAGGGCTTATGGTAAGGAACATGGATAGTAGGGTAACTTCGAAATGAAAGCCTGGATAGTAGGGCTATAAGAAGGAACCTAGATAGTAGGGTAACTTCAAGGTGAAAGCCAGGATGGTAGGGTTTATGAGAAGGAACCTGGATAGTAGGGTTACATCGATATGAAAGCCTGGATAGTAGGGCTTATGGGAAGGAACTTGGGTAGTACGGTTAGTTCAAGGTGAAAGCAGGTATAGTAGGTCTATGAGAAGGAACCTGGATAGTAGGGTAACTTCGAATTGAAAGCCTGGATAGTAGTGCTTATGGGAAGGAACCTGGACAGTAGGGTTACTTCATGGTGAAAGCCTGGATGGTAGGGATTATGGGAAAGAACCTAGATAATAGGGTAACTACTAAATGAAAGCCTAGATAGTAGGGTTACGAGAAGGAACCTGGATAGTAGGGTAACATCGAAATGAAAGCCTGGGTAATAGGGCTTATGGGAAGGAACTTGGATAGTAGGGTTACTTCAAGGTGAAAGCTTGGATTGTAGGGCTTATGGAAAGGAACCTGGATAGTAGGGTATCTTCGAAATGAAAGCCTGGATAGTAGGGCTTATAGGAAGGAACATGGATAGTAAGGTTACTTCAAGGTGAAAGCCTGGATGGTAGGGCTTTTGGGAAGGAACCTGGATAGTAGGGTAACTTCGAAATGAAAGCTTGGATAGTAGGGCTATGAGAAGGAACTTGGATTATAGGGTTACTTCAAAATGAAAGCCTAGATAGTAGGGCTATGAGAAGGAACTTGGATTATAGGGTTACTTCGAAATGAAAGCCTAGATGGTAGGGCTTATGGGAAGGAACCTGGATAGTAGGGTAACTTCGAAATGAAAGCCTGGATAGTAGGGCTTATGGGAAGGAACCTGGTTAGTAGGGTTACTTCAAGGTGAAAGCCTGGATAGTAGGGCTATTAGAAGAAACCTGGATAGTATGGTAACTTCGAAATGAAAGCCTGGATAGTAGGACTTATGGGAAGGAATCTGGATAGTAGGGTTACTTCGAAATGAAAGTCTGGATAGTAGGGCTTATGGGAAGGAACATGGATAGTAGGGTTACTTCAAGGTGAAAGCCTGGATGGTAGGGCTTATGGGAAGGAACCTGGATAATAGAGTAACTTTGAAATGAAAGCCTGGATAGTAGGGCTATGAGAAGGAACTAGGATAGTAGGGTAACTTTGAAATGAAAGCCTGTATAGTAGGGATTATAGGAAGGAACCTGTATAGTAGGGTTACTTCAAGGTGAAAGCCTAGATGGTATGGCTTATGGGAAGGAACCTGGATAGTAGGGTAACTTCGAAATGAAAGCCTGGATAGTAGGGCTTATGGGAAGGAATCTTAATTGTAGGGTTACTTCAAGGTGCAATCCTGGATGGTAGGGCTTATGGGAAGGAACCTGGATAGTAGGGAAACATCGAAATGAAAGCCTGGATAGTAGTGTTTATGGAAAGGAACCTGGATAGTAGGGTTACTTCAAGGTGAAAGCCTGAATGGTAGGGCTTATAAGAAGGAACTTGGATAGTAGGGTAACTTCGAAATGAAATCCTTGATAGTAGGGCTTATGGGAAGGAACTTGGATAATAGTGTTACTTCAAGGTGAAAGCCTGAATTATAGGGCTATGAGAAGGAACCTGGATAGTATGATTACATCAAGATGAAAGCCTGGATGGTAGGGCTTGTAGGAAGGAACCTAGATAGTAGGGAAACTTCGAAATGAAAGCCTGGATTGTAGGGCTTATGGGAAGCAACCTTGAAAGTAGGGTTACTTCAAGGTGAATGCCTGGATGGTAGGGCTTATGGTAAGGAACATGGATAGTAGGGTAACATCGAAATGAAAGCTTGGGTAGTAGGGCTATGAGAAGGAACCTAGATAGTAGGGTAACTTCAAGGTGAAAGCCAGGATGGTAGGGTTTATGAGAAGGAACCTGGATAGTAGGGTTACATCGATATGAAAGCCTGGATAGTAGGGCTTATGGGAAGGAACTTTGGTAGTACGGTTACTTCAAGGTGAAAGCCTGGATAGTAGGGCTATGAGAAGGAACCTGGATAGTAGGGTAACTTTGAATTGAAAGCCTGGATAATAGTGCTTATGGGAAGGAACCTGGACAGTAGGGTTACTTCAAGGTGAAAGCCTAGATGGTAGGGATTATGGGAAGGAACCTGGATAATAGGGTAACTTTGAAATGAAAGCCTCGATAGTAGGGTTATGAGAAGGAACCTGGATAGTAGGGTAACATCGAAATGAAAGCCTGAGTAATAGGGCTTATGGGAAGGAACTTGGATAGTAGGGTTACTTCAAGGTGAAAGCCTGGATGGTAGGGCTTATGGAAAGGAACCTAGATAGTAGGGTAACTTCGAAATGAAAGCATGGATAGTTGGGCTTATAGGAAGGAACATGGATAGTAAGGTTACTTCAAGGTGAAAGCCTGGATGGTATGGGTTTTGGGAAGGAACCTGTATAGTAGGGTAACTTCGAAATGAAAGCCTGGATAGTAGGGCTATGAGAAGGAACATAGATTGTAGGGTTACTTCGAAATGAAAGCTTGGATACTAGAGCTTATGGGAAGGAACTTGGATAGTAGGGTTACTTTAAGGTGAAAGCCTGGATGGTAGGGCTTATGGGAAGGAACCTGGATAGTAGGGTAACTTCGAAATGAAAGCCTGGATAGTAGGGCTTATGGGAAGGAACCTGGATAGTAGGGTTACTTCAAGGTGAAAGCCTGGATAGTAGGGCTATGAGAAGGAACCTGGAGAGTATGGTAACTTCGAAATAAAAGCCTGGATAGTAGGCCTTATGGGAAGGAACCTGGATCGTAGGGTTACTTCAAAATGAAAGCATGTATAGTAGGGCTTATGGGAAGGACACATGGATAGTAGAGTTACTTCAAGGTGAAAGCCTGGATGGTAGGGCTTATGGGAAGGAACCTGGATAGTAGAGTAACTTCGAAATGAAAGCCTGGATAGTAGGGCTATGAGAAGGAACTAGGATAGTAGGGTAACTTCGAAATGAAAGCCTGTATAGTAGGGCTTATAGGAAGGAACCTGTATAGTAGGGTTAATTCAAGGTGAAAGCCTGGATGGAAGGGCTTATGGGAAGGAACCTGGATAGTAGGGTAACTTCGAAATAAAAGCCTGGATAGTAGGGCTTATGGGAAGGAACCTGGATAGTAGGGTTACTTCAAGGTGCAAGCCTGGATGGTAGGGCTTATGGGAAGGAACCTGGATAGTAAGGAAACTTAGAAATGAAAGCCTGGATAGTAGTGTTTATGGAAAGGAACCTGGGTAGTAGGTTAACTTCGAAATGAAAGCCTGTATAGTAGGGCTTATAGGAAGGAACATGTATAGTAGGGTTACTTCAAGGTGAAAGCCTGGATGGTAGGGCTTATGGGAAGGAACCTCGATAGTAGGGTAACTTCGAAATGAAAGCCTGGATAGTAGGGCTTATGGGAAGGAACCTGGATAGTAGGGTTACTTCAAGGTGCAAGCCTGGATGGTAGGGCTTATGGGAAGGAACCTGGATAGTAAGGAAACTTAGAAATGAAAGCCTGGATTGTAGTGTTTATGGAAAGGAACCTGGATAGTAGGGTTAATTCAAGGTGAAAGCCTGAATGGTAGGGCTTATAAGAAGGAACTTGGATAGTAGGGTAACTTCGAAATGATATCCTTGATAGTAGGGCTTATGGGAAGGAACTTTGACAATAATGTTACTTCAAGGTGAAAGCCTGAATTATAGGGCTATGAGAGGGAACCTGGATAGTATGATTACATCAAGGTGAAAGCCTGGATGGTAGGGCTTATAGGAAGGAACCTAGATAGTAGGGAAACTTCGAAATGAAAGCCTGGATAGTAGGGCTTATGGGAAGCAACCTGGATAGTAGGGTTACTTCAAGGTGAATGTCTGGATGGTAGTGCTTATGGTAAGGAACATGGATAGTAGGGTAACTTCGAAATGAAATCCTGGATATTAGGGATATGAGAAGGAACCTAGATAGTAGGGTAACTTCAAGGTGAAAGCCAGGATGGTAGGGTTTATGGGAAGGAACCTGGATAGTAGGGTTACATCGATATGAAAGACTTGATAATAGGGCTTATGTGAAGGAACTTGGATAGTACGGTTACTTCAAGGTGAAAGCCTGGATAGTAGGGCTATGAGAAGGAACCTGGATAGTAGGGTAACATCGAACTGAAAGCCTGGATAGTAGTGCTTATGGGAAGGAACCTGGAAAGTAGGGTTACTTCAAGGTGAAAGCCTGGATGGTAGGGCTTATGGGAAGGAACCTGGATAATAGGGTAACTTCGAAATGAAAGCCTGGATAGTAGGGCTTATAGGAAGCAACTGGAGAGTAGGGTTACTTTAAGGTGAAAGCCTTGATGGTAGGGCTTATGGGAAGGAACCTAGATAGTAGGGTAACTTCGAGATGAAAGCCTGGATGGTAGGGCTTATGGGAAGGAACATGGATAGTAAGGTTACTTCAAGGTGAAAGCATGGATGGTAGGGCTTTTGGGAAGGAACGTGGATAGTAGGATAACTTCGAAATGAAAGCCTGGATAGTAGGGCTATGAAAAGGAACTTGGATTGTAGGGTTACTTCTTAATGAAATCCTGGATAATAGAGCTTATGGGAAGGAACTTTGATAGTAGGGTTACTTCAAGGTGAAAGCCTTAATGGTAGGGCTTATAAGAAGGAACTTGGATAGTAGGGTAACTTCGAAATGAAATCCTTGATAGTAGGGCTTATGGGAAGGAACTTGGATAATAGTGTTACTTCAAGGTGAAAGCCTGGATGGTAGGGCTTATGGGAAGGAACCTGGATAGTAAGGAAACTTAGAAATGAAAGCCTGGATAGTAGTGTTTATGGAAAGGAACCTGGATAGTAGGGTTACTTCAAGGTGAAAGCCTGAATGGTAGGGCTTATAAGAAGGAACTTGGATAGTAGGGTAACTTCGAAATGAAATCCTTGATAGTAGGGCTTATGGGAAGGAACTTGGATAATAATGTTACTTCAAGGTGAAAGCCTGAATTATAGGGCTATGAGAAGGAACCTGGATAGTATGATTACATCAAGGTGAAAGCCTGGATGGTAGGGCTTATAGGAAGGAACCTAGATAGTAAGGAAACTTCGAAATGAAAGCCTGAATAGTAGGGCTTATGGGAAGCAACCAGGATAGTAGGGTTACTTCAAGGTGAATGCCTGGATGGTAGGGCTTATGGTAAGGAACATGGATAGTAGGGTAACTTCGAAATGAAATTCTGGATATTAGGGTTATGAGAAGGAACCTAGATAGTAGGGTAACTTCAAGGTGAAAGCCTGAATGGTAGTGCTTATAAGAAGGAACTTGGATAGTAGGGTAACTTCGAAATGAAATCCTTGATAGTAGGGCTTATGGGAAGGAACTTGGATAATATTGTTACTTCAAGGTGAAAGCCTGAATTATAGGGCTATGAGAAGGAACCTGGATAGTATGATTACATCAAGGTGAAAGCCTGGATGGTAGGGCTTATAGGAAGGAACCTGGATAGTAGGGTAACTTCGAAATGAAAGCCTGGATAGTAGGGCTTATGGGAAGGAACCTGGATAGTAGGGTTACTTCAAGGTGAAAGTCTGGATGGTAGGGCTTATAGGAAGGAACCTGGATAGTAGGGTAACTTCGAAATGAAAGCCTGGATGGTAGGGCTTATGGGGAGGAACCTGGATAGTAGGGAAACTTAGAAATGAAAGCCTGGATAGTAGGGCTTATGGGAAGCAACCTGGATAGTAGGGTTACTTCAAGGTGAATGCTTGGATGGTAGGGCTTATGGTAAGGAACATGGATAGTAGGGTAACTTCGAAATGAAATCCTGGATATTAGGGCTATGAGAAGGAACCTAGATAGAAGGGTAACTTCAAGGTGAAAGCCAGGATGGTAGGATTTATGGGAAGGAACCTGGATAGTAGGGTTACATCGATACGAAAGCCTGGATAATAGGGCTTATGTGAAGGAACTTGGATAGTACGGTTACTTCAAGATGAAAGCCTGGATAGTAGGGCTATGAGAAGGAACCTGGATAGTAGGGTAACATCGAACTGAAAGCCTGGATAGTAGGGTTACTTCAAGGTGAAAGCCTGGATGGTAGGGCTTATAGGAAGGAACCTGGATAATAGGGTAACTTCGAAATGAAAGCCTAGATAGTAAGGCTTATAGGAAGGAACTGGAGAGTAGGGTTACTTCAAGGTGAAAGCCTTGATGGTAGGGCTTATGGGAAGGAACCTGGATAGTAGGGTAACTTCGAAATGATAGCCTGGATAGTAGGGCTTATGGGAAGGTACATGGATAGTAAGGTTACTTCAAGGTGAAAGCCTGGATGGTAGGGGTTTTGGGAAGGAACGTGGATAGTAGGGTAACTTCGAAATGAAAGCCTGGATAGTAGGGCTATGAAAAGGAACTTGGATTGTAGGGTTACTTCTTAATGAAATCCTGGATAGTAGAGCTTATGGGAAGGAACATGGATAGTAGGGTTACTTTAAAATGAAATCCTGGATGGTAGGGCTTATGGGAAGGAACCTGGATAGTAGGGTAACTTCAAAAGGAAAGTCTGGATAATAGGGCTTATGGGAAGGAACATGGATAATAGGGTTACTTCAAGGTGAAAGCCTGGATAGTAGGGCATATGTGAAGGAACCTGGATAGTAGGGTTACTTCAAGGTGAAAGCCTGGATGGTAGGGCTTATAGGAAGGAACCTGGATAGTAGGGTAACTTCGAAATGAAAGCCTGGATAGTAGGGCTTATGGGAAGGATCATGGATAGTAAGGTTACTTCAAGGTGAAAGCCTGGATGGTGGGGCTTATGGGAAGGAACATGGATAATAGGGTAACTTAGAAATGAAATCCTTGATATAAGGGCTATGAGAAGGAACTTGGATATTAGGGTAACTTAGAAATGAAAGCCTGGATAGTACGCCTTATGGGAAGGAACCTAGATAGTAGGGTTACTTCAAGGAGAAAGCCTGGATGGTAGGGCATATGGGAAGGAACCTGGATAGTAGGGTAAATTCGAAATGAAAGCCTAGATAGAGGGCTTATGGGAAGGAACCTGGATAGTAGGGTTACTTCAAGGTGAAAGTCTCGATGGTAGGGCTTATGAGATGGAACCTGGATAGTAGGGTTTTTTCGAAATGAAAGCCTGGATAGTAGGGCTTATGGGAAGGAATCTGGATAATAGGGTTACTTCAAGGTGAAAGCCTGGATGGAAGGGCTTATGGGAAGGAACCTGATTAGTAGGGTTATTTCGAAATGAAAGCCTGAATAGTAGGGCTTATGGGAAGGACCCTGGATAGTAGTGTTACTTCAAGGTGAAAGCCTGGATAGTAGGGATATGAGAAGGAACCTGGATAGTAGGGTAACTGCGAAATGAAAGCCTGGATAGTAGGGCTTATGGGAAGGAACCTGGATATTAGAGTTACTTGAAGGTGAAAGCCTGGATGGTATGGTTTATGGGAAGGAACCTGGATAGTAGGGTTACATCGATATGAAAGCATGGATAGTAGGGCTTATGGGAAGGAACTTTGATAGTACGGTTAATTCAAGGTGAAAGCCTGGATAGTAAGGATATGAGAAGGAACCTGGATAGTAGGGTAACTTCGAAATGAAAGCCTAGATAGTAGGGCTTATGGGAAGTAACCTGGATAGTAGGGTTACTTCAAGGTGAAAGTTTGGATGGTAGGGCTTATGGGAAGGAACTTGGATAATAGGGAAACTTCGAAATGAAAGCCTGGATAGTAGGGTTATAAGAAGGAGACTGGATAGTAGGGTAACTTTGAAACTAAAGCCTTTTTAGTAGTGCTCATGGGAAGGTACTTGGATAGTAGGGTTACTTCAAGGTGAAATCCTGGATGGTAGGGATTATGGGAAGGAACCTGGATAGTAGGGTAACTTCAAAAGGAAAGTCTGGATAATAGGGCTTATGGGAAGGAACATGGATAGTAGGGTTACTTCAAGGTGAAAGCCTGGATATTAGGGCATATGGGAAGGAACCTGGATAATAGGGTTACTTCAAGGTGAAAGCCTGGATGGTAGGGCTTATAGGAAGGAACCTGGATAGTAGGGTAACTTCGAAATGAAAGCCTGGATAGTAGGGCTTATGGGAAGGATCATGGATAGTAAGGTTATTTCAAGGTGAAAGCCTGGATGGTAGGGCTTATGGGAAGGAACATGGATAATAGGGTAACTTAGAAATGAAAGCCTTGATAGAAGGGCTATGAGAAGGAACTTGGATATTAGGGTAACTTAGAAATGAAAGCCTGGATAGTACGCCTTATGGGAAGGAACCTAGATAGTAGGGTTTCTTCAAGGAGAAAGCCTGGATGGTAGGGCATATGGGAAGGAACCTGGATAGTAGGGTAAATTCGAAATGAAAGCCTAGATAGAGGGCTTATGGGAAGGTACCTGGATAGTAGGGTTACTTCAAGGTGAAAGTCTCGATGGTAGGGCTTATGAGATGGAACCTGGATAGTAGGGTTTTTTCGAAATGAAAGCCTGGATAGTAGGGCTTATGGGAAGGAATCTGGATAATAGGGTTACTTCAAGGTGAAAGCCTGGATGGAAGGGCTTATGGGAAGGAACCTGATTAGTAGGGTTATTTCGAAATGAAAGCCTGAATAGTAGGGCTTATGGGAAGGACCCTGGATAGTAGTGTTACTTCAAGGTGAAAGCCTGGATAGTAGGGATGTGAGAAGGAACCTGGATAGTAGGGTAACTGCAAAATGAAAGCCTGGATAGTAGGGCTTATGGGAAGGAACCTGGATAGTAGGGTTACATCGATATGAAAGCATGGATAGTAGGGCTTATGGGAAGGAACTTGGATAGTACGGTTAATTCAAGGTGAAAGCCTGGATAGTAAGGATATGAGAAGGAACCTGGATAGTAGGTTAACTTCGAAATGAAAGCCTGGATAGTAGGGCTTATGGGAAGTAACCTGGATAGTAGGGTTACTTCAAGGTGAAAGTTTGGATGGTAGGGCTTATGGGAAGGAACTTGGATAATAGGGTAACTTCGAAATGAAAGCCTGGATAGTAGGGTTATAAGAAGGAGACTGGATAGTAGGGTAACTTTGAAACTAAAGCCTTTTTAGTAGGGCTCATGGGAAGGAACTTGGATAGTAGGGTTACTTCAAGGTGAAATCCTGGATGGTAGGGATTATGAGAAGGAACCTGGATAATAGGGTAACTTTGAAGTGAAAGTCTGGATAGTAGGGCTTATGGGAAGGAACCTGGATAGTAGGGTTACCTCATGGTGAAAGCCTGGATGGTAGGGCTTATGGGAAGGAACCTGGATATTAGGGTTACTTCCAAATGAAAGCCTGGATAGTAGGGCTTATGGGGAGGAACTTGGATAGTAGGGTTACTTCAAGGTGAAAGTCTGTTTAGTAAGGCTATGAGAAGGAACCTGGATAGTAGGGTAACCTCGAAATGAAAGCCTGGATAGTAGGTCTTATGGGAAGGAACCTGGATAGTAGGGTTACTTCAAGGTGAAAGCCTGGATAGTAGGGCTATGAGAAGGAACCTGGATAGTATGGTAACTTCGAAATGAAAGCCTGGATAGTAGGCCTTATATAAAGGAACCTGGATAGTAGGGTTACTTCAAGGTGAAAGCCTGGATGGTAGGGCTTATGGGAAGGAACCTGGATAGTAGAGTAACTTCGAAATGAAAGCCTGTATAGTAGGGCTATGAGAAGGAACTAGGATAGTAAGGTAACTTCGAAATGAAATCCTGTATAGTAGGGCTTATAGGAAGGAACCTGTATAGTAGGGTTACTTCAAGGTGAAAGCCTGGATGGTAGGACTTATGGGAAGGAACCTGGATAGTAGGGTAACTTCGAAATGAAAGCCTGGATAGTAGGGCTTATGGGAAGGAACCTGGATAGTAGGGTTACTTCAAGGTGCAAGCCTGGATGGTAGGGCTTATGGGGAGGAACCTGGATAGTAAGGAAACTTAGAAATGAAAGCCTGGATAGTAGTGTTTATGGAAAGGAACCTGGATAGTAGGGTTACTTCAAGGTGAAAGCCTAAATGGTAGGGCTTATAAGAAAGAACTTGGATAGTAGGGTAACTTCGAAATGAAATCCTTGATAGTAGGGCTTATGGGAAGGAACTTGGATAATAGTGTTACTTCAAGGTGAAAGCCTGAATTATAGGGCTATGAGAAGGAACCTGGATAGTATGATTAGATCAATGTGAAAGCCTGGATGGTAGGGCTTATAGGAAGGAACCTAGATAGTAGGGAAACTTAGAAATGAAAGCCTGGATAGTAGGGCTTATGGGAAGCAACCTGGATAGTAGGGTTACTTCAAGGTGAATGCTTGGATGGTAGGGCTTATGGTAAGGAACCTAGATAGTAGGGTAACTTCAAGGTGAAAGCCGGGATGGTAGGGTGTATGGGAAGGAACCTGGATAGTAGGGTTACATCGATATGAAAGCCTGGATAGTAGGGCTTATGTGAAGGAACTTGGATAGTACGGTTACTTCAAGGTGAAAGCCTGGATAGTAGGGCTATGAGAAGGAACCTGGATAGTAGGGTAACATCGAACTGAAAGCCTGGATAGTAGTGCTTATGGGAAGGAACCTGGAAAGTAGGGTTACTTCAAGGTGAATGCCTGGATGGTAGGGCTTATGGGAAGGAACCTGGATAATAGGGTAACTTCGAAATGAAAGCCTGGATAGTAGGGCTTATAGGAAGGAACTGGAGAGTAGGGTTACTTCAAGGTGAAAGCCTTGATGGTAGGGCTTATGGGAAGGAACCTGGATAGTAGGTTAACTTCGAAATATAAGCCTGGATAGTAGGGCTTATGGGAAGGAACATGGATAGTAAGGTTACTTCAAGGTGAAAGCCTGGATGGTAGGGCTTTTGGGAAGGAACGTGGATAATAGGGTAACTTCGAAATGAAATCCTGGATACTAGGGCTATGAAAAGGAACTAGGATTGTAGGGTTACTTCTTAATGAAATCCTGGATAGTAGAGCTTATGGGAAGGAACTTGGATAGTAGGGTTATTTCAAGGTGAAAGTCGGGATGGTAGGGTGTATGGGAAGGAACCTGGATAGTAGGGTTACATGGATATGAAAGCTTGGATAGTAGGGCTTATGTGAAGGAACTTGGATAGTACGGTTACTTCAAGGTGAAAGCCTGGATAGTAGGGCTATGAGAAGGAACCTGGATAGTAGGGTAACATCGAACTGAAAGCCTGGATAATAGTGCTTATGGGAAGGAACCTGGAGAGTAGGGTTACTTCAAGGTGAAAGCCTGGATGGTAGGGCTTATGGGAAGGAACCTGGATAATAGGGTAACTTCGAAATGAAAGCCTGGATAGTAGGGCTTATAGGAAGGAACCTGTATAGTAGGGTTACTTCAAGGTGAAAGCCTGAATGGTAGGGCTTATGGGAAGGAACCTGGATAGTAGGGTAACTTCGAAATGAAAGCCTAGATAGTAGGGCTTATAGGAAGGAACTGGAGAGTAGGGTTACTTCGAGGTGAAAGCCTTGATGGTAGAGCTTATGGGAAGGAACCTGGATAGTAGGGTAACTTCGAAATGATAGCCTGGATAGTAGGGCTTATGGGAAGGTACATGGATAGTAAGGTTACTTCAAGGTGAAAGCCTGGATGGTAGGGGTTTTGGGAAGGAACGTGGATAGTAGGGTAACTTCGAAATGAAAGCCTGGATAGTAGGGCTATGAAAAGGAACTTGGATTGTAGGGTTACTTCTTAATAAAATCCTGGATAGTAGAGCTTATGGGAAGGAACATGGATAGTAGGGTTACTTCAAAATGAAATCCTGGATGGTAGGTCTTATGGGAAGGAACCTGGATAGTAGGGTAACTTCAAAAGGAAAGTCTGGATAATAGGGCTTATGGGAAGGAACATGGATAATAGGGTTACTTCAAGGTGAATGCTTGGATGGTAGGGCTTATGGTAAGGAACATGGATAGTAGGGTAACTTCGAATCGAAATCCTGGATATTAGGGCTATGAGAAGGAACCTAGATAGTAGGGTAACTTCAAGGTGAAAGCCGGGATGGTAGGGTGTATGGGAAGGAACCTGGATAGTAGGGTTACATCGATATGAAAGCCTGGATAGTAGGGCTTATGTGAAGGAACATGGATTGTACGGTTACTTCAAGGTGAAAGTCGGGATAGTAGGGCTATGAGAAGGAACCTTGATAGTAGGGTAACATCGAACTGAAAGCCTGGATAGTAGTGCTTATGGGAAGGAACCTGGAAAGTAGGGTTACTTCAAGGTGAAAGCCTGGAGGGTAGGGCTTATGGGAAGGAACATGGATAATAGGGTAACTTCGAAATGAAAGCCTAGATAGTAGGGCTTATAGGAAGGAACTGGAGAGTAGGGTTACTTCAAGGTGAAAGCCTTGATGGTAGGGCTTATGGGAAGGAACCTGGATAGTAGGTTAACTTCGAAATGTAAGCCTGGATAGTAGGGCTTATGGGAAGGAACATGGATAGTAAGGTTACTTCAAGGTGAAAGCCTGGATGGTAGGGCTTTTGGGAAGGAACGTGGATAGTAGGGTAACTTCGAAATGAAAGCCTGGATAATAGGGCTATGAAAAGGAACTTGGATTGTAGGGTTACTTCTTAATGAAATCCTGGATAGTAGAGCTTATGGGAAGGAACATGGATAGTAGGGTTACTTCAAGGTGAAAGTCGGGATGGTAGGGTGTATGGGAAGGAACCTGGATAGTAGGGTTACATCGATATGAAAGCCTGGATAGTAGGGCTTATGTGAAGGAACTTAGATAGTACGGTTACTTCAAGGTGAAAGCTTGGATAGTAGGGCTATGAGAAGGAACCTGGATAGTAGGGTAACATCGAACTGAAAGCCTAGATAGTAGTTCTTATGGGAAGGAACCTGGAAAGTAGGGTTTCTTCAAGGTGAAAGCCTGGATGGTAGGGCTTATGGGAAGGAACCTGGATAATAGGGTAACTTCGAAATGAAAGCCGGGATAGTAGGGCTTATAGGAAGGAACTGGAGAGTAGGGTTACTTCAAGGTGAAAGCCTTGATGGTAAGGCTTATGGGAAGGAACCTGGATAGTAGGGTAACTTCGAAATGTAAGCCTGGATAGTAGGGATTATGGGAAGGAACATGGATAGTAAGGTTACTTCAAGGTGAAAGCCTGGATGGTAGGGCTTTTGGGAAGGAACGTGGATAGTAGGGTAACTTCGAAAAGAAAGCCTGGATAGTAGGGCTATGAAAAGGAACTTGGATTGTAGGGTTACTTCTTAATGAAATCCTGGATAGTAGAGCTTATGGGAAGGAACTTGGATAGTAGGGTTACTTCAAGGTGAAAGCCTGGATGGTAGGGCTTATAGGAAGGAACCTGGATAGTAGGGTAACTTCAAAATGAAAGTCTGGATAATAGGGCTTATGGGAAGGAACATGGATAGTAGGGTTACTTCAAGGTGAAAGCCTGGATAGAAGGGCTATGAGAAGGAACCTGAATAGTAGGGTAACTTCGAAATGAAAGCCTGGATAGTAGGGCATATAGGAAGGAACCTGGATAGTAGGGTTACCTCAAGGTGAAAGCCTGGATCGTAGGGCTTATAGGAAGGAACCTGGATAGTAGGGTAACTTCGAAATGAAAGCCTGGATAGTAGGGCTTATGGGAAGGAACATGTATAGTAAGGTTACTTCAAGGTGAAAGCCTGGATGGTAGCGCTTATGGGAAGGAACCTGGATAATACGGTAACTTCGAAATGAAAGCCTTGATAGAAGGGCTATGAGAAGGAACTTGGATATTAGGGTAACTTCGAAATGAAAGCCTGGATAGTACGCCTTATGGGAAGGAACCTGGATAGTAGGGTTACTTCAAGGTGAAAGCCTGGACGGTAGGGCATATGGGAAGGAACCTGGATAGTAGGGTAAATTCGAAATGAAAGCTTAGATAGAGGGCTTATAGGAAGGAACCTGGATAGTAGGGTTACTTTAAGGTGAAAGTCTGGATGGTAGGGCTTATGGGAAGGAACCTGGATAGTAGGGTTACTTCAAGGTTAAAGCATGGATGGTAGGGCTTATGGGAAGGAACTTGGATATTAGAGTAACTTCGTAATGAATGCCTGGATAGTAGGGCTTATGGGAAGGAACCTGGATAGTAGGGCTTATAGGAAGGAACCTGTATAGTAAGGTTACTTTAAGGTAAAAGCCTGGATGGTAAGGCTTATGGGAAGGAACCTGGATAGTAGGGTAACTTCGAAATGAAAGCCGGGGTAGTAGGGCTTATGGGAAGGAACTTTGATAGTAAGGTTACTTCAAGGTGAAAGCCTGGATGGTAGGGTTTATGGGAAGGAACCTGGATAGTAGGGTAACTTCGAAATGAAAGCCTGGATAGTAGGGCTTATAGGAAGGAACCTGTATAGTAAGGTTACTTCAAAATGAAAGCCTGGATGGTAGGGCTTATGGGAAGGAACTTGGATAGTAGAGTAACTTTGAAATGAAAGCCTGGATAGTATGGCTATGAGAAGGAACTAGGATAGTAGGGTAACTTCGAAATGAAAGTCTGGATAGTAGGGCTTATGGGAAGGAACCTGGACAGTAGGGTTACTTCCAGGTGAAATCCTGGATAGTAGGGCTATGAGAAGGAACCTGGATAGTAGGGTAACTTCGAAATGAAAGCCTGGATAATAGGGCTTATAGGAAGGAAACTGTATAGTAAGGTTACTTCAAGGTGAAAGCCTGGATGGTAGGGCTTATGGGAAGGAACCTGGATAGTAGGGTAACTTCGAAATGAAAGCCTGGGTAGTAGGGCTTCTGGGAAGGAACTTGGATAGTAAGGTTACTTCAAGGTGAAAGCCTGGATGGTAGGGTTTATGGGAAGGAACCTGGATAGTAGGGTAACTTCGAAATGAATGCCTGGATAGTAGGGCTTATAGGAAGGAACTGGAGAGTAGGGTTACTTCAAGGTGAAAGCCTTGATGGTAGGGCTTATGGGAAGGAACCTGGATAGTAGGGTAACTTCAAAATATAAGCCTGGATATTAGGGCTTATGGGAAGGAACATGGATAGTAAGGTTACTTCAAGGTGAAAGCCTGGATGGTAGGGCTTTTGGGAAGGAACGTGGATAATAGGGTAACTTCGAAATGAAAGACTGAATAGTAGGGCTATGAAAAGGAACTTGGATTGTAGGGTTACTTCTTAATGAAATCCTGGATAGTAGATCTTATGGGAAGGGACTTGGATAGTAGGGTTACTTCAAGGTGAAAGCCGGGATGGTAGGGTGTATGGGAAGGAACCTGGATAGTAGGGTTACATCGATATGAAAGCTTGGATAGTAGGGCTTATGTGAAGGAACTTGGATAGTACGGTTACTTCAAGGTGAAAGCCTGGATAGTAGGGCTATGAGAAGGAACCCGGATAGTAGGGTAACATCGAACTGAAAGCCTGGATAATAGTGCTTATGGGAAGGAACCTGGAAAGTAGGGTTACTTCAAGGTGAAAGCCTGGATGGTAGGGCTTATGGGAAGGAACCTGGATAATAGGGTAACTTCGAAATGAAATCCTGGATAGTAGGGCATATAGGAAGGAACCTGTATAGTAGGGTTACTTCTTGGTGAAAGCCTGGATGGTAGGGCTTATGGGAAGGAACCTGGATAGTAGGGTAACTTCGAAATGAAAGCCTGGATAGTAGGGCTTATGGGAAGGAACCTGGATAGTAGGGTTACTTCAAGGTGCAAGCCTGGATGGTAGGGCTTATGGGGAGGAACCTGGATAGTAAGGAAACTTAGAAATGAAAGCCTGGATAGTAGTGTTTATGGAAAGGAACCTGGATAGTAGGGTTACTTCAAGGTGAAAGCCTAAATGGTAGGGCTTATAAGAAAGAACTTGGACAGTAGGGTAACTTCGAAATGAAATCCTTGATAGTAGGGCTTATGGGAAGGAACTTGGATAATAGTGTTACTTCAAGGTGAAAGCCTGAATTATAGGGCTATGAGAATGAACCTGGATAGTATGATTAGATCAAGGTGAAAGCCTGGATGGTAGGGCTTATAGGAAGGAACCTAGATAGTAGGGAAACTTCGAAATGAAAGCCTGGATAGTAGGGCTTATGGGAAGAAACCTGGATAGTAGGGTTACTTCAATGTGAATGCTTGGATGGTAGGGCTTATGGTAAGGAACATGGATAGTAGGGTAACTTCGAAATGAAATCCTGGATATTAGGGCTATGAGAAGGAACCTAGATAGTAGGGTAACTTCAAGGTGAAAGCCGGGATGGTAGGGTGTATGGGAAGGAACCTGGATAGTAGGGTTACATCGATATGAAAGCCTGGATAGTAGGGCTTATGTGAAGGAACTTGGATTGTACGATTACTTCAAGGTGAAAGCCTGGATAGTAGGGCTATGAGAAGGAACCTGGATAGTAGGGTAACATCGAACTGAAAGCCTGGATAGTAGTGCTTATGGGAAGGAACCTGGAAAGTAGGGTTACTTCAAGGTGAAAGCCTGGAGGGTAGGGCTTATGGGAAGGAACATGGATAATAGGGTAACTTCGAAATGAAAGTCTGGATAGTAGAGCTTATAGGAAGGAACTGGAGAGTAGGGTTACTTCAAGGTGAAAGCCTTGATGGTAGGGCTTATGGGAAGGAACCTGGATAGTAGTTTAACTTCGAAATGTAAGCCTGGATAGTAGGGCTTATGGGAAGGAACATGGATAGTAAGGTTACTTCAAGGTGAAAGCCTGGATGGTAGGGCTTTTGGGAAGGAACGTGGATAGTAGGGTAACTACGAAATGAAAGCCTGGATAGTAGGGCTATGAAAAGGAACTTGGATTGTAGGGTTACTTCTTAATGAAATCCTGGATAGTATAGCTTATGGGAAGGAACTTGGATAGTAGGGTTACTTCAAGGTGAAAGTCGGGATGGTAGGGTGTATGGGAAGGAACCTGGATAGTAGGGTTACATCGATATGAAAGCCTGGATAGTAGGGCTTATATGAAGGAACTTGGATAGTACGGTTACTTCAAGGTGAAAGCCTGGATAGTAGGGCTATGAGAAGGAACCTGGATAGTAGGGTAACATCGAACTGAAAGCCTGGATATTAGTGCTTATGGGAAGGAACCTGGAAAGTAGGGTTTCTTCAAGGTGAAAGCCTGGATGGTAGGGCATATGGGAATGAACATGGATAATAGGGTAACTTCGAAATGAAAGCTTGGATAGTAGGGCTTATAGGAAGGAACTGGAGAGTAGGGTTACTTCAAGGTGAAAGCCTTGATGGTAGGGCTTATGGGAAGGAACCTGGATAGTAGGGTAACTTCGAAATGTAAGCCTGGATAGTAGGGCTTATGGGAAGGAACATGGATAGTAAGGTTACTTCAAGGTGAAAGCCTGGATGATAGGGCTTTTGGGAAGGAACGTGGATAGTAGGGTAACTTCGAAATGAAAGCCTGGATAGTAGGGCTATGAAAAGGAACTTGGATTGTAGGGTTACTTCTTAATGAAATCCTGGATAGTAGAGCTTATGGGAAGGAACTTGGATAGTAGGGTTACTTCAAGGTGAAAGTCGGGATGGTAGGGTGTATGGGAAGGAACCTGGATAGTAGGGTTACATCGATATGAAAGCCTAGATAGTAGGGCTTATGTGAAGGAACTTGGATAGTACAGTTACTTCAAGGTGAAAGCCTGGATAGTAGGGCTATGAGAAGGAACCTGGATAGTAGGGTAACATCGAACTGAAAGCCTGGATAGTAGTGCTTATGGGAAGGAACCTGGAAAGTAGGGTTACTTCAAGGTGAAAGCCTGGAGGGTAGGGCTTATGGGAAGGAACATGGATAATAGGGTAACTTCGAAATGAAAGCCTGGATAGTAGGGCTTATAGGAAGGAACTGGAGAGTAGGGTTACTTCAAGGTGAAAGCCTTGATGGTAGGGCTTATGGGAAGGAACCTGGATAGTAGGTTAACTTCGAAATGTAAGCCTGAATAGTAGGGCTTATGGGAAGGAACATGGATAGTAAGGTTACTTCAAGGTGAAAGCCTGGATGGTAGGGCTTTTGGGAAGGAACGTGGATAGTAGGGTAACTTCGAAATGAAAGCCTGGATAGTAGGGCTATGAAAAGGAACTTGGATTGTAGGGTTACTTCTTAATGAAATCCTGGATAGTAGAGCTTATGGGAAGGAACTTGGATAGTAGGGTTACTTCAAGGTGAAAGCCGGGATGGTAGGGTGTATGGGAAGGAACCTGGATAGTAGGGTTACATCTATATGAAAGCCTGGATAGTAGGGCTTATGTGAAGGAACTTCGATAGTACGGTTACTTCAAGGTGAAAGCCTGGATAGTAGGGCTATGAGAAGGAACCTGGATAGTAGGGTAACATCGAACTGAAAGCCTAGATAGTAGTGCTTATGGGAAGGAACCTGGAAAGTAGGGTTTCTTCAAGGTGAAAGCCTGGATGGTAGGGCTTATGGGAAGGAACCTGGATAGTAGGGTAACTTCGAAATGAAAGCCTGGATAGTAAGGCTTATAGGAAGGAACTGGAGAGTAGGGTTACTTCAAGGTGAAAGCCTTGATGGTAGGGCTTATGGGAAGGAACCTAGATAGTAGGGTAACTTTGAAATGAAAGCCTGGATAGTAAGGCTATGAGAAGGAACTTGGATTGTAGGGTTACTTCGAAATGAAATCCTGGATAGTAGAGCTTATGGGAAGGAACTTGGATAGTGGGGTTACTTCAAGGTGAAAGCCTGGATGCTAGGGCTTATGGGAAGGAACCTGGATAGTAGGGTAACTTCGAAAGGAATGTCTGGATAGTAGGGCTTATGGGAAGGATCATGGATAGTAGGGTTACTTCAAGGTGAAAGCCTAGATAGTAGGGCTATGAGAAGGAACCTGGATAGTAGGGTAGCTTCGAAATGAAAGCCTGGATAGTAGGGCTTATGGGAAGGAACCTGGATAGTAGGGTTACTTCAAGGTGAAAGCCTTGATGATAGGGCTTATAGGAAGGAACCTGGATAGTAGGGTAACTTCGAAATGAAAGCCTGGATAGTAGGGCTTATGGGAAGGAACATGGATAGTAAGGTTACTTCCAGGTGAAAGCCTGGATGGTAGGACTTATGGGAAGGAACCTGGATAATAGGGTAACTTCGAAATGAAAGCCTTGATAGAAGGGCTATGAGAAGGAACTTGGATATTAGGGTAACTTCGAAATGAAAGCCTGGATAGTACGGCATATGGGATGGAACCTGGATAGTAGGTTTACTTCAAGGTGAAAGCCTGGATGGTAGGGCATATGGGAAGTAACCTGGATAGTAGGGTAACTTCGAAATGAAATCCTAGATAGAGGGAATATGGGAAGGAACCTGGATAGTAGGGTTACTTCAAGGTGAAAGTATGGATGGTAGGGCTTATGAGAAGGAACCTGAATAGTAGGGTTTTTTTCGAAATGAAAGCCTGGATAGTAGGGCTTATTGGAAGGACTCTGGATAGTAGTGTTATTTCAAGGTGAAAGCCTGGATAGTAGGGCTATGAGAAGGAACCTGGATAGTAAGGTAACTTCGAAATGAAAGCCTGGATAGTAGGGCTTATGGGAAGGAACCTGGATAATAGGGTTACTTCAAGGTGAAAGCCTGGATGGTAGGGTTTATGGGAAGAAACCTGGATAATAGGGTTACATCAATATGAAAGCCTGGATAGTAGGGCTTATGGGAAGGAACTTGGATAGTAGTGTTTCTTTAAGGTGAAAGCCTTGATAGTAGGGCTATGAGAAGGAACCTGGATAGTAGGGTAACTTCGAAATGAAATCCTGGATAGTAGGGCTTATGGGAAGGAACCTGGATAGTAGGGTTACTTCAAGGCGAAAGCTTGGATGGTAGGGCTTATAGGAAGGTACTTGGATAGTAGGGTAACTTCGAAATGAAAGCTTGGATAGTAGGGCTTATGGTAAGGAACATGGATATTAGGGTCACTTCAAGGTAAAATCCTGGATGGTAGGGCTTATGGGAAGGAACTTGGACTGTAGAGTAACTTTGAAATGAAAGTATAGATAGTAGGGCTTATGGGAAGGAACCTGGATAGTAGGGTTAATTCAAGGTGAAAGCTTGGATAGTAGGGCTTATAGGAAGGAACCTGTATAGTAAGGTTACTTCTAGGTGAAACCTGGATGGTAGGGCTTATGGGAAGGAACCTGGATAGTAGGGTAACTTCGAAATGAAATCCTGGGTAGTAGGGCTTATGGGAAGGAACTTGGATAGAAAGGTTACTTTAAGGTGAAAGCCTGGATGGTAGGGTTTATGGGAAGGAACCTGGATAGTAGGGTAACTTCGAAATAAATGCCTGGAGAGTAGGGCATATGGGAAGGAACTTAGACAGTAGGGTTACTTCAAGGTGAAAGCCTAGATGGTAGGGATTATGGGAAGGAACTTTGATAATAGGGTAACTTCGAAATGAAAGCCTGGGTAGTAGGGATTATGGGAAGGAACTTGGATAGTAGGTTTACTTCAAGCTGAAAGCCTGGATGGTAGGGCTTATGGGAAGGAACCTGGATAATAGGGTAACTTCGAAATGAAAGCCTTGATAGAAGGGCTATGAGAAGGAACTTGGATATTAGGGTAACTTCGAAATGAAAGCCTGGATAGTACGGCATATGGGATGGAACCTGGATAGTAGGTTTACTTCAAGGTGAAAGCCTGTATGGTAGGGCATATGGGAAGGAACCTGGATAGTAGGGTAACTTCGAAATGAAATCCTAGATAGAGGGATTATGGGAAGGAACCTGGATAGTAGGGTTACTTCAAGGTGAAAGTCTGGATGGTAGGGCTTATGAGAAGGAACCTGAATAGTAGCGTTTTTTTCGAAATGAAAGCCTGGATAATAGGGCTTATGGGAAGGACTCTAGATAGTAGTGTTATTTTAAGGTGAAAGCCTGGATAGTAGGGCTGTGAGAAGGAACCTGGATAGTAAGGTAGCTTCGAAATGAAAGCCTGGATAGTAGGGCTTATGGGAAGGAACCTGGATAGTAGGGTTACTTCAAGGTGAAAGCCTGGATGGTAGGGATTATGGGAAGGAACCGAGATAGTAGGGTAACTGCGAAATGAAAGCCTGGATAGTAGGGCTTATGGGAAGGAACCTGGATAGTAGAGTTACTTCAAGGTGAAAGCCCGGATGGTAGGGTTTATGAGAAGAAACCTGGATAATAGGGTTACATCAATATGAAAGCCTGGATAGTAGGGTTTATGGGAAGGAACTTGGATAGTAGTGTTTCTTCAAGGTGAAAGCCTTGATAGTAGGGCTATGAGAAGGAACCTGGATAGTAGGGTAACTTCGAAATGAAATCCTGGATAGTCGGGCTTATGGGAAGGAACCTGTATAGTAGGGTTTCTTCAAGGTGAAAGCTTGGATGGTAGGGCTTATAGGAAGGTACCTGGATAGTAGGGTAACTTCGAAATGAAAGCTTGGATAGTAGGGCTTATGGTAAGGAACATGGATATTAGGGTCACTTCAAGGTAAAAGCCTGGATGGTAGGGCTTATGGGAAGGAACTTGGATAGTAGAGTAACTTTGAAATGAAAGTATGGATAGTAGGGCTTATGGGAAGGAACCTGGATAGTAGGGTTACTTCAAGGTGAAAGCTTGGATAGTAGGGCTTATAGGAAGGAACCTGTATAGTAAGGTTACTTCTAGGTGAAACCTGGATGGTAGGGCTTATGGGAAGGAACCTGGATAGTAGGGTAACTTCGAAATGAAATCCTGGGTAGTAGGGCTTATGGGAAGGAACTTGGATAGAAAGGTTACTTCAAGGTGAAAGCCTGGATGGTAGGGTTTATGGGAAGGAACCTGGATAGTAGGGTAACTTCGAAATGAATGCCTGGAGAGTAGGGCATATGGGAAGGAACTTGGATAGTAGGGTTACTTCAAGGTGAAAGCCTAGATGGTAGGGATTATGGGAAGGAACCTGGATAATAGGGTAACTTCGAAATGAAAGCCTGGGTAGTAGGGATTATGGGAAGGAACTTGGATAGTAGGTTTACTTCAAGCTGAAAGCCTGGATGGTAGGGCTTATGGGAAGGAACTTGGATATTAGGGTAACTTCGAAATGAATGCCTGGATAGTAGGGCTTATGGGAAGGAACCTGGATAGTAGGGTTACTTCAAGGTGAAAGCCTGAATGGTAGGGCTGATGGGAAGGAACCTCGATAGTAGGATAACTTCAAAATGAAAGCCTGGATAGTATGGCTTATGGGAAGGAACGTGGATAGTAAGGTTACTTTAAGGTGAAAGCCTGGATGGTAGGGCTTTTTGGAAGGAACATGGATAGTAGGGTAACTTCGAAATGAAAGCCTGGATAGTAGGGCTATGAAAAGGAACTTGGATTGTAGGGTTACATTGAAATGAAATCCTTGATAGTAGAGCTTATGGGAAGGAACTTGGATAGTAGGGTTACTTCAAGGTGAAAGCCTGGATGGTAGGGATTATAGGAAGGAACCTGGATAGTAGGGTAACTTCGAAATGAAAGCCTGGTTAGTAGGGCTTATGGGAAGGAAACTAGATAGTAGGGTTACTTCAAGGTGAAAGCCTGTTTAGTAGGGCTATAAAAAGGAACCTGGATAGTAGGGTAACTTCGAAATGAATGCCTGGATAGTAGGGCTTATGGGAAGGAACCTGGATAGTAGGGTTACATCAAGGTGAAAGCCTGGATGGTAGGGCTTATGGGAAGGAACTTGGATAGTAGAGTAACTTTGAAATGGAAGCCTTGATTGTAGGGCATATGGGAAGGAACTTGGATAGTAGGGTTACTTCAAGGTGAAAGCCTAGATGGTATGGCTTATGGGAAAGAACCTAGATAATAGGGTAACTGCAAAATGAAAGCATGGATAGTAGGGCTTATGGGATGGAACATGGATAGTAGGGTTACTTCAAGGTGAAAGCCTGGATACTAGGGCTATGAGAAGGAACCTGGATAGTAGGGTAACTTCGAAATGAAAGCCTGACTAGTAGGGCTTATCGGAAGGAACCTGGATAGTAGGGTTACATCAAGGTGAAATCCTGGATGGTAGGGCTTATCGGAAGGAACCTGGATAGTAGGGTAACTTCGAAATGAAAGCCTGAATAGTAGGGATTATGGGAAGGAACATGGATAGTAAGGTTACTTCAAGGTGAAAGCCTAGATAGTAGGGATATGGGAAGGACCCTGGATAATAGTGTAACTTCAAGGTGAAAGCCTAGATAATAGGGCTATGAGAAGGAACCTGGATAGTAGGGTAACTTCGAAATGAAAGCCTAGATAGTAGGGCTTATGGGAAGGAACCTGGATAGTAGGGTTACTTCAAGGTGAAAGCCTGGATGGTAGGGATTATGGGAAGGAACTTGGATAGTAGGGTAACTGCGAAATGAAAGCCTGGATAGTAGGGCTTATGGGAAGGAACCTGGATAGTAGAGTTACTTCAAAGTGAAAGCCTGGATGGTAGGGTTTATGGGAAGGAACCTGGATAGTAGGGTTACATCGATATGAAAGCCTGGATAGTAGGGCTTATGGGAAGGAACTTGGATAGTAGGGTTACATCAAGGTGAAAGCCTGGATGGTAGGGCTTATCGGAAGGAACCTGGATAGTAGGGTAACTTCGAAATGAAAGCCTGAATAGTAGGGATTATAGGAAGGAACATGGATAGTAAGGTTACTTCAAGGTGAAAGCCTAGATAGTAGGGATATGGGAAGGACCCTGGATAATAGTGTAACTTCAAGGTGAAACCTAGATAGTAGGGATATGAGAAGGAACCTGGATAGTAGGGTATCTTCGAAATGAAAGCCTGGATAGTAGGGCTTATGGTAAGTAACCTGGACAGTAGGTTTACTTCAAGGTGAAAGCCTGGTAGGGCCTATGGAAAGGAACCTGGATAATAGGGTAACTTCGAAATGAAAGCTTGGATAGTAGCGTTATAAGAAGGAGACTGGATAGTAGGGTAACTTTGAAATGAAAGCCTTTATAGTAGGGCTTATGGGAAGGAACTTGGATAGTAGGGTTACTTCAAGGTGAAAGCCTGAATGGTAGGGCTTATGGGAAGGAACCTGGATAGTAGGGTAACTTTTAAGTGAATGTCTGGATAGTAGGGCTTATGGGAAGGAACCTGGATACTAGGGTTACTTCAAGGTGATAGCCTGGATGGTAGGGCTTATGGTAAGGAACCTGGATATTAGGGTTACTTCGAAATGAAAGCCTGGATAGTAGGGCTTATGGGGAGGAACTTGGATAGTAGGGTTTCTTCAAGGTGAAATCCTGGATGGTAGGGCTATGAGAAGGAACCTGGATAGTAGGATAACTTCGAAATGAAAGCCTGGATAGTAGGGCTTATGGGAAGGAACCTGGATAGTAGGGTTACTTCAAGGTGAAAGCCTGGATGGTAGGGCTTATAGGAAGGAACCTGGATAGTAGGGTAACTTCGAAATGAAAGCCTGGATAGTAGGGCTTATAGGAAGGAACATGGATAGTAGGGTTACTTCAAGGTGAAAGCCTGGTTGGTAGGGCTTATGGGAAGGAACTTGGATAGTAGAGTAACTTTGAAATGAAAGCTTGGCTAGTATGGCTATGAGAAGGAACTAGGATAGTAGGGTAACTTCGAAATGAAAGTCTGGATAGTAGGGCTTATGGGAAGGAACCTGGATAGTAGGGTTACTTCCAGGTGAAATCCTGGATAGTAGGGCTATAAGAAGGAACCTGGATAATAGGGTAACTTCGAAATGAAATCCTGGATAATAGGGCTTATAGGAATGAACCTGTATAGTAAGGTTACTTCAAGGTGAAAGCCTGGATGGTAGGGCTAATGGTAAGGAACCTGGATACTAGGGTAACTGCGAAATGAAATCCTGGGTAGTAGGGCTTATGGGAAGGAACTTGGATAGTAAGGTTACTTCAAGGTGAAAGCCTGGATCGTAGGGTTTATGGGAAGGAACCTGGATAGTAGGGTAACTTTGAAATGAATGCTTGGAGAGTAGGGCATATGGGAGGGAACTTGGATAGTAGGGTTACTTCAAGGTGAAAGCCAAGATGGTAGGGCTTATGGGAAGGAACCTGGATAATAGGGTAACTGCGAAATGAAAGCCTGGATAGTAGGGCTTATGGGAAGGAACTTGGATAGTAGGGTTACTTCAAGGTGAAATCCTGGATGGTAGGGCTTATGTGTAGGAACTTGGATAATAGGATAACTTCAAAATGAAAGCTTGGATAGTATGGCTTATGGGAAGGAACATGGATAGTAAGGTTACTTTAAGGTGAAAGCCTGGATGGTAGGGCTTTTGGGAAGGAACCTGGATAGTAGGGGAACTTCGAAATGAAAGTCTGGATAGTAGGGCTATGAAAATGAACTTGGATTGTAGGGTTACTTCGAAATGAAATCTTGGATAGTAGAGCTTATGGGAAGGAACTTGGATAGTAGGGTTACTTCAAGGTGAAAGCCTGGATGGTAGGGCATATGGGAAGGAACCTGGATAGTAGAGTAACTTCGAAATGAAAGCCTGGATAGTAGGGCTTATGGGAAGGAACCTGGATAGTAAGGTTACTTCAAGGTGAAAGCCTGGATAGTAGGGCTATAAAATGGAACCTGGATAGTAGGGTAACTTCGAAATGAAAGCGTGGATAGTATGGATTTTGGGAAGGAACCTGGATAGTAGGGTTACATCAAGGTGAAAGCCTGGATGGTAGTACTTATAGGAAGGAACCTGGACAGTAGGGTAACTTCGAAATGAAATCCTGGATAGTTGGGCTTATGGGAAGGAACATGGATAGTAGGGTTACTTCAAGGTGAAAGCCTGGATGGTAGGGCTTATGGGAAGGAACTTGGATAGTAGAGTACCTTCGAAATGAAAGCCTGGATAGTATGGCTATGAGAAGGAACTAGGATAGTAGGGTAACTTCGAAATGAAAATCTGGATAATTGGGCTTATTGTAAAGAACTTGGATAGTAGGGTTACTTCAAGGTGAAAGCCTGGATAGTAGGGCTATGAGAAGGAACCTGGATAGTAGTGTAACTTCGAAATGAAAGCCTAGATAGTAGGGCTTATGGGAAGGAACCTGGATAGTAGGGTTACTTCAAGGTGAAAGCCTGGGTGGTAGGGCTTATAGGAAGGAACCTGGACAGTAGGGTAACTTCAAAATGAAAGCCTGGGTAGTAGGGCTTATGGGAAGATACATGGATAGTAGGGTTACTTCAAGGTGAAACCCTGGATGGTAGGGCTTATGGGAAGGAACTTGGATAGTAGAGTAACTTCGAAATGAAAGCCTGGATAGTATGACTTTGAGAAGGAACTAGGATAGTAGGGTAACTTCGAAATGAAAGTCTGGATAGTAGGGCTTATGGGAAGGAACCTGGATAGTAGGGTTACTTCAAGGTGAAAGCCTGGATAGTAGGGCTATGAGAAGGAACCTGGATAGCAGGGTAACTTCGAAATGAAAGCCTGGATAGTAGGGCTTATGGGAAGGAACCTGTATAGTAGGGTTACTTCAAGGTGAAAGCCTGAATGGTAGGGCTTATAGGAAGGAACCTGGATAGTAGGGTAACTTCGAAATGAAAGCCTGGATAGTAGGGCTTATGGGAAGGAACATGGTTAGTAGGGTTACTTCAAGGTGAAAGCGTGGATTGTAGGGCTTATGGGAAGGAACTAGGATAGTAGGGTAACTTCGAAATGAAAGTCTGGATAATAGGGCTTATGGGAAGGAACCTGGATAGTAGGGTTACTTCAAGGTGAAAGCCTGGATAGTAGGGTTATGAGAAGGAACCTGGATAGTAGGGTAACTTCGAAATGAAAGACTGGATAGTAGGGCTTATGGGAAGGAACCTGGATAGTAGGGTTACTTCAAGGTGAAAGCCTGGATGGTAGGGCTTATAGGAAGGAACCTGGATAGTAGGGTAACTGCGAAATGAAAGCCTGGATAGTAGGGCTATGAAAAGGAACTTGGATTGTAGGGTTACTTAGAAATGAAATCCTGGATAATAGAGCTTATGGGAAGGAACTTGGATAGTAGGGTTACTTCAAGGTGAAAGCCTGGATGGTAGGGCATATGCGAAGGAACCTGGATAGTAGGGTAACTTCGAAATGAAAGCCTGGATAGTCGGGCTTACGAGAAGGAACCTGGATAGGAGGGTTACTTTAAGGTGAAAGCCTGGATAGTAGGGCTATAAAAAGGAACCTGTATAGTAGGGTAACTTCGAAATGAAAGCCTGGATAGTAAGGCTTGTGGGAAGGAACCTGGATAGTAGGGTTACATCAATGTGAAATCCTGGATGGTAGGGCTTATAAGAAGGAACCTGGACAGTAGGGTAACTTCGAAATGAAATCCTGGATAGTAAGGCTTATGGGAAGGAACATTGATAGTAGGGTTACTTCAAGGTGAAAGCCTGGATGGTAGGGCTTATGGGAAGGAACTTGGATAGTAGAGTAACTTCGAAATGAAAGCCTGGATAGTATGGCTATGAGAAGGAACTAGGATAGTAGGGTAACTTCGAAATGAAAGTCTGGATAGTAGGACTTATTGGAAGGAACCTGGATAGTAGGCTTACTTCAAGGTGAATGCTTGGATAGTAGGGCTATGAGAAGGAACCTGGATAGTAGGGCTATGAGAAGGAACCTGGATAGTAGGGTAACTTCGAAATGAAAGCATGGATAGTAGGGCTTATGGGAAGGAACCTGGATAGTAGGGTTACTTCAAGGTGAAAGTCTGGGTGGTAGGGCTTATAGGAAGGAACCTGGACAGTAGGGTAACTTCGAAATGAAAGCCTGGGTAGTAGGGCTTATGGGAAGGAACATGGATAGTAGGGTTACTTCAAGGTGAACGCCTGGATGGTAGGGCTTATGGGAAGGAACTTGGATAGTAGAGTAACTTCGAAATGAAAGCCTTGATAGTATGGCTATGAGAAGGAACTAGGATAGTACGGTAACTTCGAAATGAAAGTCTGGATAGTAGGGCTTACGGGAAGGAACCTGGATAGTAGGGTTACTTCAAGGTGAAAGCCTGGATAGTAGGTCTATGAGAAGGAACCTGGATAGTAGGGTAACTTCGAAATGAAAGCCTGGATAGTAGGGCTTATGGGAAGGAACCTGGATAGTAGGGTTACTTCAAGGTGAAAGCCTGGATGGTAGGGCTTATAGGAAGGAACCTAGATAATAGGGTAACTTCGAAATGAAATCCTAGATAGTACGGCCTATGGGAAGGAACATGGATAGAAAGGTTACTTCAAGGTGAAAGCCTGGATGGTAGGGCTTATGGGAAGGAACTTGGATATTAGAGTAACTTCGAAATGAAAGCCTGGATAGTATGGCTATGAGCAGGAACTAGGATAGTAGGGTAACTTCGAAATGAAAGTCTGGATAGTAGGGCTTATGGGAAGGAACATGGATAGTAAGGTTACTTTAAGGTGAAATCCTGGATGGTAGGGCTTTTGGGAAGGAACCTGGATAGTAGGGTAACTTCGAAATGAAACCTGGATAGTAGGGCTATGAAAAGGAACTTGGATTGTAGGGTTACATAGAAATGAAATCATGGATAATAGAGCTTATGGGAAGGAACTTGGATAGTAGGGTTACTTCAAGGTGAAAGCCATGATGGTAGGGTATATGGGAAGGAACCTGGATAGTAGGGTAACTTCGAAATGAAAGCCTGGATAGTAGGGCTTATGGGAAGGAACCTGGATAGTAGGGTTACTTTAAGGTGAAAGCCTGGATAGTAGGGCTATAAAAAGGAACCTGTATAGTAGGGTAACTTCGAAATGAAAGCCTGGATGGTAGGGCTTATGGGAAGGAACTTGGATAGTAGGGTTACTTCAAGGTGAAAGCCTGGATAGTAGGGCTATGAGAAGGAACCTGGATAGTAGGGTAACTTCGAAAAGAAAGCCTAGATAGTAGGGCTTATGGGAAGGAACCTGGATAGTAGGGTTACTTCAAGGTTAAAGCCTGGATGGTAGGGCTTATGGGAAGGAACTTGGATATTAGAGTAACTTCGAAATGAAAGCCTGGATAGTATGGCTATGAGAAGGAACTAGGATAGTAGGGTAACCTCGAAATGAAAGTCTGGATAGTATGGCTTGTGGGAAGGAACATGGATAGTAAGGTTACTTTAAGGTGAAATCCTGGATGGTAGGGCTTTTGGGAAGGAACCTGGATAGTAGGGTAACTTCGAAATGAAACCTGGATAGTAGGGCTATGAAAAGGAACTTGGATTGTAGGGTTACATAGAAATGAAATCATGTATAATAGAGCTTATGGGAAGGAACTTGGATAGTAGGGTTACTTCAAGGTGAAAGCCATGATGGTAGGGTATATGGGAAGGAACCTGGATAGTAGGGTAACTTCGAAATGAAAGCCTGGATAGTAGGGGTTATGGGAAGGAACCTGGATAGTAGGGTTACTTTAAGGTGAAAGCCTGGATAGTAGGGCTATAAAAAGGAACCTTTATAGTAGGGTAACTTCGAAATGAAAGCCTGGATGGTAGGGCTTATGGGAAGGAACTTGGATAGTATAGTAACTTCGAAATGAAAGCCTTGATAGTATGGCTATGAGAAGGAACTAGGATAGTAGGGTAACTTCGAAATGAATGTTTGGGTAGTAGGGCTTATGGGAAGGAACCTGGATAGTAGGGTTACTTCAAGGTGAAAGCCTTGATAGTAGGTCTATGAGAAGGAAACTGGATAGTAGGGTAACTTCGAAATGAAAGCCTGGATAGTAGGTCTTATGGGAAGGAACCTGGATAGTAGGGTTACTTCAAGGTGAAAGCCTGGGTGGTAGGGCTTATAGGAAGGAACTAGGATAGTACGGTGACTTCGAAATGAAAGTCTGGATAGTAGGGCTTATGGGAAGGAACCTGGATAGTAGGGTTACTTCAAGCTGAAAGCCTGGATAGTAGGTCTATGAGAAGGAACCTGGATAGTAGGGTAACTTCGAAATAAAAGCCTGGATAGTATGGCTTATGGGAAGGAACCTGGATAGTAGGGTTACTTCAAGGTGAAAGCCTGGATGGTAGGGCTTATAGGAAGGAACCTAGATAATAGGGTAACTTCGAAATGAAATCCTGGATAGTGGGGCTTATGGGAAGGAACATGGATAGAAGGGTTACTTCAAGGTGAAAGCCTGGATGGTAGGGCTTATGGGAAGGAACTTGGATATTAGAGTAACTTCGAAATGAAAGCCTGGATAGTATGGCTATGAGAAGGAACTAGGATAGTAGGGTAACTTCGAAATGAAAGTCTGGATAGTAGGGCTTATGGGAAGGAACCTGGATAGTAGGGTTATTTCAAGGTGAAAGCCTGGATAGTAGGGCTATGAGAAGGAACCTGGATAGTAGGGTAACATCGAAATGAAAGCCTAGATAGTAGGGCTTATGGGAAGGAACCCGGATAGTAGGGTTACTTCAAGGTTAAAGCCTGGATGGTAGGGCTTATGGGAAGGAACATGGATATTAGAGTAACTTCGAAATGAAAGCCTGGATAGTATGTCTATGAGAAGGAACTAAGATAGTAGGGTAACTTCGAAATGAAAGCCTGGGTAGTAGGGCTTATGGGAAGGAACATGGATAGTAGGGTTACTTCAAGGTGAAAGCCTGGATGGTAGGGCTTATGGGAAGGAACTTGGATAGTAGAGTAACTTCGAAATGAAAGCCTTGATAGTATAACTATGAGAATTAACTAGGATAGTACGGTAACTTCGAAATGAAAGTCTGGATAGTAGGGCTTATGGGAAGCAACTTGGATATTAGAGTAACTTCGAAATGAAAGCCTGGATAGTATGGCTATGAGAAGGAACTAGGATAGTAGGGTAACTTCGAAATGAAAGTCTGGATAGTATGGCTTATGGGAAGGAACATGGATAGTATGCTTACTTTAAGGTGAAATCCTGGATGGTAGGGCTTTTGGGAAGGAACCTGGATAGTAGGGTAACTTCGAAATGAAACGTGGATAGTAGGGCTATGAAAAGGAACTTGGATTGTAGGGTTACTTAGAAATGAAATCATGGATAATAGAGCTTATGGGAAGGAACTTGGATAGTAGGGTTACTTCAAGGTGAAAGCCTGGATGGTAGGGTATATGGGAAGGAACCTGGATAGTAGGGTAACTTCGAAATGAAAGCCTAGATAGTAGGGCATATGGGAAGGAACTTGGATAGTAGGGTTACTTTAAGGTAAAAGCCTGGATAGTAGGGCTATAAAAAGGAACATGTATAGTTGGGTAACTTCGAAATGAAAGCCTGGATAGTAGGGCTTGTAGGAAGGAACCTGGATAGTAGGGTTACATCAAGGTGAAAGCCTGGATGGTAGGGCTTATAGGAAGGAACCTGGACAGTAGGGTAACATCGAAATGAAATCCTGGATAGTAGGGCTTATGGGAAGGAACATGGATAGTAGGGTTACTTCAAGGTGAAAGCCTGGATGGTAGGGCTTATGGGAAGGAACTTGGTTAGTAGAGTAACTTCGAAATGAAAGCCTGGATAGTATGGCTATGAGAAGGAACTAGTATAGTAGGGTAACTTCGAAAGGAAAGTCTGGATAGTAGGGCTTATTGGAAGGAACCTGGATAGTAGGCTTACTTCAAGGTGAAAGACTGGATAGTAGGGCTATGATAAAGAACCTGGATAGTAGGTTAACTTCGAAATTAAAGCCTGGATAGTAGGGCTTATGGGAAGGAACCTGGATAGTAGGGTTACTTCAAGGTGAAAGCCTGGGTGGTAGGGCTTATACGAAGGAACCTGGACAATAGGGTAACTTTGAAATGAAAGCCTGGGTAGTAGGGCTTATGGGAAGGAACATGGATAGAAGGGTTACTTCAATGTGAAAGTCTGGATGGTAGGGCTTATGGGAAGGAACTTGGATAGTAGAGTAACTTCGAAATGAAAGCCTTCATAGTATGGCTATGAGAAGGAACTAGGATAGTAAGGTAACTTCGAAATGAATGTCTGGGTAGTAGGGCTTATGGGAAGGAACCTGGATAGTAGGGTTACTTCAAGGTGAAAGCCTGGATAGTAGGTCTATGAGAAGGAACCTGGATAGTAGGGTAACTTCGAAATGAAAGCCTGGATAGTAGGGCTTATGGGAAGGAACCTGGATAGTAGGGTTACTTCAAGGTGAAAGCCTGGATGGTAGGGCTTATAGGAAGGAACCTGGACAGTAGGGTAACTTCGAAATGAAAGCCTGGGTAGTAGGGCTTATGGGAAGGAACATGGATAGTAGGGTTACGTCAAGGTGAAAGCTTGGATGG
The DNA here is from genome assembly GCA_948472305.1 of Vicia faba. Lineage (NCBI taxonomy): Eukaryota > Viridiplantae > Streptophyta > Magnoliopsida > Fabales > Fabaceae > Vicia > Vicia faba. Next base: position 466,639,801 of record OX451735.1, on the reverse strand, counting down.
TAGAACTTATGGGAAGGAACTTGGATAGTAGAGTAACTTCGAAATGAAAGCCTTGATAGTATGGTTATGAGAAGGAACTAGGATAGTACGGTAACTTCGAAATGAAAGTCTGGATAGTAGGGCTTATGGGAAGGAACCTGGATAGTAGGGTTACTTCAAGGTGAAAGCCTGGATAGTAGGTCTATGAGAAGGAACCTGGATAGTAGGGTAACTTCAAAATGAAAGCCTGGATAGTAGGGCTTATGGGAAGGAACCTGGATAGTAGGGTTACTTCAATGTGAAAGCCTGGATGGTAGGGCTTATAGGAAGGAACCTAGATAATAGGGTAACTTCGAAATGAAATCCTGGATAGTAGGGCTTATGGAAAGGAACATGGATAGTAGGGTTACTTCAAGGTGAAATCCTGGATGGTAGGGCTTATGGGAAGGAACTTGGATATTAGAGTAACTTCGAAATGAAAGCCTGGATAGTATGGCTATGAGAAGGAACTAGGATAGTAGGGTAACTTCGAAATGAAAGTCTGGATAGTAGGGCTTATTGGAAGGAACCTGGATAGTAGGCTTACTTTTAGGTGAAAGCCTGGATAGTAGGGCTATGAGAAGGAACCTGGATAGTAGGTTAACTTCGAAATTAAAGCCTGGATAGTAGGGCTTATGGGAAGGAACCTGGATAGTAGGGTTACTTCAAGGTGAAAGCCTGGATGGTAGGGCTTATAGGAAGGAACCTGGATAGTAGGGTAACTTCGAAATGAAATCCTGGATAGTAGGGCTTATGGGAAGGAACATGGATAGTAGGGTTACTTCAAGGTGAAAGCCTGGATGGTAGGGCTTATGGGGAGGAACTTGTATAGTAGAGTAACTTCGAAATGAAAGCCTTGATAGTATGGCTATGAGAAGGAACTAGGATAGTAGGGTAACTTCGAAATGAAAGTCTGGATAGTAGGGCTTATGGGAAGGAACCTGGATAGTGGGGTTACTTCAAGGTGAAAGCCTGGATAGTAGGTCTATGAGAAGGAACCTGGATAGTAGGGTAACTTCGAAATGAAAGCTTGGATAGTAGGGCTTATGGAAAGGAACCTGGATAGTAGGGTTACTTCAAGGTGAAAGCCTGGTGGGTAGGGCTTATAGGAAGGAACCTGGATAGTAGGGTAACTTCGAAATGAAATCCTGGATAGTAGGGTTTATGGGAAGGAACATGGATATTAGAGTAACTTCGAAATGAAAGCCTGGATAGTATGGCTATGAGAAGGAACTAGGATAATAGGGTAACTTCGAAATGAAAGTCTGGATAGTAGGGCTTATGGGAAGGAACTTGGATAGTAGGGTTACTTCAAGGTGAAAGCCTGGATAGTAGGGCTATGAGAAGGAACCTGGATAGTAGGGTAACTTCGAAATGAAAGCCTAGATAGTAGGGCTTATGGGAAGGAACCTGGATAGTAGGGTTACTTCAAGGTTAAAGCCTGGATGGTAGGGCTTATGGGAAGGAACTTGGATATTAGAGTAACTTCGTAATGAAAGCCTGGATAGTATGGCTATGAGAAGGAACTAGGATAGTAGGGTAACTTCGAAATGAAAGTCTGGATAGTAGGGCTTATGGGAAGGAACCTGGATAGTAGGGTTACTTCAAGGTGAAAGCCTGGATAGTAGGTCTATGAGAAGGAACCTGGATAGTAGGGTAACTTCGAAATGAAAGCCTGGATAGTAGGGCTTATAGGAAGGAACCTGTATAGTAATGTTACTTCAAGGTGAAAGTTTAGATGGTAGGGCTTATGGGAAGGAACCTGGATAATAGGGTAAGTGCGAAATGAAAGCCTGGATAGTAGGGCTTATGGGAAGAAACTTGGATAGTAGGGTTACTTCAAGGTGAAAGCCTGGATGGTAGGGCTTATGGGAAGGAACTTGGATAGTAGGGTAACTTCGAAATGAATGCCTGGATAGCAGGGCTTATGGGAAGGAACTTGGATAGTAGGGTTACTTCAAGGTGAAAGCCTAGATGGTAGGGCTTATGGGAAGGAACCTTGATAGTAGGATAACTTCAAAATGAAAGCCTAGATAGTATGGCTTATGTGAAGGAACATGGATAGTAAGGTTACTTTAAGGTGAAATACTGTATGGTAGGGCTTATGGGAAGGAACCTGGATAGTAGGGTTACTTCAAGGTTAAAGCCTGGATGGTAGGGCTTATGGGAAGGAACTTGGATATTAGAGTAACTTCGAAATGAAAGCCTGGATAGTATGGCTATGAGAAGGAACTAGGATAGTAGGGTAACTTCGAAATGAAAGTCTGGATAGTAGGGCTTATGGGAAGGAACCTGGATAGTAGGGTTACTTCAAGGTGAAAGCCTGGATAGTAGGGCTATGAGAAGGAACCTGGATAGTAGAGTAACTTCGAAATGAAAGCATGGATAGTAGGGCTTATAGGAAGGAACCTGTATAGTAATGTTACTTCAAGGTGAAAGCCTAGATGGTAGGGCTTATGGAAAGGAACCTGGATAATAGGGAAACTGCGAAATGAAAGCCTGGATAGTAGGGCTTATGGGAAGGAACTTGGATAGTAGGGTTACTTCAAGGTGAAAGCCTGGATGGTAGGGCTTATGGGAAGGAACTTGGATAGTAGGGTAACTTCGAAATGAATGCCTAGATAGTAGGGCTTATGGGAAGGAACCTGGATAGTAGGGTTACTTCAAGGTGAAAGCCCGGATGGTAGGGCTTATGGGAAGGAACCTGGATAGTAGGATAACTTAAAAATGAAAGCCTGGATAGTATGGCTTATGGGAAGGAACATGGATAGTAAGGTTACTTTAAGGTGAAAGCCTGGATGGTAGGGCTTTTGGGAAGGAACCTGGATAGTAGGGTAACTTCGAAATGAAAGCCTGGATAGTAGGGCTATGAAAAGGAACTTGGATTGTAGGGTTACTTAGAAATGAAATCCTGGATAATAGAGCTTATGGGAAGGAACTTGGATAGTAGGGTTACTTCAAGGTGAAAGCCTGGATGGTAGGGCTTATGGGAAGGAACTTGGATAGTAGAGTAACTTCGAAATGAAAGCCTTGATAGTATGGCTATGAGAAGGAACTACGATAGTAGGGTAACTTCGATATGAAAGTATGGATAGTAGGGCTTATGGGAAGGAACCTGGATAGTAGGGTTACTTCAATGTGAAAGCCTGGATGGTAGGGCTTATAGGAAGGAACCTCGATAATAGGGTAACTTCGAAATGAAATCCTGGATAGTAGGGCTTATGGGAAGGAACATGGATAGTAGGGTTACTTCAAGGTTAAAGCCTGGATAGTAGGGCTTATGGGAAGGAACTTGGATATTAGAGTAACTTCGAAATGATAGCCTGGATAGTATGGCTATGAAAAGGAACTAGGATAGTAGGGTAACCTCGAAATGAAAGTCTGGATAGTATGGCTTATGGGAAGGAACATGGATAGTAAGGTTACTTTAAGGTGAAATCCTGGATGGTAGGGGTTTTGGGAAGGAACCTGGATAGTAGGGTAACTTCAAAATGAAACCTGGATAGTAGGGCTATGAAAAGGAACTTGGATTGTAGGGTTACTTAGAAATGAAATCATGGATAATAGAGCTTATGGGAAGGAACTTGGATAGTAGGGTTACTTCAAGGTGAAAGCCTGGATGGTAGGGTATATGGGAAGGAACCTGGATAGTAGGGTAACTTCGAAATGAAAGCCTGGATAGTAGGGCTTATGGGAAGGAACTTGGATAGTAGGGTTACTTTAAGGTGAAATCCTTGATAGTAGGGCTATAAAAAGGAACCTGTATAGTAGGGTAACTTCGAAATGTAAGCCTGGATAGTAGGGCTTGTAGGAAGGAACCTGGATAGTAGGGTTACATCAAGGTGAAAGCCTGGATGGTAGGGCTTATAGGAAGGAACCTGGACAATAGGGTAACTTCGAAATGAAATCCTGGATAGTAGGGCTTATGGGAAGGAACATGGATAGTAGGGTTATTTCAAGGTGAAAGCCTGGATGGTAGGGCTTATGGGAAGGAACTTGGATAGTAGAGTAACTTCGAAATGAAAGCCTGGATAGTATGGCTATGAGAAGGAACTAGGATAGTAGGGTAACTTCGAAATGATAGTCTGGATAGTAGGGCTTATTGGAAGGAACCTGGATAGTAGGCTTACTTTTAGGTGAAAGCCTGGATAGTAGGGCTATAAGAAGGAACCTGGATAGTAGGTTTACTTCGAAATTAAAGCCTGGATAGTAGGGCTTATAGGAAGGAACCTGGATAGTAGGGTTACTTCAAGGTGAAAGCCTGGGTGGTAGGGCTTATACGAAGGAACCTGGACAGTAGGGTAACTTTGAAATGAAATCCTGTATGGTAGGGCTTATGGGAAGGAACCTGGATAGTAGGGTTACTTCAAGGTTAAAGCCTTGATGGTAGGGCTTATGGGAAGGAACTTGGATATTAGAGTAACTTCGAAATGAAAGCCTGGATAGTATGGCTATGAGAAGGAACTAGGATAGTAGGGTAACTTCGAAATGAAAGTCTGGATATTAGGGCTTATGGGAAGGAACCTGGATAGTAGGGTTACTTCAAGGTGAAAGCCTGGATGGTAGGGCTTATGGGAAGGAACTTGGATAGTAGGGTAACTTCGAAATGAAAGCTTGGATAGTAGGGCTTATGGGAAGGAACATGTATAGTAATGTTACTTCAAGGTGAAAGCCTAGATGGTAGGGCTTATGGAAAGGAACCTGGATAATAGGGAAACTGCGAAATGAAAGCCTGGATAGTAGGGCTTATGGGAAGGAACTTGGATAGTAGGGTTACTTCAAGGTGAAAGCCTGGATGGTAGGGCTTATGGGAAGGAACTTGGATAGTAGGGTAACTTCGAAATGAATGCCTGGATAGTAGGGCTTATGGGAAGGAACCTAGATAGTAGGGTTACTTCAAGGTGAAAGCCCAGATGGTAGGGCTTATGGGAAGGAACCTGGATAGTAGGATAACTTCAAAATGAAAGCCTGGATAGTATGGCTTATGGGAAGGAACATGGATAGTAAGGTTACTTTAAGGTGAAAGCCTGGATGGTAGGGCTTTTGGGAAGGAACCTGGATAGTAGGGTAACTTCGAAATGAAAGCCTGGATAGTAGGGCTATGAAAAGGAACTTGGATTGTAGGGTTACTTAGAAATGAAATCCTGGATAATAGAGCTTATGGGAAGGAACTTGGATAGTAGGGTTACTTCAAGGTGAAAGCCATGATGGTAGGGCTTATGGGAAGGAACTTGGATAATAGAGTAACTTCGAAATGAAAGCCTTGATAGTATGGCTATGAGAAGGAACTGGGATAGTAGGGTAACTTCGATATGAAAGTATGGATAGTAGGGCTTATGGGAAGGAACCTGGATAGTAGGGTTACTTCAATGTGAAAGCCTGGATGGTAGGGCTTATAGGAAGGAACCTAGATAATAGGGTAACTTCGAAATGAAATCCTGGATAGTAGGGCTTATGGGAAGGAACATGGATAGTAGGGTTACTTCAAGGTGAAATCCTGGATGGTAGGGCTTATGGGAAGGAACTTGGATATTAGAGTAACTTCGAAATGAAAGCCTGGATAGTATGGCTATGAGAAGGAACTAGGATAGTAGGGTAACTTCGAAATGAAAGTCTGGATAGTAGGGCTTATGGGAAGGAACCTGGATAGTAGGGTTACTTCAAGGTGAAAGCCTGGATAGTAGGGCTATGAGAAGGAACCTGGATAGTAGGGTAACTTCGAAATGAAAGCCTAGATAGTAGGGCATATGGGAAGGAACCTGGATAGTAGGGTTACTTCAAGGTTAAAGCCTGGATAGTAGGGCTTATGGGAAGGAACTTGGATATTAGAGTAACTTCGAAATGAAAGCCTGGATAGTATGGCTATGAGAAGGAACTAGGATAGTAGGGTAACCTCGAAATGAAAGTCTGGATAGTATGGCTTATGGGAAGGAACATGGATAGTAAGGTTACTTTAAGGTGAAATCCTGGATGGTAGGGCTTTTGGGAAGGAACCTGGATAGTAGGGTAACTTCAAAATGAAACCTGGATAGTAGGGCTATGAAAAGGAACTTGGATTGTAGGGTTACTTATAAATGAAATCATGGATAATAGAGTTTATGGGAAGGAAACTTGATAGTAGGGTTACTTCAAGGTGAACGCCTGGATGGTAGGGTATATGGGAAGGAACCTGGATAGTAGGGTAACTTCGAAATGAAAGCCTGGATAGTAGGGATTATGGGAAGGAACTTGGATAGTAGGGTTACTTTAAGGTGAAATCCTTGATAGTAGGGCTATAAAAAGGAACTTGTATAGTAGGGTAACTTCGAAATGAAAGCCTGGATAGTAGGGCTTGTAGGAAGGAACCTGGATAGTAGGGTTACATCAAGGTGAAAGCCTGGATGGTAGGGCTTATAGGAAGGAACCTGGACAATAGGGTAACTTCGAAATGAAATCCTGGATAGTAGGGCTTATGGGAAGGAACATGGATAGTAGGGTTACTTCAAGGTGAAAGCCTGGATGGTAGGGCTTATGGGAAGGAACTTGGATAGTAGAGTAACTTCGAAATGAAATCCTGGATAGTATGGCTATGAGAAGGAACTAGGATAGTAGGGTAACTTCGAAATGAAAGTCTGGATAGTAGGGCTTATTGGAAGGAACCTGGATAGTAGGGTTACTTCAAGGTGAAAGCCTGGATAGTAGGGCTATGAGAAGGAACCTGGATAGTAGGGTAACTTCGAAATGAAAGCCTAGATAGTAGGGCATATGGGAAGGAACCTGGATAGTAGGGTTACTTCAAGGTTAAAGCCTGGATAGTAGGGCTTATGGGAAGGAACTTGGATATTAGAGTAACTTCGAAATGAAAGCCTGGATAGTATGGCTATGAGAAGGAACTAGGATAGTAGGGTAACCTCGAAATGAAAGTCTGGATAGTAAGGCTTATGGGAAGGAACATGGATAGTAAGGTTACTTTAAGGTGAAATCCTGGATGGTAGGGCTTTTGGGAAGGAACCTGGATAGTAGGGTAACTTCAAAATGAAACCTGGATAGTAGGGCTATGAAAAGGAACTTGGATTGTAGGGTTACTTATAAATGAAATCATGGATAATAGAGCTTATGGGAAGGAACTTGGATAGTAGGGTTACTTCAAGGTGAAAGCCTGGATGGTAGGGTATATGGGAAGGAACCTGGATAGTAGGGTAACTTCGAAATGAAAGCCTGGATAGTAGGGCTTATGGGAAGGAACTTGGACAGTAGGGTTACTTTAAGGTGAAATCCTTGATAGTAGGGCTATAAAAAGGAACTTGTATAGTAGGGTAACTTCGAAATGAAAGCCTGGATAGTAGGGCTTGTAGGAAGGAACCTGGATAGTAGGGTTACATCAAGGTGAAAGCCTGGATGGTAGGGCTTATAGGAAGGAACCTGGACAATAGGGTAACTTCGAAATGAAATCCTGGATAGTAGGGCTTATGGGAAGGAACATGGATAGTAGGGTTACGTCAAGGTGAAAGCCTGGATGGTAGGGCTTATGGGAAGGAACTTGGATAGTAGAGTAACTTCGAAATGAAATCCTGGATAGTATGGCTATGAGAAGGAACTAGGATAGTAGGGTAACTTCGAAATGAAAGTCTGGATAGTAGGGCTTAATGGAAGGAACCTGGATAGTAGGCTTACTTCAAGGTGAAAGCTTGGATAGTAGGGCTATGAGAAGGAACCTGGATAGTAGGTTAACTTCGAAATTAAAGCCTGGATAGTAGGGCTTATGGGAAGGAACCTGGATAGTAGGGTTACTTCAAGGTGAAAGCCTGGGTGGTAGGGCTTATACGAAGGAACCTGGACAGTAGGGTAACTTTGAAATGAAAGCTTGGGTAGTAGGGCTTATGGGAAGGAACATGGATAGTAGGGTTACTTCAATGTAAAAGCCTGGATGGTAGGGCTTATGGGAAGGAACTAGGATAGTAGAGTAACTTCGAAATGAAAGCCTTGATAGTATGGCTATGAGAAGGAACTAGGATAGTAGGGTAACTTCGAAATGAAAGTCTGGATAGTAGGGCTTATGGGAAGGAACCTGGATAGTAGGGTTACTTCAAGGTGAAAGCCTGGATACTAGGTCTATGAGAAGGAACCTGGATAGTAGGGTAACTTCGAAATGAAAGCTTGGATAGTAGGGCTTATGGAAAGGAACCTGGATAGTAGGGTTACTTCAAGGTGAAAGCATGGATGGTAGGGCTTATAGGAAGGAACCTGGATAGTAGGGTAACTTCGAAATGAAATCCTGGATAGTAGGGCTTATGGGAAGGAACATGGATAGTAGGGTTACTTCAAGGTGAAAGCTTGGATGGTAGGGCTTATGGGAAGGAACCTGGATATTAGAGTAACTTCGAAATGAAAGCCTGGATAATATGGCTATGAGAAGGAACTAGGATAATAGGGTAACTTCGAAATGAAAGTCTGGATAGTAGGGCTTATGGGAAGGAACTTGGATAGTAGGGTTACTTCAAGGTGAAAGCCTGGATAGTAGGGCTATGAGAAGGAACCTGGATAGTAGGGTAACTTCGAAATGAAAGCCTAGATAGTAGGGCTTATGGGAAGGAACCTGGATAGTAGGGTTACTTCAAGGTTAAAGCCTGGATGGTAGGGCTTATGGGAAGGAACTTGGATATTAGAGTAACTTCGTAATGAAAGCCTGGATAGTATGGCTATGAGAAGGAACTAGGATAGTAGGGTTACTTGAAGGTGAAAGCCTGGATGGTAGGGCTTATGGGAAGGAACTTGGATAGTAGGGTAACTTCGAAATGAATGCCTGGATAGTAGGGCTTATGGGAAGGAACTTGGATAGTAGGGTTACTTCAAGGTGAAAGCCTAGATGGTAGGGCTTGTGGGAAGGAACCATGATAGTAGGATAACTTCAAAATGAAAGCCTAGATAGTATGGCTTATGTGAAGGAACATGGATAGTAAGGTTACTTTAAGGTGAAATCCTGTATGGTAGGGCTTATGGGAGGGAACCTGGATAGTAGGGTTACTTCAAGGTTAAAGCCTGGATGGTAGGGCTTATGGGAAGGAACTTGGATATTAGAGTAACTTCGAAATGAAAGCCTGGATAGTATGGCTATGAGAAGGAACTAGGATAGTTGGGTAACTTTGAAATGAAAGTCTGGATAGTAGGGCTTATGGGAAGGAACCTGGATAGTAGGGTTACTTAAAGGTGAAAGCCTGGATAGTAGGGCTATGAGAAGGAACCTGGATAGTAGGGTAACTTCTAAATGAAAGCCTGGATAGTAGGGCTTATAGGAAGGAACCTGTATAGTAATGTTACTTCAAGGTGAAAGTTTAGATGGTAGGGCTTATGGGAAGGAACCTGGATAATAGGGTAACTGCGAAATGAAAGCCTGGATAGTAGGGCTTATGGGAAGGAACTTGGATAGTAGGGTTACTTCAAGGTGAAAGCCTGGATGGTAGGGCTTATGGGAAGGAACTTGGATAGTAGGGTAACTTCGAAATGAATGCCTGAATAGTAGGGCTTATGGGAAGGAACTTGGATAGTAGGGTTACTTCAAGGTGAAAGCCTAGATGGTAGGGCTTGTGGGAAGGAACCATGATAGTAGGATAACTTCAAAATGAAAGCCTAGATAGTATGGCTTATGTGAAGGAACATGGATAGTAAGGTTACTTTAAGGTGAAATCCTGTATGGTAGGGCTTATGGGAGGGAACCTGGATAGTAGGGTTACTTCAAGGTTAAAGCCTGGATGGTAGGGCTTATGGGAAGGAACTTGGATATTAGAGTAACTTCGAAATGAAAGCCTGGATAGTATGGCTATGAGAAGGAACTAGGATAGTTGGGTAACTTCGAAATGAAAGTCTGGATAGTAGGGCTTATGGGAAGGAACCTGGATAGTAGGGTTACTTCAAGGTGAAAGCCTGGATAGTAGGGCTATGAGAAGGAACCTGGATAGTAGGGTAACTTCGAAATGAAAGCCTGGATAGTAGGGCTTATAGGAAGGAACCTGTATAGTAATGTTACTTCAAGGTGAAAGCCTAGATGGTAGGGCTTATGGGAATGAACCTGGATAATAGGGAAACTGCGAAATGAAAGCCTGGATAGTAGGGCTTATGGGAAGGAACTTGGATAGTAGGGTTACTTCAAGGTGAAAGCCTAGATGGTAGGGCTTATGGGAAGGAACTTGGATAGTAGGGTAACTTCGAAATGAATGCCTGGATAGTAGGGCTTATGGGAAGGAACCTGGATAGAAGGGTTACTTCAAGGTGAAAGCCCGGATGGTAGGGCTTATGGGAAGGAACCTGGATAGTAGGATAACTTCAAAATGAAATCCTGGATAGTATGGCTTATAGGAAGGAACATGGATAGTAAGGTTACTGTAAGGTGAAAGCCTGGATGGTAGGGCTTTTGGGATGGAACCTGGATAGTAGGGTAACTTCGAAATGAAAGCCTGGATAGTAGGGCTATGAAAAGGAACTTGGATTGTAGGGTTACTTAGAAATGAAATCCTGGATAATAGAGCTTATGGGAAGGAACTTGGATAGTAGGGTTACTTCAAGGTGAAAGCCTGGATGGTAGGGCTTATGGGAAGGAACTTGGATAGTAGAGTAACTTCGAAATGAAAGCCTTGATAGTATGGCTATGAGAAGGAACTAGGATAGTACGGTAACTTCGATATGAAAGTATGGATAGTAGGGCTTATGGGAAGGAACCTGGATAGTAGGGTTACTTCAAGGTGAAAGCCTGGATAATAGGTCTATGAGAAGGAACCTGGATAGTAGGGTAACTTCGAAATGAAAGCCTGGATAGTAGGGCTTATGGGAAGGAACCTGGATATTAGGGTTACTTCAAGGTGAAACCTGGATGGTAGGGCTTATAGGGAGGAACTTGGATATTAGAGTAACTTCGAAATGAAAGCTTGGATAGTATGGCTATAAGAAGGAACTAGGATAGTAGGGTAACTTCGAAATGAAAGTCTGGATAATAGGGCTTATGGGAAGGAACCTGGATAGTAGGATTACTTCAAGGTGAAAGACAGGATAGTAGGGCTATGAGAAGGAACCTGGATAGTAGGGTAACTTCGAAATGAAAGCCTAGATAGTAGGGCTTATGGGAAGGAACCTGTATAGTAATGTTACTTCAAGGTGAAAGCCTAGATGGTAGGGCTTATGGGAAGGAACCTGGATAGTAGGGTAACTTCGAAATGAAAGCCTGGATAGTAGGGCTTATGGGAAGGAACCTGGATAGTAGGGTTACTTCAAGGTTAAAGCCTGGATGGTAGGGCTTATGGGAAGGAACTTGGATATTAGAGTAACTTCGTAATGAAAGCCTGGATAGTATGGCTATGAGAATGAACTAGGATAGTAGGGTAACTTCGAAATGAAAGTCTGGATAGTAGGGCTTATGGGAAGGAACCTGGATAGTAGGGTTACTTCAAGGTGAAAGCCTGGATAGTAGGGCTGTGAGAAGGAACCTGGATAGTAGGGTAACTTCGAAATGAAAGCTTGGATAGTAGGGGTTATAGGAAGGAACCTGTATAGTAATGTTACTTCAAGGTGAAAGCCTAGATGGTAGGGCTTATGGGAAGGAACCTTGATAATAGGGTAACTGCGAAATGAAAGCCTGGATAGTAGGGCTTATGGGAAGGAACTTGGATAGTAGGGTTACTTCAAGGTGAAAGCCTGGATGGTAGGGCTTATCGGAAGGAACTTGGATAGTAGGGTAACTTCGAAATGAATGCCTGGATAGTAGGGCTTATGGGAAGGAACTTGGATAGTAGGGTTACTTCAAGGTGAAAGCCTATATGGTAGGGCTTGTGGGAAGGAACCTTGATAGTAGGATAACTTCAAAATGAAAGCCTAGATAGTATGTCTTATGTGAAGGAACATGGATAGTAAGGTTACTTTAAGGTGAAATCCTGTATGGTAGGGCTTATGGGAAGGAACCTGGATAGTAGGGTTACTTCAAGGTTAAAGCCTGGATGGTAGGGCTTATGGGAATGAACTTGGATATTAGAATAACTTCGAAATGAAAGCCTGGATAGTATGGCTATGAGAAGGAACTAGGATAGTAGGGTAACTTCAAAATGAAAGTCTGGATAGTAGGGCTTATAGGAAGGAACCTGTATAGTAATGTTACTTCAAGGTGAAAGCCTAGATGGTAGGGCTTATGGGAAGGAACCTGGATAGTAAGGTTACTTTAAGGTGAAAGCCTGGATGGTAGGGCTTTTGGGAAGGAACCTGGATAGTAGGGTAACTTCGAAATGAAAGCCTGGATAGTAGGGCTATGAAAAGGAACTTGGATTATAGGGTTACTTAGAAATGAAATCCTGGATAATAGAGCTTATGGGAAGGAACTTGGATAGTAGGGTTACTTCAAGGTGAAAGCCTGGATGGTAGGGCTAATGGGAAGGAACTTGGATAGTAGAGTAACTTCAAAATGAAAGCCTTGATAGTATGGCTATGAGAAGGAACTAGGATAGTACGGTAACTTCGATATGAAAGTATGGATAGTAGGGCTAATGGGAAGGAACCTGGATAGTAGGGTTACTTCAAGGTGAAAGCCTGGTTAATAGGTCTATGAGAAGGAACCTGGATAGTAGGGTAACTTAGAAATGAAAGCCTGGATAGTAGGGCTTATGGGAAGGAACCTGGATATTAGGGTTACTTCAAGGTGAAAGCCTGGATGGTAGGGCTTATAGGCAGGAACCTGGATAGTAGGGTAACTTCGAAATGAAATCCTGGATAGTAGGGCTTATGGGAAGGAACATGGATAGTAGGGTTACTTCAAGGTGAAAGCCTCGATGGTAGGGCTTATAGGGAGGAACTTGGATATTAGAGTAACTTCGAAATGAAAGCTTGGATAGTATGGCTATAAGAAGGAACTAGGATAGTAGGGTAACTTCGAAATGAAAGTCTGGATAATAGGGCTTATGGGAAGGAACCTGGATGGTAGGATTACTTCAAGGTGAAAGACATGATAGTAGGGCTATGAGTAGGAACCTGGATAGTAGGGTAACTTTGAAATGAAAGCCTAGATAGTAGGGCTTATGGGAAGGAACCTGTATAGTAATGTTACTTCAAGGTGAAAGCCTAGATGGTAGGGCTTATGGGAAGGAACCTGGATAATAGGGTAACTTCGAAATGAAAGCCTGGATAGTAGGGCTTATGGGAAGGAACCTGGATAGTAGGGTTACTTCATGGTTAAAGCCTGGATGGTAGGGCTTATGGGAAGGAACTTGGATATTAGAGTAACTTCGTAATGAAAGCCTGGATAGTATGGCTATGAGAATGAACTAGGATAGTAGGGTAACTTCGAAATGAAAGTCTGGATAGTAGGGCTTATGGGAAGGAACCTGGATAGTAGGGTTACTTCAAGGTGAAAGCCTGGATAGTAGGGCTATGAGAAGGAACCTGGATAGTAGGGTAACTTCGAAATGAAAGCCTGGATAGTAGGGGTTATAGGAAGGAACCTGTATAGTAATGTTACTTCAAGGTGAAAGCCTAGATTGTAGGGCTTATGGGAAGGAACCTTGATAATAGGGTAACTGCGAAATGAAAGCCTGGATAGTAGGGCTTATGGGAAGGAACTTGGATAGTAGGGTTACTTCAAGGTGAAAGCCTGGATGGTAGGGCTTATCGGAAGGAACTTGGATAGTAGGGTAACTTCGAAATGAATGCCTGGATAGTAGGGCTTATGGGAAGGAACTTGGATAGTAGGGTTACTTCAAGGTGAAAGCCTATATGGTAGGGCTTGTGGGAAGGAACCTTGATAGTAGGATAACTTCAAAATGAAAGCCTAGATAGTATGGCTTATGTGAAGGAACATGGATAGTAAGGTTACTTTAAGGTGAAATCCTGTATGGTAGGGCTTATGGGAAGGAACCTGGATAGTAGGGTTACTTCAAGGTTAAAGCCTGGATGGTAGGGCTTATGGGAAGGAACTTGGATATTAGAATAACTTCAAAATGAAAGCCTGGATAGTATGGCTATGAGAAGGAACTAGGATAGTAGGGTAACTTCAAAATGAAAGTCTGGATAGTAGGGCTTATAGGAAGGAACCTGTATAGTAATGTTACTTCAAGGTGAAAGCCTAGATGGTAGGGCTTATGGGAAGGAACCTGGATAATAGGGAAACTGCGAAATGAAAGCCTGGATAATAGGGCTTATGGGAAGGTACTTGGATAGTAGGGTTACTTCAAGGTGAAAGCCTGGATTGTAGGGCTTATGGGAAGGAACTTGGATAGTAGGATAACTTCGAAATGAATGCCTGGATAGTAGGGCTTATGGGAAGGAACCTGGATAGTAGGGTTACTTCAAGGTGAAAGCCCGGATGGTAGGGCTTATGGGAAGGAACCTGGATAGTAGGATAACTTCAAAATGAAAGCCTGGATAGTATGGCTTATGGGAAGGAACATGGATAGTAAGGTTACTTTAAGGTGAAAGCCTGGATGGTAGGGCTTTTGGGAAGGAACCTGGATAGTAGGGTAACTTCGAAATGAAATCCTTGATAGTATGGCTATGAGAAGGAACTAGGATAGTAGGGTAACTTCGATATGAAAGTATGGATAGTAGGGCTTATGGGAAGGAACCTGGATAGTAGGGTTACTTCAAGGTGAAAGCCTGGATAATAGGTCTATGAGAAGGAACCTGGATAGTAGGGTAACTTCGAAATGAAAGCCTGGATAGTAGGGCTTATGGGAAGGAACCTGGATAGTAGGGTTACTTCAAGGTGAAAGCCTGGATGGTAGGTCTTATAGGAAGGAACCTGGATAGTAGGGTAACTTCAAAATGAAATCCTGGATAGTAGGGCTTATGGGAAGGAACATGGATAGTAGGGTTACTTCAAGGTGAAAGCCTGGATAGTATGGCTATGAGAAGGAACTAGGATAGTAGGGTAACTTCGAAATGAAAGTCTGGATAGTAGGGCTTATGGGAAGGAACCTGGATAGTAGGATTACTTCAAGGTGAAAGACAGGATAGTAGGGCTATGAGAAGGAACCTGGATAGTAGGGTAACTTCGAAATGAAAGCCTAGATAGTAGGGCTTATGGGAAGGAACCTGTATAGTAATGTTACTTCAAGGTGAAAGCCTAGATGGTAGGGCTTATTGGAAGGAACCTGGATAATAGGGTACTTGCGAAATGAAAGCCTGGATAGTAGGGCTTATGGGAAGAAACTTGGATAGTAGGGTTACTTCAAGGTGAAAGCCTCGATGGTAGGGCTTATGGGAATGAACTTGGATAGTAGGGTAACTTCGAAATGAATGCCTGGATAGTAGGGCTTATGGGAAGGAACCTGGATAGTAGGGTTACTTCAAGGTGAAAGCCTGGATGGTAGGGCTTGTGGGAAGGAACCTTGATAGTAGGATAACTTCAAAATGAAAGCGTAGATAGTATGGCTTATGTGAAGGGACATGGAAAGTAAGGTAACTTTAAGATGAAATCCTGGATGGTAGGGCTTTTGGGAAGGAACCTGGATAGTAGGGTAACTTCGAAATGAAATCCTGGATAGTAGGGCTATGAGAAGGAACTTGGATTGTAGGGTTACTTCGAAATGAAATCTTGGATAATAGAGCTTATGGGAAGGAACTTGGATAGTAGGGTTACTTCAAGGTGAAAGCCTGGATGATAGGTCTTATGGGAAGGAACCTGGATAGTAGGGTAACTTCGAAATGAATGCCTGGATAGTAGGGCTTATGGGAAGGAACCTGGATAGTAGGGTTACTTCAAGGTGAAAGCCCGGATGGTAGGGCTTATGGGAAGGAACCTGGATAGTAGGATAACTTCAAAATGAAAGCCTGGATAGTATGGCTTATGGGAAGGAACATGGATAGTAAGGTTACTTTAAGGTCAAAGCCTGGATGGTAGGTCTTTTGGGAAGGAACCTGGATAATAGGGTAACTTCAAAATGAAAGCTTGGATAGTAGGGCTATGAAAAGGAACTTGGATTGTAGGGTTACTTAGAAATAAAATCCTGGATAATAGAGCTTATGGGAAGGAACTTGGATAGTAGGGTTACTTCAAGGTGAACGCCTGGATGGTAGGGCTTATGGGAAGGAACTTGGATAGTAGAGTAACTTCGAAATGAAAGCCTTGATAGTATGGCTATGAGAAGGAACTAGGATAGTAGGGTAACTTCGAAATGAAAGTCTGGATAGTAGGGCTTATGGGAAGGAACCTGGATAGTAGGGTTACTTCAAGGTGAAAGCCTGGATAGTAGGTCTATGAGAAGGAACCTGGATAGTAAGGTAACTTCGAAATGAAAGCCTGGATAGTAGGGCTTATGGGAAGGAACCTGGATAGTAGTGTTACTTCAAGGTGAAAGTCTGGATGGTAGGGCTTATAGGAAGGAACCTAGATAGTAGGGTAACTTCGAAATGAAATCCTGGATAGTAGGGCTTATGGGAAGGAACCTGGATAGTAGGGTTACTTCAAGGTGAAAGACTTGATAGTAGGGCTTATGGGAAGGAACTTGGATATTAGAGTAACTTCGAAATGAAAGCCTGGATAGTATGGCTATGAGAAGGAACTAGGATAGTAGGGTAACTTCGAAATGAAAGTCTGGATAGTAGGGCTTATGGGAAGGAACCTGGATAGTAGGGTTACTTCAAGGTGAAAGACTGGATAGTAGGGCTATGAGAAGGAACCTGGATAGTAGGGTAACTTCGAAATGAAAGCCTAGATAGTAGGGCTTATGGTATGGAACCTGGATAGTAGGGTTACTTCAAGGTTAAAGCCTGGAAGGTAGGGCTTATGGGAAGGAACTTGTATATTAGAGTAACTTCGAAATGAAAGCCTGGATAGTATGGCTATGAGAAGGCCCTAGTATAGTAGGGTAACTTCGAAATGAAAGTCTAGATAGTAGGGCTTATGGGAAGGAACCTGGATAGTAGGGTAACTTCAAGGTGAAAGCCTGGATAGTAGGGCTATGAGAAGGAACCTGGATAGTAGGGTAACATCGAAATGAAAGCCTGGAAAGTAGGGCTTATAGGAAGGAACCTGTATAGTAATGTTACTTCAAGGTGAAAGCCTAGATGGTAGGGCTTATGGGAAGGAACCTGGATAATAGGGTAACTGCAAAATGAAAGCCTGGATAGTAGGGCTTATGGGAAGGAACTTGGATAGTAGGGTTACTTCAAGGTGAAATCCTGGATGGTAGGGCTTATGGGAAGGAACTTGGATAGTAGGGTAACTTCGAAATGAATGCCTGGATAGTAGGGCTTATGGGAAGGAACCTAGATAGTAGGGTTACTTCAAGGTGAATGCCTGGATGGTAGGCCTTGTGGGAAGGAACCTTGATAGTAGGATAACTTCAAAATGAAAGCGTAGATAGTATGGCTTATGTGAAGGGACATGGATAGTAAGGTAACTTTAAAGTGAAATCCTGGATGCTAGGGCTTTTGGGAAGGAACCTGGATAGTAGGGTAACTTCGAATTGAAATCCTGGATAATAGAGCTATGAGAAGGAACTTGGATTGTAGGGTTACTTCGAAATGAAATCTTGGATAGTAGAGCTTATGGGAAGGAACATGGATAGTAGGGTTACTTCAAGGTGAAAGCTTGGATGGTAGGGCTTATGGGAAGGAACCTGGATAGTAGGGTAACTTCGAAATG
Organism: Vicia faba; assembly: GCA_948472305.1. NCBI lineage: Eukaryota > Viridiplantae > Streptophyta > Magnoliopsida > Fabales > Fabaceae > Vicia > Vicia faba. Next base: position 466,622,190 of record OX451735.1, on the reverse strand, counting down.
AATTCCTGGATAGTAGGGCTTATGGGAAGGAACCTGGATAGTAGGGTTACTTCAAGGTTAAAGCGCGGATGGTAGGGCTTATGGGAAGGAACCTGGATAGTAGGATAACTTCAAAATGAAAGCCTGGATAGTATGGATTATGGGAAGGAACATGGATAGTAAGGTTACTTTAAGGTGAAAGCCTGGATGGTAGGGCTTTTGGGAAGGAACCTGGAAAGTAGGGTAACTTCGAAATGAAAGCCTGGATAGTAGGGCTATGAAAAGGAACTTGGATTGTAGGGTTACTTAGAAATGAAATCCTGGATAATAGTGCTTATGGGAAGGAACTTGGATAGTAGGGTTACTTCAAGGTGAAAGCCTGGATGGTAGGGCTTATGGGAAGGAACTTGGATAGTAGAGTAACTTCGAAATGAAAGCCTTGATAGTATGGCTATGAGAAGGAAATAGGATAGTAGGGTAACTTCGAAATGAAAGTCTGGATAGTAGGGCTTATGGGAAGGAACCTGGATTGTAGGGTTACTTCAAGGTGAAAGCCTGGATAGTAGGTCTATGAGAAGGAACCTGGATAGTAGGGTAACTTCGAAATGAAAGCCTGGATAGTAGGGCTTATGGGAAGGAACATGGATAGTAGGGTTACTTCAAGGTGAAAGCCTGGATAGTAGGTCTATGAGAAGGAACCTGGATAGTAGGGTAACTTCGAAATGAATGCCTGGATAGTAGGGCTTATGGGAAGGAACCTGGATAGTAGGGTTACTTCAAGGTGAAAGCCTGGATGGTAGGGCTTGTGGGAAGGAACCTTGATAGTAGGATAACTTCAAAATGAAAGCGTAGATAGTATGGCTTATGTGAAGGAACATGGATAGTAAGGTTACTTTAAGGTGAAATCCTGGATGGTAGGGCTTTTGGGAAGGAACCTGGATAGTAGGGTAACTTAAAAATGAAATCCTGGATAATAGGGCTGTGAGAAGGAACTTTGATTGTAGGGTTACTTCGAAATGAAATCTTGGATAGTAGAGCTTATGGGAAGGAACTTGGATAGTAGGGTTACTTCAAGGTGAAAGCCTGGATGGTAGGGCTTATGGGAAGGAACCTGGATAGTAGGGTAACTTCGAGATGAATGCCTGGATACTAGGGCTTATGGGAAGGAACCTGGATAGTAGGGTTACTTCAAGGTGAAAGCCCGGATGGTAGGGCTTATGGGAAGGAACCTGGATAGTAGGAAAACTTCAAAATGAAAGCCTGGATAGTATGGCTTATGGGAAGTAACATGGATAGTAAGGTTACTTTAAGGTGAAAGCCTGGATGGTAGGGCTTTTGGGAAGGAACCTGGATAGTAGGGTAACATCGAAATGAAAGCCTGGATAGTAGGGCTATGAAAAGGAACTTGGATTGTAGGGTTACTTATAAATGAAATCCTGCATAATAGAGCTTATGGAAAGGAACTTGGATAGTAGGGTTACTTCAAGGTGAAATCCTGGATGGTAGGGCATATGGGAATGAACCTGGATAGTAGGGTAACTTCGAAATGAAAGTCTGGATAGTAGGGCTTATGGGTTGGAACCTGGATAGTAGGGTTACTTCAAGGTGAAAGCCTGGATAGTAGGTCTATGAGAAGGAACCTGGATAGTAGGGTAACTTCAAAATGAAAGCCTGAATAGTAGGGCTTATGGGAAGGAACCTGGATAGTAGTGTTACTTCAAGGTGAAAGCCTGAATGGTAGGGCTTATAGGAAGGAACCTAGATAGTAGGGTAACTTCGAAATGAAATCCTGGATAGTAGGGTTACTTCAAGGTGAAAGACTGGATAGTAGGGCTTATGGGAAGGAACTTGGATATTAGAGTAACTTCGAAATGAAAGCCTGGATAGTATGGCTATGAGAAGGAACTAGGATAGTAGGGTAACATCGAAATGAAAGTCTGGATAGTAGGGCTTATGGGAAGGAACCTGGATAGTAGGGTTACTTCAAGGTGAAAGCCTGGATAGTAGGGTTACTTCAAGGTGAAAGCCTGGATAGTAGGTCTATGAGAAGGAACCTGGATAGTAGGGTAACTTCGAAATGAATGCCTGGATAGTAGGGCTTATGGGAAGGAACCTGGATAGTAGGGTTACTTCAAGGTGAAAGCCTGGATGGTAGGGCTTGTAGGAAGGAACCTTGATAGTAGGATAACTTTAAAATGAAAGCGTAGATAGTATGGCTTATGTGAAGGAACATGGATAGTAAGGTTACTTTAAGGTGAAATCCTGGATGGTAGGGCTTTTGGGAAGGAACCTGGATAGTAGGGTAACTTAAAAATGAAATCCTGGATAGTAGGGCTATGAGAAGGAACTTTGATTGTAGGGTTACTTCGAAATGAAATCTTGGATAGTAGAGCTTATGGGAACGAACTTGGATAGTAGGGTTACTTCAAGGTGAAAGCCTGGATGGTAGGGCTTATGGGAAGGAACCTGGATAGTAGGGTAACTTCGAGATGAATGCCTGGATAGTAGGGCTTATGGGAAGGAACCTGGATAGTAGGGTTACTTTAAGGTGAAAGCCCGGATGGTAGGGCTTATGGGAAGGAACCTGGATAGTAGGGTAACTTCAAAATGAAAGCCTGGATAGTACGGCTATGAAAAGGAACTTAGATTGTAGGGTTACTTAGAAATGAAATCCTGCATAATAGAGCTTATGGGAAGCAACTTGGATAGTAGGGTTACTTCAAGGTGAAATCCTGGATGGTAGGGCATATGGGAATGAACTTGGATAGTAGGGTAACTTCGAAATGAAAGTCTGGATAGTAGGGCTTATGGGAAGGAACCTGGATAGTAGGGTTACTTCAAGGTGAAAGCTTGGATAGTAGGCCTATGAGAAGGAACCTGGATAGTAGGGTAACTTCGAAATGAAAGCATGGTTAGTAGGGCTTATGGGAAGGAACCTGGATAGTAGTGTTACTTCAAGGTGAAAGCCTGAATGGTAGGGCTTATAGGAAGGAACCTAGATAGTAAGGTAACTTCGAAATGAAATCCTGGATAGTAGGGCTTATGGGAAGGGACCTGGATAGTAGGGTTACTTCAAGGTGAAAGACTGGATAGTAGGGCTTATGGGAAGGAACTTGGATATTAGAGTAACTTCGAAATGAAAGCCTGGATAGTATGGCTATGAGAAGGAACTAGGATAGTAGGGTAACATCGAAATGAAAGTCTGGATAGTAGGGCTTATGGGAAGGAACCTGGATAGTAGGGTTACTTCAAGGTGAAAGCCTGGATAGTAGGTCTATGAGAAGGAACCTGGATAGTAGGGTAACTTCGAAATGAATGCCTGGATAGTAGGGCTTATGGGAAGGAACCTGGATAGTAGGGTTACTTCAAGGTGAAAGCCTGGATGGTAGGGCTTGAGGGAAGGAACCTTGATAGTAGGATAACTTTAAAATGAAAGCGTAGATAGTATGGCTTATGTGAAGGAACATGGATAGTAAGGTTACTTTAAGGTGAAATCCTGGATGGTAGGGCTTTTGGGAAGGAACCTGGATAGTAGGGTAACTTAAAAATGAAATCCTGGATAGTAGGGCTATGAGAAGGAACTTTGATTGTAGGGTTACTTCGAAATGAAATCTTGGATAGTAGAGCTTATGGGAAGGAACTTGGATAGTAGGGTTACTTCAAGGTGAAAGCCTGGATGGTATGGCTTATGGGAAGGAACCTGGATAGTAGGGTAACTTCGAGATGAATGCCTGGATAGTAGGGCTTATGGGAAGGAACCTGGATAGTAGGGTTACTTTAAGGTGAAAGGCCGGATGGTAGGGCTTATGGGAAGGAACCTGGATAGTAGGAAAACTCCAAAATGAAAGCCTGGATAGTATGGCTTATGGGAAGTAACATGGATAGTAAGGTTACTTTAAGGTGAAAGCCTGGATGGTAGGGCTTTTGGGAAGGAACCTGGATAGTAGGGTAACTTCGTAATGAAAGCCTGGATAGTAGGTCTATGAGAAGGAACCTGGATAGTAGGGTAACTTCGAAATGAATGCCTGGATAGTAGGGCTTATGGGAAGGAACCTGGATAGTAGGGTTACTTCAAGGTGAAAGCCTGGATGGTAGGGCTTGTGGGAAGGAACCTTGATAGTAGGATAACTTTAAAATGAAAGCGTAGATAGTATGGCTTATGTGAAGGAACATGGATAGTAAGGTTACTTTAAGGTGAAATCCTGGATGGTAGGGCTTTTGGGAAGGAACCTGGATAGTAGGGTAACTTAAAAATGAAATCCTGGATAGTAGGGCTATGAGAAGGAACTTTGATTGTAGGGTTACTTCGAAATGAAATCTTGAATAGTAGAGCTTATGGGAAGGAACTTGGATAGTAGGGTTACTTCATGGTGAAAGCCTGGATGGTAGGGCTTATGGGAAGGAACCTGGATAGTAGGGTAACTTCGAGATGAATGCCTGGATAGTAGGGCTTATGGGAAGGAACCTGGATAGTAGGGTTACTTTAAGGTGAAAGCCCGGATGGTAGGGCTTATGGGAAGGAACCTGGATAGTAGGAAAACTCCAAAATGAAAGCCTGGATAGTATGGCTTATGGGAAGTAACATGGATAGTAAGGTTACTTTAAGGTGAAAGCCTGGATGGTAGGGCTTTTGGGAAGGAACCTGGATAGTAGGGTAACTTCGAAATGAAAGCCTGGATAGTAGGGCTATGAAAAGGAACTTAGATTGTAGGGTTACTTAGAAATGAAATCCTGCATAATAGAGCTTATGGGAAGGAACTTGGATAGTAGGGTTACTTCAAGGTGAAAGCCTGGATGGTAGGGCATATGGGAATGAACTTGGATAGTAGGGTAACTTCGAAATGAAAGTCTGGATAGTAGGGATTATGGGAAGGAACCTGGATAGTAGGGTTACTTCAAGGTGAAAGCCTGGATAGTAGGCCTATGAGAAGGAACCTGGATAGTAGGGTAACTTCGAAATGAAAGCCTGGATAGTAGGGCTTATGGGAAGGAACCTGGATAGTAGTGTTACTTCAAGGAGAAAGCCTGGATGGTAGGGCTTATAGGAGGGAACCTAGATAGTAGGGTAACTTCGAAATGAAATCCTGGATAGTAGGGCTTATGGGAAGGAACCTGGATAGTAGGGTTACTTCAAGGTGAAAGACTGGATAGTAGGGCTTATGGGAAGGAACTTGGATATTAGAGTAACTTCGAAATGAAAGCCTGGATAGTATGGCTATGAGAAGGAACTAGGATAGTAGGGTAACTTCGAAATGAAAGTCTGGATAGTAGGGCTTATGGGAAGGAACCTGGATAGTAGGGTTACTTCAAGGTGAAAGCTTGGATAGTAGGGCTATGAGAAGGAACCTGGATAGTAGGGTAACTTCGAAATGAAAGCTTGGATAGTAGGGCTTATAGGAAGGAACCTGTATAGTAATGTTACTTCAAGGTGAAAGCCTAGATGGTAGGGCTTATGGGAAGGAACCTGGATAATAGGTTAACTGCGAAATTAAAGCCTGGATAGTAGCGCTTATGGGAAGGAACTTGGATAGTAGGGTTACTTCAAGGTGAAAGCATGGATGGTAGGGCTTATGGGAAGGAACTTGGATAGTAGGGTAACTTCGAAATGAATGCCTGGATAGTAGGGCTTATGGGAAGGAACTTAGATAGTAGGGTTACTTCAAGGTGAAAGCCTGGATGGTAGGGCTTGTGGGAAGGAACCTTGATAGTAGGATAACTTCAAAATGAAAGCGTAGATAGTATGGATTATGTGAAGGAACATGGATAGTAAGGTTACTTTAAGGTGAAATCCTGGATGGTAGGGCTTTTGGGAAGGAACCTGGATAGTAGGGTAACTTAAAAATGAAATCCTGGATAGTAGGGCTATGAGAAGGAACTTTGATTGTAGGGTTACTTCGAAATGAAATCTTGGATAGTAGAGCTTATGGGAAGGAACTTGGATAGTAGGGTTACTTCAAGGTGAAAGCCTGCTTGGTAGGGCTTATGGGAAGGAACCTGGATAGTAGGGTAACTTCGACATGAATGCCTGGATACTAGGGCTTATGGGAAGGAACCTGGATAGTAGGGTTACTTCAAGGTGAAAGCCCGGATGGTAGGGCTTATGGGAAGGAACCTGGATAGTAGGAAAACTTCAAAATGAAAGCCTGGATAGTATGGCTTATGGGAAGTAACATGGATAGTAAGGTTACTTTAAGGTGAAAGCCTGGATGGTAGGGCTTTTGGGAAGGAACCTGGATAGTAGGGTAACTTCGAACTGAAAGCCTGGATAGTAGGGCTATGAAAAGGAACTTGGATTGTAGGGTTACTTAGAAATGAAATCCTGCATAATAGAGCGTATGGAAACGAACTTGGATAGTAGGGTTACTTCAAGGTGAAATCCTGGATGGTAGGGCATATGGGAATGAACCTGGATAGTAGGGTAACTTCGAAATGAAAGTCTGGATAGTAGGGCTTATGGGAAGGAACCTGGATAGTAGTGTTACTTCAAGGTGAAAGACTGGATAGTAGGGCTTATGGGAAGGAACTTGGATATTAGAGTAACTTCGAAATGAAAGCCTGGATAGTATGGCTATGAGAAGGAACTAGGATAGTAGGGTAACATCGAAATGAAAGTCTGGATAGTAGGGCTTATGGGAAGGAACCTGGATAGTAGGGTTACTTCAAGGTGAAAGCCTGGATAGTAGGTCTATGAGAAGGAACCTGGATAGTAGGGTAACTTCGAAATGAATGCCTGGATAGTAGGGCTTATGGGAAGGAACCTGGATAGTAGGGTTACTTCAAGGTGAAAGCCTGGATGGTAGGGCTTGTGGGAAGGAACCTTGATAGTAGGATAACTTTAAAATGAAAGCGTAGATAGTATGGCTTATGTGAAGGAACATGGATAGTAAGGTTACTTTAAGGTGAAATCCTGGATGGTAGGGCTTTTGGGAAGGAACCTGGATAGTAGGGTAACTTAAAAATGAAATCCTGGATAGTAGGGCTATGAGAAGGAACTTAGATTGTAGGGTTACTTAGAAATGAAATCCTGCATAATAGAGCTTATGGGAAGGAACTTGGATAGTAGGGTTACTTCAAGGTGAAAGCCTGGATGGTAGGGAATATGGGAATGAACCTGGATAGTAGGGTAACTTCGAAATGAAAGTCTGGATAGTAGGGCTTATGGGAAGGAACCTGGATAGTAGGGTTACTTCAAGGTGAAAGCCTGGATAGTAGGCCTATGAGAAGGAACCTGGATAGTAGGGTAACTTCGAAATGAAAGCCTGGATAGTAGGGCTTATGGGAAGGAACTAGGATAGTAGGGTTACTTCAAGGTGAAAGACTGGATAGTAGGGCTTATGGGAAGGAACTTGGATATTAGAGTAACTTCGAAATGAAAGCCTGGATAGTATGGCTATGAGAAGGAACTAGGATAGTAGGGTAACTTCGAAATGAAAGTCTGAATAGTAGGGCTTATGGGAAGGAACCTGGATAGTAGGGTTACTTCAAGGTGAAAGCCTGGATAGTAGGGCTATGAGAAGGAACCTGGATAGTAGGGTAACTTCGAAACGAAAGCCTAGATAGTAGGGCTTATAGGAAGGAACCTGTATAGTAATGTTACTTCAAGGTGAAAGCCTAGATGGTAGGGCTTATGGGAAGGAACCTGGATAATAGGGTAACTGCGAAATGAAAGCCTGGATAGTAGCGCTTATGGGAAGGAACTTGGATAGTAGGGTTACTTTAAGGTGAAAGCCTGGATGGTAGGGCTTATGGGAAGGAACTTGGATAGTAGGGTAACTTCGAAATGAATGCCTGGATAGTAGGGCTTATGGGAATGAACCTAGATAGTAGGGTTACTTCAAGGTGAAAGCCTGGATTGTAGGCCTTGTGGGAAGGAACCTTGATAGTAGGATAACTTCAAAATGAAAGCGTAGATAGTATGGCTTATGTGAAGGAACATGGATAGTAAGGTTACTTTAAGGTGAAATCCTGGATGGTAGGGCTTTTGGGAAGGAACCTGGATAGGAGGGTAACTTAAAAATGAAATCCTGGATAGTAGGGCTATGAGAAGGAACTTTGATTGTAGGGTTACTTCGAAATGAAATCTTGGATAGTAGAGCTTATGGGAAGGAACTTGGATAGTAGGGTTACTTCAAGGTGAAAGCCTGGATGGTAGGGCTTATGGGAAGGAACCTGGATAGTAGGGTAACTTCGAGATGAATGCTTGGATAGTAGGGCTTATGGGAAGGAACCTGGATAGTAGGGTTACTTCAAGGTGAAAGCCCGGATGGTAGGGCTTATGGGAAGGAACCTGGATAGTAGGAAAACTTCAAAATGAAAGCCTGGATAGTATGGCTTACGGGAAGTAACATGGATAGTAAGGTTACTTTAAGGTGAAAGCCTTGATGGTAGGGCTTTTGGTAAGGAACCTGGATAGTATGGTAACTTCGAAATGAAAGCCTGGATAGTAGGGCTATAAAAAGGAACTTGGATTGTAGGGTTACTTAGAAATGTAATCCTGCATAATAGAGCTTATGGGAAGGAACTTGGATAGTAGGGTTACTTCAAGGTGAAAGCCTGGATGGTAGGGCATATGGGAATGAACCTGGATAGTAGGGTAACTTCGAAATGAAATCCTGGATAGTAGGTCTTATGGGAAGGAACCTGGATAGTAGGGTTACTTTAACGTGAAAGCCTGGATAGTAGGGCTATAAAAAGGAACCTGTATAGTAGGGTAACTTCGAAATGAAAGCCTGGATAGTAGGGCTTGTGGGAAGGAACCTGGATAGTAGGGTTACATCAAGGTGAAAGCCTGGATGGTAGGGCTTATAGGAAGGAACCTGGACAGTAGGGTAACTTCAAAATGAAATACTGGAAAGTAGGGCTTATGGGAAGGAACATGGATAGTAGGGTTACTTCAAGGTGAAAGCCTGGATGGTAGGGCTTATGGGAAGAAACTTGGATAGTAGAGTAACTTCGAAATGAAAGCCTGGATAGTATGGCTATGAGAAGGAACTAGGATAGTAGGGTAACTTCGAAATGAAAGTCTGGATAGTAGGGCTTATTGGAAGGAACCTGGATAGTAGGCTTACTTCAAGGTGAAAGCCTGGATAGTAGGGCTATGAGAAGGAACCTGGATAGTAGGGTAACTTCGAAAAGAAAGCCTGGATAGTAGGGCTTATGGGAAGGAACCTTGATAGTAGGGTTACTTCAAGGTGAAAGCCTGGATGGTAGGGCTTATGGGACGGAACTTGGATAGTAGAGTAACTTCGAAATGAAAGCCTTGATAGTATGGCTATGAGAAGGAACTAGGATAGTAGGGTAACTTCGAAATGAAAGTCTGGATAGTAGGGCTTATGGGAAGGAACCTGGATAGTATGGTTACTTCAAGGTGAAAGCCTGGATAGTAGGTCTATGAGAAGGAACCTGGATAGTAGGGTAACTTCGAAATGAAAGCCTGGATAGTAGGGCTTACAAAAAGGAACCTGGATAATAGGGTTACTGTAAGGTGAAAGCCTGGATGGTAGGGCTTATAGGAAGGAACCTGGATAGTAGAGTAACTTCGAAATGAAATCCTGGATAGTAGGGCTTATGGGAAGGAACATGGATAGTAGGGTTACTTCAAGGTGAAAGTCGGGATGGTAGGGCTTATGGGAAGGAACTTGGATATTAGAGTAACTTCGAAATTGAAATCCTGGATAGTATGGCTATGAGAAGGAACTAGGATAGTAGGGTAACTTCGAAACGAAAGTCTGGATAGTAGGGCTTATGGGAAGGAACCTGGATAGTAGGGTTACTTCAAGCTGAAAGCCTGGATAGTAGGGCTATGAGAAGGAACCTGGATAGTAGGGTAACTTCGAAATGAAAGCCTAGATAGTAAGGCTTATCGGAAGGAACCTGGATAGTAGGGTTACTTCAAGGTTAAAGCCTGGATGGTAGGGCTTATGGGAAGGAACTTGGATATTAGAGTAACTTCGAAATGAAAGCCTGGATAGTATGGCTATGAGAAGGAACTAGGATGGTAGGGTAACTTCGAAATGAAAGTCTGGATAGTAGGGATTATGGGAAGGAACCTGGATAGTAGGGTTACTTCAAGGTGAAAGCCTGGATAATAGGGCTATGAGAAGGAACCTGGATAGTAGGGTAACTACGAAATGAAAGCCTGGATAGTAGGGCTTATAGGAAGGAACCTGTATAGTAATGTTACTTCAAGGTGAAAGCCTGGATGGTAGGGCTTATGGGAAGGAACCTGGATAGTAGGGTAACTTCGAAATGAAAGTCTGGGTAGTAGGGCTTTTGGGAAGGAACTTGGATAGTAGGGTTACTTCAAGGTGAAAGCATGGATGGTGGGGCTTATGGGAAGGAACCTTGATAGTAGGATAACTTTAAAATGAAAGCCGGGATAGTATGGCTTATGTGAAGGAACATGGATAGTAAGGTTACTTTAAGGTGAAAGCCTGGATGGTAGGGCTTTTGGGAAGGAACCTGGATAGTAGGGTAACTTCGAAATGAAAGCCTGGATAGTAAGGCTATGAGAAGGAACTTGGATTGTAGGCTTACTTCGAAATGAAATCTTGGATAGTAGAGCTTATGGGAAGGAACTTGGAGAGTTGGATTACTTAAATGTGAAAGCCTGGATGGTAGGGATTATGGGAAGGAACCTGGATAGTAGGGTAACTTCAAAATGAAAGCCTGGATAGTGGGGCTTATGGGAAGGAACCTGGATAGTAGGGTTACTTCAAGTTGAAAGCCTGGATAGTAGGGCTATAAAAAGCAACTTGGATAGTACGGTAACTTCGAAATGAAAGCCTGGATAGTAGGGCTTATGGGAAGGAACCTGGATAGTAAAGTTACATCAAGGAGAAATCCTGAATGGGAGGGCTTATAGGAAGGAACCTGGACAGTAGGGTAACTTCAAAATGAAAGCCTGGATAGTAGGGCTTATGGGAAGGAACATGGATAGTAGGGTTACTTCAAGGTGAAAGCCTGGATGGTAGGGCTTATGGGAAGGAACTTGGATATTAGAGTAACTTCGAAATGAAAGCCTAGATAGTATGGCTATGAGAAGGAACTAGGATAGTAGGGTAAGTTCGAAATGAAAGTCTGGATAGTAGGGCTTATAGGGAGGAACCTGTATAGTAAGGTTTCTTCAAGGTGAAAGCCTGGATGGTAGGGCTTATGGGAAGGAACCTGGATAGTAGGGTAACTACGAAATGAAAACCTGTGCAGTAGGGCTTATGGGAAGGAACTTGGATAGTAAGGTTACTTCAAGGTGAAAGCCTGGATTGTAGGGGTTATGGTAAGGAACCTGGATAGTAGGGTATGTTCGAAATGAATGCCTGGAGAGTAGGGCATATGGGAAGGAACTTGGATAGTAGGGTTACTTCAAGGTGAAAGCCTAGATGGTAGGGCTTATGGGAAGGAACCTGGATAATAGGGTAACTGCGAAATGAAAGCCTGGATAGTAGGGCTTATGAGAAGGAACTTGGATAGTAGGGTTACTTCAAGGTGAAAGCCTGGATGGTAGGGCTTATGGGAAGGAACTTGGATAGTAGGGTAACTTCGAAATGAATGCCTGGATAGTAAGGCTTATGGGATGGAACTAGGATAGTAGGGTTACTTCAAGGTGAAAGTCTAGATTTTAGGGCTTACGGGAAGGAACCTGGATAGTAGGATAACTTCAAAATGAAAGTCTGGATACTATGGCTTATGGGAAGGAACATGGATAGTAAGGTTACTTTAAGGTGAAAGCCTGAATGGTTGGGATTTTAGGAAGAAACCTGGATAGTAGGGTAACTTCGAAATGAAAGCCTGAATAATAGGGCTATGAGAAGGAACTTGGATTGTAGGGTTACTTCGAAATGAAATCCTGGATAGTAGAGCTTATGGGAAGGAACTTGGATAGTAGGGTTACTTCAAGGTGAAAGCCTGGATTGTAGGGCTTATGGGAAGGAATCTAGATAGTAGGGTAACTTCGAAATGAAAGCCTGGATAGTAGGGCTTATGGGAAGGAACCTGGATAGTAGGGTTACTTCAAGGTGAAATCCTGGATAGTAGGGCTATAAAAAGGAACCTGGATAGTAGGGTAACTTCGAAATGAAATCCTGGACAATAGGGCTTATGGGAAGTAACCAGGATAGTAGGGTTACATCAAGGTGAAAGCCTGTATGGTAGGGCTTATAGGAAGGAACCTGGACAGTTGGGTAACTTCAAAATGAAAGTCTGAATAGTAGGGTTTATGGGGAGGAACATGGATAGTAGGGTTACTTCAAGGTGAAAGCCTGGATGGTAGGGCTTATGGGAAGTAACCTGGATAATAGGGTAACTTCGAAATGAAAGACTTGATAAAAGGGCTATGAGAAGGAACTTGGATAGTAGGGTAACTTCTAAATGAAAGCCTGGATAGTAGGGCTTATGGGAAGGAACCTGGATAGTAGGGTTACTTCAAGGTGAAAGCCTGGATGGTAGGGAATATGGGAAGGAACCTGGATAGTAGGGTATCTTCGAAATGGAAGCCTGGATAGAGGGCTTATGGGAAGGAACCTGGATAGTAGGGTTACTTCAAGGTGAAAGTCTGAATGGTAGGGCTTATGGAAAGGAACCTGGATAATAGGGTAACTTCGACATGAAAGACTCGATAGAAGGGCTATGAGAAGGAACTTGGATAGTAGGGTAACTTTGAAATGAATGCTTGGAGAGTAGGGAATATGGGAAGGAACCTGGATAGTAGGGTTACTTCAAGGTGAAAGCCTAGATGGTAGGGCTTATGGGCAGGAACCTGGATAATAGGGTAACTGCGAAATGAAAGCCTGGATAGTAGGGCTTATGGGAAGGAACTTGGATAGTATGGTTACTTCAAGGTGAAAGCCTGGATGGTAGGGCTTATGGGAAGGAACCTGGATAGTAGGGTAACTTCGAAATGAATTCCTGGATAGTAGGGCTTATGGGAAGGAACCTGGATAGTAGGGTTACTTCAAGGTCCAAGCCTTGATGGTAGGGCTTTTGGGAAGGAACTTGGATAGTAGGATAACTTCAAAATGAAAGCCTGGATAGTATGGCTTATGGGAAGGAACATGGATAGTAAGGTTACTTTAAGGTGAAAGCCTGCATGGTAGGGCTTTTGGGAAGGAACCTGGATAGTAGGGTAACTTCGAAATGAAAGCCTGGATAGTAGGGCAATGAGAAGGATATTGGATTGTACGGTTACTTCGAAATAACAACCTGGACAACAGAGCTTATGGGAAGGAACTTGGATAGTAGTGTTACTTCAAGGTGAAATCCTGGATGGTAGTGCTTATGGAAAGGAACCTAGATAGTAGGGTAACTTCGAAATGAAAGTATGGATAGTAGGGCTTACGGGAAGGAACCTGGATAGTAGGGTTACTTCAAGGTGAAATACTGGATAGTAGGGCTATAAAAAGGAACCTGGATAGTAGGGTAACTTCGAAATGAAAGCCTGTATAGTAGGGCTTATGAGAAGGAACCTGGATAGTAGGGTTACATCAAGGTGAAAGCCTAGATGGTAGGGCTTATAGGAAGGAACCTGGACAGTAGGGAAACTTCGAAATGAAAGCCTGGATAGTAGGGCTTATGGGAAGGAACATGGATAGTAGGGTTACTTCAAGGTGAAAGCCTGGATGGTAGGGCTTATGTGAAGGAACCTGGATAATAGGGTAACTTCGAAATGGAAGACTGGATAGAAGGGTTATGAGAAGGAACTTGGATAGTAGGGTAACTTCGAAGTGAAAGTCTGGATAGTAGGGCTTATGGGATGGAACCTGGATAGTAGGGTTACTTCAAGGTGAAAGCCTGGATGGTAGGGCTTATGGGAAGGACCCTGGATATTAGGGTTACTTCGAAATGAAAGCCTGGAAAGTAGGGCTTATGGGGAGGAACTTGGATAGTAGGGTTACTTCAAGGTGAAATCCTGGATAGTAGGGCTATGAAAAGGAACCTGGATAGTAGGGTAACTTCGAAATGAAAGCTTGGATAGTATGGCTCTGAGAAGGAACTAGGATAGTAGGGTAACTTCGAAATGAAAGCCTGGATAGTAGGGCTTATGGGAAGGAACCTGGATATTAGGGTTACTTAAAAGTGAAAGCCTGGATAGTAGGGCTATGAGAAGGAACCTGGATAGTAGGGTAACTTCGAAATGAAAGCCTGGATAGTAGGGCTTATGGGAAGGAACATGGATAGTAGGGTTACATCAAGGTGAAAGCCTGGATGGTAGGGCTTATGGGAAGGAACTTGGATAGTAGAGTAACTTCGAAATGAAAGCCTGGATAGTATGGCTATGAGAAGGAACTAGGATAGTAGGGTAAGTTCGAAATGAAAGTCTGGATAGTAGGGCTTATAGGGAGAAACATGTATAGTAAGGTTTCTTCAAGGTGAAAGCCTGGATGGTAGGGCTTATGGGAAGGAACCTGGATAGTAGGGTAACTACGAAATGAAAGCATGGGTAGTAGGGCTTATGGGAAGGAACTTGGATAGTAAGGTTACTTCAAGGTGAAAGCCTGGATGGTAGGGTTTATGGTAAGGAACCTGGATAGTAGGGTAACTTCGAAATGAATGCCTGGAGAGTAGGGCATATGGGAAGGAACTTGGATAGTAGGGTTACTTCAAGGTGAAAGCCTGGATGGTAGGGTTTAGGGTAAGTAACCTGCATAGTAGGGTAATTTCGAAATGAATGCCTGGAGAGTAGGGCATATGGGAAGGAACTTGGATAGTAGGGTTACTTCAAGGTGAAAGCCTAGATGGTAGGGCTTATGGGAAGGAACCTGGATAATAGGGTAACTGCGAAATGAAAGCCTGGATAGTAGGGCTTATGGAAGGAACTTGGATAGTAGGGTTACTTCAAGGTGAAATCCTGGATGGTAGGGTTTATGGGAAGGAACTTTGATAGTAGGGTAACTTCGAAATGAATGCCTGGATAGTAGGGCTTATGGGATGGAACCTGGATAGTAGGGTTACTTCAAGGTGAAAGTCTAGATTGTAGGGCTTACAGGAAGGAACCTGGATAGTAGGATAACTTCAAAATGAAAGTCTGGATATTATGGCTTATGGGAAGGAACATGGATAGTAAGGTTACTTTAAGGTGAAAGCCTGGATGGTTGGGCTTTTAGGAAGGAACCTGGATAGTAGGGTAACTTCGAAATGAAAGCCTAAATAATAGGGATATGAGAAGGAACTTGGATTGTAGGGTTACTTCAAGGTGAAAGCCTGGATGGTAGGGCTTATGGGAAGGAACCTAGATAGTAGGGTAACTTCGAAATGAAAGCTTGGATAGTAGGGCTTATGGGAAGGAACCTGGATTGTAGGGTTACTTCAAGGTGAAATCCTAGATAGTAGGGCTATAAAAAGGAACCTGGATAGTAGGGTAACTTCGAAATGAAATCCTGGATAGTAGGGCTTATAGGAAGGAACCAGGATAGTAGGGTTACATCAAGGTGAAAGCCTGTATGGTAGGGCTTATAGGAAGGAACCTGGAAAGTTGGGTAACTTCAAAATGAAAGTCTGGATAGTAGGGCTTATGGGAAGGAACATGGATAGTAGGGTTACTTCAAGGTGAAAGCCTGGATGGTAGGGCTTTTGGGAAGGAACTTGGATAGTAGGATAACTTCAAAATGAAAGCCTGGATAGTATGTCTTATGGGAAGGAACATGGATAGTAAGGTTACTTTAAGGTGAAAGCCTGGATGGTAGGGCTTTTTGGAAGGAACCTGGATAGTAGGGTAACTTCGAAATGAAAGCCTGGATAGTAGGGCAATGAGAAGGATATTGGATTGTATGGTTACTTCGAAATAACAACCTGGACAGTAGAGCTTATGGGAAGGAACTTGGATAGTAGTGTTACTTCAAGGTGAAAGCCTGGATGGTAGTGCTTATGGGAAGGAACCTAGATAGTAGGGTAACTTCGAAATGAAAGCTTGGATAGTAGGGCTTAGGGGAAGGAACCTGGATAGTAGGGTTACTTCAAGGTGAAAGCCTGGATAGTAGGGCTATAAAAAGGAACCTGGATAGTAGGGTAACTTCGAAATGAAAGCCTGTATAGTAGGGCTTATGAGAAGGAACCTGGATAGTAGGGTTACATCAAGGTGAAAGCCTGGATGGTAGGGCTTATAGGAAGGAACTTGGACAGTAGGGTAACTTCGAAATGAAAGCCTGGATAGTAGGGCTTATGGGAAGGAACATGGATAGTAGGGTTACTTCAAGGTGAAAGCCTGGATGGTAGGGCTTATGTGAAGGAACCTGGATAATAGGGTAACTTCGAAATGGAATACTGGATAGAAGGGTTATGAGAAGGAACTTCGATAGTAGGGTAACTTCGAAGTGAAAGTCTGGATAGTAGGGCTTATGGGATGGAACCTGGATAGTAGGGTTACTTCAAGGTGAAAGCCTGGATGGTAGGGCTTATGGGAAGGACCCTGGATATTAGGGTTACTTCGAAATGAAAGCCTGGAAAGTAGGGCTTATGGGGAGGAACTTGGATAGTAGGGTTACTTCAAGGTGAAATCCTGGATAGTAGGGCTATGAAAAGGAACCTGGATAGTAGGGTAACTTCGAAATCAAAGCCTGGATAGTATGGCTCTGAGAAGGAACTAGGATAGTAGGGTAACTTCGAAATGAAAGCCTGGATAGTAGGGCTTTTGGGAAGGAACCTGGATAGTAGGGTTACTTAAAAGTGAAAGCCTGGATAGTAGGGCTATGAGAAGGAACCTGGATAGTAGGGTAACTTCGAAATGAAAGCCTGGATAGTAGGGCTTATGGGAAGGAACATGGATAGTAGGGTTACATCAAGGTGAAAGCCTGGATGGTAGGGCTTATGGGAAGGAACTTGGATAGTAGAGTAACTTCGAAATGAAAGCCTAGATAGTATGGCTATGAGAAGGAACTAGGATAGTAGGGTAAGTATGAAATGAAAGTCTGGATAGTAGGGCTTATAGGGAGGAACCTGTATAGTAAGGTTTCTTCAAGGTGAAAGCCTGGATGGTAGGGCTTATGGGAAGGAACCTGGATAGTAGGGTAACTACGAAATGAAAGCCTGGGTAGTAGGGCTTATGGGAAGGAACTTGGATAGTAAGGTTACTTCAAGGTGAAAGCCTGGATGGTAGGGTTTATGGTAAGGAACCTGGATAGTAGGGTAACTTCGAAATGAATGCCTGGAGAGTAGGGCATATGGGAAGGAACTTGGATAGTAGGGTTACTTCAAGGTGAAAGCCTAGATGGTAGGGCTTATGGGAAGGAACCTGGATAATAGGGTAACTGCGAAATGAAAGCCTGGAAAATAGGGCTTATGGGAAGGAACTTGGATAGTAGGGTTACTTCAAGGTGAAAGCCTGGATGGTAGGGATTATGGGAAGGAACTTGGATAGTAGGGTAACTTCGAAATGAATGCCTGGATAGTAGGGCTTATGGGATGGAACCTGGATAGTAGGGTTACTTCAAGGTGAAAGTCTAGATTGTAGGGCTTACGGGAAGGAACCTGGATAGTAGGATAACTTCAAAATGAAAGTCTGGATATTATGGCTTATGGGAAGGAACATGGATAGTAAGGTTACTTTAAGGTGAAAGCCTGGATGGTTGGGCTTTTAGGAAGGAACCTGGATAGTAGGGTAACTTCGAAATGAAAGCCTGAATAATAGGGCTATGAGAAGGAACTTGGATTGTAGGGTTACTTCGAAATGAAATCCTGGATAGTAGAGCTTATGGGAAGTAACTTGGATAGTAGGGTTACTTCAAGGTGAAAGCCTGGATGGTAGGGCTTATGGGAAGGAACCTAGATAGTAGGGTAACTTCGAAATGAAAGCCTGGATAGTAGGGCTTATGGGAAGGAACCTGGATAGTAGGGTTACTTCAAGGTGAAATCCTGGATAGTAGGGCTATAAAAAGGAACCTGGATAGTAGGGTAACTTCGAAATGAAATCCTGGATAGTAGGGCTTATGGGAAGGAACCAGTATAGTAGGGTTACATCAAGGTGAAAGCCTGTATGGTAGGGCTTATAGGAAGGAACCTGGACAGTTGGGTAACTTCAAAATGAAAGTCTGGATAGTAGGGCTTATGGGAAGGAACATGGATAGTAGGGTTAATTCAAGGTGAAAGCCTGGATGGTAGGGCTTATGGGAAGTAACCTGGATAATAGGGTAACTTCGAAATGAAAGACTGGATAAAAGGGCTATGAGAAGGAACTTAGATAGTAGGGTAACTTCTAAATGAAAGCCTGGATAGTAGGGCTTATGGGAAGGAACCTGGATAGTAGGGTTACTTCAAGGTGAAAGCCTGGATGGTAGGGAATATGGGAAGGAACCTGGATAGTAGGGTATCTTCGAAATGGAAGCCTGGATAGAGGGCTTATGGGAAGGAACCTGGATAGTAGGGTTACTTCAAGGTGAAATTCTGAATGGTAGAGCTTATGGGAAGGAACCTCGATAATAGGGTAACTTAGAAATGAAATACTCGATATAAGGGCTATGAGAAGGAACTTGGATAGTAGGGTAACTTTGAAATGAATGCCTGGAGAGTAGGGAATATGGGAAGGAACCTGGATAGTAGGGTTACTTCAAGGTGAAAGCCTAGATGGTAGGGCTTATGGGAAGGAACCGGGATAATAGGGTAACTGCGAAATGAAAGCCTGGATGGTAGGGCTTATGGGAAGGAACTTGGATAGTATGGTTACTTCAAGGTGAAAGCCTGGATGGTAGGGCTTATGGGAAGGAACCTGGATAGTAGGGTAACTTCGAAATGAATTCCTGGATAGTGGGGCTTATGGGAAGGAACTTGGATAGTAGGGTTACTTCAAGGTGAAAGCCTGGATGGTAGGGATTATGGGAAGGAACTTGGATAGTAGGGTAACTTCGAAATGAATGCCTGGATAGTAGGGCTTATGGGATGGAACCTGGATAGTAGGGTTACTTCAAGGTGAAAGTCTAGATTGTAGGGCTTACGGGAAGGAACCTGGATAGTAGGATAACTTCAAAATGAAAGTCTGGATATTATGGCTTATGGGAAGGAACATGGATAGTAAGGTTACTTTAAGGTGAAAGCCTGGATGGTTGGGCTTTTAGGAAGGAACCTGGATAGTAGGGTAACTTCGAAATGAAAGCCTGAATAATAGGGCTATGAGAAGGAACTTGGATTGTAGGGTTACTTCGAAATGAAATCCTGGATAGTAGAGCTTAAGGGAAGTAACTTGGATAGTAGGGTTACTTCAAGGTGAAAGCCTGGATGGTAGGGCTTATGGGAAGGAACCTAGATAGTAGGGTAACTTCGAAATGAAAGCCTGGATAGTAGGGCTTATGGGAAGGAACCTGGATAGTAGGGTTACTTCAAGGTGAAATCCTGGATAGTAGGGCTATAAAAAGGAACCTGGATAGTAGGGTAACTTCGAAATGAAATCCTGGATAGTAGGGCTTATGGGAAGGAACCAGTATAGTAGGGTTACATCAAGGTGAAAGCCTGTATGGTAGGGCTTATAGGAAGGAACCTGGACAGTTGGGTAACTTCAAAATGAAAGTCTG
This sequence comes from Vicia faba, assembly GCA_948472305.1. Lineage (NCBI taxonomy): Eukaryota > Viridiplantae > Streptophyta > Magnoliopsida > Fabales > Fabaceae > Vicia > Vicia faba. Next base: position 466,602,721 of record OX451735.1, on the reverse strand, counting down.
GATAGTAGGGCTTATGGGAAGGAACATGGATAGTAGGGTTAATTCAAGGTGAAAGCCTGGATGGTAGGGCTTATGGGAAGTAACCTGGATAATAGGGTAACTTCGAAATGAAAGACTGGATAAAAGGGCTATGAGAAGGAACTTGGATAGTAGGGTAACTTCTAAATGAAAGCCTGGATAGTAGGGCTTATGGGAAGGAACCTGGATAGTAGGGTTACTTCAAGGTGAAAGCCTGGATGGTAGGGAATATGGGAAGGAACCTGGATAGTAGGGTATCTTCGAAATGGAAGCCTGGATAGAGGGCTTATGGGAAGGAACCTGGATAGTAGGGTTACTTCAAGGTGAAAGTCTGAATGATAGAGCTTATGGGAAGGAACCTCGATAATAGGGTAACTTCGAAATGAAATACTCGATATAAGGGCTATGAGAAGGAACTTGGATAGTAGGGTAACTTTGAAATGAATGCCTGGAGAGTAGGGAATATGGGAAGGAACCTGGATAGTAGGGTTACTTCAAGGTGAAAGCCTAGATGGTAGGGCTTATGGGAAGGAACCGGGATAATAGGGTAACTGCGAAATGAAAGCCTGGATAGTAGGGCTTATGGGAAGGAACTTGGATAGTATGGTTACTTCAAGGTGAAAGCCTGGATGGTAGGGCTTATGGGAAGGAACCTGGATAGTAGGGTAACTTCGAAATGAATTCTTGGATAGTGGGGCTTATGGGAAGGAACCTGGATAGTAGGGTTACTTCAAGGTGAAAGCCTGGATGGTAGGGAATTTGGGAAGGAACCTGGATACTAGGATAACTTCAAAATGAAAGCCTGGATAGTATGTCTTATGGGAAGGAACATGGATAGTAAGGTTACTTTAAGGTGAAAGCCTGGATGGTATGGCTTTTGGGAAGGAACCTAGATAGTAGGGTAACTTCGAAATGAAAGCCTGGATAGTAGGGCAATGAGAAGGATATTGGATTGTACGGTTACTTCGAAATAACAACCTGGACAGTAGAGCTTATGGGAAGGACCTTAGATAGTAGTGTTACTTCAAGGTGAAACCCTGAATGGTAGTGCTTATGGGAAGGAACCTAGATAGTAGGGTAACTTCGAAATGAAAGCCTGGATAGTAGGGCCTCCGGGAAGGAACCTGGATAGTAGGGTTACTTCAAGGTGAAAGCCTGGATAGTAGGGCTATAAAAAGGAACCTGGATAGTAGGGTAACTTCGAAATGAAAGCCTCTATACTAGGGCTTATGAGAAGGAACCTGGATAGTAGGGTTACATCAAGGTGAAAGCCTGGAAGGTAGGGCTTATAGGAAGGAACCTGGACAGTAGGGTAACTTCGAAATGAAAGCCTGGATAGTAGGGCTTATGGGAAGGAACATGGATAATAGGGTTACTTCAAGGTGAAAGCCTGGATGGTAGGGCTTATGTGAAGGAACCTAGATAATATGGTAACTTCGAAATGGAAGACTGGATAGAAAGGTTATGAGAAGGAACTTGGATAGTAGGGTAACTTCGAAGTGAAAGTATGGATAGTAGGGCTTATGGGATGGAACCTTGATAGTAGGGTTACTTGAAGGTGAAAGCCTGGATGGTAGGGCTTATGGGAAGGACCCTGGATATTAGGGTTACTTCGAAATGAAAGCCTGGAAAGTAGGGCTTATGGGGAGGAATTTGGATAGTTGGGTTACTTCAAGGTGAAATCCTAGATAGTAGGGCTATGAAAAGGAACCTGGATAGTAGGGTACCATCGAAATGAAATCCTGGATAGTATGGCTCTGAGAAGGAACTAGGATAGTAGGGTAACTTCGAAATGAATGCCTGGATAGTAGGGCTTATGGGAAGGAACCTGGATAGTAGGGTTACTTAAAAGTAAAAGCCTGGATAGTAGGGCTATGAGACGGAACCTAGATAGTAGGGTAACTTCGAAATGAAAGCCTGGATAGTAGGGCTTATGGGAACGAACCTGGATAGTAGTGTTACTTCAAGGTGAAAGCCTGGATGGTAGGGCTCATAGGAAGTAACGTGGATAGTAGGGTAACTTCGAAATGAAAGCCTGGATAGTAGGGCTTATGGGAAGGAACATGGATAGTAGGGTTACTTCAAGGTGAAAGCCTGGATGGTAGGGCTTATGGGAAGGAACTTAGATAGTAGAGTAACTTCGAAATGAAAGCCTGGATAGTAGGGCTTATAGGAAGGAACCTGTATAGTAAGGTTTATTCAAGGTGAAAGCCTGGATGGTAGGGCTTATGGGAAGGAACCTGGATAGTAGGGTAACTTTGAAATGAAAGCCGGGGTAGTAGGGCTTATGTGAAGGAACTTGGATAGTAAGTTTACTTCAAGGTGAAAGCCTGGATGGTAGGGTTTATGGTAAGGAACCTGGATAGTAGGGTAACTTCGAAATGAATGCCTAGAGAGTAGGGCATATAGGAAGGAACTTGGATAGTAGGGTTACTTCAAGGTGAAAGCCTAAATGGTAGGGCTTATGGGAAGGAACCTGGATAATAGGGTAACTGCGAAATGAAAGCCTGGATAGTAGGGCTTATGGGAAGGAACTTAGATAGTAGGGTTACTTCAAGGTGAAAGCCTGGATGGTAGGGCTTATGGGAAGGAACTTGGATAGTAGGGTAACTTCGAAATGAATGCCTGGATAGTAGGTCTTATTGGATGGAACCTGGATTGTAGGGTTACTTCAAGGTGAAAGTCTGGATTGTAGGGCTTACGGGAAGGAACCTGGATAGTAGGATAACTTCAAAATGAAAGCCTGGATATTATGGCTTATGGGAAGGAACATGGATAGTAAGGTTACTTTAAGGTGAAAGCCTGGATGGTAGGGCTTTTAGGAAGGAACCTAGATAGTAGGGTAACTTCGAAATGAAATCCTGAATAGTAGGGCTATGAGAAGGAACTTGGATTGTAGGGTTACTTCGAAATGAAATCCTGGATAGTAGAGCTTATGTGAAGGAACTTGGATAGTAGGGTTACTTTAAGGTGAAAGCCTGGATGGTAGGGCTTATGGGAAGGAACCTAGATAGTAGGGTAACTTCGAAATGAAAGCCTGGATAGTAGGGCTTATGGGAAGGAACCTGGATAGTAGGATTACATCAAGGCGAAATCCTGGAGAGTAGGGCTATAAAAAGGAACCTTGATAGTAGGGTAACTTCGAAATAAAATCCTGGATAGTAGGGCTTATGGGAAGGAACCAGGATAGTAGGGTTACATCAAGGTGAAAGCATGTATGGTAGGGCTTATAGGAAGGAACCTGGACAGTTGGGTAACTTCAAAATGAAAGTCTGGATAGTAGGGCTTATGGGAAGGGACATGGATAGTAGGGTTACTTCAAGGTGAAAGCCTGGATTGTAGGGCTTATGGGAAGTAACCTGGATAATAGGGTAACTTCGAAATGAAAGACTGGATAAAAGGGCTATGAGAAGGAACTTGGATAGTTGGGTAACTTCTAAATGAAAGCCTGGATAGTAGGGCTTATGGGAAGGAACCTGGATAGTAGGGTTACTTCAAGGTGAAAGCCTGGATGGTAGGGAATATGGGAAGGAACCTGGATAGTAGGGTATCTTCGAAATGAATGCCTGGAGAGTAGGGAATATGGGAAGGAACCTGGATAGTAGGGTTACTTCAAGGTGAAAGCCTAGATGGTTGGGCTTATGGGAAGGAACCTGGATAATAGGGTAACTGCGAAATGAAAGCCTGGATAGTAGGGCTTATGGGAAGGAACTTGGATAGTATGGTTACTTCAAGGTGAAAGCCTGGATGGTAGGGCTTACGGGAAGGAACCTGGATAGTAGGGTAACTTCGAAATGAATTCCTGGATAGTAGGGCTTATGGGAAGGAACCTGGATAGTAGGGTTACTTCAAGGTGAAAGCCTTGATGGTAGGGCTTTTGGGAAGGAACCTGGATAGTAGGATAACTTCAAAATGAAAGCCTGGATAGTATGGCTTATGGGAAGGAACGTGGATAGTAAGGTTACTTTAAGGTGAAAGCCTGGATGGTAGGGCTTTTGGGAAGGAACCTGGATAGTAGGGTAACTTCGAAATGAAAGCCTGGATAGTAGGGCAATGAGAAGGATATTGGATTGTACGGTTACTTCGAAATAACAACCTGGACAGTAGAGCTTATGGGAAGGAACTTGGATAGTAGTGTTACTTCAAGGTGAAAGCCTGGATGGTAATGCTTATGGGAAGGAACCTAGATAGTAGGGTAACTTCGAAATGAAAGCCTGGATAGTAGGGCTTACGGGAAGGAACCTGGATAGTAATGTTACTTCAAGGTGAAAGCCTGGATAGTAGGGCTATAAAAAGGAACCTGGATAGTAGGGTAACTTCGAAATGAAAGCCTGTATAGTAGGGCTTATGGGAAGGAACCTGGATAGTAGGGTTACATCAAGGTGAAAGCTTGGATGGTAGGGCTTATAGGAAGGAACCTGGACAGTAGGGTAACTTTGAAATGAAAGCCTGGATAGTAGGGCTTATGGGAAGGAACATGGATAGTAGGGTTACTTCAAGGTGAAAGCCTGGATGGTAGGGCTTATGTGAAGGAACCTAGATAATAGGGTAACTTCGAAATGGAAGACTGGATAAAAGGGTTATGAGAAGGAACTTGGATAGTAGGGTAACTTCGAAGTGAAAGTCTGGATAGTAGGGCTTATGGGATGGAACCTGGATAGTAGGGTTACTTCAAGGTGAAAGCCTGGATGGTAGGGCTTATGGGAAGGACCCTGGATATTAGGGTTACTTCGAAATGAAAGCCTGGAAAGTAGGGCTTATGGGGAGGAACTTGGATAATAGGGTTACTTCTAGGTGAAATCCTGGATAGTAGGGTAACTTCGAAATGAAAGCCTGGATACTATGGCTCTGAAAAGGAACTAGGATAGTAGGGTAACTTCGAAATGAAAGCCTGGATAGTAGGGCTTATAGGAAGGAACCTGGATAGTGGGGTCACTTCAAGGTGAAAGCCTGGATGATAGGGCTTATGGGAAGGAACTTGGATATTAGAGTAACTTCGAAATGAAAGCCTGGATAGTATGGCTATGAGAAGGAACTAGGATAGTAGGGTAACTTCGAAATGAAAGTCTTGATAGTAGGGCTTATGGGAAGGAACCTGGATAGTAGGGTTACTTCAAGGTGAAAGCCTGGATAGTAGGGCTATGAGAAGGAACCTGGATAGTAGGGTTACTTCAAGGTGAAAGCCTGAATGGTAGGGCCTATGGGAAGGAACCATTATAGTAGGGTTACTTCAAGGTGAAAGCCTGGATGGTAGGGCTTATAGGAAGGAACCTGGATAGTAGGGTAACTTCGAAATGAATGCGTGGAGAGTAGGGCATATGGGAAGGAACTTGGATAGTAGGGTTACTTCAAGGTTAAAGCCTAGATGGTAGGGCTTATGGGAAGGAACTTGGATAATAAGGTTACTTCAAGGTGAAAGCCTTGATGGTAGGGTTTATGGTAAGGAACCTGGATAGTAGGTTAACTTCGAAATGAATGCGTGGAGAGTAGGGCATATGGGAAGGAACTTGGATAGTAGGGTTACTTCAAGGTGAAAGACTAGATGGTAGGCCTTATAGGAAGGAACCTGGATAATAGGGTAACTACGAAATGAAAGCTTGGATAGTAGGGCTTATGGGAAGGAACTTGGATAGTAGGGTTACTTCAAGGTTAAAGCCTGGATGGTAGGGCTTATGGGAAGGAACCTGGATAGTAGGGTAACTACGAAATGAATGCCTGGATATTAGGGCTTATGGGAAGGAACCTGGATAGTAGGGTTACTTCAACGTGAAAGCCTGGATGGGAGGGCTTATGGGAAGGAATCTGGATAGTAGGGTAACTTCGAAATGAATGCCTTAAGAGTAGGCCATATGGGAAGGAACTTGGATAGTAGGGTTACTTCAAGGTGAAAGCCTAGATGGTAGGGCTTATGGGAAGGAACCTTGATAATAGGGTAACTGCGAAATGAAAGCCTGGATAGTAGGGCTTATGGGAAGGAACTTGGATAGTAGGGTTACTTCAAGGTGAAAGCATGGATGGTAGGGCTTTTGGGAAGGAACCTGGATAGTAGGATAACTTCAAAATGAAAGCCTGGATAGTATGGCTTATGGGAAGGAACGTGGATAGTAAGGTTACTTTAAGGTGAAATCCTGGATGGTAGGGCTTTTGCGAAGGAACCTGGATGGTAGGGTAACTTCGAAATGAAAGCCTTGATAGTAGGGCAATGAGAAGGATATTGGATTGTACGGTTACTTCGAAATAACAACCTGGACAGTAGAGCTTATGGGAAGGAACTTGGATAGTAGTGTTACTTCAAGGTGAAAGCCTGGATGGTAGTGCTTATGGGAAGGAACCTAGATAGTAGGGTAACTTCGAAATGAAAGCCTGGATAGTAGGGCTTACGGGAAGGAACCTGGATAGTAGGGTTACTTCAAGGTGAAAGCCTGGATAGTAGGGCTATAAAAAGGAACCTGGATAGTAGGGTAACTTCGAAATGAAAGCCTGTATAGTAGGGCTTATGGGAAGGAACTTGTATAGTAGGGTTACATCAAGGTGAAAGCTTGGATGGTAAAGCTTATAGGAAGGAACTTGGACAGTAGGGTAACTTCGAAATGAAAGCCTGGATAGTAGGGCTTATGGGAAGGAACATGGATAGTAGGGTTACTTCAAGGTGAAAGCCTGGATGGTAGGGCTTATGTGAAGGAACCTGGATAATAGGGTAATTTCGAAATGGAAGACTGGATAAAAGGGTTATGAGAAGGAACTTGGATAGTAGGGTAACTTCGAAGTGAAAGTCTGGATAGTAGGGCTTATGGGATGGAACCTGGATAGTAGGGTTACTTCAAGGTGAAAGCCTGGATTGTAGGGCTTATGGGAAGGACCCTGGATATTAGGGTTACTTCGAAATGAAAGCCTGGAAAGTAGGGCTTATGGGGAGGAACTTGGATAATAGGGTTACTTCTAGGTGAAATCCAGGATAGTAGGGCTATGAAAAGGAACCTGGATAGTAGGGTACCTTCGAAATGAAAGCCTGGATAGTATGGCTCTGAGAAGGAACTAGGATAGTAGGGTAACTTCGAAATGAAAGCCTGGATAGTAGGGCTTATAGGAAGGAACCTGGATAGTAGGGTCACTTCAAGGTGAAAGCCTGGATGGTAGGGCTTATGGGAAGGAACTTGGATATTAGAGTAACTTCGAAATGAAATCCTGGATAGTATGGCTATGAGAAGGAACTAGGATAGTAGGGTAACTTTGAAATGAAAGTCTGGATAGTAGGGATTATGGGAAGGAACCTGGATAGTAGGGTTACTTCAAGGTGAAAGCATGGATAGTAGGGCTATGAGAAGGAACCTGGATAGTAGCGTGACTTCAAGGTGAAAGCCTGAATGGTAGGGCTTATGGGAAGGAATCTTTATAGTAGGGTTACTTCAAGGTGAAATCCTGGATGGTAGGGCTTATAGGAAGGAACCTGGATAGTAGGGTAACTTCGAAATGAAATCTTGGATAGTAGGGCTTATGGGAAGGAACTTGGATAGTAAGGTTACTTCAAGGTGAAAGCCTGGATGGTAGGGTTTATGGTAAGGAACCTGGATAGTAGGTTAACTTCGAAATGAATGCGTGGAGAGTAGGGCATATGGGAAGGAACTTGGATAGTAGGGTTACTTCAAGGTTAAAGCCTAGATGGTACGGCTTATGGGAAGGAACCTGGATAATAGGGTAACTGCGAAATGAAAGCCTGGATAGTAGGGCTTATGGGAAGGAACTTGGATAGTAGGGTTACTTCAAGGTGAAAGCCTGGATGGTAGGGCTTATGGGAAGGAACTTGGATAGTAGGGTAACTTATAAATGAATGTCTAGATAGTAGGGCTTATGGGAAGGAACCTGGATAATAGGGTTACTTCAAGGTGAAAGCCTGGATGGTAGGGCTTATGGGAAGGAACCTTGATAGTAGGATACTTCAAAATGATAGCCTGGATAGTATGGCTTATGTGAAGTAACATGGATAGTAACGATACTTTAAGGTGAAAGCCTGGATGGTAGGGCTTTTGGGAAGGAACCTGGATAGTAGGGTAACTTCGAAATGGAAGCCTGAATAGTAGGGCTATGAGAAGGAACTTGGATTGTAGGGTTACTTCGAAATAACAGCCGGGATAGTAGAGCTTATGGGAAGGAACTTGGATAGTAGGGTTACTTCAAGGTGAAAGCCTGGATAGTAGGGCTTATGGGAAGGAACCTGGATAGTAGGGTAACTTCAAAATGAAAGCCTGGATAGTAGGGCTTATGGGAAGGAACCTGGATAGTAGGGTTACTTCAAGGTGAAATCCTTGATAGTAGCGTAACTTCGAAATGAAAGCCTTGATAGTAGGGCTTATGGGAAGGAACCTGGATAGTAGGGTAACTTCGAAATGAATGCCTGGAGAGTAGGGAATATGGGAAGGAACCTGGATAGTAGGGTTACTTCAAGGTGAAAGACTAGATGGTAGGGCTTATAGGAAGGAACCTGGATAATAGGGTAACTGCGAAATGAAAGCCTTGATAGTAGGGCTTATGGGCAAGAACTTGGATAGTAGGGTTACTTCAAGGTTAAAGCCTGGATGGGAGGGCTTATGGGAAGGAACCTGGATAATAAGGTAACTGCGAAATGAAAGCCTGGATAGTAGGGCTTATGGGAAGGAACTTGGATAGTAGGGTTACTTCAAGGTGAAAGCATGGATGGTAGGGCTTATGGGAAGGAACTTGAATAGTAGGGTAACTTCGAAATGAATGCCTGGATAGTAGGGCTTATGAGATGGAACTAGGATAGTAGGGTAACTTCGAAATGAAAGTCTGGATAGTAGGGCTTATAGGAAGGAACCTGTATAGTAAGGTTAATTCAAGGATAAAGCATGGATGGTAGGGCTTATGGGAAGGAACCTGGATAGTAGGGTAGCTTCGAAATGAAGGCCTGGGTAGTAGGGCTTATGGGAAGGAACTTGGATAGTAAGGTTACTTTAAGGTGAAACCCTGGATGGTAGGGTTTATGGGAAGGAACCTGGATACTAGGGTAACTTCGAAATGAATGCCTGAAGAGTAGGGCATATGGGAAGGAAGTTGGATAGTAGGGTTACATCAAGGTGAAAGCCTAGATGGTAGGGCTTATGGGAAGGAACCTGGATAATATGGTAACTGCGAAATGAAAGCCTGGATGGTAGGGTTTATGGGAAGGAACCTGGATACTAGGGTAACTTCGAAATGAATGCCTGAAGAGTAGGGCATATGGGAAGGAACTTGGATAGTAGGGTTACATCAAGGTGAAAGCCTAGATGGTAGGGCTTATGGGAAGGAACCTGGATAATAGGGTAACTGCGAAATGAAAGCCTGGATAGTAGGGCTCATGGGAATGAACTTGGATAGTAGGGTTACTTCAAGGTGAAAGCCTGGATGGTAGGGCGTATGGGAAGGAAATTGGATAGTAAGGTAACTTCAAAATGAATGCCTGGATAGTAGGGCTTATGGGTTGGAACCTGCATAGTAGGGTTACTTCAAGGTGAAAGCCTGGATTATAGGGCTTATGGGAAGGAACCTGGATAGTAGGATAACTTCAAAATGAAAGCTTGGATAGTATGGCTTATGGGAAGGAACATGGATAGTAAGGTTACTTAAAGGTGAAAGCCTGGATGGTAGGGCTTTTGGGAAGGAACCTGGATAGTACGGTAACTTCGAAATGAAATCCTAGATAGTAGAGCTTATGGGAAGGAACTTGGATAGTAGGGTTACTTCAAGGTGAAAGCCTGGATGGTAGGGCTTATGGGAAGGAACCTAGATTGTAGGGTAAATTCGAAATGAATACCTGGATAGTAGGGCTTATGGGAAGGAACCTGGATAGTAGGGTTACTTCAAGGTGAAAGCCTGGATAGTAGGGCTATAAAAAGGAACCTGGATAGTAGGGTAACTTCGAAATGAATGTCTGGATAGTAGGGCTTATAGGAAGGAACCTGGATAGTAGAGTTACATCAAGGCGAAAGCCTGGACGGTAAGGCTTATAGGAAGGAACCTGGACAGTAGGGTGACTTCGAAATGAAAGTCTGGATAGTAGGGCTTATGGGAAGGAACATGGATAGTAGGGTTACTTCAAGGTGAAAGTCTGAATGGTAGGTCTTATGGGAAGGAACCTGGACAATATGGTAACTTTGAAATGAAAGACTGGATAGAAGGGCTATGAGAAGGAACTTGGATAGTAGGGTTACTTCGAAATGAATGCCTTGAGAGTAGGGAATATGGGAATGAACCTGGATTGTAGGGTTACTTCAAGGTGAAAGCCTAAATGGTAGGGCTTATGGGAAGGAACCTGGATAATAGGGTAACTGCGAAAGGAAAGCCTGGATAGTAGGGCTTATGGGAAGGAACTTGGATAGTAGGGTTACTTCAAGGTGAAAGCCTGGATGGTAGGGCTTATAGGAAGGAACCTGGATAGTAGGGTAAATTCGAAATGAGTGCTTGGATAGTAGGGCTTATGGGAAGGAACCTGGATAGTAGGGTTACTTCAAGGTGAAAGCCTGGATCGTAGGGCTTATGGGAAGGAACCTGGATAGTTAGATAACTTCAAAATGTAAGCCTGGATAGTATGGCTTATGGGAAGGAACGTGGATAGTAAGGTTACTTTAACGTGAAAGCCTGGATGGTAGGGCTTTTGGGAAGGAACCTGGATAGTAGGGTAACATCGAAATGAAAGCCTGGATAGTAGGGCTATGAGAAGGAACTTGGATTGTAGGGTTAATTCGAAATAACAGCCGGGATAGTAGAGCTTATGGGAAGGAACTTGGATAGTAGGGTTACTTCAAGGTGAAAGCATGGATGGTAGGGCTTATGGGAAGGAACCTAGATAGTAGGGTAACTTCGAAATGAAAGCCTAGATAGTAGGGCTTATGGGAAGGAACCTGGATAGTAGAGTTACTTCAAGGTGAAAGCCTGGATAGTAGGGCTATAAAAAGGAACCTGGATAGTAGGGTAACTTCGAAATGAATGTCTGGATAGTAGGGCTTATGGGAAGGAACCTGGATAGTAGAGTTACATCAAGGCGAAAGCCTGGACGGTAAGGCTTATAGGAAGGAACCTGGACAGTAGGGTAACTTCGAAATGAAAGTCTGGATAGTAGGGCTTATGGGAAGGAACATGGATAGTAGGGTTACTTCAAGGTGAAAGTCTGAATGGTAGGGCTTATGGGAAGGAACCTGGATAATATGGTAACTTTGAAATGAAAGACTGGATAGAAGGGCTATGAGAAGGAACTTGGATAATAGGGTAACTTCGAAATGAATGCCTTGAGAGTAGGGAATATGGGAATGAACCTGGATTGTAGGGTTACTTCAAGGTGAAAGCCTAAATGGTAGGGCTTATGGGAAGGAACCTGGATAATATGGTAATTGCGAAAGGAAAGCCTGGATAGTAGGGCTTATGGGAAGGAACTTGGATAGTAGGGTTACTTCAAGGTGAAAGCCTGGATGGTAGGGCTTATGGGAAGGAACCTAGATAGTAGGGTAAATTCGAAATGAGTGCTTGGATAGTAGGGCTTATGGGAAGGAACCTGGATAGTAGGGTTACTTCAAGGTGAAAGCCTGGATCGTAGGGCTTATGGGAAGGAACCTGGATGGTTAGATAACTTCAAAATGTAAGCCTGGATAGTATGGCTTATGGGAAGGAACGTGGATAGTAAGGTTACTTTAACGTGAAAGCCTGGATGGTAGGGCTTTTGGGAAGGAACCTGGATAGTAGGGTAACTTCGAAATGAAAGCCTGGATAGTAGGGCTATGAGAAGGAACTTGGATTGTGGGGTTAATTCGAAATAACAGCCGGGATAGTAGAGCTTATGGGAAGGAACTTGGATAGTAGGGTTACTTCAAGGTGAAATCATGGATGGTAGGGCTTATGGGAAGGAACCTAGATAGTAGGGTAACTTCGAAATGAAAGCCTAGATAGTAGGGCTTATGGGAAGGAACCTGGATAGTAGAGTTACTTCAAGGTGAAAGCCTGGATAGTAGGGCTATAAAAAGGAACCTGGATAGTAGGGTAACATCGAAATGAAAGCCTGGATAGTAGGGCTTATAAGAAGGAACCTAGATAGTAGAGTTACATCAAGGTGAAAGCCTGGATGGTAGGGCTTATAGGAAGGAACCTGGACAGTAGGGTAACTTTGAAATGAAAGTCTGGATTGTAGGGCTTATGGGAAGGAACATGGATAGTAGGGTTACTTCAAGGTTAAAGCCTGGATGGTAGGGCTTATGGGAAGGACCCTGGATAATTGGGTAACTTCGGAATTAAAGACTGGATAAAAGGGCTATGAGAAGGAACTTGGATAGTAAGGTTACTTCAAGGTGAAAGCCTGGATAGTTGGGCTTATGGGAAGGAACTTTGATAGTAAGGTTACTTCAAGGTGAAAGCCTGGATGGTAGGGCATATGGGAAGGAACCTGGATAGTAGGGTATCTTCGAAATGAAAGCCTGGATAGTATGGCTTATGGGAAGGAACATGGATAGTAAGGTTACTTTAAGGTGAAAGCCTGGATGGTAGGGCATTTGGGAAGGAACCTGGATAGTAGGGTAACTTCAAAATGAAAGCCTAGATAGTAGGGCTTATGGGAAGGAACGTGGATGGTAGGGTTACTTCAAGGTGAAAGCCTGGATGGTAGGGCTTATGGGAAGGAACTTGGATAGTAGAGTAACCTCGAAATGAAAGCCTGGATAGTATGGCTATGAGAAGGAACTAGGATAGTAGGGTAACTTCGAAATGAAAGTCTAGATAGTAGGGATTATGGGAAGGAACCTGGACAGTAGGGTTACTTCAAGGTGAAAGCCTTGATAGTAGGGCTATGATAAGGAACCTAGATAGTAGGGTAACTTCGAAATAGTAGGGCTTATAGGAAGGAACCTGTATAGTAAGGTTACTTCAAGGTGAAAGCCTGGATGGTACGGCTTATGGGAAGGAACCTGGATGGTAGGGTAACTACGAAATGAAAGCCTGGGTAGTAGGGCTTATGGGAAGGAACTTGGATAGTAAGGTTACTTCAAGGTGAAAGCCTGGATGGTAGGGTTTATGGGAAGGAACCTGGATAGTAGGGTAACTTTGAAATGAAGGCCTGGATAGTAGGGCTTATGGGAAAGAACCTGGATAGTAGGGTTACTTCAAGGTGAAAGCCTGGATAATAGGGCTATAAATAGGAACCTGGATAGTAGGGTAACTTCAAAATGAAAGCCTGTATAGTAAGGCTTATGGGAAGGAACCTGGATAGTAGGGTTACATAAAGGTGAAAGCCTGGATGCTAGGGCTTATAGGAAGGAAGTTGGCCAATAAGGTAACTTCGAAATGAAATCCTGGATAGTAGGGCTTATGGGAATAACATGGATAGTAGGGTTACTTCAAGGTGAAAGCCTGGATGGTAGGGCTTATGGGAAGGAACCTAGATAATAGGGTAACTTCGAAATTAAAGACTGGATACAAGGGCTATGAGAAGGAACTTGGATAGTAGGGTAACTTCGAAGTGAAAGTCTGGATAGTAGGTCATATGGGAAGGAACCGGGATAGTAGGGTTACTTCAAGGTGAAAGCCTGGATGGTAGGGCTTATGGGAAGGAACCTGGATATTAGGCATACTTCGAAATGAAAGCCTGGATAGTAGGGCTTATGGGGAGGAACTTGGATAGTAGGGTTACTTCAAGGTGAAATCCCGGATAGTAGGGCTATGAGAAGGAACCTGGATAGTAGGGTAACTTCGAAGTGAAAGCCTGGATAGTAGGGCTTATGGGAAGGAACCGGGATAGTAGGGTTACTGCAAGGTGAAAGCCTGGATGGTAGGGCTTATAGGAAGGAACCAGGATAGTAGGGTAACTTTGAAATGAAAGCCTGGATAGTAGGGCTTATGGGAAGGAACATGGATGGTAGGGTTACTTCAAGGTGAAAGCCTGGATGGTAGGGCTTATGGGAAGGAACTTGGATAGTAGGGTAACTTCGAAATGAAAGTCTGGATAGTAGGGCTTATGGGAAGGAACCTGGACAGTAGGGTTACTTCAAGGTGAAAGCCTGGATAGTAGGGCTATGAGAAGGAACCTGGATAGTAGGGTAACTTCGAAATAGTAGGGCTTATAGGAAGGAACCTGTATAGTAAGGTTACTTCATGGTGAAAGCCTGGATGGTAGGGATTATGCGAAGGAACCTGGATAGTAGGGTAACTTCGAAATGAAAGCCTGGGTAGTAGGGCTTATGGGAAGGAACTAGGATAGTAAGGTTACTTCAAGGTGAAAGCCTAGATGGTAGGGTTTATGGGAAGGAACCTGGATAGTAGGGTAACTTCGAAATGAATGCCTGGTAAGTAGGGCATATGGGAAGGAACTTGGATAGTAAGGTTACTTCAAGGTGAAAGCCTAGATGGTAGGGCTTATGGGAAGGAACCTGGATAATAGGGTAACTATGAAATGAAAGCCTGAATAGTAGGGCTTATGGGAAGGAACTTGGATAGTAGGGTTACTTCAAGGTGAAAGCATGAATGGTAGGGCTTATGGGAAGGAACTTGGATAGTAGGGTAACTTCAAAATGAATGCCTGCATAGTAGGGCTTATGGGAAGGGACCTCGATAGTAGGTTTACTTCAAGGTGAAAGCCTGGATGGTAGGGCTTATGGGAAGTAACCTGAATAGTAGGATAACTTCAAAATGAAAGCCTGGATAGTACGGCTTATGGGATGGAACATGGATAGTAAGGTTACTTTAAGGTGAAAGCTAGGATGGTAGGGCTTTTGGGAAGGAACCTGGATAGTAGGGTAACTTCGAAAGAAAGCCTGGATAGTAGGGCTATGAGAAGGAACTTGGATTGTAGGGTTACTTCGAAATGAAATCCTGGATAGTAGAGCTTATGGGAAGGAACTTGTATAGTAGGGTTACTTCAAGGTGAAAGCCTGGATGGTAGGGCTTATGGGAAGGAACCTGGATAGTAGGGTAACTTCGAAATGAAAGCCTGGATAGTATGGCTTATGGGAAGGAACCTGGATAGTAAGGTTACTTCAAGGTGAAAGCCTGGATAGTAGGGCTATGAGAAGGAACCTGGATAGTAGGGTAACTTCGAAATGAAAGCCTGGATAGTAGGGCTTATAGGAAGGAACCAGTATATTAAGGTTACTTCAAGGTGAAAGCCTGGATGGTAGGGCTTATGGGAAGGAACCTGGATAGTAGGGTAACTTCGAAATGAAAGCCTGGGTAGTAGGGATTACGGGAAGGAACTTGGATAGTAAGGTTACTTCAAGATGAAAGCATGGATGGTAGGGTTTATGGGAAGGAACATGGATAGTAGGGTAACTTGGAAATGAATGCCTGGATAGTAGGGCTTATGGGAAGGAACTTGGATAGTAGGGTTACTTCAAGGTGAAAGCCTGGATGGTAGGGCTTATGGGAAGGACCTTGGATAGTAGGGTAACTTCGAAATGAATGCCTGGATAGTAGGGATTATGGGAAGGAACCTGGATAGTAGGATTACTTCAAGGTGAAAGCCTGGATGGTAGGGCTTATGGGAAGGAACCTGAATAGTAGGATAACTTCAAGCTGAAAGCCTGGATAGTAGGGCTTATGGGAAGGAACCTGGATAGTAGGGTTACTTCAAGGTGAAAGCCTGGATGGTAGGGCTTATGGGAAGGAACCTGAATAGTAGGATAACTTCAAGATGAAAGCCTGGATAGTATGGCTTATGGGAATGAACATGGATAGTAAGGTTACTTTAAGGTGAAAGCCTGGATGGTAGGGCTTATGGGAAGGAACCTGGATAGTAGGGTAACTTCGTAATGAAAGCCTGGATAGTAGGGCTATGAGAAGGAACTTGGATTGTAGGGTTACTTCGAACTGAAATCCTGGATAGTAGAGCTTATGGGAAGGAACATGGATAGTAGGGTTACTTCAAGGTGAAAGCCTTGATGGTCGGGCTTATGGGAAGGAACCTGGATAGTAGGGTAACTTCTAAATGAAAGCCTGGATAGTAGGGCTTATGGGAAGGAACCTGGATAGTAGGGTTACTTTAAGGTGGAAGCTTGGATAGTAGGGCTATAAAAAGGAACCTGGATAGTAGGGTAACTTCGAAATGAAAGCCTGGATAGTAAGGCTTATGGGAAGGAACCTGGATAGTAGGGTTACATCAAGGTGAAAGCCTAGATGGTAGGGCTTCTGGGAAGGAACCTTGATAATAGGGTAACTGCGAAATGAAAGCTTGAAAATAAGGGCTTATGGGAAGGAACTTGGATAGTAGGGTTACTTCAAGGTGAAAGCATGGATGGTAGGGCTTATGGGAAGGAACTTGGATAGTAGGGTAACTTCAAAATGAATGCCTGCATAGTAGGGCTTATGGGAAGGAACCTGGATAGTAGGTTTACTTCAAGGTGAAAGCCTGGATGGTAGGGCTTATGGGAAGGAACCTGGATAGTAGGATAACTTCAAAATGAAAGCCTGGATAGTACGGCTTATGGGAAGGAACATGGATAGTAAGGTTACTTTAAGGTGAAAGCTAGGATGGTAGGGCTTTTGGGAAGGAACCTTGATAGTAGGGTAACTTCGAAAGAAAGCCTGGATAGTAGGGCTATGAGAAGGAACTTGGATTGTAGGGTTACTTCGAAATGAAATCCTGGATAGTAGAGCTTATGGGAAGGAACTTGTATAGTAGGGTTACTTCAAGGTGAAAGCCTTGATGGTAGGGCTTATGGGAAGGAACCTGGATAGTAGGGTAACTTCGAAATGAAAGCCTGGAGAGTATGGCTTATGGGAAGGAACCTGGATAGTAAGGTTACTTCAAGGTGAAAGCCTGGATAGTAGGGCTATGAGAAGGAACCTGGATAGTAGGGTAACTTCGAAATGAAAGCCTGGATAGTAGGGCTTATAGGAAGGAACCAATATATTAAGGTTACTTCAAGGTGAAAGCCTGGATGGTAGGGCTTATGGGAAGGAACCTGGATAGTAGGGTAACTTCGAAATGAAAGCCTGGGTAGTACGGCTTATGGGAAGGAACTTGGATAGTAAGGTTACTTCAAGATGAAAGCCTGGATGGTAGGGTTTATGGGAAGGAACAAGGATAGTAGGGTAACTTGGAAATGAATGCCTGGAGAGTAGGGCATATGGGAAGGAAGTTGGATAGTAGGGTTACTTCAAGGTGAAATCCTAGATGGTAGGGCTTATGGGAAGGAACCTGGATAATAGGGTAACTGCGAAATGAAAGCTTGGATAGTAGGGCTTATGGGAAGGAACTTGGATAGTAAGGTTACTTCAAGGTGAAAGCCTGGATGGTAGGGCTTATGGGAAGGAACTTGGATAGTAGGGTAACTTCGAAATGAATGCCTGGATAGTAGGGCTTATGGGAAGGAACCTGGATAATAGGGTTACTTCAAGGTGAAATCCTGGATGGTAGGGCTTATGGGAAGGAACCTGAATAGTAGGATAACTTCAAGATGAAAGCCTGGATAGTATGGCTTATGGGAATGAACATGGATAGTAAGGTTACTTTAAGGTGAAAGCCTGGATGGTAGGGCTTATGGGAAGGAACCTGGATAGTAGGGTAACTTCGAAATGAAAGCCTGGATAGTAAGGCTTATGGGAAGGAACCTGGATAGTAGGGTTACATCAAGGTGGAAGCCTGGATGGTAGGGCTTATAGGAAGGAACCTGGATAGTAGGGTAACTTCGAAATGAATGCCTGGATAGTAGGGCTTATGGGAAGGAACCTGGATAACAGGGTTACTTCAAGGTTAAAGCCTGGATGGTAGGGCTTATAGGAAGGAACCTGGATAGTAGGGTAACTTCGAAATGAAAGCCTGGATAGTAGGGCTTATGGGAAGGAACATGGATAGTAGGGTTACTTCAAGGTGAAAGCCTGGATAGTAGGGTAACTTCGAAATGAAAGCCTGGATAGTAGGGCTTATAGGAAGGAACCTGTATATTAAGGTTACTTCAAGGTGAAAGCCTGGATGGTAGGGCTTATGGGAAGGAACCTGGATAGTAGGGTAACTTCGAAATGAAAGCCTGGGTAGTAGGGCTTATGGGAAGGAACTTGGATAGTAAGGTTACTTCAAGATGAAAGCCTGTATGGTAGGGTTTATGGGAAGGAAACTGGATAGTAGGGTAACTTGGAAATGAATGCCCGGAGAGTAGGTCATATGGGAAGGAACTTGGATAGTAGGGTTACTTCAAGGTGAAAGCCTAGATGGTAGGGCTTATGGGAAGGAACCGGGATAGTAGGGTTACTGCAAGGTGAAATCCTGGATGGTATGGCTTATAGGAAGGATCCAGGATAGTAGGGTAACTTCGAAATGAAAGCCTGGATAGTAGGGCTTATGGGAAGGAACATGGATGGAAGGGTTACTTCAAGGTGAAAGCCTGGATGGTAGGGCTTATGGGAAGGAACTTGGATAGTAGTGTAACTTCGAAATGAAAGCCTGGGTAGTAGGGCTTATGGGAAGGAACTTGGATAGTAAGGTTACTTCAAGGTGAAAGCCTGGATGGTAGGGTTTATGGGAAGGAACCTGGATAGTAGGGTATCTTCGAAATGAATGCCTGGAGAGTAGGGCATATGGGAAGGAACTTGGATAGTAGTGTAACTTCGAAATGAAAACCTGGATAGTATGGCTATGAGAAGGAACTAGGATAGTAGGGTAACTTCGAAATGAAAGTCTAGATAGTAGGGCTTATGGGAAGGAACTTGGAATGTAGGGTTACTTCAAGGTGAAAGCCTGGATAGTAGGGCTATGAGAAGGAACATGGATAGTAGTTTAACATCGAAATGAAAGCCTGGATAGTAGGGCTTATAGGAAGGAACCAGTATAGTAAGGTTACTTCAAGGTGAAAGCCTAGATGGTAGAGCTTATGGGAAGGAACCTGGATAATAGGGTAACCACGAAATGGAAGCCTGGATAGTAGGGCTTTTGGGAAGGAACTTGGATAGTAGGGTTACTTCAAGGTGAAAGCCTGGATGGTAGGACTTATGGGAAGGAACCTGGATAGTAGGGTTACTTCAAGGTGAAAGCCTGGATGGTAGGGCTTATGGGAAGGAACCTGGATAGTAGGATAACTTCAAAATGAAAGCCTGGATAGTATGGCTTATGGGAAGGAACATGGATAGTAAGGTTACTTTAAGGTGAAAGCCTGAATGGTAGGGCTTTTGGGAAGGAACTTGGATAGTAGGGTAACTTCGAAATGAAAGCCTTGATAGTAGGGCTATGAGAAGGAACTTGGATTGTTGGGTTACATCGAAATGAAATACTGGATAATAGAGCTTATGGGAAGGAACTTGGATAGTAGGGTTACTTCAAGGTGAAAGCCTGGATGGTAGGGCTTATGGGAAGGAACCTGGATAGTAGGGTAACTTCGAAATGAAAGCCTGGATAGTAGGGCTTATGGGAAGGAACCTAGATAGTAGGGTTACTTCAAGGTGAATGCATGGATAGTAGGGCTATAAAAAGGAACCTGGATGGTAGGGTAACTTCGAAATGAAAGCCTGGATAGTAGGGCTTATGGGAAGGAACCTGGATAGTAGGGTTACATCAAGGTGAAAGCCTGGATGGTAGGGCTTATAGGAAGGAACCTGGACAGTAGGGTAACTTCGAAATGAAAGCCTGTATAATAGGGCTTATGGGAAGGAACATGGATAGTAGGGTTACTTCAAGGTGAAAGCCTGGATGGTAGGGCTTAAGGGAAGGAACTTGAATAATAGGGTAACTTCGAAATGAAAGACTGGATAAAAGGGCTATTAGAAGGAACTTGGATAGTAGGGTAACTTCGAAATGAAAGCCTAGATAGTAGGGCTTATGGGAAGGAACCTGGATGGTAGGGCATATGGGAAGGAACCTGGATAGTAGGGTATCTTCGAAATGAATGCTTGGATAGTAGGGCTTATGGGAAGGAACATGGATAGTAGGGTTACTTCAAGGTGAAAGTCTGAATGGTAGGGCTTATGGGAAAGAACCTGGATAATAGGGTAACTTCGAAATGAAAGCCTGGATAGTAGGGCTTATGGGAAGGAACTTGGATAGTAGGGTTACTTCAATGTGAAATCCTGGATGGTAGGGCTTATGGGAAGGAACTTGGATAGTAGGGTAACTTCGAAATGAATGCTTGGATAGTAGGGCTTATGGGAAGGAACCTGGATAGTAGGGTTACTTTAAGGTGAAAGCCTGGATGGTAGGGCTTTTGGGAAGGAACCTGGATAGTAGGGTAACTTCGAAATGAAAGCCTGGATAGTAGGGCTATGAGAAGGAACTTGGATTGTAGGGTTACTTCGAAGTGAAATCCTGGATAGTAGAGCTTATGGGAAGGAACATGGATAGTAGGGTTACTTCAAGGTGAAAGCCTGGATGGTAGGGCTTATGGAAGGAACTTGGATAGTAGGGTAACTTCGAAATGAAAGCCTGGATAGTAGGGCTTATGGGAAGGAACCTGGATAGTAGGGTTACTTTAAGGTGAAAGCCTGGATAGTAGGGCTATAAAAAGGAAGATGGATATTAGGGTAACTTCGAAATGAATGCCTGGATAGTAGGGCTTATGGGAAGGAACCTGGATACTAGGGTTACATCAAGGTGAAAGCTTGGATAGTAGGGCTTATGGGAAAGAACATGGATAGTAGGGTTACTTCAAGGTGAAAGCCTGGACGTTAGGGCTTTTGCGAAGGAACCTGGATAATAGGGTAACTTCGAAATGAAAGACTGGATAAAAGGGCTATTAGAAGGAACTTGGATAGTTGGGTAACTTCGAAATGAAAGCCTGGATAGTAGGGCTTATGGGAAGGAACCTGGATAGTAGGGTTACTTCAAGGTGAAAGCCTGGATGGTAGGGCTTATAGGAAGGAACCTGGATAGTAGGGTAACTTCGAAATGAAAGCCTGGATAGTAGGGCTTATGGGAAGGAACATGGATAGTAGGGTTACTTCAAGGTGAAAGCCTGGATGGTAGGGCTTATGGGAAGGAACTTCGATAGTAGAGTAACTTCGAAATGAAAGCCTGGATAGTATGGCTATGACAAGGAACTAGGATAGTAGGGTAAATTCGAAATGAAAGTCTGGATAGTAGGGCTTATGGGAAGGAACCTGGATAGTAGGGTTACTTCAAGGTGAAAGCCTGGATAGTAGGGCTATGAGAAGGAACTTGGATAGTAGGGTAACTTCGAAATGAAAGCCTAGATAGTAGGGCTTATGGGAAGGAACCTGGATAGTAGGGTTACTTCAAGGTGAAAGCCTGGATGGTAGGGCTTATAGGAAGGAACCTGGATAGTAGGGTAACTTCGAAATGAAAGCCTGGATAGTAGGGCTTATGGGAAGGAACATGGAAAGTAGGGTTACTTCAAGGTGAAATTCTGGATGGTAAGGCTTATGGGAAGGAACTTGGATAGTAGAGTAACTTCGAAATGAAAGCCTGGTTAGTACGGCTATGAGAAGGAACTAGGATAGTAGGGTCACTTCGAAATGAAAGTATGAATAGTAGGGCTTATGGGAAGGAACTTGGATAGTAGGGTTACTTCAAGGTGAAAGCCTGGATAGTAGGGCTATGAGAAGGAACCTGGATATTAGGGTAACTTCGAAATGAAAGCCTGAATAGTAGGGCTTATAGGAAGGAACTTGTATAGTAAGGTTACTTCAAGGTGAAAGCCTGGATGTTAGGGCTTATTGGAAGGAACCTGGATAGTAGGGTAACTGCGAAATGAAAGCCTGGATAGTAGGGCTTATGGGAAGGAACCTGGATAGTTGGGTTACTTCAAGGTGAAAGCCTGGATTGTAAGGCATATGGTAAAGAACCTGGATAATAGGGTAAATTCGAAATGAAAGCCTGGATAGTAGGGCTTATGGGAAGGAACTTGGATAGTAGGGTTACTTCAAGGTGAAAGCCTGGATAGTAGGGCTTATAAGAAGGAACCTGGATAGTAGGGTTACTTCAAGGTGAAAGCCTGGATAGTAGGGCTATAAAAAGGAACCTGGAAAGTAGGGTAACTTCGAAATTAATGTCTGGATAGTAGGGCTTATGGGAAGGAACCTGGATATTAGGGTTACATAAAGTTGAAAGCCTGGATGGTAGGGCTTATAGGAAGGAACCTAGATAGTAGGGTAACTTCGAAATGAAAGCCTGGATAGTAGGGCTTATGGGAAGTAAAATGGATAGTAGGGTTACTTCAAAGTGAAATTCTGGATGGTAGGGCTTATGGGAAGGAACTTGGATAGTAGAGTAACTTCGAAATGAAAGCCTGGATAGTATGGCTATGAAAAGGAACTAGGATAGTAGGGTAAATTCTAAATGAAAGTATGGATAGTAGGGCTTATGGGAAGGAACTTGGATATTAGGGTTACTTCAAGGTGAAAGCCTGGATAGTAGGGCTATGAGAAGGAACCTGGCTATTAGGGTAACTTCAAAATGAAAGCCTGGATAGTAGGGCTTATAGGAAGGAACCTGTATAGTAAGGTTACTTCAAGGTGAAAGCCTGGATGGTAGGGCTTATTTGAAGGAACCTGGATAGTAGGGTAACTGCGAAATGAATGCCTGGATAGTAGGGCTTATGGGAAGGAACCTGGATAGTTGGGTTACTTCAAGGTGAAAGCTTGGATGGCAGGGCATATGGGAAAGAACCTGGATAATAGGGTAACTTCGAAATGAAAGCCTGGATAGTAGGGCTTATGGGAAGGAACTTGGATAGTAGGGTTACTTCAAGGTGAAAGCCTGGATAGTAGGGCTTATAGGAAGGAACCTGGATAGTAGGGTTACTTAAAGGTGAAAGCCTGGATAGTAGGGCTATAAAAAGGAACCTGGAAAGTAGGGTAACTTCGAAATGAATGTCTGGATAGTAGGGCTTATGGGAAGGAACCTGGATATTAGGGTTACATCAAGCTGAAAGCCTGGATGGTAGGGCTTATAGGAAGGAACCTGGATAGTAGGGTAACTTCGAAATGAAAGCCTAGATAGTAGGGCTTATGGGAAGGAACATGGATAGTAGGGTTACTTCAAGGTGAAAGTCTGGATGGTAGGGCTTATGGGAAGGAACTTGGATAGTAGAGTAACTTCGAAATGAAAGCCTGGATAGTATGGCTATGAGAAGGAACTAGGATAGTAGGGTCACTTCGAAATGAAAGTATGAATAGTAGGGCTTATCGGAAGGAACTTGGATAGTAGGGTTACTTCAAGGTGAAAGCCTGGATAGTAGGGCTATGAGAAGGTACCTGGATATTAGGGTAACTTCGAAATGAAAGCCTGAATAGTAGGGCTTATAGGAAGGAACTTGTATAGTAAGGTTACTTCAAGGTGAAAGCCTGGATGGTAGGGCTTATTGGAAGGAACCTGGATAGTAGGGTAACTGCGAAATGAAAGCCTAGATAGTAGGGCTTATGGGAAGGAACCTGGATAGTTGGGTTACCTCAAGGTGAAAGCCTGGATTGTAGGGCATATGGGAAAGAACCTGGATAATAGGGTAAATTCGAAATGAAAGCCTGGATAGTAGGGCTTATGGGAAGGAACTTGGATAGTAGGGTTACTTCAAGGTGAAAGCCTGGATAGTAGGGCTTATAAGAAGGAACCTGGATAGTAGGGTTACTTCAAGGTGAAAGCCTGGATAGTAGGGCTATAAAAAGGAACCTGGAAAGTAGGGTAACTTCGAAATGAATGTCTGGATAGTAGGGCTTATGGGAAGGAACCTGGATATTAGGGTTACATCAAGGTGAAAGCCTGGATGGTAGGGCTTATAGGAAGGAACCTGGATAGTAGGGTAACTTCGAAATGAAAGCCTGGATAGTAGGGCTTATGGGAAGTAAAATGGATAGTAGGGTTACTTCAAGGTGAGAGCCTGGATGGTAGGGCTTATGGGAAGGAACTTGGATAGTAGAGTAACTTCGAAATGAAAGCCTAGATAGTATGGCTATGAGAAGGAACTAGGATAGTAAGGTAAATTCGAAATGAAAGTATGGATAGTAGGGCTTATGGGAAGGAACTTGGATAGTAGGGTTACTTCAAGGTGAAAGCCTGGATAGTAGGGCTATGAGAAGGAACCTGGATATTAGGGTAACTTCGAAATGAAATCCTGGATAGTAGGGCTTATAGGATGGAACCTGTATAGTAAGGTTACTTCAAGGTGAAAGCCTGGATGGTAGGGATTATTGGAAAGAACCTGGATAATAGGGTAACTTCGAAATGAAATCCTGGATAGTAGGGCTTATGGGAAGGAACCTGTATAGTAGGGTTACTTCAAGGTGAAAGCTGGATGGTAGGGCTTATGGGAATGAACCTGGATAGTAGGATAACTTCGAAATGAAAGCCTGGATAGTAGGGCTTATGGGAAGGAACATGGATAGTAGGGTTACTTCAAGGTGAAATTCTGGATGGTAGGGCTTATGGGAAGGAACTTGGATAGTAGAGTAACTTCGAAATAAAAGCCTGGATAGTATGGCTATGAGAAGGAACTAGGATAGTAGGGCCACTTCGAAATGAAAGTATGAATAGTAGGGCTTATGGGAAGGAACTTGGATAGTAGGGTTACTTCAAGGTGAAAGCCTGGATAGTAGGGCTATGAGAAGGAACCTGGATATTAGGGTAACTTCGAAATGAAAGCCTGAATAGTAGGGCTTATAGGAAGGAACTTGTATAGTAAGGTTACTTCAAGGTGAAAGCCTGGATGGTAGGGCTTATTGGAAGGAACCTGGATAGTAGGGTAACTGAGAAATGAAAGCCTGGATAGTAGGGCTTATGGGAAGGAACCTGGATAGTTGGGTTACTTCAAGGTGAAAGCCTGGATGGTAGGGCTTATGGGAAAGAACCTGGATAATAGGGTAACTTCGAAATGAAAGCCTGGATAGTAGGGCTTATGGGAAGGAACTTGGATAGTAGGGTTACTTCAAGGTGAAAGCCTGGATAGTAGGGCTTATAAGAAGGAACCTGGACAGTAGGGTTACTTCAACGTGAAAGCCTGTATAGTAGGGCTATAAAAAGGAACCTGGAAAGTAGGGTAACTTCGAAATGAATGTCTGGATAGTAGGGCTTATAGGAAGGAACTTGTATAGTAGAGTAACTTCGAAATGAAAGCCTGGATAGTATGGCTATGAGAAGAACTAGGATAGTAGGGTAAATTCGAAATGAAAGAATGGATAGTAGGGCTTATGGGAAGGAACTTGGATAGTAGGGTTACTTCAAGGTGAAAGCCTGGATAGTAGGGCTATGAGAAGGAACCTGGATATTAGGGTAACTTTGAAATGAAAGCCTGGATAGTAGGGCTTATAGGAAGGAACTTGTATAGTAAAGTTACTTCAAGGTGAAAGCTTGGATGGTAGGGCTTATTGGAAGGAACCTTGATAGTAGGGTAACTTCAAAATGAAAGCCTGGGTAGTAGGTCTTATGGGAAGGAACTTGGATAGTAAGGTTACTTCAAGGTGAAAGCCTAGATGGTAAGGTTTATGGAAAGGAACCTGGATAGTTGGGTAACTTCGAAATGAATTCCTGGAGAGTAGGGCATATGGGAAGGTACTTGGATAGTAGGGTTACTTCAAGGTGAAAGCCTAGATGGTAGGGCTTATGGGAAGGAACATGGATAATAGGGTAACTGCGAAATGAAAGCCTGGAAAGTAGGGCTTATGGGAAGGAACTTGGATAGTAGGGTTACTTCAAAGTGAAAGCCTGGATGGTAAGGATTATGGGAAGGAACTTGGATAGTAGGGTTACTTTAAGGTGAAAGTCAGAATGGTAGGGCTTATGGGAAAGAACCTGGATAATAGGGTAACTTCGAAATGAAATCCTGGATAGTAGGGCTTATGGGAAGGAACCTGTATAGTATGGTTACTTCAAGGTGAAAGCTGGATGGTAGGGCTTATGGGAAGGAACCTGGATAGTAGGATAACTTCGAAATGAAAGCCTGGATAGTAGGGCTTATGGGAAGCAACATGGATAGTAGGGTTACTTCAAGGTGAAATTCTGGATGGTAGGGCTTATGGGAAGGAACTTGGATAGTAGAGTAACTTCGAAATGAAAGCCTGGATAGTATGGCTATGAGAAGGAACTAGGATAGTAGGGTCACTTCGAAATGAAAGTATGAATAGTTGGGCTTATGGGAAGGAACTTGGATAGTAGGGTTACTTCAAGGTGAAAGCCTGGATAGTAGGGCTATGAGAAGGAACCTGGATATTAGGGTAACTTCGAAATGAAAGCCTGAATAGTAGGGCTTATAGGAAGGAACTTGTATAGTAAGGTTACTTCAAGGTGAAAGCCTGGATGGTAGGGCTTATTGGAAGGAACCTGGATAGTAGGGTAACTGCGAAATGAAAGCCTGGATAGTAGGGCTTATGGGAAGGAACCTGGATAGTTGGGTTACTTCAAGGTGAAAGCCTGGATGGTAGGGCATATGGGAAAGAACCTGGATAATAGGGTAACTTCGAAATGAAAGCCTAGATAGTAGGGCTTAGGGGAAGTAACTTGGATAGTAGGGTTACTTCAAGGTGAAAGCCTGGATAGTAGGGCTTATAAGAAGGAACCTGGATAGTAGGGTTACTTTAAGGTGAAAGCCTGGATAGTAGGGCTATAAAAAGGAACCTGGAAAGTAGGGTAACTTCGAAATGAATGTCTGGATAGTAGGGCATATGGGAAGGAACCTGGATATTAGGGTTACATCAAGGTGAAAGCCTGGATGGTAGGGCTTATAGGAAGGAACCTGGATAGTAGGGTAACTTCGAAATGAAAGCTTGAATAGTAGGGCTTATGGGAAGTAACATGGATAGTAGGGTTACTTCAAGGTGAAAGCCTGGATGGTAGGGCTTATGGGAAGGAACTTGGATAGTAGAGTAACTTCGAAATGAAAGCCTGGATAGTATGGCTATGAGAAGGAACTAGGATAGTAGGGTAAATTCGAAATGAAAGTATGGATAGTAGGGCTTATGGGAAGGAACTTGGATAGTAGGGTTACTTCAAGGTGAAAGCCTGGATAGTAGGGCTATGGGAAGGAACCTAGATATTAGGGTAACTTCGAAATCAAAACCTAGATAGTAGGGCTTATAGGAAGGAACCTGTATAGTAAGGTTTCTTCAAGGTGAAATCCTGGATGGTAGGGCTTATTGGAAGGAACCTGGATAGTAGGGTAACTTCAAAATGAAAGCCTGGGTAGTAGGGCTTATGGGAAGGAACTTGGATAGTAAGGTTACTTCAAGGTGAAAGCCTAGATGGTAGGGTTTATGGAAAGGAACCTGGATAGTTGGGTAACTTCGAAATGAATTCCTGGAGAGTAGGGCATATGGGAAGGTACTTGGATAGTAGGGTTACTTCAAGGTGAAAGCCTAGATGGTAGGGCTTATGGGAAGGAACATGGATAATAGGGTAACTGCGAAATGAAAGCCTGGAAAGTAGGGCTTATGGGAAGGAACTTGAATAGTAGGGTTACTTCAAAGTTAAAGCCTGGATGGTAAGGATTATTGGAAGGAACCTGGATAGTAGGGTTACTTCAAGGTGAAAGTCAGAATGGTAGGGCTTATGGGAAAGAACCTGGATAATAGGGTAACTTCGAAATGAAATCCTGGATAGTAGGGCTTATGGGAAGGAACCTGTATAGTAGGGTTACTTCAAGGTGAAAGCCTGGATGGTAGGGCTTATGGGAAGGAAGCTGGATAGTAGGATAACTTCAAAACGAAAGCCTGGATAGTATGGCTTATGGGAAGGAACATGGATAGTAAGGTTACTTTAAGGTGAAAGCCTGGATGGTAGGGCTTTTGGGAAGGAACCTGGATAGTAGGGTAACTTCGAAATGAAAGCCTGGATTGTAGGGCTATGAGAAGGAACGTGGATTGTAGGGTTACTTCAAAATGAAATCCTGGATAGCAGAGCTTATGGGAAGGAACATGGATAGCAGGGTTACTTCAACGTGAAAGCCTGGATGGTAGGGCTTATGGGAAGGAACTTGGATAGTAGGGTAACGTCGAAATGAAAACCTGGATAGTAGGGCTTATGGGAAGGAACCTGGATAGTAGGGTTACTTCAAGGTGAAAGCCTGGATAGTAGGGCTATAAAAAGGAAGCTCGATAGTAGGGTAACTTCGAAATGAATGCTTGGATAGTAGGGCTTATGGGAAGGAACCTGGATACTAGGGTTACATCAAGGTGAAAGCCTGGATAGTAGGGATTATGGGAAGGAACATGGATAGTAGGGTTACTTCAAGGTGAAAGCCTGGACGTTAGGGCTTATGGGAAGGAACCTGGATAATAGGGTTACTTCGAAATGAAAGACTGGATAAAAGGGCTATGAGAAGGAACTTGGATAGTAGGATAACTACGAAATGAAAGCCTAGATAGTAGGGCTTATGGGAAAGAACCTGGATAGTAGGGTTACTTCAAGGTGAAAGCCTGGATGGTAGGGCATATGGGAAGGAACCTGGATAGTAGGGTATCTTCAAAATGAAAGCCTGAATAGAGGGCTTATGGGAAGGAACCTGGATAGTAGGGTTACTTCAAGGTGAAAGTCTGAATGGTAGGGCTTATGGGAAAGAACCTGGATAATAGGGTAACTTCGAAATAAAAGCCTGGATAGTAGGGCTTATGGGAAGGAACTTGGATAGTAGGGTTACTTCAAGGTGAAAGCCTAGATAGTAGGGCTATAAAAAGGAACCTGGATAGTAGGGTAACTTCGAAATGAATGTCTGGATAGTAGGGCTTATGGGAAGGAACCTGGATAGTAGGGTTACATCAAGGTGAAAGCCTGGATGGTAGGGCTTATAGGATGGAACTTGGATAGTAGGGTAACTTCGAAATGAAAGCCTGGATAATAGGGCTTATGGGAAGGAACATGGATAGTAGGGTTAATTCAAGGTGAAAGACTCGATGGTAGGGCTTATGGGAAGGAACTTGGATAGTAGGGTAACTTCGAAATGAAAGCCTGGATAGTATGGCTATGAGAAGGAACTAGGATAGTAGGGTAAATTCGAAATGAAAGTCTGGATAGTAGGGCTTATGGGAAGGAACCTGGATTGTAGGTTTACTTCAAGGTAAAAGCCTGGATAGTAGGGCTATGAGAAGGAACCTGGATAGTAGGGTAATTTCGAAATGAAAGCCTGGATAGTAGGGCTTATGGGAAGGAACCTGGATAGTAGGGTTACTTCAAGGTGAAAGCCTGGATGGTAGGGCTTATAGGAAGGAACCTAGATAGTAGGGTAACTTCGAAATGAATGTCTGGATAGTATGGCTATGAGAAGGAACTAGGATAGTAGGGTCACTTCGAAATGAAAGTCTGGATAGTAGGGCTTATGGGAAGGAACTTGGATAGTAGGGTTACTTCAAGGTGAAATCCTGGATAATAGGGCTATGAGAAGGAACCTGGATATTAGGGTAACTTCGAAATGAAAGCCTGGATAGTAGGGCTTATAGGAAGGAACATGTATAGTAAGGTTACTTCAAGGTGAAATCCTGGATGGTAGGGCTTATTGGAAGGAACCTGGATAGTAGGGTAACTTCGAAATGAAAGCCTGAGTAGTAGGGCTTATGGGAAGGGACTTGGATAGTAAGGTTGCTTGAAGGTGAAAGCCTGGATGGTAGGCTTTATGGGAAGGAACCTAGATAATAGGGTAACTTCGAAATGAATTCCTCGAGAGTAGGGCATATGGGAAGGTACTTGGATAGTAGGGTTACTTCAAGGTGAAATCCTAGATGGTAGGGCTTATGGGAAGGAACCTGGATAATAGGGTAACTGCGAAATGAAAGCCTGGATAGTAGGGCTTATGGTAAGGAACTTGGATAGTAGGGTTACTTCAAGGTGAAAGCCTGGATGGTAAGGCTTATGGGAAGGAACCCGGATAGTAGGGTTACTTCAAGGTGAAAGCCTGGATGGTAGGGCTTATGGGAAGGAACCTGGATAGTAGGATAACTTCAAAATGAAAGCCTGGATAATATGGCTTATGGTTAGGAACATGGATAGTAAGGTTACTTTAAGGTGAAAGCCTGGATGGTAGGGCTTTTGGGAAGGAACCTGGATAGTAAGGTAACTTCGAAATGAAAGCCTGGATAGTAGGGCTATGAGAGGGAACTTGGATGGAGGGTTACTTCGAAATGAAAACCTGGATAGTAGAGTTTATGGGAAGGTACTTGGATAGTAGGGTTACTTCAAGGTGAAAGCCTGGATGGTAGGGCTTATGGGAAGGAACCTGGATAGTAGGGTAACTTCGAAATGAAAGCCTGAATAGTAGGGCTTATGGGAAGGAACCTGGATAGTACGGTTACTTCAAGGTGAAAGCCTGGATAGTAGGGCTATAAAAAGGAACGTGGATAGTAGGGTAACTTCGAAATGAATGCCTGGATAGTAGGGCTTATGGGAAGGAACCTGGATAGTAGGGTTACATCAAGGTGAAAGTATGGATGGTAGGTCTTATAGGAAGGAACCTGGATAGTAAGGTAACTTCAAAATGAAAGCCTGGATAGTAGGGCTTATGGGAAGGAACATGGATAGTAGGGTTACTTCAAGGTGAAAGTCTGGATGGTAGGGCTTATGGGAAGGAACATGGATAGTAGAGTAACTTCGAAATGAAAGCCTGGATAGTATGGCTATGAGAAGGAACTAGGATAGTAGGGTAAATTCGAAATGAAAGTCTGGATAGTAGGGCTTATGGGAAGGAACCTGGATAGTAGGGTTACTTCAAGGTGAAAGCCTGGATAGTAGGGCTATGAGAAGGAACCTGGATAGTAGGGTAACTTCGAAATGAAAGCCTGGATGGTAAGGCTAATGGGAAGGAACCTGGATAGTAGGGTTACTTCGAGGTGAAAGCCTGGATGGTAGGGTTAATGGGAAAGAACCTGGATAGTAGGATAACTTCAAAATGAAAGCCTGGATAGTATGGCTTATGGGAAGGAACATGCATAGTAAGGTTACTTTAAGGTGAAAGCCTGGATGGTAGGGCTTTTGGGAAGGAACCTGGATAGTAAGGTTGTTAGAACAATGTTTGAATCTACTACCGTATATTTAAGTTTTGATGATAACAAAGTGAAAAGATATAGTATTTATAAGTGTCATGAATGAACTATCTGCTGCCTAAGATTATTATGTTCTGACTTGCAGATACGCTGATTGAAATAAGCAAGATCACATCTATTCAGCATCAGAACTTGATTTCAGACACCAGCATCAGAAGTTGCTACATCAGAACGTCAAAATCAGATGATCAACTCACGTACATGCTGAAGCCTGATGAACAAGACTGCGCTCAACACTCTGATACAGAAACACAATAGTTCATCAGCAGCGAAGCAGAATCAGAATGAGCCAAGCCAGAACTTGCATTAAGTAAGCAACGGTACTGTGCATTGAAAGCAAATTAATTCCAACGGCTTCATTCCAGACAAGATCTGCTCAATAAGGAAAGTTTGTTATTAGCATTGAATCAAGAATATTGCATCCAACGTTCATCATCTCAGTGCTATATAAACAAGGCTTTGAAGATTGTAATGGTTAATGCTCTCAAAATCTCTACACGCACAAAAGCTGAACCATAATCTCCGTTCTACCAGTTTTGCTAAACCATACACTCTGATATTCCATTACTGTTTAGCAATCTAGTTTCTAAGCTTCATTTTGTGTATACATCACAGTTGTGATACAGTTTTGTAGAAAACATCCACACACATAGTTTTATCTCTTTGTAAGAAAGTGTTACCTTGACAAACCGGGTTGTGGTTTGAATCAAGAAGGCTTTAGCAGTTGTTAAAGCAGTCTGTAATATTCAGTTGAATATAGTGGATTAAGACCTCGTTGGAGAGAGGCGAAATCACCTTGACGGGTGGACTGGAGTAGTTTGAGATCAAACGAACCAGGATAAAAATATCTTGTCAATTGCTTTAGATTTCAGTTTTACAATTCAACCCCCCCCCCCCCCCCCCCTTCTTGTGTTTTTCACCACTTCAATTGGCATCAGAGCGCCTGGTTCTGAGCTAAAACACTTAACCGTGTCAGTACAAGATCCAGCGTCAGAAAAACACAATGGCAGGAAACAATTCTCACATCAGCAATGACAACAATGAGGACAGAGACAGATTCAGTGGCAAACCTCCAGTCTTTGATGGAGAAAACTTTGACTACTTTAAAGACAGAATTGAAAGCTTCTTTCTAGCACATGATGCTGATCTGTGGGATATGGTGACAGATGGATACACGCACCCTGTGAATGCAAGTGGTCAGAAGATTGATAGAAAAACAATGTCTGATCAACAAAAGCGTGACTTCAAGAATCACCACAAGGCCAGAACCATCCTCCTCAGTGCCATCTCCTATACTGAGTATGAAAAGATCTCCAACAGAGACACAGCAAAAAATATCTTTGATTCTCTCAGAATGACGCATGAGGGCAACGTTCAGGTCAAAGAAACAAAAGCTCTGGCGCTCATTCAGAAGTATGAGGCGTTCAAAATGGAAGAATCTGAATCCATTGAAACTATGTTCTCTACATTCCAGATTCTGGTAGCTGGTCTCAAAGTTCTGGACAAAGGATACTCTACTGTTGACCATGTCAAGAAAATAATCAGAAGTTTACCCAAGCAGTGGAGGCCTATGGTTACTGCTCTGAAGCTAGCTAAAGATCTCAACAAAATCACTCTGGAGGAACTTATCAGCTCCCTCAGAAGTCATGAGATAGAGCTAGAAGCTGATGAGCCTCAGAAGCAAGGTAAGCCTTTAGCATTAAAATCTAACAGAAAATTTGAGTCTAAAGTTTTGCAGGCAGTTGAAGAAACATCTGATGGATCCTCATCAGAACAAGACGAACTTTCCCTTCTCTCCAGAAGAGTAAATCAACTGTGGAAGCAAAGACAAAGGAAGTTCAGGAATCCCAGAAGATCTGATCAGAACGAGTCTTCTTCCAGATACAGAAGGACAGATTCTTCCTCTGGATACGGAAGATCTGAAGGCTCCTCCAGTAGCAAGAAGCCAAACACCAAAGACATCATCTGCTATGAGTGCAATGAGCAAGGACACTACAAGAGTGACTGCCCAAAGCTTCAGAGGGAAAAGCCCAAAAAGAAGTTTGGAAGAGAGAAGAAGAAAAGTCTCATGGCCACATGGGATGACTCTGACTCGTCTGAAGCTGACTCAGAATCAGATGATGAAAGGGCAAACATAGCTCTCATGGCTAACATTTTAGAAGATAGTGAAGCTTCTGAATCAGACTCAGAATCAGACACTGAAGAGGTATTTCCTAACTTCGCTGTTAACTTTACAAAGGCTGAACTTGCTGAAAGCCTTAATGAGATTCTGGAACGTTATCAGCAAATTAGAGCTAAATTCAGAGACCTGAAAAGGAATCTTGAATCTGACTCTAATAAGTCTGAGAGTCTCAAATTGGAAAATTCTGAGCTGAGAAATAAGATTTCAAAATTAGAAAACACTTTACAAAACTCTCAGAAGGAACCAATTTCTGAAACTCCCAGCAACGCTGATGAGATCATCAAGGAGTATGATCACAGTTTCCAGAAGTTCCTAGCTAAAAGCATAGATAGAAGCAGAATGGCTTCAATGATCTATGGAGTTAGCAGAAACGGCAGGAAAGGAATAGGATACCAAGGTAAGGTTCCTACACCAAAGAATGTCATGGACTTAACCATTAAACACACTCCTCTGAATTCACACTTTGTGTATGGTCACACACATGATATCAAATATACTAGCAGTAAGCACTCTGTGAAACCAAAATTCAACCAGAGTTTTGGTAAAACTAACAATCAGGACACAAGAAAATCTGGGTACCTAAGGATAAAATAATACATGTTGCAGATATCTTTAGCAGCAAGTCAGAAACACCAGTCATGGTACCTGGACTCTGGCTGCTCACGACACATGACGGGAAGAAGGCATATGTTCCAAAGCCTGGAACTTAAGCCTGTAGGCCACGTTGGCTTTGGAGGCAATCAGAGGGGAAAGATAATTGGCTCTGGAACTGTAGGTAATGGAAATCTTCCCTCTATTAATAATGTTCTGCTAGTAGATGGATTGATGCATAATCTGTTATCCATAAGTCAATTAAGTGATAACGGTTATGATATAATCTTTAATCAAAAATCATGTAAAGCTGTTAGTCAGAAAGATGGGACTATCCTGTTTAATGGTAAGAGGAAAAACAACATTTACAAAATGAAACTTTCTGAACTAAAGAGTCAGAATGTAAAATGTCTTCTGTCTGTTAACAACGAGCAGTGGATCTGGCACAGAAGATTGGGGCATGTTAGTATGAGAAGAATATCTCAGATTAACAAACTCAATCTGGTCAGAGGACTTCCTAATTTGAAGTTCAATTCAGATGCTCTGTGTGAAGCATGTCAGAAAGGCAAATTTGCAAAACCTTCTTTTAAATCCAAAAATGTTGTTTCTACCTCTAAGCCATTAGAACTTCTGCACATTGACTTATTTAGACCAGTTAAAACTGCTTCCGTCAGTGGTAAGAAGTATGGGTTAGTAATCGTAGATGACTATAGCAGATGGACATGGGTAAAGTTCTTAAGACACAAGGACGAGTCACACTCGGTGTTTGTTACCTTCTGTAACCAAGTTCAGAATGAAAAGGATCTTAGAATCGTTAAAGTCAGAAGTGATCATGGTGGAGAATTTGAAAATAAAGATTTTGAGTCATTCTTTAATGACAGAGGCATTCTGCATGATTTCTCTTGTCCTAGAACTCCCCAACAAAATGGAGTTGTAGAACGA
Source organism: Vicia faba (assembly GCA_948472305.1). Classification (NCBI taxonomy): domain Eukaryota; kingdom Viridiplantae; phylum Streptophyta; class Magnoliopsida; order Fabales; family Fabaceae; genus Vicia; species Vicia faba. Next base: position 466,568,067 of record OX451735.1, on the reverse strand, counting down.
AAGAACAGAACATTGCAAGAAATGGCCAGAACCATGATCAATGAGACAAACGTTGCTAAGACCTTCTGGGCAGAGGCAATAAACACAGCGTGCTACATTCAGAATAGAATCTCAATAAGACCTATTCTGGAAAAGACTCCATATGAATTGTGGAAGAACAGAAAGCCCAACATTTCATATTTTCATCCATTTGGATGTACTTGCTTTATATTAAATACAAAGAATTATTTGAACAAGTTTGACTCTAAGGCACAGAAGTGTATTATGTTAGGATACTCTGAACGCTCAAGAGGGTACAGAGTATACAATACAGAAACACAGATTGTGGAAGAATCAATCAGTGTTCGTTTTGATGACAAGCTTGACTCTGAAAAGTCAAAGCAGAATGAAGTTTTTGCAGGTATAGAAATTGAATTTGCAGGTTCTGAAGACAAGTCATCAGAAGCTCTCAACACAGACATTCCTTCAACGTCTGAAAGGAGCACTGCTAGAAATCCTACAACAGCTGCTGATCAACCTCAGAAGAGATTACCCAGAAGCAGCTTGGATCACCCAGAAGAGACTATCCTAGGAAGAAAGGAAGATCCAATCAGAACAAGAGAAAGCTTCAGAAACTCTAAAGAAACTCTTATGGGACTTGTGTCTCAGATTGAACCGTCTTCTATTGATGAAGCACTTCTGGATAATGACTGGATTCTGGCAATGCAAGAAGAGCTGAATCAATTCACCAGAAACGACGTATGGGATCTCGTTCCCAGACCAAAAGGATTCAACGTCATTGGAACAAGATGGGTGTTCAGAAACAAGCTAAATGAACAAGGTGAAGTCATCAGAAACAAGGCACGACTGGTTGCACAAGGTTATAGTCAGCAAGAGGGGATAGACTATACAGAAACCTTTGCCCCAGTCGCCAAGTTAGAATCTATCAGACTTTTAATTTCATTTGCTGTTAATAGAGGCATCACTCTGTATCAGATGGATGTCAAAAGTGAATTCTTAAATGGTTATATAGAAGAAGAAGTTTATGTTCCCCAACCCCCAGGTTTTGAAAATACAAAACATCCAGAACATGTTTTCAAACTAAAGAAGTCACTGTATGGTCTGAAACAAGCTCCCAGAGCTTGGTATGAGAGGCTAAGTAACTTTCTGCTTGAAAATGAATTCACCAAAGGGAAAGTGGACACTACTCTATTCTGTAAAACAGTTAAGAGTGACATCTTAGTCTGTCAAATTTATGTTGATGATATCATTTTTGGTTCTACTAATCCTTCTCTTGGAAGAAAATTTGCTAAGTGTATGCAGGCAGAATTTGAGATGAGCCTCATGGGGGAACTGAAATTCTTTCTAGGAATTCAGATCAATCAAACTCCAGAAGGAACTTACATTTATCAGAGCAAATACATCAGAGATCTTCTGAAGAAATTTGACCTCTCAGAATGTAAGCCATCAAAGATTCCAATGCATCCCACGTGCATTCTGGAAAGAGAAGAGGTAAGCAAAAGTGTAGAACAGAAAGTCTACAGAGGTATGATTGGTTCTCTCCTCTATCTGACTGCTTCAAGACCTGACATACTATTCAGTGTTTGCATCTGTGCTAGATTCCAATCAGATCCTAGAGAATCTCACTTAACAGCTGTTAAGCGAATTTTCAAGTATCTGAAAGGTACTACTAATTTGGGTTTGTTTTATAGAAAATCTAGTGATTACAGCTTAGTAGGCTACTGTGATGCTGATTTTGCTGGAGACAGAGTGGAACGTAAAAGTACTTCTGGAAGCTGCCAGTTTCTGGGAGAAAATCTGATCTCTTGGTCCAACAAAAGGCAATCAACAATTGCTCTGTCAACAGCAGAAGCTGAGTACATAGCAGCAGCAGGATATAGCACACAAATGCTCTGGATGAAGAGTCAGCTTGAAGACTTCCAAATTTTTGAGAGTAACATTCCTATACTTTGTGACAATACTTCTGCTATTTGCTTAAGTAAGAATCCTATTTTACATTCTAGAGCTAAGCATATAGAAATAAAACATCACTTCATTAGGGACTATATTCAGAAAGGTATTTTGAACTTAAAATTTATAGATACAGACCATCAATGGGCTGATATCTTTATTAAACCCCTTTCAGAAGATAGGTTTAATTTCATTCTGAAACATCTCAGCATGAAAGTGTGTCCAGAGTGAAAATGTTTTAATTCCATATATTTACTTTCAGAATGTAATTATTTTACTATGAACTTCTGATCAATCTCCTTTCAGAAAGATAGAACATGCAGATTGTATCAGATGCAAGTCTAAAGATCTAAGAGTCTAATCTCAAAGACAGACGTGCTGATCACTACATCAAACAAGTGTCATCCAATCATCAGCATATCTCTGAAGCAGAACGCGTGCACGCTTCTGAGAAGGCAAAGCGCTGATTGGGTACATTGAGACACATGTCTGGTAACCGTTTTTAAGTATCTTTCTCAAATCCCCCAAAATCAGCAAGCATTTAATGAAAAGTAATCATGCTTTTAAATGGCAATCATGATTTTTCTCTCTCTTAAAAACGTTTATCTTTTCAAAATAATTTTGAAAACTCTATTTAAGCACATTAATCTCTCATTCTTATTCTTTACGCTTTCTCACTATCACTCAAGCATTTTTTGCATATTTCTGAGTTCATCTCTTGCAAACTTTTTTCCTCAGTTCATTCTCAAAACCCTTTTAGTGTGAACATGGCAACCTCCAGTAGCGTTTCTGCAGGTAATCAGAAGAAAGCATCATCTGAGCAATATCAAGCGCCATCAGAAGGATCATCTCAGCAGACTCCAAAGAAAAGAGGTATTTCATCTGCTGCCCCTATTTCAAATTCTTTTACTATTCCAGCATCTATCCCTCCTCAAACCTCTCATAGAATATCAATTCCCATCCCTACCATTGATGAAACCATACAAGAAGAAGACCCTTCTGAGGCATTAAAGCTCAGAAGACCTAGAACCAAACACCCCAAACAACCAACAATTTCAACAACATCAGCACTTGACCAAGTGCTGTCTGATATTGAGCGTCAACATGCCTCTGCTCAACCAAACTCTGAACCACAAAATGTTCCTCCTCCACAACCAGAACATCAACAACCACTCTCAGAAGAACCTCTGATCCCTGAGCAATCAGAGATTCCACCTCCCTCTCCCCAACCAGAAATAAATCCACCTTCACCACAAACAGAGTTTCACCACTATGAAACTCCTTCCCCTCATCAATCTGACCCTCACTCACCTCAACCATCACCGCTGGCAATTCAATTGCCATGTGGAACCACTGTTGTCATGCCCCAGTTACCATCCTCATCAGAATCGACACCACCAAATACTCCTAAAACACCACCCACTCCAATCGAAATATCTGACTCTGATACCCCTTCTCCAAAACAAACAGCATCTCAGAAAACCTCTGAAAACCCCAGCAGGACTTTCATTGACTTAACCAGTCTTGACCGTCTTGCTGATCTAAAACACAAAATTGCCATCCCAAAACCAAAGCAACCAGATGTTGGCTCTGGTATTTTGAATTTTGAAACAGGTGTGCTGCAATGGATTGCTTCTTTGAAGCAAGTCTGTCCTGGGATGATTGACCCAGCTTCTTCTGATCAGCTCTGGTCACAGTTCAGACTTTGGGTACGTGCTGAAGCCCTCAAGTTGCAGGATATCAACTATGAGCAGGCACAACAAAATTTCAGCAAACTTCTGAATGAAGTTGGAAGTATGCTTCTGAAAGAGGACGTGCTCCCTCTGGACAGTGAACCTTGGTCTGAGAAACAGCAAGCTGCAAAGGTGCAACCATCAGAAGAAGACAAGACCATTCAGGCTGAAAATCAAGCAGAGGATGTTGCTGAAAGTTCTGAGAAGGCTCCTCCTTCTGATGCTTCTCAAGCTGCCTTGGACAGGCAGACTCTGGAAGAACTAAGGCTGAATGACATGCGTCTGCAGCAGCGGATGGATGAAAACGATCAGAAGATGAAAGAGAGAATGGATGTGCAGGACAGCAAGATTGACACTGTTGTCAGCATGGTGCATAAGCAGAATGATACTTCTGAAAAGATTCAAGCCATGCTGGAGAGCCTGTTCACACGCTTGCCTCCTCAACCTTAAATCTTTTCTTTCATGCATGACCTTTTTCATGTTTTCCTTGATTTTCTGATGCACTGATTGAATATGTTTTGTAATATTTTCTTGTTTTGATTCTGAACTATATTAATATAATTAGTTTTTCTGATCTTAATTGTTTTAGCACATCACCAACACTTTTTGATTGCTGACAAAAAGGGGGAGAACAAGAATGATATTTAAATCAATAACGGCTAACTAGACAGAAATTCTCAAACATTCTAACTTTATTACTCGAAATGTTTTTTCTGTTTTGTTTAAAGTCTACAGGCACAAGGAAGCTCCTGGACACTCTGAAGACTAGAAGCTCTGATCAATGTTGCTCTGATCAATATGAAGTTCTGATCGTCCTAATACTCTGATCCAAAGCAAAGCTCTGACAAGAAAAGCTCTGAAGCTCTGCTCTCTGATAAGTCAAAGACTCTGATAATCTGATGTTCAAAGAAAGATAAAGATCTGATCCTGAAGAACACGTATAATCAAAGGGAAGTAATAAACTCAGGGGGAGTATTTCCTTACTCCTTATTCTTTTACTTCTTATTCTGATACATATTCCAGATACCTTTTCACGTTATTTTCATTTAAAATATCTAGTTTTTGTCATCATCAAAAAGGGGGAGATTGTTAGAACAATGTTTGAATCTACTACCCTATATTTAAGTTTTGATGATAACAAAGTGAAAAGATATAGTATTTATAAGTGTCATGAATGAACTATCTGCTGCCTAAGATTATTATGTTCTGACTTACAGATACGCTGATTGAAATAAGCAAGATCACATCTATTCAGCATCAGAACTTGATTTCAGACACCAGCATCAGAAGTTGCTACATCAGAACGTCAAAATCAGATGATCAACTCACGTACATGCTGAAGCCTGATGAACAAGACTGCGCTCAACACTCTGATACAGAAACACAATAGTTCATCAGCAGCGAAGCAGAATCAGAATGAGCCAAGCCAGAACTTGCATTAAGTAAGCAACGGTACTGTGCATTGAAAGCAAATTAATTCCAACGGCTTCTTTCCAGACAAGATCTGCTCAATAAGGAAAGTTTGTTATTAGCATTGAATCAAGAATATTGCATCCAACGTTCATCATCTCAGTGCTATATAAACAAGGCTTTGAAGATTGTAATGGTTAATGCTCTCAAAATCTCTACACGCACAAAAGCTGAACCATAATCTTCGTTCTACCAGTTTTGCTAAACCATACACTCTGATATTCCATTACTGTTTAGCAATCTAGTTTCTAAGCTTCATTTTGTGTATACATCACAGTTGTGATACAGTTTTGTAGAAAACATCCACACACATAGTTTTATCTCTTTGTAAGAAAGTGTTACCTTGACAAACCGGGTTGTGGTTTGAATCAAGAAGGCTTTAGCAGTTGTTAAAGCAGTCTGTAATATTCAGTTGAATATAGTGGATTAAGACCTCGTTGGAGAGAGGCGAAATCACCTTGACGGGTGGACTGGAGTAGTTTGAGATCAAACGAACCAGGATAAAAATATCTTGTCAATTGCTTTAGATTTCAGTTTTACAATTCAACCCCCCCCCCCCCTTCTTGTGTTTTTCACCACTTCAATTGGCATCAGAGCGCCTGGTTCTGAGCTAAAACACTTAACCGTGTCAGTACAAGATCCAGCGTCAGAAAAACACAATGGCAGGAAACAATTCTCACATCAGCAATGACAACAATGAGGACAGAGACAGATTCAGTGGCAAACCTCCAGTCTTTGATGGAGAAAACTTTGACTACTGGAAAGACAGAATTGAAAGCTTCTTTCTAGCACATGATGCTGATCTGTGGGATATGGTGACAGATGGATACACGCACCCTGTGAATGCAAGTGGTCAGAAGATTGATAGAAAAACAATGTCTGATCAACAAAAGCGTGACTTCAAGAATCACCACAAGGCCAGAACCATCCTCCTCAGTGCCATCTCCTATACTGAGTATGAAAAGATCTCCAACAGAGACACAGCAAAAAATATCTTTGATTCTCTCAGAATGATGCATGAGGGCAACGTTCAGGTCAAAGAAACAAAAGCTCTGGCGCTCATTCAGAAGTATGAGGCGATCAAAATGGAAGAATATGAATCCATTGAAACTATGTTCTCTAGATTCTAGATTCTGGTAGCTGGTCTCAAAGTTCTGGACAAAGGATACTCTACTGTTGACCATGTCAAGAAAATCATCAGAAGTTTACCCAAGCAGAGGAGGCCTATGGTTACTGCTTTGAAGCTAGCTAAAGATCTCAACAAAATCACTCTGGAGGAACTTATCAGCTCCCTCAGAAGTCATGAGATAGAGCTAGAAGCTGATGAGCCTCAGAAGCAAGGTAAGCCTTTAGCATTAAAATCTAACAGAAAATTTGAGTCTAAAGCCTGGATGGTAGGGCTTATGGGAAGGAACCTGGATAATAGGGTAACTTCGAAATGAAAGACTGGATAAAAGGGCTATAAGAAGGAACTTGGATAGTAGGGTAACTTCGAAATGAAAGGCTGGATAGTAGGGCTTATGGGAAGGAACCTGGATAGTAGGGTTACTGCAAGGTTAAAGCTTGGATGGTAGGGCATATGGGAAGGAACCTGGATATTAGGGTATCTTCGAAATGAAAGCCTGGATAGAGGGCTTATGGGAAGGAACCTGGATATTAGGGTTACATCAAGGTGAAAGCCTGGATGGTAGGGCTTATAGGAAGGAACCTGGACAGTAGGGTAAATTCTGAAATGAAAGCCTGGATAGTAGGGCTTATGGGAAGGAACAAGGATAGTAGGGTTACTTCAAGGTTAAAGCCTAGATGGTAGGGATTATGGGAAGGAACCAGGATAATAGGGTAACTTCGAAATGAAAGACTGGATATAAGGGCTATGAGAAAGAACTTGGATAGTAGGGTAACTTCGAAATGAAAGCCTGGATAGTAGGGCTTATGGGAAGGAACCTGGATAGTAGGGTTACATCAAGGTGAAAGCCTGGATGGTAGGGCTTATAGGAAGGAACCTGGACAGTAGGGTAACTTCGAAATGAAAGCCTGGATAGTAGGGCTTATGGGAAGGAAAATGGATAGTAGGGTTACTTCATGGTGAAAGCCTGGATGGTAGGGCTTATGGGAAGGAACCTGGATAATAGGGTAACTTCGAAATGAAAGACTGGATAGAAGGGCTATGAGAAGGAACTTGAATAGTAGGGTAACTTCAAAATGAAAGCCTGGATAGTAGGGCTTATGGGAAGGAACCTGGATAGTAGGGTTACTTCAAGGTGAAAGCCTTGATGGTAGGGCATATGGGAAGGAACCTGGATAGTAGGGTTACTTCGAAATTTAAGCCTGGATAGTAGGGCTTATGGGAAGGAACCTGGATAGTAGGGTTACTTCAAGGTGAAAGCCTGGATGGTAGGGCTTATGGGAAGGAACCTTAATATTAGGGTTATATCGAAATGAAAGCCTAGATAGTAGGGCTTATGGGAAGGACCCTGGATAGTAGTGTTACTTCAAGGTGAAAGCCTGGATGGTAGGGATTATGGGAAGGAACCTGGATAGTAGGGTAACTGCGAAATGATAGCCTGGATAGTAGGTATTTTGGGAAGGAACCTGGATAGTAGAGTTACTTCATGGTGAAAGCCTGAATGGTAGGGTTTATTGGAAGGAACTTGGATAGTAGGGTTACATCGATATGAAATCTTGGATAATAGGGCTTTTAGGAAGGAACTTGGAAAGTACGGTTACTCCAAGGTGAAAGCCTGGATAGTAGGGATATGAGAAGGAACCTGGATAGTAGGGTAACTTCGAAATTTAAGCCTGGATAGTAGGGCTTATGGGAAGGAACCTGGATAGTAGGGTTACTTCAAGGTGAAAACCTGGATGATAGGGCTTATAAGAAGGAACCTGGATAGTAGGGTAACTTCGAAATGAAAGCCTCGGAAGTAGGGCTTATGGGAAGGAACATGGATAGTAGGGTTACTTCAAGGTGAAAGCCTGGATGGTAGGGTTTATGGGAAGGAACCTGGATAGTAGGGTAACTTCGAAATGAATGCCTGGATAGAAGGGCATATGGGAAGGAACCTGGATAGTAGGGTAATTGTGAAATGAAATCCTGGATAGTAGGGCTTATGGGAAGGAACTTGGATAGTAGGGTTACTTCAAGGTGAAAGCCTGGATGGTAGGGCTTATGGGAAGGAACCTGGATAGTGGGGTAACTTCGAAATGAATGCCTGGATAGTAGGGCTTTTGGGAAAGAACCTGGATAGTAGGGTTACTTCAAGGTGAAAGCCTAGATGGTTGGGCTTATGGGAAAGAACCTGGATAGTAGGATTACTTCGAAATGAAAGCCTGGATAGTATAGCTTATGGGAAGGAACATGGATAGTAAGGTTACTTAAAGGTGAAAGCCTTGATGGTAAGGCTTTTGGGAAGGAACCTGGATAGTAGGGTAACTTCGAAATGAAAGCTTTGATAGTAGGGCTATGAGAAGGAACTTGGATTATAGGGTTACTTCAAAATGAAATCCTGGATAGTAGAGCTTATGGGAAGGAACTTGGATAGTTGGGTTACTTCGAAATGAAAGGCTGGGAAGTAGGGCTTATTGGAAGGAACTTGGATAGTAAGTTTACTTCAAGGTGAAAGCCTGGATGGTAGGGTTTATAGGAGGGAACCTGGATAGTAGGGTAACTTCGAAATGAATGCCTGGATAGAAGGGTTACTTCAAGGTGAAATCCTAGATGGTAGGGCTTATCGGAAGGAACCTGGATAGTAGGATAACTTCAAAATGAAAGCCTGGATAGTATGGCTTATGGGAAGGAACATGGATAGTAAGGTTACTTTAAGGTGAAAGCCTGGATGGTAGGGCTTTTGGGAAGGAACCTGGATAGTAGGGTAAATTCGAAATGAAAGCCTGGATAGTAGGGCTTATGGGAAGGAACCTGGATAGTAGGGTTACTTCAAGGTGAAAGCCTGGATAGTAGGGATATAAAATGGAACCTGGAGAGTAGGGTAACTTCGAAATGAAAGCCTGGATAGTAGATCTTATGGGAAGGAACTTGGATAGTAGTGTTACTTCAAGGTGAAAGCCTGGATGGTAGGGCTTATGGGAAGGAACCTGGATAATAGGGTAACTTCGGAATGAAAGCCTGTATAGTAGGGCTTATGGGAAGGAACCTGGATAGTAGGGTTACTTAAAGGTGAAAGCCTGGATAGTAGGGTAACTTCGAAATGAAAGCCTGTATAGTAGGGATTATGGGAAGGAATCTGGATAGTAGGGTTACATCAAGGTGAAAGCCTGGATGGTAGGGCTTATAGGAAGGAACCTGGACAGTAGGGTAACTTCGAAATGAAAGCCTGGATATTAGGGCTTATGGGAAGGAACAAGGATAGTAGGGTTACTTCAAGGTTAAAGCCTGGATGGTAGGGCTTATGGGAAGGAACCTGGATAATAGGGTAACTTCAAAATGAAAGACTAGATAGAAGGGCTATGAGAAGGAACTTGGATAGTAGGGTAACTTCGAAATGAAAGCCTGGATAGTAGGGCTTATATGAAGGAACCTGGATAGTAGGGTTACATCAAGGTGAAAGCCTGGATTGTAGGGCTTATAGGAAGGAACCTGGACAGTAGGGTAACTTCGAAATGAAAGCCTGGTTAGTAGGGCTTATGGGAAGGAACATGGATAGTAGGGTTACTTCATGGTGAAAGCCTGGATGGTAGGGCTTATGGGAAGGAACCTGGATAATAGGGTAACTTCGAAATGAAAGACTGGATAGAAGGGCTATTAGAAGGAACTTGGATAGTAGGGTAACTTCGAAATGAAAGCCTGGATAGTAGGGCTTATGGGAAGGAACCTGGATAGTAGGGTTACTTCAAGGTGAAAGTATGGATGGTAAGGCATATGGGAAGGAACCTGGATTGTAGGGAATCTTCGAAATGAAAACCTGGATAGAGGGCTTATGGGAAGGAACCTGGATAGTAGGGTTACTTCAAGGTGAATGTCTGAATGGTAGGGCTTATGGGAAGGAACCTGGATAGTAGGGTTACTTCGAAATTTAAGCCTGGATAGTAGGGCTTATGGGAAGGAACCTGGATAGTAGGGTTACTTCAAGGTGAAAGCCTGGATGGTAGGGCTTATGGGAAAGAACCTGAATAGTAGGGTTATTTCAAAATGAAAGCCTAGATAGTAGGGCTTATGGGAAGGACCCTAGATAGTAGTGTTACTTCAAGGTGAAAGACTGGATAGTAGGGCTATGAAAAGGAACCTGGATAGTAGGGTAACTTCGAAATGAAAGCTTGGATAGTAGGGCTTATGGAAAGGAACCTGGATAGTAGGGTTACTTCAAGGTGAAAGCCTAGATGGTAGGGATTATGGGAAGGAACCTGGATAGTAGGGTAACTGTGAAATGATAGCCTGGATAGTAGGTCTTTTAGGAAGGAACCTGGATAGTAGAGTTACTTCAAGGTGAAAGCCTGAATGGTAGGGTTTATTGGAAGGAACCTGGATAGTAGAATTACATCGATATGAAATCTTGGATAGTAGGGCTTTTGGGAAGGAACTTGGATAGTATGGTTACTTCAAGGTGAAAGCCTGGATAGTAGGGCTATGAGAAGGAACCTGGATAGTAGGGTAACTTCGAAATGAAAGCTTGGATAGTAGGGCTTATGAGAAGGAACCTGGATAGTAGGGTTACTTCAAGGTGAAAGCCTGGATGATAGGGCTTATGGGAAGGAACCTGGAGAGTAGGGTAACTTCGAAATGAAAGCCTCGGAAGTAGGGCTTATGGGAAGGAACATGGATAGTAGGGTTACTTCAAGGTGAAAGTCTGGATGGTAGGGTTTATGGGAAGGAACCTGGATAATAGGGTAACTTCGAAATGAAAGCTTTGATAGTAGGGCTATGAGAAGGAACTTGGATTGTAGGGTTACTTCGAAATGAAATCCTGGATAGTAGAGCTTATGGGAAGGAACTTGGATAGTAGGGTTACTTCGAAATGAAAGCCTGGGAAGTAGGGCTTATGGGAAGGAACTTGGATAGTAAGTTTACTTCAAGGTGAAAGCCTGGATAGTAGGGTTTATAGAAAGGAACCTGGATAGTAGGGTAACTTCGAAATGAATGCCTGGATAGAAGGGTTACTTCAAGGTGAAATCCTAGATGGTAGGGCTTATGGGAAGGAACCTGGATAGTAGGATAACTTCAAAATGAAAGCCTGGATAGTATGGCTTATGGGGAGGAACATGGATAGTAAGGTTACTTTAAGGTGAATGCCTGGTTAGTAGGCCTTTTGGGAAGGAACCTGGATAGTAGGGTAAATTCGAAATGAAACCCTGGATAGTAGGGCTTATGGGAAAGAACCTGGATAGTAGGGTTACTTCAAGGTGAAAGCCTGGATAGTAGGGCTATAAAAAGGAACCTGGAGAGTAGGGTAACTTCGAAATGAAAGCCTGAATAGTAGATCTTATGGGAAGCAACTTGGATAGTACGGTTACATCAAGGTGAAAGCCTGGATGGTAGGGCTTATGGGAAGGAACCTGGATAATAGGGTAACTTCGAAATGAAAGCCTGTATAGTAGGGCTTATGGGAAGGAACCTGGATAGTAGGGTTACTTCAAGGTGAAAGCCTGGATGGTAGGGCTTATAGGAAGGAACCTGGACAGTAGGGTAACTTCGAAATGAAAGCGTGGATATTAGGGCTTATGGGAAGGAACAAGGATAGTAGGGTTACTTCAAGGTTAAAGCCTGGATGGTAGGGCTTATGGGAAGGAACCTGGATAATAGGGTAACTTCGAAATGAAAGACTGGATAGAAGGGCTATGAGAAGGAACTTGGATAGTAGGGTAACTTCGAAATGAAAGCCTGGATAGTAGGGCTTATGGGAAGGAACCTGGATAGTAGGGTTACATCAAGGTGAAAGCCTGGATGGTAGGGCTTATAGGAAGGAACCTGGACAGTAGGGTAACTTCGAAATGAAAGCCTGGATAGTAGGGCTTACGGGAAGGAACATGGATAGTAGGGTTACTTCATGGTGAAAGCCTGGATGGTAGGGCTTATGGGAAGGAACCTCGATAGTAGGGTTACTTCAAGGTGAAAGCCTGGATGGTAGGGCATATGGGAAGGAACTTGGATTGTAGGGTATCTTCGAAATTTAATCCTGGATAGTAGGGCTTATGGGAAGGAACCTGGATAGTAGGGTTACATCAAGGTGAACGCCTGGATGGTAGGGCTTATAGGAAGGAACCAGGACAGTAGGGTAACTTCGAAATGAAAGCCTGGATATTAGGGCTTATGGGAAGGAACAAGGATAGTAGGGTTACTTCAAGGTTAAAGCCTGGATGGTAGGGCTTATGGGAAGGAACCTGGATAATAGGGTAACTTCGAAATGAAAGACTAGATAGAAGGGCTATGAGAAGGAACTTGGATAGTAGGGTAACTTCGAAATGAAAGCCTGGATAGTAGGGCTTATGGGAAGGAACCTGGATTGTAGGGTTACATCAAGGTGAAAGCCTGGATGGTAGGGCTTATAGGAAGGAACATGGATAGTAGGGTTACTTCATGGTGAAAGCCTGGATGGTAGGGCTTATGGGAAGGAACCTGGATAATAGGGTAACTTCGAAATGAAAGACTGGATAGAAGGGCTATGAGAAGGAACTTGGATAGTAGGGTAACTTCGAAATGAAAGCCTGGATAGTAGGGCTTATGGGAAGGAACCTGGATAGTAGGGTTACTTCTAGGTGAAAGCCTGGATGGTTGGGCATATGGGAAGGAACCTGGATTGTAGGGTATCTTCGAAACAAAAACCTTGATAGAGGGCTTATGGGAAGGAACTTGGATAGTAGGGTTACTTCAAGGTGAAAGTCTGAATTGTAGGGCTTATGGGAAGGAACCTGCATAGTAGGGTTGCTTCGAAATTTAAGCCTGGATAATAGGGCTTATGGGAAGGAACCTGGATAGTAGGGTTACGTCAAGGTGAAAGCCTGGATGGTAGGACTTATGGGAAGGAACCTGAATAGTAGGGTTATTTCGAAATGAAAGCCTAGATAGTAGGGCTTATGGGAAGGAACCTAGATAGTAGTGTTACTTCAAGGTCAAATCCTGGATAGTAGGGCTATGAAAAGGAATCTGGATAGTAGGGTAACTTCGAAATGAAAGCCTGGATAGTAGGGCTTATGGAAAGGAACCTAGATAGTACGGTTACTTCAAGGTGAAAGCCTGGATGGTAGGGATTATGGGAAGGAACCTGGATAGTAGGGTAACTGCGAAATGATAGCCTGGATAGTAGGTCTTTTGGGAAGGAACCTGGATAGTAGAGTTACTTCAAGGTGAAAGATTTAATGGTAGGGTTTATTGGAAGAAACCTGGATATTAGGGTAACTTCGAAATGAAAGTCTGGATAGTAGGGCTTATGGGAAGAACCTGGATAGTAGGGTTACTTCAAGGTGAAAGCCTGGATGGTAGGGATTTTGTGAAGGAACCTGGATATTAGGGTTACTTTGAAATGAAAGCCTGGATAGTAGGGTTTATGGGGAGGAACTTGGATAATAGGGTTACTTCAAGGTGGAAGCCTGGATAGTAGGGCTATGAGAAGGAACCTGGATATTAGGGTAACTTCGAAATGAAAGCTTGGATAGTAGGGCTTATGGGAAGGAACCTGGATAGTAGGGTTACTTCAAGGTGAAAGCCTGGATGATAGGGCTTATAGGAAGGAATCTGGATAGTAGGGTAACTTCGAAATGAAAGCCTCGGAAGTAGGGCTTATGGGAAGGAACATGGATAGTAGGGTTACTTCAAGGTGAAAGCCAGGATGGTAGGGTTTATGGGAAGGAACCTGGATAGTAGGGTAACTTTGAAATGAATGCCTGGATATAAGGGCATATGGGAAGGAACCTGGATAGTATGGTTACTTTAAGGTGAAAGCCTGGATGGTAGGGATTATGGGAAGGAACCTGGATAGTAGGGTAACTGTGAAATGAAATCCTTGATAGTAGGGCTTATGGGAAGGAACTTGGATAGTAGGGTTACTTCAAGGTGAAAGCCTAGATGGTAGGGCTTATGGGAAGGAACATGGATAGTGGGGTAACTTCGAAATGAATGCCTGGATAGTAGGGCTTATGGGAAGGAACCTGGATAGTAGGGTTACTTCAAGGTGAAATCCTAGATGGTATGTCTTATGGGAAGGAACCTGGATAGTAGGATAACTTCGAAATGAAAGCCTGGATAGTATGGCTTATGGGAAGGAACATGGATAGTAAGGTTACTTCAAGGTGAAAGCCTTGATGGTAGGGCTTTTGGGAAGGAACCTGGATAGTAGGGTAACTTCAAAATGAAAGCTTGGATAGTAGGGCTATGAGAAGGAACTTGGATTGTAGGGTTACTTCGAAATGAAATCCTGGATAGTAGAGCTTATGGGAAGGAACTTCGATAGTAGGGTTACTTCGAAATGAAAGCCTGGGAGGTAAGGCTTATGGGAAGGAACTTGGATAGTAAGGTTACTTCACGGTGAAAGCTTGGATGGTAGGGTTTATGGGAAGGAACCTGGATAGTAGGGTAACTTCGAAATGAATGCCTGGATAGAAGGGCATATGGGAAGGAACCTGAATAGTATGGTTACTTCAAGGTGAAAGCCTGGATGGTAGGGATTATGGGAAAGAACCTGGATAGTAGGGTAACTGTGAAATGAAATCCTGGATAGTAGGGCTTATGGGAAGGTACTTGGATAATAGGGTTACTTCAAGGTGAAAGCCTGGATGGTAGGGCTTATGGGAAGGAACCTAGATAGTGGGGTAACTTCGAAATGAATGCCTGGATAGTAGGGCTTATGAGAAGGAACTAGGATAGTAGGGTTACTTCAAGGTGAAAGCCTAGATGGTAGGGCTTATGGGAAGGAACCTGGATAGTAGGATAACTTCGAAATGAAAGCCTGGTTAGTATGGCTTATGGGAAGGAACATGGATAGTAACGTTACTTCAAGGTGAAAGCCTTGATGGTAGGGCTTTTGGGAAGGAACCTGGATAGTAGGGTTACTTCAAGGTGAAAGCCTGGATGATAGGGCTTATAGGAAGGAATCTGGATAGTAGGGTAACTTCGAAATGAAAGCCTCGAAAGTAGGGCTTATGGGAAGGAACATGGATAGTAGGGTTACTTCAAGGTGAAAGCCAGGATGGTAGGGTTTATGGGAAGGAACCTGGATAGTAGGGTAACTTCGAAATGAATGCCTGGATATAAGGGCATATGGGAAGGAACCTGGATAGTATGGTTACTTTAAGGTGAAAGCCTGGATGGTAGGGATTATGGGAAGGAACCTGGATAGTAGGGTAACTGTGAAATGAAATCCTTGATAGTAGGGCTTATGGGAAGGAACTTGGATAGTAGGGTTACTTCAAGGTGAAAGCCTAGATGGTAGGGCTTATGGGAAGGAACCTGGATAGTGGGGTAACTTCGAAATGAATGCCTGGATAGTAGGGCTTATGGGAAGGAACCTGGATAGTAGGGTTACTTCAAGGTGAAAGCCTAGATGGTAGGGCTTATGGGAAGGTGTTGGTGTAAGCCCTAGAGGCCAATACTTTTGGTACTTGTATCGAATTATTTATTAATAATAAAAGGCATTTCTTTATTATGTTTTCCAAAATAATAAAGTCCCTAGAATGGTTTATTGGTTTAATGAAATGTTAAGTGTGACTTAATCATGAGATCCCATTAAACATAAGAAACTATTCTTAAAGTATCCGTAGTCAAGCTTTAATGTGAAGTGGGATAACATTAAAGCATTAAGATTATTATGAAGATAGATTGATGATCACATCTCATGGATCATAGATAAGGTGTTATCAAGTCTTGACATAGGTATGAATATTAGGAGTAATATTTATACTGGATTGACCCGTTATGAGAATACTACATAGAATGTTATGCAAAGTGTCATAAGTTATTCTCATGATGATAATGGTGTATACCACCCTTCGACCTGAAACCACTATGGATCCTAGATGTAGAGTCAAGTACTTTATTGCTCATCAATCGTCATCCGTAACTGCATGACTATAAAGATGGTTGATGGGTACTTCACAAAGCATGCTAAGGGACATGAGTGACCTAGATGGAATTTGCTCATCCTGCATAACAGGATAAATGTCTAAGGGCCCAATATTGAACTGGACAAGGGTGACACAGTGTATGCCTTGTGTTCAATATAGACATGAGGGCAAAAGGGTAATTGTACAACACAAATATTATCACGGAAAAGGTTTGGTCAGATCACATGACATTTTCGTGACTTGGGTAACAGTGATGTGTTGCTAGATACCGCTCACTGTTTATTATATTAAATGTGTAATTTAATATAATTGCCAACGTCGCGAAAACCTACAGGGTCACACACATAAGGACAGGTTGATGAGAGATAGAATAAATAAGGAACACCGTAAGGTACGGTGCACTTAAGTGTAATACGGAAAGTGGTAAGGTACCACGTGGATAAGTGATATATGGTACATCATAAGGTATGATGTCCATAAGCTTAATTGGGCTTTTAGCTTATAGCCTTAATTGGGCTTTTAGCTTGTAGCCCACACGAGTGATTCTATAAATAGATCCCTTGTGATGAAGTTTTTTCACTTGATGCATTTTCGTTTTTGACTCTCTCTCTCTCTCACTCAAGGTTTCCGTTCGTGATCAGCTAGCACTGTGACCGGAAGCGATCTGTTCGTGTGGACTGAGTAGAGGCGTTGTTCTTCATCAAAGCTCGTGATCACGACATCAAAATTCTGAATCGCCACAAGAGGTAAAACTTTCTATCACTGACCATGCTCATTCGTAAGGATCTCTAAAGGAAAATTTTATATTCCGCTGCGTTTTGATCGCAATTTTCCTTCAGAAGGAACCTGGATAGTAGGATAACTTCGAAATGAAAGCCTGGATAGTATGGCTTATGGGAAGGAACATGGATAGTAAGGTTACTTCAAGGTGAAAGCCTTGATGGTAGGGCTTTTGGGAAGGAACCTGGATAGTAGGGTAACTTCAAAATGAAAGCTTGGATAGTAGGGCTATGAGAAGGAACTAGGATTGTAGGGTTACTTCGAAATGAAATCCTGGATAGTAGAGCTTATGGGAAGGAACTTCGATAGTAGGGTTACTTCGAAATGAAAGCCTGGGAGGTAAGGCTTATGGGAAGGAACTTGGATAGTAAGGTTACTTCAAGGTGAAAGCTTGGATGGTAGGGTTTATGGGAAGGAACCTGGATAGTAGGGTAACTTCGAAATGAATGCCTGGATAGAAGGGCATATGGGAAGGAACCTGAATAGTATGGTTACTTCATGGTGAAAGCCTGGATGGTAGGGATTATGGGAAAGAACCTGGATAGTAGGGTAACTGTGAAATGAAATCCTGGATAGTAGGGCTTATGGGAAGGTACTTGGATAATAGGGTTACTTCAAGGTGAAAGCCTGGATGGTAGGGCTTATGGGAAGGAACCTAGATAGTGGGGTAACTTCGAAATGAATGCCTGGATAGTAGGGCTTATGAGAAGGAACCAGGATAGTAGGGTTACTTCAAGGTGAAAGCCTAGATGGTAGGGCTTATGGGAAGGAACCTGAATAGTAGGATAACTTCGAAATGAAAGCCTGGTTAGTATGGCTTATGGGAAGGAACATGGATAGTAACGTTACTTCAAGGTGAAAGCCTTGATGGTAGGGCTTTTGGGAAGGAACCTGGATATTAGGGTTACTTCAAGGTGAAAGCCTGGATGATAGGGCTTATAGGAAGGAATCTGGATAGTAGGGTAACTTCGAAATGAAAGCCTCGGAAGTAGGGCTTATGGGAAGGAACATGGATAGTAGGGTTACATCAAGGTGAAAGCCAGGATGGTAGGGTTTATGGGAAGGAACCTGGATAGTAGGGTAACTTCGAAATGAATGCCTGGATATAAGGGCATATGGGAAGGAACCTGGATAGTATGGTTACTTTAAGGTGAAAGCCTGGATGGTAGGGATTATGGGAAGGAACCTGGATAGTAGGGTAACTGTGAAATGAAATCCTTGATAGTAGGGCTTATGGGAAGGAACTTGGATAGTAGGGTTACTTCAAGGTGAAAGCCTAGATGGTAGGGCTTATGGGAAGGAACCTGGATAGTGGGGTAACTTCGAAATGAATGCCTGGATAGTAGGGCTTATGGGAAGGAACCTGGATTGTAGGGTTACTTCAAGGTGAAAGCCTAGATGGTAGGGCTTATGGGAAGGAACCTGGATAGTAGGATAACTTCGAAATGAAAGCCTGGATAGTATGGCTTATGGGAAGGAACATGGATAGTAAGGTTACTTCAAGGTGAAAGCCTTGATGGTAGGGCTTTTGGGAAGGAACCTGGATAGTAGGGTAACTTCAAAATGAAAGCTTGGATAGTAGGGCTATGAGAAGGAACTTGGATTGTAGGGTTACTTCGAAATGAAATCCTGGATAATAGAGCTTATGGGAAGGAACTTCGATAGTAGGGCTACTTCGAAATGAAAGCCTGGGAGGTAAGGCTTATGGGAAGGAACTTGGATAGTAAGGTTACTTCAAGGTGAAAGTTGGATGGTAGGGTTTATGGGAAGGAACCTGGATAGTAGGGTAACTTCGAAATGAATGCCTGGATAGAAGGGCATATGGGAAGGAACCTGAATAGGATGGTTACTTCAAGGTGAAAGCCATGATGGTAGGGATTATGGGAAAGAACCTGGATAGTAGGGTAACTGTGAAATGAAATCCTGGATAGTAGGGCTTATGGGAAGGTACTTGGATAATAGGGTTACTTCAAGGTGAAAGCCTGGATGGTAGGGCTTATGGGAAGGAACCTAGATAGTGGGGTAACTTCGAAATGAATGCCTGGATAGTAGGGCTTATGAGAAGGAACTAGGATAGTAGGGTTACTTCAAGGTGAAAGCCTAGATGGTAGGGCTTATGGGAAGGAACCTGGATAGTAGGATAACTTCGAAATGAAAGCCTGGTTAGTATGGCTTATGGGAAGGAACATGGATAGTAACGTTACTTCAAGGTGAAAGCCTTGATGGTAGGGCTTTTGGGAAGGAACCTGGATAGTAGGGTTACTTCAAGGTGAAAGCCTGGATGATAGGGCTTATAGGAAGGAATCTGGATAGTAGGGTAACTTCGAAATGAAAGCCTCGAAAGTAGGGCTTATGGGAAGGAACATGGATAGTAGGGTTACTTCAAGGTGAAAGCCAGGATGGTAGGGTTTATGGGAAGGAACCTGGATAGTAGGGTAACTTCGAAATGAATGCCTGGATATAAGGGCATATGGGAAGGAACCTGGATAGTATGGTTACTTTAAGGTGAAAGCCTGGATGGTAGGGATTATGGGAAGGAACCTGGATAGTAGGGTAACTGTGAAATGAAATCCTTGATAGTAGGGCTTATGGGAAGGAACTTAGATAGTAGGGTTACTTCAAGGTGAAAGCCTAGATGGTAGGGCTTATGGGAAGGAACCTGGATAGTGGGGTAACTTCGAAATGAATGCCTGGATAGTAGGGCTTATGGGAAGGAACCTGGATAGTAGGGTTACTTCAAGGTGAAAGCCTAGATGGTAGGGCTTATGGGAAGGTGTTGGTGTAAGCCCTAGAGGCCAATACTTTTGGTACTTGTATCGAATTATTTATTAATAATAAAAGGCATTTCTTTATTATGTTTTCCAAAATAATAAAGTCCCTAGAATGGTTTATTGGTTTAATGAAATGTTAAGTGTGACTTAATCATGAGATCCCATTAAACATAAGAAACTATTCTTAAAGTATCCGTAGTCAAGCTTTAATGTGAAGTGGGATAACATTAAAGCATTAAGATTATTATGAAGATAGATTGATGATCACATCTCATGGATCATAGATAAGGTGTTATCAAGTCTTGACATAGGTATGAATATTAGGAGTAATATTTATACTGGATTGACCCGTTATGAGAATACTACATAGAATGTTATGCAAAGTGTCATAAGTTATTCTCATGATGATAATGGTGTATACCACCCTTCGACCTGAAACCACTATGGATCCTAGATGTAGAGTCAAGTACTTTATTGCTCATCAATCGTCATCCGTAACTGCATGACTATAAAGATGGTTGATGGGTACTTCACAAAGCATGCTAAGGGACATGAGTGACCTAGATGGAATTTGCTCATCCTGCATAACAGGATAAATGTCTAAGGGCCCAATATTGAACTGGACAAGGGTGACACAGTGTATGCCTTGTGTTCAATATAGACATGAGGGCAAAAGGGTAATTGTACAACACAAATATTATCACGGAAAAGGTTTGGTCAGATCACATGACATTTTCGTGACTTGGGTAACAGTGATGTGTTGCTAGATACCGCTCACTGTTTATTATATTAAATGTGTAATTTAATATAATTGCCAACGTCGCGAAAACCTACAGGGTCACACACATAAGGACAGGTTGATGAGAGATAGAATAAATAAGGAACACCGTAAGGTACGGTGCACTTAAGTGTAATACGGAAAGTGGTAAGGTACCACGTGGATAAGTGATATATGGTACATCATAAGGTATGATGTCCATAAGCTTAATTGGGCTTTTAGCTTATAGCCTTAATTGGGCTTTTAGCTTGTAGCCCACACGAGTGATTCTATAAATAGATCCCTTGTGATGAAGTTTTTTCACTTGATGCATTTTCGTTTTTGACTCTCTCTCTCTCTCACTCAAGGTTTCCGTTCGTGATCAGCTAGCACTGTGACCGGAAGCGATCTGTTCGTGTGGACTGAGTAGAGGCGTTGTTCTTCATCAACGCTCGTGATCACGACATCAAAATTCTGAATCGCCACAAGAGGTAAAACTTTCTATCACTGACCATGCTCATTCGTAAGGATCTCTAAAGGAAAATTTTATATTCCGCTGCGTTTTGATCGCAATTTTCCTTCAGAAGGAACCTGGATAGTAGGATAACTTCGAAATGAAAGCCTGGATAGTATGGCTTATGGGAAGGAACATGGATAGTAAGGTTACTTCAAGGTGAAAGCCTTGATGGTAGGGCTTTTGGGAAGGAACCTGGATAGTAGGGTAACTTCAAAATGAAAGCTTGGATAGTAGGGCTATGAGAAGGAACTAGGATTGTAGGGTTACTTCGAAATGAAATCCTGGATAGTAGAGCTTATGGGAAGGAACTTCGATAGTAGGGTTACTTCGAAATGAAAGCCTGGGAGGTAAGGCTTATGGGAAGGAACTTGGATAGTAAGGTTACTTCAAGGTGAAAGCTTGGATGGTAGGGTTTATGGGAAGGAACCTGGATAGTAGGGTAACTTCGAAATGAATGCCTGGATAGAAGGGCATATGGGAAGGAACCTGAATAGTATGGTTACTTCATGGTGAAAGCCTGGATGGTAGGGATTATGGGAAAGAACCTGGATAGTAGGGTAACTGTGAAATGAAATCCTGGATAGTAGGGCTTATGGGAAGGTACTTGGATAATAGGGTTACTTCAAGGTGAAAGCCTGGATGGTAGGGCTTATGGGAAGGAACCTAGATAGTGGGGTAACTTCGAAATGAATGCCTGGATAGTAGGGCTTATGAGAAGGAACCAGGATAGTAGGGTTACTTCAAGGTGAAAGCCTAGATGGTAGGGCTTATGGGAAGGAACCTGAATAGTAGGATAACTTCGAAATGAAAGCCTGGTTAGTATGGCTTATGGGAAGGAACATGGATAGTAACGTTACTTCAAGGTGAAAGCCTTGATGGTAGGGCTTTTGGGAAGGAACCTGGATATTAGGGTTACTTCAAGGTGAAAGCCTGGATGATAGGGCTTATAGGAAGGAATCTGGATAGTAGGGTAACTTCGAAATGAAAGCCTCGGAAGTAGGGCTTATGGGAAGGAACATGGATAGTAGGGTTACATCAAGGTGAAAGCCAGGATGGTAGGGTTTATGGGAAGGAACCTGGATAGTAGGGTAACTTCGAAATGAATGCCTGGATATAAGGGCATATGGGAAGGAACCTGGATAGTATGGTTACTTTAAGGTGAAAGCCTGGATGGTAGGGATTATGGGAAGGAACCTGGATAGTAGGGTAACTGTGAAATGAAATCCTTGATAGTAGGGCTTATGGGAAGGAACTTGGATAGTAGGGTTACTTCAAGGTGAAAGCCTAGATGGTAGGGCTTATGGGAAGGAACCTGGATAGTGGGGTAACTTCGAAATGAATGCCTGGATAGTAGGGCTTATGGGAAGGAACCTGGATTGTAGGGTTACTTCAAGGTGAAAGCCTAGATGGTAGGGCTTATGGGAAGGAACCTGGATAGTAGGATAACTTCGAAATGAAAGCCTGGATAGTATGGCTTATGGGAAGGAACATGGATAGTAAGGTTACTTCAAGGTGAAAGCCTTGATGGTAGGGCTTTTGGGAAGGAACCTGGATAGTAGGGTAACTTCAAAATGAAAGCTTGGATAGTAGGGCTATGAGAAGGAACTTGGATTGTAGGGTTACTTCGAAATGAAATCCTGGATAATAGAGCTTATGGGAAGGAACTTCGATAGTAGGGCTACTTCGAAATGAAAGCCTGGGAGGTAAGGCTTATGGGAAGGAACTTGGATAGTAAGGTTACTTCAAGGTGAAAGTTGGATGGTAGGGTTTATGGGAAGGAACCTGGATAGTAGGGTAACTTCGAAATGAATGCCTGGATAGAAGGGCATATGGGAAGGAACCTGAATAGTATGGTTACTTCAAGGTGAAAGCCAGGATGGTAGGGATTATGGGAAAGAACCTGGATAGTAGGGTAACTGTGAAATGAAATCCTGGATAGTAGGGCTTATGGGAAGGTACTTGGATAATAGGGTTACTTCAAGGTGAAAGCCTGGATGGTAGGGCTTATGGGAAGGAACCTAGATAGTGGGGTAACTTCGAAATGAATGCCTGGATAGTAGGGCTTATGAGAAGGAACCAGGATAGTAGGGTTACTTCAAGGTGAAAGCCTAGATGGTAGGGCTTATGGGAAGGAACCTGAATAGTAGGATAACTTCGAAATGAAAGCCTGGTTAGTATGGCTTATGGGAAGGAACATGGATAGTAATGTTACTTCAAGGTGAAAGCCTTGATGGTAGGGCTTTTGGGAAGGAACCTGGATAGTAGGGTAACTTCGAAATGAAAGCTTGGATAGTAGAGCTTATGGGAAGGAACTTGGATAGTAGGGTTACTTCAAGGTGGAAGCCTGGATGGTAGGGCTTATGGGAAGGAACCTGGATAGTAGGGTAACTTCAAAATGAAAGCTCGGATAGTAGGTCTTATGGAAAGGAACCTGGATAGTAGGGTTACATCAAGGTGAAAGCCTGGATGGTAGGGCTTATACGAAGGAACATGTACAGTAGGGTAACTTCGAAATGAAAGCCTGGCTAGTAGGTCTTATAGGAAGGAACATGGATAGTAGGGTTACTTCTAGGTGAAAGCCTGGATTGTAGGGCTTATGGGATGAAACCTGGATAATAGAGTAACTTCGAAATGAAAGAATGGATAAAAGGGCTATGAGAAGGAACTTTGATAGTAGGGTAACTTCGAAATGAAAGCCAGGATAGTAGGGCTTGTGGGAAGGAACCTAGATAGTAAGTTTACTTCAAGGTGAAAGCCTTGATGGTACGGCATATGTGAAGGAACCTGGATAGTAGGGTATCTTCTAAATGAAAGCCTGGATAAAGGGCTTATATGAAGGAACCTGGATAGTAGGGTTACTTCAAGGTGAAAGTCTGGATGGTAGGGCTTATGCGAAGGAACCTGGATAGTAGGGTTACTTCGAAATGAAAGCCTTGATAGTAGGGCTTATGGGAAGCAACCTGGATAGTAGGGTTACTTTAATGTGAAATCCTGGATGGTAGGGCTTATGGGAAGGAACATGGATAATAGGGTTACTTCAAGGTGAAAGCCTAGATGGTAGGGCTTATGGGAAGGAACCTGGATAATAGAGTAACTTCGGAAAGAAAGACTGGATAGAAGGGCTATGAAAAGAAACTTGGATAGTAGGGTAACTTCGAAATGAAATCCTGGATAGTAGGGCTTATGGGAAGGAACCTGGATAGTAAGGTTACTTCAAGGTGAAAACCTATATGGTAGGGCATATGGGAAGGAACCTGGATAGTAGGGTATCTTCGAAATGAAAGCCTGGATAGAGGGCTTATAGGAAGGAACTTGGATAGTAGGGTTACTTCAAGGTGAAAGTCTGGATGGTATGGCTTATGGGAAGGAACCTGGATAGTAAGGTTACTTCGAAATGAAAGCCTGGATAGTAGGGCTTATGGGAAGGACCCTGGATAGTAGTGTTACTTCAAGGTGAAATCCTGGATAGTAGGGTTATGAGAAGGAACCTGGGTAGTAGGGTATCTTCGAAATGAAATCCTGGATAGTAGGGCTTATGGGAAGGAACCTGGATAGTAGGGTTACTTCAAGGTGAAAGCCTGGATGGTAGGGATTATGGGAAGGAACCTGGATAGTAGGGTAACTGCGAAATGAAAGGCTGGATAATAGGGCTTATGGGAAGGACCCTGGATAGTAGTGTTACTTCAAGGTGAAAGCCTGGATAGTAGGGCTATGGGATGGAACCTGGATAGTAGGGTCTCTTAAAAATGAAAGCCTGGATAGAGGGCTTATAGGAAGGAACGTGGATAGTAGGGTTACTTCAAGGTGAAAGTCTGGATGGTATGGCTTATGGGAAGGAACCTGAATAGTAGGGTTACTTCTAAATGAAAGCCTGGATAGTAGGGCTTATGGGAAGGAACCTGGATAATAGGGTTACTTCAAGGTGAAAGCCTGGATGGTAGGGCTTATTGGAAGGAACCTGAATAGTAGGGTTATTTCGAAATGAATGCCTGGATAGTAGGGCTTATGGGAAGGACCCTGGATAGTAGTGTTACTTCAAGGTGAAAGCCTGGATAGTAGGGCTATGAGAAGGAACCTGGGTAGTAGGGTATCTTCGAAATGAATGCCTGGATAGTAGGGCTTATGGGAAGGAACCTGGATAGTAGGGTTACTTCAAGGTGAAAGCCTGGATGGTAGGGATTATGGGAAGGAACCTGGATAGTAGGGTAACTGCGAAATGAAAGCCTGGATAGTAGGGCTTTTGGGAAGGAACCTGGATAGTAGAGTTACTTCAAGGAGAAAGCCTGGATGGTAGGGTTTATGGGAAGGAACCTGGATAGTAGGGTTACATCAAGATGAAAGCCCGGATGGTAGGGCTTATAGGAAGTAACCTGTACAGTAGGGTAACTTCGAAATGAAAGCCTGGATAGTAGGGCTTATGGGAAGGAACATGGATAGTAGGGTTACTTCATGGTGAAAGCCTGGATTGTAGGGCTTATGGGATGGAACCTGGATAATAGAGTAACTTCGAAATGAAATACTGGATAGAAGGGATATGAGAAGGAAACTGGATAGTAGGGTAACTTCGAAATGAAAGCCTGGATAGTAAGGCATATGGGAAGGAACCTGGATAGTAAGTTTACTTCAAGGTGAAATCCTGGATGGTAGGGCTTATGGGAAGGAACCTGGATAATAGAGTAACTTTGAAATGAAAGACTGGATAGAAGGGCTATGAGAAGAAACTTGGATAGTAGGGTAACTTGGAAATGAAAGCCTGGATAGTAGGGCTTATGGGAAGGAACCTGGATAGTAAGGTTACTTCAAGGTGAAAGCCTGGATGGTAGGGCATATGGGAAGGAACCTGGATAGTAGGGTATCTTCGAAATGAAAGCTCGGATAGAGGGCTTATAGGAAGGAACCTGGATAGTAGGGTTACTTCAAGGTGAAAGTCTGGATGGTAGGGCTTATGGGAAGGAACCTGGATAGTAGGGTTACTTCGAAATGAAAGCCTGGATAGTAGGGCTTATGGGAAGGAACCTGGAGAGTAGGGTTACTTCAAGGTGAATGCCTGGATGGTAGGGCTTATGGGAAGGAACCTTAATAGTAGGCTTATTTTGAAATGAAAGCCTGGATAGTAGGGCTTATGGGAAGGACCCTGGATAGTAGTGTTATTTCAAGGTGAAAGCCTAGATGGTAGGGTTTATGGGAAGGAACCTGGATAGTAGGGTTACATCAAGGTGAAAGCCTAAATGGTAGGGCTTATAGGAAGGAACATGGACAGTAGGATAACTTCGAAATGAATGCCTGGATAGTAGGGCTTATGGGAAGTAACATGGATAGTAGGGTTACTTCAAGGTGAAAGCCTGGATGGTAGGGCTTATGGGAAGGAACCTGGATAATAGCGTAACTTCGAAATGAAAGACTGGGTAGAAGGGCTATGATAAGGAACTTGGATAGTAGGGTAACTTTTAAATGAAAGCTTGGATAGTAGGGCATATGGAAAGAAACCTGGATAGTAGGGTTACTTCAAGGTGAAAGCCTGGATGGTAGGGCATATGGGAAGGAACCTTGATAGTAGGGTATCTTCGAAATGAAAGCCTGGATAGAGGGCTTATGGGAAGGAACCTGGTTAGTAGGGTTACTTCAAGGTGAAAGTCTGAATGGTAGGGCTTATGGGAAGGAACCTGGAGAGTAGGGTTACTTTGAAATGAAAGCCTGGATAGTAGGGCTTATGGGAAGGAACCTGGATAGTAGGGTTAATTCAAGGTGAAAGCCTGGATGGTAGGGCTTTTGGGAAGGAACCTGAATAGTAGGGTTATTTCGAAATGAAAGCCTAGATAGTAGGGCTTATGGGAAGGACCCTGGATAGTAGTTTGACTTCAAGGTGAAAGCCTGGATAGTAGGGCTATGAGAAGGAACCTGGATAGTAGGGTAACTTCGAAATGAAAGCCTGGATAGTAGGTCTTATGGGAAGGAACATGGATAGTAGGGTTACTTCTAGGTGAAAGCCTGGATTGTAGGGCTTATGGGATGAAACCTGGATAATAGAGTAACTTCGAAATGAAAGACTGGATAAAAGGGCTATGAGAAGGAACTTTGATAGTAGGGTAACTTCGAAATGAAAGCCTGGATAGTAGGGCTTATGGGAAGGAACCTAGATAGTAAGTTTACTTCAAGGTGAAAGCCTTGATGGTACGGCATATGTGATGGAACCTGGATAGTAAGGTATCTTCGAAATGAAATCCTGGATAGAGGGCTTATATGAAGGAACCTGGATAGTAGGGTTACTTCAAGGTGAAAGTCTGGATGGTAGGGCTTATGCGAAGGAACCTGGATAGTAGGGTTACTTCGAAATGAAAGCCTTGATAGTAGGGCTTATGGGAATAACCTGGATAGTAGGGTTACTTCAATGTGAAATCCTGGATGGTAGGGCTTATGGGAAGGAACATGGATAATAGGGTTACTTCAAGGTGAAAGCCTAGATGGTAGGGCTTATAGGAAGGAACCTGGATAATAGAGTAACTTCGGAAAGAAAGACTGGATAGAAGGGCTATGAGAAGAAACTTGGATAGTAGGGTAACTTCGAAATGAAAGCCTGGATAGTAGGGCTTATGGGAAGGAACCTGGATAGTAAGGTTACTTCAAGGTGAAAACCTAGATGGTAGGGCATATGGGAAGGAACCTGGATAGTAGGGTATCTTCGAAATGAAAGCCTGGATAGAGGGCTTATCGGAAGGAACTTGGATAGTAGGGTTACTTCAAGGTGAAAGTCTGGATGGTATGGCTTATGGGAAGGAACCTGGATAGTAAGGTTACTTCGAAATGAAAGCCTGGATAGTAGGGCTTATGGGAAGGACCCTGGATAGTAGTGTTACTTCAAGGCGAATGCCTGGATAGTAGGGTTATGAGAAGGAACCTGGGTAGTAGGGTATCTTCGAAATGAAAGCCTGGATAGTAGGGCTTATGGGAAGGAACCTGGATAGTAGGGTTACTTCAAGGTGAAAGTCTGGATGGTAGGGATTATGGGAAGGAACCTGGATAGTAGGGTAACTGCGAAATGAAAGGCTGGATAATAGGGCTTATGGGAAGGACCCTGGATAGTAGTGTTACTTCAAGGTGAAAGCCTGGATAGTAGGGCTATGGGATGGAACCTGGATAGTAGGGTATCTTAAAAATGAAAGCCTGGATAGAGTGCTTATAGGAAGGAACGTGGATAGTAAGGTTACTTCAAGGTGAAAGTCTGGATGGTATGGCTTATGGGAAGGAACCTGGATAGTAGGGTTACTTCTAAATGAAAGCCTGGATAGTAGGGCTTATGGGAAGGAACCTGGATAATAGGGTTACTTCAAGGTGAAAGCCTGGATGGTAGGGCTTATTGGAAGGAACCTGAATAGTAGGGTTATTTCGAAATGAAAGCCTGGATAGTAGGGCTTATGGGAAGGACCATGGATAGTAGTGTTACTTCAAGGTGAAAGCCTGGATAGTAGGGCTATGAGAAGGAACCTGGGTAGTAGGGTATCTTCGAAATGAATGCCTGGATAGTAGGGCTTTTGGGAAGGAACCTGGATAGTAGAGTTACTTCAAGGAGAAAGCCTGGATGGTAGGGTTTATGGGAAGGAACCTGGATAGTAGGGTTACATCAAGATGAAAGCCCGGATGGTAGGGATTATAGGAAGTAACCTGTACAGTAGGGTAACTTCGAAATGAAAGCCTGGATAGTAGGGCTTATGGGAAGGAACATGGATAGTAGGGTTACTTCATGGTGAAAGCCTGGATTGTAGGGCTTATGGGAAGGAACCTGGATAATAGAGTATCTTCGAAATGAAAGACTGGATAGAAGGGATATGAGAAGGAAACTGGATAGTAGGGTAACTTCGAAATGAAAGCCTGGATAGTAAGGCATATGGGAAGGAACCTAGATAGTAAGTTTACTTCAAGGTGAAAGCTTGGATGGTAGGGCTTATGGGAAGGAACATGGATAGTAAGGTTACTTCAAGGTGAAATCTTGGATGGTAGGGCATATGGGAAGGAACCTGGATAATAGAGTAACTTTGAAATGAAAGACTGGATAGAAGGGCTATGAGAAGAAACTTGGATAGTAGGGTAACTTGGAAATGAAAGCCTGGATAGTAGGGCTTATGGGAAGGAACCTGGATAGTAAGGTTACTTCAAGGTGAAAGTCTGGATGGTAGGGCTTATGGGAAGGAACCTGGATAGTAGGGTTACTTCGAAATGAAAGCCTGGATAGTATGGCTTATGGGAAGGAACCTGGATAGTAGGGTTACTTCAAGGTGAAAGCCTGGATGGTAGGGCTTATGGGAAGGAACCTTAATAGTAGGCTTATTTTGAAATGAAAGCCTGGATAGTAGGGCTTATGGGAAGGACCCTGGATAGTAGTGTTATTTCAAGGTTAAAGCCTAGATGGTAGGGTTTATGGGAAGGAACCTGGATAGTAGGGTTACATCAAGGTGAAAGCCTAAATGGTAGGGCTTATAGGAAGGAACCTGGACAGTAGGATAACTTCGAAATGAATGCCTGGATAGTAGGGCTTATGGGAAGTAACATGGATAGTAGGGTTACTTCAAGGTGAAAGCCTGGATGGTAGGGCTTATGGGAAGGAACTTGGATAATAGGGTAAATTCGAAATGAAAGACTGGATATAAGGGCTATGATAAGGAACTTGGATAGTAGGGTAACTTTTAAATGAAAGCTTGGATAGTAGGGCTTATGGAAAGAAACCTGGATAGTAGGGTTACTTCAAGGTGAAAGCCTGGATGGTAGGGCATATGGGAAGGAACTTGGATAGTAGGGTATCTTCGAAATGAAAGCCTGGATTGAGGGCTTATGGGAAGGAACCTGGTTAGTAGGGTTACTTCAAGGTGAAAGTCTGAATGGTAGGGCTTATGGGAAGGAACCTGGAGAGTAGGGTTACTTCGAAATGAAAGCCTGGATAGTAGGGCTTATGGGAAGGAACCTGGATAGTAGGGTTACTTCAAGGTGAAAGCCTGGATGGTAGGGCTTTTGGGAAGGAACCTGAATAGTAGGGTTATTTCAAAATGAAAGCCTAGATAGTAGGGCTTATGGGAAGGACCCTGGATAGTAGTGTGACTTCAAGGTGAAAGCCTGGATAGTAGGGCTATGAGAAGGAACCTGGATAGTAGGGTAACTTCGAAATGAAAGCCTGGATAGTAGGGCTTATGGAAAGGAACCTGGATAGTAGTGTTACTTCAAGGTGAAAGCCCTGATGGTAGGGCATATGGGAAGGAACCTGAATAGTAGGGTATCTTCGAAATGATAGCATGGATAGTAGGGCTTTTGGGAAGGAACCTGGATAGTAGAGTTACTTCAAGGTGAAAGCCTGGATGGTAGGGTTTATTGGAAGGAACCTGGATAGTGGGGTTGCATCGATATGGAAGATTGGATAGTAGGGCTTTTGGGAAGGAACTTGGATAGTACAGTTACTACAAGGTGAAAGCCTGGATAATAGGGATATGAGAAGGAACCTGGATAGTAGGGTAACTTCGAAATGAAAGCCTGGTTATTAGGGCTTATGGGAAGTAACCTGGATAGTAGGGTTACTTAAAGGTGAAAGCCTGGATGGTAGGGCTTTTGTAAAGGAACCTGGATATAAGGGTTACTTTGAAACAAAAGCCTGGATAGTAGGGCTTATGGGGAGGAACTTGGATAGTAGGGTTGCTTCAAGGTGAAAGACTGGATAGTAGGGCTATGAGAAGGAACCTGGATAGTAAGGTAACTTCGAAATGAAAGCCTGGATAGTAGGTCTTATGGGAAGGAACCTGGATAGTAGGGTTACTTCAAGGTGAAAACCTGAATGATAAGGCTTATAGGAAGGAACCTGGATAGTAGGGTAACTTCGAAATTAAAGCCTGGATAGTAGGGCTTATGGGAAGGAACATGGATAGTAGGGTTACTTCGAGGTGAAAGCCTGGATGGTAGGGCCTATGGGAAGGAACCTGGATAGAAGAGTAACTTCGAAATGAAAGCCTGGATGGTAGGGCTTATGGGAAGGAACCTGGATAGTAGGGTAACTTCGAAATGAAATCCTCAAAAGTAGGGATTATAGGAAGGAACCTTTATAGTAGGGTTACTTAAAGGCGAAATCTTGGATGGTAGGGCTTATGGGAAGGAACCTGGATAGTAGGGTAACTTCGAAATAAATTCCTGGATAGTAGGGCTTATGGGAAGGAACATGGATAGTAGGGTTACTTCAAGGTGAAAGCCTGGATGGTAGGGCTTATGGGAGGGAACCTGGATAGTAGGATAACTTCGAAATGAAAGCCTGGATAGTGTGGCTTATGGGAAGGAACATGGATAGTAAGGTTACTTCAAGGTGAAAGCCTTTATGGTAGGGCTTTTGGGAAGGAACCTGGATAGTAGGGTAACTTCGAAATGAAAGCCTGGATAATAGGGCTATGAGATGGAACTTGGATTGTAGGGTTACTTCGAAATGAAAGCCTGGATAGTAGAGTTTATGGTAAGTAACTTGGATAGTAGGGTTACTTCAAGGTGATAGCTTGGATGGTAGGGCTTATGGGAAGGAACCTGGATAGTAGGGTAACTTCGAAATGAAAGCCTGGATTGTAGGGCTTATGGGAAGGAACCTGGATAGTAGGGTTACTTCAAGGTGAAAGCCTGAATAGTAGGGCTATGAGAAAGAACCTTGATAGTAGGGTAACTTCGAAATGAAAGCCTGGATAGTAAGGCTTATGGGAAGGAACATGGATAGTAGGGTTACTTCAAGGTGAAAGCCTGGATTGTAGGGCTTATGGGAAGGAACCTGGATAAAGAGTAACTTCTAAATGAAATACTGGATAGAAGGGCTATGATAAGGAACTTGGACAGTAGGGTAACTTCGAAATGATAGCCTGGATAGTAGGGCTTATGGGAAGGCACCTGGATAGAAGATTAACTTCGAAATGAAAGCCTGGATGGTAGGGCTTATGGGAAGGAACTAGGATAGTAGGGTAACTTTGAAATAAAAGCCTGGATAGTAAGGCTTATAGGAAGGAACCTGTATAGTAGGGTTACTTCAAGGTTAAATCCTGGATGGTAGGGCTTATGGGAAGGAACCTGGATAGTAGGGTAACTTCGAAATGAAATCCTCGGAAGTAGGGATTATAGGAAGGAACCTGTATAGTAGGGTTACTTCAAGGTGAAATCTTGGATGGTAGGTCTTATGGGAAGGAACCTGGATAGTAGGGTAACTTCGAAATGAATTCCCTGATAGTAGGGCTTATGGGAAAAAACATGGATAGTAGGGTTACTTCAAGGTGAAAGCCTGGATGGTAGGGCTTATGGGAAGGAACCTGGATAGTAGGATAACTTCGAAATGAAAGCCTGGATAATATGGCTTATGGGAAGGAACATGGATAGTAAGGTTACTTCAAGGTGAAAGCCTTTATGGTAGGACTTTTGGGAAGAAACCTGGATAGTAGGGTAACTTCGAAATGAAAGCCTGGATAGTAGGGCTTATGGAAAGGAACCTGGATAGTAGGTTTACTTCAAGGTGAAAACCTGAATGATACGGCTTATAGGAAGGAACCTGGATAGTAGGGTAACTTCGAAATTAAAGCCTGGATAGTAGGGCTTATAGGAAGGAACATGGATAGTAGGGTTACTTTGAGGTGAAACCCTGGATGGTAGGGCTTATGGGAAGGAACCTGGATAGAAGAGTAACTTCGAAATGAATGCCTGGATGGTAGGGCTTATGGGAAGGAACCTGGATAGTAGGGTAACTTCGAAATGAAATCCTCGGAAGTAGGGATTATAGGAAGGAACATGTATAGTAGGGTTACTTCAAGGTGAAATCTTGGATGGTAGGGCTTATGGGAAGGAACCTGGATAGTAGGGTAACTTCGAAATGAATTCCTGGATATTCTGGCTTATGGGAAGGAACATGGATAGTAGGGTTACTTCAAGGTGAAAGCCTGGATGGTATGGCTTATGGGAAGGAACCTGGATAGTAGGATAACTTCGAAATGAAAGCCTGGATAGTATGGCTTATGGGAAGGAACATGGATAGTAAGGTTACTTCAAGGTGAAAGCCTTTATGGTAGGGCTTTTGGGAAGGAACCTGGATAGTAGGGTAACTTCGAAATGAAAGCCTGGATAGTAGGGCTATGAGATGGAACTTGGATTGTAGGGTTACTTCGAAATGAAAGCCTGGATAATAGAGTTTATGGGAAGGAACTTGGATAGTAGGGTTACTTCAAGGTGAAAGCCTGGATGGTAGGGCTTATGGGAAGGAACCTGGATAGTAGGGTAACTTCCAAATGAAAGCTTGGATAGTAGGGCTTATGGGAAGGAACCTGGATAGTAGGGTTACTTCAAGGTGAAAGCCTGAATAGTAGGGCTATGAGAAGGAACCTGGATAGTAGGGTAACTTCGAAATGAAAGCCTGGATAGTAGGGCTTATGGGAAGGAACATGGATAGTAGGGTTACATCAAGGTTAAAGCCTGGATGGTAGGGCTTATAGGAAGGAACCTGGACAGTAGGGTAACTTCGAAATGATAGCCTGGATAGTAGGGCTTATGGGAAGGAACATGGATAGCAGGGTTACTTCAAGGTGAAAGCCTGGATTGTAGGGTTTATGGGAAGGAACTTGGATAAAGAGTAACTTCTAAATGAAAGACTGGATAGAAGGGCTATGATAAGGAACTTGGATAGTAGGGTAAATGCGAAATGAAATCCTGTATAGTAGGGCTTATGGGAAGGCACCTGGATAGAAGAGTAACTTCGAAATGAAAGCCTGGATGGTAGGGCTTATGGGAAGGAACTAGGATAGTAGGGTAACTTTGAAATAAAAGCCTGGATAGTAGGGCTTATAGGAAGGAACCTGTATAGTAGGGTTACTTCAAGGTGAAATCCTGGATGGTAGGGCTTATGGGAAGGAACCTGGATAGTAGGGTAACTTTGAAATGAAATCCTCGGAAGTAGGGATTATAGGAAGGAATCTGTATAGTAGGGTTACTTCAAGGTGAAATCTTGGATGGTAGGGCTTATGGGAAGGAACCTAGATAGTAGGGTAACTTCGAAATGAATTCTTGGATAGTAGGGCTTATGGGAAGGAACATGGATAGTAGGGTTACTTCAAGGTGAAAGCCTGGATGGTAGGGCTTATGGGAAGGAACCTGGATAGTAGGATAACTTCGAAATGAAAGCCTGGATAATATGGCTTATGGGAAGGAACGTGGATAGTAAGGTTACTTCAAGGTGAAAGCCTTTATGGTAGGGCTTTTGGGAAGGAACCTGGATAGTAGGGTAACTTCGAAATGAAAGCCTGGATAGTAGGGCTATGAGATGGAACTTGGATTGTAGGGTTACTTCGAAATGAAAGCCTGGATAATAGAGTTTATGGGAAGGAACTTGGATAGTAGGGTTACTTCAAGGTGAAAGCCTGGATGGTAGGGCTTATGGGAAGGAACCTGGATAGTAGGGTAACTTCCAAATGAAAGCTTGGATAGTAGGGCTTATGGGAAGGAACCTGGATAGTAGGGTTACTTCAAGGTGAAAGCCTGAATAGTAGGGCTATGAGAAGGAACCTGGATAGTAGGGTAACTTCGAAATGAAAGCCTGGATAGTAGGGCTTATGGGAAGGAACATGGATAGTAGGGTTACATCAAGGTTAAAGCCTGGATGGTAGGGCTTATAGGAAGGAACCTGGACAGTAGGGTAATTTCGAAATGATAGCCTGGATAGTAGGGCTTATGGGAAGGAACATGGATAGCAGGGTTACTTCAAGGTGAAAGCCTGGATTGTAGGGTTTATGGGAAGGAACTTGGATAAAGAGTAACTTCTAAATGAAAGACTGGATAGAAGGGCTATGATAAGGAACTTGGATAGTAGGGTAAATGCGAAATGAAATCCTGTATAGTAGGGCTTATGGGAAGGCACCTGGATAGAAGAGTAACTTCGAAATGAAAGCCTGGATGGTAGGGCTTATGGGAAGGAACTAGGATAGTAGGGTAACTTTGAAATAAAAGCCTGGATAGTAGGGCTTATAGGAAGGAACCTGTATAGTAGGGTTACTTCAAGGTGAAATCCTGGATGGTAGGGCTTATGGGAAGGAACCTGGATAGTAGGGTAACTTTGAAATGAAATCCTCGGAAGTAGGGATTATAGGAAGGAATCTGTATAGTAGGGTTACTTCAAGGTGAAATCTTGGATGGTAGGGCTTATGGGAAGGAACCTAGATAGTAGGGTAACTTCGAAATGAATTCTTGGATAGTAGGGCTTATGGGAAGGAACATGGATAGTAGGGTTACTTCAAGGTGAAAGCCTGGATGGTAGGGCTTATGGGAAGGAACCTGGATAGTAGGATAACTTCGAAATGAAAGCCTGGATAATATGGCTTATGGGAAGGAACGTGGATAGTAAGGTTACTTCAAGGTGAAAGCCTTTATGGTAGGGCTTTTGGGAAGGAACCTGGATACTAGGGTAACTTCGAAATGAAAGCCTGGATAGTAGGGCTATGAGATGGAACTTGGATTGTAGGGTTACTTCGAAATGAAAGCCTGGATAGTAGAGTTTATGGGAAGGAACTTGGATAGTAGGGTTACTTCAAGGTGAAAGCCTGGATGGTAGGGCTTATGGGAAGGAACCTGGATAGTAGGGTAACTTCGAAATGAAAGCTTGGATCGTAGGGCTTATGGGTAGGAACCTGGATAGTAGGGTTACTTCAAGGTGAAAGCCTGAATAGTAGGGCTATGAGAAGGAACCTGGATAGTATGGTAACTTCGAAATGAAAGCCTGGATAGTAGGGCTTATGGGAAGGAACATGGATAGTAGGGTTACATCAAGGTTAAAGCCTGGATGGTAGGGCTTATAGGAAGGAACCTGGACAGTAGGGTAACTTCGAAATGATAGCCTGGATAGTAGGGCTTATGGGAAGGAACATGGATAATAGGGTTACTTCAAGGTGAAATCCTGGATTGTAGGGCTTATGGGAAGGAACCTGGATAAAGAGTAACTTCTAAATGAAAGACTGGATAAAAGGGCTATGATAAGGAACTTGGATAGTAGGGTAAATGCAAAATGAAATCCTGGATAGTAGGGCTTATGGGAAGGAACCTGGATAGTAAGTTTACTTCAAAGTGAAAGGCTGGATGGTAGGGAATATGGGAAGGAACCTTGATAGTAGGGTATCTTCAAATGAAAGCCTGGATAGAGGGCTTATAGAAAGGAACCAGGATAGTAGGGTTACTTCAAGGTGAAAGTCTGGATGGTAGGGCTTATGGAAAGGAACCTGGATAGTAGGGTTACTTCGAAATGAAAGCCTGGATAGTAGGGCTTAAGGGAAGGAACCTGGATAGTAGGGTTACTTCAAGGTGAAAGCCTGGATGGTAGGGCTTATGGGAAGGAACATGGATAATAGGGTTACTTCAAGGTGAAAGCCTGGATGGTAGGGCTTATGGGAAGGAACCTGGATAATAGAGTAACTTCGAAATGAAATACTGGATAGAAGGGCTATGAGAAGAAACTTGGATAGTAGGGTAACTTCGAAATGAAAGCCTGGATAGTAGGGCTTATGTGAAGGAACCTGGATAGTAAGGTTACTTCAAGGTGAAAGCCTGGATGGTAGGGCATATGGGAAGGAACCTGGATAGTAGGGTATTTTCGAAATGAATGTCTGGATAGAGGGCTTATAGGAAGGAACCTGGATAGTAGGGTTACTTCAAGGTGAAAGTCTGGATGGTAGGGCTTATGGGAAGGAACCTGGATAGTAGGGTTACTTCGAAATGAAAGCCTGGATAGTAGGGCTTATGGGAAGGAACCTGGATAGTAGGGTTACTTCAAGGTGAAAGCCTGGATTGTAGGGCTTATGGGAAGGAATTTGAATAGTAGTGTTATTTCGAAATGAAAGCCTGGATAGTAGGGCTTATGGGAAGGACCCTAGATAGTAGTGTTACTTCAAAGTGAAAGCCTGAATGGTAGTATTTATGGGAAGGAACCTGGATAGTAGGGTTACATCGATATGAAAGCCAGGATAGTAGGGATTATGGGAAGGAACTCGGATAGTATGGTTACTTCAAGGTGAAAGCCTGGATAGTAGGGATATGAGAAGGAACCTGGATAGTAGGGTAACTTCGAAATGAATGCCTGGATAGTAGGGCTTATGGGAAGTAACCTAGACAATAGGGTTACTTCAAGGTGAAAGTCTGGATGGTAGGGCTTATGGGAAGGAACCTGGATAATAGGGTAACTTCGAAATGAAAGCATGGATAGTAGGGTTATGATAAGGAGACTGGATAGTAGGGTAACTTTGAAATGAAAGCCTTTATAGTAGGGCTTATGGGAAGGAACTTGGATAGTAGGGTTACTTCAAGGTGAAACCCTGGATGGTAGGGATTATGGGAAGGAACCTGGATTGTAGGGTAACTTCGAAATGAAAGTCTGGATAGTAGGGCTTATGGGAAAGAACCTGGATAGTAGGGTAACTTTGAAATGAAAGCATGGATAGTAGGGATTATGGAGAGGAACTTGGATAGTAGGGTTACTTCAAGGTGAAAGCCTGGACAGTAGGGCTATGAGAAGGAACCTGGATAGTAGGGTAACATCGAAATGAAAGCCTGGATAGTAGGGCTTATGGGAAGGAACCTGGATAGTAGGTTTACTTCAAGGTGAAAGCCTGAATGATAGGGTTATAGGAAGGAACCTGGATAGTAGGGTAACTTCGAAATTAAAGCTTGGATAGTAGGGCTTATGGGAAGAAACATGGATAGTAGAGTTACTTCAAAATGAAAGCCTGGATAGTAGGGCTATGAGAAGGAACTAGGATAGTAGGGTAACTTCGAAATGAAAGCCTGGATAGTAGGGCTTATAGGAAGGAACCTGTATAGTAGGGTTACGTAAAGGTGAAATCCTAGATGGTAGGGCATATGGGAAGGAACCTGGATAGTAGGGTAACTTCGAAATTAAAGCCTCAGAAGTAGGGCTTATAGGAAGGAACCTGTATAGTAGGGTTACTTAAAGGTGAAATCCTGGATGGTAGGGCTTATGGGAAGGAACCTGGATAGTAGGGTAACGTCGAAATGTAAGCCTGGGAAGTAGGGCTTATGGGAATGAACTTTGATAGTAAGGTTACTTCAAGGTGAAAGCCTGGATGGTAGGGTAACTTCAAAATGAATGCCTGGATATAAGGGCATATGGGAAGGAACTAGGATAGTAGGGTAACATCAAAATGAAAGCCGGGATAGTAGGGCTTATAGGAAGGAACATGTATAGTAGGGTTACTTCAAGGTGAAATCCTGGATGGTAGGGCTTATGGGAAGGAACCTGGAAAGTAGGGTAACTTCGAAATGAAAGCCTCGGAAGTAGGTCTTATAGGAAGGAACCTGTATAGTAGGGTTACTTAAAGGTGAAATCCTGGATGGTATGGCTTATGGGAAGGAACCTTAATAGTAGGGTAACTTCGAAATGCATGCCTGGGAATTAGGGCTTATGGGAAGGAACTTGGATAGTAAGATTACTTCAAGGTGAAAGCCTGGATGGTAGGGTTTATGGGAAGGTTCCTGGATAGTAGGGTAACTTCTAAATGAATGCCTGGATAGAAGGGCATATGGGAAGGAACCTGGATAGTCGGGTTACTTCAAGGTGAAAGCCTGGATGGTAGGGCTTATGGGAAGGAACCTGGATAGTAGGGAACTGTGAAATGAAATCCTGGATAGTAGGGCTTATGGGAAGGAACTTGGATAGTAGGGTTACTTCAAGGTGAAAGCCTGGATGGTAGGGCTTATGGGAAGGAACCTGGATAGTAGGGTAACTTCGAAATGAATGCCTGGATAGTAGGGCTTATGGTAAGGAACCTGGATAGTAGGGTTACTTCAAGGTGAAATCCTTGATGGTAGGGCTTATGGGAAGGAACCTGGATAGTAGGATAACTTTGAAATGAAAGCCTGGATAGTATGGCTTATGGGAAGGAACATGGATAGTAAGGTTACTTCAAGGTGAAAGCCTTGATGGTAGGGATTTTGGGAAGGAACCTGGAAAGTAGGGTAACTTCGAAATGAAAGCCTGGATAGTAGGGTTATGAGAAATAACTTGGATTGTAGGGTTACTTCAGAATGAAAGCCTGGATAGTAGAGCTTATGGGAAGGAACTTGGATAGTAGGGTTACTTCAAGGTGAAAGCCTGGATGGTAGGGCTTATGGGAAGGAACCTGGATATTAGGGTAACTTCGAAATGAAAGCTTGGATAGTAGGGCTTATGTGAAGGAACCTGGATAGTCGGGTTACTTCAAGGTGAAAACCTGAATGATAGGGCTTATAGGAAGGAACCTGGATAATAGGGTAACTTCTAAATTAAAGCCTGGATAGTAGGGCTTATGGGAAGGAACATGGATAGTAGGGTTACTTCGAGGTGAAAGCCTGGATGGTAGGGCTTATGGGAAGGAACCTGGATAGAAGAGTAACTTCGAAATGAAAGCCTGGATGGTAGGGCTTATGGGAAGGAACCTGGATAGTAGGGTAACTTCGAAATGAAATCCTCAAAAGTAGGGATTATAGGAATGAACCTGTATAGTAGGGTTACTTCAAGGTGAAATCTTGGATGGTAGGGCTTATGGGAAGGAACCTGGATAGTAGGGTAACTTCGAAATGAATTCCTGGATAGTAGGGCTTATGGGAAGGAACATGGATAGTAGGGTTACTTCAAGGTGAAAGCCTGGATGGTAGGGCTTATGGGAAGGAACCTGGATAGTAGGATAACTTCGAAATGAAAGCCTGGATAGTGTGGCTTATGGGAAGGAACATGGATAGTAAGGTTACTTCAAGGTGAAAGCCTGGATGGTAGGGCTTATGGGAAGGAACCTGGATAGTAGGGTAACTTCGAAATGAATGCCTGGATAGTAGGGCTTATGGTAAGGAACCTGGATAGTAGGGTTACTTCAAGGTGAAATCCTTGATGGTAGGGCTTATGGGAAGGAACCTGGATAGTAGGATAACTTTGAAATGAAAGCCTGGATAGTATGTCTTATGGGAAGGAACATGGATAGTAAGGTTACTTCAAGGTGAAAGCCTTGATGGTAGGGATTTTGGGAAG
The DNA here is from genome assembly GCA_948472305.1 of Vicia faba. NCBI lineage: Eukaryota > Viridiplantae > Streptophyta > Magnoliopsida > Fabales > Fabaceae > Vicia > Vicia faba. The sequence continues at coordinate 466,528,040 of OX451735.1, read as the reverse complement.
GAACCTGGAAAGTAGGGTAACTTCGAAATGAAAGCCTGGATAGTAGGGTTATGAGAAATAACTTGGATTGTAGGGTTACTTCAGAATGAAAGCCTGGATAGTAGAGCTTATGGGAAGGAACTTGGATAGTAGGGTTACTTCAAGGTGAATGCCTGGATGGTAGGGCTTATGGGAAGGAACCTGGATAGTAGGGTAACTTCGAAATGAAAGCTTGGATAGTAGGGCTTATGGGAAGGAACCTGGATAGTAGGGTTACTTCAAGGTGAAAACCTGAATGATAGGGCTTATAGGAAGGAACCTGGATAGTAGGGTAACTTCGAAATTAAAGCCTGGATAGTAGGGCTTATGGGAAGGAACATGGATAGTAGGGTTACTTCGAGGTGAAAGCCTGGATGGTAGGGCTTATGGGAAGGAACCTGGATAGAAGAGTAACTTCGAAATGAAAGCCTGGATGGTAGGGCTTATGGGAAGGAACCTGGATAGTAGGGTAACTTCGAAATGAAATCCTCAAAAGTAGGGATTATAGGAAGGAACCTGTATAGTAGGGTTACTTCAAGGTGAAATCTTGGATGGTAGGGCTTATGGGAAGGAACCTGGATAGTAGGGTAACTTCGAAATGAATTCCTGGATAGTAGGGCTTATGGGAAGGAACATGGATAGTAGGGTTACTTCAAGGTGAAAGCCTGGATGGTAGGGCTTATGGGAAGGAACCTGGATAGTAGGATAACTTCGAAATGAAAGTCTGGATAGTGTGGCTTATGGGAAGGAACATGGATAGTAAGGTTACTTCAAGGTGAAAGCCTGGATGGTAGGGCATATGGGAAGGAACCTGGATAGTAGGGTAACTTCGAAATGAATGCCTGGATAGTAGGGCTTATGGTAAGGAACCTGGATAGTAGGGTTACTTCAAGGTGAAATCCTTGATGGTAGGGCTTATGGGAAGGAACCTGGATAGTAGGATAACTTTGAAATGAAAGCCTGGATAGTATGGCTTATGGGAAGGAACATGGATAGTAAGGTTACTTCAAGGTGAAAGCCTTGATGGTAGGGATTTTGGGAAGGAACCTGGAAAGTAGGGTAACTTCGAAATGAAAGCCTGGATAGTAGGGTTATGAGAAATAACTTGGATTGTAGGGTTACTTCATAATGAAAGCCTGGATAGTAGAGCTTATGGGAAGGAACTTGGATAGTAGGGTTACTTCAAGGTGAAAGCCTGGATGGTAGGGCTTATGGGAAGGAACCTGGATAGTAGGGTAACTTCGAAATGAAAGCTTGGATAGTAGGGCTTATGGGAAGGAACCTGGATAGTAGGGTTACTTCAAGGTGAAAACCTGAATGATAGGGCTTATAGGAAGGAACCTGGATAGTAGGGTAACTTCGAAATTAAAGCCTGGATAGTAGGGCTTATGGGAAGGAACATGGATAGTAGGGTTACTTCGAGGTGAAAGCCTGGATGGTAGGGCTTATGGGAAGGAACCTGGATAGAAGAGTAACTTCGAAATGAAAGCCTGGATGGTAGGGCTTATGGGAAGGAACCTGGATAGTAGGGTAACTTCGAAATGAAATCCTCAAAAGTAGGGATTATAGGAAGGAACCTGTATAGTAGGGTTACTTCAAGGTGAAATCTTGGATGGTAGGGCTTATGGGAAGGAACCTGGATAGTAGGGTAACTTCGAAATGAATTCCTGGATAGTAGGGCTTATGGGAAGGAACATGGATAGTAGGGTTACTTCAAGGTGAAAGCCTGGATGGTAGGGCTTATGGGAAGGAACCTGGATAGTAGGATAACTTCGAAATGAAAGCCTGGATAGTGTGGCTTATGGGAAGGAACATGGATAGTAAGGTTACTTCAAGGTGAAATCCTGGATGGTAGGGCTTATGGGAAGGAACCTTGATAGTAGGGTAACTTCGAAATGAATGCCTGGATAGTAGGGCTTATGGTAAGGAACCTGGATAGTAGGGTTACTTCAAGGTGAAATCCTTGATGGTAGGGCTTATGGGAAGGAACCTGGATAGTAGGATAACTTTGAAATGAAAGCATGGATAGTATGGCTTATGGGAAGGAACATGGATAGTAAGGTTACTTCAAGGTGAAAGCCTTGATGGTAGGGATTTTGGGAAGGAACCTGGAAAGTAGGGTAACTTCGAAATGAAAGCCTGGATAGTAGGGTTATGAGAAATAACTTGGATTGTAGGGTTACTTCAGAATGAAAGCCTGGATAGTAGAGCTTATGGGAAGGAACTTGGATAGTAGGGTTACTTCAAGGTGAAAGCCTGGATGGTAGGGCTTATGGGAAGGAACCTGGATAGTAGGGTAACTTCGAAATGAAAGCTTGGATAGTAGGGCTTATGGGAAGGAACCTGGATAGTAGGGTTACTTCAAGGTGAAAACCTGAATGATAGGGCTTATAGGAAGGAACCTGGATAGTAGGGTAACTTCGAAATTAAAGCCTGGATAGTAGGGCTTATGGGAAGGAACATGGATAGTAGTGTTACTTCGAGGTGAAAGCCTGGATGGTAGGGCTTATGGGAAGGAACCTGGATAGAAGAGTAACTTCGAAATGAAAGCCTGGATGGTAGGGCTTATGGGAAGGAACCTGGATAGTAGGGTAACTTCGAAATGAAATCCTCAAAAGTAGGGATTATAGGAAGGAACCTGTATAGTAGGGTTACTTCAAGGTGAAATCTTGGATGGTAGGGCTTATGGGAAGGAACCTGGATAGTAGGGTAACTTCGAAATGAATTCCTGGATAGTAGGGCTTATGGGAAGGAACATGGATAGTAGGGTTACTTCAAGGTGAAAGCCTGGATGGTAGGGCTTATGGGAAGGAACCTGGATAGTAGGATAACTTCGAAATGAAAGCCTGGATAGTGTGGCTTATGGGAAGGAACATGGATAGTAAGGTTACTTCAAGGTGAAAGCCTTTATGGTAGGGCTTTTGGGAAGGAACCTGGATAGTAGGGTAACTTCGAAATGAAAGCCTGGATAGTAGGGCTATGGGAAGGAACCTTGATAGTAGGGTTACTTCAAGGTGAAAACCTGAATGATAGGGCTTATAGGAAGGAACCTGGATAGTAGGGTAACTTCGAAATGAATGCCTGGATAGTAGGGCTTATGGTAAGGAACCTGGATAGTAGGGTTACTTCAAGGTGAAATCCTTGATGGTAGGGCTTATGGGAAGGAACCTGGATAGTAGGATAACTTTGAAATGAAAGCCTGGATAGTATGGCTTATGGGAAGGAACATGGATAGTAAGGTTACTTCAAGGTGAAAGCCTTGATGGTAGGGATTTTGGGAAGGAACCTGGAAAGTAGGGTAACTTCTAAATGAAAGCCTGGATAGTAGGGTTATGAGAAATAACTTGGATTGTAGGGTTACTTCAGAATGAAAGCCTGGATAGTAGAGCTTATGGGAAGGAACTTGGATAGTAGGGTTACTTCAAGGTGAAAGCCTGGATGGTAGGGCTTATGGGAAGGAACCTGGATAGTAGGGTAACTTCGAAATGAAAGCTTGGATAGTAGGGTTTATGGGAAGGAACCTGGATAGTAGGGTTACTTCAAGGTGAATGCCGGAATAGTAGGGATATAAGAAGGAACCTGGATACTAGGGTAACTTCGAAATATAAGCCTGGATAGTAGGGCTTATGGGAAGGAACTTGGATAGTAGGGTTACATCAAGGTGAAAGCCTGGATGGTAGGGATTATAGGAAGGAACCTGGACAGTAGGGTAACTTCGAAATGAAAGCCTTGATAGTAGGGCTTATGGGAAGGAGCCTGGATAATAGAGTAACTTCGAAATGAAAGACTGGATATAAGGGCTATGAGAAGGAACTTGGATAGTAGGGTAACTTCGAAATGAAATCCTGGATAGTAGCGCTTATGGGAAGGAACCTGGATAGTAAGTTTACTTCAAGGTAAAAGCCTGGATGGTAGGGCATATGGGAAGGAACCTGGATAGTAGGGTATCTTCGAAATGAAAGCCTGAATAAGGGGCTTATAGGATGGAACCTGGATTGTAGGGTTACTTCAAGGTGAAAGTCTGGATGGTAGGGCTTATGGGAAGGAACCTGGATAGTAGGGTTACTTCGAAATGAAAGCCTGGATAGTAGGGATTATGGGAAGGAACCTGGATAGTAGGGTTACTTCAAGGTGAATGCCTGGATGGTAGGGCTTATGGGAAGGAACATGGATAGTAGGGTTACTTCAAGGTGAAAGCCTGGATGGTAGGGCTTATGGGAAGGAACTTGGATAATAGAGTAACTTCGAAATGAAAGACTGGATAGAAGGGATATGAGAAGAAACTTGGATAGTAGGGTAACTTCGAAATGAAAGCCTAGATAGTAGGGCTTATGGGAAGGAACCTGGATAGTAAGGTTACTTCAAGGTGAAAGCCTGGATGGTAAGGCATATGGGAAGTAACCTGGATAGTAGGGTATCTTCGAAATGAATGCCTGGATAGAGGGCTTATAGGAAGGAACCTGGATAGTAGGGTTACTTTAAGGTGAAAGTCTGGATGGTAGGGCTTATGGGAACGAACCTGGATAGTAGGGTTACTTCGAAATGAAAGCCTGGATAGTAGGGCTTATGGGAAGGAACCTGGATAGTAGGGTTACTTCAAGGTGAAATCCTGGATGGTAGGGCTTATGGGATAGAACCTGAATAGTAGTGTTATTTCTAAATGAAAGCCTGGATAGTAGGGCTTATGGGAAGAACCCTGGATAGTAGTGTTACTTCAAGGTGAAAGCCTGGATAGTAGGGTTATGAGAAGGAACCTAGGTAGTAGGGTAACTTCGAAATGAAAGCCTGGATAGTAGGGCTTATGGGAAGGAACCTAGATAGTAGGGTTACTTCAAGGTGAAATCCTGGATGGTAGGGATTATGGGAAGGAACCTGGATAGTAGGGTAACTGCGAAATGAAAGCCTGGATAGTAGGTCTTTTGGGAAGGAACCTGGATAGTAGAGTTGCTTCAAGGTGAAAGCCTGGATGGTATGGTTTATGGGAAGGAACCTGGATAGTAGGGTTACATCGATATGAAAGCCTGGATAGTAGGGCTTATGGGAAGTAACCTAGACAATAGGGTTACTTCAAGGTGAAAGCCTGGATGGTAGGGCTTATGGGAAGGAACCTGGATAATAAGGTAACTTCAAAATGAAAGCATGGATAGTAGGGTTATGAGAAGGAGACTGGATAGTAGGGTAACTTTGAAATGAAAGCCTTTATAGTAGGGCTTATGGGAAGGAACTTGGATAGTAGGGTTACCTCAAGGTGAAAGCCTGGATGGTAGGGCTTATGGGAAGGAACTTGGATTGTAGGGTAACCTCGAAATGAAAGTCAGGATAGTAGGGCTTATGGGAAGGAACCTGGATAGTAGGGTTACTTCAAGGTGAAAGCCTGGATGGTAGGCCTTTTGGGGAGGAACTTGGATAATAGGGTTACTTCAAGGTGAAAGCTTGGATAGTATGGCTAAGAGAACGAACCTGGATAGTAGGGTAACTTCGAAATGATATCCTGGATAGTAGGGCTTATGGGAAGGAACTTGGATAGTAGGGTTACTTCAATGTGATAGCCTGGATGGTAGGGCTTATGGGAAGGAACCTGGATTGTAGGGTAACTTGGAAATGAAAGTCTGGATAGTAGGGCTTATTGTTAGAAACCTGGATAGTAGGGTTACTTCAAGGTGAAAGCCTAGATGGTAAGGCTTTTGGGGAGGAACTTGGATAGTAGGGTTACTTCAAGGTGAAAGCATGGTTAGTAGGGCTATGAGAAGGAACCTGGATAGTAGGGTAACTTCGAAATGAAAGCCTGGATAGTAGGGATTATGGGAAGGAACCTAGATAGTAGGGTTACTTCAAGGTGAAATCCTGGATGGTTGGGCTTATAGGAAGGAACCTGGATAGTAGGGTAACTTTGAAATGAAAGCCTGGATAGTAGGGCTTATGGGAAGGAACTTGGATAGTAAGGATACTTCAAGGTGAAAGCCTGAATGGTAGGGCTTATGGGAAGGAACCTGAATAGTAGGGTAACTTCGAAATGAATGCCTGGATAGTAGGGCATATGGGAAGGAACCTGGATAGTAGGGTTACTTCAAGGTGAAAGCCTGGATAATATGGCTTATGGGAAGGAACATGGATAGTAGGGTTACTTCAAGGTGAAAGCCTGAATGGTAGGGCTTATGGGAAGGAACCTGGATAGTAGGATAACTTCGAAATGAAAGCCTGGATAATATGGCTTAAGGGAAGGAACATGGATAGTAAGGTTACTTCAAGGTGAAAGCCTTGATGGTAGGGCTTTTGGGAAGGAACCTGGATAGTAGGGTAACTTCGAAATGAAAGCCTGGATAGTAGGGCTTATGGTAAGGAACCTGGATAGTAAGGTTACTTCAAGGTGAAAGCCTGGATGGTAGGGCATATGGGAAGGAACCTGGATAGTAGGGTTACTTCAAGGTGAAAGCCTAGATGGTAGGGCTTATGGGAAGGAACTTGGATAGTAGGGTAAATTCGAAATGAAAGCTTGGATAGTACGGCTTATGGGAAGGAACCTGGATAGTAGGGTTACTTCAAGGTGAAAGCCTGGATTGTAGGGCTATGAGAATGAACTTGGATAGTAGGGTAACTTCGAAATGAAAGTCTAGATAGTAGGGCTTATGGGAAGGAACCTGGATAGTAGGGTTACATCAATGTGAAAGCCTGAATGGTAGGGCTTATAGGAAGGAACCTGGACAGTAGGGTAACTTCAAAATGAAAGCCTGGATAGTAGGGCTTATTGGAAGGAACATGGATACTAGGGTTACTTCAAGGTGAAATCCTGGATTGTAGGGCTTATGGGAAGGAACCTGGATAATAGAGTAACTTCGAAATAAAAGACTGGATAGTAGAGCTTATTGGGGAGGAACTTCGATAGTAGGGTTACTTCAAGGTGAAAGCCTGGATAGTAGGGCTATGAGAAGGAACTTGGATAGTAGGGTAACTTCGAAATGAAAGCCTGGATAGTAGGTCTTATGGGAAGGAACCTGGATAGTAGGGTTACTTCAAGGTGAAAACCTGATTGATAGGGCTTATAGGAAGGAACCTGGATAGTAGGGTAACTTTGAAATTAAAGCATGGATAGTAGGGCTTATGGGAAGGAACATGGATAGTAGGGTTACTTCGAGGTGAAAGCCTGGATGGTAGGGCTTATGGGAAGGAACCTGGATAGAAGAGTAACTTCGAAATGAAAGCCTGGATAGTAGGGCTATGAGAAGGAACTAGGATAGTAGGGTAACTTTGAAATAAAAGCCTGGATAGTAGGGCTTATAGGAAGGAACCTGTATAGTAGGGTTAGTTCAAGGTGAAATCCTGGATGGTAGGGCTTAAGGGAAGGAACCTGGATAGTAGGGTAACTTCGAAATGAAAGCCTGGGTACTAGGGCTTATGGGAAGGAACTTGGATAGTACGGATACTTCAAGGCGAAAGCCTGGATGGTAGGGCTTGTGGGAAGGAACCTAGATAGTAGGGTAACTTCGAAATGAATGCTTAAATAGTAGGGCATATGGGAAGAAACATGGATAGTAGGGTTACTTCAAGGTGAAAGCCTGGATGGTAGGGCTTATGGGAAGGAACCTGGATAGTAGGGTAACTGTGAAATGAAATCCTGGATAGTAGGGCTTATGGGAAGGAACATGGATAGTAGGGTTACTTCAAGGTTAAAGCCTGGATGGTAGGGCTTATGGGAAGGAACCTGGATAGTAGGTTAACTTCGAAATGAATGCCTTGATAGTAGGGCTTATAGGAAGGAACCTGGATAGTAGGGTTACTTCAAGGTGAAAGCCTGGATGGTAGGGCTTATGGGAAGGAACCTGGATAGTAGGATAACTTCGAAATGAAAGCCTGGATAGTATGGCTTATGGGAAGGAACTGGGATAGTAGGGTAACTTCGAAATGAAAGCCTGGATAGTAGGGCTATGAGAAGGAACTTGGATTGTAGGGTTACTTCGAAATGAAAGCCTGGATAGTAGAGCTTATGGGAAGGAACATAGATAGTAGGGTTACTTCAAGGTGAAAGCCTGGATGGTAGGGCTTATAGGAAGGAACCTGGACAGTAGGGTAACTTCGAAATGAAAGCCTGGATAGTAGGGCTTATGGGAAGGAACATGGATAATAGGGTTACTTCAAGTTGAAAGCCTGGATGGTAGGGCTTATGGGAAGGAACCTGAATAGTAGGGTTATTTTGAAATGAAAGCCTGTATAGTAGGGCTTATGGGAAGGACCCTGGATAGTAGTGTTACTTCAAGTTGAAAGCCTGGATAGTAGGGCTATGAGAAGGAACCTGGGTAGTACGGTAACTTCAAAATGAAAGCCTGAATAGTAGGGCTTTTGGGAAGGAACTTGGATAGTACGGTTACTTCAGGGTGAAAGCCTGGATAGTAAGGATATGAGAAGGAACCTGGATAGTAGGGTAACTTCGAAATGAAAGCCTGGATAGTAAGGCTTATGGGAAGTAACCTGGACAGTAGGGTTACTTCAAGGTGAAAGCCTGGATGGTAGGGCTTATAGGAAGGAACCTGGATAATAGGGCAATTCGAAATGAAAGCATTGATAGTAGGGTTATGATAAGGAGACTGGATAGTAGGGTAACTTTGAAATGAAAGGCTTTGTAGTAGGGCTTATGGGAAGGAACCTGGATTGTAGGGTAACTTCGAAATGAAAGTCTGGATAGTAGGGCTTATGGGAAGGAACCTGGATACTAGGGTTACTTCAAGGTGAAGCCTGGATGGTAGGGCTTTTGGGGAGGAACTTGGATAGTAGGGTTACTTCAAGGTGAAAGCCTGGATAGTAGGGCTATAAGAAGGAACCTTGACAGTATGGTAACTTCGAAATGAAAGCCTGGATAGTAGGGCTTATAAGAAGGAACTTGGATAGTAGGGTTACTTCAAGGTGATAGCCATGATGGTAGGGCTTATGGGAAGGAACCTGGATTGTAGGGTAACTTCGAAATTAAAGTCTAGATAGTAGGGCTTATGGGACGGAACCTAGATAGTAGGGTTACTTCAAAGTGAATGCCTGGATGGTAGGGCTTATAGGAAGGAACCTGGATAGTAGGGTAACTTCGAAATGGAAGCCTGGATAGTAGGGCTTATTGGAAGGAATGTCGATAGTAAGGTTACTTCAAGGTGAAAGCCTGGATGGTAGGGCTTATAGGAAGGAACCTGGATAGTAGGGTAACTTCGAAAAGAAAGCCTGGATAGTAGGGCTTATAGGAAGGAACCTATATAGTACTGTTACTTCAAGGTGAAAGCCTGGATGGTAGGGTTTATGGGAAGGAACCTGGATAGTAGGGTAACTTCGGAATGAAAGCCTGGGTAGTAGGGCTTATGGGAAGGAACTTGGATAGTAAGGTTACTTCAAGGTGAAAGCCTGGATGATAGGGCTTATGGGAAGGAACCTGGATAGTAGGGTAACTTCGAAATGAATGCCTGGATAGTAGGGCATATGGGAAGGAACTTGGATAGTAGGGTTACTTCAAGGTGAAAGCCTGGATGGTAGGGCTTATGGGAAGGAACCTGGATAGTCGGGTAACTGCGAAATGAAAGCCTAGATAGTAGGGCTTATGGGAAGGAACTTGGATAGTAGGGTTACTTCAAGGTGAAAGCCTGGATGGTAGGGCTTATGGGAAGGAACCTGGATAGTAGGATAACTTCGAAATGAAAGCCTGGATAGTATGGCTTATGGGAAGGAACATTGATAGTAAGGTTACTTAAAGGTGAAAGCCTTGATGGTACGATTTTTGGGAAGGAACTGGGATACTAGGGTAACTTCGAAATGAAAGCCTGGATAGTAGGGCTATGAGAAGGAACTTGGATTGTAGGGTTACTTCGAAATGAAAACCTGGATAGTAGAGCTTATGGGAAGGAACTTGGATAGTAGGGTTACTTCAAGGTTAAAGCCTGGATGGTAGGGCTTATAGGAAGGAACCTGGACAATAGGGTAACTTCGAAATGAAGGCCTGGGTATTAGGGCTTATGGGAAGGAACATGGATACTAGGGTTACTTCAAGGTGAAAGCCTGGATTGTAGGGCTTATGGGAAAGAACCTGGATAGTATGGTAACTTTGAAATGAAAGACTGGATAGTAGGGCTTATGGGAAGGAACCTGGATAGTAGGGTTACTTCAAGGTGAAAGCCTTGATAGTAGGGCTATGAGAAGGAACCTGGATAGTAGGGTAACTTCGAAATGAAAGCTTGGATAGTAGCGCTTATGGGAAGGAACCTGGATAGTAGGGTTACAACAAGGTGAAAGCCTGGATTGTAGGGCTTAATAGAAGGAACCTGGACAGTAGGGTAACTTCGAAATGAAAGCCTGAATTGTAGGGCTTATGGGAAGGAACATGGATAGTAGGGTTACTTCAAGGTGAAAGCCTGGATGGTAGGGCTTATGGGAAGGAACCTGGATAATAGGGTAACTTCGAAATGAAAGCCTGGATAGAGGGCTTATAGGCAGGAACCTGGATAGTAGGTTTACTTTAAGGTGAAAGTCTGGATAGTAGGGCTATGAGAAATAACCTGGATAGTAGGGTAACTTCGAAATGAAAGCCTGGATAGTAGGGTTAGCTCAAGGTGAAAGCCTGGATGGTAGGGATTATGGGAAGGAAGTTGGATAGTACGGTTACTTCAGGGTGAAATCCTGGATAGTAAGGATATGAGAAGGAACCTAGATAGTAGGGTAACTTCGAAATGAAAGCCTGGATAGTAGGGCTTATGGGAAGTAACCTGGACAGTAGGGTTACTTTAAGGTTAAAGCCTGGATGGTAGGGCTTATGGGAGGGAACCTAGATAATAGGGCAATTCGAAATGAAAGCATTGATAGTAGGGTTATGATAAGGAGACTGGATAGTAGGGTAACTTTGAAATGAAAGCCTTTGTAGTAGGGCTTATGGGAAGGAACCTGGATTATAGGGTAACTTCGAAATGAAAGTCTGGATAGTAGGGCTTATGGGAAGGAACCTGGATAGTAGGGTTACTTCAAGGTGAAAGCCTGGATGGTAAGGCCTTTGGAGAGGAACTTGGATAGTAGGGTTATTTCAAGGTGAAAGCCTGGATAGTAGGGCTATGATAAGGAACCTGGATAGTAGGGTAACTTCAAAATGAAAACCTTGATAGTAGGGCTTATGGGAAGGAACGTGAATAGTAGGGTTACTTCAAGGTGAAAGCATGGATGGTAGGGCTTATAAGAAGGAACCTGGATAGTAGGGTAACTTCGAAATGAAAGCCTGGATAGTAGGGCTTATTGGAAGGAACGTGGATAGTAGGGTTACTTCAAGGTGAAAGCCTGGATGGTAGGGCTTATGGGAAGGAACCTGGATAATAGAGTAACTTATTAATGAAAGCCTGGATAGTAGGGCTATGAGAAGGAACTAGGATAGTAGGGTAACTTCGAAATGAAAGCCTGGATATTAGGGCTTATAGGAAGGAACCTGTATAGTACGGTTACTTCAAGGTGAAAGCCTGAATGGTAGGGCTTATGGGAAAGAACCTGGATAGTAGGGTAACTTCAGAATGAAAGCCTGGGTAGTAGGGCTTATGGGAAGGAACTTGGATAGTAAGGTTACTTCAAGGTGAAAGCCTGGATGATAGGGCTTATGGGAAGGAACCTGGATAGTAGTGTAACTTCGAAATGAATTCCTGGATAGTAGGGCATATGGGAAGGAACTTGGATAGTAAGGTTACTTCAAGGTGAAAGCCTGGATGGTAGGGCTTATGGGAAGGAACCTGGATAGTCGGGTAACTGCGAAATGAAAGCCTGGATAGTAGGGCTTATGGGAAGGAACCTGGATAGTAGGGTTACTTCAAGGTGAAAGTTTGGATGGTAGGGCTTATGGAAAGGAACCTGGATAGTAGGGTTACTTCGAAATGAAAGCCTGGATAGTAGGGCTTATGGAAAGGAACCTGGATAGTAGGGTTACTTCAAGGTGAAAGCCTGAATGGTAGGGCTTATGGGAATGAACCTGAATAGTAGGGTTATTTCAAAATGAAAGCCTGGATAGTAGGGCTTATGGGAAGGACCCTGGATAGTAGTGTTACTTCAAGGTGAAAGCCTGGATAGTAGGGCTATGAGAAGGAACCTGGATAGTAGGGTAACTTCAAAATGAAAGCCTGTATAGTGGGGTTACATCAAGGTGAAAGCCTGAATGGTAGGGATTATGGGAAGGAACCTGGATAGTAGGGTAACTGCGAAATGAAAGCCTGGATAGTAGGGCTTTTGGGAAGGAACCTGTATAGTAGAGTTACTTCAAGGTGAAAGCCTGGATGGTAGGGTTTATAAGAAGGAACTTTGATAGTAGGGTTACATCAAGGTGAAAGCCTGGATGGTAGGGCTTATAGGAAGGTACCTGGACAGTAGGGTAACTTCGAAATGAAAGCCTGGATAGTAGGCCTTACGGGAAGGAACGTGGATAGTAGGGTTACTTCAAGGTGAAAGCCTGGATGATAGGGCTTATGGGAAGGAACCTGGATAATAGGGTAACTTCGAAATGAAAGACTTGATAAAAGGGCTATGAGAAGGAACTTGGATAGTAGGGTAACTTCGAAATGAAAGCCTGGATAGTAGGGCTTATGGGAAGGAACCTGGATTGTAGGGTTACTTCAAGGTGAAATCATGGATGGTAGGGCATATGGGAAGGAACCTGGATAGTAGGGTATCTTCGAAATGAAAGCCTTGATAGAGGGCTTATAGGAAGGAACCTGGATAGTAGGGTTACTTCAAGGTGAAAGTCTGAATGGTAGGGCTTATGGGAAGGAACCTAGATAATAGGGTAACTTCGAAATGAAAGACTGGATATAAGGGCTATGAGAAAGAACTTGGATAGTAGGGTAACTTCGAAATGAATGCCTGGAGAGTAGGGCTTTTGGGAACGAACCTGGATAGTAGGGTTACTTCAAGGTGAAAGCCTAGATGGTAGGGCTTATGGGAAGGAACTTGGATAGTAGGGGTTACATCAAGGTGAAAGCCTGGATGGTAGGGCTTATAGGAAGGAACCTGGACAGTAGGGTAACTTCGAAATGAAAGCCTGGATAGTAGGGCTTATGGGAAGGAACATGGATACTAGGGTTACTTCAAGGTGAAAGCCTGGATGGTAGGGCTTATGGGAAGGAACCTGGATAATAGGGTAACTTCGAAATGAAAGACTGGATAAAAGGGCTATGAGAAGTAACTTGGATAGTAGGGTAACTTCGAAATGAAAGCCTGGATAGTAGGGCTTATGGGAAGGAACCTGGATAGTAGGGTTACTTCAAGGTGAAAGCATGGATGGTAGGGCATAAGGGAAGGAACCTGGATAGTAGGGTATCTTCGAAATGAAAGCCTGGATAGAGGGCTTATGGGAAGGAACCTGGATAGTAGGGTTACTTCAACGTGAAAGTCTGAATAGTAGGGCTTATGGGAAGGAACCTGGATAATAGGGTAACTTCGAAATGAAAGACTGGATATAAGGGCTATGAGAAAGAACTTGGATAATAGGGTAACTTCGAAATGAATGCTTGGAGAGTAGGGCATATGGGAAGGAACCTGGATAGTAGGGTTACTTCAAGGTGAAAGCCTAGATGGTTGGGCTTATGGGAAGGAACCGGGATAATAGGGTAACTGCGAAATGAAAGCCTGGATAGTAGGGCATATGGGAAGGAACTTGGATAGTAGGGTTACTTCAAGGTGAAATCCTGGATGGTAGGGCTTATGGGAAGGAACTTGGATAGTAGGGTTACTTCAAGGTGAAAGTATGGATGGTAGGGCTTATAGAGAGGAACCTGGATAGTTGGGTTTCTTCGAAATGAAAGCCTGGATAGTAGGGCTTATAGGAAGGAACCTGGATAGTAAGGTTACTTCAAGATGAAAGCCTGGATGGTAGAGCTTATGGGAAGGAACGTGAAAAATAGGGTTATTTCAAAATGAAAGCCTGGATAGTAGGGCTTATGGGAAGGACCCTGGATAGTAGTGTTACTTCAAGGTGAAAGCCTGGATAGTAGGGCTATGAGAAGGAACCTGGATAGTAGGGTAACTTCGAAATGAAAGTCTGTATAGTGGGGTTACTTCAAGGTTAAAGCCTGGATGGTAGGGATTATGGGAAGGAACCTAGATAGTAGGGTAACTGCGAAATGAAAGCCTGGATAGTAGGGCTTTTGGGAAGGAACCTGGATAGTAGAGTTACTTCAAGGTGAAAGCATGGATGGTAGGGTTTATGGGAAGGAACCTGGATAGTTGGGTTACATCAAGGTGAAAGCCTGGATGGTAGGGCTTATAGGAAGGTACATAGACAGTAGGGTAACTTCGAAATGAAAGCCTGGATAGTAGGGCTTACGGGAAGGAACCTGGATAGTAGGGTTACTTCAAGGTGAAAGCCTGGATGGTAGGGCTTATGGGAAGGAACCTGGATAGTAGGGTAACTGCGAAATGAAAGCCTGGATAGTAGGGATTTTGGGAAGGAACCTGGATAGTAGAGTTACTTCAAGGTGAAAGCATGGATGGTAGGGTTTATGGGAAGGAACCTGGATAGGTTGGTTACATCAAGGTGAAAGCCTGGATGGTAGGGCTTATAGGAAGGTAGCTGGACAGTAGGGTAACTTCGAAATGAAAGCTTGGATAGTAGGGCTTACGGGAAGGAACCTGGATAGTAGGGTTACTTCAAGGTGAAAGCCTGAATGGTAGGGCTTATGGGAAGGAACATGGATAGTAGGGTTACTTCAAGGTGAAAGTCTGGATGGTAGGGCTTATAGGAAGGAACTTGGATAGTAGGGATACATCGAAATGAAAGCCTGGATAGTAGGGCTTATGGGAAGGAACCTGGATAGTAGGGTTACTTCAAGGTGAAAGCCTGGATGGTGGGGCTTATGGGAAGGAACCTGAATAGTAGGGTTATTTCAAAATGAAAGCCTGAATAGTAAGGCTTATGGGAAGGACCCTTGATAGTAGGGTAACTGCGAAATGAAAGCATGGATAGTAGGGCTTTTGGGAAGGAACCTGGATAGTAGAGTTACTTCAAGGTGAAAGCCTGGATGGTAGGGTTTATAGGAAGGAACATGGATAGTAGGGTTACATCAAGGTGAAAGCCTGGATGGTAGGGCTTATAGGAAGGAACCTGGACAGTAGGGTAACTTCGAAGTGAAAGCCTGGATAGTAGGGCATATGGGAAGGAACTTGGATAGTAGGGTTACTTCAATGTGAAATCCTGGATGGTAGGGCTTATGGGAAGGATCCTGGATAGTAGGGTTACTTCAAGGTGAAAGTCTGGATGGTAGGGCTTATAGGAAGGAACATGGATAGTAGGGTTACTTCGAAATGAAAGCCTGGATTGTAGGGCTTATAGGAAGGAACCTGGATAGTACGGTTACTTCAAGATGAAAGCCTAGATGGTAGAGCTTATGGGATGGAACGTGAATAGTAGGGTTATTTCAAAATGAAAGTCTGGATAGTAGGGCTTATGGGAAGGACCCTAGATAGTAGTGTAACTTCGAAATCAAAGTCTGGATAGTAGGGTTACTTCAAGGTGAAAGCCTGGATGGTAGGGATTATGGGAAGGAACCTGGATAGTAGGGTAACTGCGAAATGAAATCCTGGATAGTAGGGATTTTGGGAAGGAACCTGGATAGTAGAGTTACTTCAAGGTGAAAGCATGGATGATAGGGTTTATGGGAAGGAACCTGGATAGTAGGGTTACATCGATATGAAAGCCTGGATAGTAGGGGTTTTGGGAAGGAACTTGGATAGTACGGTAACTTCAAGGAGAAAGCCTGGATGGTAGGGCATATGGGAAGGAACCTTGATACTAGGGTATCTTCGAAATGAAAGCTTGGATAGAGGGATTATGGGAAGGAACATGGATAGTAGGGTTACTTCAAGGTGAAAGTCTGGATGGTAGGGCTTATAGGAAGGAACTTGGATAGTAGGGATACTTCGAAATGAAAGCCTGGATAGTAGGGCTTATGGGAAGGAACCTGGATAGTAGGGTTACTTCAAGGTGAAAGCCTGGATGGTAGGGCTTATGGGAAGGAACCTGAATAGTAGGGTTATTTCAAAATGAAAGCCTTGATAGTAGGGCTTATGGGAAGGACCCTTGATAGTAATGTTACTTCAAGGTGAAAGCCTGGATAGTAGGGATTATGGGAAGGAACCTGGATAGTAGGGTAACTGTGAAATGAAGGCCTGGATAGTAGGGCTTTTGGGAAGGAACCTGGATAGTAGAGATACTTCAAGGTGAAAGCCTGGATGGTAGGGTTTATAGGAAGGAACATGGATAGTAGGGTTACATCAAGGTGAAAGTCTGGATGGTAGGGCTTATAGGAAGGAACATGGATAGTAGGGTTACTTCGAAGTGAAAGCCTGGATAGTAAAGCTTATAGGAAGGAACATGGATAGTACGGTTACTTCAAGATGTAAGCCTGGATGGTAGAGCTTATGGGAAGGAACGTGAATAGTTGGGTTATTTCAAAATGAAAGTCTGGATAGTAGGGCTTATGGGAAGGACCCTGGATAGTAGTGTTACTTCAAGGTGAAAGCCTGGATAGTAGGGCTATGAGAAGGAACCTGGATAGTAGGGTAACTTCAAAATGAAAGTCTGGATAGTAGGGTTACTTCAAGGTGAAAGCCTGGATGGTAGGGATTATGGGAAGGAACCTGGATAGTAGGGTAACTGCGAAATGAAAGCCTGGATAGTAGGGCTTTTGGGAAGGAACCTGCATAGTAGAGTTACTTCAAGGTGAAAGCATGGATGGTAGGGTTTATGGGAAGGAACCTGGATAGTAGGGTTACATCGATATGAAAGCCTGGATAGTAGGGGTTTTGGGAAGGAACTTGGATAGTACGGTTACTTCAAGGAGAAAGCCTGGATGGTAGGGCATATGGGAAGGAACCTGGATAGTAGGGTATCTTCGAAATGAAAGCCTGGATAGAGGGATTATGGGAAGGAACATGGATAGTAGGGTTACTTCAAGTTGAAAGTCTGAATGGTAGGGCTTATAGGAAGGAACTTGGATAGTAGGGATACTTCGAAATGAAACCTGGATAGTAGTTCTTATGGGAAGGAACCTGGATAGTAGGGTTACTTCAAGGTGAAAGCCTGGATGGTAGGGCTTATGGGAAGGAACCTGAATAGTAGGGTTATTTCAAAATGAAAGCCTGGATAGTAGGGCTTATGGGAAGGACCCTTGATAGTAGTGTTACTTCGAGGTGAAAGCCTGGATAGTAGGGCTATGAGAAAGAACCTGGATAATAGGGTCACTTAGAAATGAAAGCCTGGATAGTAGGGTTACTTCAAGGTGAAAGCCTGGATGGTAGGGATTATGGGAAGGAACCTGGATAGTAGGGTTACTGCGAAATGAAAGCCTGGATAGTAGGGCTTTTGGGAAGGAACCTGGATAGTAGAGTTACTTCACGGTGAAAGCCTGGATGGTAGGGTTTATGGGAAGGAACCTGGATAGTAGGGTTACATCGATATGAAAGCCTGGATAGTAGGGCTTATGGGAAGGAACTTGGATAGTACGGTTACTTCAAGGAGAAAGCCTGGATAGTAGGGCTATGAGAAGGAACCTGGATAGTAGGGTAACTTCGAAATGAAAGGATGGATACTAGGTTTACTTCAAGGTGAAAGCCTGGATGGTAGGGATTATGGGAATGAACCTGGATAGTAAGGTAACTGCGAAATGAAAGCCTGGATAGTAGGGCTTTTGGGAAGGAACTTGGATAGTAGGGTTACTTCGAAATGAATGCCTGGATAGTAGGGCTTATGGGAAGGAACCTGGATAGTAGGGTTACTTCAAGTAGAAAGCCTGGATGGTAGGGCATATGGGAAGGAACCTGGATAGTAGGGTATCTTCGAAATGAAAGCCTGGATAGAGGGCTTATGGGAAGGAACCTGGATAGTATGGTTACTTCAAGGTGAAAGTCTGGATGGTAGGGCTTATAAGAAGGAACCCGGATAGTAGGGTTACTTCGAAATAAAAGCTTGGATAATAGGGCTTATGGAAAGGAACTTGGATAGTAGGGTTACTTCACGGTGAAATCCTTGATGGTAGGGCTTATGGGAAGGAACCGGAATAGTAGGGTTATTTCAAAATGAAATCCTGGATAATAGGGCTTATGGGAAGGACCCTGGATAGTAGTGTTACTTCAAGGTGAAAGCCTGGATAGTAGAGCTATGAGAAGGAACCTGGATTGTAGGGTAACTTCGAAATGAAAGCATGGATAGTGGGGTTACTTCAAGGTGAAATAATGGAGTGTAGGGATTATGGGAAGGAACCTAGATAGTAGGGTAACTGCGAAATGAAAGCCTGGATAGTAGGGCTTTTGGAAAGGAACCTGGATAATAGAGTTACTTCAAGGTGAAAGCCTGGATGGTAGGGTTTATAGGAAGGAACCTAGATAGTAGGGTTACATCAAGTTGAAAGCTGGGATGGTAGGGCTTATAGGAAGGAACCTGGACAATAGGGTAACTTCGAAATTAAATCCTGGATAGTAGGGCTTAGGGGAAGGAACCTCGATAGTAGGGTTACTTCAAGGTGAAATCCTGGATGGTAGGGCTTATGGGAAGAAACCTGAATAGTAGGGTTATTTCAAAATGAAAGCCTGGATAATAGGGCTTATGGGAAGGACCCTTTATAGTAGTGTTACTTCAAGGTGAAAGCCTGGATAGTAGGGCTATGAGAAGGAACCTGGATTGTAGGGTAACTTCGAAATGAAAGCATGGATAGTGGGGTTACTTCAAGGTGAAATCCTAGATGGTAGGGATTATGGGAAGGAACCTGGATAGTAGGGTAACTGCGAAATGAAAGCCTGGATAGTAGGGCTTTTGGAAAGGAACCTGGATAGTAGAGTTACTTCAAGGTGAAAGCCTGGATGGTAGGGTTTATAGGAAGGAACCTAGATAGTAGGGTTACATCAAGGTGAAAGCTTGGATGGTAGGGCTTATAGGAAGGAACCTGGACAGTAGGGTAACTTCGAAATTAAAGCCTGGATAGTAGGGCTTACGGGAAGGAACCTGGATAGTAGGGTTACTTCAAGGTGAAAGCCTGGATGGTAGGGCTTATGGGAAGGAACCTGGATAGTAGGGTAACTGCGAAATGAAAGCCTGGATAGTAGGGATTTTGGGAAGGAACCTGGATAGTAGAGTTACTTCAAGGTGAAAGCATGGATGGTAGGGTTTATGGGAAGGAACCTGGATAGGTTGGTTACATCAAGGTGAAAGCCTGGATGGTAGGGCTTATAGGAAGGTAGCTGGACAGTAGGGTAACTTCGAAATGAAAGCTTGGATAGTAGGGCTTACGGGAAGGAACCTGGATAGTAGGGTTACTTCAAGGTGAAAGCCTGAATGGTAGGGCTTATGGGAAGGAACATGGATAGTAGGGTTACTTCAAGGTGAAAGTCTGGATGGTAGGGCTTATAGGAAGGAACTTGGATAGTAGGGATACATCGAAATGAAAGCCTGGATAGTAGGGCTTATGGGAAGGAACCTGGATAGTAGGGTTACTTCAAGGTGAAAGCCTGGATGGTGGGGCTTATGGGAAGGAACCTGAATAGTAGGGTTATTTCAAAATGAAAGCCTGAATAGTAAGGCTTATGGGAAGGACCCTTGATAGTAGGGTAACTGCGAAATGAAAGCATGGATAGTAGGGCTTTTGGGAAGGAACCTGGATAGTAGAGTTACTTCAAGGTGAAAGCCTGGATGGTAGGGTTTATAGGAAGGAACATGGATAGTAGGGTTACATCAAGGTGAAAGCCTGGATGGTAGGGCTTATAGGAAGGAACCTGGACAGTAGGGTAACTTCGAAGTGAAAGCCTGGATAGTAGGGCTTATGGGAAGGAACATGGATAGTAGGGTTACTTCAAGGTGAAGGCCTGGATGGTAGGGCTTATGGGAAGGAACCTGGATAATAGGGTAACTTCGAAATGAAAGACTGGATAAAAGGGCTATGAGAAGTAACTTGGATAGTAGGGTAACTTCGAAATGAAAGCCTGGATAGTAGGGCTTATGGGAAGGAACCTGGATAGTAGGGTTACTTCAAGGTGAAAGCATGCATGGTAGGGCATATGGGAAGGAACCAGGATAGTAGGGTATCTTCGAAATTAAAGCCTGGATAGAGGGCTTATGGGAAGGAACCTGGATAGTAGGATTACGTCAAGGTGAAAGTCTGAATAGTAGGGCTTATGGGAAGGAACCTGGATAATAGGGTAACTTCGAAATGAAAGACTGGATATAAGGGCTATGAGAAAGAACTTGGATAGTAGGGTAACTTCGAAATGAATGCTTGGAGAGTAGGTCATATGGGAAGGAACCTGGATAGTAGGGTTACTTCAAGGTGAAAGCCTAGATGGTTGGGCTTATGGGAAGGAACCGGGATAATAGGGTAACTGCGAAATGAAAGCCTGGATAGTAGGGCATATGGGAAGGAACTTGGATAGTAGGGTTACTTCAATGTGAAATCCTGGATGGTAGGGCTTATGGGAAGGATCCTGGATAGTAGGGTTACTTCAAGGTGAAAGTCTGGATGGTAGGGCTTATAGGAAGGAACATGGATAGTAGGGTTACTTCGAAATGAAAGCCTGGATTGTAGGGCTTATAGGAAGGAACCTGGATAGTACGGTTACTTCAAGATGAAAGCCTAGATGGTAGAGCTTATGGGATGGAACGTGAATAGTAGGGTTATTTCAAAATGAAAGTCTGGATAGTAGGGCTTATGGGAAGGACCCTAGATAGTAGTGTTACTTCAAGGTGAAAGCCTGGATAGTAGGGCTATGAGAAGGAACCTGGATAGTAGGGTAACTTCGAAATCAAAGTCTGGATAGTAGGGTTACTTCAAGGTGAAAGCCTGGATGGTAGGGATTATGGGAAGGAACCTGGATAGTAGGGTAACTGCGAAATGAAATCCTGGATAGTAGGGATTTTCGGAAGGAACCTGGATAGTAGAGTTACTTCAAGGTGAAAGCATGGATGATAGGGTTTATGGGAAGGAACCTGGATAGTAGGGTTACATCGATATGAAAGCCTGGATAGTAGGGGTTTTGGGAAGGAACTTGGATAGTACGGTAACTTCAAGGAGAAAGCCTGGATGGTAGGGCATATGGGAAGGAACCTTGATACTAGGGTATCTTCGAAATGAAAGCTTGGATAGAGGGATTATGGGAAGGAACATGGATAGTAGGGTTACTTCAAGGTGAAAGTATGGATGGTAGGGCTTATAGGAAGGAACTTGGATAGTAGGGATACTTCGAAATGAAAGCCTGGATAGTAGGGCTTATGGGAAGGAACCTGGATAGTAGGGTTACTTCAAGGTGAAAGCCTGGATGGTAGGGCTTATGGGAAGGAACCTGAATAGTAGGGTTATTTCAAAATGAAAGCCTGGATAGTAGGGCTTATGGGAAGGACCCTTGATAGTAATGTTACTTCAAGGTGAAAGCCTGGATAGTAGGGATTATGGGAAGGAACCTGGATAGTAGGGTAACTGTGAAATGAAGGCCTGGATAGTAGGGCTTTTGGGAAGGAACCTGGATAGTAGAGTTACTTCAAGGTGAAAGCCTGGATGGTAGGGTTTATAGGAAGGAACATGGATAGTAGGGTTACATCAAGGTGAAAGTCTGGATGGTAGGGCTTATAGGAAGGAACATGGATAGTAGGGTTACTTCGAAGTGAAAGCCTGGATAGTAAAGCTTATAGGAAGGAACATGGATAGTACGGTTACTTCAAGATGAAAGCCTGGATGGTAGAGCTTATGGGAAGGAACGTGAATAGTTGGGTTATTTCAAAATGAAAGTCTGGATAGTAGGGCTTATGGGAAGGACCCTGGATAGTAGTGTTACTTCAAGGTGAAAGCCTGGATAGTAGGGCTATGAGAAGGAACCTGGATAGTAGGGTAACTTCAAAATGAAAGTCTGGATAGTAGGGTTACTTCAAGGTGAAAGCCTGGATGGTAGGGATTATGGGAAGGAACCTGGATAGTAGGGTAACTGCGAAATGAAAGCCTGGATAGTAGGGCTTTTGGGAAGGAACCTGCATAGTAGAGTTACTTCAAGGTGAAAGCATGGATGGTAGGGTTTATGGGAAGGAACCTGGATAGTAGGGTTACATCGATATGAAAGCCTGGATAGTAGGGGTTTTGGGAAGGAACTTGGATAGTACGGTTACTTCAAGGAGAAAGCCTGGATGGTAGGGCATATGGGAAGGAACCTGGATAGTAGGGTATCTTCGAAATGAAAGCCTGGATAGAGGGATTATGGGAAGGAACATGGATAGTAGGGTTACTTCAAGTTGAAAGTCTGAATGGTAGGGCTTATAGGAAGGAACTTGGATAGTAGGGATACTTCGAAATGAAACCTGGATAGTAGTTCTTATGGGAAGGAACCTGGATAGTAGGGTTACTTCAAGGTGAAAGCCTGGATGGTAGGGCTTATGGGAAGGAACCTGAATAGTAGGGTTATTTCAAAATGAAAGCCTGGATAGTAGGGCTTATGGGAAGGACCCTTGATAGTAGTGTTACTTCGAGGTGAATGCCTGGATAGTAGGGCTATGAGAAAGAACCTGGATAGTAGGGTCACTTAGAAATGAAAGCCTGGATAGTAGGGTTACTTCAAGGTGAAAGCCTGGATGGTAGGGATTATGGGAAGGAACCTGGATAGTAGGGTTACTGCGAAATGAAAGCCTGGATAGTAGGGCTTTTGGGAAGGAACCTGGATAGTAGAGTTACTTCACGGTGAAAGCCTGGATGGTAGGGTTTATGGGAAGGAACCTGGATAGTAGGGTTACATCGATATGAAAGCCTGGATAGTAGGACTTATGGGAAGGAACTTGGATAGTACAGTTACTTCAAGGAGAAAGCCTGGATAGTAGGGCTATGAGAAGGAACCTGGATAGTAGGGTAACTTCGAAATGAAAGGATGGATACTAGGTTTACTTCAAGGTGAAAGCCTGGATGGTAGGGATTATGGGAATGAACCTGGATAGTAAGGTAACTGCGAAATGAAAGCCTGGATAGTAGGGCTTTTGGGAAGGAACTTGGATAGTAGGGTTACTTCGAAATGAATGCCTGGATAGTAGGGCTTATGGGAAGGAACCTGGATAGTAGGGTTACTTCAAGTAGAAAGCCTGGATGGTAGGGCATATGGGAAGGAACCTGGATAGTAGGGTATCTTCGAAATGAAAGCCTGGATAGAGGGCTTATGGGAAGGAACCTGGATAGTATGGTTACTTCAAGGTGAAAGTCTGGATGGTAGGGCTTATAAGAAGGAACCCGGATAGTAGGGTTACTTCGAAATAAAAGCTTGGATAATAGGGCTTATGGAAAGGAACTTGGATAGTAGGGTTACTTCAAGGTGAAATCCTTGATGGTAGGGCTTATGGGAAGGAACCGGAATAGTAGGGTTATTTCAAAATGAAATCCTGGATAATAGGGCTTATGGGAAGGACCCTGGATAGTAGTGTTACTTCAAGGTGAAAGCCTGGATAGTAGAGCTATGAGAAGGAACCTGGATTGTAGGGTAACTTCGAAATGAAAGCATGGATAGTGGGGTTACTTCAAGGTGAAATAATGGAGTGTAGGGATTATGGGAAGGAACCTAGATAGTAGGGTAACTGCGAAATGAAAGCCTGGATAGTAGGGCTTTTGGAAAGGAACCTGGATAATAGAGTTACTTCAAGGTGAAAGCCTGGATGGTAGGGTTTATAGGAAGGAACCTAGATAGTAGGGTTACATCAAGTTGAAAGCTGGGATGGTAGGGCTTATAGGAAGGAACCTGGACAGTAGGGTAACTTCGAAATTAAATCCTGGATAGTAGGGCTTAGGGGAAGGAACCTCGATAGTAGGGTTACTTCAAGGTGAAATCCTGGATGGTAGGGCTTATGGGAAGAAACCTGAATAGTAGGGTTATTTCAAAATGAAAGCCTGGATAATAGGGCTTATGGGAAGGACCCTTGATAGTAGTGTTACTTCAAGGTGAAAGCCTGGATAGTAGGGCTATGAGAAGGAACCTGGATTGTAGGGTAACTTCGAAATGAAAGCATGGATAGTGGGGTTACTTCAAGGTGAAATCCTAGATGGTAGGGATTATGGGAAGGAACCTGGATAGTAGGGTAACTGCGAAATGAAAGCCTGGATAGTAGGGCTTTTGGAAAGGAACCTGGATAGTAGAGTTACTTAAAGGTGAAAGCCTGCATGGTAGGGTTTATAGGAAGGAACCTGGATAGTAGGGTTACATCAAGGTGAAAGCCTGGATGGTAGGGCTTATAGGAAGGAACTTGGACAGTAGGGTAACTTCGAAGGTAAAGCCTGGATAGTAGGGCATATGGGAAGGAACATGGATAGTAGGGTTACTTCAAGGTGAAAGCCTGGATGGTAGGGCTTATAAGAAGGAACCTGGATAATAGGGTAACTTCAAAATGAAAGACTGGATAAAAGGGCTATGAGAAGGAACTTGGATAGTAGGGTAACTTCGAAATGAAAGCCAGGATAGTAGGGCTTATGGGAAGGAACCTGGATAGTAGGGTTACTTCAAGGTGAAAGCCTGGATGGTAGGGCATATGGGAAGGAACCTGGATAGTAGGGTATCTTCGAAATGAAAGCCGGGATAGAGGGCTTATGGGAAGGAACCTGGATAGTACAGTTACTTCTAGGTGAAAGTCTGAATGGTAGAGCTTATGGGATGGAATCTGGATAATAGGGTAACTTCGAAATGAAAGACTGGATAGAAGGGCTATGAGAAGGAACTTGGATAGTAGGGTAACTTCAAGGTTAAAGCCTGGATGGTAGGGCTTATGGGAAGGAACCTGGATAGTAGGGTTACTTCAAGGTGAAGTCTGGATGGTAGGGCTTATAGGAAGGAGCCTGGATAGTAGGGTTATTTCGAAATGCAATCCTGGATAGTAGGGCTTATGGGAAGGAACCTGGCTAGTAGGGTTACTTCAAGGTGAAAGCCTGGATGGTAGGGCTTATGGGAAGGAACCAGAATAGTAGGGTTATTTCAAAATGAAAGCCTGGATAGTAGGGCTTATGGGAAGGACCCTGGATAGTAGTGTTACTTCAAGGTGAAAGCCTGGATGGTAGGGCTTATGGGAAGGAACCTGGATAGTAAGGTAACTGCGAAATGAAAGCCTGGATAGTAGGGCTTTTGGGAAGGAACCTGTATAGTAGAGTTACTTCAAGGTGAAAGCCTGGATGGTAGGGTTTATGGGAAGGAACCTGGATAGTAGGGTTACATCAATATGAAAGCCTAGATAATAGGGCTTATGGGAAGGAACCTGGATAGTAGGGTTACTTCAAGGTGAAAGCCTGGATGGTAGGGCTAATGGGAAGGAACCTGAATAGTAGGGTTATTTCAAAATGAAAGCCTGGATAATAGGGCTTATGGGAAGGACCATGGATAGTAGTGTTACTTCAAGGTGAAAGCCTAGATAGAAGGGCTATGAGAAGGAACCTGGATAGTAGGGTAACTTCGAAATGAAAGCCTGGATAGTAGGGTTACTTCAAGGTGAAATCCTCGATGGTAGGGATTATGGGAAGGAACCTGGATAGTAGGGTAACTGCGAAATGAAAGCCTGGATAGTAGGGCTTTTGGGAAGGAACCTGGATAGTAGAGTTATTTCAGGGTGAAAGCCTGGATGGTAGGGTTTATGGGAAGGAACCTGGATAGTAGGGTTACATCGATATGAAAGTCTGGATAGTAGGGCTTATGGGAAGGAACTTGGATAGTACAGTTACTTCAGGGAGAAAGCCTGGATGGTAGGGCATATAGGAAGGAACCTGGATAGTAGGGTATCTTCGAAATGAAACCCTGGATAGAGGGCTTATGGGAAGGAACCTGGATAGTAGGGTTACTTCAAGGTGAAAGTCTGGATGTTAGGGCTTATCCGAAGGAACCTGGATAGTAGGGTTACTTCGAAATGAAAGCCTGGATAGTAGGGCTTATGGGAAGGAACCTGGATAGTAGGGTTACTTCAAGGTGAAAGCCTGGATGGTAGGGCTTATGGGAAGGAACCTGAATAGTATGGTTATTTCGAAATGAAAGCCTGGATAGTAGGGCTTATGGGAAGGACCCTGGATAGTAGTGTTAATTCAAGGTGATAGCCTGGATAGTAGGGCTATGAGAAGGAACCTGGATTGTAGGATAACTTCGAAATGAAAGCCTGGATAGTAGGGTTACTTCAAGGTGAAAGCCTGGATGGTAGGGATTATGGGAAGGAACCTGGATAGTAAAGTAACTGCGAAATGAAAGCCTGGATAGTAGGGGTTTTGGGAAGGAACCTGGATAGTAGAGTTACTTCAAGGTGAAAGCCTGGATGGTAGGGTTTATGGGAAGGAACCTGCATAGTATGGTTACATCGATATGAAAGCCTTGATAGTAGGGCTTATGGGAAGGAACTTGGATAGTACGGTTACTTCAAGGAGAAAGCCTGGATGGTAGGGAATATGGGAAAGAACCTAGATAGTAGGGTATCTTCGAAATGAAACACTGGATATAGGGCTTATGGGAAGGAACCTGGATAGTAGGGTTACTTCAAGGTGAAAGTCTGGATGTTAGGGCTTATCGGAAGGAACCTGGATAGTAGGGTTACTTCGAAATGAAAGCCTGGATAGTAGGGCTTATAGGAAGGAACTTGGATAGTAGGGTTACTTCAAGGTGAAAGCTTAGATGGTAGGGCTTATGGGAAGGAACCTGAATAGTATGGTTATTTCGAAATGAAAGCCTGGATAGTAGGGCTTATGGGAAGGACCCTGGATAGTAGTGTTACTTCAAGATGAAAGCCTGGATAGTAGGGCTATGAGAAGGAACCTGGATAGTAGGGTTACATCGATATGAAAGCCTTGATAGTAGGGCTTATGGGAAGGAACTTGGATAGTACGGTTACTTCAAGGAGAAAGCCTTGATGGTAGGGCATATGGGAAGGAACCTGGATAGTAGGGTAACTTCGAAATGAAAGCCTTGATAGTAGGACTTATGGGAAGGATTCTGGATAGTAGGGTTACTTCAAGAAGAAAGCCTGGATGGTAGGGCATATGGGAAGGAACCTGGATAGTAGGGTATCTTCGAAATGAAAGCCTGGATAGAGGGCTTATGGGAAGGAACCTTGATAGTAGGGTTACTTCAAGGTGAAAGTATGGATGGTAGGGCTTATAGGAAGGAACTTGGATAGTAGGGTTACTTCGAAATGAAAGCCTGAATGGTAGGGCTTATGGGAAGGAACCTAGATAATAGGGTAACTTCGAAATGAAAGACTGGATAGAAGGGCTACGAGAAGGAACTTGGATAGTAGGGTAACTTCAAGGTGAAAGCCTTGATGGTAGGGCTTATGGGAAGGATCCTGGATAATAAGGTTACTTCGAAATGAAATCCTGGATAGTAGGGCTTATGGGAAGGAACCTGGATAGTAGAGTTACATCGATATGAAAGTCTGGATAGTAGGGCTCATGGGAAGGAACTTGGATAGTACAGTTACTTCAAGGAGAAAGCCTGGATGGTAGGGCATATGGGAAGGAACCTGGATAGTAGGGTATCTTCGAAATGAAACCCTGGATAGAGGGCTTATGGGAAGGAACCTGGATAGTAGGGTTACTTCAAGGTGAAAGTCTGGATGTTAGGGCTTATCAGAAGGAACCTGGATAGTAGGGTTACTTCGAAATGAAAGCCTGAATAGTAGGGCTTATGGGAAGGAACCTGGATAGTAGGGTTACTTCAAGGTGAAAGCCTGGATGGTAGGGCTTATGGGAAGGAACCTGAATAGTATGGTTATTTCGAAATGAAAGCCTGGATAGTAGGGCTTATGGGAAGGACCCTGGATAGTAGTGTTAATTCAAGGAGATAGCCTGGATAGTAGGGCTATGAGAAGGAACCTGGATAGTAGGATAACTTCGAAATGAAAGCCTGGATAGTAGGGTTACTTCAAGGTGAAAGCCTGGATGGTAGGGATTATGGGAAGGAACCTGGATAGTAAAGTAACTGCGAAATGAAAGCCTGGATAGTAGGCGTTTTGGGAAGGAACCTGGATAGTAGAGTTACTTAAAGGTAAAAGCCTGGATGGTAGGGTTTATGGGAAGGAACCTGGATAGTATGGTTACATCGATATGAAAGCCTTGATAGTAGGGCTTATGGGAAGGAACTTGGATAGTACGGTTACTTAAAGGAGAAAGCCTGGATGGTAGGGCATATGGGAAGGAACCTGGATAGTAGGGTATCTTCGAAATGAAACCCTGGATAGAGGGCTTATGGGAAGGAACCTGGATAGTAGGGTTACTTCAAGAAGAAAGCCTGGATGGTAGGGCTTATCGGAAGGAACCTGGATAGTAGGGTTACTTCGAAATGAAAGCCTGGATAGTAGGGCTTATAGGAAGGAACCTGGATAGTAGGGTTACTTCAAGGTGAAAGCTTGGATTGTAGGGCTTATGGGAAGGAACCTGAATAGTACGGTTATTTAGAAATGAAAGCCTGGATAGTAGGGCTTATGGGAAGGACCCTGGATATTAGTGTTACTTCAAGGTGAAAGCCTGGATAGTAGGGCTATGAGAAGGAACCTGAATAGTAGGATAACTTCGAAATGAAAGCCTGGATAGTAGGGTTACTTCAAGGTGAAAGCCTGGATGGTAGGGATTAGGGGAACGAACATGGATAGTAAAGTAACTGCGAAATGAAAGCCTGGATAGTAGGGCTTTTGGGAAGGAACATGGATAGTAGAGTTACTTCAAGGTGAAAGCCTGCATGGTAGGGTTTATGGGAAGGAACCTGGATAGTAGGGTTACATCGATATGAAAGCCTTGATAGTAGGGCTTATGGGAAGGAACTTGGATAGTACGGTTACTTCAAGAAAAAAGCCTTGATGGTAGGGCATATAGGAAGGAACCTGGATAGTAGGGTAACTTCAAAATGAAAGCCTGGATAGTAGGACTTATGGGAAGGAACCAGGATAGTAGTGTTACTTCAAGAAGAAAGCCTGGATGGTAGGCCATATGGGAAGGAACCTGGATAGTAGGGTATCTTCGAAATGAAAGCCTGGATATAGGGCTTATGGGAAGGAACCTGGATAGTAGGGTTACTTCAAGGTGAAAGTATGGATGGTAGGGCTTATAGGAAGGAACTTGGATAGTAAGGTTACTTCGAAATGAAAGCCTGAATGGTAGGGCTTATGGGAAGGAAGCTGGATAATAGGGTAACTTCGAAATGAAAGACTGGATAGAAGGGCTACGAGAAAGAACTTGGATAGTAGGGTTACTTCAAGGTGAAAGCTTGGATGGTAGGGCTTATGGGAAGTAACCTGAATAGTAGGGTTATTTCAAAATGAAAGCCTGGATAGTAGGGCTTATGGGAAGGACCCTGGATAGTAGTGTTACTTCTAGGCGAAAGCCTGGATGGTAGGGCTTATGGGAAGGAACCTGGATAGTAGGGTTACTTCAAGGTGAAAGTCTGGATAGTAGGGTTACTTCAAGGTGAAAGCCTGGATGGTAGGGATTATGGGAAGGAACCTGGATAGTAGGGTAACTGCGAAATGAAAGCTTGGATAGTAGGGCTTTTGGGAAGGAACCTGGATAGTATAGTTACTTCAAGGTCAAAGCCTGGATGCTAGGGTTTATGGGAAGGAACCTGGATAGTAGGGTTACATCGATATGAAAGCCTGGATAGTAGGGCTTATAGGAAGGAACTTGGATAGTACGGTTACTTCAAGGAGAAAGCCTAGATGGTAAGGCATATGGGAAGGAACCTGGATAGTAGGGTAACTTAGAAATGAAAGCCTGGATAGTAGGGCTTATGGGAAGGAACTTGGATAGTAGGGTTACTTCAAGGTGAATGCCTGGATGGTAGGGCTTATGGGAAGGAACCTGGATTGTAGGGTAACTTTGAAATGAAAGCCTGGATAGTAGGGCTTATGGGAAGGAACCTGGATAGTAGGGTTACTTCAAGGTAAAAGCCTGGATGGTAGGGCTTATGGGAAGGAACCTGAATAGTAGGGTTATTTCAAAATGAAAGCCTGGATAATAGGGCTTATGGGAAGGACCATGGATAGTAGTGTTACTTCAAGGTGAAAGCCTGGATAGTAAGGCTATGAGAAGGAACCTGGATAGTAGGTTAACTTCGAAATGAAAGCCTGGATAGTAGGGTTACTTCAAGGTGAAATCCTCGATGGTAGGGATTATGGGAAGGAACCTGGATAGTAGGGTAACTGCGAAATGAAAGCCTGGGTAATAGGGCTTTTAGGAAGGAACCTGGATAGTAGAGTTACTTCAAGGTGAAAGACTGGATGGTAGGGTTTATGGGAAGTAACCTGGATAGTAGGGTTACATCGATATGAAAGCCTGGATAGTAGGGCTTATGGGAAGGAACTTGGAGAGTACGGTTAGTTCAAGGAGAAAGCCTGGATGGTAGGGCATATGGGAAGGAACTTGGATAGTAGGGTATCTTCGAAATGAAAGCCTGGATAGAGGGCTTATGGGAAGGAACCTGGATAGTAGGGTTACTTCAAGGTGAAAGTCTGGATGGTAGGGCTTATAGGAAGGAACCTGGATAGTAGGGTTACTTCGAAATGAAAGCCTGGATAGTAGGGCTTATGGGAAGGAACCTGGATAGTAGGGTTACTTCAATGTGAAAGCCTGGATGGTAGGGCTTATGGGAAGGAACCTGAATAGTAGGGTTATTTCGAAATGAAAGCCTGGATAGTAGGGCTTATGGGAAGGACCCGGGATAGTAGTGTTACTTCAAGGTGAAAGCCTGGATAGTAGTGTTATGAGAAGGAACCTGGATAGTAGGGTAACTTCGAAATGAAAGCCTGGATTGTAGTGTTACTTCAAGGTGAAAGCCTGGATGGTAGGGATTATGGGAAGGAACCTGGATAGTAGGGTAACTGCGAAATGAAAGCCTGGATAGTAGGGCTTTTGGGAAGCAACCTGGATAGTAGAGTTACTTCAAGGCGAAAGCCTAGATGGTACGGTTCATGGGAAGGAACATGGATAGTAGGGTTACATAGATATGAAAGCCTAAATAGTAGGGCTTATGGGAAGCAACTTTGTTAGTACGGTTACTTCAAGGAGAAAGTCTGGATGGTAGGGCATATGGGAAGGAACCTGGATAGTAGGGTATCTTTGAAATGAAAGCCTGGATAGATGGCTTATGGGAAGGAACCTGGATGGTAGGGTCACTTCAAGGTGAAAGTCTGGATGGTAGGGCTTATAGGAAGGAACCTGGATAGTAGGGTTACTTCGAAATGAAAGCCTGGATAGTAGGGCTTATGGGAAGGAACCTGGATAGTAGGGTTACTTCAAGGTGAAAGCCTGGATGGTAGGGCTTATGGGAAGGAACCTGAATAGTAGGGTTATTTTGAAATGAAAGCCTGGATACTAGGGCTTATGGGAAGGACCCTCGATAGTAGTGTTA
This sequence comes from Vicia faba, assembly GCA_948472305.1. Classification (NCBI taxonomy): domain Eukaryota; kingdom Viridiplantae; phylum Streptophyta; class Magnoliopsida; order Fabales; family Fabaceae; genus Vicia; species Vicia faba. Next base: position 466,496,681 of record OX451735.1, on the reverse strand, counting down.
CTTCAAGGTGAAAGCCTGGATAGTAGTGCTATGAGAAGGAACCTGGATAGTAGGGTAACTTCGAAATGAAAGCCTGGATAGTAGGGTTACTTCAAGGTGCAAACCTGGATGGTAGGGATTATGGGAAGGAACCTGGATAGTAGGGTAACTGCGAAATGAAAGCCTGGATAGTAGGGCTTTTGGGAAGGAACCTGGATAGTAGAGTTACTTCAAGGTGAAAGCCTAGATGGTAGGGTTCATGGGAAGGAACATGGATAGTAGGGTTACTTCAAGGTGAAACTCTGGATAGTAGGGTTACTTCAAGGTGAAAGCCTAGATGGTAGGGATTATGGTAAGGAACCTGGATAGTAGGGTAACTGCGAAATGAAAGCTTGGATAGTAGGGCTTTTTGGAAGTAACCTGGATAGTAGAGTTACTTCAAGGTGAAAGCCTGGATGGTAGGGTTTATGGGAAGGAACCTGGATAGTAGGGTTACATCGATATGAAAGCCTGGATAGTAGGGCTTATAGGAAGGAACTTGGATAGTACGGTTACTTCAAGGAGAAAGCCTAGATGGTAGGGCATATGGGAAGGAACCTGGATAGTAGGGTATGTTCGAAATGAAAGCCTGGATAGAGGGCTTATGGGAAGGAACCTGGATAGTAGGGTTACTTCAAGGTGAAAGTCTGGATGGTAGGGCTTATAGGAAGGATCCTGGATAGTAGAGTTACTTCGAAATGAAAGCTTGGATAGTAGGGCTTATGGGAAGGAACCTTGATAGTAGTGTTACTTCAAGGTGAAAGCCTGGATGGTAGGGCTTATGGGAAGGAACCTGAATAGTAGGGTTATTTCGAAATGAAAGCCTGGATAGTAGGGCTTATGGGAAGGACCCTGGATAGTAGTGTTACTTCAAGGTGAAATCCTGGATAGTAGTGCTATGAGAAGGAACCTGGATAGTAGGGTAACTTCGAAATGAAAGCCTGGATAGTAGGGTTACTTCAAGGTGAAAGCCTGGATGGTAAGGATTATGGGAAGGAACCTGGATTGTAGGGTAACTGCGAAATGAGAGCCTGGATAGTAGGGCTTTTGGGAAGGAACCTGGATAGTAGAGTTACTTCAAGGTGAAAGCCTAGATGGTAGGGTTCATGGGAAGGAACCTGGATAGTAGGGTTACATCGATATGAAAGCGTAGATAGTATGGCTTATGGGAAGCAACTTTGTTAGTACAGTTCCTTCAAGGAGAAAGCCTGGATGGTAGGGCATATGGGAAGGAACCTGGATAGTAGGGTATCTTCGAAATGAAATCCTGGATAGAAGGCTTATGGGAAGGAACCTGGATGGTAGGGTTACTTCAAGGTGAAAGTCTGGATGGTAGGGCTTATAGGAAGGAACCTGGATAGTAGGGTTACTTCGAAATGAAAGCCTGGATAGTAGGGCTTATGGGAAGGAACCTGGATAGTAGGGTTACTTCAAGGTGAAAGCCTGGATGGTAGGGCTTATGGGAAGGAACCTGAATAGTAGGGTTATTTTGAAATGAAAGCCTGGATAGTAGGGCTTATGGGAAGGACCCTTGATAGTAGTGTTACTTCAAGGTGAAAGCCTGGATAGTAGTGCTATGAGAAGGAACCTGGATAGCAGGGTAACTTCGAAATGAAAGCCTGGATAGTAGGGTTACTTCAAGGTGAAAACCTGGATGGTAGGGATTATGGGAAGGAACCTGGATAGTGGGGTAACTGCGAAATGAAAGCCTGGATAGTAGGGCTTTTGGGAAGGAACCTGGATAGTAGAGTTACTTCAAGGTGAAAGCCTAGATGGTAGGGTTCATGGGAAGGAACCTGGATAGTAGGGTTACATCGATATGAAAGCCTAAATAGTAGGGCTTATGGGAAGCAACTTGGTTAGTACGGTTACTTCAAGGAGAAAGCCTGGATAGTAGGGATATGGGAAGGAACCTAGATAGTAGGGTAACTTCGAAATGAAAGCCAGGATAGTAGGGCTTATGGGTAGTAACCTAGACAGTAGGGTTACTTCAAGGTGAAAGCCTGGATGGTAGGACTTATGGGAAGGAACCTGGATAATAGGGTAACTTCGAAATGAAAGCATTGATAGTAGGGTTATGAGAATGAGACTGGATAGTAGGGTAACTTTGAAATGAAAGCCTTTATAGTAGGGCTTATCGGAAGGAACTTGGATAGTAGGGTTACTTCAAGGTGAAAGCCTGGATGGTAGGGCTTTTGGGAAGCAACTTGGATAGTAGGGTTACCTCAAGGTGAATGCTTGGATAGTAGGGCTATGAAAAGGAACCTGGATAGTAGGGTAACTTAGAAATGAAAGCCTGGATAGTAGGGCTTATGGGAAGGAACTTGGATAGTAGGGTTACTTCAAGGTGAATACCTGGATGGTAGGGCTTATGGGAAGGAACCTGGATTGTAGGGTAACTTTGAAATGAAAGTCTGGATAGTAGGGCTTATGGGAAGGAACCTGGATAATAGGGGTACTTCAAGGTGAAAGCCTGGATGGTAGGGCTTTTGGGGAGGAACTTGGATAGTAGGGTTACTTCAATGTGAAAGCCTTGATAGTAGGGCTATGAGAAGGAACCTGGATAGTAGGGTAACTTCGAAATGAAAGCCTGGATAGTAGGGCTTATGGGAAGGAACCTGGATAGTAGGGTTACTTCAAGGTGAAAGCCTGGATGGTAGGGCTTATAGGAAGGAACCTGGATAGTAGGGTAACTTTGAAATGAAATCCTGGATAGTAGGGCTTATTGGAAGGAACATGGATAGTAGGGTTACTTCAAGGTGAAAGCCTGGATGGTTAGGCTTATGGGAAGGAACCTGGATAGTAGAGTAACTTTGAAATGAAAGCCTGGATAGTAGGGCTATGGGAACGAACTAGGATAGTAGGGTAACTTCGAAATGAAAGCCTGGATAATAGGGCTTATAGGAAGGAACCTGTATAGTAGGGTTACTTCAAGGTGAAAGCCTGGATGGTAGGGCTTATGGGAAGGAACCTGGATAGTAGGGTAACTTCGAAATGAAAGCCTGGGTAGTAGGGCTTATGGGAAGGAACTTGGATAGTAAGGTTACTTCAAGGTGAAAGCCTGGATGGTAGGGCTTATGTGAAGGAACCTGGATAGTAGGGTAACTTCGAAATGAATGCCTGGATAGTAGGGCATATGGGAAGGAACATGGATAGTTGGGTTACTTCAAGGTGAAAGCCTGGATGGTAGGGCTTATGGGAAGGAAGATGGATAGTAGGGTAACTGTGAAATAAAAGCCTGGATAGTAGGGCTTATGGGAAGGAACTTGGATAGTAGGGTTACTTCAAGGTGAAAGCCTGTATGGTAGGGCTTATGGGAAGGAACCTGGATAGTAGGGTAACTTGGAAATGAAGGCTTGGATAGTAGGGCTTATGGGAAGGAACCTGGATTGTAGGGTTTCTTCAAGGTGAAAGCCTGGATGGTAGGGCTTATGGGAAGGAACCTGGATAGTAGGATAATTTCGAAATGAAAGCCTGGATAGTATGGCTTATGGGAAGGAACATGGATAGTAAGGTTACTTCAAGGTGAAAGCCTGGATGGTAGGGCTTTTGGGAAGGAACCTGGATAGTAGGTTAACTTGGAAATGAAAGCCTGGATAATAGGGCTATGAGAAGGAACTTGGATTGTAGGGTTACTTCGATGTGAAAGCCTGGATGGTAGGGCTTATGGGAAGGAACCTGGATAGTATGGTAACTTCGAAATGAAAGTCTGGATAGTAGGGCTTATGGGAAGGAACCTGGATAGTAGGGTTACTTCAAGGTGAAAGCCTGAATAGTAAGGCTATGAGAAGGAACCTGGATAGTAGGGTAACTTCGAAATGAAATCCTGGATAGTAGGGCTTATGGTAAGGAACCTGGATAGTAGGGTTACAACAAGGTGAAATCTTGGATGGTAGGGCTTATAGGAAGGAACCTGGACAGTAGGGTAACTTCGAAATGAAAGTCTGGATAGTAGGGCTTATGGGAAGGAACATGGATAGTAGGGTTACTTCAAGGTGAAAGCCTGGATGGTAGGGCTTATGGGAAGGAACCTGGATAATAGGGTAACTTTGAAATGAAAGACTGGATAGAAGGGCTATGAGAAGGAACTTGGATAGTAGGGTAACTTCGAAATGAAAGCCTGGATTGTAGGGCTTATGGGAAGGAACTTGGATAGTAGGGTTACTTCAAGGTGAAAGCCTGGATTGTAGGGCATATGGGAAGGAACCTGGATAGTAGGGTATCTTCGAAATAAAAGCCTGGATAGAGGGCTTATGTGAAGGAACCTGGATAGTAGGGTTACTTCAAGGTGAAAGTCTTGATGGTAGGGCTTATAGGAAGGAACCTGGATAGTAGAGTTACTTCGAAATGAAAGCCTGAATAGTAGGGCTTATGGGAAGGAACCTGGATAGTAGGGTTACTTCAAGGTGAAAGCCTGGATGGTAGGGAGTATGGAAAGGAACCTGAATAGTAGGGTTATTTCGAAATGAAAGCCTGGATAGTAGGGCTTATGGGAAGGACCCTGGATAGTAGTGTTACTTCAATGTGAAAGCCTGGATAGTAGGGCTATGAGAAGGAACCTGGATAATAGGGTAACTTCGAAATGAAATCCTGGATAGTATGGCTTATGGGAAGGAACCTGGATAGTAGGGTTACTTCAAGGTGAAAGCCTGGATGTTAGGGATTATGGCAAGGAACCTGGATAGTAGGGTAACTGCGAAATGAAAGCCTGGATAATAGGTCTTATGGGAAAGAACCTGGATAGTAGAGTTACTTCAAGGTGAAAGCCTGGATGGTAGGGTTTATGGGAAGGAACCTGGATAGTAGGGTTACATCGATATGAAAGCCTGGATAGTAGGGATTATGGGAAGGAACTTGGATAGTACGGTTACTTTAAGGTGAAACACTGGATAGTAGGGATATGAGAAGGAACCTGGATAGTAGGGTAACTTCGAAATGAAAGCCTGGATAGTAGGGCTTTTGGGAAGGATCCTGGATAGTAGGTTAACTTGGAAAAGAAAGCCTGGATAGTAGGGCTATGAGAAGGAACATGGGTTGTAGGGTTACTTCGAGGTGAAAGCCTGAATGGTAGGGCTTATGGGAAGGAACCTGGATAGTATGGTAACTTCGAAATGAAAGCCTGGATAGTAGGGCTTATGGGAAGGAACCTGGATAGTAGGGTTACTTCAAGGTGAAAGCCTGGATAGTAAGGCTATGAGAAGGAACCTTTATAGTAGGGTAACTTCGAAATGAAAGCCTGGATAGTAGGGCTTACGGGAAGGAACCTGGATAGTAGGGTTACAACAAGGTGAACGCCTGGATGGTAGGGCTTATAGGAACGAACCTGGACAGTAGGGTAACTTCGAAATGAAATCATGGATAGTAGGTCTTATGGGAAGGAACATGGATAGTAGGGTTAATTCAAGGTGAAAGCATGGATGGTAGGGCTTATGAGAAGGAACCTGGATAATTGGGTAACTTCGAAATGAAAGACTTGACAGAAGGGCTATGAGAAGGAACTTGGATAGTAGGGTAACTTCGAAATGAAAGCCTGGATTGTAGGGCTAATGGGAAGGAACCTGGATAGTAGGGTTACTTCAAGGTGAAAGCCTGGATGGTAGGGCATATGGGAAGGAACCTGGATAGTAGGGTATCTTCGAAATGAAAGCCTGGATAGAGCGCTTTTGTGAAGGAACCTGGATAGTAGGGTTACTTCAAGGTGAAAGTCTGGATGGTAGGGCTTATAGGAAGGAACCTGGATAGTAGGGTTACTTCGAAATGAAAGCCTGGATAGTATGGCTTATGGGAAGGAACCTGGATAGTAGGGTTACTTTAAGGTGAAAGCCTGGACCGTAGGGCTAATGGGAAGGAACCAGAATAGTAGGGTTATTTCGAAATGAAAGCCTGGATAGTAGGGCTTATGGGAAGGACCCTGGATAGTAGTGTTACTTCAATGTGAAAGCCTGGATAGTAGGGCTATCAGAAGGAACCTGGATAATAGGGTAACATCGAAATGAAATTCTGGATAGTAGGGCTTATGGGAAGGAACCTCGATAGTAGGGTTACTTCAAGGTGAAAGCCTGGATGTTAGGGATTATGGGAAGGAACCTGGATAGTAGGGTAACTGCGAAATGAAAGCCTGGATAATAGGGCTTATGGGAAAGAACCTGGATAGTAGAGTTACTTCAAGGTGAAAGCCTGGATGGTAGGGTTTATGGGAAGGAACCTGGATAGTAGGGGTAAATCGATATGAAAGCCTGGATAGTAGGGATTATGGGAAGGAACTTGGATAGTACGGTTACTTCAAGGTGAAACACTGGATAGTAGGGATATGAGAAGGAACCTGGATAGTAGGGTAACTTCGAAATGAAAGCCTGGATAGTAGGGCTTTTGGGAAGGATCCCGGATAGTAGGTTAACTTGGAAAAGAAAGCCTGGATAGTAGGGCTATGAGAAGGAACATGGGTTGTAGGGTTACTTCGAGGTGAAAGCCTGGATAGTAGGGCTATGAGAAGGAACCTTTATAGTAGGGTAACTTCGAAATGAAAGCCTGGATAGTAGGGCTTATGGGAAGGAACCTGGATAGTAGGGTTACTTCAAGGTGAAAGCCTGGATGGTAGGGCTTATGGGAAGGAACCTGGATAGTATGGTAACTTCGAAATGAAAGCCTGGATAGTAGGGCTTATGGGAAGGAACCTGGATAGTAGGGTTACTTCAAGGTGAAAGCCTGGATAGTAGGGCTATGAGAAGGAACCTTTATAGTAGGGTAACTTCGAAATGAAAGCCTGGATAGTAGGGCTTATGGGAAGGAACCTGGATAGTAGGGTTACAACAAGGTGAACGCCTGGATGGTAGGGCTTATAGGAAGGAACCTAGACAGTAGGGTAACTTCGAAATGAAATCCTGGATAGTAGGGCTTATGGGAAGGAACATGGATAGTAGGTTTAATTCAAGGTGAAAGCATGGATGGTAGGGCTTATGAGAAGGAACCTGGATAATTCGGTAACTTCAAAATGAAAGACTTGACAGAAGGGCTATGAGAAGGAACTTGGATAGTAGGGTAACTTCGAAATGAAAGCCTGGATTGTAGGGCTAATGGGAAGGAACCTGGATAGTAGGGTTACTTCAAGGTGAAAGCCTGGATGGTACGGCATATGGGAAGGAACCTGGATAGTAGGGTATCTTCGAAATGAAAGCCTGGATAGAGCGCTTTTGTGAAGGAACCTGGATAGTAGGGTTACTTCAAGGTGAAAGTCTGGATGGTAGGGCTTATAGGAAGGAACCTGGATAGTAGGGTTACTTCGAAATGAAAGCCTGGATAGTATGGCTTATGGGAAGGAACCTGGATAGTAGGGTTACTTTAAGGTGAAAGCCTGGACGGTAGGGCTAATGGGAAGGAACCTGAATAGTAGGGTTATTTCGAAATGAAAGCCTGGATAGTAGGGCTTATGGGAAGGACCCTGGATAGTAGTGTTACTTCAATGTGAAATCCTGGATAGTAGGGCTATGAGAAGGAACCTGGATAATAGGGTAACTTCTAAATGAAATCCTGGATAGTAGGGCTTATGGGAAGGAACCTGGATAGTAGGGTTACTTCAAGGTGAAAACCTGGATGTTAGGGATTATGGGAAGGAACCTGGATAGTAGGGTAACTGCGAAATGAAAGCCTGGATAATAGGGCTTATGGGAAAGAACCTGGATAGTAGAGTTACTTCAAGGTGAAAGCCTGGATGGTAGGGTTTATGGGAAGGAACCTGGATAGTAGGGTTACATCGATATGAAAGCCTGGATAGTAGGGATTATGGGAAGGAACTTGGATAGTACGGTTACTTCAAGGTGAAACACTGGATAGTAGGGATATGAGAAGGAACCTGGATAGTAGGGTAACTTCGAAATGAAAGCCTGGATAGTAGTGCTTTTGGGAAGGATCCTGGATAGTAGGTTAACTTGGAAAAGAAAGCCTGGATAGTAGGGCTATGAGAAGGAACATGGGTTGTAGGGTTACTTCGAGGTGAAAGCCTGGATGGTAGGGCTTATGGGAAGGAACCTGGATAGTATGGTAACTTCGAAATGAAAGCCTGGATAGTAGGGCTTATGGGAAGGAACCTGGATAGTAGGGCTACTTCAAGGTGAAAGCCTGGATAGTAGGGCTATGAGAAGGAACCTTTATAGTAGGGTAACTTCGAAATGAAAGCCTGGATAGTAGGGCTTATGGGAAGGAACATGGATAGTAGGGTTACAACAAGGTGAACGCCTGGATGGTAGGGCTTATAGGAAGGATCCTGGACAGTAGGGTAACTTCGAAATGAAATCCTGGATAGTAGGGCTTATGGGAAGGAACATGGATAGTAGGTTTAATTCAAGGTGAAAGCGTGGATGGTAGGGCTTATGAGAAGGAACCTGGATAATTGGGTAACTTCGAAATGAAAGACTTGACAAAAGGGCTATTGGAAGGAACTTGGATAGTAGGGTAACTTCGAAATGAAAGCCTGAATTGTAGGGCTAATGGGAAGGAACCTGGATAGTAGGGTTACTTCAAGGTGAAAGCCTGGATGGTAGGGCATATCGGAAGGAACCTAGATAGTAGGGTATCTTCGAAATGAAAGCCTGGATAGAGCGCTTTTGTGAAGGAACCTGGATAGTAGGGTTACTTCAAGGTGAAAGTCTGGATGGTAGGGCTTATAGGAAGGAACCTGGATAGTAGGGTTACTTCGAAATGAAAGCCTGGATAGTATGGCTTATGGGAAGGAACCTGGATAGTAGGGTTACTTTAAGGTGAAAGCCTGGACGGTAGGGATAATGGGAAGGAACCTGAATAGTAGGGTAATTTCGAAATGAAAGCTTGGATAGTAGGGCTTATGGGAAGGACCCTGGATAGTAGTGTTACTTCAATGTGAAAGCCTGGATAGTAGGGCTATGAGAAGGAACCTGGATAATAGGGTAACTTCTAAATGAAATCCTGGATAGTAGGGCTTATGGGAAGGAACCTGGATAGTAGGGTTACTTCAAGGTGAAATCCTGGATGTTAGGGATTATGGGAAGGAACCTGGATAGTAGGGTAACTGCGAAATGAAATCCTGGATAATAGGGCTTATGGGAAAGAACCTGGATAGTAGAGTTACTTCAAGGTGAAAGCCTGGATGGTAGGGTTTATGGGAAGGAACCTGGATAGTAGGGTTACATCGATATGAAAGCCTGGATAGTAGGGATTATGGGAAGGAACTTGGATAGTACGGTTACTTCAAGGTGAAACACTGGATAGTAGGGATATGAGAAGGAACCTGGATAGTAGGGTAACTTCTAAATGAAAGCCTGGATAGTAGGGCTTTCGGGAAGGATCCTGGATAGTAGGGTTATTTCAAGGTGAAAGCTTGGATGGTAGGGATTATGGGAAGGAACCTGGATAGTAGGATAACTGCGAAATGAAAGCCTGGATAATATGGCTTATGGGAAAGAACCTGGATAGTAGAGTTACTTCAAGGTGAAAGCCTGGATGGTAGGGTTTATGGGAAGGAACCTGGATAGTAGGGTTACATCGATATGAAAGCCTGGATAGTAGGGATTATGGGAAGGAACTTGGATAGTACGGTTACTTCAAGGTGAAAGCCAGGATAGTACGGATATGAGAAGGAACCGGGATAGTAGGGTAACTTCGAAATGAAAGCCTGGATAGTATGGCTTTTGGGAAGTAACCTGGACAATAGGGTTACTTCAAGGTGAAAGCCAGGATGGTAGGGCTTATGGGAAGGAACCCGGATAATAGGGTAACTTCGAAATGAAAGCCTGGATAGTAGGGTTATGAGAAGGAGACTGGATAGTAGGGTAACTTTGAAATGAAAGCCTGTATAGTAGGGCTTATGGGAAGGAACTTGGATAGTAGGGTTACTTCAAGGTGAAAGCCTGGATGGTAGGGCTTATGGGAAGGAACCTCGATAGTAGGGTAACTTCGAAGTGAAAGTCTGGATAGTAGGGCTTATGGGAAGGAACCTGGATAGTAAGGTTAGTTCAAGGTGAAAGCCTGGATGGTAGGGCTTATGGGAAGGAACCTGGATATTAGGGTTACTTCGAAATGAAAGCCTGGATAATAGGGCTTATGGGGAGGAACTTGGATAATATGGTTACTTCAAGGTGAAAGCCTGGATAGTAGGGCTATGAGAAGGAACCTGGATAGTAGGTTAACTTCGAAATGAAAGCTTGGATAGTAGGGCTTATGGGAAGGAACCTGGATTGTAGGGTTACTTAAAGGTGAAAACCTGGATGGTAGGGCTTATAGGAAGGAACCTAGATAGTAGGGTAATTTCGAAATGAAAGCCTGGATAGTAGGGCTTATGGGAAGGAACATGGATAGTTGGGTTACTTCAAGGTGAAAGCCTGGATGATATGGCTTATTGGAAGGAACCTGGATAGTAGAGCAACTACGAAATGAAAGGCTGGATAGTAGGGTTATGAGAAGGAGACTGGATAGTAGGGTAACTTTGAAATGAAAGCCTGTATAGTAGGGCTTATGGGAAGGAACTTGGATAGTAGGGTTACTTCAAGGTGAAAGCCTGGATGGTAGGGCTTATGGGAAGGAACCTGGATAGTAGGGTAACTTCGAAATGAAAGTCTGGATAGTAGGGCTTATGGGAAGGAACCTGGATAGTAAGGTTACTTCAAGGTGAAAGCCTGGATGGTAGGGCTTATGGGAAGGAACCTGGATATTAGGGTTACTTCGAAATGAAAGCCTGGATAGTAGGGCTTATGGGGAGGAACTTGGATAGTATGGTTACTTCAAGGTGAAAGCCTGGATAGTAGGGCTATGAGAAGGAACCTGGATAGTAGGTTAACTTCGAAATGAAAGCTTGGATAATAGGGCTTATGGGAAGGAACCTGGATTGTAGGGTTACTTAAAGGTGAAAACCTGGATGGTAGGTCTTATAGGAAGGAACCTGGATAGTAGGGTAATTTCGAAATGAAAGCCTGGATAGTAGGGCTTATGGGAAGGAACATGGATAGTTGGTTTACTTCAAGGTGAAAGCCTGGATGATATGGTTTATTGGAAGGAACCTGGATAGTAGAGCAACTACGAAATGAAAGGCTGGATAGTAGGGCTATGAGAAGGAACTAGGATAGTAGGGTAACTTCGAAATGAAAGTCTGAATAGTGGGGCTTATAGGAAGGAACCTGGATAGTAGGGTTACTTCAAGGTGGAAGTTTGTATGGTAGGGCTTATGGGAAGGAACCTGGATAGTAGGGTTACTTCGAAATGAAAGCTTGGATAGTAGGGCTTATAGGAAGGAACCTGGATAGTAGGGTTACTTCAAGGTGAAAGCCTGGATGGTAGGGATTATGGGAAGGAACCTGAATAGTAGGGTTATTTCGAAATGAAAGCCTGGATAGTAGGGCTTATGGGAAGGACCCTGGATAGTAGTGTTACTTCAAGGTGAAAGCCTGGATAGTAGGGCTATGAGAAGGAACCTGTATAGTAGGGTAACTTCGAAATGAAAGCCTGGATAGTAGGGCTTATGGGAAGGATCCTGGATAGTAGGGTTACTTCAAGGTGAAAGCCTGGATGGTAGGGATAATGGGAAGGAACCTGGATAGTAGGGTAACTGCGAAATGAAAGCCTGGATAGTAGGGCTTATGGGAAGGAAACTGGATAGTAGGGTTACTTCAAGGTGAAAGCCTGGATGGTATGGCTTATGGGAAGGAACCTGGATAGTAGGGTAACTTCGAAATGAAAGCCTGGATAATAGGGCTTATAGGAAGGAACCTGGATAGTAGGGTTACTTCAAGGTGAAAGTCTGTATGGTAGGGCTTATGGGAAGGATTCTGGATAGTAGGGTTACTTCGAAATGAAAGCTTAGATAGTAGGGCTTATGGGAAGAAACTTGTATAGTAGGGTTACTTCAAGGTGAAAGCCTGGATGGTAGGGCTTATGGGAAGGAACCTTAAGAGTAGGGTTATTTCGAAATGAAAGCCTGGATAGTAGGGCTTATGGGAATGACCCTGGATAGTAGTGTTACTTCAAGGTGAAAGCCTGGATAGTTGGGCTACGAGAAGGAACCTTTATAGTAGGGTAACTTCGAAATGAAAGTCTGGATAGTAGGGCTTATGGGAAGGAACCTTGATAATAGGGTTAATTCAAGGTGAAAGCCTGGATGGTAGGGATTATGGAAAGGAACCTGGATAGTAGGGTAACTTCTAAATGAAAGCTTGGATAGTAGGGCTTATGGGAAGGAACCTGGATAGTAGGGTTACTTCAAGGTGAAAACCTGGATGGTAGGGCTTATAGGAAGGAACCTGGATAGTAGGGTAACTTCGAAATGGAAGCTTGGATAGTAGGGCTTATGGGAGGGACCATGGATAGTAGGATTACTTCAAGGATAAAGCCTGCATGGCAGGGCTTATGGGAAGGAACCTGGATAGTAGAGTATGGTCGAAATGAAATCCTGGATAGTAGGGCTATGAGAAGGAACTAGGATAGTAAGGTAACTTCGAAATGAAAGCCTGGATAGTAGGGTTTATAGGAAGGAACCTGGATAGTAGGGTTACTTCAAGGTGAAAGTCTGTATGGTAGGGCTTATGGGAAGGAACCTGGATAGTAGGGTTACTTCGAAACGAAAGCCTGGATAGTAGGGCTTAGGGGAAGGAACCTGGATAGTAGGATTATTTCGAAATGAAAACCTGGATAGTAGGGCTTATGAGAAGGACCCTGGATAGTAGTGTTACATCAAGGTGAAAGCCTGGATAGTACGACTTATGGGAAGGAACCTAGATAATAGGGTTACTTCAAGGTGAAAGCCTAGATGGTAGGGATTATGGGAAGGAACCTGGATAGTAGGGTTAATTTAAGGTGAAAGCCTGGATGGTAGGGCTTATGGGAAGGAACCTGGATATTAGGGTTACTTCGAAATGAAATCCTAGATAGTAGGGCTTATGGGGAGGAACTTGGATAGTAGGGTTACTTCAAGGTGAAAGCTTGGATAGTAGGGCTATGAGAAGGAAATTGGATAGTAGGGTAACTTCGAAATGAAAGCCTGGATAGTAGGGCTTATGGGAAGGAACCTGGATAGTAGGGTTACTTCAAGGTGAAAACCTAGATGGTAGGGCTTATAGGAAGGAACCTGGATAGTAGGGTAACTTCGAAATGAAAGCCTGGATAGTAGGGCTTATGGGAGGGACCATGGATAGTAGGATTACTTCAACGTGAAAGCCTGGATGGTAGGGCTTATGAGAAGGAACCTGGATAGTAGAGTAACTTCGAAATGAAAGCCTGGATAGTATGGCTATGAGAAGGAACTACGATAGTAGGGTAACTTCGAAATGAAAGCCTGGATAATAGGGCTTATAGGAAGGAACCTGGATAGTAGGGTTACTTCAAGGTGAAAGTCTGTATGGTAGTGCTTATGGGAAGGAACCTGGATAGTAGGGTTACTTCTAAATGAAAGCTTGGATAGTAGGGCTTATGGGAAGGAACTTGTATATTAGGGTTACTTCAAGGTGAAGGCCTTGATAATAGGGCTTATGGGAATGACCCTGGATAGTAGTGTTACTTCAAGGTGAAAGCCTGGATAGTAGGGCTATGAGAAGGAACCTGTATAGTAGGGTAACTTCGAAAAGAAAGCCTGGATAGTAGGGCTTATGCGGAGGAACCTGGATAGTAGGGTTACTTCAAGGTGAAAGCCTGGATGGTAGGGATTATGGGAAAGAACCTGGATAGTAGGGTAACTGCGAAATGAAAGCCTGGATAGTAGGGCTTATAGGAAGGAACTTGGATAGTACGGTTACTTCAAGGTGAAAGCCTTGATAGTAGGGATATGAGAAGGAACCTGGATAGTAGGGTAACTTCGAAATGAAATCCTGGATAGTAGGGCTTATGGGAAGTAACCCGGACAATAGGGTTACTTCAAGGTGAAAGCCTGGATGGTAGGGCTTATGGGAAGGAACCTGGATAATAGGGTAACTTTGAAATGAAAGCCTGGATAGTAGGGTTATGAGAAGGAGACTGGATAGTAGGGTAACTTTGAAATGAAAGCCTATATAGTAGGGCTTATGGGAAGGGACTTAGATAGTAGGGTTACTTCAAGGTGAAAGCCTTGATGGTTGGGCTTATGGGAAGGAACCTGGATAGTAGGGTAACATCGAAATGAAAGTCTGGATAGTAGGGCTTATGGGAAGGAACCTGGATAGTAGGGTTACTTCAAGGTGAAAGCCTGGATGGTAGGGCTATGAGAAGGAACCTGGATACTAGGGTAACTTCGAAATGAAAGCCTGGATAGTAGGGCTTATGGGAAGGAACCTGGATAGTAGGGTTACTTCAAGGTGAAAAGCTGGATGGTAGGGCTTATAGGAAGGAACCTGGATAGTAGGGTAACTTCGAAATGGAAGCTCGGATAGTAGGGCTTATGGGAGGGACCATGGATAGTAGGATTAATTTAAGGTGAAAGCCTGGATGGTAGGGCTTATGGGAAGGAACCTGGATAGTAGAGTAACTTCGAAATGAAATCCTGGATAGTAGTGCTATGTGAAGGAACTAGGATAGTAGGGTAACTACGAAATGAAAGCCTGGATAGTAGGGTTTATAGGAAGGAACCTGGATAGTAGGGTTACTTCAAGGTGAAAGTCTGTATGGTAGGTCTTATGGGAAGGAACCTGGATAGTAGGGTTACTTCGAAATGAAATCCTAGATAATAGGGCTTATGGGAAGGAACCTGGATAGTAGGGTTATTTCGAAATGAAAACCTGGATAGTAGGGCTTATGGGAAGGACCCTGGATATTAGTGTTACTTCAAGGTGAAAGCCTGGTTAGTAGGGCTATGAGAAGGAACCTGTATAGTAGGGTTACTTCAAGGTGAAAGTATGGATGGTAGGGATTATGGGAAGGAACCTGGATAGTAGGGTAACTGCGAAATGAAAGCCTGGATAGTAGGGCTTATGGGAAGGAACCTGGATAGTAGAGTTACTACAAGGTGAAAGCCTGGATGGTAAGGTTTATGGGAAGGAACCTGGATAGTAGGGTTACATCGATATGAAAGCCTGGATAGTAGGGCTTATGGGAAGGAACTTGGATAGTACGGTTACTTCAAGGTGAAAGCCTGGATAGTAGGGATATGAGAAGGAACCTGGATAGTAGGTTAACTTCGAAATGAAAGCCTGGATAGTAGGGCTTATGGGAAGTAACTCTGGATAGTATGGTTACTTCAAGGTGAAAGCCTGAATGGTAGGGCTATAGGGAAGGAACCTGGATATGAGGGTTACTTCGAAATGGAAGCTTGGATATTAGGGCTTATGGGGAGGAACTTGGATAGTAGGGTTACTTCAGGGTGAAAGCCCGGATAGTAGGGATATGAGAAGGAACCTGGATAGTAGGTTAACTTCGAAATGAAAGCCTAGATAGTAGAGCTTATGGGAAGTAACCCGGACAGTAGGGTTACTTCAAGGTGAAAGCCTGGATGGTAGGGCTTATGGGAAGGAACCTGGATAATAGGGTAACTTCGAAATGAAAGCCTGGATAGTAGGGTTATGAGAAGGAGACTGGATAGTAGGGTAACTTTGAAATGAAAGCCTATATAATAGGGGTTTTGGGAAGGGACTTAGATAGTAGGGTTACTTCAAGGTGAAAGCCTGGATGGTAGGGCTTATGGGAAGGAACCTGGATAGTAGGGTAACTTCGAAATGAAAGTCTGGATAGTAGGGCTTATGGTAAGGAACCTGGATAGTAGGGTTACTTCAAGCTGAAAGCCTGGATGGTAGGGCTATTGGGAAGGAACCTGGATATTATGGTTACTTCGAAATGAAAGCTTGGATATTAGGGCTTATGGGGAGGAACTTGGATAATAGGGTTACTTCAAGGTGAAAGCTTGGATAGTAGGGCTATGAGAAGGAACCTGGATACTAGGGTAACTTCGAAATGAAAGCCTGGATAGTAGGGCTTATGGGAAGGAACCTGGATAGTAGGGTTACATCAAGGTGAAAACTGGATGGTAGGGCTTATAGGAAGGAACATGGATAGTAGGGTAACTTCGAAATGGAAGCTTGGATAGTAGGGCTTATGGGAAGGAACATGGATAGTAGGGTTACTTCAAGGTGAACGCCTGGATGGTAGGGCTTATGGGAAGGAACCTAGATAGGAGAGTAACTTTGAAATGAAAGCCTGGATAGTAGGGCTATGAGAAGGAATTAGGATAGTAGGGTAACTTCGAAATGAAATCCTAGATAGTAGGGCTTATAGGAAGAAACCTGGATAGTATGGTTACTTCAAGGTGAAAGTCTGTATGGTAAGGCTTATGGGAAGGAACCTGGATAGTAGGGTAACTTAGAAATTAAAGCCTAGATAGTAGGGCTTATCGGAAGGAACTTGTATAGTAGGGTTACTTCAACATGAAAGCCTGGATGGTAGGGCTTATGGGAAGGAACCTGGATAGTAGGGTTACTTAAAGGTGAAAGCCTGGATGGTAGGGATTATGGGAAGGAACCTGGATAGTAGGGTAACTGCGAAATGGAAGCCTGTATAGTAGAGCTTATGGGAAGGAACCTAGATAGTAGAGTAACTACAAGGTGAAAGCTCGGATGGTAGGGTTTATGGGAAGGAACCTAGATAGTAGGGTTACATCGAAATGAAAGTCTGGATAGTAGGGCTTATGGGAACGAACCTGGGTAGTAGGGTTACATCAAGGTGAAAGCTTGAATGGTAGGGCTTATGCAAAGGAACCTTGATATTAGGGTTACTTCGAAATTAAATCCTGGATAATAGGGCTTATGGGGAGGAACTTGGAGAGTAGGCTTACTTCAAGGTGAAGGCATGGATAATAGGGCTATAAGAAGGAACCTGGATAGTAGGGTAACTTCGAAATGAAACCTGGATAGTAGGGCTTATAGGAAGGAACCTGGATAGTAGGGTTACTTCAAGGTGAAAGCCTGGATGGTAGGGCTTATGGGAAGGAACCTGGATAGTAGGGTAACTTCGAAATGAAAGTCTGGATAGTAGGGCTTATGGTAAGGAACCTGGATAGTAGGGTTACTTCAAGGCGAAAGCCTGGATGGTAGGGCTATTGGGAAGGAACCTGGATATTATGGTTACTTTGAAATGAAAGCTTGGATATTATGGCTTATGGGGAGGAACTTGGATAGTAGGGTTACTTCAAGGTGAAAGCCTGGATAGTAGGGCTATGAGAAGGAACCTGGATACTAGTGTAACTTCGAAATGAAAGCCTGGATAGTAGGGCTTATGGGAAGGAACCTGGATAGTAGGGTTACTTCAAGGTGAAAATTGGATGGTAGGGCTTATAGGAAGGAACTTGTATAGTAGGATAACTTCGAAATGGAAGCTTGGATAGTAGGTCTTATGGGAAGGAACATGGATAGTAGGGTTACTTCAAGGTGAATGCCTGGATGGTAGGGCTTATGGGAAGGAACCTGGATAGCAGAGTAACTTCGAAATGAAAGCCTGGATAGTAGGGCTATGAGAAGGAATTAGGATAGTAGGGTAACTTTGAAATGAAAGCCTAGATAGTAGGGCTTATAGGAAGGAACCTGGATAGTATGGTTACTTCAAGGTGAAAGTCTGTATGGTAAGGCATATGGGAAGGAACCTGGATAGTAGGGTAACTTCGAAATTAAAGCCTGGATAGTAGGGCTTATGGGAAGGAACCTGGAGAGTAGTGTTACTTCAACGTGAAAGTCTTGATGGTAGGGCTTATGGGAAAGAACCTGAATAGTAGGGTTATTTCGAAATGAAAGCCTTGATAGTAGGGCTTATGAGAATGACTCTGGATAGTAGGGTTTCTTCAAGGTGAAAGCCTGGATAGTATGGCTATGAGAAGGAACTTGTATAGTAGGGTAACTTCGAAATGAAAGCCTGGAAAGTAGGGCTTATGGGAAGGAACCTGGATAGTAGGGTTACTTCAAGGTGAAAGTCTGGATGGTAGGGATTATGGGAAGGAACCTGGATAGTAGGGTAACTGCGAAATGAAAACCTATATAGTAGGGCTTATGGGAAGGAACCTAGATAGTAGAGTAACTACAAGGTGAAAGCTTGGATGGTAGGGTTTATGGGAAGGAACCTAGATAGTGGGGTTACATCGATACGAAAGCCTTGATAGTAGGGCTTATGGGAAGGAACTTGGATAATACGTTTACTTCAACGTGAAAGCCTGGATAGTAGGGATATGAGAAGGAACCTGGATAGTAGGGTAACTTCGAAAGGAAAGCCTGGATAGTAGGGCTTATGGGAAGTAACCTGGACAGTAGGGTTACTTCAAGGTGAAAGCCTGGATGGTAGGGCTTATGGGAAGGAACCTGGATAATAGGGTAACTTCGAAATGAAAGCCTGGATAGTAGGGTTATGAGAAGGAGACTGGATAGTAGGGTAAATTTGAAATTAAATTCTGTATAGTAGGCATTTATGGGAAGCAACTTGGATATTAGGGTTACTTCAAGGTGAAAGCCTGGAATGTAGGGCTTATGGGAGGGAACCTGGATAGTAGGGTAACTTCGAAATGAAAGTCTGGATAGTAGGGCTTATGGGAACGAACCTGGGTAGTAGGGTTACAACAAGGTGAAAGCTTGGATGGTAGGGCTTATGGGAAGGAACCTGGATATTAGGGTTACTTCGAAATGAAAGCCTGGATAATAGGGCTTATGGGGAGGAACTTGGAAAGTAGGCTTACTTCAAGGTGAAGGCCTGGATAGTAGGGCTATAAGAAGGAACCTGGATAGTAGGGTAACTTCGAAATGAAACCTGGATAGTAGGGCTTATAGGAAGGAACCTGGATAGTAGGGTTACTTCAAGGTGAAAGCCTGGATGGTAGGGCTTATGGGAAGGAACCTGGATAGTAGGGTAACTTCGAAATGAAAGTCTGGATAGTAGGGCTTATGGTAAGGAATCTGGATAGTAGGGTTACTTCAAGGTGAAAGCCTGGATGGTAGGGCTATTGGGAAGGATCTTGGATATTATGGTTACTTCGAAATGAAAGCTTGGATATTAGGGCTTATGGGGAGGAACATGGATAGTAGGGTTACTTCAAGGTGAAAGCTTGGATAGTAGGGCTATGAGAAGGAACCTTGATACCAGGGTAACTTCGAAATGAAAGCCTGGATAGTAGGCCTTATGGGAAGGAACCTGGATAGTAGGGTTACTTCAAGGTGAAAACTGGATGGTAGGGCTTATAGGAAGGAACCTGGATAGTAGGGTAACTTCGAAATGGAAACATGGATAATAGGGCTTATGGGAAGGAACATGGATAGTAGGGTTACTTTAAGGTGAAATCCTGGATGGTAGAGCTTATGGGAAGGAACCTGGATAGGACAGTAACTTCGAAATGAAAGCCTGGATAGTAGGGTTATGAGAAGGAATTTGGATAGTAGGGTAACTTCGAAATGAAAGCCTAGATAGTAGGGCTTATAGGAAGGAACCTGGATAGTATGGTTACTTCAAGGTGAAAGTCTGTATGGTAAGGCTTATGGGAAGGAACCTGGATACTAGGGTAACTTCGAAAGTAAAGCCTGGATAGTAGGGATTATGGGAAGGAACCTGGAGAGTAGGGTTACTTCAACGTGAAAGCCTGGATGGTAGGGCTTTTGGGAAGGAACCTGAATAGTAGGGTTATTTCGAAATGAAAGCCTGGATAGTAGGGCTTATGGGAATGACCCTGGATAGTAGTGTTACTTCAAGGTGAAAGCCTTGATAGTAGGGCTATGAGAAGGAACTTGTATAGTAGGGTAACTTCGAAATGAAAGCTTGGAAAGTAGGGCTTATGGGAAGGAACCTGGATAGTAGGGTTACTTCAAGGTGAAAGCCTTGATGGTAGGGATTATGGGAAGGAACCTGGATAGTAGGGTAACTGCGAAATGAAAGCCTAGATAGTAGGGCTTATGGGAAGGAACCTAGATAGTAAAGTAACTACAAGGTGAAAGCTTGGATGGTAGGGTTTATGGGAAGGAACCTAGATAGTAGGGTTACATCGATATGAAAGCCTTGATAGTAGGGCTTATGGGAAGGAACTCGGATAGTACGGTTACTTCAAGGTGAAAGCCTGGATAGTAGGGATATGAGAAGGAAACTGGATAGTAGGGTAACTTCGAAATGAAAGCCAGAATAGTAGGGCTTATGGGAAGTAACCTGGACAGTAGGGTTACTTCAAGATGAAAGCCTGGATGGTAGGTGTAGCGATAAAAAATGTAGCGGGGTAAATCGGAGATCGAATTATTGATTAATTCGTCTCACAAAAGCAAGAGTCGCCACCGCGCTTTATTGTTTCCAAAGGAAAAGGGAAAAGAGCGAAATAAAACCCTAATTATGCAATGTAAATAAAAATACAAAGCGTTTTTGAAAAAGAGATCGTGAGTTCGGGGGTTGGTTATACAATGGGAAGGTACTAGCACCCAATGTATCTATAGTAATCTATAGGAACCTTTTGAAATATCTGTTTTATTTAAAATTGATCGCTTGATTGAAAATAAATCGTTTTGGCCGAAAAAGGGATACAGACGGGTTTTTGAAAATGCGACGACCTAATGTCGAAGTTTTGGCTTAAAAGGCATAAGTCTTGAAAAGGTTGAAATTTTGAAGAAAGATGAATATTTGAGGAAAATTAACCTAAGTTTTTAATGAATGAGAGTATCCGCTCGATCGTCTTTGAGGACATGAAGTCAACAAAAATTAGACAATTCCCTTTGGATTGGTGCAAACAGAATAAACAAGTACAATGAAATAATTGATAGAAAATGATACACAACAATTAAATGTGAACATGCATTTTTATATGATTTTTGTTTAATAGGCGAAAAGAAAAAATTTAATTGGTTTTCACTTTTTACGCATTTTTAATGATAAAAGGTAATGAGAATTAATAGAAATGTTTTTTTAGATTTTATATGTTTTTATTTTTTATGTCTTTTTTATATTGGTATTTAATCAAAATGAGGGGAATAAAATAAAAAATAAAATGTCTTTTAGTTTTCTCATTTTTACTTTCATATGTTTTTTTAGAGATACTAAATATCTTTTTAAATTAAACTTACAAACCATGAATTTAAATTGAATTAGAAATAAGTAAGACTAAAATTATTAAATAAACATGAATTTAAACTAAATGAGATTTGGGATAAAATATTAAAATTGTCTATTTAAAACCATATGTTATTTCTAAAAAAACTAATTAATTAAAATTAAAATAGGTTAAGAAAATGAATAGAATTTTAACTAAAACCAAATAAAAGATGGGGGGTGGATTAGCAAATAGAAATGGGCTTTTAGTTAAAGAGAGATTGAACTGGGTTGAGGGAAGTGGGTCGGGTCGTGGAGGACCCAGACCCAAGAACACAAATGTTGAACAAAAAAAAACCTAGGAAACAAAGGTGCCATGGCCGCCGCCGCCGCTGGATCGCGTCTCCCTCTCCTTGTTCCGATCCACTTCGTTTCTTCACTCTCATACTTCCTACTTTCTCATGCTGTTAACTCCCAGAAAAAACGTTCATCACCCTCTAACTCTCTCACGGTCTCTCACCCTCTGTCCAATCTCGCTTCGAATGCTCATCAACGACCGTAACTCCTTCTCTCAAATCTCTACGGCGAAGATATTCTCCGAAACTTGTAGAGGTATGAAGTAACTAGAATTTGAAGTTTATTGTCTGTGTTTGTAAGATGGATTTGAACTTGTTATTTTTTTGATAATGCAACACTTTCATGAATTAATGTATGTTTCTGTTTTGATTTTTTGTATGCAGCTGAAGAAAAAGTATTCGGAGCTTCAACAGTCACATAATGCTTTCTGAGAAGCTGAAAAGCTACTTGAACCTCACATATTATAATCAGTCAGCTCACGAGGTATTTGTGAAAATTACGATCAAACTGTTTTTGACATCGGTTCCTACAAGGTGTTTGTATAATTGTCTAACCCTTGTGACTAAGACGAAGAAACAACAATATTTATTATGATAGCTATCATTTTTATGTTCATTTCATTCATGCATGTTCTATGTAATCTAGGTATTATTTTATCCAGTAGCAAATGAAATTGTAATGAACAATTGTATCAAGTATCAAGCTATAATGTTGTATATATTTTCAATGAATGTTGCCAATTTGCTACCTATTTCCATGTTAATGTCGATGAATCATTTTTCGCTTGAGTTACTGGGTTATGTTACAACATGATTTTCATTACGCACATTGTCATTTATTCTCCTGGTTTGTTCCTTTTTACAGATTGGCTGCACCCAAGGAAGGGTTTTGATTTGGCTTGTTGCTCACACTCATCAACTAGCAACTATTCGTAAAAGTTGTTGTACAGGTACACGACACTATCAATTCAGTCTAATTTGGGGATCCTCCACTTCTTCCATTAACCAAAGTCAGGAAACAAGGACAGATAGCCAAAATCTATTGCAATATAGGTTCTTCCATCGATTTGAGCGGGAGAAGAAGGACGGTTGTATTAGAGTTGAAGAAGGTGATGGTGATGATTGCAGAGAGAAGGTGGAAAATTGATGGGGATAAAGTAGATAGCGAGCGGATGAAGGTTAAAGGTACTTCGCTTCTTTTCCTCTTCAAATTTCAGATTTGAATGGTATGCTTTTGTGGTGAAATAATGGTTTTGGTTTGGATTTGAATCCGTAAAAGGGTGTGATTACAGGAGGAGATAATGATGGCGATGAATCGTAAAGTCCGAATGGGCAATTAAACAAAGGTTTGTGAATTTCTATATTATTTCAAGTTGGCTTAAAATTAACAGTGCTTATGTGATTGTGTATCGGTCTTGCAACATTTAATAAACTTGAAATTTATCGAACGAATTGTTGCCGGTGTTAAATAGGGATTGATGTATTGATGATTCGCAATGATATTAAAATGGCCATTTTACATGATTTCAGGAAATTGAGAGAGGATTATTAAGTGAGACAAAGGCAACGCAACGGCATAAAGGTTTATGCGAAAAACTGAAGAAAACTCACATGGTCGGAGCTAGTCCGACGGTACAAATCCGGCGAAGTCAGGTCAGCTCCGAAGGTTCTTCGCCTTTTGCTTCCTGCTACTAATTCTTCTCTTCTTCTCCGTCTAGAAAATGGTTGAAATATTGAATGAATGTTTTTGAATGGATTTTCGGTTTTGGTCAGTATGCTGGATGGTTTAGCAATATGCTTAGAAATGGTTTTACAATATGCAGGTTATGTTGAAATAATGGACTATATTTTTTGGTAGTTTTGTGCAGTATGCTGGATGTGGTTCTGTTTGGGAATGGAATATGGTTTTTGATAGCAGTAGCAGGCTTTGTTAAAAAATGCTAAGGTTTTTGCTTGGGAATAATAGCAATATGCAGGTTTGCAAATGCTTAGAGATGGTTTAGGTTCTGTTTGGGAATAATAGCAGTATGTAGGTTTGCAAATGCTTAGAGATGGTTTTTGATTGTAGTATGCTGGTTATGATTCTTTTTTGGACTATGCAGTGATGGTTATGGTGTGGAAAATGGAATATGTTATTTTGCTTGGCTTAGTTTTGCAGTGATATATGGTTTGCAATGGACTATATTCTTCTTAGTTTTGCAGTGATATGGTGTCTACAGATATGCAAGCTTAGACTTCCTTTTTGAAGGGATCTTCCATATAGCCGTTGCCTTTTCTCATGGCTCAGGTTTTGAATATTTAATATATTTTCTGATGCTGCACATATGCTGCTACATGGTTGACTTTATTCCCAATTCATGCTTAAGTCAGAACCTGCAAAATTGAACCTCTTCTCTCTCTCTCCCAGGTACAGAAATGATATATATAAATGATATACTGTACATGCTGTCTGAAAAAGCAATAGGCTGGAAAAATGATGAAAAAGGAAATATAGGTTGCTTGCATATGTTGTTTAAAACTGCACATTGTTTGAAATTTCATATTGTTTTTTGTCTTGCATTAGCCTATATTATTCTGCTATAAGGGTACAGGTTAACGTTACTTGTTGTGTACCTTGCATATGTTTGTTTTGAAATTATGTATGCTGTGTGTATTTATGCAGTTTTGACCAAAAAATGCATTTATGCATATGTGAAATATGCAGTAGGCTTTTGATAAAAATGGTCAAAACTCTTGCAATGCGAATGATGCAGATGGAAGACGGTATCTTAGGTCAAAATTTGGGGTACAACAGCTGCCCCTATTTAAGTTCCTTCTATCCGGAGATATGAAGATTTGAAATCTTCGTTTCGACGAGATTGAAGGTACTTAAATACATAACTACGCAAATTTTGTCCTATGATGCCGTCATCATGCAGTGATATGAATGTAGTGTCGAATTCACAGAGAAAGATATTGTGTGAAACAAGATAATGTTGGGGGAATCGAACACCAACAAAACACAGCAGCATGGATTACATTACTGGGGAAACGAGCTATCGACTTCAAACGACAGACTCCTGACAGTGAACAAAAATGAGGGGATACAACCTCTAACCCTAACAAAGAGAGCATCTTGCATAGGCCATAACAGATCGTTGATCCAAAACAGTGAGTTCGCAACTCAGGGTCGACGGTAGACAGAGAGTATCAAATTGCTGATAACTGGTTACCGACTTCTGGAGGTACAGATTCGTAACGGACTTCTCTGCGAGATTTCCAGAGATGTACTCATTAATGCTGAGGTAATGAGACTGTAGATACGAAGGTTGTTCAAATAAAGAAAACTGCCAGCTGTTGTTGTCCAGAGAAAATACCGATAACAAACAAGTTGCTCAAATAAAGAGGCTGCCGCTTGCTGTCGTCCGACGAAAATACCGATAACAAACAAGCTGCTCAAATAAAGAGGCTGCCGCTTGCTGTTTTCCGAAGAAAATACCGATAACATACAAGCTGCTCAAATAAAGAGGCTACCGCTTGCTGTCGTCCAGAAAAGAAAATACCGATAACATACAAGCTGCTCAAATAAAGAGGCTACTGCTTGTTGTCGTCCAGAAAAGAAAATACCGATAACATACAAGCTGCTCAAATAAAGAGGCTACCACTTGCTGTATTCCAAAGAAAAGTAATAACGTACTGGTAACTCATGAAGAGTTTGCTGCTTGTTGCTTTCAGAAAAAATAAAATGACGCACTAGTAGCTCATGAAGAACTGCTGCTCGGCGCTTTCGAAAAGAAATAATGACGCACTAGTAGCTCATGAAGAACTGCTGGCGTTTTCACAAAGTCATAACTGACGCACTAGTAGCTCATGAAGAACTGCTGCTCGGCGCTTCAGAAAGTAAATAACGCACTAGTAGCTCATGAAGAACTGCTGCTCGGTGCTTCAGAAAATAAATAACGCACTAGTAGCTCATGAAGAACTGCTGCTCGGCGCTTCAGAAAAAGTAATGTACAAGTTGCTCGTGAAGAGCTACCGCTTGTCGTTTTCCAACATAATTCAGAAGGAAACTGCGATGATATTGGCAGAGAATAAAATCTTCATCAAAGAGAACCCTGAATCAATCCTTCCCGAGGAGATCAAATATTTTAACATGCAAAATAAATGCACCAACCGTCTAGGTCGCAATTTCACTGGGGAAAATCACTGAGATAGCCTATGCAAGAGGCAACAACTTCATCCAGGAATAACCAGAGAGAAAACAGTCAAGCAAGACTCCTCCCAATGAGAAAGTAAATCGATTGGGGAAATTATCCTATCCAGAAATGGACAAGGTAAGCTAAATCAAAAATCATCCACGAGGATTAGCTCAGTTGGGGAATTAGAAAGGAGGCACATTTTATGCTTAAGTTGGCACTCTATTTGGAAAGATCAAATGTGCTATTTGAAAAGGCACCACCAAGGTGTACGAACTTAATGACATCAACAAATACAATTGTGCGTGCATGATGCAAGTGTGAATGAATGTCATGTATATGCTGACGAAACCGACGGGGGAAATGGACAGAAGATGATAAGACATCACAGTACAACCCGACACTCGGCTAATCTCAAAAGGAGGGGAACATCACTGGAGATAGAAGACAAAAGCCAATAATGCTGTAAAATCCTTCTACAAGGCTTAAATCTCTTGGAGAGGAAGATATTTCGAGTAGAAAACCCAAAGTCCAGTCCTCTATCGTCGACGACCCAATGAAAGGATAACAACACAAACCAAAGCCTCAGCTGGAAGGAGTCAATGCCTAGCTGGAGATACCGGGAATACCACCCTCTGATAAAGTGTGCGATACATAACACACATTCTGACAAGTCTAGATTGCCCCTGGGACCAAGTTGGGTGCCCCAAATCACTGCTGACGAGCTGCATGATGCACGACGATTGTTGCGAATAGCTTCACTTCTACAAATCCCCCAAGCTATCTGGTTGATGAGGAAAAACGTCTCAAGAGAGTTTACAAAAGACCTGGCATTCACCATGCTCTGGTGTCTTCAAACTCTTAGAGGAAATCGTCAAATCTTGACGTGAGTGATTGCCCTGGATTGACTGTAGTCGGCACAACAAAGTCTTCGAATTTTTTGCCCCAAACGAGCAAACAAGTTGGGAAAAGCAATAACTAGGAGAAGCAACTTGTCCATGCTTAAGGTCTTCAACTAACATGCCCCTGGATATGATTCTCTCGACGTGATCCGCCAATTACTCAACAAAGTTTCAAGCCTCAAAAGAGTAAACTCATCACTGGTGTTTATGTGAGCTTCCTTGATATCAAATAAATGTTTTGCGGTTAGAAAAAGTTTACAATGAGAATGAAAATTCTAATGCAACAGTTATGTAAGTCTTGAAGATTTTGAAAAGATATCGCACAAGTTGTGCGAGTTAGAGCATCATTTATTTCCGTATAGGAAAAACATATGATACCAACATAACTATTTGAAACTCATGGGAGTCAGGAACACTATCTCATTGAAGTACGCTTTCAAAATGACCTTGCTTCAATTAGGACTTTTGAAGGTTGTAATGTGGTCTGGTTTATGGGTTTTTTAGAAAAAGGTTTTAAGGCTCGAAATATTTGGTGCCCACCCATTCTTCATGATGTTCTCCAACCCTATGCTTGGTTAATTCAAACTGAGTGTTCATCTATAAAGAGGATTTTGTGACGGTAACATCTTTCTTACGAATTTTGAACACTCAATCAAATTACCAGAAAGCTACCCTGCCCCAGGTTAAAATTTAAGGTTTTTTCGTATAGAAAAGAAACTTCTGCTTCAAAGGCTCAAAAGGGGTTAGCGAAGGATTATCTTCCTTATATCTCCGGTGTTTAGGGATTTGAAACAATGCCTGTACATCATCAACAAGATTTTATTCAAAAGCATGCAACCAAAGATTTTGTGTTCTTTAGATCATCATCCCCCCTTCAATCTCTGCCTGAGCAAGAGAATGGTCAGCATGCTGGTATCATAATGCAAGAAGAAATTTAAAATTTGAAAGCAAATATGAGTGAAACGAATGAATTTCTTCAAGACAAACATACTCATTGTATTAAAATAATCATTCAGACGCAAACAAGTTCTTACATGCAAACAAGGTTTCGATAAATAAGAAAAGCTACAAAAGCAGAAAACAAGTTAGCAATCTGGGAAGGATTTCCACTTGAACTACCGAAAACATCTTCAAAAACTCAAAGTCACCCTCAATCGTGTTTACTCTTCGGCGCCTGTTTGATTTGAACTTCAAAACCAACGTCCTTGAACGACAAGATACCACCTCTGACCAACTTCTGAACCTCAATCTTCAAAGCGAAGCAACCCTCCAAGTCATGCCCACGAGCACCTTGATGAAAAGTACAAGCCAAATCAGCTTCGTAGTTCCAATGTATCTTCTTAGGGACCTTCGGTAGAGGTCGGGTCTGAACCAAATTCCTCTGCATCAGGATAGGGAACAGCTCTGTATAGGTGATTGGAATTGAATCAAACTGGGTTTTCCTCTGATTAGGAACTTGCTGATTCTGATGATGAACATGATGATTCTGATGATGAACTTTTCTTCCTCTGGTTCTCCTCTGGGAAAAGTCATTATCAAACTTCTTCACACCATTAGCTGCGCTACCGTCTTCATATGAACATCCTTTTCCGACATCCTCTTCTAGACGCACTCCCACATTCACCTTGTCAGGAAGGTCATCAGGTGCATTAACCATCACCTTTTCATGAGAAAAAGATTTTAGAGTCTCCGTGAAGACTTTTATCCTTGCTTCCTCCCTCCTAGAAGGATTGACTTGGGCGGAGATCAGAATTTCAACCAAACCAGTTAAGTGATCCAAACCAGCTTTCAAAATAGTCACCTCTCTGCGGAGTTCAGAAATCTCTTGCTTGATATTCTCCATTGTTCTCTTAGCGTCAGTGTTGTACTGGTGAGACCGAAGGAAAAATGAGACTCGGAAAAAGACTTTTGAAAGTGAGACAAAGAAAAATGTAGAATGATGTATGATATGCAAAAGAGAGTTTTATTTGACTTTCAAGGAACTCAAGATATCAAGTTATAAACATCCAAGTATGAAGATAACAGATGAATTTTAAATTGGCTCCAAACATTGATCAAGTTATCGTCAAGATCAATCATCCATTTTGGTGGATTAGGGTTTTCGCCCTATCGACACCCAAGATCCATTGAGTTTGACGAAACTAGTGATGTTTACAAAGAAAGACCTCCAAACTCCTTCAAAGTCAAGTGAAAAGAGTTTTATGGATGCATGAATGCATGGCGATGCAACAACCACAAGCAAGGTCAAAAACATGGGGTTTAAAGGTTCAACGTTTCAGCATGGAGTCGAGGGTAAGGAACACCCAAAGGTATGTACTAACGTTTCAATCGCACCTGTAAGACAAGGTTCTAAGAGTTCCCAGAGTCTACATTCCTCCTTCGGATATTGCCAACGTCTTGATTACTCGATAATTAGCAATATTCTCAAGAGAAACTCGTCCGAGCGTAGCATCGCGTAACAACTACTTCCGAATTACTCCGTTATAGTCTCCGCGCTACACCTAAAAAGGCCAAGATGGGTTAGGGTTCTACGGTCCTCAACTTCTCGGGCTCCTAGGTCGAAAATAATAACGTCTTCCCGATTACTCGGTAAACAAATATTAAGTTCAAGAGGGCCTTCCATTGAGTGGGGGATCTCATGCCTCCTTCTTCGGGATTACTCCCTCAAAGTTAACATGACTATACCGCCCGTTCTATTCCTTAAGTGTTACTTAATCCGGGTATAGGATTCGTCCTTTGCAAAGAAAACCCAAACACCCCAATTTAAACATATAATCAAGCAAATCAAATAATAGTAAAACAGATAAGACAAGTTAGGCTTAACCCACTTAGGGATGGACCAGCAAGAGGTCAATCTTTCCCCAGCAGAGTCGCCAATTCTGTAGCGATAAAAAATGTAGCGGGGTAAATCGGAGATCGAATTATTGATTAATTCGTCTCACAAAAGCAAGAGTCGCCACCGCGCTTTATTGTTTCCAAAGGAAAAGGGAAAAGAGCGAAATAAAACCCTAATTATGCAATGTAAATAAAAATACAAAGCGTTTTTGAAAAAGAGATCGTGAGTTCGGGGGTTGGTTATACAATGGGAAGGTACTAGCACCCAATGTATCTATAGTAATCTATAGGAACCTTTTGAAATATCTGTTTTATTTAAAATTGATCGCTTGATTGAAAATAAATCGTTTTGGCCGAAAAAGGGATACGGACGGGTTTTTGAAAATGCGACGACCTAATGTCGAAGTTTTGGCTTAAAAGGCATAAGTCTTGAAAAGGTTGAAATTTTGAAGAAAGATGAATATTTGAGGAAAATTAACCTAAGTTTTTAATGAATGAGAGTATCCGCTCGATCGTCTTTGAGGACATGAAGTCAACAAAAATTAGACAATTCCCTTTGGATTGGTGCAAACAGAATAAACAAGTACAATGAAATAATTGATAGAAAATGATACACAACAATTAAATGTGAACATGCATTTTTATATGATTTTTGTTTAATAGGCGAAAAGAAAAAATTTAATTGGTTTTCACTTTTTACGCATTTTTAATGATAAAAGGTAATGAGAATTAATAGAAATGTTTTTTTAGATTTTATATGTTTTTATTTTTTATGTCTTTTTTATATTGGTATTTAATCAAAATGAGGGGAATAAAATAAAAAATAAAATGTCTTTTAGTTTTCTCATTTTTACTTTCATATGTTTTTTTAGAGATACTAAATATCTTTTTAAATTAAACTTACAAACCATGAATTTAAATTGAATTAGAAATAAGTAAGACTAAAATTATTAAATAAACATGAATTTAAACTAAATGAGATTTGGGATAAAATATTAAAATTGTCTATTTAAAACCATATGTTATTTCTAAAAAAACTAATTAATTAAAATTAAAATAGGTTAAGAAAATGAATAGAATTTTAACTAAAACCAAATAAAAGATGGGGGGTGGATTAGCAAATAGAAATGGGCTTTTAGTTAAAGAGAGATTGAACTGGGTTGAGGGAAGTGGGTCGGGTCGTGGAGGACCCAGACCCAAGAACACAAATGTTGAACAAAAAAAAACCTAGGAAACAAAGGTGCCATGGCCGCCGCCGCCGCTGGATCGCGTCTCCCTCTCCTTGTTCCGATCCACTTCGTTTCTTCACTCTCATACTTCCTACTTTCTCATGCTGTTAACTCCCAGAAAAAACGTTCATCACCCTCTAACTCTCTCACGGTCTCTCACCCTCTGTCCAATCTCGCTTCGAATGCTCATCAACGACCGTAACTCCTTCTCTCAAATCTCTACGGCGAAGATATTCTCCGAAACTTGTAGAGGTATGAAGTAACTAGAATTTGAAGTTTATTGTCTGTGTTTGTAAGATGGATTTGAACTTGTTATTTTTTTGATAATGCAACACTTTCATGAATTAATGTATGTTTCTGTTTTGATTTTTTGTATGCAGCTGAAGAAAAAGTATTCGGAGCTTCAACAGTCACATAATGCTTTCTGAGAAGCTGAAAAGCTACTTGAACCTCACATATTATAATCAGTCAGCTCACGAGGTATTTGTGAAAATTACGATCAAACTGTTTTTGACATCGGTTCCTACAAGGTGTTTGTATAATTGTCTAACCCTTGTGACTAAGACGAAGAAACAACAATATTTATTATGATAGCTATCATTTTTATGTTCATTTCATTCATGCATGTTCTATGTAATCTAGGTATTATTTTATCCAGTAGCAAATGAAATTGTAATGAACAATTGTATCAAGTATCAAGCTATAATGTTGTATATATTTTCAATGAATGTTGCCAATTTGCTACCTATTTCCATGTTAATGTCGATGAATCATTTTTCGCTTGAGTTACTGGGTTATGTTACAACATGATTTTCATTACGCACATTGTCATTTATTCTCCTGGTTTGTTCCTTTTTACAGATTGGCTGCACCCAAGGAAGGGTTTTGATTTGGCTTGTTGCTCACACTCATCAACTAGCAACTATTCGTAAAAGTTGTTGTACAGGTACACGACACTATCAATTCAGTCTAATTTGGGGATCCTCCACTTCTTCCATTAACCAAAGTCAGGAAACAAGGACAGATAGCCAAAATCTATTGCAATATAGGTTCTTCCATCGATTTGAGCGGGAGAAGAAGGACGGTTGTATTAGAGTTGAAGAAGGTGATGGTGATGATTGCAGAGAGAAGGTGGAAAATTTATGGGGATAAAGTAGATAGCGAGCGGATGAAGGTTAAAGGTACTTCGCTTCTTTTCCTCTTCAAATTTCAGATTTGAATGGTATGCTTTTGTGGTGAAATAATGGTTTTGGTTTGGATTTGAATCCGTAAAAGGGTGTGATTACAGGAGGAGATAATGATGGCGATGAATCGTAAAGTCCGAATGGGCAATTAAACAAAGGTTTGTGAATTTCTATATTATTTCAAGTTGGCTTAAAATTAACAGTGCTTATGTGATTGTGTATCGGTCTTGCAACATTTAATAAACTTGAAATTTATCGAACGAATTGTTGCCGGTGTTAAATAGGGATTGATGTATTGATGATTCGCAATGATATTAAAATGGCCATTTTACATGATTTCAGGAAATTGAGAGAGGATTATTAAGTGAGACAAAGGCAACGCAACGGCATAAAGGTTTATGCGAAAAACTGAAGAAAACTCACATGGTCGGAGCTAGTCCGACGGTACAAATCCGGCGAAGTCAGGTCAGCTCCGAAGGTTCTTCGCCTTTTGCTTCCTGCTACTAATTCTTCTCTTCTTCTCCGTCTAGAAAATGGTTGAAATATTGAATGAATGTTTTTGAATGGATTTTCGGTTTTGGTCAGTATGCTGGATGGTTTAGCAATATGCTTAGAAATGGTTTTACAATATGCAGGTTATGTTGAAATAATGGACTATATTTTTTGGTAGTTTTGTGCAGTATGCTGGATGTGGTTCTGTTTGGGAATGGAATATGGTTTTTGATAGCAGTAGCAGGCTTTGTTAAAAAATGCTAAGGTTTTTGCTTGGGAATAATAGCAATATGCAGGTTTGCAAATGCTTAGAGATGGTTTAGGTTCTGTTTGGGAATAATAGCAGTATGTAGGTTTGCAAATGCTTAGAGATGGTTTTTGATTGTAGTATGCTGGTTATGATTCTTTTTTGGACTATGCAGTGATGGTTATGGTGTGGAAAATGGAATATGTTATTTTGCTTGGCTTAGTTTTGCAGTGATATATGGTTTGCAATGGACTATATTTTTCTTAGTTTTGCAGTGATATGGTGTCTACAGATATGCAAGCTTAGACTTCCTTTTTGAAGGGATCTTCCATATAGCCGTTGCCTTTTCTCATGGCTCAGGTTTTGAATATTTAATATATTTTCTGATGCTGCACATATGCTGCTACATGGTTGACTTTATTCCCAATTCATGCTTAAGTCAGAACCTGCAAAATTGAACCTCTTCTCTCTCTCTCCCAAGTACAGAAATGATATATATAAATGATATACTGTACATGCTGTCTGAAAAAGCAATAGGCTGGAAAAATGATGAAAAAGGAAATATAGGTTGCTTGCATATGTTGTTTAAAACTGCACATTGTTTGAAATTTCATATTGTTTTTTGTCTTGCATTAGCCTATATTATTCTGCTATAAGGGTACAGGTTAACGTTACTTGTTGTGTACCTTGCATATGTTTGTTTTGAAATTATGTATGCTGTGTGTATTTATGCAGTTTTGACAAAAAAATGCATTTATGCATATGTGAAATATGCAGTAGGCTTTTGATAAAAATGGTCAAAACTCTTGCAATGCGAATGATGCAGATGGAAGACGGTATCTTAGGTCAAAATTTGGGGTACAACAGTAGGGCTTATGGGAAGGAACCTGGATAATAGGGTAACTTCAAAATGAAAGCCTGGATAGTAGGGTTATGAGAAGGAGACTGGATAGTAGGGTAAATTTGAAATTAAATCCTATATAGTAGGCCTTATGGGAAGCAACTTGGATATTAGGGTTACTTTAAGGTGAAAGCCTGGATGGTAGGGCTTATGGGAAGGAACCTGGATAGTAGGGTAACTTCGAAATGAAAGTCTGGATAGTAGGGCTTATGGGAAGGAACCTGGGTAGTAGGGTTACATCAAGGTGAAAGCATGGATGGTAGGGCTTATGGGAAGGAACCTGGATATTTGGGTTACTTCGAAATGAAAGCCTTGATAATAGGGCTTATGGGGAGGAACTTGTAGAGTAGGCTTACTTCAAGGTGAAAGCATGGATGGTAGGGCTAAATGGGAAGGAACCTGAATAGTAGGGTTACTTCGAAATGAAAGCCTGGATAGTAGGGCTTATGGGAAGGACCCTGGATAGTAGTGTTACTTCAAGGTGAAAACCTGGATAGTAGGGCTATGAGAAGGAACCTGGATAGTAGGGTTACTTCAAGGTGAAAGCCTTGATGGTAGGAATTATGGGAAGGATCCTGGATAGTAGGGTAACCTCAAAATGAAAGCCTGGATAGTAGGGCTTATTGGAAGGAACCTGGATAGTTGGGTTACTTCAAGGTGAAAGCCTCGATGGTAGGGTATATGTGAAGGAACATGAATAGTAGGGTTATTTAGAAATGAAAGCCTAGATATTAGGGCTTATGGGAAGGACCATGGATAGTAGTGTTACTTCAAGGTGAAAGCCTGGATAGTAGGGCTATGAAAAGGAACCTGG
This sequence comes from Vicia faba, assembly GCA_948472305.1. NCBI lineage: Eukaryota > Viridiplantae > Streptophyta > Magnoliopsida > Fabales > Fabaceae > Vicia > Vicia faba. The sequence continues at coordinate 466,462,582 of OX451735.1, read as the reverse complement.
ATAGTAGGGTAACATCAAAATGAAAGCATGGATAGTAGGGCTTATGGGAAGGAACCTGGATAGTAGGGTTACTTCAAGGTGAAAGCCTGGATGGTAGGGCTTATGGGAAGGAACCTGGATAGTAGGGTAACTTCAAAATGAAAGCCTGGATAGTAGGGCTATGAAAAGGAACTTGGATAGTAGGGTAACTTCGAAATGAAAGCTTGGATAATAGGGCTTATAGGAAGGAACCTGTATAGTAGGGTTATTTCAAGGTGAAAGCTTGGATGGTAGGGCTTATGGGAAGGAACCTGGATAGTAGGGTAACATCGAAATGAAAGCCTGGTTAGTAGGGCTTATTGGAAGGAACCTGGATTGTCGGGTTACTTCAAGGTGAAAGTATGGATGGTAGGGCTTATGGGAAGGAACCTGGATAGTAGGGTTACTTCGAAATGAAAGCCTGGATAGTAAGGCTTATGGGAAGGAACCTGGAGAGTAGGGTTACTTCAACGTGAAAGCCTGGATGGTAGGGCTTATGGGAAGGAACCTGAATAGTAGGGTTATTTCGAAATGAAAGCCTGGATAGTAGGGCTTATGGGAATGACCCTGGATAGTAGTGTTAGTTCAACGTGAAAGCCTGGATAGTAGGGCTATGAGAAGGAACTTGTATAGTAGGGTAACTTCGAAATGAAAGCCTGTAAAGTAGGGCTTATGGGAAGGAACCTGGATAGTATGGTTACTTCAAGGTGAAAGCCTGGATGGTAGGGATTATGGGAAGGAACCTGGATAGTAGGGTAACTGCGAAATGAAAGCCTGGATAGTAGGGCTTATGGGAAGGAACCTAGATAGTAGAGTAAGTACAAGGTGAAAGCTTGGATGGTAGGGTTTATGGGAAGGAACCTAGATAGTAGGGTTACATCGATATGAAAGCCTTGATAGTAGGGCTTATGGGAAGGAACTTGGATAGTACGGTTACTTCAAGGTGAAAGCTTGGATAGTAGGGATATGAGAAGGAATCTGGATAGTAGGGTAACTTCGAAATGAAAGCCAGGATAGTAGGGCTTATGGGAAGTAACCTGGACAGTAGGGTTACTTCAAGGTGAAAGCCTGGATGGTAGGGATTATGGGAAGGAACCTGGATAATAAGGTAACTTCAAAAAGAAAGCCTGGATAGTAGGGTTATGAGAAGGAGACTGGATAGTAGGGTAAATTTGAAATTAAATCCTGTATAGTAGGCCTTATGGGAAGCAACTTGGATATTAGGGTTGCTTCAAGGTGAAAGCCTGGCTGGTAGGGCTTATGGGAAGGAACCTGGATAGTAGGGTAACTTCGAAATGAAAGTCTGGATAGTAGGGCTTATGGGAAGGAACAGGGTAGTAGGGTTACATCAAGGTGAAAGCATGGATGGTAGGGCTTATGGGAAGGAACCTGGATATCTTGGTTACTTCGAAATGAAAGCCTTGATAATAGGGCTTATGGGGAGGAACTTGGAGAGTAGGCTTACTTCAAGGTGAAAGCATGGATGGTAGGGCTAAATGGAAAGGAACCTGAATAGTAGGGTTACTTCGAAATGAAAGCCTGGATAGTAGGGCTTATGGGAAGGACCCTGGATAGTAGTGTTACTTCAAGGTGAAAACCTGGATAGTAGGGCTATGAGAAGGAACCTGGATAGTAGGGTTACTTCAAGGTGAAAGCCTTGATGGTAGGAATTATGGGAAGGATCCTGGATAGTAGGGTAACCTCAAAACGAAAGCCTGGATAGTAGGGCTTATTGGAAGGAACCTGGATAGTAGGGTTACTTCAAGGTGAAAGCCTCGATGGTAGGGTATATGGGAAGGAACATGAATAGTAGGGTTATTTAGAAATGAAAGCCTAGATATTAGGGCATATGGGAAGGACCATGGATAGTAGTGTTACTTCAAGGTGAAAGCCTGGATAGTAGGGCTATGAAAAGGAACCTGGATAGTAGGGTAACTTCGAAATGAAAGCATGGATAGTAGGGCTTATGGGAAGGAACCTGGTTAGTAGGGTTACTTCAAGGTGAAAGCCTGGATGGTAGAGCTTATGGGAAGGAACCTGGATAGTAGGGTAACTTCAAAATGAAAGCCTGGATAGTAGGGCTATGAGAAGGAACTTGGATAGTAGGGTAACTTCGAAATAAAAGCTTGGATAATAGGGCTTATAGGAAGGAACCTGTATAATAGGGTTACTTCAAGGTGAAAGCTTGGATGGTAGGGCTTATGGGAAGGAACCTGGATAGTAGGGTAACTTCGAAATGAAAGCCTAGTTAGTAGGGCTTATAGGAAGGAACCTGGATAGTCGGGTTACTTCAAGGTGAAAGTATGGATGGTAGGGCTTATGGGAAGGAACCTGGATAGTAGGGTTACTTCGAAATGAAAGCCTGGATAGTAGGGCTTATGGGAAGGAACCTGGATAGTAGGGTTACTTCTAGGTGAAAGCATGGTTGGTAGGGCTTACGGGAAGGAACCTGATTAGTAGGGGTACTTCGAAATGAAAGCCTGGATAGTAGGGCGAATGGGAAGGACCCTGGATAGTAATGTTACTTCAAGGTGAAAGCCTGAATAGTAAGGCTATGAGAAGGAACCTAGATAGTAGGGTAACTTCGAAATCAAAGCCTGGATAGTAGGGCTTATGGGAAGGAACATGGATAGTAGGGTTACTTTAAGGTGAAAGCCTGGATGGTAGGGATTATGGGAAGGAACTTGGATAGTAGGGTAACTTTGAAATGGAAGCCTGGATAGTAGGGCTTATGGGAAGGAACCTGGATAGTAGGGTTACTTCAAGGTGAAAGCCTGGATGGTAGGGTTTATGGCAAGGAACTTGAATAGTAGGGTTATTTCGAAATGAAAGCCTGGATAGTAGGTCTAACGGGAAGGACCCTAGATAGTTTGTTACTTCAAGGTGAAAGCCTGGATAGTAGGGCTATGAGAAGGAACCTGGATAGTAGGGTAACTTCGAAATGAAAGCCTGGATAGTAGGTCTTATGGGAAGGAACCTGGATAGTAGGGTTACTTCAGGGTGAAAGCCTTGATGTTAGGGCTTATGGGAAGGAACCTGGATACTAGGGTAACTTCGAAATGAAAGCCCGGATAGTAGGGCTTATAGGAAGGAATCTGTATAGTAGGGTTACTTCAAGGTGAAAGCCTGAATGGTAGGGCTTATAGGAAGGAACCTGGATAGTAGGGTAACTTCAAAATGAAAGCCTGGATATGAGGCCTTATGGGAAGTAACCTGGATAGTAGGGTTACTTCGGTGAAAGTATGGATGGTAGGGCTTATGGGAAGGAACCTAGATAGTAGGGTTACTTCGAAATGAAAGCCTTGATAATAGGGCTTATGGGAAGGAACCTGGATAGTAGGGTTACTTCAAGGTGAAAGCATGGTTGGTAAGGCTTATGGGAAGGAACTTGAATAGTAGGGGTACTTCGTAATGAAAGCCTGGATAGTAGGGATAATGGGAAGGAACCTGAATAGTAGGGGTACATCGAAATGAAAGTTTGGATAGTAGGTCTAATGGGAAGGACCCTGGATAGTAATGTTACTTCAAGGTGAAACACTAGATAGTAGGGCTATGAGAAGCAACCTGGATAGTAGGGTAACTTCGAAATCAAAGCCTGGATAGTAGGGCTTATAGGAAGGAACCTGGATAGTAGGGTTACTTCAAGGTGAAAGTATGGATGTTAGGGCTTATGGGAAGGAACCTAGATAATATGGTTACTTCAAAATGAAAGCCTGGATAGTTGGGTTTATGGAAAGGAACTTGGATAATAGGGTTAGTTCAAGGGGAAAGCCTGGATGGTAGGGCTTATGGGAAGGAACATGAATAGTAGGGTTATTTCGAAATGAAAGCCTGGATAGTAGGGCTTATGGGAAGGACCATGGATAGTAGTGTTACTTCAAGGTGAAAGCCTGGATAGTAGAGCTATGAGAAGGAACTTGGATAGTAGGGTAACTTCGAAATTAAAGCCTAAATAGTAGGGCTTATGGGAAGGAACCTGGATAGTAGGGTTACTTCAAGGTGAAAGCCTGGATGGTAGGGATTATGGGAAGGAACCTAGATAGTAGGGTAACTTCGAAATGAAAGCCTGGATAATAGGGCTTATGGGAAGGAACCTGAATAGTAGGGTTACTTCAAGGTGAAAGCCTGGATGGTAGGGCTTATGGGAAGGAACCTGAATAGTAGGGTTATTTCGAAATGAAAGCCTCGATAGTAGGGCTTATGGGAAGGACCAGGGATAGTAGTGTTACTTCAAGGTGGAAGCCTGGATGGTAGGGATTATGGGAAGGAACCAAGATAGTAGGGTAACTTCCAATTGAATGCCTGGATAGTAGGGCTTATGAGACGGACCCTGGATAGTAGAGTTAATTCAAGGTGAAAGCCTGTATGGTAGGGTTTATGGGAAGGAACCAGGATAGTAGGGTTACATCGATATGAAATCCTGGATAGTAGGGCTTATGGCAAGGAACCTGGATAGTAGGGTAACTTCGAAACGAAAGCCTAGATAGTATGTCTTATAGGAAGGAACCTGTATAGTAGGGTTACTTCAAGGTGAAAGCCTGGATGGTAGGGCTTATGGGAAGGAACCTAGATAGTAGGGTAACTTCGAAATGAAAGCCTGGATAGTAGGGCTTTTGGGAAGGAACCTGGATAGTAGGGTTACTTCAAGGTGAAAGTATGGATGGTAGGGGTTATGGGAAGGAACCTGGATAGTAGGGTTACTTCGAAATGAAAGCCTGGATAGTAGGGCTTATGGGAAGGACCCTGGATAGTAGTGTTACTTCAAGGTAAAAGCCTGGATAGTAGGGCTTATGGGAAGGAACATGGATAGTAGGGTTACTTCAAGGTGAAAGCATGGTTGGTAGGGCTTATGGGAACGGACCTGAATAGTAGGGGTACTTCGAAATGAAAGCCTGGATAGTAGGGCTAATGGGAAGGACCCTGGATAGTAGTGTTACTTCAAGGTAAAAGCCTGGATAGTAGGGCTATGAGAAGGAACCTAGATAGTAGGGTAACTTCGAAATCAAAGCCTGGATAGTAGGGCTTATGGGAAGGAACCTGGATAGTAGGGTTACTTCAAGGTGAAAGCCTGGATGGTAGGGATTATGGGAAGGAACTTGGATAGTAGGGTAACATCGAAATGAAAGCCTGGATAGAAGGGCTTATAGGGAGTAACCTGGATAGTAGGGTTACTTCAATGTGAAAGCCTGGATGGTAGGGTTTATGGGAAGGAACTTAAATAGTAGGGTTATTTCATAATGAAAGCCTGGATAGTAGGTCTTATGGGAAGGACCCTGGATAGTAGTGTTACTTCAAGGTGAAAGCCTGGATAGTAGGGCTTATGGGAAGGAACATGGATAGTAGGGTTACTTTAAGGTGAAAGCCTGGATGGTAGGGATTATGGGAAGGAACTTGGATAGTAGGGTAACTTTGAAATGAAAGCCTGGATAGTAGGGCTTATGGGAAGGAACCTGGATAGTAGGGTTACTTCAAGGTGAAAGCCTGGATGGTAGGGTTTATGGCAAGTAACTTGAATAGTAGGGTTATTTCGAAATGAAAGCCTGGATAGTAGGTCTAACGGGAAGGACCCTAGATAGTTTGTTACTTCAAGGTGAAAGCCTGGATAGTAGGGCTATGAGAAGGAACCTGGATAGTAGGGTAACTTCGAAATGAAAGCCTGGATAGTAGGTCTTATGGGAAGGAACCTGGATAGTAGGGTTACTTCAAGGTGAAAGCCTTGATGTTAGGGCTTATGGGAAGGAACCTGGATACTAGGGTAACTTCGAAATGAAAGCCCGGATAGTAGGGCTTATAGGAAGGAATCTGTATAGTAGGGTTACTTCAAGGTGAAAGCCTGAATGGTAGGGCTTATGGGAAGGAACCTGGATAGTAGGGTAACTTCAAAATGAAAGCCTGGATATGAGGCCTTATGGGAAGTAACTGGATAGTAGGGTTACTTCAAGGTGAAAGTATGGATGGTAGGGCTTATAGGAAGGAACCTAGATAGTAGGGTTACTTCGAAATGAAAGCCTTGATAATAGGGCTTATGGGAAGGACCCTGGATAGTAGGGTTACTTCAAGGTGAAAGCATGGTTGGTAAGGCTTATGGGAAGGAACTTGAATAGTAGGGGTACTTCGTAATGAAAGCCTGGATAGTAGGGATAATGGGAAGGAACCTGAATAGTAGGGGTACATCGAAATGAAAGTTTGGATAGTAGGTCTAATGGGAAGGACCCTGGATAGTAGTGTTACTTCAAGGTGAAACACTAGATAGTAGGGCTATGAGAAGCAACCTGGATAGTAGGGTAACTTCGAAATCAAATCATGGATAGTAGGGCTTATGGGAAGGAACCTGGATAGTAGGGTTACTTCAAGGTGAAAGTATGGATGTTAGGGCTTATGGGAAGGAACCTAGATAATATGGTTACTTCAAAATGAAAGCCTGGATAGTTGGGTTTATGGGAAGGAACTTGGATAATAGGGTTAGTTTAAGGGGAAAGCCTGGATGGTAGGGCTTATGGGAAGGAACCTGAATAGTAGGGTTATTTCGAAATGAAAGCCTGGATAGTAGGGCTTATGGGAAGGACCATGGATAGTAGTGTTACTTCAAGGTGAAAGCCTGGATAGTAGAGCTATGAGAAGGAACTTGGATAGTAGGGTAACTTCGAAATTAAAGCCTAAATAGTAGGGCTTATGGGAAGGAACCTGGATAGTAGGGTTACTTCAAGGTGAAAGCCTGGATGGTAGGGATTATGGGAAGGAACCTAGATAGTAGGGTAACCTCGAAATGAAAGCCTGGATAATAGGACTTATGGGAAGGAACCTGAATAGTAGGGTTACTTCAAGGTGAAAGCCTGGATGGTAGGGCTTATGGGAAGGAACCTGAATAGTAGGGTTATTTCGAAATGAAAGCCTCGATAGTAGGGCTTATGGGAAGGACCAGGGATAGTAGTGTTACTTTAACGTGGAAGCCTGGATGGTAGGGATTATGGGAAGGAACCAAGATAGTAGGGTAACTTCCAATTGAATGCCTGGATAGTAGGGCTTATGAGACGGACCCTGGATAGTAGAGTTAATTCAAGGTGAAAGCCTGTATGGTAGGGTTTATGGGAAGGAACCAGGATAGTAGGGTTACATCGATATGAAATCCTGGATAGTAGGGCTTATGGCAAGGAACCTGGATAGTAGGGTAACTTCGAAACGAAAGCCTAGATAGTATGTCTTATAGGAAGGAACCTGTATAGTAGGGTTACTTCAAGGTGAAAGCCTGGATGGTAGGGCTTATGGGAAGGAACCTAGATAGTAGGGTAACTTCGAAATTAAAGCCTGGATAGTAGGGCTTATGGGAAGGAACCTGGATAGTAGGGTTAATTCAAGGTGAAAGTATGGATGGTAGGGGTTATGGGAAGGAACCTGGATAGTAGGATTACTTCGAAATGAAAGCATGGATAATAGGGCTTATGGGAAGGAACATGGATAGTAGGGTTACTTCAAGGTGAAAGCATGGTTGGTAGGGCTTATGGGAACGGACCTGAATAGTAGGGGTACTTCGAAATGAAAGCCTGGATAGTAGGGCTAATGGGAAGGACCCTGGATAGTAGTGTTACTTCAAGGTAAAAGCCTGGATAGTAGGGCTATGAGAAGGAACCTGGATAGTAGGGTAACTTCGAAATCAAAGCCTGGATAGTAGGGCTTATGGGAAGGAACCTGGATAGTAGGGTTACTTCAAGGTGAAAGCCTGGATGGTAGGGATTATGGGAAGGAACTTGGATAGTAGGGTAACATCGAAATGAAAGCCTGGATAGAAGGGCTTATGGGAAGTAACCTGGATAGTAGGGTTACTTCAAGGTGAAAGCCTGGATGGTAGGGTTTATGGGAAGGAACTTAAATAGTAGGGTTATTTCGTAATGAAAGCCTGGATAGTAGGTCTTATGGGAAGGACCCTGGATAGTAGTGTTACTTCAAGGTGAAAGCCTGGATATTAGGGCTATGAGAAGGAACCAGGATAGTAGGGTAACTTCGAAATGAAAGCTTGGATAGTATGGCTTATAGGAAGTTTCCTGTATAGTAGGGTTACTTCAAGGTGAAAGCCTGGATGGTAGGGCTTATGGGAAGGAACCTAGATAGTAGGGTAACTTCGAAATGAAAGCCTGGATAGAAGGGCTTATGGGAAGGAATATGGATAGTAGGGTTACTTCAAGGTGAAAGTATGGATGGTAGGACTTATGGGAAGGAACCTGGATAGTAGGGTTACTTCGAAATGAAAGCATGGATAGTAGGGCTAATGGGAAGGACCCTGGATAGTAGTGTTACTTCTAGGTGAAAGCCTGGATAGTAGGGCTATGAGAAGGAACCTGGATAGTACGGTAACTTCGAAATCAAAGCCTGGATAGTAGGGCTTATGGGAAGGAACCTGGATAGTAGGGTTACTTCAACGTGAAAGCCTGGATGGTAGGGATTATGGGAAGGAACTTGGATAGTAGGGTAACATCGAAATGAAAGCCTGGATAGTAGGGCTTATGGGAAGTAACCTGGATAGTAGGGTTACTTCAAGGTGAAAGCCTGGATGGTAGGGTTTATGGGAAGGAACATAAATAGTAGGGTTATTTCGTAATGAAAGCCTGGATAGTAGTGTTACTTCAAGGTGAAAGCCTGGATAGTAGGGCTATGACAAGGAACCTGGATAGTAGGGTAACTTCGAAATGAAAGCTTGGATAGTATGGCTTATAGGAAGGAACCTGTATAGTAGGGTTACTTCAAGGTGAAAGCCTGGATGGTAGGGCTTATGGGAAGGAACCTAGATAGTAGGGTAACTTCGAAATGAAAGACTGGATAGTAGGGCTTATGGGAAGGAACCTGGATAGTAGGGTTACTTCAAGGTGAAAGCCTGGATGGTAGGGATTATGGGAAGGAACTTGGATAGTAGGGTAACATCGAAATGAAAGCCTGGATAGAAGGGCTTATGGGAAGTAACCTGGATAGTAGGGTTACTTCAAGGTGAAAGCCTGGATGGTAGGGTTTATGGGAAGGAACTTAAATAGTAGGGTTATTTCGTAATGAAAGCCTGGATAGTAGGTCTTATGGGAAGGACCCTGGATAGTAGTGTTACTTCAAGGTGAAAGCCTGGATATTAGGGCTATGAGAAGGAACCAGGATAGTAGGGTAACTTCGAAATGAAAGCTTGGATAGTATGGCTTATAGGAAGTTTCCTGTATAGTAGGGTTACTTCAAGGTGAAAGCCTGGATGGTAGGGCTTATGGGAAGGAACCTAGATAGTAGGGTAACTTCGAAATGAAAGCCTGGATAGAAGGGCTTATGGGAAGGAATATGGATAGTAGGGTTACTTCAAGGTGAAAGTATGGATGGTAGGACTTATGGGAAGGAACCTGGATAGTAGGGTTACTTCGAAATGAAAGCATGGATAGTAGGGCTAATGGGAAGGACCCTGGATAGTAGTGTTACTTCTAGGTGAAAGCCTGGATAGTAGGGCTATGAGAAGGAACCTGGATAGTACGGTAACTTCGAAATCAAAGCCTGGATAGTAGGGCTTATGGGAAGGAACCTGGATAGTAGGGTTACTTCAACGTGAAAGCCTGGATGGTAGGGATTATGGGAAGGAACTTGGATAGTAGGGTAACATCGAAATGAAAGCCTGGATAGTAGGGCTTATGGGAAGTAACCTGGATAGTAGGGTTACTTCAAGGTGAAAGCCTGGATGGTAGGGTTTATGGGAAGGAACATAAATAGTAGGGTTATTTCGTAATGAAAGCCTGGATAGTAGTGTTACTTCAAGGTGAAAGCCTGGATAGTAGGGCTATGACAAGGAACCTGGATAGTAGGGTAACTTCGAAATGAAAGCTTGGATAGTATGGCTTATAGGAAGGAACCTGTATAGTAGGGTTACTTCAAGGTGAAAGCCTGGATGGTAGGGCTTATGGGAAGGAACCTAGATAGTAGGGTAACTTCGAAATGAAAGCCTGGATAGTAGGGCTTATGGGAAGGAACCTGGATAGTAGGGTTACTTCAAGGTGAAAGTATGGATGGTAGGGCTTATGGGAAGGAACCTGGATAGTAGGGTTACTTCGAAATGAAAGCCTGGATAGTAGGGCTTATGGGAAGGAACCTGGATAGTAGGATTACTTCAAGGTGAAAGCATGGTTGGTAGGGCTTATGGGAAGGAACCTGAATAGTAGGGGTACTTCGAAATGAAAGCCTGGATAGTAGGGCTAATGGGAAGGACCCTGGATAGTAGTGTTACTTCAAGGTGAAAGCCTGTATAGTACGGCTATGAGAAGGAACCTGGATAGTAGGGTAACTTCGAAATCAAAGCCTGGATAGTAGGGCTTATGGGAAGGAACCTGGATAGTAGGGTAACTTCGAAATCAAAGTCTGGATAGTAGGGCTTATGGGAAGGAACCTGGATAGTAGGGTTACTTCAAGGTGAAAGCCTGGATGGTACGGATTATGGGAAGGACCTCCAGACGAAGGTAACCCACTATTCGCGCCCTATTTATGTGTTCATATGAGCTATTCGCTATTATCCATAAGCCTGTGTTTTGGGGGGGTTTAAAACCCCCGCTATCCTTTTTTTTGTTACAGGAACGATTGGAGAAGAAGATTGTGTGGCACGATGTGAATGGAGGGTTTGAATTCCAGAGCCTTTTTTTTAATTTCATAACGTTGATTTTGATTTTGTTTTATATTATTTATTTTCCATTACAATACAAACGCGCATCAATAGCCCACTTGGTAAAGGCATTCGCTGGTAAACACTGGGACCTGGGTTCGAATCCCAGGTCCGCTCAAATAATTTCTATTATTTTGTTTCCCATGCTTCCATGCAGTGCACGTTCCAGCAGTACACCATACACCCAGCGCCTTGGCTTGCCACATAATCCAGGAGACCAATCCAAAGGCTATCACGTGAGTTCCACCATACGCATTGGTCAAAGCTCCACACACAAGTCTGGAAAGTCAAAAAGGCCTCCTCCTGTTGGGCCAAAATTCCTCAAAACACCTCCTCAATTGGGGTCAACACCCCCCATGGTTTGCATATTGTTTTCTTTCTTTTCATTTTTTTTTTGTTTTATTTATTTTAATTAATTCATCAAAAACAATTTTCATAAAAACCAAAAACATCAGAAATCATAAAATAAAAATATTTTTTTTTATTCATTAATAGTTTTGTAAATAAAATTTAATAATCAATTTAGTTTTAATTTTAGGTTTTAAGTTTAATGTATTTTCTTAATGACTAAAAAATATAAAAATATTAGGTTATTAGTATTTTTATCCTCTTTTAAATAAATATTTTTATTTTCTTATTATAATTATTATTAACCATTAATTATTTTTGTAAATACTTGCAATTAATTAATTAGGGTTAAATTAGGTTAAACTTAAACAATTTTCTTTAATAAATTAAAAACAATTTAGAACTAGGGTTTTATTTAACTTTTAATTCCAATTAATTTTCTTTATTTCTATTAAATACAAAAACAACAAAAAAAAAACTTCTTTTCTTATTGAGTCAATTAATTAATTTGTAATTTTAATTTAATCTTTAAAGGGTCCAACGCCCTCGCACTTTCGCTTCTACTTTCTTTTCGCGCGTTTATTTACATTTTTCTTTTAAATATTATGTAATTTCCCCAAGGCCTTGTAATAATAATTAGAGACTTATTTACTTTCCGTACTTTTATTCAAATCGGGTCTTGGTTTAATTTGGCGATGTAGACCTGCGCCTTGTAATAGCGTAGGACCCTTTATTTTCCGCATTTTAATTCCCGCATCTTTTAACTGTTAATAATCACATGAAAGAATGAATGTCCAAATAAAATCAAAGCGTAGCTCACCTAATGCATGACAAGACAAATAATAACTGAAAATGACACACAATTCACACACCACTCATAGGGTACGCCTCACTGTTGGCTTGCCCCTCGAAACGTGGTCGTCGAGTACAGGACCTCTTAGTAAGTCCTTATGTCCATGAACATGGCATAAGGGTAGCTTCTAAGGTGCCCTACTGTTGCTCTGGTGATCACACTGTTGCCTTACCCCTCGAAACGTGGTCGTCGAGTATAGGATGTTTTAGTGAGTCCTTATGTTCCATTGATCTAGTTGCCTCGAACGGTTGCCTCGGAACAAGTTGCCTCAAAACAAGTTGCCTCGGAATAGTTGCCTCGGAATAAAAAGATCAATGGCATAAGGGTAGCTTCTAAGGTATCTTACTATTGCTCGGTGACCACACTGTCCCTAACCCTCGAATTGACCCGAACACCTCCAACGGTGGTGCTACCTACCTCTCAATGGTGGGATGGCACTATCTTAAGGACATTTACACTGACTAATTCCTTAGGGTAGGTAGATGACTCGTAGATACTTGCTCTAAACTCAAAACAAATCCAAACTTCTTTTCACACCGACACTTTGCAAAAAGCTTTCAAAAACAACTTTTCAAACACTCTTGAGGACTGATACAAGAGTCGAATTGAAATTTTAAACGAAACTTTTTCAAACTCACTCACACTTGAAAAGCAAACAAACATTTTTGAAAACACAAATGAGCAAGTATCTAAGAGCCCATGGATAACTATGGATAGAAAGGGTGCTAACACCTTCCCTTTCTATAAATCAACCTCCCGAACCGAGAACTAATCTCAATAAAGAATTTTTCTGTGCTTTAGTCCTTTCCATATTAGAGAAAATAAAAGACGGTGGCGACTCTTGCTTACCGCGACATTTCGCGAACCAGCGTTAAACAGTCAGTTCCAGATCCACCTATCACAGAACTGGCGACTCTGCTGGGGATATCTTATAAAGTGAGGTGTACCTTAGGATAGTTCATAACTGTGTTTTCAATTGCTTTGAGTTGTTTGCTTTATTATTGTGGGACTGTCTTGGGAGTTCTATAGATCCTAACCCGGATCTGGGGATACCTTCTTAGAAAGTAGCAACAAGGCTGTGAGGGAACTGTGCAGGGTATACCGACATGGTTGAAGCAGTCTGCTACGTTGATGTGGCACTTTGGTGTGTATTGATAACCCTTGAGTTCAGTCAAGGAGAGTACGGGGCCCCCATGTGGTGTCATGAAGCATCAACTGACCTTAGGAACCTTAATTGAACCATCTTGGCCTCTTTAGGGTAGTGAGATAACTGACTTTGGTGCAGTCTGAGGTTGGTTGATACTCGATACTACACTCAATTGAGGGTTGCTTTCCTGGAATATTTCGGTCGCCAGTTCAGTGGCTAAATCGAAACGATGAACAATGAAAGAAATCCAGTGATATTGGGACCTTTAGAACCCGGTTACTTCTGATAGGACAAGTTAAGCCCACCAACTTCAAGAGGGTAATACCCAGACCCCATGCTGGCCTGAACTCTAAGGGCTTCTCTCGTGTGACATGTGTGCCTTCCAACTTGACTACTTGTTATCTGACACTTGAGTTTTCTTGCAGGTCTTGTTTATAGTCCCTAATTGGGACTCATAACAGGGTTACTAAGTGTCTTGTAGGTTTTGTTTATAGTCCCTAATTGAGACTCATAACAGGGTTACTAAGTTTTCTTGCAGGTTTTGTTTATAGTCCTTAATTGGGACTCATAACAGGGTTACTGAGTTTCTTGCAGGTTTTGTTTACAGTCCTTAATTAGGGACTCATAACAGGGTTTACCCACATTACCCCATGCATCATGACATCATACCATTGCATGCATCCTACATAAAGACTAACCCATTTCAAGGATCTCAAGGGCTTGTGATGCAGGTCATGATGAATCAAACGTCTAGCAAGGGGCAAAGAGGATTTATTTTCCTCTAGCCAAGGTTGTCAGAGGCTATGACCCACTTGATATGGTGAGCTTTGACACTTGAAGAAGGTTCCCCGAGCCAAGATTGTCAAGGGCGATGACCCACTGGATATGGTGAGCCTTGATCCTTGAAGAAGGACTCTCAACAACATAAAGTCCCTTCAATCAAGTGACCAGTTTCCAACTCTAACAATTTTCTTGTTTACCTCGCGAGATCCTTGAAAACATTGCATATATATACATACATATCATTGCATAACAGGTACCCCTTTTGACAGGTCGGTTACCATCTCTGCTGTTTATTTCAGCAATGGCTTCCCAACAAAACAACCAGGAGTTCCCTACTCAAGAGACTCAGTTCGGAGAGATCTTCCTAAACCTATCCAAGGGACAGGAAGAGTTGAGAACGCTCCTCATGGGGAATTTGGCCAAGAACAGTGCTGAGGATGGCAAGGACGAATGGCTGAAACGTCTACAAGCTAAGATAGACACATTGAAAACCCAGATGCTGGGGCAAAGGGCTCTCATTCAAGGTTTAGTTCGGGAGCAAGGAGAGCTGAGGGCCATGATCAGTCAGCTTCATCAAGACATGAAGCAACCAACCCAAGTCAGGGACCAGGTCAGGGAACAGCTTCCAAGAGGGAAAAGGTCTGGTCCAATGAATAGACCTCTCCAAGCTACTACCACTTCACAGGTCCAACAACGACCTCGCCAAGAACAACGAGCTGATCAGAGCAAGCCAGACAAGCCTAAAAGGCAGTTCACCAAGCTCAACGTGTCACCGTCTCAAGCTTTACAACAATTGCTGAGGTTGAATCTTGTGACGTTAAGGGACCCTCCTAAGAATCTCAACACAGCCTCTCCAAAGTACAATCCTGAGGAAAGATGTGCATACCACTCTGACAGTCCAGGACATGACACCGACGACTGCTGGGCTCTGAAGAATAAGATCCAAGATCTGATTAATGAAAGAGCTGTGGATTTCACCCAGATGGGCCAGGCTTAATGCTCCTGTCATCCCTATAAGATGCACCAGTTGAAATAACAAGCCCTGAGACTAGAAGACTTTTGTTCATTAGAATTTTTCAAGTTGTAATTTTCTTTTGTTCAAACATTTACTCATGTTAAACGTTGTTATTTCATAAATGCATCGCATATGTCCATTTTGAAGCAATATATTCGTATTCACTATATGCAAATTATTTTCATATTTTTTCTGATGATCAACGCTCGATTAATAATTCTAAGCCTCTTGAGGGAGGATGACGAAAACGATACCATGATCTACAGTATGCTTTTGAACAAACCCCGCTGATGAGGTACAGGCATTGTTTCAATCCCTAAACACTGGAGTTATAAGGAAGTTAATCCCTCGTCAACCCCTCTGAGCCAAAGAAGTAGGAGTTTTTCTTTTCGAAAATTAAAAACCCTTTATCATAACCTGGGGCAGGGTAGTTCTCTCAGTTGATCCGAGTGCATAACGAATGGCACCAAAGAGGTCCTTACAAAACAAAAGACAATGATGGTTCCGAATAATAATAAAGACAGACAGTCATTATCTCTCAAAACTAAAACCCAATAAGTCAAAACCTATGAAGGAGACTTACAAAACTGGGGCATCCCGCTGACTGTAATAACAAAAGAAACAGTCCAGGCAAAAAAATAGGGATAACGAAATCAAAAAAAATAATGAGGTCATACAAACCCTCAACAAAAACAAAAAAAATTACTGCCCATTCAGAATAAATCTTCAATATCTGAACCATCATTGGAACGTCGAAGCAAAGACTCAAACAAGGTCTAACACATGATCAACTGAGCTTAGGTTTGAAGAACATCACGAAGAGTGGGCGGGTACAAATAATTTGAGCCTTTATCCTTTGTTTCTTAAACCATGAACCAGACCACGTTATAACCCTTAAAAGCCCTAGCCGAAGCATGGGTTAGTTCGAAAGCATACTGTTTCGAAAAGTATCCTGACTCCTTAAGGCCTACGGTAAATACGGAGTTGACATCACGTTTTACAAACATTCACTTGTTTTATGAAAAAGAATGCATTTTCAAAATCTTCAAGACAGACATAAGCTTTTCATTTTTGATATAACATTGTTTGCATATGACTATTTGTTTGAACAGTAGGGAAATTCGCACGATGAATACCTAGTGAACAAAAGCACTTCCAATCAAGGGGCAGACATGATGAGTGTCCGTCATCTGGGGCAGTCCGGTCAAGATTCAGAGAATCTCTCAAAGACCAAATAGCCTGGGGCAAATCCCTGCCTGAGTCACTTGGGGGCCTTCCAGCAACGAATCTTGCCTGATCAGACATCTTCTAGTAGCATGGGAAAACATTTCTAACAGGGGCAACTCCCTACATCCTGAGAGCATGGACATAGTCGGAAAAAAAATACTGTGCATAATTAAAAACCCGCTAGGTTGACATACCTAGGCAAAAATAAGGGCTTCCCGGCGAACCAAAAAGGTTCGGGCAAAAATAAGGGATGAAATGAAAAAAATCTGTACACTCGGCAAGTCAAAAACCTGAAAAGGCGGCTTGGGCAAAAATGGGTATCCCGGTGGACTGAAAACCCGCAAGGGCGGTCCAGGAAAAAGTTAGGGATTAAAACATACGACTATGTCCCGACATCTCGTCACCTGTCTACCAGAAGATTTGTCAATCACCTCCACAGGTATCTTCTTCCCTCACCTCAGAAACAGGGGCAATAATGAGTGGTCCAGGCGATCCGGTTGCTCTGTCAACCAAAGTACCAAGGAAAGATCAATCAAAAGATAATTACCATCTACCTTTACAGCTTCAGATCAACACTGGTAACAAGCCAGGGAAATTCTGTGGACGACTGATCGTGGATTAGTATCTGAAACCAAACAGGACAATTATCTACTTGATCGTCATCAAGAAACCTTACCCCGGTTCCCCCAGAAGTCTTACACGGACTTGTCATCAAAGTGACCCTACACGGGTTCCTCCTAAAGTCTTACACGGATTTATCTCAAGTTTTACACGGACTCATCTCAAGATAACCTTACCCCGGTTCATCAAGAATTTTACACGAACTTGCCCTGCAGTAACCTTACCCCGGTTCCTCCAAAAGTCTTACACGGACTTATCCCGAAGTAACCTTACCCCGGTTCATCAAGAAGTTTTACACGAACTTATCCCGGAGTAACCCTACACAGGTTATCTCTTTCCAGACGTAGTTTTACACGGACTCATCATCAGTAAACCCTACACAGGTGAAAGCCTAGATGGTAGGGCTTATGGGAAGGAACCTGGATAGTAGGGTAACTTCGAAATGAAAGCCTGAATAGTAGGGCTTATGGGAAGTAACCTGGATAGTAGGATTACTTCATGGTGAAAGTCTGGATGTTAGAGCTTATGGGAAAGAACCTGGATAGTAGGGTTACTTCGAAATGAAAGCCTGGATAGTAGGGCTTATGGGAAGGAACCACGATAGTAGGGTTAGTTCAAGGTGAAAGCCTGCATGGTAGGGCTTATGGGAAGGAACCTAAATAGTAGGGTTATTTTGAAATGAAAGCCTGGATAGTAGGGCTTATGGGAAGGACCATGGATAGTAGTGTTACTTCAAGGTGAAAGCCTGGATGGTAGGGATTACGGGAAGGAACCTAGATAGTACGGTAACTTCCAAATGAATGCCTGGATAGTATGTCTTATGGGAAGGACCCTAGATAGTAGAGTTACTTCAAGGTGAAAGCCTGGATGGTAGGGTTTATGGGAAGGAACCTGGATAGTAGGGTTACATCGATATGAAAGCCTGGATAGTAGGGCTTATGGGATGGAACTTGGATAGTACGGTTACTTCAAGGTGAAAGCCTGGATAGTATGGATATGAGAAGGAACCTGGATAGTAGGGTAACTTCGAAATTAAAGCCTGGATAGTAGGGCTTATGGGAAGGAACCTGGACAGTAGGGTTACTTCAAGGTGAAAGCCTGAATGGTAGGGCTTATGGGAAAGAACTTGGATAATAGTGTAACTTCGAAATGAAAGCCTGGATAGTAGGATTATAAGAAGGAACCTGGATAGTAGGGTAACTTTGAAATGAAAGCCTGTATAGTAGGGCTTATGGGAAGGAACTTGGATAGTAGGGTTACTTCAAGGTGAAAGCCTGGATGGTAGGGCTTATGGGAAGGAACCTGGATAGTAGTGTAACTTCGAAATGAATGTTTGGATTGTAGGGCTTATAGGAAGGAACCTGGATAGTAGGGTTATTTCAAGGTGAAAGCCTGCATAGTAGGGCTATGAGAAGGAACCTGGATAGTAGGGTAACTTCGAAATGAAAGCCTGGATAGTAGGGCTTATGGGAAGGACCCTGGATAGTAGTGTTACTTCAAGGTGAAATCCTGGATAGTAGGGGTATGAGAAGGAACCGGGATAGTAGGGTAACTTCGAAATCAAAGCCTGGATAATAGGGCTTATGGGAAGGAACTTGGATAGTAGGGTTACTTCATGGTGAAAGCCTGGATGGTAGGGATTATGGGAAGGAACCTGGATAGTAGGGTAACTTCGAAATGAAATCCTGGATAGTAGGGTTTATGGGAAGGAACCTAGATAGTAGGGTTACTTCAAGGTGAAAGCCTGGATGGTAGGGTTTATGGGAAGGAAGCTGAATATTAGGGTAACTTCGAAATGAAATCCTGGATAGTAGGGATATGAGAAGTAACTTAGTTTGTAGGGTAACTTCGAAATGAAAGCCTGGATTGTAGGGCTTATAGGAAGGAACCTGGATAGTAGGGTTACTTCAAGGTGAAAGCCTGGATGTTAGGGTTTATGGGAAGGAACCTGGATAGTAGGGTTACTTCAAGGTAAAGCCTGGATGGAAGGGCTTATGGGAAGGAACCTGGATAGTATGGTAACTTCAAAATGAAAGCCTGGATGTTAGGGCTTATGGGAGGGAACCTAGATAGTAGGGTTACTTCGAAATGAAAGCCTGGATAGTAGGGTTTATGGGAAGGAACCTGGATAGTAGGGTTAGTTCAAGGTGAAAGCCTGGATGTTAGGGCTTATGGGAAGGAACCTGAATAGTAGGGTTATTTCGAAATGAAAGCCTGGATAATAGGGCTTATGGGAAGGACCATGGATAGTAGTGTTACTTCAAGGTGAAATCCTGGATGGTAGGGATTACGGGAAGGAACCTAGATGATAGGGTAACTTCCAAATGAATGCATGGATAGTAGGGCTTATGGGACGAACCCTGGATAGTAGAGTTACTTCAAGGTGAAAGCCTGGATGGTAGGGTTTATGGGAAGGAACCTGGATAGTAGGGTTACATCGATATGAAAGCCTGGATAGTAAGGGCTTATGGGATGGAACTTGGATAGTACGGTTACTTCAAGGTGAAAGCCTGGATAGTATGGATATGAGAAGGAACCTGGATAGTAGGGTAACTTCGAAATGAAAGCATGGATAGTAGGGCTTATTGGAAGGAACCTGGATAGTAGGGTTACTTCAAGGTGAAAGCCTGGACGTTAGGGATTATGGGATGGAACCTGGATAGTAGGGTAACCTTGAAATGAAAGCTTGGATAGTAGGACTTATGGGAAGGAACTTGGATAGTACGATTACTTCAAGGTGAAAGCATGGATGGCAGGGCTTATGGGAAGGAACCTGGATAGTAGGGTAACTTCGAAATGAAAGTCTGGATAGTAGGGCTTATGGGAAGAAACCTGGATAGTAGGGTTACTTCAAGTGGAAAGCCTGGATGTTAGGGCTTATGGGAAGGAACCTAGATAGTAGGGTTACTTCGAAATGAAAGCCTGGATAGTAGGGCTTATGGGAAGGAACCTGGATAGTAGGGTTAGTTCAAGGTGAAAGCCTGGATGTTAGGGCTTATGGGAAGGAACCTGAATAGTAGGGTTATTTCGAAATGAAAGCCTGGATAGTAGGGCTTATGGGAAGGACCATGGATAGTAGTGTTACTTCAAGGTGAAAGCCTAGATGGTAGGGATTACGGGAAGGACCCTAGATAGTAGGGTAACTTCCAAATGAATGCATGGATAGTAGGGCTTATGGGACGAACCCTGGATAGTAGAGTTACTTCAAGGTGAAAGCCTGGATGGTAGGGTTTATGGGAAGGAACTTGGATAGTAGGGTTACATCGATATGAAAGCCTGGATAGTAAGGGCTTATGGGATGGAACTTGGATAGTACGGTTACTTCAAGGTGAAAGCCTGGATAGTATGGATATGAGAAGGAACCTGGATAGTAGGGTAACTTCGAAATGAAAGCATGGATAGTAGGGCTTATTGGAAGGAACCTGGATAGTAGGGTTACTTCAAGGTGAAAGCCTGGACGTTAGGGATTATGGGATGGAACCTAGATAGTAGGGTAACCTTGAAATGAAAGCTTGGATAGTAGGACTTATGGGAAGGAACTTGGATAGTACGGTTACTTCAAGGTGAAAGCATGGATGGTAGGGCTTATGGGAAGGAACCTGGATAGTAGGGTAACTTCGAAATGAAAGTCTGGATAGTAGGGCTTATGGGAAGAAACCTGGATAGTAGGGTTACTTCAAGTGGAAAGCCTGGATGTTAGGGCTTATGGGAAGGAACCTAGATAGTAGGGTTACTTCGAAATGAAAGCCTGGATAGTAGGGCTTATGGGAAGGAACCTGGATAGTAGGGTTAGTTCAAGGTGAAAGCCTGGATGTTAGGGCTTATGGGAAGGAACCTGAATAGTAGGGTTATTTCGAAATGAAAGCCTGGATAGTAGGGCTTATGGGAAGGACCATGGATAGTAGTGTTACTTCAAGGTGAAAGCCTGGATGGTAGGGATTACGGGAAGGAACCTAGATAGTAGGGTAACTTCCAAATGAATGCCTGGATAGTAGGGCTTATGGGACGAACCCTGGATAATAGAGTTACTTCAAGGTGAAAGCCTGGATGGTAGGGTTTATGGGAAGGAACCTGGATAGTAGGGTTACATCGATATGAAAGCCTTGATAGTAGGGCTTATGGGATGGAACTTGGATAGTACAGTTACTTCAAGGTGAAAGCCTGGATAGTATGGATATGAGAAGGAACCTGGATAGTAGGGTAACTTCGAAATGAAAGCCTGGATAGTAGGGCTTATGGGAAGGAACCTGGACAGTAGGGTTACTTCAAGGTGAAAGCCTGAATGGTAGGGCTTATGGGAAGGAGCTTGGATAACAGTGTAACTTCGAAATGAAAGCCTGGATAGTAGGATTAT
The DNA here is from genome assembly GCA_948472305.1 of Vicia faba. Taxonomy (NCBI): domain Eukaryota; kingdom Viridiplantae; phylum Streptophyta; class Magnoliopsida; order Fabales; family Fabaceae; genus Vicia; species Vicia faba. Next base: position 466,441,550 of record OX451735.1, on the reverse strand, counting down.
GAGAAGGAACCTGTATAGTAGGGTAACTTTGAAATGAAAGCCTGGATAGTAGGGCTTATGGGAAGGAACTTTGTTAGTAAGGTTACTTCAAGGTGAAAGCCTGGATGGTAGGGCTTATGGGAAGGAACCTGGATAGTAATGTAACTTCGAAATGAAAGTTTGGATTGTAGGGCTTATGGGAAGGAACCTGGATAGTAGGGTTATTTCAAGGTTAAAGCCTGGATGGTAGGGCTTATGGGAAGGAACCTAGATATTAGGGTTACTTCGAAATGAAAGCCTGGATAGTAGGGCTTATGGGATGGAACTTGGATAGTACGATTACTTCAAGGTGAAATCCTGGATAGTATGGATATGAGAAGGAACCTGGATAGTAGGGTAACTTCGAAATGAAAGCCTGGATAGTAGGGCTTATTGGAAGGTACCTGGATAGTAGGGTTACTTCAAGGTGAAAGCCTGGACGGTAGGGATTATGGGATGGAACCTGGATAGTAGGGTAACTTCGAAATGAAAGCTTGGATAGTAGGGCTTATGGGAAGGAACTTGGATAGTACGGTTACTTCAAGGTGAAAGCATGGATGGTAGGGCTTATGGGAAGGAACCTGGATAGTAGGGTAACTTCGAAATGAAAGTATGGATAGTAGGGATTATGGGAAGGAACCTGGATAGTAGGGTTACTTCAAGGGGAAAGCCTGGATGTTAGGGCTTATGGGAAGGAATCTAGTTAGTAGGGTTACTTCGAAATGAAAGCCTGGATAGTAGGGCTTATGGGAAGGAACCTGGATAGTAGGGTTAGTTCAAGGTGAAAGCCTGGATGTTAGGGCTTATGGGAAGGAACCTGAATAGTAGGGTTATTTCGAAATGAAAGCCTGGATAGTAGGGCTTATGGTAAGGACCATGGATAGTAGTGTTACTTCAAGGTGAAAGCCTGGATGGTAGGGATTACGGGAAGGAACCTAGATAGTAGGGTAACTTCCAAAAGAATGCCTGGATAATAGGGCTTATAGGACGAACCCTGGATAGTAGAATTACTTCAAGGTGAAAGCCTGGATGGTAGGGTATATGGGAAGGAACCTGGATAGTAGGGTTACATCGATATGAAAGCCTGGATAGTAGGGCTTATGGGATGGAACTTGGATAGTACGGTTACTTCAAGGTGAAAGCCTGGATAGTATGGATATGAGAAGGAACCTGGATAGTAGGGTAACTCCGAAATGAAAGCCTGTATAGTAGGGCTTATGGGAAGGAACCTGGACAGTAGGGTTACTTCAAGGTGAAAGCCTGAATGGTAGGGCTTATGGGAAGGAACTTGGATAATAGTGTAACTTCGAAATGAAAGCCTGGATAATAGGATTATGAGAAGGAACCTGGATAGTAGGGTAACTTTGAAATGAAAGCCTGGATAGTAGGGCTTATGGGAAGGAACTTGATAGTAGGGTTACTTCAAGGTGAAAGCCTGGATGGTAGGGCTTATGGGAAGGAACCTGGATAGTAGTGTAACTTCGAAATGAAAGTTTGGATTGTAGGGCTTATGAGAAGGAACCTGGATAGTTGGGTTATTTCAAGGTTAAAGCCTGGATGGTAGGGCTTATGGGAAGAAACCTGGATATTAGGGTTACTTCAAAATGAAAGGCTGGATAGTAGGGCTTATGGGGAGGAACTTGGATAGTAGGGTTACTTAAAGGTGAAAACTTGGATAGTAGGGCCATGAGAAGGAACCTGGATAGTAGGGTAACTTCGAAATGAAAGCCTGGATAGTAGGGCTTATGGGAAGGAACCTGGAGAGTAGGGTTACTTCAAGGTGAAAGCCTGGATGGTAGGGCTTTTAGGAAGGAACCTGGATAGTAGGGTAACTTCGAAATGAAAGACTGGATAGTAGGGCTTAAGGGAAGGAACATGGATAATAGGGTTATTCAAGGTGAAAGCTTGGGTGGTAGGGCTTATGGGAAGGAACCTGGATAGTAGGGTAACTTCGAAATGAAAGCCTGGATAGTGGGGCTATGAGAAGGAACTTGGATAGTAGGGTAACTTCGAAATGAAAGCCTAGATAGTAGGGCTTATAGGAAGGAACCTGGATAGTAGGGTTACTTCAAGTTAAAGCCTGGATGGTAGGGCTTATTGGAAGGAACCTTGATAGTAATGTAACTTCAAAATGAAAGCCTGGATGTTAGGGCTTATGGGAAGGAACCTAGATAGTAGGGTTACTTCGAAATGAAAGCGTGGATAGTAGGGCTTATGGGAAGGAACCTGGATAGTAGGGTTAGTTCAAAGTGAAAGCCTGGATGTTAGGGCTTATGGGAAGGAACCTGAATAGTAGGGTTATTTCGAAATGAAAGCATGGATAATAGGGCTTATGGGAAGGACCATGGATAGTAGTGTTACTTCAAGGTGAAAGCCTGGATGGTAGGGATTACGGGAAGGAACCTAGATAGTAGGGTAACTTCCAAATGAATGCCTGGATAATAGGGCTTATAGGACGAACCCTGGATAGTAGAATTACTTCAAGGTGAAAGCCTGGATGGTAGGGTTTATGGGAAGGAACCTCGATAGTAGGGTTACATCGATATGAAAGCCTGGATAGTAGGGCTTATGGGATGGAACTTGGATAGTACGGTTACTTCAAGGTGAAACCCTGGATAGTATGGATATGAGAAGGAACCTGGATAGTAGGGTAACTTCGAAATGAAAGCCTGGATAGTAGGGCTTATAGGAAGGAACCTGGACAGTAGGGTTACTTCAAGGTGAAAGCCTGAATGGTAAGGCTTATGGGAAGGAACTTGGATAATAGTGTAACTTCGAAATGAAAGCCTGGATAATAGGATTATGAGAAGGAACCTGGATAGTAGGGTAACTTTGAAATGAAAGCCTGGATAGTAGGGCTTATGGGAAGGAATCTGGATAGTAGGGTAACTTCCAAATGAATGCCTGGATAGTAGGGCTTATGGGAAGAACCCTGGATAGTAGAGTTACTTCAAGGTGAAAGCCTGGGTGGTAGGGTTTATGGGAAGGAACCTGGATAGTAGGGTTACATATATGAAAGCCTGGATAGTAGGGCTTATGGGATGGAACTTGGATAGTACGATTACTTTAAGGTGAAAGCCTGGATAGTATGGAGATGAGAAGGAACCTGGATAGTAGGGTAACTTCGAAATGAAATCCTGGATAATGGGGCTTATTGGAAGAAACCTGGATAGTAGGGTTACTTCAAGGTGAAAGCCTGGACGGTAGGGATTATGAGAAGGAACCTGGATAGTAGGGTAACTTCGAAATGAAATCCTGGATAATGGGGCTTATAGGAAGGAACCTGGATAGTAGGGTTAATTCAAGGTGAAAGCCTGGACGGTAGGGATTATGGGATGGAACCTGGATAGTAGGGTAACTTCGAAATGAAAGCTTGGATAGTAGGGCTTATGGGAAGGAACTTGGATAGTACGGTTACTTCAAGGTGAAAGCATGGATGGTAGGGCTTATGGGAAGGAACCTGGATAGTAGGGTAACTTCGAAATGAAAGTCTGGATAGTAGGGCTTATGGGAAGGAACCTGGATAGTAGGGTTACTTCAAGGGGAAAGCCTGGATGTTAGGGCTTATGGGAAGGAATCTAGTTAGTAGGGTTACTTCGAAATGAAAGCCTGGATAGTAGGGCTTATGGGAAGGAACCTGGATAGTAGGGTTAGTTCAAGGTGAAAGCATGGATGTTAGGGCTTATGGGAAGGAACCTGAATAGTATGGTTATTTCGAAATGAAAGCCTGGATAGGAGGGCTTATGGTAAGGACCATGGATAGTACTGTTACTTAAGGGTGAAAGCCTTGATGGTAGGGATTACGGGAAGGTACCTAGATAGTAGGGTAACTTCCAAATGAATGCCTGGATAATAGGGCTTATAGGACGAACCCTGGATAGTAGGGCTTATGGGAAGGAACCTGGACAGTAGGGTTACTTCAAGGTGAAAGCCTGAATGGTAGGGCTTATGGGAAGGAACTTGGATAATAGTGTAACTTCGAAATGAAAGCCTGGATAATAGGATTATGAGAAGGAACCTGGATAGTAGGGTAACTTTGAAATGAAAGCCTGGAAAGTAGGGCTTATGGGAAGGAACTTGATAGTAGGGTTACTTCAAGGTGAAAGCCTGGATGGTAGGGCTTATTAGAAGAAACCTGGATATTAGGGTTACTTCGAAATGAAAGCCTGGATAGTAGGGCTTATGGGGAGGAACTTGGATAGTAGGGTTACTTAAAGGTGAAAGCTTGGATAGTAGGGCCATGAGAAGGAACCTAGATAGTAGGGTAACTTCGAAATGAAAGCCTGGATAGTAGGGCTTATGGGAAGGAATCTGGAGAGTATGGTTACTTCAAGGTGAAAGCCTGGATGGTAGGGCTTTTAGGAAGGAACCTGGATAGTAGGGTAACTTCGAAATGAAAGACTGGATAGTAGGGCTTATGGGAAGGAACGTGGATAGTAGGGTTACTTCAAGGTGGAAGCCTGGGTGGTAGGGCTTATGGGAAGGAACCTGGATAGTAGGGTAACTTGGAAATGAAAGCCTGGATAGTGGGGCTATGAGAAGGAACTTGGATAGTAGGGTAACTTCGAAATGAAAGCCTGGATAGTAGGACTTATAGGAAGGAACCTGGATAGTAGGGTTACTTCAAGGTTAAATCCTTGATGGTAGGGATTATGGGAAGGAACCTTGATAGTATGGTAACTTCAAAATGAAAGCCTGGATGTTAGGGCTTATGGGAAAGAACCTAGATAGTAGGGTTACTTCGAAATGAAAGCCTGGATAATAGGGCTTATGGGAAGGAACCTGGATAGTAGGGTTAGTTCAAGGTGAAAGCCTGGATGTTAGGGCTTATGGGAAGGAACCTGAATAGTAAGGTTATTTCGAAATGAAAGCCTGGATAATAGGGCTTATAGGAAGGACCATGGATAGTAGTGTTACTTCAAGGTGAAAGCCTGGATAGTAGGGATTACGGGAAGGAACCTAGATAGTAGGGTAACTTCCAAATGAATGCCTGGATAGTAGGGCTTATGGGACGAACCCTGGATAGTAGAGTTACTTCAAGGTGAAAGCATGGATGGTAGGGTTTATGGGAAGGAACCTGGATAGTAGCGTTACATCAATATGAAAGCCTGGATAGTAGGGCTTATGGGATAGAACTTGGATAGTACGGTTACTTCAATGTGAAAGCCTGGATAGTATGGATATGAGAAGGAACCTGGATAGTAGGGTAACTTCGAAATGAAAGCCTGCATAGTAGGGCTTATGGGAAGGAACCTGGACAGTAAGGTTACTTCAAGGTGAAAGCTTGAATGGTAGGGCTTATGGGAAGGAACTTGGATAATAGTGTAACTTCGAAATGAAAGCCTGGATAGTAGGATTATGAGAAGGAACCTGGATATTAGGGTAACTTTGAAATGAAAGCCTGGATAGTAGGGCTTATGGGAAGGAACTAAGATAGTAGGGTTACTTCAAGGTGAAAGCCTGGATAGTAGGGCTTATGGGGAGGAACTTGGATAGTTGGGTTACTTAAAGGTGAAAGCCTGGATAGTAGGGCTATGAGAAGGAACCTGGATAGTAGTGTAACTTCGAAATGAAAGCCTGGATATTAGGGCTTATGGGAAGGAACCTGGAGAGTAGGGTTACTTCAAGGTGAAAGCCTGGATGGTAGGGCTTATAGGAAGGAACCTGGATAGTAGGGTAACTTAGAAATGAAAGACTGGATAGTAGGGCTTATGGGAAGGAACATGGATAGTAGGGTTACTTCAAGGTGAAAGCCTGGGTGGTAGGGCTTATGGGAAGGAACCTGGATAGTAGGGTAACTTCAAAATGAAAGCCTGGATAGTGGGGCTATGAGGAGGAACTTGGATAGTAGGGTAACTTTGAAATGAAAGCCTGGATAGTAGGGCTTATAGGAAGGAACCTGGATAGTAGGGTTACTTCAAGGTTAAAGCCTGGATGGTAGCGCTTATGGGAAGGAACCTGGATAGTAGGGTAACTTCGAAATGAAAGCCTGGATAGTAGGGCCTATGGGAAGGAACCTGGATAGTAGGGTTACTTCAAGGTGAATGTCTGGATGGTAGGGCTTATGGGAAGGAACCTTGATAGTACGTTTACTTCAAAATGAAAGCTTGGATAGTATGGCCTATGGGAAGGAACCTGGATAGTAGGGTTACTTCAAGGTGAAAGCATGGATGGTAGGGCTTATGGGAAGGAACCTGAATAGTAGGGTTACTTCGAAATGAAAGCCTGGATAGTAGGGCTTATGGGAAGGACCCTAGATAGTAGTGTTACTTCAAGGTGAAATCCTGGATAGTAGGGAAACTTCGAAATCAAAGCCTGGATAGTAAGGCTTATGGGAAGGAACTTGGATAGTAGGGTAACTTCGAAATGAAAGCCTAGATAGTGGGGCTATGAGAAGGAACTTGGATAGTAGGGTAACTTTGAAATGAAAGCCTGGATAGTAGGGATTATAGGAAGGAACCTGGAGAGTAGGGTTACTTCAAGGTTAAAGCCTGGATGGTAGCGCTTATAGGAAGGAACCTGGATAGTAGGGTAACTTCGAAATGAAAGCCTGGATAGTAGGGCCTTTGGGAAGGTACCTGGATAGTAGGGTTACTTCAAGGTGAATGTCTGGATGGTAGGGCTTATGGGAAGGAATCTGGATAGTAGGTTTACTTCGAAATGAAAGCCTGGATAGTATGGCCTATGGGAAGGAACCTGGATAGTAGGGTTACTTCAAGGTGAAATCCTGGATATTAGGGCTATGAGAAGGAACCTGGATAGTAGGGAAACTTCGAAATCAAAGCCTGGATAGTAAGGCTTATGGGAAGGAACCTGGATAGTAGGGTTACTTCAAGGCGAACTCCAGGATGGTAGGGATTATGGGAAGGAACCTGGATAGTAGGGTAACTTCAATATGAAATCCTGGATTGTAGGATTTATGGGAAGGAACCTGGATAGTAGGGTTACTTCAAGGTGAAAGCCTGGATGGTAGGGTTTATGGGAAGGAACCTGAAGAGTAGGGTTATTTCGAAATGAAATCCTGGATAGTAGGCCTTATGGGAAGGACCCTGGATAGTAGTGTTACTTCAAGGTGAAAGCCTGGATAATGGGGCTATGAGAAGGAACCTGGATAGTAGGGTAACTTCGAAATGAAAGCCTAGATAGTAGGGCTTATGGGAAGGAACTTGGATAGTAGGGTTACTTCAAGGTGAAAGCCTGGACGGTAGGGATTATGGGATGGAACCTGGATAGTAGGGTAACTTCGAAATGAAAGCTTGGATATTAGGGCTTATGGGAAGGAACTTGGATAGTACGGTTACTTCAAGGTGAAAGCATGGATGGTAGGGGTTATGGGAAGGACCATGGATAGTAGTGTTACTTCAAGGTGAAAGCCTGGATGGTAGGGATTACGGGCAGGAACCTAGATGGTAGGGTAACTTCAAAATGAATGCCTGGATAGTAGGGCTTATGGGACGAACCCTAGATAGTAGAGTTACTTTAAGGTGAAAGCCTGGATGGTAGGGTTTATGGGAAGGAACCTGGATAGTAGGGTTACATCGATATGGAAGCCTGGATAGTAGGGCTTATGGGATGGAACTTCGATAGTACGGTTACTTCAAGGTGAAAGTATGCATAGTATGGATATGAGAAGGAACCTGGATAGTAGGGTAACTTTGAAATGAAAGCCTGGATAGTAGTGCTTATGGGAAGGAACTTGGATAGTAGGGTTACTTCAAGGTGAAAGCCTGGATGGTAGGGCTTATGTGAAGGAACCTGGATAGTAGTGTAACTTCGAAATGAAAGTTTGGATTGTAGGGCTTATGGGAAGGAACCTGGATAGTAGGGTTATTTCAAAATGAAAGCCTGGATGGTATGGCTTATGGGAAGGAACCTGGATATTAGGGTTACTTCGAAATGAAAGCCTGGATAGTAGGGCTTATGGTAAGGAACCTGGAGAGTAGGGTTACTTCAAGGTGAAAGCCTGGATGGTAGGGCGTATAGGAAGGAACCTGGATAGTAGGGTAACTTCGAAAAGAAAGACTGGATAGTAGGGCTTATGGGAAGGAACATGGATAGTAGGGTTACTTCAAGGTGAAAGCATGGGTGGTAGGGCTTATGGGAAGGAACCTGAATAGTAGGGTAACTTCGAAATCAATTCCTGGATAGTAGGGCTTATGGGAAGAAACCTGGATAGTAGGGTTACTTAAAGGTGAAAGCCAGGATGGTAGGGATTATGGGAAGGAACCTGGATATTAGGGTAACTTCGAAATGAAAGCCTGGATTGTAGGATTTATGGGAAGGAACCTGGATAGTAGGGTTACTTCAAGGTGAAAGCCTGGATGGTAGGGTTTATGGGAAGGAACCTGAAGAGTAGGGTTATTTTGAAATGAAAGCCTGGATAGTAGGGCTTATGGGAAGGACCCTGGATAGTAGTGTTACTTCAAGGTGAAAGCCTGGATATTAGGGCTATGAGAAGGAACCTGGATAGTAGGGTAACTTCGAATTGAAAGCCTAGATAGTAGGACTTATGGGAAGGAACTTGGATAGTAGGGTTACTTCAAGGTGAAAGCCTAGACGGTAGGGATTATGTGATGGAACCTGGATAGTAGGGTAACTTCGAAATGAAAGCTTGGATAGTAGGGATTATGGGAAGGAACTTGGATAGTACGGTTACTTCAAGGTGAAAGCATGGATGGTAGGGCTTTTGGGAAGGAACCTGGATAGTAGTGTAACTTCAAAATGAAAGTCTGGATAGTAGGGCTTGTGGGAAGGAACCTGGATAGTAGGGTTACTTCAAGGGGAAAGCCTGCATGGTAGGGCTTATGGGAAGTAACCTGGATATTATGGTTACTTCGAAATGAAAGCCTGGATAATAGGGCTTATGGGGAGGAACTTGGATAGTAGGGTTACTTCAATGTGAAATCCTGGATAGTATGGCTATGAGAAGGAACCCGGATAGTAGGGTAACTTCGAAATGAAAGCCTGGATAGTAGGGCTTATTGGAAGGAACATGGATAGTAGGGTTACTTCATGGTGAAAGCCTGGATGGTAGGGCTTATAGGAAGGAACCTGGATAGTAGGTTAACTTCGAAATGAAAGCCTGGATAGTAGGGCTTATGGGAAGGAACATGGATAGTAGGGTTACTTCAAGGTGAAATCCTGGATGGTAGGGCTTATGGGAAGGAACCTGGATAGTAGGGTAACTTCGAAATGAAAGCTTGGATAGTAGGGATATGAGAAGGAACTTGGATAGTAGGGTAACTTCGAAATGAAAGCTTGTATAGTAGGGCTTATAGGAAGGAACCTGGATAGTAGGGTTACTTCAAGGTGAAATCCTGGATGGTAGGGCTTATGGGAAGGAACTTGATAGTAGGGTAACTTCGAAATGAAAGCCTGGATAGTCCGGTTACTTCAAGGTGAAAGTCTGAATGGAAAGGCTTATGGGAAGGAACCTTGATAGTAGGGTTACTTTGAAATGAAATCCTGGATAGTAGGGCTTATGGGAAGGAACCTGGATAATAGGGTTACTTTAAGGTGAAAGCATGGATGGTAGGGCTTAAAGGAAGGAACCTGGATAGTAGGCTTACTTCAAAATGAAAGCCTGGATAGTAGCGCTTATGGGAAGGACCCTGGATAGTAGTGTTCCTTCAAGGTGAAAGCTTGGATAGTAGGGCGTATAGGAAGGAACCTGGATAGTAGGGTAACTTCGAAGGTGAAAGCCTGGACGGTAGAGCTTATGGGAAGGAACCTGGATAATAGGGTAACTTCGAAATGAAATCCTGGATAGTAGGGCGTATGAGAAGGAACCTGGATAGTAGGGTTATTTAAAGGTGAAAGCCTGGATGGTAGGGCTTTTAAGAAGGAACCAGGATAGTAGGGTTACTTCGAAATGAAAGCCTAGATAGTAGGGATTATGGGGAGGAACTTGGATAGTAGGGTTACTTCAAGGTGAAAGCCTGGATAGTAGGGCTATGAGAAGGAACCTGGATAGTGGGGTCACTTCGAAATGAAAGCTTGAATAGTAGGGCTTATGGGAATGAACCTGGATAGTAGGGTTACTTCAAGGTGAAAGCCTGAATGGTAGGGCTTATAGGAAGGAACCTTGATAGTAGGGTTACTTCAAGGTGAAAGCCTGGTTTTAGGCCTTATGGGAAGGAACCTGGATAGTAAGGTTACTTCAAAATGAAAGTCTAGATAGTAGGGCTTATGAGAATCAACATGGATAGTAGGGTTACTTCAAGGTGAAATCCTGGATGGTAGGGCTTATGGGAAGGAACCTGGATAGCAGGGTTACTTCAAAATGAAAGTCTGGATAGTAGGGATTTTGGGAAGGAACCTGGACAGTAGGGTTAATTCAAGGTGAAAGCCTAGAAGGTAGGGATTATAGGAAGGAACCTGGATAATAGGGTAACTTCGAAATGAAACCCTGGATAGTAAGGTTATGAGAAGGAACCTTGATAGTAGGGTAACTTCGAAATGAAATCCTGGATAGTAGGGCTTATGGGAAGGATCTTGGATAATATGGTTACTTCAAGGTGAAAGCCTTGATGGTAGGGCTTATAGGAAGGATCCTGGATAGTAAGGTAACTTAGAAATGAATGCCTAGATAGTAAGGCTTATGGGAAGGAACCTTGATAGTAGGGTTACTTCAAGGTGAAAGCCTGGATGGTAGGGCTTTTGAGAAGGAACCTGTATAGTAGGGTTACTTCGAAATGAAAGCCTAGATAGTAGGGCTTATGGGGAGGAACTTGGATAGTAGGGTTACTTGAAGGTGAAAGCCTGGATAGTAGGCCTATGAGAAGGAACCTGGATAGTAGGGTCACTTCGAATCGAAAGCATGAATAGTAGGGCTTATGGGAATGAACCTGGATAATAGGGTTACTTCAAGGTGAAAGCCTGAATGGTAGGGCTTATAGGAAGGAACCTTGATAGTAGGGTTACTTCAAGGTGAAAGCCTGGTTTTAGGGCTTATGGGAAGGAACCTGGATAGTAGGGTTACTTCAAAATGAAAGTATGGATAGTAGGGCTTATGAGAATGAACATGGATAGTAGGGTTACTTCAAGGTGAAATCCTGGATGGTAGGGCTTATGGGAAGGAACTTGGATAGTAGGGTTACTTCAAAATGAAAGTCTGGATAATAGGGCTTTTGGGAAGGAACCTGGACAGTAGGGTTAAATCAAGGTGAATGCCTAGATGGTAGGGATTATAGGAAGGAACCTGGATAATAGGGTAACTTCGAAATGAAACCCTGGATAGTAAGGTTATGAGAAGGAAACTGGATAGTAGGGTAACTTCGAAATGAAATCCTGGATAGTAGGGCTTATGGGAGAAAACTTGGATAATATGGTTACTTCAAGGTGAAAGCCTTGATGGTAGGGCTTATGGGAAGGAACCTGGATAGTAAGGTAACTTAGAAATGAATGCCTAGATAGTAAGGCTTATGGGAAGGAACCTGGATAGTAGGGTTAATTCAAGGTGAAAGCCTGGATGGTAGGGCTTATGGGAAGGAACCTAGATAGTAGGGTTACTTCTAAATGAAAGTCTGGATAGTAGGGCTTTTGGGAAGGAACCTAGACAGTAGGGTAACTTCAAGGTGAAAGCCTAGATGGTAGGGATTATGGGAAGGAACCTGGATAATAGGGTAACTTCGAAATGAAAACCGGGATAGTAGGGTTTTGAGAAGGAACCTGGATAGTATGGTAACTTCGAAATGAAAGCCTGGATAGTAGGGCTTATGGGAAGGAACTTGGATAGTAGGGTTACTTCAAGGTGAAATCCTGGATGATAGGGCTTATGGGAAGGAACCTGGATAGTATGGTAACTTCGAAATGAAAGCCTGGATAGTAGGGCTTATGGGAAGGAACCTGGATAGTAGGGTTACTTCAAGGTGAAAGCCTAGATGGTAGGGCTTATGGGAAGGAACTGGGTTAGTAGGGTAACTTCGAAACGAAAGCCTAGATAGTAGGGCTTATGGGAAGGAACATGGATAGTAGGGTTTTTTCAAGGTGAAAGCCTGGATGGTAGGGCTTATAGGAAGGAACCGGGATAGTAGGGTAACTTCGAAATGAAAGCCTGGATAGTAGGGTAACTTCGAAATGAAAGCCTGGATAGTAAGGATATGAGAAGGAACTTGGATAGTAGGGTAACTTCGAAATGAAAGCCTGAATAGTAGGGCTTATAGGAAGGAACCTGGATAGTAGGGTTACTTCAAGGTGAAAGCCTGGATGGTAGGGCTTATTGGAAGGAACTGGATAGTACGGTAACTTCGAAATGAAAGCTTGGATAGTATGGCTTATGGGAAGGAACCTGCATAGTAGGGTTACTTCAAGGTGAAAGTCTTGATGGTAGGGCTTATAGGACGGAACCTGGATAGTAGGGTTACTTTGAAATGAAAGCTTGGATAGTCGGGCTTATGGGAAGGAACCTGGATAATATGGTTAATTCAAGGTGAAGGCATGGATGGTAGGGCTTATAGGAAGGAACTTGAATAGTAGGGTTACTTCAAAATGAAATCCTGGATAGTAGGGCTTATGGAAAGGACCCTAGATATTAGTGTTACTTCAAGTTGAAAGCATGGATAGTAGGGCTATGAGAAGGAACCTGGATTGTAGGGTAACTTCGAAATGAAAGCCTGGATAGTAGGGATTATGGGAAGCAACCTGGATAGTAGGGTTACTTCAAGGTGAAAGCTTAGATGGTAGGGATTATGGGAAGGAACCTGGATAGTAGGGTAACTTCGAAATTAAAGCCTGGATAGTAGGGTTTATGGGAAAGAACCTGGATAGTAGGGTTACTTCAAGGTGAAAGCCTGGATGGTAGGGTTTCTGGAAAGGAACTTGGATAGTAGGGTTACTTCAAGGTGAAAGCCTGGATGGTAGGGCTTATGAGAATGGACATGGATAGTAGGGTTACTTCAAGGTGAAAGCTTGGATGGTAGGGCTTATGGGAAATAAACTGGATAGTAGGGTTACCTCAAAATGAAAGTCTGGATAGTAGGGATTTTGGGAAGGAACCTGGACAGTAGGGTTACTTCAAGGTGAAAGCCTAAATGGTAGGGATTATGGGAAGGAACCTGGATAATAGGGTAACTTCAAAATGAAAGCCTGGATAGTAGGGTTATGAGAAGGAACTTGGATAGTAGGGTAACTTCAAAATAAAAGTATGGATAGTAGGGCTTATGGAAAGGAACTTGGATAGTAGGGTTACTTCAAGGTGAAAGCCTGGATGACAGGGCTTATGGGAAGGAACTTGGATAGTAGGGTAACTTCGAAATGAAAGCCTGGATAGTAGGGCTTATGGGAAGGAACCTGGATAGTAGGGTTACTTAAAGGTGAAAGCCAGGACGGTGGGGCTTATGAGAAGGAACCTGGATAGTAGGGTTACTTCGAAATGAAAGCCTAGATAGTAGGGCTTATGGGGAGGAACTTGGATAGTAGGGTTACTTCAAGGTTAAAGCCTGGATAGTAGGGCTATGAGAAGGAACCTGGATAGTAGGGTAACTTCGAAATGAAAGCTTGAATAGTAGGGCTTATGGGAAGGAACCTGGATAGTAGGGTTACTTCAAGGTGAAAGCCTTAATGGTGGGGCTTATAGGAAGGAACCTGGATAATAGGGTTACTTCAAGGTGAAAGCATGGTTGTAGGGCTTATGGGAAGGAACCTAGATAGTAGGGTTACTTCAAAATGAAAGTCTGGATAGTAGGGCTTTTGAGAATGAACATGGATAGTAGGGTTACTTCAAGGTGAAAGCCTGGATGGTAGGGCTTATAGGAAGGAACCTGGATAGTAGGGTTACTTCAAAATGAAAGTATGGATAGTAGGGCTTTTGGGAAGGAACCTGGACAGTAGGGTTACTTCAAGGTGAAAGCCTATATGGTAGGGATTATAGGAAGGAACCTGGATAATAGGGTACCTTCGAAATGAATGCCTGGATAGTAGGGTTATGAGAAGGTACCTGGATAGTAGGGTAACTTCGAAATGAAAGCCTTGATAGTAGGGCTTATGGGAAGGAACTTGGATAGTAGGGTTACTTCAAGGTGAAAGCCTAGATGGTAGGGATTATGGGAAGGAACTGGATAATAGGGTAACTTCGAAATGAAAACCTGGATAGTACAGTTTTGAGAAGGAACCTGGATAGTAGGGTAACTTCTAAATGAAAGCCTGGATAGTAGGGCTTATGGGAAGGAACTTGGATAGTAGAGTTACTTTGAAATGAAAGCTTGGATAATAGGGCTTATGGGGAGGAACTTGGATAGTAAGGTTACTTCAAAGTGAAAGCCTGGATAGTATGACTATGAGAAGGAACCCGAATAGTAGGGTAACTTTGAAATGAAAGCCTGGATAGTAGGGCTTATGGGAAGGAACCTGGAAAGTAGGGTTACTTCAAGGTGAAAGCCTGGATGGTAGGGCATATGGGAAGGAACTTGGATAGTATGGTAACTTCGAAATGAAAGCCTGGATAGTAGGGCTTATGGGAAGGAACCTGGATATTAGGGTTAATTCAAGGTGAAAGCCTGGATGGTAGGGATTATTGGAAGGAACCTGGATAATAGGGTTACTTCGAAATGAAAGCCTGAATAGTAGGGCTTATGGGGAGAAACTTGGATAGTAGGGTTACTTCAAGGTGAAAGCCTGGATAGTAGGACTATGAGAAGGAACCCGGATAGTAGGGTAACTTCAGAATGAAAGCCTGGATAGTAGGGCTTATGGGAAGGAACCTGGATAGTAGGGTTACTTCAAGGTGAAAGCTTGGATGGTAGGGCTTATGGGAAGGAACCTGGATAGTTGCGTAACTTCTAAATGAAAGCATAGATAGTAGGGCTTATGGGAAGGAACATCGATAGTAGGGTTACTTCAAGGTGAAATCCTGGATGGTAGGGCTTATAGGAAGGAACTTGGATAGTAGGGTAACTTCGAAATGAAAGCCTGGATAGTAGGGATATGAGAAGGAACTTGGATAGTAGGGTAACTTCGAAATGAAAGCCTGGATAGTAGGGATATGAGAAGGAACTTGGATAGTAGGGTAACTTCGAAATGAAAGCCTGGATAGTATGGCTTATAGGACGGAACTTGGATAGTAGTGTTACTTCAAGGTGAAAGCCTGGATGGTAGGGCTTATGGGAAGTAACTGGATAGTAGGGTAACTTCGAAATGAAAGCCTAGATAATACGGCTTATGGGAAGGAACCTGCATAGTAGGGTTACTTCAAGGTGAAAGTCTGGATTGTAGGGCTTATGGGAAGGAACCTGGATAGTAGGGTTACTTTGAAATGAAAGCCTGAATAGTAGGGCTTATAGGAAGGAACTTGGATAATAGGGTTACTTCAAGGTGAAAGCATGGATGGTAGGGCTTAGAGGAAGGAACCTGAATATTAGGGTTACTTCAAAATGAAAGCCTGGATAGTAGGGCTTATGGGAAGGACCCTGGATAGTAGTGTTACTTCAAGGTGAAAGCATGGATAGTAGGGCTATGAGAAGGAACCTTGATAGTAGGGTAACTTCTAAATGAAAGCCTGGATAGCAGGGCTTATGGGAAGGAACCTGGATAGTAGGGTTACTTCAAGGTGAAAGACTGGATGGTAACGATTATGGGAAGGAACCTGGATAGTAGGGTAACTTCGAAATGAAAGCCTGGATAGTAGGGATTATGGGAAGGAACCTGGATAGTAGGGTTAATTCAAGGTGAAAGCCTGGATGGTAGGGTTTTGGGGAAGGAACCTGGATAGTAAGGTTACTTCAAGGTGAAAGCCTGGATGGTAGGGCTTATGAGAATGAACATGGATAGTAGGGTTACTTCAAGGTGAAAGGCTGGATGGTAGGACTTATGGGAAGGAACCTGGATAGTAAGGTTACTTAAAAATGAAAGTCGGGATAGTAGGGCTTTTGGGAAGGAACCTGGACAGTAGGGTTACTTAAAGGTGAAAGCCTAGATGGTAGGGATTATGGCAAGGAACCTGGATAGTAGGGTAACTTCGAAATGAAATCCTGGATAGTAGGGTTATAAGAAGGAACCTGGATAGTAGGGTAACTTCGAAAATCAAAGCCTGGATAGTAGGGCTTATGGGAAGGACCTTGGATAGTACGGTTACTTTAACGTGAAAGCCTGGATGGTAGGGCTTATGGGAAGGAACCTGGATAATAGGGTAACTTCGAAATGAAAACCGGGATAGTAGGGTTTTGAGAAGGAACCTGGATAGTATGGTAACTTCGAAATGAAAGCCTGGATAGTAGGGCTTATGGGAGGGAACTTGGATAGTAGGGTTACTTCAAGGTGAAATCCTGGATGGTAGGGCTTATGGGAAGGAACCTGGATAGTATGGTAACTTCGAAATGAAAGCCTGGATAGTAGGGCTTATAGGAAGGAACCTGGATAGTAGGGTTACTTCAAGGTGAAAGCCTGGATGGTAGGGCTTATGGGAAGGAACTGGGTTAGTAGGGTAACTTCGAAATGAAAGCCTAGATAGTAGGGCTTATGGGAAGGAACATGGATAGTAGGGTTTTTTCAAGGTGAAAGCCTGGATGGTAGGGCTTATAGGAAGGAACCGGGATAGTAGGGTAACTTCGAAATGAAAGCCTGGATAGTAGGGTAACTTCGAAATGAAAGCCTGGATAGTAGGGATATGAGAAGGAACTTGGATAGTAGGGTAACTTCGAAATGAAAGCCTGAATAGTAGGGCTTATAGGAAGGAACCTGGATAGTAGGGTTACTTCAAGGTGAAAGCCTGGATGGTAGGGCTTATTGGAAGGAACTGGATAGTACGGTAACTTCGAAATGAAAGCTTGGATAGTATGGCTTATGGGAAGGAACCTGCATAGTAGGGTTACTTAAAGGTGAAAGTCTTGATGGTAGGGCTTATAGGACGGAACCTGGATAGTAGGGTTACTTTGAAATGAAAGCTTGGATAGTCGGGCTTATGGGAAGGAACCTGGATAATATGGTTAATTTAAGGTGAAGGCATGGATGGTAGGGCTTATAGGAAGGAACTTGAATAATAGGGTTACTTCAAAATGAAATCCTGGATAGTAGGGCTTATGGAAAGGACCCTAGATATTAGTGTTACTTCAAGTTGAAAGCATGGATAGTAGGGCTATGAGAAGGAACCTGGATTGTAGGGTAACTTCGAAATGAAAGCCTGGATAATAGGGATTATGGGAAGCAACCTGGATAGTAGGGTTACTTCAAGGTGAAAGCTTAGATGGTAGGGATTATGGGAAGGAACCTGGATAGTAGGGTAACTTCGAGATTAAAGCCTGGATAGTAGGGTTTATGGGAAAGAACCTGGATAGTAGGGTTACTTCAAGATGAAAGCCTGGATGGTAGGGTTTCTGGAAAGGAACTTGGATAGTAGGGTTACTTCAAGGTGAAAGCCTGGATGGTAGGGCTTATGAGAATGGACATGGATAGTAGGGTTACTTCAAGGTGAAAGCTTGGATGGTAGGGCTTATGGGAAATAAACTGGATAGTAGGGTTACCTCAAAATGAAAGTCTGGATAGTAGGGATTTTGGGAAGGAACCTGGACAGTAGGGTTACTTCAAGGTGAAAGCCTAAATGGTAGGGATTATGGGAAGGAACCTGGATAATAGGGTAACTTCAAAATGAAAGCCTGGATAGTAGGGATATGAGAAGGAACCTGGATAGTAGGGTAACTTCAAAATAAAAGTATGGATAGTAGGGCTTATGGAAAGGAACTTGGATAGTAGGGTTACTTCAAGGTGAAAGCCAGGATGACAGGGCTTATGGGAAGGAACTTGGATAGTAGGGTAACTTCGAAATGAAAGCCTGGATAGTAGGGCTTATGGGAAGGAACCTGGATAGTAGGGTTACTTAAAGGTGAAAGCCAGGACGGTGGGGCTTATGAGAAGGAACCTGGATAGTAGGGTTACTTCGAAATGAAAGCCTAGATAGTAGGGCTTATGGGGAGGAACTTGGATAGTAGGGTTACTTCAAGGTTAAAGCCTGGATAGTAGGGCTATGAGAAGGAACCTGGATAGTAGGGTAACTTCGAAATGAAAGCTTGAATAGTAGGGCTTATGGGAAGGAACCTGGATAATAGGGTTACTTCAAGGTGAAAGCCTTAATGGTGGGGCTTATAGGAAGGAACCTGGATAATAGGGTTACTTCAAGGTGAAAGCATGGTTGTAGGGCTTATGGGAAGGAACCTAGATAGTAGGGTTACTTAAAAATGAAAGTCTGGATAGTAGGGCTTTTGAGAATGAACATGGATAGTAGGGTTACTTCAAGGTGAAAGCCTGGATGGTAGGGCTTATAGGAAGGAACCTGGATAGTAGGGTTACTTCAAAATGAAAGTATGGATAGTAGGGCTTTTGGGAAGGAACCTGGACAGTAGGGTTACTTCAAGGTGAAAGCCTATATGGTAGGGATTATAGGAAGGAACCTGGATAATAGGGTACCTTCGAAATGAATGCCTGGATAGTAGGGTTATGAGAAGGTACCTGGATAGTAGGGTAACTTCGAAATGAAAGCCTTGATAGTAGGGCTTATGGGAAGGAACTTGGATAGTAGGGTTACTTCAAGGTGAAAGCCTAGATGGTAGGGATTATGGGAAGGAACTGGATAATAGGGTAACTTCGAAATGAAAACCTGGATAGTACAGTTTTGAGAAGGAACCTGGATAGTAGGGTAACTTCTAAATGAAAGCCTGGATAGTAGGGCTTATGGGAAGGAACTTGGATAGTAGAGTTACTTTGAAATGAAAGCCTGGATAATAGGGCTTATGGGGAGGAACTTGGATAGTAGGGTTACTTCAAAGTGAAAGCCTGGATAGTAGGACTATGAGAAGGAACCCGAATAGTAGGGTAACTTTGAAATGAAAGCCTAGATAGTAGGGCTTATGGGAAGGAACCTGGAAAGTAGGGTTACTTCAAGGTGAAAGCCTGGATGGTAGGGCATATGGGAAGGAACTTGGATAGTATGGTAACTTCGAAATGAAAGCCTGGATAGTAGGGCTTATGGGAAGGAACCTGGATAGTAGGGTTAATTCAAGGTGAAAGCCTGGATGGTAGGGATTATGGGAAGGAACCTGGATAATAGGGTTACTTCGAAATGAAAGCCTGAATAGTAGGGCTTATGGGGAGGAACTTGGATAGTAGGGTTACTTCAAGGTGAAAGCCTGGATAGTAGGACTATGAGAAGGAACCCGGATAGTAGGGTAACTTCAGAATGAAAGCCTGGATAGTAGGGCTTATGGGAAGGAACCTGGATAGTAGGGTTACTTCAAGGTGAAAGCTTGGATGGTAGGGCTTATGGGAAGGAACCTGGATAGTTGCGTAACTTCTAAATGAAAGCATAGATAGTAGGGCTTATGGGAAGGAACATGGATAGTAGGGTTACTTCAAGGTGAAATCCTGGATGGTAGGGCTTATAGGAAGGAACTTGGATAGTAGGGTAACTTCGAAATGAAAGCCTGGATAGTAGGGATATGAGAAGGAACTTGGATAGTAGGGTAACTTCGAAATGAAAGCCTGGATAGTAGGGATATGAGAAGGAACTTGGATAGTAGGGTAACTTCGAAATGAAAGCCTGGATAGTAGGGCTTATAGGACGGAACTTGGATAGTAGTGTTACTTCAAGGTGAAAGCCTGGATGGTAGGGCTTATGGGAAGTAACTGGATAGTAGGGTAACTTCGAAATGAAAGCCTAGATAATACGGCTTATGGGAAGGAACCTGCATAGTAGGGTTACTTCAAGGTGAAAGTCTGGATTGTAGGGCTTATGGGAAGGAACCTGGATAGTAGGGTTACTTTGAAATGAAAGCCTGAATTGTAGGGCTTATAGGAAGGAACTTGGATAATAGGGTTACTTCAAGGTGAAAGCATGGATGGTAGGGCTTATAGGAAGGAACCTGAATATTAGGGTTACTTTAAAATGAAAGCCTGGATAGTAGGGCTTATGGGAAGGACCCTGGATAGTAGTGTTACTTCAAGGTGAAAGCATGGATAGTAGGGCTATGAGAAGGAACCTTGATAGTAGGGTAACTTCTAAATGAAAGCCTGGATAGCAGGGCTTATGGGAAGGAACCTGGATAGTAGGGTTACTTCAAGGTGAAAGACTGGATGGTAACGATTACGGGAAGGAACCTGGATAGTAGGGTAACTTCGAAATGAAAGCCTGGATAGTAGGGATTATGGGAAGGAACCTGGATAGTAGGGTTAATTCAAGGTGAAAGCCTGGATGGTAGGGTTTTGGGGAAGGAACCTGGATAGTAAGGTTACTTCAAGGTGAAAGCCTGGATGGTAGGGCTTATGAGAATGAACATGGATAGTAGGGTTACTTCAAGGTGAAAGGCTGGATGGTAGGACTTATGGGAAGGAACCTGGATAGTAAGGTTACTTAAAAATGAAAGTCGGGATAGTAGGGCTTTTGGGAAGGAACCTGGACAGTAGGGTTACTTAAAGGTGAAAGCCTAGATGGTAGGGATTATGGCAAGGAACCTGGATAGTAGGGTAACTTCGAAATGAAATCCTGGATAGTAGGGTTATAAGAAGGAACCTGGATAGTAGGGTAACTTCGAAAATCAAAGCCTGGATAGTAGGGCTTATGGGAAGGAACTTGGATAGTACGGTTACTTTAACGTGAAAGCCTGGATGGTAGGGCTTATGGGAAGGAACCTGGATAGTAGGGTAACTTCGAAATGAAAGCCTGGAATGTAGGGATATGAGAAGGAACTTGGATAGTAGGGTAACTTCGAAATGAAAGCTTGGATAGTAGGGCTTATAGGAAGGAACCTGGATAGTAGGGTTACTTAAAGGTGAAAGCCTGGATGGTAGGGCTTATGGGAAGTAACTGGATAGTAGGGTAACTACGAAATGAAAGCCTAGATAATAGGGCTTATAGGAAGGAACCTGCATAGTAGGGTTACTTCAAGGTGAAAGTCTGGATGGTAGGGCTTATGGGAAGGAACCTGGATAGTAGGGTTACTTTGAAATGAAAGCCTGATAGTAGGGCTTATAGGAAGGAACCTGGATAATAGGGTTACTTCAAGGTGAAATCATGGATGGTAAGGCTTATAGGAAGGAACCTGAATAGTAGGGTTACTTCAAAATGAAATCCTGGATAGTAGGGCTTATGGGAAGGACCCTGGATAGTAGTGTTACTTCAAGGTGAAAGCATGGATAGTAAGGCTATGAGAAGGAACCTGGATAGTAGGGTAACTTCTAAATGAAAGCCTGGATAGTAGGGATTATGGGAAGGAACCTGGATAGTAGGGTTACTTCAAGGTGAAAGCCTGGATGGTAAGGATTAGCGGAAGGAACCTGGATAGTTGGGTAACTTCGAAATGAAAGCCTGGATAGTAGGGCTTATGGGAAGGAACCTAGATAGTAGGGTTAATTCAAGGTGAAAGCCTGGATGGTAGGGTTTTTGGGAAGGAACCTGGATAGTATGGTTACTTCAAGGTGAAAGCCTGGATGGTAGGGCTTATGGGAATGAACATGGATAGTAGGGTTACTTCAAGGTGAAAGCCTGGATGGTAGGACTTATGGGAAGAAACCTGGATAGTAGGGTTACTTGAAAATGAAAGTCTGGATAGTAGGGATTTTGGGAAGGAACCTGGACAGTAGGGTTACTTCAAGGTGAAAGCCTAGATGGTAGGGATTATGGGAAGAAACCTGGATAATAGGGTAACTTCGAAATGAAAGCCTGGATAGTAGGGTTATGAGAAGGAACCTGGATAATAGGGTAACTTCAAAATCAAAGCCTGGATGGTAAGGCTTATGGGAAGGAACTTGGATAGTAGGGTTACTTCAAGGTGAAAGCCTGGATTGTAGGGCTTATGGGAAGGAACCTGGATAGTAGGGTAACTTCGAAATGAAAGCCTGGATAGTAGGGCTTATGTGAAGGAACCTGGATAATACGGTTACTTCGAAATGAAAGCCTAGATAGTAGGGCTTATGGGGAGGAACTTGGATAGTAGGGTTACTTCAAGGTGAAAGCCTGGATAGTAGGGCTATGAGAAGGAACATGGATAGTAGGGTAACTTCGGAATGAAAGCTTGAATAGTAGGGCTTATGGGAACGAACCTGGATAGTAGGGTTACTTCAAGGTGAAAGTCTCAATGGTAGGGCTTATAGGAAGGAACCTGGATAGTAGGGTTACTTCAAGGTGAAAGCGTGGTTGTAGGGCTTATGGGAAGGAACCTGGATAGTAGGGTTACTTCAAAATGAAAGTCAGGATAGTAGGTCTTATGAGAATGAACATCGATAGTAGGGTTACTTCAAGGTGAAAGCCTGGATGGTAGGGCTTATGGGAAGGAACCTGGATAGTAGGGTTACTTCAAAATAAAAGTCTGGATAATAGGGCTTTTAGGAAGGCACCTGGACAGTAGGGTTACTTCAAGGTGAAAGCCTAGATGGTAGGAATTATAGGAAGGAACCTGGATAATAGGGTAACTTCGAAATGAAAGCCTGGATAGTAGGGTTATGAGAAGGAACTTGGATAGTAGGGTAACTTCGAAATTAAAGCCATGATAGTAGGGCTAATGGGAAGGAACTTGGATAGTAGGGTTACTTCAAGGTGAAAGCCCGGATGGTAGGGCTTATGGGAAGGAACCTGGATAGTAGGGTAACTTCACAATGAATGGCTAGATAGTAAGGCTTATGGGAAGGAACCTGGATAGTAGAGTTACTTCAAGGTGAAAGCCTGGATGGTAGGGCTTATGGGAAGGAACCGAGATAGTACGGTTACTTCAAAATGAAAGTCTGGATAGTACGGCTTTTGGGAAGGAACCTGTACAGTAGGGTTACTTCAAGGTGAAAGCCTAAATGGTAGGGATTACGGGAAGGAACCTAGATAATAGGGTAACTTCGATATGAAAGCTTGAATTGTAGGGTTTTGAAAAGGAACCTGGATAGTAGGGTAACTTCAAAATGAAAGCCTGGATAGTAGGGCTTATGGGAAGGAACTTTGATAGTAGGGTTACTTCAAGGTGAAAGCCTGGATGTTAGGGCTTATAGGAAGGAACGTGGATAGTAGGGTAACTTTGAAGTGAAAGCCTGGATAGTAGGGCTTATGGGAAGGAACCTGGATAGTAGGGTTACTTCAAGGTGAAAGCCTGGATGGTAGGGCTTATGGGAAGCAACCTGGATAGTAGGGTTACTTCGAAATGAAAGCCTGGATAGTAGGGCTTATGGGGAGGAACTTGGATATTAGGGTTACTTCAAGGTGAAAGCCTCGATAGTATGGCTATGAGAAGGAACCTGGATAGTAGGGTAACTTCGAAATGAAAGCTTGAATAGTAGGGCTAATGGGAAGGAACCTGGATAGTAGGGTTACTTCAAGGTGAAAGCCTGAATTGTAGGGCTTATGGGAAGGAACCTGGATAGTAGGGTTACTTCAAAATGAAAGTCTAGATAGTAGGGGTTATGAGAATCAACATGGATAGTAGGGTTACTTCGAGCTGAAAGTCTGGATGGTAGGGCTTATGGGAAGGAACTTGGATACTAGGGTAACTTCGAAATGAAAGCCTGGATAGTAGGGCTATGAGAAGGAACTTGGATAGTAGGGTTACTTCGAAATGAAAGCCTGGATAGTAGGGCTTATGGAGAGGAACTTGGATAGTAGGGTTACTTCAAGGTGGCAGCCTGGATAGTAGTGCTATGAGAAGGAACTTGGAAAGTAGGGTAACATCGAAATGAACCTGGATAGTAGGGTTACTTCAAGGTGAAAGCCTGAATTGTAGGGCTTATAGGAAGGAACCTGGTTAGTAGGGTAACTTCGAAATGAAAGCCTGGATAATAGGGCTTATGGGAAGGATCCTGGGTAGTAGGGTTACTTCGAGGTGAAAGTCTGGATGGTAGGGCTTATGGGAATGAACCTGGACAGTAGGGTAACATCAAAATGAAAGCCTGGATAGTAGGGTTATGAGAAGGAACTTGGATAGTAGGGTAACTTTGAAATGAAAGCCTGGATAGTAGGGTTATGAGAAGGAACCTGGATAGTAGGGTAACTTCAAAATGAAAGCCTGGATAGTAGGTCTTATGGGAAGGAACTTGGATAGTAGGGTTACTTCAATGTGAAAGCCTCGATGGTAGGGCTTATGGGAAGGAACCTGGATAGTAGGGTAACTTCAAAATGAATGCCTAGATAGTAAGGCTTATGGGAAGGAACCTGGATAGTACGGTTACTTCAAGGTGAAAGCTTGGATTGTAGGGCTTATGGAAAGGAACCTAGATAGTAGGGTTACTTCAAAATGAAAGTCTGGATTGTAGGGCTTTTGGGAAGGAATTTGGACAGTAGGGTTAATTCAAGGTGAAAGCCTAGATGGTAGGGTTTTTGGGAAGGAACCTGGATAGTAGGGTTACTTCAAGGTGAAAGCCTGGATGGTAGGGCTTATGAGAATGAACATGGATAGTAGGGTTACTTCAAGGTGAAAGCCTGGATGGTAGGACTTATGGGAAGAAACCTGGATAGTAGGGTTACTTGAAAATGAAAGTCTGGATAGTAGGGATTTTGGGAAGGAACCTGGACAGTAGGGTTACTTCAAGGTGAAAGCCTAGATGGTAGGGATTATGGGAAGGAACCTGGATAATAGGGTAACTTCGAAATGAAAGCCTGGATAGTAGGGTTATGAGAAGGAACCTGGATAATAGGGTAACTTCAAAATCAAAGCCTGGATGGTAAGGCTTATGGGAAGGAACTTGGATAGTAGGGATACTTCAAGGTGAAAGCCTGGATTGTAGGGCTTATGGGAAGGAACCTGGATAGTAGGGTAACTTCGAAATGAAAGCCTGGGTAGTAGGGCTTATGTGAAGGAACCTGGATAATACGGTTACTTCGAAATGAAAGCCTAGATAGTAGGGCTTATGGGGAGGAACTTGGATAGTAGAGTTACTTCAAGGTTAAAGCCTGGATAGTAGGGCTATGAGAAGGAACATGGATAGTAGGGTAACTTCGGAATGAAAGCTTGAATAGTAGGGCTTATGGGAAGGAACCTGGATAGTAGGGTTACTCCAAGGTGAAAGCCTCAATGGTAGGGCTTATAGGAAGGAACCTGGATAGTAGGGTTACTTCAAGGTGAAAGCGTGGTTGTAGGGCTTATGGGAAGGAACCTGGATAGTAGGGTTACTTCAAAATGAAAGTCAGGATAGTAGGTCTTATGAGAATGAACATCGATAGTAGGGTTACTTCAAGGTGAAAGCCTGGATGGTAGGGCTTATGGGAAGGAACCTGGATAGTAGGGTTACTTCAAAATAAAAGTCTGGATAATAGGGCTTTTAGGAAGGCACCTGGACAGTAGGGTTACTTCAAGGTGAAAGCCTAGATGGTAGGGATTATAGGAAGGAACCTGGATAATAGGGTAACTTCGAAATGAAAGCCTGGATAGTAGGGTTATGAGAAGGAACTTGGATAGTAGGGTAACTTCGAAATTAAAGCCATGATAGTAGGGCTAATGGGAAGGAACTTGGATAGTAGGGTTACTTCAAGGTGAAAGCCCGGATGGTAGGGCTTATGGGAAGGAACCTGGATAGTAGGGTAACTTCACAATGAATGGCTAGATAGTAAGGCTTATGGGAAGGAACCTGGATAGTAGAGTTACTTCAAGGTGAAAGCCTGGATGGTAGGGCTTATGGGAAGGAACCGAGATAGTACGGTTACTTCAAAATGAAAGTCTGGATAGTACGGCTTTTAGGAAGGAACCTGTACAGTAGGGTTACTTCAAGGTGAAAGCCTAAATGGTAGGGATTACGGGAAGGAACCTAGATAATAGGGTAACTTCGATATGAAAGCTTGAATTGTAGGGTTTTGAAAAGGAACCTGGATAGTAGGGTAACTTCAAAATGAAAGCCTGGATAGTAGGGCTTATGGGAAGGAACTTTGATAGTAGGGTTACTTCAAGGTGAAAGCCTGGATGTTAGGGCTTATAGGAAGGAACGTGGATAGTAGGGTAACTTTGAAGTGAAAGCCTGGATAGTAGGGCTTATGGGAAGGAACCTGGATAGTAGGGTTACTTCAAGGTGAAAGCCTGGATGGTAGGGCTTATGGGAAGCAACCTGGATAGTAGGGTTACTTCGAAATGAAAGCCTGGATAGTAGGGCTTATGGGGAGGAACTTGGATAGTAGGGTTACTTCAAGGTGAAAGCCTCGATAGTATGGCTATGAGAAGGAACCTGGATAGTAGGGTAACTTCGAAATGAAAGCTTGAATAGTAGGGCTAATGGGAAGGAACCTGGATAGTAGGGTTACTTCAAGGTGAAAGCCTGAATTGTAGGGCTTATGGGAAGGAACCTGGATAGTAGGGTTACTTCAAAATGAAAGTCTAGATAGTAGGGGTTATGAGAATCAACATGGATAGTAGGGTTACTTCGAGCTGAAAGTCTGGATGGTAGGGCTTATGGGAAGGAACTTGGATACTAGGGTAACTTCGAAATGAAAGCCTGGATAGTAGGGCTATGAGAAGGAACTTGGATAGTAGGGTTACTTCGAAATGAAAGCCTGGATAGTAGGGCTTATGGAGAGGAACTTGGATAGTAGGGTTACTTCAAGGTGGCAGCCTGGATAGTAGTGCTATGAGAAGGAACTTGGAAAGTAGGGTAACATCGAAATGAACCTGGATAGTAGGGTTACTTCAAGGTGAAAGCCTGAATTGTAGGGCTTATAGGAAGGAACCTGGTTAGTAGGGTAACTTCGAAATGAAAGCCTGGATAATAGGGCTTATGGGAAGGATCCTGGGTAGTAGGGTTACTTCGAGGTGAAAGTCTGGATGGTAGGGCTTATGGGAATGAACCTGGATAGTAGGGTAACATCAAAATGAAAGCCTGGATAGTAGGGTTATGAGAAGGAACTTGGATAGTAGGGTAACTTTGAAATGAAAGCCTGGATAGTAGGGTTATGAGAAGGAACCTGGATAGTAGGGTAACTTCAAAATGAAAGCCTGGATAGTAGGTCTTATGGGAAGGAACTTGGATAGTAGGGTTACTTCAATGTGAAAGCCTCGATGGTAGGGCTTATGGGAAGGAACCTGGATAGTAGGGTAACTTCAAAATGAATGCCTAGATAGTAAGGCTTATGGGAAGGAACCTGGATAGTACGGTTACTTCAAGGTGAAAGCTTGGATTGTAGGGCTTATTGAAAGGAACCTAGATAGTAGGGTTACTTCAAAATGAAAGTCTTGATTGTAGGGCTTTTGGGAAGGAATTTGGACAGTAGGGTTAATTCAAGGTGAAAGCCTAGATGGTAGGGTTTTTGGGAAGGAACCTGGATAGTAGGGTTACTTCAAGGTGAAAGCCTGGATGGTAGGGCTTATGAGAATGAACATGGATAGTAGGGTTACTTCAAGGTGAAAGCCTGGATGGTAGGACTTATGGGAAGAAACCTGGATAGTAGGGTTACTTGAAAATGAAAGTCTGGATAGTAGGGATTTTGGGAAGGAACCTGGACAGTAGGGTTACTTCAAGGTGAAAGCCTAGATGGTAGGGATTATGGGAAGGAACCTGGATAATAGGGTAACTTCGAAATGAAAGCCTGGATAGTAGGGTTATGAGAAGGAACCTGGATAATAGGGTAACTTCAAAATCAAAGCCTGGATGGTAAGGCTTATGGGAAGGAACTTGGATAGTAGGGATACTTCAAGGTGAAAGCCTGGATTGTAGGGCTTATGGGAAGGAACCTGGATAGTAGGGTAACTTCGAAATGAAAGCCTGGGTAGTAGGGCTTATGTGAAGGAACCTGGATAATACGGTTACTTCGAAATGAAAGCCTAGATAGTAGGGCTTATGGGGAGGAACTTGGATAGTAGGGTTACTTCAAGGTTAAAGCCTGGATAGTAGGGCTATGAGAAGGAACATGGATAGTAGGGTAACTTCGGAATGAAAGCTTGAATAGTAGGGCTTATGGGAAGGAACCTGGATAGTAGGGTTACTCCAAGGTGAAAGCCTCAATGGTAGGGCTTATAGGAAGGAACCTGGATAGTAGGGTTACTTCAAGGTGAAAGCGTGGTTGTAGGGCTTATGGGAAGGAACCTGGATAGTAGGGTTACTTCAAAATGAAAGTCAGGATAGTAGGTCTTATGAGAATGAACATCGATAGTAGGGTTACTTCAAGGTGAAAGCCTGGATGGTAGGGCTTATGGGAAGGAACCTGGATAGTAGGGTTACTTCAAAATAAAAGTCTGGATAATAGGGCTTTTAGGAAGGCACCTGGACAATAGGGTTACTTCAAGGTGAAAGCCTAGATGGTAGGGATTATAGGAAGGAACCTGGATAATAGGGTAACTTCGAAATGAAAGCCTGGATAGTAGGGTTATGAGAAGGAACTTGGATAGTAGGGTAACTTCGAAATTAAAGCCTAGATAGTAGGGCTTATGGGAAGGAACTTGGATAGTAGGGTTACTTCAAGGTGAAAGCCCGGATGGTAGGGCTTATGGGAAGGAACCTGGATAGTAGGGTAACTTCACAATGAATGGCTAGATAGTAAGGCTTATGGGAAGGAACCTGGATAGTAGACTTACTTCAAGGTGAAAGCCTGGATGGTAGGGCTTATGGGAAGGAACCGAGATAGTACGGTTACTTCAAAATGAAAGTCTGGATAGTATGGCTTTTGGGAAGGAACCTGTACAGTAGGGTTACTTCAAGGTGAAAGCCTAAATGGTAGGGACTACGGGAAGGAACCTAGATAATAGGGTAACTTCGATATGAAAGCTTGAATTGTAGGGTTTTGAAAAGGAACCTGGATAGTAGGGTAACTTCAAAATGAAAGCCTGGATAGTAGGGCTTATGGGAAGGAACTTTGATAGTAGGGTTACTTCAAGGTGAAAGCCTGGATGTTAGGGCTTATAGGAAGGAACGTGGATAGTAGGGTAACTTCGAAGTGAAAGCCTGGATAGTAGGGCTTATGGGAAGGAACCTGGATAGTAGGGTTACTTCAAGGTGAAAGCCTGGATGGTAGGGCTTATGGGAAGCAACCTGGATAGTAGGGTTACTTCGAAATGAAAGCCTGGATAGTAGGGCTTATGGGGATGAACTTGGATAGTAGGGTTACTTCAAGGTGAAAGCCTAGATAGTATGGCTATGAGAAGGAACCTGGATAGTAGGGTAACTTCGAAATGAAAGCTTGAATAGTAGGGCTAATGGGAAGGAACCTGGATAGTAGGGTTACTTCAAGGTGAAAGCCTGAATTGTAGGGCTTATGGCAACGAACCTGGATAGTAGGGTTACTTCAAAATGAAAGTCTAGATAGTAGGGCTTATGAGAATCAACATGGATAGTAGGGTTACTTCGAGGTGAAAGTCTGGATGGTAGGGCTTATGGGAAGGAACTTGGATAGTAGGGTAACTTCGAAATGAAAGCCTGGATAGTAGGGCTATGAGAAGGAACTTGGATAGTAGGGTTACTTCGAAATGAAAGCCTGGATAGTAGGGCTTATGGAGAGGAACTTGGATAGTAGGGTTACTTCAAGGTGACAGCCTGGATAGTAGGGCTATGAGAAGGAACTTGGATAGTAGGGTAACATCGAAATGAACCTGGATAGTAGGGTTACTTCAAGGTGAAAGCCTGAATTGTAGGGCTTATAGGAAGGAACCTGGTTAGTAGGGTAACTTCGAAATGAAAGCCTGGATAATAGGGCTTATGGGAAGGATCCTGGGTAGTAGGGTTACTTCGAGGTGAAAGTCTGGATGGTAGGGCTTATGGGAATGACCCTGGATAGTAGGGTAACATCAAAATGAAAGCCTGGATAGTAGGGCTATGAGAAGGAACTTGGATAGTAGGGTAACTTTGAAATGAAAGCTTGGATAGTAGGGTTATGAGAAGGAACCTGGATAGTAGGGTAACTTCAAAATGAAAGCCTGGATAGTAGGTCTTATGGGAAGGAACTTGGATAGTAGGGTTACTTCAATGTGAAAGCCTCGATGGTAGGGCTTATGGGAAGGAACCTGGATAGTAGGGTAACTTCAAAATGAATGCCTAGATAGTAAGGCTTATGGGAAGGAACCTGTATAGTACGGTTACTTCAAGGTGAAACTTGGATTGTAGGGCTTATGGAAAGGAACCTAGATAGTAGGGTTACTTCAAAATGAAAGTCTGGATTGTAGGGCTTTTGGGAAGGAACCTGGACAGTAGGGTTACTTCAAGGTGAAAGCCTGGATGGTAGGGATTATGGGAAGGAACCTGGTTAGTAGGGTAACTTCGAAATGAAAGCCTGGATAGTAGGGCTTATGGGAAGGATCCAGGATAGTAGGGTTACTTCGAGGTGAAAGCCTGGATTGTAGGGCTTATGGGAAGGAACCTGGATAGTAGGGTAACTTCGAAATGAAAGCTTGGATAATAGGGCTATGAGAAGGAACTTGGATAGTAGGGTAACTTCGAAATGAAAGCCTTGATAGTAGGGCTTATGTGAAGGAACCTGGATAGAAGGGTTACTTCACGGTGAAAGCCTGGATGGTAGGGCTTTTGGGAAGGAACCTGGATAGTAGGGTAACTTCTAAATGAAAGCCTGGATAGTAGGGGTTACTTCAAGGTGAAAGTTTTGATGGCAGGGCTTATGGGAAGGAACCTGGATAGTAGGGTTACTTCGAAATGAAAGCCTGGATAGTAGGGCTTATGGGAAGGAACCTGGATAGTAGGGTTACTTCAAGGTGAAATCCTGGATGGTAGGGCTTATGCGAAGGAACCTGAATAGTAGGGTTACTTCAAAATGAAAGCCTGGATAGTAGGGCTTATGGGGATGAACTTGGATAGTAGGGTTACTTCAAGGTGAAATCCTGGATAGTAGGGCTATGAGAAGAAACTTAAATAGTAGGGTAACTTCGAAATGAAAGCCTGGATAGTAGGGTTACTTCAAGGTGAAAGCCTGGATGGTAGGGATTATGGGAAGGAACCGGGATAGTAGGGTAACTTCGAAATGAAAGCCTGGATAGTAGGGTTTTGAGAAGGAACCTGGATAGTAGGGTAACTTCAAAATGAAATCCTGGATAGTAGGGCTATGAGAAGGAACTTGGATAGTAGGGTTACTTCGAAATGAAAGCCTGGATAGTAGGGCTTATGGAGAGGAACTTGGATAGTAGGGTTACTTCAAGGTGACAGCCTGGATAGTAGGGCTATGAGAAGGAACTTGGATAGTAGGGTAACATCGAAATGAACCTGGATAGTAGGGTTACTTCAAGGTGAAAGCCTGAATTGTAGGGCTTATAGGAAGGAACCTGGTTAGTAGGGTAACTTCGAAATGAAAGCCTGGATAATAGGGCTTATGGGAAGGATCCTGGGTAGTAGGGTTACTTCGAGGTGAAAGTCTGGATGGTAGGGCTTATGGGAATGAACCTGGATAGTAGGGTAACATCAAAATGAAAGCCTGGATAGTAGGGCTATGAGAAGGAACTTGGATAGTAAGGTAACTTTGAAATGAAAGCCTGGATAGTAGGGTTATGAGAAGGAACCTGGATAGTAGGGTAACTTCAAAATGAAAGTCTGGATTGTAGGGCTTTTGGGAAGGAACCTGGACAGTAGGGTTACTTCAAGGTGAAAGCCTGGATGGTAGGGATTATGGGAAGGAACCTGGTTAGTAGGGTAACTTCGAAATGAAAGCCTGGATAGTAGGGCTTATGGGAAGGATCCAGGATAGTAGGGTTACTTCGAGGTGAAAGCCTGGATTGTAGGGCTTATGGGAAGGAACCTGGATAGTAGGGTAACTTCGAAATGAAAGCTTGGATAATAGGGCTATGA
The DNA here is from genome assembly GCA_948472305.1 of Vicia faba. Taxonomy (NCBI): domain Eukaryota; kingdom Viridiplantae; phylum Streptophyta; class Magnoliopsida; order Fabales; family Fabaceae; genus Vicia; species Vicia faba. The sequence continues at coordinate 466,409,879 of OX451735.1, read as the reverse complement.
GAAGGAACTTGGATAGTAGGGTAACTTCGAAATGAAAGCCTTGATAGTAGGGCTTATGTGAAGGAACCTGGATAGAAGGGTTACTTCACGGTGAAAGCCTGGATGGTAGGGCTTTTGGGAAGGAACCTGGATAGTAGGGTAACTTCTAAATGAAAGCCTGGATAGTAGGGGTTACTTCAAGGTGAAAGTTTTGATGGCAGGGCTTATGGGAAGGAACCTGGATAGTAGGGTTACTTCGAAATGAAAGCCTGGATAGTAGGGCTTATGGGAAGGAACCTGGATAGTAGGGTTACTTCAAGGTGAAATCCTGGATGGTAGGGCTTATGCGAAGGAACCTGAATAGTAGGGTTACTTCAAAATGAAAGCCTGGATAGTAGGGCTTATGGGGATGAACTTGGATAGTAGGGTTACTTCAAGGTGAAATCCTGGATAGTAGGGCTATGAGAAGAAACTTAAATAGTAGGGTAACTTCGAAATGAAAGCCTGGATAGTAGGGTTACTTCAAGGTGAAAGCCTGGATGGTAGGGATTATGGGAAGGAACCGGGATAGTAGGGTAACTTCGAAATGAAAGCCTGGATAGTAGGGTTTTGAGAAGGAACCTGGATAGTAGGGTAACTTCAAAATGAAATCCTGGATAGTAGGGCTATGAGAAGGAACTTGGATAGTAGGGTTACTTCGAAATGAAAGCCTGGATAGTAGGGCTTATGGAGAGGAACTTGGATAGTAGGGTTACTTCAAGGTGACAGCCTGGATAGTAGGGCTATGAGAAGGAACTTGGATAGTAGGGTAACATCGAAATGAACCTGGATAGTAGGGTTACTTCAAGGTGAAAGCCTGAATTGTAGGGCTTATAGGAAGGAACCTGGTTAGTAGGGTAACTTCGAAATGAAAGCCTGGATAATAGGGCTTATGGGAAGGATCCTGGGTAGTAGGGTTACTTCGAGGTGAAAGTCTGGATGGTAGGGCTTATGGGAATGAACCTGGATAGTAGGGTAACATCAAAATGAAAGCCTGGATAGTAGGGCTATGAGAAGGAACTTGGATAGTAAGGTAACTTTGAAATGAAAGCCTGGATAGTAGGGTTATGAGAAGGAACCTGGATAGTAGGGTAACTTCAAAATGAAAGTCTGGATTGTAGGGCTTTTGGGAAGGAACCTGGACAGTAGGGTTACTTCAAGGTGAAAGCCTGGATGGTAGGGATTATGGGAAGGAACCTGGTTAGTAGGGTAACTTCGAAATGAAAGCCTGGATAGTAGGGCTTATGGGAAGGATCCAGGATAGTAGGGTTACTTCGAGGTGAAAGCCTGGATTGTAGGGCTTATGGGAAGGAACCTGGATAGTAGGGTAACTTCGAAATGAAAGCTTGGATAATAGGGCTATGAGAAGGAACTTGGATAGTAGGGTAACTTCGAAATGAAAGCCTTGATAGTAGGGCTTATGTGAAGGAACCTGGATAGAAGGGTTACTTCACGGTGAAAGCCTGGATGGTAGGGCTTTTGGGAAGGAACCTGGATAGTAGGGTAACTTCTAAATGAAAGCTTGGATAGTAGGGGTTACTTCAAGGTGAAAGTTTTGATGGCAGGGCTTATGGGAAGGAACCTGGATAGTAGGGTTACTTCGAAATGAAAGCCTGGATAGTAGGGCTTATGGGAAGGAACCTGGATAGTAGGGTTACTTCAAGGTGAAATCCTGGATGGTAGGGCTTATGCGAAGGAACCTGAATAGTAGGGTTACTTCAAAATGAAAGCCTGGATAGTAGGGCTTATGGGAAGGACCCTGGATAGTAGGGTTATTTCAAGGTGAAATCCTGGATAGTAGGGCTATGAGAAGAAACTTAAATAGTAGGGTAACTTCGAAATGAAAGCCTGGATAGTAGGGTTACTTCAAGGTGAAAGCCTGGATGGTAGGGATTATGGGAAGGAACCGGGATAGTAGGGTAACTTCGAAATGAAAGCCTGGATAGTAGGGTTTTGAGAAGGAACCTGGATAGTAGGGTAACTTCAAAATGAAATCCTGGATAGTAGGGCTATGAGAAGGAACTTGGATAGTAGGGTTACTTCGAAATGAAAGCCTGGATAGTAGGGCTTATGGAGAGGAACTTGGATAGTAGGGTTACTTCAAGGTGACACCCTGGATAGTAGGGCTATGAGAAGGAACTTGGATAGTAGGGTAACATCGAAATGAACCTGGATAGTAGGGTTACTTCAAGGTGAAAGCCTGAATTGTAGGGCTTATAGGAAGGAACCTGGTTAGTAGGGTAACTTCGAAATGAAAGCCTGGATAATAGGGCTTATGGGAAGGATCCTGGGTAGTAGGGTTACTTCGAGGTGAAAGTCTGGATGGTAGGGCTTATGGGAATGAACCTGGATAGTAGGGTAACATCAAAATGAAAGCCTGGATAGTAGGGCTATGAGAAGGAACTTGGATAGTAAGGTAACTTTGAAATGAAAGCCTGGATAGTAGGGTTATGAGAAGGAACCTGGATAGTAGGGTAACTTCAAAATGAAAGTCTGGATTGTAGGGCTTTTGGGAAGGAAGCTGGACAGTAGGGTTACTTCAAGGTGAAAGCCTGGATGGTAGGGATTATGGGAAGGAACCTGGTTAGTAGGGTAACTTCGAAATGAAAGCCTGGATAGTAGGGCTTATGGGAAGGATCCAGGATAGTAGGGTTACTTCGAGGTGAAAGCCTGGATTGTAGGGCTTATGGGAAGGAACCTGGATAGTAGGGTAACTTCGAAATGAAAGCTTGGATAATAGGGCTATGAGAAGGAACTTGGATAGTAGGGTAACTTCGAAATGAAAGCCTTGATAGTAGGGCTTATGTGAAGGAACCTGGATAGAAGGGTTACTTCACGGTGAAAGCCTGGATGGTAGGGCTTTTGGGAAGGAACCTGGATAGTAGGGTAACTTCTAAATGAAAGCTTGGATAGTAGGGGTTACTTCAAGGTGAAAGTTTTGATGGCAGGGCTTATGGGAAGGAACCTGGATAGTAGGGTTACTTCGAAATGAAAGCCTGGATAGTAGGGCTTATGGGAAGGAACCTGGATAGTAGGGTTACTTCAAGGTGAAATCCTGGATGGTAGGGATTATGCGAAGGAACCTGAATAGTAGGGTTACTTTAAAATGAAAGCCTGGATAGTAGGGCTTATGGGAAGGACCCTGGATAGTAGGGTTATTTCAAGGTGAAATCCTGGATAGTAGGGCTTGTGGGAAGGAACCTGAATAGTAGGGTAACTTCGAAATGAAAGCCTGGATAGTAGGGTTACTTCAAGGTGAAAGCCTGGATGGTAGGGATTATGGGAAGGAACCGGGATAGTAGGGTAACTTCGAAATGAAAGCCTGGATAGTAGGGTTTTGAGAAGGAACCTGGATAGTAGGGTAACTTCAAAATGAAATCCTGGATAGTAGGGCTTGTGGGAAGGAACTTGGATAGTAGGGTTACTTCAAGGTGAAAGCCTGGATGGTAGGGATTATGGGAAGGAACCTGGATAGTAGGGTAACTTCGAAATGAAAGGCTGGATAGTAGGGCTTATGGGAAGGATCCTGGATAGTAGGGTTACTTCGAGGTGAAAGCCTGGATTGTAGGGCTTATGGGAAGGAACCTGGATAGTAGGGTAACTTCGAAATGAAAGCTTGGATAATAGGGCTATGAGAAGGAACTTGGATAGTAGGGTAACTTCGAAATGAAAGCCTTGATAGTAGGGCTTATGTGAAGGAACCTGGATAGAAGGGTTACTTCAAAATGAAATCCTGGATAGTAGGGCTTGTGGGAAGGAACTTGGATAGTAGGGTTACTTCAAGGTGAAAGCCTGGATGGTAGGGATTATGGGAAGGAACCTGGATAGTAGGGTAACTTCGAAATGAAAGCCTGGATAGTAGGGCTTATGGGAAGGATCCTGGATAGTAGGGTTACTTCGAGGTGAAAGCTTGGATTGTAGGGCTTATGGGAAGGAACCTGGATAGTAGGGTAACTTCGAAATGAAAGCTTGGATAATAGGGCTATGAGAAGGAACTTGGATAGTAGGGTAACTTCGAAATGAAAGCCTTGATAGTAGGGCTTATGTGAAGGAACCTAGATAGAAGGGTTACTTCACGGTGAAAGCCTGGATGGTAGGGCTTTTGGGAAGGAACCTGGATAGTAGGGTAACTTCTAAATGAAAGCCTAGATAGTAGGGGTTACTTCAAGGTGAAAGTTTGGATGGCAGGGCTTATGGGAAGGAACCTGGATAGTAGGGTTACTTCGAAATGAAAGCCTGGATAGTAGGGCTTATGGGAAGGAACCTGGATAGTAGGGTTACTTCAAGGTGAAATCCTGGATGGTAGGGCTTATGCGAAGGAACCTGAATAGTAGGGTTACTTCAAAATGAAAGCCTGTATAGTAGGGCCTATGGGAAGGACCCTGGATAGTAGGGTTATTTCAAGGTGAAATCCTGGATAGTAGGGCTATGAGAAGAAACTTAAATAGTAGGGTAACTTCGAAATGAAAGCCTGGATAGTAGGGTTACTTCAAGGTGAAAGCCTGGATGGTAGGGATTATGGGAAGGAACCGGGATAGTAGGGTAACTTCGAAATGAAAGCCTAGATAGTAGGGCTTATGGGAAGGAACTTGGATAGGTGGGTTACTTCAAGGTGAAATACTAGATGGTAGGGTTTATAGGAATGAACCAGGATAGTAGGGTTACTTCAAAATGAAAGTCTGGATAGTAGGTCTTTTGGGAAGGAACCTGGACAGTAGGGTTACTTCAAGGTTAAAGCCTATATGGTAGGGATTATAGGAAGGAACCTGGATAATAGGGTACCTTCAAAATTAAAGCCTGGATAGTAGGGTTATGAGAAGGAACCTGGATAGTAGGGTAACTTCGATATGAAAGCCTGGATAGTAGGGCTAATGGGAAGCAACTTGGATAGTAGGGTTACTTCAAGGTGAAAGCCTAGATGGTAGGGATTATGGGAAGGAATTGGATAATAGGGTAACTTCGAAATGAAAACCTAGATAGTACGGTTTTGAGAAGGAACCTGGATAGTAGGGCTTATGGGAAGGAACTTGGATAGTAGAGTTACTTTGAAATGAAAGCCTGGATAGTAGGGCTTATGGGGAGGAACTTGGATAGTAGGGTTACTTCAAGGTGAAAGCCTGGATAGTAGGACTATGAGAAGGAACCCGAATAGTAGGGTAACTTTGAAATGAAAGCCTGGATAGTAGGGCTTATGGGAAGGAACCTGGAAAGTAGGGTTACTTCAAGGTGAAAGCCTGAATGGTAGGGCTTATGGGAAGGAACGTGGATAGTATGGTAACTTCGAAATGAAAGCCTGGATAGTAGGGCTTATGGGAAGGAACCTGGATAGTAGGGTTACTTCAAGCTGAAAGCCTGGATGGTAGGGATTATGGGAAGGAACCTGGATAATAGGGTTACTTCGAAATGAAAGCCTGGATAGTAGGGCTTATGGGGAGGAACTTGGATAGTAGGGTTACTTCAAGGTGAAAGCCTGGATAGTAGGACTATGAGAAGGAACCCGGATAGTAGGGTAACTTCGAAATGAAAGCCTGGATAGTAGGGCTTATGGGAAGGAACCTGGATAGTAGGGTTACTTCAAGGTGAAAGCCTGGATGGTAGGGCTTATGGGAAGGAACCTGGATAGTAGGGTAACTTCTAAATGAAAGCCTATATAGTAGGGCTTATGGGAAGGAACATGGATAGTAGGGTTACTTCAAGGTGAAAGCCTGGATGGTAGGGCTTATGGGAAGTAACTGGATAGTAGGGTTACTTTGAAATGAAAGCCTGAATAGTAGGGCTTATAGGAAGGTACTTGGATAATAGAGTTACTTCAAGGTGAAAGCATGGATGGTAGGGCTTATAGGAAGGAACCTGAATATTAGGGTTACTTCAAAATGAAAGCCTGGATAGTAGGGCTTATGGGAAGGACCTTGGATAGTAGTGTTACTTCAAGGTGAAAGCATGGATAGTAGGGCTATGAGAATGAACCTTGATAGTAGGGTAACTTCTAAATGAAAGCCTGGATAGTAGGGATAATGGGAAGGAACCTGGATAGTAGGGTTACTTCAAGGTGAAAGCCTGGATGGTAAGGATTATGGGAAGGAACCTGGATAGTAGGGTAACTTCGAAATGAAAGCCTGGATAGTAGGGATTATGGGAAGGAACCTGGATAGTAGGGTTAATTCAAGGTGAAAGCCTGGATGGTAGGGTTTTGGGGAAGGAACCTGGATAGTAGGGTTACTTCAAGGTGAAAGCCTGGATGGTAGGGCTTATGAGAATGAACATGGATAGTAGGGTTACTTCAAGGTGAAAGGCTGAATGGTAGGACTTATGGGAAGGAACCTGGATAGTAGGGTTACTTAAAAATGAAAGTCTGGATAGTAGGGATTTTGGGAAGGAACCTGGACAGTAGGGTTACTTAAAGGTGAAAGCCTAGATGGTAGGGATTATGGGAAGGAACCTGGATAATAGGGTCACTTCGAAATGAAAGCCTGGATAGTAGGGTTATAAGAAGGAACCTGGATAGTAGGGTAACTTCGAAAATCAAAGCCTGGATCGTAGGGCTTATGGGAAGGAACTTGGATAGTATGGTTACTTCAACGTGAAAGCCTGGATGGTAGGGCTTATGGGAAGGAACCTGGATAGTAGGGTAACTTCTAAATGAAAGCCTATATAGTAGGGCTTATGGGAAGGAACATGGATAGTAGGGTTACTTCAAGGTGAAAGCCTGGATGGTAGGGCTTATGGGAAGTAACTGGATAGTAGGGTTACTTTGAAATGAAAGCCTGAATAGTAGGGCTTATAGGAAGGTACTTGGATAATAGAGTTACTTCAAGGTGAAAGCATGGATGGTAGGGCTTATAGGAAGGAACCTGAATATTAGGGTTACTTCAAAATGAAAGCCTGGATAGTAGGGCTTATGGGAAGGACCTTGGATAGTAGTGTTACTTCAAGGTGAAAGCATGGATAGTAGGGCTATGAGAATGAACCTTGATAGTAGGGTAACTTCTAAATGAAAGCCTGGATAGTAGGGATAATGGGAAGGAACCTGGATAGTAGGGTTACTTCAAGGTGAAAGCCTGGATGGTAAGGATTATGGGAAGGAACCTGGATAGTAGGGTAACTTCGAAATGAAAGCCTGGATAGTAGGGATTATGGGAAGGAACCTGGATAGTAGGGTTAATTCAAGGTGAAAGCCTGGATGGTAGGGTTTTGGGGAAGGAACCTGGATAGTAGGGTTACTTCAAGGTGAAAGCCTGGATGGTAGGGCTTATGAGAATGAACATGGATAGTAGGGTTACTTCAAGGTGAAAGGCTGAATGGTAGGACTTATGGGAAGGAACCTGGATAGTAGGGTTACTTAAAAATGAAAGTCTGGATAGTAGGGATTTTGGGAAGGAACCTGGACAGTAGGGTTACTTAAAGGTGAAAGCCTAGATGGTAGGGATTATGGGAAGGAACCTGGATAATAGGGTCACTTCGAAATGAAAGCCTGGATAGTAGGGTTATAAGAAGGAACCTGGATAGTAGGGTAACTTCGAAAATCAAAGCCTGGATCGTAGGGCTTATGGGAAGGAACTTGGATAGTATGGTTACTTCAACGTGAAAGCCTGGATGGTAGGGCTTATGGGAAGGAACCTGGATAGTAGGGTAACTTCGAAACGAAAGCCTGGATAGTAGGGATATAAGAAGGAACTTGGATAGTAGGGTAACTTCGAAATGAAAGCCTGGATAGTAGGGCTTATAGGACGGAACCTGGATAGTAGGGTTACTTAAAGGTGAAAGCCTGGATGGTAGGGCTTATGGGAAGTAACTGGATAGTAGGGTAACTTCGAAATGAAAGCCTAGATAATAGGGCTTATAGGAAGGAACCTGCATAGTAGGGTTACTTCAAGGTGAAAGTCTGGATGGTAGGGCTTATGGGAAGGAACCTGGATAGTAGGGTTACTTTGAAATGAAAGCCTGAATAGTAGAGCTTATAGGAAGGAACCTGGATAATAGGGTTACTTCAAGGTGAAATCATGGATGGTAGGGCTTATAGGAAGGAACCTGAATAGTAGGGTTACTTCAAAATGAAAGCCTGGATAGTAGGGCTTATGGGAAGGACCCTGGATAGTAGTGTTACTTCAAGGTGAAAGCATGGATAGTAGGGCTATGAGAAGGAACCTGGATAGTAGGGTAACTTCTAAATGAAAGCCTGGATAGTAGGGATTATGGGAAGGAACCTGGATAGTAGGGTTACTTCAAGGTGAAAGCCTGGATGGTAAGGATTATAGGAAGGAACCTGGATAGTAGGGTAACTTCGAAATGAAAGCCTGGATAGTAGGGCTTATGGGAAGGAACCTAGATAGTAGGGTTAATTCAAGGTGAAAGCCTGGATGGTAGGGTTTTTATGAAGGAACCTGGATAGTAGGGTTACTTCAAGGTGAAAGCCTGGATGGTAGGGCTTATGAGAATGAACATGGATAGTAGGGTTACTTTAAGGTGAAAGCCTGGATGGTAGGACTTATGGGAAGAAACCTGGATAGTATGGTTACTTGAAAATGAAAGTCTGGATAGTAGGGATTTTGGGAAGTCACCTTGACAGTAGGGTTACTTCAAGGTGAAAGCCTAGATGGTAGGGATTATGGGAAGGAACCTGGATAAAAGGGTAACTTCGAAATGAAAGCCTGGATAGTAGGGTTATGAGAAGGAACCTGGATAGTAGGGTAACTTCAAAATCAAAGCCTTGATGGTAAGGCTTATGGGAAGGAACTTGGATAGTAGGGTTACTTCAAGGTGAAAGCCTGGATTGTAGGGCTTATGGGAAGGAACCTGGATAGTAGGGTAACTTCGAAATGAAAGCTTGGATAGTAGGGCTTATGTGAAGGAACCTGGATAATACGGTTACTTCGAAATGAAAGCCTAGATAGTAGGGCTTATGGGGGGGAACTTGGATAGTAGGGTTACTTCAAGGTGAAAGCCTGGATAGTAGGGCTATGAGAAGGAACCTAGATAGTAGGGTAACTTCGGAATGAAAGCTTGAATAGTAAGGCTTATGGGAAGGAACCTGGATAGTAGGGTTACTTCAAGGTGAAAGCCTCAATGGTAGGGCTTATAGGAAGGAACCCGGATAGTAGGGTTACTTCAAGGTGAAAGCGTGGTTGTAGGGCTTATGGGAAGGAACCTGGATAGTAGGGTTACTTCAAAATGAAAGTCAGGATAGTAGGGCTTATGAGAATGAACATCGATAGTAGGGTTACTTCAAGGTGAAAGCCTGGATGGTAGGGCTTATGGGAAGGAACCTGGATAGTAGGGTTACTTCAAAATAAAAGTCTGGATAATAGGGCTTTTAGGAAGGAACCTGGATAGTAGGGTTACTTCAAGGTGAAAGCCTAGATGGTAGGGATTATAGGAAGGAACCTGGATAATAGGGTAACTTCGAAATGAAAGCCTGGATAGTAGGGTTATGAGAAGGAACCAGGATAGTAGGGTAACTTCGAAATTAAATCCTGGATAGTAGGGCTTATGGGAAGGAACTTGGATAGTAGGGTTACTTCAAGGTGAAAGCCCGAATGGTAGGGCTTATGGGAAGGAACCTGGATAGTAGGGTAACTTCACAATGAATGGCTAGATATTAAGGCTTATGGGAAGGAACCTAGATAATAGGGTAACTTCGATATGAAAGCTTGGATTGTAGGGTTTTGAAAAGGAACCTGGATAGTACGGTAACTTCAAAATGAAAGCCTGGATAATAGGGCTTGTGGGAAGGAACTTGGATAGTAGGGCTTATGGGAAGGAACTCGGATAGTAGGGTTACTTCAAGGTGAAAGCCTAGATTGTAGGGCTTATGGGAAGGAACGTGGATAGTAGGGTAACTTCGAAGTGAAAGCTTGGATAGTAGGGCTTATGGGAAGGAACCTGGATAGTAGGGTTACTTCAAGGTGAAAGCCTGGATGGTAGGGCTTATGGGAAGCAACCTTGATAGTAGGGTTACTTCGAAATGAAAGCCTGGATAGTAGGGCTTATGGGGAGGAACTTGGATAGTAGGGTTACTTCAAGGTGAAAGCCTCGATAGTATGGCTATGAGAAGGAACCTGGATAGTAGGGTAACTTCGAAATGAAAGCTTGAATAGTAGGGCTTATGGGAAGGAACCTGGATAGTAGGGTTACTTCAAGGTGAAAGCCTGAATGGGAGGGCTTATGGGAAGGAACCTGGATAGTAGGGTTACTTCAAAATGAAAGTCTAGATAGTAGGGCTTATGAGAATGAACATGGATAGTAGGGTTATTTCGAGGTGAAAGTCTGGATGGTAGGGCTTATGGGAAGGAACCTGGATAGTAGGGTAACTTCGAAATGAAAGCCTGGATAGTAGGGCTATGAGAAGGAACTTGGATAGTAGGGTTACTTCGAAATGAAAGCTTGGATTGTAGGGCTTATGGAGAGGAACTTGGATAGTAGGGTTACTTCAAGGTGACAGCCTGGATAGTAGGGCTATGAGAAGGAACCTGGATAGTAGGGTAACATTGAAATGAAAGCCTGGATAGTAGGGCTTATGGGAAGGAACCTGGATAGTAGGGTTACTTCAAGGTGAAAGCCTGAATGGTAGGGCTTATAGGAAGGAACCTGGTTAGTAGGGTAACTTCGAAATGAAAGCCTGGATAGTAGGGCTTATGGGAAGGATCCTGGGTAGTAGGGTTACTTCGAGGTGAAAGTCTGGATGGTAGGGCTTATGGGAATGAACCTGGATAGTAAGGTAACATCAAAATGAAAGCCTGGATAGTAGGGCTATGAGAAGGAACTTGGATAGTAGGGTAACTTTGAAATGAAAGCCTGGATAGTAGGGTTATGAGAAGGAACCTGGATAGTAGGGTAACTTCGAAATGAAAGCCTGGATAGTAGGTCTTATGGGAAGGAACTTGGATAGTAGGGTTACTTCAAGGTGAAAGCCTCGATGGTAGGGCTTATGGGAAGGAACTTGGATAGTAGGGTAACTTCAAAATGAATGCCTAGATAGTAAGGCTTATGGGAAGGAACCTGGATAATACGGTTACTTCAACGTGAAAGCTTGGATTGTAGGGCATATGAAAAGGAACCTAGATAGTAGGGTTACTTCAAAATTAAAGTTTGGATAATAGGGCTTTTGGGAAGGAACCTGGACAGTAGGGTTACTTCAAGGTGAAAGCCTAGATGGTAGGGATTATGTGAAGGAACATGGATAATAGGGTAACTTTGAAATGTAAGCCTGGATAGTAGGGTTTTGAGAAGGAACCTGGATAGTAGGGTAACTTCAAAATGAAAGCCTGGATAGTAGGGCTTGTGGGAAGGAACTTGGATAGTAGGGTTACTTAAAGGTGAAAGCCTGGATGGTAGGGATTATGGGAAGGAACTTGGATAGTAGGGTAACTTCGAAATGAAAGCCTGGATAGTAGGGCTTATGGGAAGGATCCTGGATAGTAGGGTTACTTCGAGGTGAAAGCCTGGATGGTAGGGCTTATGGGAAGGAACCTGGATAGTAGGGTAACTTCGAAATGAAAGCTTGGATAGTAGGGCTATGAGAAGGAACTTGGATAGTAGGGTAACTTTGAAATGAAAGCCTTGATAGTAGGGCTTATGTGAAGGAACCTGGATAGAAGGGTTACTTCACGGTGAAAGACTGGATGGTAGGGCTTTTGGGAAGGAACCTGGATAGTAGGGTAACTTCTAAATGAAAGCCTGGATAGTAGTGGTTACTTCAAGGTGAAAGTTTGGATGGCAGGGCTTATGGGAAGGAACCTGGATAGTAGGGTTACTTCGAAAGAAATCCTGGATAGTAGGGCTTATAGGAAGGAACCTGGATAGTAGGGTTACTTCAAGGTGAAATCCTGGATGGTAGGGCTTAAGCGAAGGAACCTGAATAGTAGGGTTACTTCAAAATGAATGCCTGGATAGTAGGGCTTATGGGAAGGACCCTGGATAGTAGGGTTATTTTAAGGTGAAATCCTGGATAGTAGGGCTATGAGAAGAAACTTAAATAGTAGGGTAACTTCGAAATGAAAGCCTGGATAGTAGGGCTTATGGGAAGGAACCTGGATAGTAGGGTTACTTCAAGGTTAAAGCCTGGATGGTAGGGATTATGGGAAGGAACCGGGATAGTGGGGTAACTTCGAAATGAAAGCCTAGATAGTAGGGCTTATGGGAAGGAACTTGGATAGGTGTGTTACTTCAAGGTGAAATACTAGATGGTAGGGTTTATGGGAAGGAACCTGGATAGTAGGGTAACTTCGAAATAAAAGCCTGGATAGTAGGGCTTATGGGAAGGAACCTGGATAGTAGGGTTACTTCAAGGTGAAAGCCTGGATGGTAGGGCTTATGGTAAGGAACTTGGATAGTAGAGTTACTTTAAGGTGAAAGCCTGGATGATAGGGCTTATGAGAATGAACCTGGATAGTAGGGTTACTTCAAGGTTAAAGCCTGGATGGTAGGGCTTATGGGAAGCAACCTGGATAGTAGGGTTACTTTGAAATGAAAGCCTGGATAGTAGGGCTCATTTGATTTCGGGAACTGATTTCCACTGGCTGCTTGTAGATATAACAACGTACAGCTTCTCGAATTATTGAAGATAATCGTCTTTCCTGAAAAGATTACAGGGTTAATTATATGCGGTGCATGAAATGCATGGTAGTGTGATGTTTTAAAAATAAATGAGATTATGATGTATATGATATGTATGTGCATGTTATGATGTATGTACATGAAATTCTATCCGGGTATGTCCGAGTATGGGGAAATAAATCCATGACTGCTGCTGGAGATTTACTCTTTGTTATTTCATGAATATTTTTTCAGGAAGAGATTTTGTTTGAGAATAAATCTGCGGGGAACAACTTGGAAAATGAATTTCTATAGCTGAAGTAGTGAGCTCTGTCGGGGATTGAGCTTCTGTGTCCAGATAAATAAACTCAGCTTGGGAGATAAAGTTTACTGGCCCTCTCGCGATTATGAAATTTGGCTGGGGGATATAGTTGTCATGTTTCTGAATGACCCTAGCTGGGGAGATTACTTCCTGTTTCGGGAAATCCGACATCAATGCTTTTGAATATTATTACTCTGTGGGGAGTGTATGTACTGATGATTATGCTACAAAGTTGTTTCTGTCCCGGCACCTGCTGGGCAGAGTAACTGTCAGGTTTGACACTTCTTGTTTTTGCCCCTGTTTCTGGAATTACGAGTAATTGTCTTTTTGTTTCTTATGTAACTATTTATGAGCAACAATCATATTCAAATGCATAGGTCAAGAATAAATCATTGTACGTTCTCATAAAACAAAACAGAAAAAAGGAAAAACTTAAAGTTTCTAGTGAAAATGATTTTATATTGATTTTGAAATTGTCCTGTAATAGGCATTTTTGTACAAGAAGGCTGACGTTCTAGTAAGAGAATGCGACTGTAAAATACAAGCTATACTAATTTGTGTAAGAGAAAGAAACTATGTGAAACAATCCCATTGAGTTCCAACTCTTCTATTGCCCCTATGTCTTTGAGCTTCTCATCACTTTGTTGCTTATCCGAAGTTGATTAGGTGGATTGGTACCGTCCGAGCTTGATAGTCGAGACTGAAGTCTGGTCGCAAGATGATCCAATGGGACATAGTGATACACTTTATATCCCTAACTTTTGTCTGGACTTCCCTTTCGGGTTTTCAGTCCACCGGGATACCCTTTTTTCCCCAAGCTTCCCTTTCAGGTTTTCGACTTTCCAAGTGTACATATTTTTCACTTTCATCCCTTATTTTTGCCCGAACCCTTTTGGTTCACCGGGAAGCCCGTATTTTTTCCTAGGCTAGTTAACCTAGCGGGTCTTTTAATTAGGCGTAGTATCTTTTCACTATGTCTGCATTGACAGGGTGAGGAAGGTCGTCACCATCCATGGTGGTTAGAATCGTAAGTCCGCCCAAGAAGATGTTTTTAACCACAAATGGCCCTTCGTATGTGGGTGTCCACTTGCCCCTGGGATCACCTTGCAGCAATATGATGTGCTTGATCACTAGATCCCCGACTTGATATTCTTGACGTGTGAATTTCTTATTAAAAGCCTTGATAATTCACTTTTGATACGCCTGACCATGGCAGATAGTAGTAAGTCCCTTCTAATCGATTAGATTTAACTGATCAAGTCGAGTTTGGATCCAGTCGTCTTCATTCAAACCTGCATCCTTCATAATCCTGAGAGAAGGTATATGGACTTAGATGGGTAGGACTGCCTCCATGCCATATACCAGAGAGTAGGGTGTCGCCCATGTCGACGTCTGTGTTGAGGCATGGTATCCATGAAGAGCAAAAGGTAGCATCTCATGCCAGTCTTTGTACATAACCGTCATCTTCTGTACAATTTTCTTGATGTTCTTGTTAGCCTCTTCAACAACACCATTCATCTTCGGTCGGTAGGGAGAAGAGTTATGATGTTATATCTTGAACTGTTTACAGAGCTTGATGATCATTGTGTTGTTAAGATTCGTACCATTGTCAGTTATAATTCTTTGTGGCACACAATACCGAAAAATTAGATTATGACAGATAAACCGCGCCACAACGTTCTTGGTCATAATAGAAAAAGAGGTTGCCTCAACCCACTTCGTGAAGTAATCAATGGCCACCAGAATGAAACAATGTCCATTAGAAGCAGTGGGCCTGATTTCTTCGATCATGTTAATTCCCCACATTGCAAAGCGCCACAGAGTTTTCAATACGTTCAAGGGAACTAGAGGTACATGCACCTTAAAAGCATAGATTTGGCACTTATGACAAGTTCGAGAGTGCTGATAACAATTGGCTTCCATAGTAGACCAAAAATATCTTGCCCGTAGGATCTTCTTATCCATGGTGTGTCCACTAGAATAGGTTCCGAAGGTGCCTTCATGTAGATTTGTCATGATCCTCTCTGCTTCGCTCTTGTCTGCACACCGTAGTAATCTGGAGTCATGATTGCGCTTGTAGAGGATTCCCTTACTGAGGAAGAATTTCGTAGTGAACCTTCTCAGAAACTTCTTATCATTGACAAATGCCCCTTCGAGATACTCTTGAGCCTCGAGATACCTTTTGACTTCGTGAAACCAGGGTTTGTCTGCCACGTCTTCGGTATCAATTTCACTGTAGTGTGCTGGTTCATCCAACCTCTCAATGGTGATTTGGGGGCTTCATTGTCCCACCTAACTTTGAACATAGAAGACATGGTAGTTAGGGCATCTGCTAACTAGTTCTCCTCTCATGGGAAATGTTTAAAAGTTACCTCCTCAAAGTGTGGGAGCAATGTCAACACGTACTCTTTGTATGGGATGAGATTCGGGTGCTTAGTATCCCATTCGCCTTTGATCTGACTTATTACCAAGGCTGAATCCCCGAAAATGGCCAAGAACTTGATCCTGAGGTCAATAACCTCCTTGAGACCCATGATACAAGCTTCATACTCCACCATCTTGTTAGTGCAGTTGAAACATAGTCGGGTGGTGAAAGGAGTATAACAACCCTCAGAAGATATGATTACAATGCTGATGCCATTACCAAGTGCGTTCGAAGCTCCGTCAAAAACCATAGTCCATCAGGATCCCTCCTCGGGTCCTTCATCCGGTCCAGGTTCTTCATAGTCAGTCACTAGCATAATACTCTCATCCGGGAACTCGAAATCCATGGACTGGTAGTCATTTAAGATCAGGTTCTTTTTGGGTTGTATACTGTATATCGTACTCAGTTAAGATCATCTGCCATCTTACTATTCTTCCGGAGAGAGCGGGTTTCTCGAAGATGTATTTGATTACATCCATCTTGGATATCAACAAAGTAGTGTGAGTAACCATATACTGTCTTAGTCGGCAAGCAACCCATGCCAAAGCCCAGCAAGTTTTCTCGAGTAGTGAGTATCTTGTCTCACAGTCGGTACACTTTTTTCTGAGGTAGTATATTGCATGCTCTTTTTGACCAGACTCGTCATGCTTCCCAAGCACACACCCCATTGAGTTTTCTAACACTGTTAAGTACAATATCAAAGGTCTTCCTTCAACCGGAGGTATCATAATCGGTGGTTCTTGTAGGTATTCTTTGATTCTTTCAAAAGCTGTCTGGTATTCTTCATTCCACTTTACCACTTGATCTTTCTTCAGAATCTTGAAGATGGGCTCACAAGTAGCAGTCAGATGTGAAATGAACCTGGCGATATAATTCAAGCGTCCCAAGAAACCTCTAACTTCCTTATCTGTACAGGGAGCTGGAATTTCTTGTATGGCCTTTACCTTCGCAGGATCTACTCGGATGCCTTTGTCGCTGACAATGAAGCCCAGGAGTTTAACAGACCTTACCCCGAAGGTGCACTTGTTCGAATTCAACCTCAGCTTGTATATCTTCAATCTTTCAAACAAATTTTGTAGATGATCAAGGTGCTCTTCCTCAGTTTGAGACTTGGCTATCATGTCATCAACATAAACTTCGATCTCGTGATGAATCATACAGTGGAACAAAGCGACCATGGCAAGCTGATAAGTTGCCCTAGCATTATTCAACCCAAAAGGCATCACCTTGTAACAGAAGGTGCCCCACTATATGACGAAGGTTGTCTTCTCCATGTCTTAGAGAGCCATCTTGATCTGGTTGTAGCCAGAGAAACCATCCATGAAGGAGAATATTTTATGTTGCACGGTGTTGTCAACCAGAACATCAATGTGAGGAAGTGGGAAGTCATCCTTGGGGCTTGCCCTGTTGAGATCTCTGTAATCCACACACATCTGTACCTTACCATCCTTCTTAGGTACCAGGACGACATTAGCATCCCACTATGGATAAGAGGTGACAGCTAAGAACCCTGTGTCAAACTGCTTCATTACCTCTTCCTTGATCTTCTCTGACATTTCAGGATGCATACGATGGACCTTTTGTTTAACCGGAGGATAGTCTTCTTTGGTCGGCAGGCGATGAACCAAAATATCAATGTCTAAACCTGGCATGTCTTCATATGACCAGGAAAAGATCTCAACATAGTCGTGCAACATTTGTATCAACCACTGTTTGACCTTAACTTCCAAATTTTCACCAATCTTGACCTCTTTTCTGTCTATCTCCTTGCCCAGGTTTATCGTCTCAACCGGCTCTTCATGAGGCTGTATAGCACTTTCTTCCTGCTGTAATAGTCTAGTAATTTCTCCAGGCACCTCACAATCATCCTCACCTTCGTCTTAGGCTTGGTTAATCAGATTTTCGAAGTCATAACTAGCAGTAGCAGAGCTGTTATCAATGGTATCCAGAGTGGACATGGATCTGCAGTATGATACGTGAGTGTGTGTAAGAGCATAGTTGTTTTGATAAAGTGAAAACAGAAAAGAAAAACAGAGAGCGCAAAATTTGTATGCAAGGAACGTCCAATGTTTTATTGATGATATATGAAATGACAAATAATAGCCCTCACAAACAAAGCCAATGTGCCCCGGGCAAGGCACAAGGCTGTAGAGTTTAAATTGTTTATTACAAATCTCAAAACAAGTAAGACAATTTCTGCAGAATAAAAGAAACTGGTGTAAAGTCCCTAGCCATACAGTTACTCAGTCCACCGTTGGTAGTTGGGTAGATCTAGCTGTCAATGTATGAGTCTTCCTCGTTGTCTTCAATGGCATTAATTCCCTGATTGCTGAAGCGTAGGGGAGGTCCTCCAGCCCGAGCGCGTCGAACAACACTTTGAGCTCCTGATGTAAAGCTCAAACCAAACTTGTCAGTTTTATGAGTAAAATTATGGAGTTGTCCCCAATTGGTATACCCACCTTCTTCAACCACCGCTCTGGCGTCTTTGAGAGAAGCCATCTTCATAGGAGGTTTGTTGGTAGTAGTTTCAGCCGATGACAAGATCTGGGGAACCTCTTCAAAGTTCTGTCAAGGAGTCTCTATGAATTCCCCGTCCATCTCTAAGTACCTGAAGGAATTCAGGTGGCTCATCATCTACTCCTCCTCACCATGCACAGTTACAATCTTCCCTTTTATTGGATACTTCAGCATTTGGTACAGTGTAGAAGTAACTGCCCCAACTTCATGGATCCAAGGACGACCCAACAAACAAGAGTATGACGGCCAGATATCCATTACATAGAAAGTGGACTCAAAAGACTGGGAACCTACTTTGATAGGGATGTCCACTTCCCCATGCACCATTCTCTTTGACCCATCAAAAGCCCTCACCACAATGTTACTGGGCTTTAAAGTCAAGCCCTCACAGTCCAACCGATCCAATGCCTTCTTAGGCATAACATTTAGTGAAGACCCAATATCTACCAGCACATGATCCATAGTGGTGCCCCTGCATTCAACTGAGACATGTAGAGCATCATTATGCTTCCACTCCTTCAGCGTCAAGTCTGCATCTGAAAAACCCAACCCATTGTCAGCAGTCAGGCTGGCCACACAATCTTTGAATTGATCAGCTGAGGTCTCTTGTGGCACATGTGCAGTTTTGAGGAATGCAATCAAAGCCTTCGCATGGGCCTCGGAGCATAACAGCAGGGATAACATGGATATCTTTGACGGGGTCTACCCCAGCTGCTCGACCATATTGTAGTCACTTTTTTTATTATTTTCAGTATTTCCTCTATCTCTTGCTTAGAGTCTTCCATGACAATTTTTCTAGGCGCCTCCGTCCGGCCAGGCTCGCCTATAGCTTCTTTGTCTCGGGTCCTAGATGACTTGACGACAAGGGTGATAATTGGAGTAAGCACAGGAGTAGTAGATAATGTACCAACAGGAGTAGTAGACGGAATAACAATAGGCATATTGACAGTCTTCGGGGAAATCTCGGGAGAGAAAACCCTTCCACTTTGGGTGACCTTGTTGGTCCTGACAATGTTACTGACATTAGGATCAACCTCTTCATTTTTCAGATCTTGTTTCATGCCATGAAAGTACACATCGGCACCATAATGCCAGGGGACAACTTTGTCTGAGGCATACGGGACAGGACCAGGAACGGTAATTATTACCGGAGCGACTCTTAGAACAGATGTAATCCTAACATGTCGTCTCGAGAAGACCTTGGAAGAATTGGAGGAAATGGTTATAATAGCAACGTCTTCAAATGGAACAATGGGAATCAAAGTTTTCTCAAACAAAATTTCTTTGTTGTCCATCAGGCGCTGAACACCTAACTTCAACAAAGGGTAACCAGAAGGTAGAAAGGAACACAAGTGGAAACCTTCACCACAACCCAGAAATAAACCGACCGGCAAAAAATTCTTCTTAATCGTCATAAGAGGAGTAGAAGCTTCATCTACTAAGGTTACAAACAGATCGGTATCAACAGTATTAACCCCACGACCGTGCTTAGGCATGGGAGCAGTTATGACATTGGGCTTTTCCGGAGCGTCAAAATCAATCTCTTTGGCTTTGATCAGATCCTGTACCTTATTTCTCAGAGCCCGGCAGTCGTTGGTGTCGTGGCCAGTACTCTCAGAATGATAGGAACACCGAGCATTTGGATTATATCGGGGAGAGGTGGTGTTCGGGTTCTTGGGAGGCTCTTTCAAGGTCGTCAAGTTGGATCTCAATAGATGGGGTAGAACTTCAGCTAACATCATGTTGATCCGGGTAAACTTCCGTTGTGGTCTTTCTGCCCTTTGTTGATTGTTGTGTTGTGGAGCAACTGCAGGCCTAGGTATCATTACGGCACTTACTATCTGACAGTGTTCAGCTTTGCTTTGGCCTCTAAAACTATAAATGGCATTGGCTTCCTTCTTATCAATAAAATGCTTCTTTACCGAACTCGAAGAGGCATCCTTCTATATTTTACCGCTCTGAATCCCAGCTTCTACTCTCTCTCCAGTTAGGATAAGCTCGGTGAAACTAGCTGATGAGTTGCCGATCAAATGATTAAATAATGGACCAGATAGTGTCTCTAGAAACATATCGACCAACTCCGTATCAAACAACGGGGGTTGAACCCTTCAAGCCAAGTGTCTCCACTTTTGTGCATAGTCCTTAAAGCCTTCACTTGTACCCATGGACATACTCTAGAGTTGAGTATGAGTAGGAGCAAGGTCGGCGTTGTATTGATACTGCTTATAAAAAGCATCAACCAGATCTTCCCAATTTCGAACATTGGCTCTCTCCAGTTGGTAGAACCATTCAAGTTGAGTTCCTGACAGACTGTCTTGAAAGAAGTGAGCACAAAAATTTCTATCGGTGGTGTGGGGCTGGATCTTTCTGATGTGGGAGCGGAGATGGAGTTTTGAGGAAAATGCCCCATCGTACTTAGCAAAAATTGGAGCGTTGAACTTCTGCAGGATGACCACTCCCGACACTAATCCCAATTCTTTGAAATCCAACCCAGGTATCCTCTGGACCTCCATAGCACTAAGACGGTCTTCCAACTGCTTGTATCTATCCTCAATAGGAGGATACTGCTCATCATTGTAATCTGTGTCATTGTCAAAAACTTCAGGACTGGGGTCCTTTTCCCTTGTCTCTTCTTCTTGATTCTCCCCTTCTTTGGATGAAGATGTAAGATCAACTTGCTTCTTCAACGGCCCCCTGAATATTCTTCCCATATTCAGAATACCAGCGACCTTCTTCTTTTTCTTCTACTCCTTCAGGATGAGGGCCTTCAGATCCTCCTTCCCTTTTGCTAGATTTATGAACATCTGTTGGAACTGGGCATTTTGTGCCTGAAGATCCTTGATGCTTTGTTTGGAAGACATTTCTGCTGAAATAAACAGCGAAGAAGATGAGAAACCTGTAATGGTACCTTTTTATGCGATGCTATGAATGGGATGCGTATGAAATGATTTCAAGAGTTCTTAAAGGCTCAAATTTGTTTAACAAAAAGAAACACACGTTAATTGCATTAATAAGTTCTAATTGTTACAAAGAATGCCTTTTAGGCTTACATTTAAACAAAACAAAACTTAAAGCAAAAAAGAAACTAAGTCTCCCAAGAGCGCATCCTCTTTGGTGCGATGAAGGCGTTTATGTTCCTTTCCTCATGAAGTAGCCTAGTCAGCTCCAGGACCTTCTTCTCACTGGCATGTCCATCTCATCTTTGAGTTGAACCCAGGACTTCTGTAACTCTTCATGATTAGTTGGCATGTCAGGATGATGACCAAAGAAAGTAGTATCTCCTTCAATAGCTGGCTCCAGAGTTACTGGTAGGACAACAAGGTAAGGCATCATGAGACTTTGGGGGCGAGCTCGTATCCAACGGAGATAAGGCTCAAGAGGAATGGAATTCTTGTGCCCTAACGTCTTGCTATCAATTTTATGCACCATGCCCCAAGCTTTTATGAACCTCCTGCGGTACCCCTGAGCATCATTCTTATAGTTGAAGGTGATTCCTTGGATAAGCGTGTTGTGAGGACCATCCCTTCTCGTGTAACCAAAATGACGCGGTTCTAAACAAGGGTTATAAGTGATTCCTCCCCTAATTCCTAAGAGAGGTACATTAGGTAATTCACCATAGTGATCAATGATGGTAATATCTTCCGAGAACCGTGAACACCAATGAATGTCTGAATGCTTTAGGGACATCAGCCTACGAGACCATTTCAAACCCTTCTCATTATTCCAAACAGACCTGGGTAGGTGCGAAATAAACCACCTAGCCAATAGAGGAGTGCATCACAGGAGGGTCCCCCTTCTCTTTAGAGTGCGAGCATGCAGAGAGTGCAGAATATCCCCGAGTAATGTAGGCACTGGGTTATGAGACAGAAAAACCTTAATTATGCTCACATCCACGAGTAGATCCGCATTAGGGAAAAGTACCGTCCCGTAAACGAGAAGTGCCAGCAACTCTTCGAAATCTTGTAAATCTAAGGTATCCCAAAAATGGTAAGCCTTCTCAAACAGAAACTTAACCAGAATTCCTTGGACACTCCCTCTAGTCTCCCAATTTGTCACTATGTCAGACCGTTGTAAAGACAGAGCTCTAGCAATCACTTCAGGCTTTGGATGTTCTTCCGTACCGTTGAAAGGTAACTGATCAAGAATAGGTACCCCTAACAACTGAGAAAATTACTCCATAGTAGGCACTAGCTGGTAATCCGGGAAGGTGAAATAACAGTGCACAGGATCAAAGAATTGAAACAACACTTTTAATAATTCTTCATCACGTTTTGTAGTGACCAAATTGAGCAACTGACCATGCTTTTTAGTGAAATGAGAACTTTCAAGAACCCTTAATGCCAAGTCCTTTAGTTGGAGAGACACTTTGACAAGGTTGATCTGTATAGTGTTCCTACGGGCGGATGCCATCTCCTACAAAACAAAGCAAAAATGAGCCCTAAGAAATCCTTGAAATGGTTAGCCATGATATGCCATGCTTATGATGTCATGATTATGTTAGAAAATTACAGGTATAACAAACAACAATAAGTCACACCAAGTCCTTAGGTTTAAGGCCTGCATGACTTTTAAGGTCATACCCTCTAGAAGATGGATTGGTTCAACCTGTCCTATAAATAGTAACCGTGTTCTAAGGAATCTCAATATCACCGATCTTTCCCCCAGCTTCGTTCAATAGGCAATTGACTCACAACCAAACAAAACTCAAGAGTCAAACCTCAATGAGTGTAGCATCGAGTATTTGTAAACCTTGGGAATACACCAAGGTCGACCACCTCGCTATGTCCTACTGGCCAAGTTGTGCGATTAAAGGTTCTAAGGTTAGTTGATACTTCAAGACACCATGCGACCACCCCGTACTCTCCCTGATTGACTCAAGGGTTATCGTTACCAACCAAAGTGCCACATCAACGTAGCTACCGCTTCAACCGTGTTGGTATACCCCGCACAGTTCCCTCACAATTTATTGCTACTTACCTAATAGGTGTTCCCAAGATCCAGGTGTAGGATCTATAGTAACCCAAACAATCACTTAAAAGTAAAGCAATCAAGACAAGCAAGAGAAGCAATTAAATTCCCTAGATCCTAAGGTATACCCCACTTATTTTCATATCCCCAGCAGAGTCTCCAGTTCTGTGATACGGTGGCAGAACCGATTGTTAATACTGGTTTGCGTTTTGTATTCGCAAATGTGCGGTAAGCAAGAGTCGCCACTGACTTTTAATTTATCCAACAAAGGAAAAGGGAAAAAGAATAGAAAAACCTTTTTTGAGATGTTTCTGAGTACGGGGGGTAGATTATAGAAAGGGAAGGTGTTAGAACCCTTTCTATCTGTGGTTTTCCACGGGCTCTAAGGTACTTGCTCATTTTGAAATTGCTTGTGTGTGTTTTGAAAAGTTTTTGTTTAACTTCGTGATAATCCTTGTATCTGTCCTCAAGAGTGTAACGAAGTTGTTTTTGAAAACTATTTTGAAAGTGTTTGTGTAAAAGAGTTTTTATTGTTTTGAGCAAGTAATTAAAATTTCCTACCTACTCGAAAAAGGCTGTTCATTTTCTTGTTTCCTTAAGACAATGTTATCCTACTATTAAGGAGTAGATAGCCCTATCGTTTGAATTTAAGGGACAATCAAAAGGGACGTAATGGTCATAAAAGCAATGTTAGGAAATTTTAGTAATCACCCTAAAGCCTTAAAGATCTTTTTCTGAGGCAACATCTGATTGGGTCATTTTAGATCTTTTGAGACTGGAGGACGACCACTAACATTCCCTATAATTTATGACCGTTTACCGAAGGCAACCGGAGTGGAGTAAACCATTGGAGTGAGCATGTGCAAGTGTATTTTTTCAATTAATTATCTTTGCACAATTAGGATTTTCTACTGTTTTAATTTCAGTTTGTCTTTCCATGCAATCCTATACATACATTTATGTCGTTTATAATTTGCGGAAATTAAAATGCAAGAAGATAGAGTTCTAATTATTACATGGCTTTGGGCAGATACATAATTATTTTTGACTGAAAATAAAATGCGGAATTAAAATTCTATTTAAATCTATTAAAAGCTCGGAGCTGTTACAAATAATAATAAAAAAGGAAAATTAAAAGCGCGCGGAAATTTAAATGAGAGAAATAATTAGACGACCTAAAAATTTAAATTGAGAAAATATTTATGTTATTT
Source organism: Vicia faba (assembly GCA_948472305.1). Classification (NCBI taxonomy): domain Eukaryota; kingdom Viridiplantae; phylum Streptophyta; class Magnoliopsida; order Fabales; family Fabaceae; genus Vicia; species Vicia faba. The sequence continues at coordinate 466,385,887 of OX451735.1, read as the reverse complement.
TTAAGGAAAATTTTGGTTAAGTATAAAATTAAACCCTAATTCTAATTATTTTGAATTATAATAAAAATACATTAAATTACCTAATTAAACTAATTAATTAATAAAATGTTTTTTATAAAAAAACAATTTTTTATGTTTTTTATGATTTTTTTGATTAAATAAAAATATGGTTTTTTTGAATTATTTAAAAAGATAAAATTAATAAATAAAAAAGAAAAAGACTTAAAATAGAAAAAAAGTAAGAAATTGGGCCTACGCATAAGCAACCCAGGGGGGTGTATTTCTAATTTTTGTTAGGCCCAATGAACACTGAGCCCAATCTCGTGCCAGATCTTGTGTTGGCACGCTTGGAAGGTGCACCATGGTATCGCCTTGGATTAAATGTTGGATATGCGTTGGTAATGATCTAGTGGTTGGATCAATGGGGCGCATGATGGACGCCTGGCTTTGGAATGTATGGAATCTCCAAGTGTATATTGAGAAAATAAAGAAAATGTTAGGACCTGGGATCGAACCCAGGTCCTTCCACTCATTCCATGCTTGCCCTGGCCATCTTTGCTATGTTGCTTAGTTGAAATAATAATAACATTAAAGCATAATATATAAAACAGAGTGGATGGACTGAAAAACACGCGATTATTCAAACTGGCCACTGCGATCATCTTCCCTGTCCGTCGTCTTATGTATTAGATCTATACCTACAGACAAAGCTCCATAGCCATAACCCTGCAATCCTCCAAAATCCATACAACACATGATGAATTAATTCTAAAGACACCAATCAAATCGTCTTGATCTCACGAGTATCATGACATCATTTTCTTGGCCTAATTTTACCTGTACAGAGAAGCCCCAAAATGGCTTCTTAAACCCTAACCATGGAAACTTTGATACAGTGGGAGAACTGACTTGAGGGTTTTGCGTTTGATCACAAATGTTGCGGTTAGCAAGAGTCGCCACCGACTTTTCTTTTATCCAAAAGGAAAGGTGAAAAAAGCACAGGAAAGACCTTTAAGATTGTTTCTTGAGTCCGGGGGGTAGATTATGAAAAAGGAAGGTGTTATCACCCTTTTCATCCATGGTTATCCATGGGTTCTTAGTTACTTGCTAGATCACTTGCTTTTGTTTGAAATTGTGCTTTGTGTGATTTTTGAAAGTATTTTGTAAAGAGGCCATTGTTTAGGCAATCTTTGTAATGATTCTTGTTTGTAAGAATGTATACAAAGATGTTTGATCTTTTGAAAATGTTTCCAATTTTGTAAGATGTTTGAAAGTGTATGTGATTGTTTTGAAAATAGCAAGGATGATTTTTTGAAATGGAGCAAGTAATTAGGAGCAATCTACCTACTCAAATGTCTTTCTTGTTCATTTCCTTTTCCTTTGACATTATTGTCTTACCATTGATTTGGTAAGCAACCCTATCTTTGGATGTAAACGGGACGGGCGTGGGTCATCGTATAACTATGATTAGAAATGTTGCAAGGTATCTTAGCAATCTTTTTGAGGGACTAAGATCATTTGTAAGGCAACTTAGATAGCGTCATCGAGGGACTATAATCTTGTACTTGCTTATTTTTGCTAAGATACCTTACATGCGTAATATGGCCATTTTGTATAAGGCAACCAAGTGGAGTTTACCCTAGGGTTGTTTGGATGTAAGTGTTTTGTTTTCATGCTTGTTTTTGTCTTGAATTAGGGTTTGCTATTTGATTGATTTTGTTCTTTCCATACAAACCCTAATTACTAGCATGCGAATATCAAGCATTTAAATTGCGAAAAATAAAAAAATACTAAGCTATTACATGATTTGTAGGAAGGGGGTGTACAAATTGAATGGGGATTTCAAGAATTTAAAGCCTAATTAGTCTATTACAAGCATATTAAATTGATATCATTGTACAAGGAAATGAATAGATATAAAGTACAAATGCGAATGTAAAGAAACATGACTTTTGTTTGGATTTTTTTATGAAAGGAGTTTTAATCATAAACCTAATCAGAGAAAAATAATTAATCAAAATTAAATTAACTTAAACTAATTAAGAAAAGAAAATAATTAAGAGAAGATTTTTAGGTTTTCTTTAAGAAAGGATTTTAAATTAAAAATAATATAAAAATAATTAAAATAAACCTAAGTTCTAAATTAATTTTAATATACAAGAGGATAATATAGTAATTAAATCTAATTATCTAAATATTATTTAGTTAAGAAAAGAAATTAATTGTTAAAAAATGTTTTTATCTTTTGTTTTTATGAAGAAAATAAAGTGAATATATTATTTCCTAAATAATAAATAAATTATTTTTGGTATTTGTTTTTATTAATAATAATAATAATGAAATAAATAAAAAATAATAATAAAAATAAATTATGAAATAAAATGAAAATTAAAATAAATGAAACAATAAAAGCAAAGAGCCAGGGTGTGTTGTAGCAAGACCTGGAGTTAGTTAGTAAAAAAAAAAAAAAAAACCCCGGCCCAAAGGGCCCAGCGCCTGCAAAATCAAAACAAACAGAAAAGTAAAAAATATGGAAAATGAAAAGGGTACCACTGGGGCTCGAACCCAGGTCCCATAGGTTAATAGGTGCGCGCTTTACCACTGAGGTGGCTATACATCCGTTTATATAAACAAAACAATAAATATGTAAGGCAAATCAAGTCCTGATGACTTCATCTTCAACCTCCATCCGGTGTACCTGTAACTTCTTCTTTTCTCAACAAAAATGGAAGATGAAAAAATGAAAGTTGTTGCATTTTTCCTCACGAATCTAACCATGTATATAACTAAAGCTAAAAGTCAAAGACAAATGAGAATTTCACTGGCCCTAATTTGAACCCTAAAAATCTCAGAAACTTCAACTCTAGAATTCTCTAAACTCAGGCCATGTAAATGCAAACTATGGATATGTACATCTTCGTGGCAATGAGGTCTACATTTTATCTTCACAAATGCAAGCCTAACAATGCCTAAGTAATGAGATAGAAGTTCAAGAAAAATAACTCAAAATTAGATATCGTGAAATGTAAATGAGCTTGATTCAAAGTGCTGCAGGGATCAATTTAATTTCCTTAAGGTCCCAGGAAGCTAATGCAATGATTAGCTTGAGCTGAAAGTGGCTGAATAGCTCTGGAGAAGTCAAGTTGCAGACCCCTGTTTTTGAAAATGGAACTTTATAATGGAGGTGTTACAGTTGAGCAAATGGACTTTGGATGGTTTGTATTTGATGTTTAGAAGCTTTTGGAAGTGAAAGGCCAAAGAACGCACAAGGGGATTTGGAGTTTGGTATGTAAAGTCAGAACTTGCACAACAATGGTGTTTTGAGACAATTTCTGGCTAGAGGTAATTTGAGTGAGTTTAAGGGTCTTTTTTGCACGTGTCCTAGCTCACAAATAATGCTTCTATTTATAAGCAACAAGTTTAGAGACTTGTTGTTGATCATAATTTGAAATTACATGTTTATGCATAACATGTGATTTTTGAGAAAACAAGTTTCAATGTCTTGTGTACTTGATAAGATAGAGTGGTTATGCTTTAAACAAGCTTGCTTTTGACTTTTTGGATGTAGTGTGATCAGAGGGAACAAGTTATAGGCTCAATGTGAACTTTATACAAAAAGCTTGCTTTACAAGAATGACATTGTAAACTTTCTTCCCAAAATGGCAATGTGAATTGGATAAAGCTTAAACCACTTGGATTATAGCTCCAAAGTTTGTGTAATCCATTAATTATTGAGTGACAAACAAGTTTGAGGCTTGCAAAGCAAAGATTATGTAGCCTAACATTGAAATTTCATTTGTGTTCATCATGAAAATGAGCTATAGATTAAGTGACAAAACACCAACTTCATCAAGAATGATCTCAAGAAGTTCTTGGACATTTTAGAAAGCTTGAAATGTGATATACAACTCATCTTTGAATTTCTTTTGAAGATTCCCCTTGGAACTATGTGAAAAATTGCCATGAAGTTAGGTCAAAAATCTGCCTAACTAGGGCAAAATTTCAGTCTTTTTTAGTTCATTAGCATGTATTCATAAAATTATAACTTGATATCCAAGCATTTTTAGGAGAAGTTGTGTGAAGCAAAGTTGTATATTTCATGGAGATATACAACTTTCATGTTGGAAGTTTCCTTTGAATCATCTTACATCATAATGAAAAAAATGCTCAAAGTTATGGAAAAAAAAAGAAATTTTTTACACTTTGAAAAATTTCTAAGTTTAGAAATTTTGAATTTTCAAAATGAAATCTTGATTTCTTGATTTCTTGATGAATAAGTTTCCTATTTTGACATGCTTGGATGAATTGTGATCTTTGGTGCTTAAATTTGACCAAAAAGTCATAGTTTGACTTTTCAGTATACAGTTGACTTTTGATCAGTTGACTGCAAAATTCATCTGTCAATCCAATGGATTTGCAATGTTTTGAATCATGTCATTAGGTCAAAATAATAAAATTTGACTCTTGATATCATTCCTTAAACAAATTGACCATTTTCTAGGTCAAAAATCAGAAATTGCCCTTTCCCAATCAAAACCCTAATTTTGACCATTTTGCCCTTTTTGAGATTTGATCAAATTTCTTGAGGAATTATAGTCCAAACTTGATCAAATGATACATATGCGTTTAAAATGTTGATGTCGATAAAAAATTATGAAGTTTGACTGTAAATTGGCCATGGTTGAGTTTTTTCCCCAATACAACTGATTTTTAGGTCAACTACTCAATTAACTGAGCAAAAATGTGATCCAAGGCTTGAAACTTGACATGAGTAATCTTTGGGGTCCATGAAAGTCATATGAAGCATTGATAGTTCAAAAATCCTTGTGCAAACTCAAACCCTAATTTTGGTCTTCAGTGCCTAAGGAGGTGTCTTGAGCTGATCAAACCCTAGTGCAGTCTTGAGCCCGAGGAGATCTTGTGATAAAATTCTTGATCAGTGAGAGGGCAAATTTTGGGGTACCACAGCTGCCCCTGTTCAATCTTCTTAAGCCTGAAGAGTTAGATTGGCATGTTTTTCCATTCGTGACTCGAAGGTGGAAGATGATTGGACACTAGAGTGCCCGGAAATTTGCACTCGGTGATGTGATTGTTGAGGGAATGGGCTTAAAGATGCCATTTGGAGAGGTGATAGAAAGCTGTAGGAGATGGGCTTAAAGATTCCATCCAAAATTTATTGTTTGTGTTGTAATTTGTAAGCTGAAAGAATGAGTATCGGAATGGCGTCTGTGTTTGAAGCGTATTTGAACTGTATCTGGGAGCTAATTTTGAATGATTATCAGAATAGCATCCGCGTCTGGAGCGTATGTGAACTGTATCTGAAAGTTATTTTTGAATGAGTGTTAGAATGGCATCCGTGTCTAGAGCGTATCTGAACTGTATCTGAGAGTTGATTTTGGGTGAGTATCAGAATGGCATCCATGTCTAGAGCGTATCTGAGCTGTATCAAAAGGTTGAATCTGAATGAGTATCAGGATGGCATCCGTGTCGGGAGCGTATTTGAACTGTATCTCAAAGTTGAGTCTAAATGAGTATTAGAATGGCATCCGTGTCTGGAGCGTATCTGAATTGTATCAAAAGGTTTAATTTGAATGATTATCAGGATAAAATCCGTGTCTAGAGCATATCTGAACTGTATCTCAGAGTTGAGTCTGAATGAGTATTAGAATGGCATCTTTGTATGGAGCGTATCTGAACTGTATCAAAGGTTGAATCTGAATGAGTATCAGGATGGCATCCGTGTCTGGAGCGTATCTGAATTGTATCTCAAAGTTGAGTCTGAATGAGTATTAGAATGGCATTCGTGTCTGCAGCGTATCTGAACTGTATCAAAAAACTCTGAACATTGTTAATGATAGCTGTTAATCATATCCTGAAAAGGGTAAAATGTTAGCTAAAATGCAAAGTCATGTTGTATGAAATGTATGATATAATGCTTTCGCGTTATCAATGTTTATGATATATGGATGCAATGTATGCGTATGTGAGCTAGTTTGTTGTATTGTTGTTGGATTGGGGAAAACAAATCCCTGACTTCTGCTGAGGATATGGAGTATAAGCCTTCATGTTGTGAAGTCTAAGTGTTGACAAATTTCTGCTTAGAGAAATAATCTCTGTTGTATACTGCTTGTAAAATTCTATTGGGGAATCTTGAGAAATTTGACGACTTCTACTAGGGATTGATAATTTGAAGCTTGTTCCACTAGGAATTAAACTGTAATTTGTGGGGAATTTATGGAAATAGCTTAGAGAGATTTCCCTATCTCTTAAAGCCATAAGTAATTGTCTTTTACTTTGTTTAATTGTAAACATTAATTATGTTCAAATGCATATGTTCAACAATGAATCATTGGACATTTTTGTAAACAAAACACAAGAGTAAAGAAAAACAGATAGTTTTGCACATTCAAAGGAATATCTTTGCATTGACTTTGAGTAAGTATTTTTGTAAAATGAGACAAACATTCTAGTTGGAGAACACCGTCATAAGAAAAATGAAAATTTTAATACAAAGAAAAGATAGCTATGTGCAATAATCCCATGGGGTTCCCATTCTTCTATAGCCTTTGTATCTCTGAGCATTTTGTCTATTTGTTGCCTCGTCCGAAGATGATTGAGATGGTTAGAAATGTCGATTTCACAAGTTAAAGCCAAAGGTTATCCTCAAAGAGATCCAACGGGACATAGTCATACGCTTTAATTCCCTAACTTTTACCTTGACCGCCCTTTCGGGTTTTCAGTCCACCGGGAAACCCTTTTTTGCCCAAGTCGCCCTTTCGGGTTTTCAACTTTCCGGGTGTACAGATTTTTGTGTTTTATCCCTAACATTAGCCCAAACCTTTTTTTGGTTCGCCGGGATTCCCTTGTTTTGCCTAGATATGTCAACCAAGAGGGTCTCTTATGCGTAGTATCTTTTGACTATGTCTGCGTTCGCAGGGTGCGGCAGGTCATCGTCATCCATGGTGGTCAAGATCATTTCCCCAGTAGAGAAAATGTTTTTGATTACAAATGGTCCTTCGTATGTAGGAGTCCATTTTCCCCTGGGATCACCTTGTGGCAGTATGATGCGTTTGAATACCAGATCCCCAACTTGATACACTTGGCGTTTGACCTTCTTATTGAAAGCCTTGATCATCTGTTTTTGATACATTTGACCATGGCAAACAACAGTAAGTCTCTTCACATCAATCAAGTTCAGTTGATCAAGTCGAGTCTGGATCCATCGTCTTTGTTTAGCCCTGCATCTTTCATAATTCTTAGAGAGGGGTACAATACCCGTTGATGTACGAGCTGTGGTACAATACCCGTTGAGAGAGAATGTTAGCATCTCATGCCAGTCTTTGTATGTGACTGTCATTTTATGTATGATCTTTTTAATGTTCTTATTTGCTACTTCGACAGCACCATTCATCTTTGGCCGGTAAGGGGAAGAATTGTGATGCTGGATCTTGAATTGCTCATACAAGGCGGTGATCATAGTGTTTTTGAGATTTGTACCATTGTCAGTGATGATCCTTTCCGGGATACCGTACTGGCAAATGAGATTTTGTTTGATGAAACGGGAAACAACATTCTTGGTAACAGAAGAAAAAGAGGCTTCCTCAACCCACTTTATAAAATAGTCAATGGCCACTAGGATGAAGCGGTGTCCATTGGAGGCGGTAGGATTGATTTCCCAAATCATATCTATTCCCCACATAGCAAAGGGCCAAGGAGCCGTCAAGACATTCAGAGGAACGGAGGTACGTGCACCTTGTCAACATAAATTTGCCATTTATGGAGGTTTCGAGAGTGTTGATAACAATCTTCTTCCATGGTAGACCAGTAATAGCCTTCCCGTAGGATTTTCTTTGCCATCGTATGCCCACTGGAATGGCTGCCAAAAGTGCCTTCATGAAATTCAGCCATGATCCTTTCAGCTTCAACCGTATCTATGCACCGAAGTAACACAGAGTCATGATTGCATTTGTACAGGATGCCATTACTAAGGAAGAATTTAGCAGAGAATATCCTTAAGAACTTCTTATTATTGACTGAAGCTCCTTCCAGATATTCTTGAGCCTCGAGATACCTCCTGACTTCATGAAACCAGGGTTAGTCCACTACTTCTTCAGTATTAATCTCGTGACAGTGTACTGGGTCATCCATTCGTTCGATGGTGATCTGGGGAGCCTTGTTATCCCAATTAAGTTTAAACATAGATGACATTGTGGCTAGAGCATCTACTAACTAATTTTCTTCTCACGGGAAATGCTTGAAGGTAATCTTCTCAAAATGTGGTAACAATGTCAAAACATATTCTTTATAAGGGATAAGGTTAGGGTGTTTGGTGTACCATTCCCCTTTGATCTGACTAATAACCAAAGCTGAATCTCCGAATACATCCAAGGATTTGATCCCCAAGTCTATGGTAGCTTTGAGACCAAAGATGCACGCTTCGTATTCAGCCATGTTGTTTGTACAATTGTAGTAATGTTTGGCAGTAAAGGGAGTATGAAACCCTTCCATAGATATGAGTACAACACCGATACCATTTCCAAGTCCGTTGGATGCCCCATCAAAGAACAGGGTCCATCAGGATCCTTGTTCAGGTCCGTCATATGGCCTGAATTCTTCACAGTTATTTACTGTCATGATGTCTTCATCTGGAAATTTGAACTTCATGGATTGGTAGTCTTCTACAGCTTGGTGAGCAAGGTGATCAGCTAATACATTGCCCTTTATTTCTTTCTAGGTAGTATATTGTATGTCATATTCTGTCAGGATCATCTGCCATCTCGCTATTCTCCCAGAGAGAGCTGGTTTCTCGAAGATGTATTTTGTCGGATCCATTTTAGATATCAACAAAGTAGTATGAGTCAGCATATACTATCTTAGTCGGCGAGCAGCCCATGCCAGAGCGCATCAAGTTTTCTCGAGCTATGAATATCTGGTTTCACAGTCAGTAAACTTTTTGATGAGGTAATAAATAGCATACTCTTTTCGGCCAGACTCGTCATGCTGCCCCAATACACACCCCATTGAGTTTTCTAAAACAGTCAGATACATTATTAATGGTCTTCCCTCGACTGGTGGCATCAACACAGGAGGCTCTTGTAAGTATTCTTTGATTTTTTCAAAAGAAACTTGGCACTCGTCATTCCATTTGACTACTTGGTCTTTCTTCAACAATTCGAAGATTGGTTCATAAGTAGATGACAGGTGAGAGATGAATCTGGAATGGTAGTTCAAACGCCCCAAGAATCCTCTAACTTCCTTCTCAATATGAGGAGCAGGAATCTCTTGTATTGCTTTTACCTTGGCAGGATCTACTTCAATACCTTTATTGTTGACGATAAAGCCTAGGAGTTTACCAGACCGTACCCTAAATGTGCATTTGTTTGGATTCAACCTCAGTTTATACTTCTACAGTCTCTCAAACAGTTTTTGTAAGTTATCAAGATGCTCTTCTTCTGTTTGAGATCTGGCTATCATGTCATCCACATAGACCTCTATTTCGTGATGTATAATGTCGTGAAATAGAGCTACCATGGCACGCTGATAGATTTCCCCAGCATTCTTCAGTCCGAATGGCATCACCTTATAGCAGAAAGTGCCCCACTGCGTGACAAAAGATGTTTTCTCCATGTCCTCGGGTGCCATTTTGACTTGGTTGTAACCTGAGAAACCATCCATGAAGGAAAAAACTTTGTGTTGTGCCGTATTTTCAACTAGAATATCAATGTGGGGGAGTGGAAAATCATCCTTAGGGATTTCCCTATTCAAATCTTTGTAGTCCACATACATTCGCACTTTTCCGTCCTTTTTGGGCACGGGAACAACATTGGCAACCCATTGGGGATAAGAGGTGACAGCCAAGAATCCAGCGTTGAATTGCTTCATGACTTCTGCTTTAATCTTTTCTAACATATCAGGACTCATGCAGCAAAGCTTTTTCTTTACTAGCGGACAATCCTCTCTTGTAGGCAGACGATGTACCACAATATCTGCATCAAGTCCTGGCATGTCTTCATACGACCAGGAAAAGACTTCGACATAATCATGTAACAACTAAATCAGACTCTCCTTGATACTGGCTTCCGGATTGGCACCCACCTTGACCTCTTTTTTGTCTTTTTCGGTACCTAGGTTGGTTGTATCCACGGGTTCTTCGTGAGGCTAAATGGTTATCTCTTCTTGTTATAGTAGTCTGGCAAGTTCTCCTGGTACTTCACAATCTTCCTCACCTTTGTCTTCGGCTTGGTAGATTAGATTCTCAGAGTAACAAAAGGCCATAGCAATATCGTTACCCATGGGATCCTGAATAGATGTATACATGCATTGTGAGTGTGAGTGTGTGTAAGGGTATAGCTATCCTTGAAATAAATTAAAATGAAAAAAGAAAAACAATGAGCACAAAAGTTTGTATGCGAAAACGTCCATGAATCATTGATGTCATATGAAAATGAGCTAATAACTCTTACAAAATGACCATTGTGCCTCGGGTAAGACACAAAGTTTTAAGAGTGCGAATTGTTTTAATATTACAGATCCAACAAAATGGAAAGACAAATTACTGTAGGATAAAAGTGATCGGGACAAAATCTCTAGCCTCCCAGTTGCTGAGCCCTTCATTGATAGTTGGGAATATCCAGTCCTCTAATTCACATCTATCTTCATCATCTTCTACGATGTTGACCTCGCGATTGCTGATCTTCAGGGGTGGTCCTCCAGCACGACGTACAGCCTTCTGAGCAACTAAAGTGAAACCCAAGCCAAACTTGTCAGACTTATATGGGATATCTGGGAGTTGTCCCCAGATAGTGTACCCACCTTCTTCTACCACTTCTTTGGCATCCTTCAAAGATGAAATCCGAAGTGGAGGCCTTGTGATCTTGGGAATAGCCTTGGTTACTGCCACATCTTGCGGGACCTCTTCAAAGTGTTGAAATGGAGTTTCAATAAATTCACCATCTAATTCCACATATCTAAAGGAATTGAGATGGCTGATCATATACTCTTCTTCTCCATGAACGGTGATAATCTTCCCTTGAATCGGATATTTCAACATTTGGTGCAACGTAGAAGTGACGGCGCCAGCATTGTGAATCCATGGTCGGCCTAGCAAGCAAGAATATGAGGGACGGATATGCATTAAATAAAAATTTGAATCAAAAGTTTGTGTTCCAACTTTTATGGGAATGTTTACCTCCCCATGTACCATCCTTTTCGAGCCGTCAAAAGCCCTTACTACTATGTTACTTGGCTTCAATGTCAATCCCTCACAGTCAAGCCTATCAAGAGCTTTTTTAGGCAATACATTCAGAGATGAGGAAGTGTCTACCAAAACATGAGCCAGGGTTGTGCCCCTACATTCAACTGACACATGCAATGCCTCATTATGCTTCCTTCCTCTTAGTGTTAAATCAGCATCCGAAAAACCTAGACCATTATCTGCAGTCAAACTGGCCATGCAGTCTTGAAACTGATCGGCAGATGTCTCTTGGGGTACATGGGCAGTTTTCAGGAGTTTTACCAAGGCTTTTGCATGCGCCTCGGAACATAGTAGTAATGCTAGCATGGAGATTTTAGAGGGAGTTTTCCCTAGTTGTTCAACTACATCGTAGTCACTTCTTTTTCTGATCTTCAGAATCTCCTCCATATTTTTCTGGGAGGTCTCAAGATAGCCAATGACTGAGCCTTCGTCCAGAAAGGCTCAATCAGAATACTTTTACCTCGAGCCTCGGTTAACTCGGCAGCAGGAGTGTCAGTAGGAATGATAACAGGGGTTGTAACAGCTTTGTTAGTTGGAGTATTGGCTGAGATGATTGTAGGACCGGGAATAGCTTTTGGGAGAGCAACAACAGGAATGATTACGGGCCCAGAAACTGCTTTTGGGGGAGCAATTTCTGGAGAGAATATCCTTTTTCTTTGGATAATCTTGTTAGTTCCTAAAATATTACTGATGTCAGAGTTTACTTTCTCGGAACTTGAATCTTCGGCGGTTGGCCAGTCTTGCTTGATTCCATGGTAGTAAACATCCCCTCCATAATTCCATGGTATGGTTTTTTCTGACCAATATGGGACTGGTCCAGGCATTGTAATTATTAAAGGAGTTTCTTTTGGAATTGATGTAATTCTAACGGGTCTTTTGGTGGAGACACTGGAAGAATTGGCGGAAATGGCAATGATAGAAACATCTTCAAAAGGAACAGGTGGAACAAAAGTCTTCTCGAATAAAATTTCGTTGTTATCTACTAGGAACTGAATGCCTGCTTTCAACAAAGGATAGTTGGTTGGTGAGGACAAACAGAAATGGCAAACTTCATCACATCTCGGGAACACACCGGCATTCAACAAGTTCACTTTAATAGTCAGAAGTGTGGTCATAAGTTCATCAACTGAAGTAACAAACATTTCTTCTTCAATGGCATTGGTATTATGGCCATGTCTGGGCATAGGGGTATAAATTACATTTTGCTTTTCGGACGCATCGAATTCAATCTCTTTTGCTTCAATGAGATCTTGTATTTTGTTCTTTAGAACCCAATAGTTATTAGTGTCATGGCCGAGACTTTCAGAGTGATATGCGCAGCGGGCATTGGGATGATAGTGAGGAGATGTTGTGTTGGGGGTTTTCGGTGCTTCTTTCAAGTTCACCAAATTGGATCTTAGTAGATGCGGTAATACCTGAGACGGGGTCATGTTAATTCTGGTGAACTGCCTGACCGGTCTTTCCATCCTCGATTGATTGTTTCTTTGTTTATTAGGCGCAGGTTTAGGGATCATCACAGCCCCCACCATTGGTCGGCGCTCGGCCCTATCTTGATTTCTCTGAGGACAAACGACAACCACTTCTTTCTTTCTAATGAAAGGCTTCCTTACAGCTGCAAAAGAGGATGTATCTTTCTGAATCTTTCCACTCTTTATACCGACTTCTACCCTTTCTCTGGTCAATATCAGTTTAGTAAAACCTGCAGATGAACTTCCAATTAAATGTTGAAGAAGGGACCAGACAAGGTTCCTAAGAACGTGTCTACCAACTCTCTCTCAGATAAAGGGGGTTGAACTCTTCCGGCTAAATCTCTCCATTTTTTCACATAGTCCTTGAAGCCTTCATTTGAAGCCATGGACATACTCTGAAGTGGAGTACAAGTAGGTGCAAGGTCAGCATTGTATTGGTATTGTTTGTAGAAGGATGCAACAAGATCTTCCCAGTTGTGAATGTTGGCTCTTTCTAGTTGGTAAAACCAGTCACGTTGAGTTCCAGACAGACTGTCTTGGAAGAAGTGTACCCATAAGTCTTTGTCAGTGGTATGGGGCTAGATTTTCCTTACATAGGATCAGAGATGCATTTTTGGACATGAGACTCCGTCATACTTGGCGAACACAGGTGCTTTAAATTTGGGAGGAATCACAATCCTCGAAACTAACCCAAATTCCTCAAAGTCAAAGCCATGCACTTTTTGGATTTCCATCGCACTCAACCGCTCTTCGAGATGTTTATACTTGTCATCAGCTGGAGGGTATTATTCTTCAGAATAGTCTTCTTCTTCCTCTTCCTATTCTGATTCTGACGGGAAAATTGTTTCCTTGCCTTTCCCATCTTGATTATCTCTTTCACCGGATGTCATTGAAAAGTCTAAGGTCCTTCTTGTCTGACCATGAAATATTCTTCCCATGTTTAGGACTCCGGTTACCTTCTTTGTTTTCTTTTTCTTCTCCTCAACCGAAAAGTCTTCAACTTTTCTTGTCCTTTGGCTAGGGTCAAGAGCAACTGTTGAAACTGTGTATTATTAGCTTAGAGGTCCTAAACTGTTTGCTCGAGATCCATCTTACTGAAATAAACAGTAGAGAGATGAGGAGACTTGTTGCAAAAGACCTGCTTATATTATGATGAATGATAAATGCATATGAAAATGTTTTCAAGGATATTAAGATTCAAATTTTTTTTAGACAAAAAGGAAACACACGTTATATTAATAGATTAAAGATCGAGTACATCAATGCCTTCTTGGGCAAGACAAATAGAAGAAACTCTAATATAGAAAGGTAGTACACATCCTCTTTGGTGAAATGTAGGCATTGAGAGTCTGCTCCTCATGAAGTAGCCTAGTGAGTTCCAAAACCTTATTCTCGCTTGCGTAGAATTGGGCTTCGAAAGTATCTCGCTCCCCCTTGAGTTGTATCCAATCCCTTTGTTGGTCTTCAAGAGAGGTTGGCATGTCAGGATACAGGATAGTGTATGGAACATCTCCTTCTATGACAAGCTCAATGATTACCGGGAGAAGTGAGGGGTAAGGCATCATAAGACTCTGAGAACGAGTTCATACCCATTTGAGGTAAGGATCAAGAGGGATGGAATTATTGTGCCCCAAAGTCTTGCTATCCACCTTATTCAACACCCTCCAAGCTCAGATAAATCTCTGGCGAAGACCTTGATCATCGTCGTCGTAGTCAAATACCAAACCTTGAATCAGCATCTCGTGTGGGCCATCCCTTCTGTTGAGATTGGATGTACTCCAATGGAGGATTGGTCCTTTCAATATGACCAAGAAAATTGGCTAAAGGTTTCTTATAGAAGTTTAATACCATTTCCAAGTAGAATGCCTTGGTTAAAGAAGAAGTTGAGACCCATTCTGAGTGAAGCACCAGAACTTTGGGAAACTTGTTGTTATCATACATATTCTTACTTACACAAAGTTGATGCTTACTGTTATTCCATATCTTTTTCTACATTCATGCTTCAGATTGACAGTTTACTGTCTCCCGTGAGTAGATATTGCGCTTTTTGCTACCTCCTCAATGAGTGGGTAGTTCGCCGATATATCTCAACCATTATTATCCATTGTTGTTTCCTCATTCATTGAGTTTATGTTAAATTATTTCCTCTTTGGACCTTACCCCGGTAGAGTTGAGTCTTATTTTACCCAGTAGAGTTTATTTTTCTTTAATGGAGTCAAATTTATTTCCCTAGTCAAGTTGGTAAACATTTCCTAAAAGATTACCTCTTTGTTGACTTGCTGCTTGCATTCTTAAGAGTTTCCTCTTTATAACTCTTACTTTTCATTTTGTCTACTTAATTGTGTTATTAGCTTTTTCTTATTCAAAGTTACCCCCCAAAGTTATGTTGTGTGAAGTTTATCATTTACATATATCATAAGCATTGCACGACATCTTAGGGGAAAATAGGGTTTGTTTTGAATTTAAGTATCTTCAATCGCGTCGAGACAAAGTTTATGATGTTTGTGTCTCCCGATAGAAGACACTTAAACAAGGGCATCTGTTATACCTCATATTTTTCCCTTAAGATCCTACATCACTCCATATCATAACAATGCACCAAGATCACACATTAGGTTTCTTTTATCTCTTCTACTTGCTCTTATATATAAGTTTACCCTTAAGGGATTACCAAGCACACTGAATTGTGTATCTTCAATGTGAGTATCTTAAGGTTATTGATTCTTAACTAACATCAAAAATATGTATATATGTTTCCTTAGATGTTTATATTGTAGATGTTAACACAATGGTATCCATCTCACCACCTAACCTAGGGTTTGGAAGGGAGATCCTCAGTCAAGTGGTTACTTCAATGGATTTAAAAAGCTTTATATTCAAGGCTATGTGTATCGCATCAAAGTTCTTTGGTTTATAGAGACCCTTAAATTTCATTTGGCCAAATTTGTCTCAAGTGGATGGTGGGATTTATCAAGAAGAATCATAGGTTCATGTGTGTATTTACATGCCTTCTTTAACAAACTTCCATTATTAATTGTGCTTTAATATGATACTATTGCAAGTTTTATGTGACCCATCATGCCTTAATTAGCAAATAAAGATGAAAAGATTGAAAGTTAAAACAAGTAGTTTGACCTAATTTGGACAAATTCTAGATTCTATGATTACAAAGGTATAACTCTCTCAATTTTCAATATTTTGAGGTGGTTCTTTTTTATATGGATTCTTATCATAATATATAACAACTTCTCTTCACATGAAAAGATTCAATTGTGCAAGTAAAATTATCAAAGGTTGAAAGGGGTTATAAGTCACTTTTGTACTTTCTAAATAAGGGTTGGTTGACTTCCAAAGATCATATCTTTCTCAATTCCTGAGATTTTGAAGTGATTCCAAATCCATGATTCTCTTCAAGGAGTCCTTAAAAATCTCTCTTCAAGGATCTAAGGTCAATTTTGAGTGGAAGATTATCAAAGTTGGAATAAGATTACAAGTCTTTTGGAAAATCCATTGAGTTCTATGATTTGACTTCAAGACATCATAACTTGGTCAATTTTTATCACCTAGAGCCCATTATTTTTCCACAATAAACTTTGAAGTGTCTATTACAACTTTGTTTCAAGGTACAGGGCTTGAAAATACTTGGAAAGACATTTAAGAATTGAATAGATTATAGGTCACTTGTGAATTTCCCAAGAAAAATTTATCACCTTCCAAGAGCCATAACTGTTTCAATTTTTATTATTTTTGAGTGATCTCAATTCCAAAATTTAATTTGATGATTCTACTTCATTTCATCTTCAAGGGTCAAGATTTAATTTTGAATATAAGGGTTTGTAACTTGGAAGAACATTATAGGTCATTTTGAAGCTCTATACTTAGAAATATTTCTAAGTATGAGAATCTGTGTGTTTTCATGATTTCAAATGATCATAACTTTTAGCTCAAATTACCAGATGCAAAGTTTCCTGGCACATTACAAAGATTGTGGGAATTTTTTCATTGCAAAAGTAATGATATCAAAAAGGTCCCTAAGTTGTTTGCACCATGGTTGTAAAGCTGGTGCTTTGAAACTAAATAATCACTTGAAGTCAAAAGTCAATTTGTGAAATGTGACTTCTATACACAAAATTGTTGCGTGTTTTTGACCTAAACATGTTTAACAAACTTGCTAAGCATTGTTTAAGACTTGAAACATAAGAATTGGTTGAGTTTTGAGCAAGTTTGAGTCACACTTTTCTCATTTCCAGGCTTCACACAATTTCCGTCCAAACCTCGTGATTTTGCACGCTTGATCTTACCATTCACTCTCCTTTAAATAAAGGATCATTTTCCATCCATTTCTAAAGCTTTAGATAGACATAATCATCCTTCCAAAGTCTCATTCGAATCTTTAAATTTGAAAATCCATTTCATAATTTCAAGCCTTCTGTCTTAAAATTCTCTTCTGATTATTCTTTCTCAACTATTACACACACTCTCCATCACCTAAACCAAGCAATTCGAGCCATAAATCTAGCTATAAAATTTCAGTTTCAGAGCTCATAATTCAAAGTTCGTTCAAGTAGTTTTCTTAACCAACTTCTTCCTCTGAGTCTCACACTTCTTTTGGTTTTTGTTTTCATTGAGAATTGATCATTTATTTTTAAATTTCATTTTGCAATTTTCATCTGGTTTTTTCCAAATCGACTAAGTTGTAGTTTGAAGAAATTTTTCGTGAGGATATGGTTAGGATCGTATGGAAGAGACGAATCCAATGACACCACTATGAGCTTTAAACATTTCTCTGAAGAATCTCACCAAATCCCAATTTGCAAGTGTTTGGAGGTTGAAGACGACCTACATGTCGTTAATTAACCAATGCTAATGTGATAATTGTTTTATTTTGATTGGCTTGGTTTAAATTAAATCATGTGTGTTTCTCACTAATGACCATAACATGCAGATCGTGCCAGATCCATTGGATCTGATTACTAACGCGTTTTGACAATGATCAGATGGTCCACGTTTTTTTTGGTTTTATTTTATATTTTCTGATTTTAATTCAGATCTCGTGCTTTATTCAGGAATGACCATAACATGTACAATGCGCCAGGTCCCTTGGATCTTATTACTAACGCGTTTTGACAATGATCAAATGGTCCATATTTTTTTGTTTTATTTTATTTTCAAATTTAGTTTTTAATTTGTTTTAAACTTTAAAAAATCATAATAAGTTCATTTCATATTAAAAAATCATGACAAAAATCACAAAAATATTTTTGAATATTATCGTTCTAATTTTATTTTTCTCCTAATTTTATTTTATGATTTGATATTTTTTAATGATTGTTTCATTATTTGAGTTGTTTTAATTGTTTAAAAATACTTTTAGACCTTTGAAAATTTTTTAAAAAGTTATGGAAGGATCCAATGACATTTTTTTAAATGTTGGTGACCCCATTAAATTTTTATTTCTGACTTTACTTTTTTTATGCTTTTTGTTTTATTTTACTTATTTCTTTATATTCAAAAATAGCTCCTAACTTTTAAAAATTATAAAAAAAATTGTCAACACTTATTGACCTCTATTTGACCCTTGGAAATTTTTTTGATTTTTATTTGGTGTTTTGATACCTTTTGAGTATTTCATCAATAAGTTCCCATTAAATAACCATTTTTTAAATCTTTTTTTATTTTATTTTAAGGGATTTTTATTTTATTTTATTTGGTTCTGACTTGGTGATAGATGAACACTTCTTGAGTCATAAATTTCCTCAACATCAATGGAACTTGGGTGTTGATAGGTCAAAAGACCAAATCCACCAAAATGGTTGGTTGATTTTGATGAAGTTAGACCTAGTTGTGATTCACTTGAGGCATTAGTTACATTGTGACTTCCCATTTTCCCATTCATCTTATCTTCTTTCTTATTTTCCTATTGATTGGTTCATAGTGGCACAAAATTCGTGTTTGCAAGCCCAAGTATGATTAACTGTTGAGCTATGGCCAATAACCTTGAAAGCTCATCGTTAGAAGGCTTTATTTCTATCAATCCTCAAATGAGTACACATCAACTTTGACCTAGGCTCATGGATCATATCACTTGGAATTCTCCCATTTCTTTTTTCCTATTTGAGTGCTTCTTAGCGGCTCAATCTTTGTGTTTGTAAGCACAAGGATGATTAAATATTGTGATATGGTCAATAATATTGAAATCTCATTGTTAGGAGTCTTTGATTATATCAATTCTCTAATGAGTCTTCATCAACTTTTACCTAGGCTCAATGTTCAAATCATTATGGATCACTCATCTAAAAAAAAGTCCCAACCATTAACGGTTAACTATTAACCAATGACAAATGACTTTACCTTATGCTTATACTTTATGCATTTATTTTATATCCTTACTTTATGTCATTTATTTTGAAGCATTTACATTTCATGTTATTTGCCTTTTGCTCACTCGAGAATTTACTTTTGGTTATTTTATCTTTGCTCATTTGAGCATTTACTTTTTGTCATTTTCTCTTTGCTCACTTGACCTTTATTTTTTATTTTTCAATACACTTAATAATCAACTTGAACATTAAAAGACTTACTTCTTTCTTGGACCATTTGTTCCCTATCCCTAGCACTTTGGAGTTGTGAATTCCTAAGACTTAGGATTTGAAACCTTGAGGCCTTGAAACTTTGTGATCTCTTTGATATTTTTGTGAAGTTATTTGGAAGTCCTTTGGGTTTACTCCAAGGCATTAGCTTGAAGTTTTTTTTGTGTGTAGGTGATTCTGATTTTCATGCTTTGTCTGTGATTTGGAATTCCTTTGTATACAGTTGCTAATCTGGCCAATTTTTGTCAATGAATACTTTGCTTGGTTCGGAATTCATCTGAAGCTTGGTATTCATATACGGTTTAGTGTTATGATTGCTTAGTTTTAATCCAAAGGATGGCAATTCTTGTTGCCCCCCAAAATTTTCCTTTTTCATTCTAACCCTAATTGGCTTATTTTTTATCATCATATACATACATACATACATGTCATTGCTACTGTGGCCACGGGATCAAAGTGTTTATCTCTCAAGAGATACCACATATGTCAGTTCCGTCAATTGATATAGTAAAGTATAACTCATGGTTTTCCGCATTTAAATGCACTCTACATAGTTTCTAAGCTATTTTGTCAACAATCAATCAATTCATCATCATATCAATTTCTCATGTGTTTTTTCACTCTTTGAATGCCGTGGAAAGTCAAGCATTTCAATCGATTTGAGACAGTGCTGTCAAAAATTAAGTATCTTGTGGTTCGAAGCCAAAAAATTGTAACTTGAGACCAAAAAAGGGTTTAGGAATGGTTCTCCAATCGTTAGAAATGTCTTGAGATCTTCTGCATTTCATATATTCAGGTCGAGGGTTAGTTTTATAAGGAAGATCTTCAAAAGCGCAAAATACCTGAAATCTCGTTATATAGTAGATTTGATGGTTCACTGGTTTTCGGATGCTTAAAAATTCGTAACTTCTGGCTGGATTATCATCTTTGAGTGTCTCTTGGAGCATTTTAACTATCTTGTTATTTTCTTCAGTTTTCATGTTCGGCTCGGAAGCTAATTCAGTGAGGTAGATCCCCATATAAGAAATTACTTTGAGACCGGTACCCTAAAACAGTGTGCTAAACTGCTATTTATCGGATATTAAAAAATTCATCACTTTCTCCTTGTTCGATATATTTGGTTGGTTCTTTGAGCGTAAAATTCGTCTTGATATTATCCTTAATTTGTATGTTCGGGTCAGAAATTAAATCTTTGAAGAAGATGTCCGAAAGTGCGAATTACCTGAGAAAACTGAACTTGGAAAAGATTTCTATCGGATTTTTTCTCGATATTGAAAAATTAGTAATTTTCCTAATTTTTATCGATTTAGGACGATTCTCAAAGCGTGAGACCACAAATTTTGTTATCTATAACTTTGCTTCAGGTCCCGAGTTTAGATTGTGCTCCGAAGGCTTCGGTTTATAGCTCGCTTCCCAAAGCGTGCACGAAAACAAGCTGAAATTTCAAATGCAGCCCAAAAAGTTTGTTGTTTCTCGCCATTCTAAAAATCATAACACATTTGATTTTTATCGTATCAGGGCGATTCTTTCGGCACCATGTCACAAATTTCATCATCAACGATTGTTTTTCCAGATTTTGCTTCAAGATTATGCACCGAAAGTTATGAGCTTGTGGTTTGTTTGTTGAACGGTACACAAAATAAGCTGAAAAAATCATCCTAGTGAATTTTAACACAAAGTTATCTACATTCGAAGCAGCGTAACTCTCTCTATTCTTATTGTAACGGGATGATTCTTTCGGCACAACGTCACAAATTTTGTCGTCGACGATTTTGTTTCAAGTTTCGTTGTAGGATTATACACTGAATGTCATGAGTTTTGGTTTGTTCTCGAGCTGTGCACCGGAATAAGTCAAAAATTCTGCATTTAGTCAAAAATACACAAACCAAACAAGACTTAAGGAATTTTGTATATATTCTTTCATCTCAATTTCCAAAGGGGCTTTTTTTTCATTTCACCCAAAAATTACTCAAATTCAAACTCTTTTTCTCAAGAAATTCTCCCTCCAAGAACACAAAAGCACTTCTCTTCTTTTTCTCCTTCACTCCCGCGGGATTTACTCCCTCCTCGCCTTCCAGAAAGCTAGTCAGTCATCCCTCCCTCGCTAGACGACGCTGCTGGCCACCTGCAACGCTCCTTCAGTCGATCAGAGAGATGCCCTCCGTCTCCGATCCCTGTCTCAGACGTGTCTTCTTCTGACGCCGGCTCCCTCCTCGGTCCGTCATACTCCCTCCACTCTGGACCTCCACTCTTTCTTCTTCGATTCGATTTCATTGCATTAATTCGGTAAATTCCTAACTCTTGATTCATTTAAGCTTTACATTAATTTTAATTGTTGATTATTTTCATGAAGTGAATTCTTAAAATTGTGAATTCAATTGAATTTTGGGTTGATACATAACAAATTGATTTTCATGAATTGATTCTTGACGTAGATAATGTTGAGATTCAGAATCGGCTGAATTTTTGCAATTAATCGTTGAGTTTATGTGTCGGATTTGATTTTGCTAATTGTTCATGAGTTTACGCGTTGCAATTTGATATTGATTCAACACTTGTGCATAATTGTTTGAATCACTTTATCGGAACTAAATTTTGAGTTAATTGCTTTATTTCGATGCAAAAATATCATTTGATTCGATGCTTGGAATTTGTGATATCGTACTGGTTGGATGAATGATTTTTGTTTGTGAATTTCAAGAGAGTTTTCATGTCTCGATATATGGACTTTTGCATCAAAACGATGATTTCAAACTGATTTTTCTCAAGCATCGACACTTAATATAATGTTGTCTGGAATTCACAATTGTGTCGTAAACTTTGATTTAATTGTTGCGCCTTGCATAATTGGTTTGCACTTGGTAATCGCTTGACATTTGTGGTAGTTTCGATTGATTTAAGCCGACATTTTGAGCACCAAATGTACAAAATACATGTTGTACAAATTTCTTTCTCACACGTACCTTGTGCTTTAATTTTAATTTGATGCATTCTTAGCCATAATCGAGCATTTAACGCACATTTGTGATCATTTTTGTTGGCTCCGATGCAATTTTCCGATTAATTCCATGCATGGATGTGGTGCTGCCCGGTTTTCCACTTCCATGTTCCGATACTTTTCCGAATGTGATTTCTTCAGATTATGATCTTTTTTTGAGTTATGATATGATTGTTTGCATTCGGTTATGCTTTCTTATTATCACCAACTCTTCTTGTGAGCTTGTGCAAGCTCCAAAAGGAGATTCCTTGCACCACACGATTTGTGGGTTATTTGAATTCGTATAGATTGTATCTTGTGCAGGATCTCTATATGATATTAGATATGTATGTGCTTTTATTTCACATGGATTATCCTTTGCTTCTGATTATTATTGTATCTTATTTATGACTATGTGCTTTATTGGTGAAACTTGCACAAAGTTTTCCGAGTTTCTTTGCTTTGTCTGATAAGTTGACGAATTTGTGTTTGATTGGTATTTTCTTCTATTCCCTCCACTTC
The DNA here is from genome assembly GCA_948472305.1 of Vicia faba. Taxonomy (NCBI): domain Eukaryota; kingdom Viridiplantae; phylum Streptophyta; class Magnoliopsida; order Fabales; family Fabaceae; genus Vicia; species Vicia faba. The sequence goes on along the minus strand of OX451735.1, from coordinate 466,363,075 downwards.
TTCATTGTCTTTCATTTCCTTTACATGAAAATTAGGAATAGATATGCATGAATGGGAGTGCCTACATTAGGTGGACAATACTATTTTAAAAGACCTTTAGAAGGAAATTCCTACTCGGGCTTGCTTGTTTAAAGTCCTCGACGAAGGCGACTCTATGTGTTTATATTTGTTTCAAATACCTCAAAGAAGGCATTCCCATTACCATTCCCCCTTTATGAAAAGACCTCAAAGAAGGAAATAAGGTGAAGTAAGGGTCTCCAATTGACCCCTGCCATTTCAAGTCCCAAGGTCATTCGTATCTCACATCGTACGTTGATGCTTGAATAATGCTACTCTTGTTATTGAGTTGGTCAAGGGGAAAAGGGTGTGTAATTAACCCCCACAATTTTTCTTTAGCTTATGTTTATAAATTTTTATGATTTAATGTTATGTCATTATTGTCTTCTATCTCTTACCTTGATGACACTATATATAAGTTAGGTGTTTAGTCGCATATGATTATTCACTTTCATTATTCTTTTGCCTAGGTGACACGATATCTTTGTTAAGGATTGACACCCCTTATTCTTCTTGCCTTGATTACATGATATCATGGCTAAGAGTTATTCATTCCCCCATTTCGCTTGCCTCGATGATTGTATATCTTGGTTAAGCCTCCCCTTATCCTACCTTGATGACACGATATCAAGGTTAGGTGTCTCACTTCCCTTATGCTACCTTGATGACATGAAATCATGGTTAGGTGTTATCCCTATTCCATTCCTACCTTGGTGACATGATACCATGGTTAGGTGTGTTCTACTTAAGCGAGTGGATACTCCTCAAGCTTTGTTTGTTTACTTTCTATTGCGTGATCACAAGCTCCCCCTAGGATTTTTTTTAGTTCACTCTCTTTAAAGTTTGAACTAATTAGACCTTAGGCTTGAACCTGTGCATGCCAACATTAGGTAGAATTCTTTATCCTAACTTTAGGACCATTATTGCATGATAACAATAGGGATAGAATTAGGTTAGTTTCCCTTAGAGTTTTCACTTTCCCCTTTTTTCATGATTAAAACTAAAACTCTTTTTCTTTGGAAAATTCATAAAATACTCTAACCTTACTTAAATCATTTTTCAAAGTAAAAAACACCAACCAATGCAAACCTTTTTGTCTTCGGACCTTTTTTTAAAACCTTTTCATATAAGGACATGTTAATTCCTTTCTACTACGAAGCGTGAGTCTCCAATGGTCGAGCTGCAGTAGAATGCGTTATTAGCATTATTCATAAAAAACATATAACACACCGAAACTTTTTAGGTGAAATATGAGTGTCTTGATCCCCCTTGCATGGTAGGTGTACGTAAGCATAAAGTTTCACAACCGCAGCAGGCACGATTAACAAAAACTTTTCTTTTTGTACATAATACTTTGCATCCATGCATTCCCTTTTAGCATTAAGCTTTAGACATAGACTAGCTACATCCTTATAATAGAACAAAATTAAGTGGATCAAGTGGAGTATCACATACGTGACGGGTGCTAATACCTTCCCCTCTCGTAACCGGCTTCCTTAACTTTTTCTCTTGGTCGCAATGACCATGCTCCTTTCCTTCCCTCAGGTTTACTCAGTGTTTCCTCTCCCTCTCTTGGGATAAATAACATTGATGGTGACTCTTTTGTTTGTCCACCTCCTTCACGCTTCGATGAAAATCCTAGATGCGATAAATAGCGACTCTGCTGGAGAAACTTAGCAAGTCGATCCTAGCTTTTGTGTGTATGTTTGTATTTGGGTGTTTTGATTGTTTATTGCTTTACCGCTTCTTCTATTTACATGCTTTCATGCATTTAATTTTTGTGGAATTTGTCTTTTATTCCTATATACTGGATATGTTGGACTGTCAATGTTTTTCTTTTGCGGGTGGTTTGTTACCTGAGGTAAAAGGCCCAATACCCAGGCTATGAGTAACCATTAGGAACACATAGGATTAGAGTGGAACATGATGGATATTATACGAAGGTCCTACTAGTAGGGTCATGTAATCTATGCTCAGATGAGGTTTAAATGTAGTATTATCGTTTTCTACATCTGTGGTTTTGATGGTAGTGATTTCAGGCGAACCCGTGATTTTGAGTTACCCCTTGGCTTTACCATGACCTAGATTTTACCCGTGAGTGGGGAGGGTTTGATCTTCCAGGTACCGCTAGTGACTCGATATTGATGGGTACTATGTGTTTCTATTGGTTACTTGATACTGATGGTGGCTATATGTTTCTATTGGTGACTTGATAGTGATGATGACTATTTTATTCCAAGATAATGTTGGACCTTTGATCTAGTGATATTCAGATGGTTAAGAAACACTGCAATAATCATATTCAAAAGTGATGTAACTCTGATCCCGTGTCTTTGCATACATAACATGGTTAACCACCTGCTTAACATAAATGTTCTGTTATTTCCAAGGAATCATATCTTTAAGACTTGTGCTGAACTTTTCCATCCCTTACCTGCTTAAAATCAAAATCAAAGCATGTAAATTCCTTGGAAAATACGAAATATGACATGGCATCCACTCAATCACCCCATGCATCTTCTTTTATTTATTACACTACTCAGAGTTGTGGATTCTTATTTAGGATTGGTATTCTCTTCAGAGTTACAAACTTGGATTCTTGATGTCACATGTTCAAAGATCAGTCATGGAACAAATCGGTGGGGGATTAACCTGGATGAAGATTCAAATGGGGTTTCTTGTGGTATAGAGGAAAGTCATGACCCGTGGTCGGGAACTCTTATAGAAAGAAGATAACTAGTGGAAGAATCAGTTGAGTTGGGTTATGGAAATAGTGTCAACAAAAGGAAATCCTATGTTGCAACATAAGTTATCTCTTCTCCTCATCTTTTGGGATTTCCTTCAAACCTTGTAGTGCTTCATGGATCCCCTCCACAATCTTGAGTTCTTAGGACGTCTTGTCAGCAGCTATTTCATATTCACCAAGTGAATTCAAGGGATATTTTAACAGTGAGGACATAAGAGGCCTGAAGAACAATTTGATCCCATTCAAGTTCTTTATTCTCATTTGTTTCCATACTTGCTTGAGTTTCAATTGGTTAGGATTTATACTCTAGTACCATCTACAAATTCCCTTCCTGATCATGATACCAACGTCAGAGGAGGTTACCACGCTGGGACACCTGGCTATTTAATCAGGGGAACTCTCCACGACTTTGTGTACCCAGATCCTCTCGTGAGCAGTTAGTGCTTGTTCCCCGAGTGAATGCAAGGAGAAAAGCTTTTTAGTGGAGACAGAAAAAGCCTGAGAAATATGATGACACAATCCCAATGCCTTACATCCTGTCACTTCCTCGCTCATTTGAAATTCAGTTGATTATCGTGCTTTGGGTCCTCCTCCCATAAACCTCATTCCTAATTTCAATGAAAAGGCTAGATGTGCCTCCCATTATGGGGTACCTGGTTATGATGTTGGAGACTGCAAGGGGTTGAAGTATAAAATCCAGCACCTGTATGGCGTCTTTTCCAAAGTCTAATTCCTATTTGACTAATTGTTTCAGACTCTTTTCCCCCAGCTGAATGTTTCTGTTGTATGATAGAAGATGGATTGTATCTCTTTTGTGTACTAATATATACTTTATGATTCAGTTGATGGAAATTCACTTGGTACAATATTCATCCTTTCTTTTGAAGGAATCTTCTCTGTTTACCAGGCTGGGACACTTGGCCGTTAGATTGAAGATGGAATGTCATTCAGAGATGAGGTCCAAGTTCGTACCAATTCAGAGACTATTATATTCGCGCCAGAGAAAAATGAGATTCTTGTACCCGAGGGAGCATGAAGGATATTGAAAGTCATCAGAAACAATTAGTCCATACATACACTAGTCTCCTCAACATGGCAATTTCAAATTTCATTTTCATTCTTGTTTGTAATTTTCTTGTTTTTGTTCAAGTACTTTCTTGTATGCCAAACTTGTTCATCTTTTGAATATTAATCATAATGCATAAGGTTTGCTTTCGAGTAAAAACCCTACTGACGACATGCATTTTTTCAAACCCATAAACACCGGAGATATAGGGGAGATTAACCCTCGTTAGCCCCTTTGAAACTTGAAGTAAGAGTTTCTTTTATATTTAAAAAAATCTCATTTTTAACCCGGGACAGATAGTTTTTCAACTAACTAGATCGATCATTGAAATATCAAAAGGAAGTGAACATCTAAGGTTCACCGCACCTTATCCCTTGCATTAGGAGGTTTGAAAAAATATCAAAACCACAATGGTTAGTTCCTCACGTCAAGAGGTCTAGAAAGGAATGATACATAATGGAGCGACACAGAGAACATAAATCCTGGACCTACGACCAGAGGGAAAGATTAAAAAGTAAGATTCATGATGGAGCGAACACATATCATACAAGATCTTAACCAAAAGGTAAGATCGAAGACAGAGCAAACACATATTATGGATTTACAACCAAAGGCAAAAAAGGATAAGTTAGATTCATGACAGAGCAAACACAAATCATGCAAGATCTTAACAAAAAGGTAAAATTAAGGACAGAGAAAACACATATCCTAGATCTACGACCAAAAGGAAAGAATGAAAAGTAAGATTCATGACAGAGAGAACACATATCATGCAAGATCTTAAACAAAAGGTAAGATAAAGGACATAGCGAACACATATCTTGGATCTACGACCAAAGGGAAAGAATGAAAAGTAAGATTCGTGACATATAAAACACATATCATGGAAGATTTTAACAAAAAGGTAAGATCGAGGACAAAGCGAACACATATCCTGGACCTACGACCACGGGAAAAGAATGAAAAGTAAGATTCATGACAGAGAGAACACAAATTATGAAATATATTTACCAAAGGGTAAGATCGAAGACAAAAAGAACCCAAATCCTAGACCTACGACAAGAGAGAAAGATTGAAAAGTAAGATTCATGATAGAGCGAACACATATCATGCAAGATCTTAACCAAAAGGTAAGATCGAAGATAAAGAAAACACATATCCTGGATCTACGAGCAAAGGGAAAAAATGAAAAGTAAGATTCATAAAAAAGAGAACACATATCATGAAAGATCTTAACCAAAAGGTAAAATCAAGGACATAGAAAACACATATCCTGGATCTACAACCAAAGGGAAAGAATGAAAAGTAAGATTTATGACGGAGCCCACACATATCATGCAGGATCTTAAGAAAAAGGTAAGATCGAGGAAAGAGCAAACACATATACTTGATCTACGACCAAAGGGAAAGAATGAAAAGTAAGATTCATGACAGAACGAACACATATCATGGAAGATCTTAACCAAAAGGTAAGATCGAGGACAGAGCAAACACATATCCGGGACCTACGACAAGAGGGAAAAAATGAAAATAAGATTCATGATAGAATCAACACCTATAATGGAAGATCTTAACCAAAAGGTAAGATCTTGACAGAGCGAACACATATCCTGAACCTACGATGAAAGGGAATGAGTGAAAAGTAAGATTCTTGACAGAGTGAAAATATATCATGAAAGATCTTAACCAAAAGGTAAAATCAACGACAGAGAAAACACATATTCTGGATTTACAACCAAAGGGAAAAATGATAAGTAAGATTCGTGACATAGCAAACACATATCATGGAAGATTTTAACCAAAAGGTAAGATCGAGGATAAAGCGAACACATATCCTGGACCTATGACCATGGGAAAAGAATGAAAAGTAAGATTCATGACAGAGAGAACACATATCATGAAATATCTTTACCAAAGGGTAAGATCGAGGACACAAAGAACACAAATCCCTGACCTACGACCAAAGGGAAAGATTGAAAAGTAATATTCATGAAAGAGTGAACACATATGATGCAAGATCCTAACCAAAAGGTAAGATGGAAGACAAAGCAAACACATATCCTAGTTTTACGAGTAAAGGGAAAGAGTGAAAATTAAGATTTATGACAGAGCTAACATATAACATGCAAGATCATAACAAAAAGGTAAAATCGAGAACAGCGCAAACACATATCCAGGATCTACGATCAAAGGGAAAGAATAAAAAGTAATATTAATGACAGAGCGAACACATATCATGCAAGATCTTAAGCAAAAGGTAAGATCAAGGACAGAGCGAACACATACCTCGGATGTACGAGCAAAGGGAAAGAATGAAAAGTAAGATTCATGACAGAGTGAAGACATATCATGGAAGATCTTAACCAAAAGGTAAGATCAAGGACAGAGCAAACACATATCTTGGACCTACGACAAGAGGGAAAGAATGAAAATAAGATTTATAACAGAGTGAACACATATAATGGAAGATCATAACCAAAAGGTAAGATCTAGGTAAGAGCAAACATATATCCTAAACCTATGACCAAAGGGAATGTGTGAAAAGTAAGATTCATCACAGAGTAAACATATATCATGAAAGATCTTAACCAAAAGGTAAAATCAAGGACAGAGAAAACACATATCTTTGATCTACAACCAAAAGGAAAGAATGAAAAGTAAGATTCATGAAGGAGCGCACACATATCATGCAAGATCTTAAGCAAAAGGTAAGATCGAGGAAAGAGCAAACACATATCCTTGATCTACGACCAAAGGGGAAGAATGAAAAGCAAGATTCATGACAGAACGAACACATATCATGGAAGATCTTAACCAAAAGGTAAGATCGAGGATAGAGCAAACACATATCTGGGACCTACGACAAGAGGGAAAGAATGAAAATAAGATTCATGACAGAATGAACACATATAATAGAAGATCTTAACCAAAAGGTAAGATCTAGGACAGAGCGAACACATATCTTGTACCTACGACCAAAGGAAATGAGTGAAAAGTAAGATTCTTGACAGAGTGAACATATATCATGAAAGATCTTAACCAAAAGGTAAAATCAAAGACAAAGCAAACACATATTCTGGATTTAAACCACCAAAGGGAAAAATGATAAGTTAGCTTTATGAAAGAGCAAACACATATCATGCAAGATGTTAACAAAAAGGGAAAACTGAGGACATAGAAAATACATATTCTAGATCTACGACCAAAGGAAAAGAATGAAAAGTAAGATTCATTACAGAGCGAACACATATCTTGCAAGATCTTATCGAAAAGGTAAGATCAAGGATATAGAGAACACATATCCTGGACCTACGACCAAAGGGAAAGAATGAAAAGTAAGATTCGTGACATAGCAAACACATATCATGGCAGATTTTAACCAAAAGGTAAGATCGAGGACAAAGCGAACACATATCCTGGACCTACGACCACGGGAAAAGAATGAAAAGTAAGATTCATGACAGAGAGAACACATATCATGAAATATCTTTACCAAAGGGTAAGATCGAGGATACAAAGAACACAGATCCCTGACCTACGAACAAAGGAAAAGATTGAAAAGTAAGATTGATGAAAGAGCGAGCAAATATGATGCAAGATCCTAACCAAAAGGTAAGATGGAAGACAAAGCAAACCCATATCATGGTTTTACGACTAAAGGGAAAGAGTGAAAATTAAGATTTCTGACAGAGCTAACATATAACATGCAAGATCATAACAAAAAGATAAAATCAAGAACATAGCAAACACATATCCCAGATCTACGATCAAAGGGAAAAAATAAAAAGTAATATTCATGACAGAGCGAACACTATCATGCAAGATCTTAAGCAAAAGGTAAGATCAAGGATAGAGCAAACACATATCTTGGACCTACAACAAGAGGGAAAGAATGAAAATAAGATTTATAACAGAGTGAACACATATAATGGAAGATCATAACCAAAAGGTAAGATCTAGGACAGAGCAAACATATATCCTGAACCTATGACCAAAGGGAATGTGTGAAAAGTAAGATTCATCACAGAGTAAACATATATCATGAAAGATCTTAACCAAAAGGTAAAATCAAGGACAGAGAAAACACATATCTTTGATCTACAACCAAAAGGAAAGAATGAAAAGTAAGATTCATGAAGGAGCGCACACATATCATGCAAGATCTTAAGCAAAAGGTAAGATCGAGGAAAGAGCAAACACATATCCTTGATCTACGACCAAAGGGGAAGAATGAAAAGCAAGATTCATGACAGAACGAACACATATCATGGAAGATCTTAACCAAAAGGTAAGATCGAGGATAGAGCAAACACATATCTGGGACCTACGACAAGAGGGAAAGAATGAAAATAAGATTCATGACAGAATGAACACATATAATAGAAGATCTTAACCAAAAGGTAAGATCTAGGACAGAGCGAACACATATCTTGTACCTACGACCAAAGGAAATGAGTGAAAAGTAAGATTCTTGACAGAGTGAACATATATCATGAAAGATCTTAACCAAAAGGTAAAATCAAAGACAAAGCAAACACATATTCTGGATTTAAACCACCAAAGGGAAAAATGATAAGTTAGCTTTATGAAAGAGCAAACACATATCATGCAAGATGTTAACAAAAAGGGAAAACTGAGGACATAGAAAATACATATTCTAGATCTACGACCAAAGGAAAAGAATGAAAAGTAAGATTCATTACAGAGCGAACACATATCTTGCAAGATCTTATCGAAAAGGTAAGATCAAGGATATAGAGAACACATATCCTGGACCTACGACCAAAGGGAAAGAATGAAAAGTAAGATTCGTGACATAGCAAACACATATCATGGCAGATTTTAACCAAAAGGTAAGATCGAGGACAAAGCGAACACATATCCTGGACCTACGACCACGGGAAAAGAATGAAAAGTAAGATTCATGACAGAGAGAACACATATCATGAAATATCTTTACCAAAGGGTAAGATCGAGGATACAAAGAACACAGATCCCTGACCTACGAACAAAGGAAAAGATTGAAAAGTAAGATTGATGAAAGAGCGAGCAAATATGATGCAAGATCCTAACCAAAAGGTAAGATGGAAGACAAAGCAAACCCATATCATGGTTTTACGACTAAAGGGAAAGAGTGAAAATTAAGATTTCTGACAGAGCTAACATATAACATGCAAGATCATAACAAAAAGATAAAATCAAGAACATAGCAAACACATATCCCAGATCTACGATCAAAGGGAAAAAATAAAAAGTAATATTCATGACAGAGCGAACACTATCATGCAAGATCTTAAGCAAAAGGTAAGATCAAGGATAGAGCAAACACATATCTTGGACCTACAACAAGAGGGAAAGAATGAAAATAAGATTTATAACAGAGTGAACACATATAATGGAAGATCATAACCAAAAGGTAAGATCTAGGACAGAGCAAACATATATCCTGAACCTATAACCAAAGGGAATGAGTGAAAAGTAAGATTCATCACAGAGTAAACATATATCATGAAAGATCTTAACCAAAAGGTAAAATCAAGGACAGAGAAAACACATATCTTTGATCTACAACCAAAGGGAAAAAATGAAAAGTAAGATTCATGACAGAGTGCAAACATATCATGCAAGATCTGAAGCAAAAGGTAAGATCGAGGAAAGAGCAAACACATATACTTGATCTACGGCCAAAGGGAAAGAATGAAAAGTAAGTTTCATGATAGAGAGAACACATATCATGGAAGATCTTAACCAAAAGGTAAGATCAAGGACAAAGCGAACATATATCCTAGACCTACGATAAGAGGGAAATAATGAAAAGTAAAATTCATGATAGAGCGAACACTTATTATACAAGATCCTAACCAAAAGGTAAGATGAAGACAAAGCAAACACATATCCTGGTTTTACGACAAAAGGGAAAGAATGAAAATTATGATTTCTGACAGAGCGAACATATAACATGCAAGATTTTAACAAAAAGTTAAATCGAGGACAGAGAAAACACATATCCAGGATCTACAGTCAAAGGGAAAGAATGAAAAGTAATATTCATGATAGAGCGAACACATATCATGCAAGATCTTAAATAAAAGGAATGATCAAGGACAGAGCGAACACATATCCTGGATCGACGAACAAAGTGAAATAATGAAAAGTAAGATTCGTGAAAAAGCCAACTCATATTATGAAAGATTTTAACCAAAAGGTAAGATCGAGGACAAAGCGAACAAATACCCTGGACCTAGAACAACGGGAAAAGAATGAAAAGTAAGATTCATGACAGAGAGAACACATATCATGAAATATCTTTACCAAAGGGTAAGATCGAGGACAAAGAGAACACATATCCTATACCTACGATAAGAGGGAAATAATGAAAAGTAAGATTCATGATAGAGCGAACACATATGATGCAAGATCCTAACCAAAAATTAAGATGGAAGAAAAAGCAAACACATATCCTCGATCTTGGTGAAAAGGGAAAAAATGAAAAGTAAGATTCATGACAAAGAGAACACATATCATGAAAGATCTTAACCAAAAGGTAAAATCAAGGATAGAGAAAACACATATCCTGGATCTACAACCAAAGGGAAAGAATGAAAAGTAAGATTCATGAAGGTGCGCACACATATCATGCAAAATCTTAAGCAAAAGGTAAGATCGAGGAAAGAGCAAACACATATCCTTGATCTACGACCAAAGGGAAAGAATGAAAAGTAAGATTCATGACAGAACGAACACATATCATGGAAGATCTTAACCAAAAGGTAAGATCGAGGACAAAGCAAACACATATCCGGGACCTACAACAAGAGGGAAAGAATGAAAATAAGATTCATGACAGAATGAACACATATAATGGAAGATCTTAACCAAAAGGTAAAATCTAGGACAGAGCGGACACATATCCTGAACCTATGACCAAAGGGAATGAGTGAAAAGTAAGATTCTTGACAGAGTGTACATATATCATGAAAGATCTTAACAAAAAGGTAAAATCAAGGACAAAGAAAACACATATTCTGGATTTACAACCAAAGGGGAAAATGATAAGTTAGCTTAATGACATAACGAACACATATAATGCAAGATCTTAACAAAAAGGGAAAATCGAGGATATAGAAAATACATATCCGAGATCGACGACCAAAGGAAAAGAATGAAAAGTAAGATTCATGACAGAGCGAACACATATCTTGCACGATCTTAACAAAAAGGTAAGATCAAGGATATAGAGAACACATATCCTAGACCTATGACCAAAGGGAAAAAATAAAAAGTAAGATTCGTGACATAGAAAACACATATCATGGAAGATTTTAACCAAAAGGTAAGATCGAGGTCAAAGCGAACACATATCCTGGACCTACGACCACGGGAAAAGAATGAAAAGTAAGATTCATGAAATATCTTTACCAAAGGGTAAGATCGAGAACACAAAGAACACAAATCCCTTACCTACGACCAAAGGGAAAGATTGAAAAGTAAGATTCATGAAAGAGCGAACACATATGATGCAAGATCCTAACCAAAAGGTAAGATGGAAGACAAAACAAACACATATCCTGGTTTTACGACTAAAGGGAAAGAATGAAAATTAAGATTTCTGACAGAGCAAACATATAACATGCAAGATCATAACAAAAAGGTAAAATCGAGGACAAAGCAAACACATATCCAGGATCTACGATCAAAGGGAAAGAATGAAAAGTAATATTCATGACAGAGCGAACACATATCATGCAAGATCTTAAACAAAAGGTAAGATCGAGGACAGAGTGAACACATATCCTAGATCTACGACCAAAGGGAAAGAATGAAAAGTAAGATTCATGATAGAGTGAACAAATTTCATGGAAGATCTTAACCAAAAGGTAAGATCAAGGACAGAGCAAACACATATCCTGGACCTACGACAAGAGGGAAATAATGAAAATAAGATTTATAATAGAGTGAACACGTATAATGGTAGATCTTAAAAAAAGGTAAGATCGAGAAGAGAGCAAAAACATATCCAGGATCTACGATCAAAGGGAAAGAATGAAAAGTAATATTCACTACAGAGCGAACACATATCATGCAAGATCTTAAGCAAAAGTTAAGATTGAAGACAGAGCGAACACATATCCCGGATCTACGACCAAAGGGAAAGAATGAAAACTAAGATTCATGACAGAGTGAAGACATATCATGGAAGATCTTAACCAAAAGGTAAGATCAAGGACAGAGCAAATGAATATCTTGGACCTACGACAAGAGGGAATGAATGAAAATAAGATTTATAAAAGAGTGAGCAAATATAATGGAAGATCTTAACCAAAAGGTAAGATCTAGGACAGAGAAAACCTATATCCTGACCTACGACCAAAGGGAATGAGTGAAAAGTAAGATTCATCACAGAGTAAACATATATCATGAAAGATCTTAACCAAAAGGTAAAGTCAAGGACAGAGAAAACACATATCTTGGATCTAGAACCAAAGGGAAAGAATGAAAAGTAAGATTCAGGACAAAGCGAACACATATCTTGCAAGATCTTAACAAAAAGGTAAGATCATGGACACAAAGAACACATATCCTGGACCTACGACCAAAGGGAAAGAATGAAAAGTAAGATTCGTGACATAGAAAACACATCTCATGGAAGATTTTAACCAAAAGGTAAGATCGAGGACAATGTGAACACATATCCTGGACCTACGACCACAGGAAAACAATGAAAAGTAAGATTCATGACAGAGAGAACACATATCATGAAATATCTTTACCCAAGGGTAAGATCGAGAACACAAAGAACACAAATCCCTTACCTACGACCAAAGGGAAAGATTGAAAAGTAAGATTCGAGAAAGAGCGAACACATATGATGCAAGATCCGAAGCAAAAGGTAAGATGGAAGACAAAGCAAACACATATCCTGGTTTTACGACTAAAGGGAAAGAATGAAAATTAATATTTCTTATAGAGCAAACATATAACATGCAAGATCATAACAAAAAGGTAAAATTGAGGACAAAGCAAACACATATCCAGGATCTACGATCAAAGGGAAAGAATGAAAAGTAATATTCATGATAGAGCGAACACATATCATGCAAGATCTTAAACAAAAGGTAAGATCAAGGACAGAGTGAACACATATCCTAGATCTACGACCAAAGGGAAAGAATGAAAAGTAAGATTCATGATAGAGTGAACAAATATCATGGAAGATCTTAACCAAAAGGTAAGATAAAGGTCAGAGCAAACACATATCCTGGACCTACGACAAGAGGGAAATAATGAAAATAAGATTTATAATAGAGTGAACACGTATAATGGAAGATCTTAAAAAAAAGGTAAGATCGAGAAGAGAGCAAAAACATATCCAGGATCTACGATCAAAGGGAAAGAATGAAAAGTAATATTCACTACATAGCGAACACATATCATGCAAGATCTTAAGCAAAAGTTAAGATCGAGGACAGAGCGAACACATATCCCGGATCTACGACCAAAGGGAAAGAATGAAAAGTCAGATTCCTGACAGAGTAAAGACATATCATGGAAGATCTTAACCAAAAGGTAAGATCAAGGACAGAGCAAACGAATATCTTGGACCTACGACAAGAGGGAATGAATGAAAATAAGATTTATAAAAGAGTGAACAAATATAATGGAAGATCTTAACCAAAAGGTAAGATCTAGGACAGAGAAAACCTATATCCTGACCTACGACCAAAGGGAATGAGTGAAAAGTAAGATTCATCACAGAGTAAACATATATAATGAAGGAACTTAACCAAAAGGTAAGATCGAGGACAAAGCAAACACATATCCTTAACCTACGACCAAAGGGAATGAGTGAAAAGTAAGATTCATGATAGATTGAATATATATCATGAAAGATCCTAACCAAAAGGTAAAATGAAGGACAGAGAAAACACATATCCTGGATCTACAACCAAAGCGAAAGAATGAAAACTAAGATTCATGATAGTGCGAAAACATATCATGCAAGATCTTAACCAAAACGTGAGATCGAGGATAGAGAAAACACATATCAAGGATCTACGACCAAAGGGAAAGAATGAAAAGTGAAATTCATGACAGAGCGAACACATATTATGGAAGATATTAACAAAAAGGTAATATCGAGGACAAAGCGAACACATATCCTGGACCTACAATAAGAGGGAAATAATAAAAAGTAAGATTCATGATAGAGCGAACACATATGATGCAAGATCCTAACCAAAAGGTAATATGAAGACAAAGCAAACACATATCCTGGTTTTACGACTAAAGGGAAAGAATGAAAATTAAGATTCCTGACAGAGAGAACATATAACATGCAAGATCATAACAAAAATGTCAAATCAAGGACAGAGCAAACACGTATCCAGGATCTACGTATCCTAACCAAAAGGTAATATGAAGACAGAGCGAACACATATCATGCAAGATCTTAAGCAAAAGGAATGATCGAGGACAGAGAGAACCCATATCCTGGATCTATGACCAAAGGGAAAGAATGAAAAGTAATATTCATGACAGAGGAAACACTGATCATGCAAGATATTAAACAAAAGAAATGATCAAGGATAGGGCAAACACATATCCTGGATCTACGACCAAAGGGAAATAATGTAAAGTACGATTCTTGACAAAGCCAACTCATAACATGGAAGATTTTAACCAAAAGGTATGATCCAGGACAAACCGAACATATATCCTGTACCTAGGACCACGGGAATAGAATGAAAAGTAAGATTCATGACATAAAGGTAAGGTCGAGGACAAAGCAAACACATATCCTCAACCTACGACCAAAGGGAACGAATGAAAATTAAGATTCATGACCGGGCGAACATATATCATGCAAGATCATAAGAAAAAGATAAAATCGAGGACAGAGCAAACACATATCCATGATCTACGACCAAAGGGAAAGAATAAAAAAAATATTCATGATAGAGCAAACACATATCATGCAAGATCTTAACCAAAAGGTAAGATAGAGGACAGAGAAAAATTATATCCTAGATCATCGACCAAAGGGATAGAATCAAAAGCAAGATTCAAGAGAGAGAAAACACGGTTCATGGAAGATCTTAACAAAAAGGTAAGATCGAGGACAAAGCGAACACATATCCTAGACTTAGGACAAGAGGGAAAGCATGAAAAGTAAGATTCATGACAGAGCAAACACATATCTTGAACCTACAACCAAAGGGAATGGGTGAAAAGTAAGATTCATGATAGAGTGAACACATATCATGCAGGATCTTAACAAAAAGGTAAAATGATGGAGCAAATACATATCCTAGATCTACGACTGAAGGGAAAGAATGAAAAGTAACATTCATGATAGAGCGAACACATATCATGCAAGATCTTAAAAAAAATGTAAGATCAAGGACATAGCGAACACATATCCTGGATCTACGACCAAAGGGATGGAATGAAACGTAAAATTCGTGACATAGAAACCACATATCATGGAAGATTTTAACCAAAAGGTAAGATTGAGGACATAGCGAACACATATCCTAGACCTACGATCACTGGAAAAGAATGAAAAGTATGATTCATGACAGAGAGAACACATATCATGAAATACATTTGCCAAAGGGTAAGATCGAGGACACAAAAAACACAAATCCTAGACCTACGACCAAAGGGAAAGATTGAAAAGTAAGATTCATGATATAGCGAACACATATCATGCTAGATATTAACCAAAAGGTAAGATCGAAGATAGAGCAAACACATATCCTGGATCTACGAGCAAAGGGAGAAAATGAAAAGCAAGATTCATGACGGAGAAAACAAATAGGAGGGAAATAATAAAAAGTAAGATTTATTATAGAGCGAACATATATCATGCAAGATCCTAACCAAAAGGTAAGATGGAAGACAAAGCAAACACATATCCTGGTTCTACGACTAAAGGGAAGGAATGAAAATTAAGATTCATTAAAAAGCCAACATATATCATGCAAGATCATAACAAAAAGGTAAAATCGAGGACAGAGCAAACACATATCCATTATCTACAATCAAATGGAAAGAATAAAAGTAATATTCATGACAGAGCGAACACATATCATGCAAGATCTTAAGAAAAAGGAATGATCGAGGACAGAGAGAACCCATATCCTGGATCTACGACCAAAGGGAAATAATGAAAAGTAAGATTCGTGACAAAGCCAAGACATATCATGGAAAATTTTAACCAAAAGGTAAGATCGAGGACAAAGCGAACAAAAATCCTTGACCTAGGACCAGAGGAAAAGAATGAAAAGTAAGATTCATGATAGAAATAACATATATCATGAAATATCTTTACCAAAAGGTAAGATCAAGGACAAATCAAGATTCATGACAGATTCATGACAGATTGAACGTATATAATGAAAGATCCTAACCAAAAGGTAAAATCAAGGATAGAGAAAACACATATCCTGGATCTACCACCAAAGAGAACGAATGAAAACTAAGATTCATGACAGAGCGAAAACATATCATGCAAGATCTTAACCAAAAGGTAAGATCGAGGATAGATAAAAACACATATCCTGGATCTACGACCAAAGGGAAAGAATGAAAAGTGAGATTCATGATAGAGCGAACACATATTATGGAGGATCTTAACCAAAAGTTAATATCGAGGACAAAGCGAACACATATCTTGGACCTACGATAAGAGGGAAATAATGAAAAGTAAGATTCATGATAGAGCGAACACATATCATGCAAGATCCTAACCAAAAGGTAAGATAGAAGATAAAGCAAACACATATCCTGGTTCTACGACTAAAGGGAAGGAATGAAAATTAAGATTCCTGACAGACTGAACATATATCATGCAAGATCATAAGAAAAAGATAAAATAAAGGACAAAGCACACACATATCCATGATCTACAACCAAAGGGAAAGAATGAATAATAAGATTCATGAAAGAGAAAACACATATCATGCAAGATCTTAACCAAAAGGTAAGATGGAGGACAGAGAAAAAACATATCCTAGATCATTGGCCAAAGGGATAGAATTAAAAGCAAGATTCATGAAAGAGAAAACACATTTTATGGAAGATCTTAACATAAAGGTAAGATCAACGACAAAGCGAACACATATCCTAGACTTACGACAAAAGGGAAAAAATGAAAAGTAAGATTCATGGCAGAGCGAACACAAAAAATAGAAGATCTTTACCAAAAGGTAAGATCTAAGACAGAGCGAACATATATTCTGAACCTACGACCAAATGGATGGAGTGAAAAGTAAGATTCATGATAGAGTGAACACATATCATGAAAGATCTTAACAAAAAGTTAAAATCGAGGATAGAGCAAATACATACCCTAGATCAACGACCAAAGGGAAAGAATGAAAGGTAAGATTCAGGACAGAGCGAACACATATCATGCAAGATCTTAACCAAAAGGTAACATCAAGGACATAGCGAACACATATCCTGGATCTACGACCAAAGGGAAAGAATGAAAAGTAAGATTTGTGAAATAGAAAACACATATCTTGGAAAATTTTAACCAAAAGGTAAGATCGATGAAATAGCGAACACATATCCTGAACCTACAATAAGAGGGAAATAATGAAAAGTATGATTTATGATAGAGAGAACAAATATCATACAAGATCCTAACCAAAAGGTAAGATGGAAGACAAAGCAAACACATATCCTGGTTCTACGACTAAACGGAATGATTGAAAATTATGATTCATGAAAATAAGAACATATATCATGCAAGATCATAACAAAAAGGTAAAATCGAGGTCAGAGCAAACACATATCCATGATCTACGACTATAGAGAAAGAATAAAAAGTAATATTCATGACAGAGCGAACACATATCATGCAAGATAAAAAACAAAAGGAAGGATCAAGGACAGAGTGAAGACATATCCTGTATCTATGTCCAAAGGGAAATAATGAAAAGTAAGATTCGTTACAAACCCAACTCATATCATGGAAGATTTTAACCAAAAGGTAAGATCAAGGACAAAGCCACCAAATATTTTGGACCTAGGACCACGGAAAAAGAATGAAAAGTACGATTCATGATAGAAAGAACACATATCATGAAATATCTTTAACAAAAGGTAAGATTAAGGAAAACTAAAACACAAATCCTGAACCTACGACCAAAGGGAATGAGTGAAAAGTAAGATTCATGACAGATTCAACATATATCATGAAAGATTCTAACCAAAAGGTAAAATCAGTGACAGAGAAAACACTTAACCTTGATCTACAACCAAAGCGAGAGAATGAAAACTAAGATTCATGACATAGCGAAAACATATCATGCAAGATCTTTACCAAAAGGTAAGATCTAGGATACATAAAAAAAATATCCTGGATCTACGACCAAAGATAAATAATGAAAAGTAAGATTCATGATTGAGAGAACACATATCATGCAAGATCCTAACCAAAAGGTAAGATGGAAGAAAAAGCAAACACATATCCTGGTTCTACGACTAAAGGGAAGGAATGAAAATTAAGATTCATGACAGAGCAAACATATATCATGCAAGATCATAACAAAAAGGTTAAATCGAGGACCGAGCAAACACATATCCATGATGCATGACCAAAGGGAAAGAATAAAAAATTAGATTCATGATATAGAAACACACATATCATGCAAGATCTTAACCAAAAGGTAAGATGGAGGACAGAGAAAAAACATATTCTAGACCATGGACCAAAGGGATAGAATTAAAAGCAAGATTCATGACAGAGCAAACACATTTCATGGAAGATCTTAACAAAAAGGTAAGATCGAGGACAAAGCGAACACATATCATGTCCTTACGGCAAGAGGGAATGAATGAAAAGTAAGATTCATGATAGAGCGAACACATTTAATAGAAGTTATTTACCAAAAGGTAAGATCAAAGACAGAGCGAACACATATCCTGAACTTACAACCAAAGGGAATGATTGAAAAGTAAGATTCATTACAGAGTGAACACATATCATGCAAGATCTTAACAAAAAGGTAAAATCGAAGACAGAGAAAATACATATCCTAGATCTACGACCAAAGGGAAAGAATGAAAAGTAAGATTCATGACAGAGCGAACACATATCATGCAAGATCTTAACCAAAAGGTAACATCAAGGACATAGCGAACACATATCCTGGATCTACGACCAAAGGGAGAGAATGAAAAGTAAGATTTGTGAAATAGCAAACACATATCATGGAAGATTTTAACCAAAAGGTAAGATCGAGGACAGAGATAACACAAATCCTAGACCTACGACCAAAGGGAAAGATTGAAAAGTAAGATTCATGATAGAGGGAACACATATCATGCAAGATCTTTACCAAAAGGTAAGATCGAAGATAGAGAAAACACATATCCTGGATATACGAGCAAAGGGAAAAAATGAAAAGTAAGATACATGACAGAGAGAATACATATCATGCAAGATATTAACCAAAAGGTAAAATCGAGGACGGAGCAAACACATATCCGGGATCTATGACCAAAGGCAAATAATGAGAAGTAAGATTCATAAAAGAGCAATCACATATAATGCAAAATCTTAAGCAAAAGGTAAGATCGAGGATAGAGCGGACATATATCCTGGATCTACGACAAAAGGGAAAGAATGAAAAGTAACTTTCATGACAGTGTGAACACATATCATTGAAGATCTTAACCAAAAGGTAAGATCGAGGATAGTGAAAAGACATATCCTGGACCTAGGGCAAGAGGGAAAGAATTAAAATAAGATTTATGATAGAGTGAACACATATAATGGAAGATCTTAACCAAAAGGTAAGATCTAGGACATAGCAAACACATATCCTGAACCTACGACCAAAGGGAATGAGTGAAAAGTAAGATTCATAACAGAGTGAACATATATCAAGAAAGATCTTAACCAAAAGGTAAAATTAAGGACATAGAAAACGCATATCCTGGATCTACAACCAAAGGGAAAGGATTAAAATTAAGATTCATGACAGAGTGCTCACATATCATGCAAGATTTTAAGTAAAAGGTAAGATCACGGAAAGAGAAAACACATATCCTTGATCTATGACCAAAGGGAAAGAATGAAAAGTAAGATTCATGACAGAGTAAACACATATCATGGCAGATCTTAATCAAAAAGTAAGATCAAGGACAAATGGAACACATATCCTAGACCTACGATAAGAGGAAAATAATGAAAAGTAAAATTCATGATAGAGTGCACACATGTAATAGAAGATCTTTACCAAAAGGTAAGATCAAAGACAGAGCAAACACATATCCTGAACCTACAACCAAAGGGAATGAGTGAAAATTAAGATTCATGACAGAGTGAACACATATCATGCAAGATCTTAACAAAAAGGTAAAATCGAGGACAGAGCAAATATATATCCCAGATCTACGACCAAAGGGAAAGAATGAAAAGTAAGATTCATGACAGAGCGAACACATAACATGCAAGATCTTAACAAAAAGGTAACATCAAGGATATAACTAACACATATCCTGGATCTACGACCAAAGGGAAATAATGAAAAGTAAGATTTGTGACAAACCCAACTCATATCATGTAAGATTTTAACCAAAAGGTAAGATCAAGGACAAAGCCACCAAATATTCTGGACCTAGGACCACGGGAAAAGAATGAAAAGTAAGATTCATGATATAAAGAACGTATATCATGAAATATCTTTAACAAAAGGTAAGATCGAGGAAAAATAAAACACATATCCTGAACCTACGACCAAAGGGAATGAGTGAAAAGTAAGATTCATGACAGATTCAACATATATCATGAAAGATTCTAACCAAAAGGTAAAATCAATGACAGAGAAAACACTTAACCTGGATCTACAACCAAAGGGAGAAAATGAAAACTAAGATTCATGACATAGCGAAAACATATCATGCAAGATCTTAACGAAAAGGTAAGATCTAGGATACATAAAAAAAATATCCTGGATCTACGACCAAAGGGAAATAATGAAAAGTAAGATTCATGATTGAGAGAACACATATCATGCAAGATCCTAACCAAAAGGTAAGATGGAAGAGAAAGCAAACACATATCCTGGTTCTACAACTAAAGGGAAGGAATGAAAATTAAGATTCATGACAGAGCGAACATATATCATGCAAGATCATAACAAAAAGGTTAAATCGAGGACAGAGCAAACACATATCCATGATGTACGACCAAAGGGAAAGAATAAAAAATAATATTCATGATATAGTAACACACATATCATGCAAGATCTTAACCAAAAGGTAAGATGGAGGACAGAGAAAAAACATATTCTAGATCATCGACCAAAGGGATAGAATTAAAAGCAAGATTCATGACAGAGAAAACACATTTTATGGAAGATCTAAACAAAAAGGTAAGATCAAGGACAAAGCGAACACATATCCTGTACTTACGACAAGAGGGAATGAATGAAAAGTAAGATTCATGACAGAGCAAACACATTTAATAGAAGTTCTTTACCAAAAGGTAAGATCAAAGACAGAGCGAACGCATATCCTGAACCTACAACCAAAGGGAATGAGTGAAAAGTAAGATTCATTACAGAGTGAACACATATCATGCAAGATCTTAACAAAAAGGTAAAACCGAGGACAGAGAAAATACATATCCTAAATCTACGACCAAAGGGAAAGAATGAAAAGTAAGATTCATGACAGAGCGAACACATATCATGCAAGATCTTAACCAAAAGGTTACATCAAGGACATAGCGAACACATATCCTGGATCTACGACCAAAGGGAGAGAATGAAAAGTAAGATTTGTGAAATAGCAAAAACATATCATGGAAGATTTTAACCAAAAGGTAAGATCGAGGACAGAGATAAAACAAATCCTAGACCTAC
The DNA here is from genome assembly GCA_948472305.1 of Vicia faba. Lineage (NCBI taxonomy): Eukaryota > Viridiplantae > Streptophyta > Magnoliopsida > Fabales > Fabaceae > Vicia > Vicia faba. The sequence continues at coordinate 466,341,321 of OX451735.1, read as the reverse complement.
GACCAAAGGGAAAGATTGAAAAGTAAGATTCATGATAGAGGGAACACATATCATGCAAGATCTTTACCAAAAGGTAAGATCGAAGATAGAGAAAACACATATCCTGGATATACGAGCAAAGGGAAAAAATGAAAATTAAGATACATGAGAGAGAGAATACATATCATGCAAGATATTAACCAAAAGGTAAAATCGAGGACGGAGCAAACACATATCCTGGATCTATGACCAAAGGCAAATAATGAGAAGTAAGATTCATGAAAGAGCAATCACATATAATGCAAAATCTTAAGCAAAAGGTAAGATCGAGGATAGAGCGAACATATATCCTGGATCTACGACCAAAGGGAAAGAATGAAAAGTAACTTTCATGACAAAGTGAACACATATCATTGAAGATCTTAACCAAAAGGTAAGATCGAGGATAGTGCAAAGACATATCCTGGACCTACGGCTAGAGGGAAAGAATTAAAATAAGATTTATGATAGAGTGAACACATATAATGGAAGATCTTAACCAAAAGGTAAGATCAAGGACAAAGCAAACCTAATATCCTGAACCTACGACCAAAGGGAATGAGTGAAAAGTAAGATTCATAATAGAGTGAACATATATTATGAAAGATCTTAACCAAAAGGTAAGATTAAGGACATAGAAAACGCATATCCTGGATCTACAACTAAAGGGAAAGGATTAAAATTAAGATTCATGACAGAGCGCACACATATCATGCAAGATCTTAAGCAAAAGGTAAGATCAAGGAAAGATCAAACACATATCCGTGATTAATGACCAAAGGGAAAGAATGAAAAGTAAGATTCATGACAGAGTAAACACATATCATGGCAGATCTTAATCAAAAAGTAAGATCAAGGACAAATGGAACACATATCCTAGACCTACGATAAGAGGAAAATAATGAAAAGTAAAATTCATGATAGAGCGAACACATGTAATAGAAGATCTTTACCAAAAGCTAAGATCAAAGACAGAGCAAACACATATCCTGAACCTACAACCAAAGGGAATGAGTAAAAAGTAAGATTCATGACAGAGTGAACACAAATCATGCAAGATCTTAACAAAAAGGTAAAATCGAGGACATAGCAAATATATATCCCAGATCTACGACCAAAGGGAAAGAATGAAAAGTAAGATTCATGACAGAGCAAACACATATCATGCAAGATCTTAACCAAAAGGTAACATCAAGTACATCGCGAACACATATCCTGGATCTACTACATATGGGAAAGAATGAAAAGTAAGATTTGTGACATAGCAAATAGATATCATAGAAAATTTTAACCAAAAGGTAAGATCGAGGACAGAGCGAACACATATCCTGGACCTACGACCACGGGAAAAGAATGAAAACTAAGATTCATGACAGATAGAACATACATCATGAAATATTATTACCAAAGGGTAAGATCGAGGACACAAAGAACACAAATCCTAGACCTAAGACCAAAGGGAAAGATTGAAAAGTAATATTCATGATAGAGGGAACAAATATCATGCAAGATCTTAACCAAAAGGTAAGATCGAAGATAGAGCAAACACATATCCTGGTTATACGAGCAAAGGGAAAAAATGAAAAGTAAGATACATGACAGAGAGAACATATATCATGCAAGATATTAACCAAAAGGTAAAATCGAGGACGGAGCAAACACATATCCTAGATCTATGACCAAAGGCAAATAATGAAAAGTAAGATTCATGAAAGAGGAAACACATATAATGCAAGATCATAAGAAAAAGGTAAGATCTAGGTCAGAGCAAACACATATCCTGTACCTACGACCAAGGGGAATGAGTGAAAATTAAGATTCATCACAGAGTGAACATATATCATGAAAGACCTTAACCAAAAGGTAAAATTAAGGACATAGAAAACACATATCCTGGATCTACAACCCAAGGGAAAGGATTAAAACTATGATTCATGATAGAGCGCATACATATCATGCAAGATCTTAAGCAAAAGGTAAGATCGAGGAAAGAGCAAACACATATCCTTGATCTACGACCAAAGGGAAAGAATAAAAAGTAAGATTCATGATAGAGGGAACACATATCATGGAATATCTTAACCAAAAAGTAAGATCAAGGACAAAGCGAACACATATTCTAGACCTACGATAATAGGGAATTAATGAAAAGTAAAATTCATGATAGAGCAGACACATATCATGGAAGATCCTAACCAAAAGGTAATATGAAGACAAAGCAAATACATATCCTGGTTTTACGACTAAAGGGAAACAATGAAATATAAGATTAATGACAGAGCGAACATATATCATGCAAGATCATAACAAATAGGTAAAATCTAGGATAGAGCAAACACATATCTTGGATCTACGACCAAAGTGAAATAATGAAAAGTAATATGCACGACAGAGCGAACACATATCATTCAAGATCTTAACCAAAAGGAATGATCAAGGACATAGCGAACACATATCATGCAAGATATTAACCAAAAGGAATGATCAAGGACATAACGAACATATATCCTTGATCTACGACCAAAGGGAAAGAATGAAAAGTAAGATTTGTGACATAGCAAACACATATCATGGAATATTTTAACCAAAAGGTAAGATCGAGGACATAGCAAACACATATCCTGGACCTACGACCACGGGAAAAGAATGAAAAGTAAAATTCATGACAGATAGAACATATATCATGAAATATTTTTACCAAAGGGTAAGATCGAGGACACAAAGAACACAAATCCTAGACCTACGACCAAAGGGAAAGATTGAAAAGTAAGATTCATGATAGAGGAAACACATATCATGAAAGATCTTAACTAAAAGGTAAGATCGAAGATAGAGCAAACATATATCCTGGATATATGAGCAAAGGGAAAAAATGAAAATTAAGATACATGACAGAGAGAACACATATCATTCAGGATATTAACTAAAAGGTAAAATCTAGGACGGAGCAAACACATATCCTGGATCTATGACTAAAGGCAAATAATGAAAAGTAAGATTCATGAAAGAGCGAACACATATAATGCAAGATCTTAAGCAAAAGGTAAGATCGAGGACAGTGTGAACACATATCCTGGATCTACGACCAAAGGAAAAGAATGAAAAGTAACTTTAATGACAGAGTGAATACATATCATTGAAGATCTTAACCAAAAGGTAAGATCTAGGACAGAGAAAACACATATCCTGTACCTACGACCAAGGGGAATGAGTGGAAATTAAGATTCATCACAGAGTGAACATATATCATGAAAGACCTTAACCAAAAGGTAAAATTAAGGACATAGAAAACACATATCCTGGATCTACAACCCAAGGGAAAGGATTAAAACTATGATTCATGATAGAGCGCATACATATCATGCAAGATCTTAAGCAAAAGGTAAGATCGAGGAAAGAGCAAACACATATCCTTGATCTACGACCAAAGGGAAAGAATAAAAAGTAAGATTCATGATAGAGGGAACACATATCATGGAATATCTTAACCAAAAAGTAAGATCAAGGACAAAGCGAACACATATTCTAGACCTACGATAATAGGGAATTAATGAAAAGTAAAATTCATGATAGAGCAGACACATATCATGGAAGATCCTAACCAAAAGGTAATATGAAGACAAAGCAAATACATATCCTGGTTTTACGACTAAAGGGAAACAATGAAATATAAGATTAATGACAGAGCGAACATATATCATGCAAGATCATAACAAATAGGTAAAATCTAGGATAGAGCAAACACATATCTTGGATCTACGACCAAAGGGAAATAATGAAAAGTAATATGCACGACAGAGCGAACACATATCATTCAAGATCTTAACCAAAAGGAATGATCAAGGACATAGCGAACACATATCATGCAAGATATTAACCAAAAGGAATGATCAAGGACATAACGAACATATATCCTTGATCTACGACCAAAGGGAAAGAATGAAAAGTAAGATTTGTGACATATCAAACACATATCATGGAATATTTTAACCAAAAGGTAAGATCGAGGACATAGCAAACACATATCCTGGACCTACGACCACGGGAAAAGAATGAAAAGTAAAATTCATGACAGATAGAACATATATCATGAAATATTTTTACCAAAGGGTAAGATCGAGGACACAAAGAACACAAATCCTAGACCTACGACCAAAGGGAAAGATTGAAAAGTAAGATTCATGATAGAGGAAACACATATCATGAAAGATCTTAACTAAAAGGTAAGATCGAAGATAGAGCAAACATATATCCTGGATATATGAGCAAAGGGAAAAAAATGAAAATTAAGATACATGACAGAGAGAACACATATCATTCAGGATATTAACTAAAAGGTAAAATCTAGGACGGAGCAAACACATATCCTGGATCTATGACTAAAGGCAAATAATGAAAAGTAAGATTCATGAAAGAGCGAACACATATAATGCAAGATCTTAAGCAAAAGGTAAGATCGAGGACAGTGTGAACACATATCCTGGATCTACGACCAAAGGAAAAGAATGAAAAGTAACTTTAATGACAGAGTGAATACATATCATTGAAGATCTTAACCAAAAGGTAAGATCTAGGACAGAGAAAACACATATCCTGAACCTACGACCAAAGGGAATGAATGAAAAGTAAGATTCATCACAGAGTGAACATATATCATGAAAGATCTTAACCAAAAGGTAAAATTAAGGACATAGAAAACACATTTCCTGAATCTACAACCAAAGGGAAAGGATTAAAAGTAAGATTCATTACAGAGCGCACACATATAATGCAAGATCTTAAGAAAAAGGTAAGATCGAGGAAAGAGCAAACACATATCCTTGATCTACGACCAAAGGGAAAGAATGAAAAGTAAGATTCATGACAGAGGGAACACATATCATGGAAGATCTTAACCAAAAAGTAAGATCAAGGACAAAGCGAACACATATTCTAGACCTACGATAATAGGGAAATAATGAAAAGTAAAATTCATGATAGAGCGGACACATATCATGCAAGATCCTAACCAAAAGGTAATATGAAGACAAAGCAAATACATATCCTAGTTTTACGACTAAAGGGAAAGAATGAAAATTAAGATTAATGACAGAGCGAACATATATCATGCAAGATCATAACAAATAGGTAAAATCTAGAACAGAGCAAACACATATCTTGGATCTACGACCAAAGGCAAATAATGAAAAGTAATATGCACGACAGAGCGAACACATATCATGCAAGATCTTAACCAAAAGGAATGATCAAGGAAATAGCGAACACATATCATACAAGATATTACCCAAAAGGAATGATCAAGGACATAACGAACATATATCCTTGATCTACGACCAAAGGGAAAGAATGAAAAGTAAGATTTGTGACATAGCAAACACATATCATGGAATATTTTAACCAAAAGGTAAGATCGAGGACATAGCGAACACATATCCTGGACTTATGACCACGGGAAAAGAATGAAAAGTAAAATTCATGACAGATAGAACATATATCATGAAATATTTTTACCAAAGGGTAAGATCGAGGACATAAAAAACACAAATCCTAGACCTACGACCAAAGGGAAAGATTGAAAAGTAAGATTCATGATAGAGGAAACACATATCATGAAAGATCTTAACTAAAAGGTAAGATCGAAGATAGAGCAAACACATATCCTGGATATACGAGCAAAGGGAAAAAAAATGAAAAGTAAGATACATGACAGAGAGAACACATATCATTCAAGATATTAACCAAAAGGTAAAATCTAGGACGGAGCAAACATATATCCTGGATCTATGACTAAAGGCAAATAATGAAAAGTAAGATTCATGAAAGAGCGAACACATATAATGCAAGATCTTAAGCAAAAGGTAAGATCGAGGACAGTGTGAACACATATCCTGGATCTACGACCAAAGGAAAAGAATGAAAAGTAACTTTAATGAAAAAGTGAATACATATCATTGAAGATCTTAACCAAAAGGTAAGATCTAGGACAGAGCAAACACATATCCTGAACCTACGACCAAAGGGAATGAATGAAAAGTAAGATTCATCACAGAGTGAACATATATCATGAAAGATCTTAACCAAAAGGTAAAATTAAGGACATAGAAAACACATTTCCTGAATCTACAACCAAAGGGAAAGGATTAAAAGTAAGATTCATTACAGAGCGCACACATATAATGCAAGATCTTAAGAAAAAGGTAAGATCGAGGAAAGAGCAAACACATATCCTTGATCTACGACCAAAGGGAAAGAATGAAAATTAAGATTCATGACAGAGGGAACACATATCATGGAAGATCTTAACCAAAAAGTAAGATCAAGGACAAAGCGAACACATATTCTAGACCTACGATAATAGGGAAATAATGAAAAGTATAATTCATGATAGAGCTGTAGCGATAAAAAATGTAGCGGGGTAAATCAGAGATCGAATTATTGATTAATTCGTCTCACAAAAGCAAGAGTCGCCACCGCGCTTTATTATTTCCAAGGGAAAAGGGAAAAGAGCGAAATAAAACCCTAAAGTATGCAATGTAAAATAATACTTTTAAAAGTAATGAAAATACAAGGCGTTTTGAAAAGAGGTCTAGAGTTCGGGGGTTGGTTATACAAGGGGAAGGTATTAACACCCAATGTATCTATAGTATCCTATAGGAACCTTTTGAAATATCTGTTTATTGAAATTTGTTTGTTTGACTAAAAATAAACTGTTTTGGCCAAAAAGGGGTACGAACGGGTTTTTGAAGATACGACGACCTAATGTCGAAATTTTGACTTAAACGGTATGAGTCTTGAAAAAAAATCGAATATTTTGGAAAAAATTATCTTAAGTTTTAATGAAATGAAGGTATTCGCGTGATTGGATTTGAGGACATGAAGTCAACAAATTTAATCATTTCTCTCTTGGATTTGATCATAAGCAAGTAGGTCTAGTAATCGAGCAAGAATCATATATAAGTAATTAAAAAAAAACCAAAAGAAACAAACAAGGAGAATAGTGACAAGATAAACTATAAGAAACTAAATAAACGTACAAAGAAGAATCATGAATAAAAGGAAAATATAATTAGAGGGTTATTTAAACTAATTTTGAAATTCTAAAGTTACTAAGTAAACTAAACTTAAATTCTAAAGTTTCTAACTAAACTAAATAAGATTTTAAAGTTAATAACTAAAACTAAATTAAAATTATAAAATTACTAACTTAAAATTCTAAAGTTTACTAACTAAATAAAAATTAAAATTATTACAATAATTCTAAATTTAAACTAATTGGTTCTAATTAAAAGAGGAAACTTTTTTTGTAACTTATACATGATTAAACTAATCAACCTAATATTAAATCTAACAACTATATATTTTTAAAGTTACTAGGTTAAATCTAAAATAAAATTTTAAAGTTAGTAGATTAAAACTAAATCAAATAAAAGAGTAAAGGGGTAATGTTAAAACAGAAAATAGGGAGTTGTATCAATAAGTCTTAAATGGGCCTGCTGATTGGAATAAGGCCCAAGGAAAGGGTACTTAGAAGCAGGATGAGGGGGTTTAATGAAATTCGTTTGGGTTTTAGGCTTAGGAAACGGGTTAGGCCCAATCTACTTGAAACAAAGTTTTTAGGGTTATGAATTTTTGTTTCATTTGGGAAAGGCTTCAGGGTTTACAGCGCCGTTGCTATTCTCTTCACTTCACGCGTTCCTCTTCGTCTTCCTCAACGCCCGCTTCTGAGCTTCTCCTTCGCCCGAGCCACCAACACCATCTCTGCGTCCTCCTTCCCACGATTAAGCAAGCGATGGTTCATTCAAGGTTAACTTTCATTTTTAATCTCTTTAGGGTTTTTATGATTTGCATGTTACGATTTCACATTCACTTGATTCTGACTTTAGCTTTAACATTATTGTTTCTGTTGAGATGGTGGAAGGAAAGAGAAAAAAAGAAAGGCTACCTTTACGAAGGAGGAGGAAGGAGGCGTTCCGGAGGCTTGCCGGCGGAGGGGTGAAATGCGTGATGCTGGGCTTGATTGGATTCTTGGTTTGTGTTTCTTTGGCCCTTAGGTTTGATGATGATTTGACCTGAGAACCTTTTGTTGATATCACTTTTCTTCTTCGTTGCCTTGATGCCTTGCCTTGATTCGTGAATGCTAGCCCAATGATGAAGAAATTCTGAGGGTTTTGGTGATGTTGGACCCTGTGTTTCCGAGTATGCTTCGGAATATTGATATGCTGAGACTTTGTTGGTTAGTGTGTTTTTGACATCACAGGTTTTGGGATGGAGGTTTATGCAGGTTATGGCCTTACTGGTTTCACAGGTTTTAGGCTTATGAGGTTGTTTGATGGTTCAAAAGGTTTACTCGTTTATGCTGTAGGCTTTAGTTGACAGTGGTCTTGGCTTTAACTTTTAGGCTTGATGATAGGTACAGGTTTTGGGAGGTCTTTTGACAGGTTTAATATTTTTTAGGCTTCAGTTTTGGCATGGCTTGGTTTTCTGGTATGATGTGCTTGAGGTAGCAGCTTATACTGTTTTTTTTTATGGTTAATGGCTTTTACAGGTTTCAACAGGTTATGGTTTGAAAGGCTTAAGGCTTTGGCTGGGAAGCTTAGTGTTTACTGGTTTTTTAACTTGGCATGATTGTTGGTTTAAGGTTATGCTTCAGGCAGGTTGAGGGCTTGACATGGTTAAGGTTTATGGCTTTTGGTTGAATACAGGTTGGGTTTTACTGGTTTTAACTTGACAGGTTAACTTGGCTTGATGCTTGAGGTTTTGGCATGGCTCCAGGGGTTTGGACAACAGGTTGTATGTTGTTTTGAATGCAGGTTCTTGAGGTTTTTGGTACTTTGAGAATAGGCTTCAAAACAGGTTTTTTGAACTCAGGCCTTTGCTTGAGAAGTTGTGTTGTTCTTATATCAGTTGGTTGGCCTTGCCTCTGGATGGTTCAGGTTTTTGTATATTTTAACTTGTTGGATGCCGGGTTTTAAAACGAGTTGGAAGCCTACCTTTTGATGGTTCAGGTTTTCGTTGTTTTGTCAAATTTCTTTGATACTTCTGCCCTTCTACTGTTTCATTCAGTTTGTTTTGTATATTTTTCTATGCCTCTTTTTTTACTGTGTTACTGCAGTTTTGTTTTCTATATCTTTTCTGCCTAAAGTCAAAACCTGTAAACCCAATTCTTTTCTCTCTTCTCTCTCCTTAGTACAGCTTAAACATTAAAATAATGTTATGTACTTTAGTTCTGAAAAAGCAAAAAGGCTGGGAAATGATGAAACTGGAAATATTTGGCTTGCATATATGGTTTTAATCTGCATATATCCTTCTTTAGCTTTCCTGCAACTGTTACAGTATAGTGGAGCCTTTGTATTTTGAGCTCCTCCCATATTTTGGACAGTTTACGTTGGACTTTGTTTTGACAATTTAAAACTTTACACATGCTGTTGGTTTTGAAATATGCAGTTGATTTTGGCAAAAATGAATTTGTGCATTTCAAATACTTGTGCATTCATATTTATCAATAATATTCATCCCTTTTTGTGAACCGGGAGAAATCCCGTGATTTGCAAAGAGAGTAAAACTGATTCCGGCCGTTTGCTTTTAATGATGAACTCTAAATTAATTGTCTGCTTTTAATTATATCTATTTCTGATTTTTTTTTCTTTAATTATTCTTTGCAGATAAAATCAAAGGTGCATCAAAGAAGTATTGGATAGAAGATGAAGATTTAGAACTTAGAAAAATTAGGATAGTTTTTTATTTCACTTTAAACATTTGTACAATTATCATTGTAAATACTTTGTAAATAAATACGGTATTTAAACAACAATTGTAACAATTAGAATAAAGATGAATAAAACTCTACTATTTTACCGGTTAATTCTTTTCTCCTTTCCAATTATTTACTTTATTATTTATAATTCTTTAAATTATAATAATTGAAAATAAATTCCAACTATTTAAACTCAGAATAATAAATAATTAAATAAACATTGTTTTAGCATTGATCAATTAATAAACTTTTTTTCAATTATTTACTTTATTATTTATAATTCTTTAAATTATAATAACTGAAAATGAATTCCAACTATTGAAACTCAGAATAATAAATAATTAAATAAACATTGTTTTCAAAAATAATCAGCTCTTGACTTCTAAAGAAAAGTTGTAGTTGTCAAGGAGAATCATAGGTAAAATAACAACTAAAATTGTCGAAATTTGAAAAAGTTATGAATTTTTAAAATCTGCTTTAAAAAAATTGATAAAATAGGTCAAATCGCTTGTGAACGCTTGCAATGTAATGATGCAGATGGGAGATGGTATCTTAGGTCAAAATTTGGGGTACAACAGCTGCCCCTATTTAAGTTTCTTCTATCCGGAGATATGAAGATTAAAATCTTCGTCTCGACGAGATTGAAGGTACTTAAATACATAATACGCAATTTTTGCCCTAAGATACCGCCATTATGTTTGTGATATGAATGTAGTAATTGAATTCACAGAGAAAGATATTGTATGAAACAAGATAATGCTGGAGAAATCAAACACCAGCAAAACACAGGGACATAGATTATACACTACTGGGGAAATGAGCCATCGACTTCAAATAATAGACTCTTGATGGCGAATAAAAATTTGAGAGAATACGACCTCTGACCCTAACAAAGAAGGCATCTTTCATAGGCCACAAAAACAGATTATCGACCCAAAATAATGGTGAGTTCACAACTCAAGGTCAAAGATAGACACAAAAGTATCAATTTTGCTGGCGACGGATTACCGACTTCTGAAGGTAAAGATTCATAACAAACTTCTCTGCGAGATTTCCGGAGATATACTAATTAATGCTGAAATAATAATATGGTTGTAAATACACAAGCTGCTCAAATAAAGAAGCTGCCACTTGCTGTCTTCCAAAAATACTATGACATACAAGCTGCTCAAATAAAGAAGCTGCCACTTGCCGTCGTCCAGGGATGTCAATAACATACAAGCTGCTCAAATAAAGAAGCCGCCACTTGCTGTCTTCCAAAATACTATAACATACAAGCTGCTCAGATAAAGAAGCTGCCACTTGCTGTCTTCCAAAAATACTATGACATACAAGCTGCTCAAATAAAGAAGCTGCCACTTGTTGTCTTCAGAAAATACTATGACATACAAGCTGCTCAAATAAAGAAGTTGCCCCTTGTTTTATTCCCAAAAATAATAACGTACAAGTTGCTCATGAAGAGACTGCCGCTTGCATTTTCCAAAATAATAATAACGTACAAGTTGCTCATGAAGAGACCGCCGCTTGCCGTTTTCCAAAAATAATAACGTTTAAGTTGCTCATGAAGAGACCGCCACTTGTCGTTTTCTAACGATGTCTATAACGTACAAGTTGCTCATGAAGAGACCGCCGCTTGTCGTTTTCCAAAAATAATAACGTACAAGTTGCTCATGAAGAGACAGCCGCTTGTCGTTTTCTAACGATGTCTATAACGTACAAGTTGCTCATGAAGAGACCGCCGCTTGTCGTTTTCTGAAGAATAACTCAGAAGGAAATTGCGATGATACTGGCAGAGAATAAAATCTTCATCAAAGGGAAACATGAATTAATCCTTCCCGAGGAGATCACATACTTAAATGTGCAAAATAAATGCACCATTCGTCTAGGTCGCGACTTCACTGGGGAAAATCATGAGGTAGCCTATGCAAGAGACAACAACTTCCTTCAGGAATAAACCAGAGAGAAAACAGTCAAACAAGACTCCACCCAATGAGAAAATAACTTGATTGGGGAATTCATCCTATCCAGAAATGGACAAGGTAGGCTAAATCAAAAAATCATCCACGAGGATTAGCTCAGTTGGGGAATTTAGAAAGGAAGCACATTTTCTGCCTAAGTTAACCTTCTACTTGGAAAGAATATATACATTGTCTTAATAAACAAAGTATACAACCCAAAATCAACGGCAAATGTGAATATGCATGCGTGATATAAGTGTAAATGAGTAAATGAATGTTATGCTGACAAAACGAACAGATGGAATATCTTGAAGACGATAAGATGTCACAAAAAGATAGATACTCGGCCAATCTTAAAAAGACGGAAAATAACTGGAACTGGAACCCCAAAGCAACGTCAGAGCATATCACGCTACAAGGCTTAAGTCTTCTGAGGAGAAAAGTATTCAAATCCAATCTTCTAATACCAATAGATTACTGGCATGAGACAAAGCGTACCACACTTTAGAAATCGCCCAAATAAAGGTAACCAAAACAACGCTTAACTGGAACAACTGGGGAGTCACCAAACTTAGTACCACGAGAAACGCAAGTTTACACAACCAACACCTCATGACGATTTTGAAATAAAACATGTTCATCATGCAAGGATAAATTACTGTATTATTTTGCATTTTATGGCTTGACCATCCTCGGGACAACTGTTAATATTCCTTTCATTATTCACGACACGTTTTTAAAATAAGAATACTTTAAAAAACTTTGTTTCAAATATTTCCGTAAGAATTAAATTTTTGCCCACAAAAGGTAAATGCTCAAATTTCATTAATAAGATGGTAGTTCGCTAACAACGCGACTCTAACGGTTTACAAAAGTTTAGGAAATAGTAGATGAAAGGAAAAGGTTACACAAAAAACAATGATCACTATTCTCCCTAACAAATTCGAATTCCGAAATGTGCTCAAATGCCAAGACTGGTCTGACCAAAAGCTTGACTAAGCCACCCTTTCGGGTTTTCAACTTAGCAAACTGTCAACTAAAACCTAAGCGAAATATTTCTTGACTGCATCGGTGTTCATGGAGCGCGGGAGCTCTTCACCGTCCATATTTGTGAGAATCAAGGCACCTCCAGAGAAAACTTTCTTAACGACATACGATCCTTCATAATTTGGAGCCCACTTGCCCCTAGAATCAGGTTAGAAAGATAATATCTTTTTGAGCACAAGGTCACCTTCTCTGAACTCGCGTGGTCGAACCTTCTTATCAAAAGCCTTCTTCATTCTCTGCTGATATAATTGACCGTGACACAATGCTGTCAATCTCTTTTCCTCAATTAAATTCAACTGATCATATCTACTTTGACACCATTCATCCTCAGAAAGTTTAGCTTCCATCAAAACACTCATAGACGGAATCTCGACCTCCACGGGGAGTACTGCTTCCATGCCGTAAACTATGGAAAAAGGGGTTGCGCCTGTTGAAGTTCGAACTGAAGTACGGTATCCATGCAGAGCAAACGAAAGCATTTCATGCCAATCTTTATAAGTTACCACCATCTTCTGGACAATCTTTTTGATGTTCTTGTTAGCAGCTTCGACTGCCCCATTCATCTTCGGCCTGTAAGGAGAAGAATTATGATGTTCGATCTTGAACTCTTCACAAAGCTCTCTCATCATCTTGTTATTCAAATTCAAACCATTATTAGTGATGATCTTGCTCGGGATACCATATCGACAAATGATCTGATTCCTGATAAATCTGACTACCACCTGTCTGGTTACATTAGCATAAGATGCTGCTTCCATCCATTTAGTAAAATAATCGATCGCTACCAAGATGAAACGATGACCATTTGAAGCTTTGGGTTCAATCATTCCAATCATATCAATGCCCCACATAGAGAAAGGCCAAGGTGAAGAGATAATGTTAAGGAGGGTCGATGGCACATGTATCTTGTCCGCATAAATCTGGCATTTATGACATTTCTTCACATATTTACAGCAATCAGATTCCATTGTCATCCAATAGTAACCAGCTCTCAACATCTTTTTAGCCATTGCATGTCCGTTGGCATGAGTACCAAATGATCCTTCATGTACTTCTTGCATCAGCATGTCTGCTTCATGTCTGTCTACGCATCTGAGTAGGACCATGTCGTAATTCCTCTTATGCAATACTTCTTCATTGAGGAAGAAACTGCTTGCTAATCTTCTCAACGTCTTCCTATCTTTATTGGATGCCCCAGGAGGGTACTCTTGAGTTTGAAGAACACGTTTAATGTCACAGAACCATGGTTTGTCGTTGGTAACCTCTTCTACTGAGAACACATGAGCAGGTCTATCGAGGCGCATAACCCGGATTGTAGGCACATCATTCCAACCATTCACTTGAAACATTGAAGACAAAGTAGCTAAAGCATCAGCCATTTGGTTCTCATCTCTAGGGATATGATGTAATTCCACTTTGTGGAAGAAAGTCAACAATCTTCTAGCATAATCTCTGTAAGGGATCAAACCAGGATGACGAGTCTCCCATTCTCCTTTGATTTGATTAATTACCAATGCCGAATCTCCGTAAATATCAAGAATCTTAATCCTTAGATCCACTGCTTCTTCGAGACCCATAATACATGCCTCATATTCAGCCATGTTGTTCGTGCAGTCAAACTTGAATCTCGCTGTGAACGGGATATGAGTACCTCGGGGAGTGACGATGATTTCCCCAAATCCATTTCCATAAGAGTTCACAGCTCCGTCAAATATTAAACCCCAATGGGATTCGGGATCAGGTCCTTCTTCAGGTAACGGCTCTTCACAATCTTTAGCTTTCAAGTACATAACATCTTCATCTGGGAAATCAAACTTGATGGATTGATAATCATCAATTGGTTGGTGAGCCAAATGGTCGGCTAAAATACTCCCTTTGATTGCTTTCTGAGTGTGATACTCAATGTCATATTCGGATAACAACATCTGCCAACGGGCTATTCTTCCAGATAAGGCGGGCTTCTCAAAGATATACTTGATCGGATCCATTTTGGAGATCAACCATGTGGTGTGGTTAATCATATACTGGCGCAGACGGCGAGCAGCCCAAGCTAAAGCACAACAGGTTTTCTCAAGCAATGGGTATCGAGACTCACAGTCTGTGAATTTCTTACTCAGATAATATACAACATGTTCCTTTCTTCCAGTCTCATCTTGTTGACCAAGCACACATCCCATGGAATCTTCCAATATAGTCAGGTACATAATCAAAGGTCTTCCTTCCACCGGAGGAATCAAAATGGGAGGTTCAAGTAAATATTCTTTGATGCTATCAAAAGCTCTTTGACAATCTTCTGTCCACACACATCCTTGGTTCTTTCAGAGAAGCTTGAAAATCGGCCCATAGGTAGCAGTCATATGAGATATAAATCTAGAAATATAGTTCAGTCTCCCAAGGAATCCTCTTACTTGTTTTTCCGTCTTGGGTGCGGGCATTTCCTGAATAGATTTGACTTTTTCAGGATCTACCTCAATACCTTTCTGACTAACAATGAAACCCAGAAGTCTTCTAGAACAAACACCAAAAGTGCACTTGTTGGGATTCAGACGGAGTTTATACTTTCTCAAACGCTGGAATAACTTCAATAGATGTTCCAAATTATCTTCTTCAGTTTTTGATTTGGCAATCATGTCATCTACATACACTTCTATCTATTTATGCATCATATCATGGAACAAAGCAGTCATGGCCCTTTGGTATGTTGCACCAGCATTCCTCAAACCAAACGGCATAACCCGATAACAAAATGTTCCCCAAGGTGTAATGAAAGTTGTCTTCTCCATATCTTCTGGTGCCATCTTGATTTGATTGTAACCAGAGAAACCATCCATGAAAGAAAAGACTTTGAACTTTGCGGTACTGTCGACCAATACGTCAATGTGCAGTAATGGGAAGTCATCCTTTGGGCTAGCTCTATTCAGATCTCTATAGTCTACACACATTCGAACTTTGCCATCTTTCTTAGCAACAGGCACTATATTGGCTAACCATTGAGGATAGACCGATGTAACAAGGAAACCTGCATTAATCTGTTTTTGAACTTCTTCTTTGATCTTGTCAGCCATATCGGGACGAGTCCTTCTCAACTTCTGCTTAATCGGCGGACATTCAGGTCTCAACGGTAAACGATGCTCCACAATATTGTTGTCCAAACCTGGCATATCTTGGTAGGACCAAGCAAACACATCAACATACTCTTTGAGAAGCTCCAACATTTTCTCTTTGACTTCTGGGATAAGCAATGCTCCGACCTTGACTTCCTTTTTATCTTCTTCATCACCCAAATTGATCAACTCTATAGGTTCTTCGAACGGCTGAATAGTCTTTTCATCGTGCTCAAGTAAACGAGAAAATTTCATCCGGCACTCCTTCGTTATCCTCTTCTTCGGCTCTAAACACAGGGAATTCAAAGTTGGGAGGGGGCATAGGATCATTGTTTTCAATGGTTAAGTCATGGATTAATCTGCACATATGATTATGCTTTATTTTAGAAATTTATTTGTACAAATAAAACAAAATGTTATTATATTTCCTATTACTACCAATTAATTTTCATTACTATTTCCCAGAAAAAGTGAAAAAAAAAACAGTAGTGGACAAAATGACATTTTTATTCATGAAGGGAAATACTTGAAACAAAGAGCCCAGACATTTTATCTTTTGCCTTGGGCAGAGCAAAAGGATTTATTTTCAACATAGCCCGACACAAATACTCTTCGCCTTGGGCAGAGCGAAATTTTTTTTCAAAAATAAAACAAAACATTACTCAGAAATGTGCATCACAACAGGAACATCAACAGCAATCCAGTTCTGGAAAACCAATCCATGCGTTACAAAATCGGGTAAATCCACTTCAGAATCGTCTCCTATTATAGCATCAACTTCAGGAGGAGTCGGATGGATAAAACCTGCGCTTCGGAAAACCTCTTGTATTGGACGAGTAACTACTTCCTGCTTGACTCTTGCAGACACAGGATGAAAACCAAGACCTTCTCCAGACTTGTTCTCGGGCAAATTCAACACCTGGCCCTAACCTTCAGCCGAACCACTTTCAACCACTCGTCGCGCATCCTCAAAAGAAGAAATAGATGTCCCTTGCTTCTTCACTTCATTATTAGCAACAGATTGAGCTTGGAATTGGGTTCCAACATCCTCATCGGCATCAATAAAAGAGAAAGATGACAAATGGCTTACCACCATAGCCTGCTCTCCACCAATCATTACCAGCTTTCCATGCCTTACAAACTTCAATCTTTGATGGAGCGTGGAAGTGACTGCCCCTGCATCATGGATCCATGGACGACCCAATAGGCAACTGTAGGCGGCACGAATGTCCATTACTTGAAAAGTGATCTGAAAAGTATGAGGACCAATTATTATAGGAAGATCCACTTCACCAATGACAGTCTTCCTAGAACCATCAAACGCTTTGACAATTACCCCACTAGGTCTCATGGGAGCACCTTGATATGAGAGTCGAGATAATGTAGTTTTGGGAATTACATTTAACGACGAACCTGTATCTACCAACACACTTGATAAAGTATCATTTCCACAACTTATTGAGATATGCAAAGCCATAGTATGGTTCCTTCCCTCCTCCGGAAGCTCTTCATCACTGAAACCAAGATTGTTACACGAAGTAATATTTCCCACAATTCCATCAAATTGGTCAACCGTCACATCATGATCCACGAATGCCTGGTCCAAGACCTTCATCAAAGCTTCTCTATGGGCACCAGAATCTCTCAGTAAAGCAAGCAAAGAAATCTTGGAAGGAGTTTGCAATAGTTGGTCCATAATCTTATATTCACTTCTCTTGATGAGCTTCAGAATCTCATCATCATCGGGATGTGGGATAGGTTCATTGGATCGGCCTATCTCAACCCTTGGTTCAACATTTCTCGCTGGAATTTCTGCCGGTATAGGCCTCCTGACTTGAACTTCTGGTCTCTTCAAAGGTACTGCTGCAAAGACACGTCCGCTTCTCGTAACTCTACTCACATCAGCGATGTTAACAAAAGACGGCCTTGTTGGTATAGGGACTTCTACCCCATTCTCAATCATTGTGGCATTATATTTATACGGTATAGCTTGGTCTGAGTTGTAAGGCACAGGACCAGGTGGGTAAATGATCAAAGGAGCAACAGGTGCAGTCTGACTATCGTAAACGATCTCAACTGGTTCAGGCAAATTGAATTGCGGTATTATAACATTCACTTCATCCGCCAGATCTCTGTCATGTGTAATAGTGATAACCCTCTGATCTAACAATTTTTGAATATCCTCCTTCACAATAGGGCAATCAACCTCTCTTGAACAAAATTCACAAACATCATAATCATGCTGATGCCTAAAAAAGGCAAGTCTTCTTAAGCTCTGATGTAACTTGATCAACGAATCTCTTATGTGTTCAACTTGAAAAACTCGAAACTTTCCCGGACAACCTTCCACCATATTCACTGATGCTGCCCCATGTCGAGGCAAAGGATTATTTCTAACATTTGGGTTAACATCCTTGAAAGACAAGATACCATTCTTAATTAACCTCTGCACGTCCGCCTTTAAAGCAAAACAATTTTCAATGTTGTGCCCCGGCGACCCTTGATGATATTCACAAAACTGATCCGCCTTGTACCACGGAGAAGTACTATTTGGTGCGACAGGAGGAGGTTTCGTCATTATGAGGTTTTTTCTGATCAAGGCGGGGAACAACTCAGTATAAGTCATGGGAATGGCATCGAATTGCGGTTTCCTTGGTGAACGGTTCTGGTTGTTGAATTGATAAGCCTGTTGTCGAGGCTGCTGCTGAAATGGCCGTTGCTGAGTTGGTGGGGTTTGATGAGTTGGGGTCACCAATGTTGGGCGGACAGCCGGAGTGACTGTCGCAACGTGTGAGTAACCTCTCCTTGGTCTCCCTGGGAAGATTACGTTGACATCCTGCTCTTTTCTTTTTGGGAAAACACTTCCAAACTTCCTGGTACTGCTAGACGGACTTCCTTCTTTAATCAAACGTCCTTCACGAATCCCTTCCTCCAACCGCATGCCCATACTCACCATTTTGGTGAAGTCACTGGGTGCGCTGGCAATCATTCTTTCATAGTAAAAGGAACCTAAAGTCTTCAAGAATATCTTTGTCGTCTCTTTCTCCTCAAGAGGAGGATAGATTTGAGCAGCAATTTTGCGCCACCTCTGGGCGTATTCCTTAAAGGACTCTCTGTCTCTCTGGGACATCGCCCGGAGTTGATCCCTGTCCGGCGCCATGTCGACGTTGTACTTATACTGGTGAACAAAATCTTCACTAAGATCGTTGAAGTTGCGGATCCGAGTGCTGTCCAAACCCATATACCACTTTAGAGCGGCACCAGTCAAACTGTCTTGAAAATAGTGAATTAACAAGTCATGATCATCAGAATATGTAGACATCTTTCTCACGTACATAGTCAAATGACTCCGAGGACATGAATCACCCTTATATCTTTCAAAGTCTGGCACTTTGAATTTTGCTGGAATCTTGACATTCGGAACTAAACACAGGTCATGAGTGTTCTTTCCAAACAAATCCTTCCCCTTTAACGCTCTGAGCTCCCTCTGCATTTCTTGGAATTGGTCTTGAAATTCTTCCATTCTATCAAAAAGACCCAGACTTTCAGCAGGCTCGGCAGGATAAGTAGGTTCATTCATGTATGGCATAGAGTGAACCACACGAGCGACAGTTGTCATCAGTGGTTGAGGGAAAGGTGTCACAGACGGGATTACCGGCAGCATGGCAGTTGTCTCTGGTTGAGGAAAAGACATAGTAGGTTGAAACAAAGGTTGTACGACAGGCTGATACCCCTCTGGCGCAAAGTTGTAAGGCATTCCCCACGGAAAACCTTTTGGAATCTGATGTTGAAGCGGAGAGTTTATTTGAGTCACGGATGTTGGAACAGTGACAATCTCGGAAACCACAGTAGTTGAAGTCTGAATCTCAGCAGCTGTAGTCGATGGCTGATTCTGAGCAGCCATCAAACTTTCCACTAGCGCAGTTAACTTTTCTATCCCGACACGAAGGGTAGCGACCTCCTCACGAAGCTCGTGGTTTTCCTGTTCCAGATCTTCCATTTTCCTCTGACGATTGGCTCGGGTATCGTATCGATAAGACAGCATGACAATCTATCGGAGTGGAAAAAGAAACAAGGATAAGACTCTAGAAAACATGTGAAGTGGAATGTTGGATGATGCATGATATGTGATGCAAATGATAATTAATTTTGATAGTTTTTCAAGGAACTTCAATAATTTTGCACACATCAATGGTAAAGGAATTTGGAACAACAAAAACCCACTTCATTAATCAAAGCGGTAAATTACGACTTACAACTTTGGAACAACAAAACAATAAATTACAACTTTGGGATAACAACCCAATAATAAAGGCAGTAAATTACAACTTTGGGACATGAATCCCATACTAAAGCAGTAAATTACAACTTTGGAACATGAAGCCCATACTAAAGCAGTAAATTACAACTTTGGAACATGGAGCCCTTTTACAGAGTTTTACAAAATGACATCAGTAAAATAAAACTAAAAGCTAAAGATCACTCAGAATCATCAGATGAAGGACCAAATGCCAACTGTAACTGGAGCTTCCTGATCTTCTCTTCATAAAAGTCTTCCATCTCTTTCTTCTCAGCTACCAGTCGATCAATGATTTCCTTTTGTGGATTAGGAACGAGAGCAACGCTTACCGAACCTTCCTTCTTTCTCTTCCTTTCGCTAGCATATTTCTTTAGTAAATAATCCTTTTGACGAAGCTTCTCATCATGATCAATGAACCAGCCGTCTTGAATAAATAGCAAATCCTCCTTTTCCTTTAGTTGTCGAGCCAGGACCCGATTCTCATATTCGGACATATTATACTTTTCTTTCCAAGCATCTCTCTCGGACTTCATCCTAGCCAGATTTCCTTGGTATTCTCCCATATTCTCGATAGGGATATCAACAGATGATGACGTAACGGTAGGGAATAAGGGTTTCTCAGGTTTATAGGGCATCTTGAAAGCACAAGCCCTAGCACGGACCCATTGTAGGTAAGGCTCCAAAGAAACGACACCCCTATGTCCTAACATGTCTCTCCCTTTCCTATGGATGTGGCGCCAAGCTCCTTCGATCTCCCTCTTAGCTGCCTGGTGATCTTGTCCTTCTTGTAGAAAGAAACCACTCACATGGATGTTGTTTGGCTTGTCCCTCATCGGGTATCCAAACTGACGGCGCGCGAGAACAGGATTATAGTTAATTCCTCCTTTCGTAACAAGAAGGGGCACGTTAGGAAAAGCACCACAGCTATCGATGATCTTCATGTCATAGTAAGCTCGATTATACCAGTCAATGTCGAAATGAGTGAGAGCCATGATTTTTGGCGCCCATCGCGGCTCCTTCTCGAGATTCCAGAAAACATCAGACCTAGGTAGATGAGAAACATCCCTCCTTGATAAGAGTTTCGAAGATGGATGGAGTACTAGGTATCTCCTAGCAGCGTAGGGACCGGATTTCCAATCAAGAAAATTCTGATGGAGTTGATATCCACAAACTTATCAATGTTAGGGAACAAGAATAGACCATAAGCGAGTAAAGCAAAGACGTCTTCAAAGGCAATAGTATCTTTTATCTCAGCGAAATGACGAGCTTTCCTCAACAAAAACTGCACAAACAAGCCTCGGATTCCCCCTTTTGTAGTCATGTTCTCCTCTATCTCTGACTTCTTCAAGTGGGTGATGGTCGCTATCTCGTGGGATTTGGGTTCCTCTTCTAAGCCAGAAAAAGGAACACAGTTGGTGATCGGCAAACCAAGTATGTAGGAGTACTCTTCTAAGGTGGGCATTAACTGGTAATCCGGAAAGGTGAAACATCGATACAAAGGATCGTAAAATTGGACCAACGTACCGAGGATGCCTTCCTTCATCTTGCGCTTCATGAGAGGTATAATGGACCCATACTTTTTCTGAAAATCCGTCGGGTTCTTGATCTTAGGAATTAAACTCTTCAGTTCTTCAATCTCGGGCTCCTTAAAACTAAAACTTCGAGTGTTTCTCCTTCCAAATTCCATAATAATAGTACCTGAGATGTCTGCAAAAATCATTCTTAAGTTCCTTGAAAAACAAGTTTTTTACAAAAAATGTTGATGAATGCATGGATGAATGATAATGCAACAATTACACACAAGTTCACAAATATGGGGTTCAAAGGTTCAACGTTTCGAGCATGGAGTCAAAGGTAAAGCCCACCCCAAGGTATGTACTACGGTTTAATCACACCTGTAAGACAAGGTTCTAAGAGTTCCTAGAGTCTACATTCATCCTTCGGATATTACCAACGTCATGATTACTCAATAATTAGCAATATTCTCAAGAGAAACTCATCCGAGCGTAGCATCGCGTAACAACTACTTCCGAATTACTCCGTTATAGTCTCCGCGCTACACCTAAAAGGCCAAGATGGGTTAGGGTTCTACGGTTCTCAATTTCTCTGGCTCCCAGGTCGAAAATAATAATGTCTTCCTGATTACTCAGTAAACAAATATTATGTTCAAAAGGGCCTTCCATTGAGTGGGGGATCTCATGCCTCCTTCTTCGGGATTTCTCCCTCAAAGTTAACATGACTATACCGCCCGTCCTATTCTTAAGTGTAACTTAATCCGAAAATAGGATTAGTCCTTTGCAAAAAACCCAAACAACCTCAATTTAAACACATAATCAAACAAAACAAATAATAACAAAACAGATAAAACAAACTAGGCTTAACCCACTTAGGGATGGACCAGCAAGAGGTCAATCTGTCCCCAGCAGAGTCGCCAATTCTGTAGCGATAAAAAATGTAGCGGGGTAAATCGGAGATCGAATTATTGATTAATTCGTCTCACAAAAGCAAGAGTCGCCACCGCGCTTTATTATTTCCAAGGGAAAAGGGAAAATAGCGAAATAAAACCCTAAAGTATGCAATGTAAAATAATACTTTTAAAAGTAATGAAAATACAAGGCATTTTGAAAAGAGGTCTAGAGTTCGGGGGTTGGTTATACAACGGGAAGGTATTAGCACCCAATGTATCTATAGTATCCTATAGGAACCTTTTGAAATATCTGTTTATTGAAATTTGTTTGTTTGACTAAAAATAAACTGTTTTGGCCAAAAAGGGGTACGGACGGGTTTTTGAAGATACGACGACCTAATGTCGAAATTTTGACTTAAACGGTATGAGTCTTGAAAAAAAATTGAATATTTGGGAAAAAATTATCTTAAGTTTTAATGAAATGAAGGTATTCGCGTGATTGGATTTGAGGACATGAAGTCAACAAATTTAATCATTTCTCTCTTGGATTTGATCATAAGCAAGTAGATCTAGTAATCGAGCAAGAATCATATATAAGTAATTAAAAAAAAAACCAAAAGAAACAAACAAGGAGAATAGTGACAAGATAAACTATAAGAAACTAAATAAACGTACAAAGAAGAATCATGAATAAAAGGAAAATGTAATTAGAGGGTTATTTAAACTAATTTTGAAATTCTAAGGTTACTAAGTAAACTAAACTTAAATTCTAAAGTTTCTAACTAAACTAAATAAGATTTTAAAGTTAATAACTAAAACTAAATTAAAATTATAAAATTACTAACTTAAAATTCTAAAGTTTACTAACTAAATAAAAATTAAAATTATTACAATAATTCTAAATTTAAACTAATTGGTTCTAATTAAAAGAGGAAACTTTTTTTGTAATTTATACATGATTAAACTAATCAACCTAATATTAAATCTAACAACTATATATTTTTAAAGTTACTAGGTTAAATCTAAAATAAAATTTTAAAGTTAGTAGATTAAAACTAAATCAAATAAAAGAGTAAAGGGGTAATGTTAAAACAGAAAATAGGGAGTTGTATCAATAAGTCTTAAATGGGCCTGCTGATTGGAATAAGGCCCAAGGCAAGGGTACTTAGAAGCAGGATGGTGGGGTTTAATGAAATTCGTTCGGGTTTTAGGCTTAGGAAACGGGTTAGGCCCAATCTACTTGAAACAAAGTTTTTAGGGTTATGAATTTTTGTTTCATTTGGGAAAGGCTTCAGGGTTTACAGCGCCGTTGTTATTCTCTTCACTTCACGCGTTCCTCTTCGTCTTCCTCAACGCCCGCTTCTGAGCTTCTCCTTCGCCCGAGCCACCAACGCCATCTCTGCGTCCTCCTTCCCACGATTAAGCAAGCGATGGTTCATTCAAGGTTAACTTTCATTTTTAATCTCTTTAGGGTTTTTATGATTTGCATGTTACGATTTCACATTCACTTGATTCTGACTTTAGCTTTAACATTATTGTTTCTGTTGAGATGGTGGAAGGAAAGAGAAAAAAAGAAAGGCTACCTTTACGAAGGAGGAGGAAGGAGGCGTTCCGGAGGCTTGCCGGCGGAGGGGTGAAACGCGTGATGCTGGGCTTGCTTGGATTCCTGGTTTGTGTTTCTTTGGCCCTTAGCTTTGATGATGATTTGACCTGAGAACCTTTTGTTGATATCACTTTTCTTCTTCGTTGCCTTGATGCCTTGCCTTGATTCGTGAATGCTAGCCCAATGATGAAGAAATTCTGAGGGTTTTCGTGATGTTAGACCCTGTGTTTCCGAGTATGCTTCTGAATATTGATATGCTGAGACTTTGTTGGTTAGTGTGTTTTTGACATCACAGGTTTTGGGATGGAGGTTTATGCAGGTTATGGCCTTACTGGTTTCACGGGTTTTAGGCTTATGAGGTTGTTTGATGGTTCAAAAGGTTTACTCGTTTATGCTGTAGGCTTTAGTTGACAGTGGTCTTGGCTTTAACTTTTAGGCTTGATGATAGGTATAGGTTTTGGGAGGTCTTTTGACAGGTTTACTATTTTTTAGGCTTCAGTTTTGGCATGGCTTGGTTTTCTGGTATGATGTGCTTGAGGTAGCAGCTTATAATGTTTTTTTTATGGTTAATGGCTTTTACAAGTTTCAACAGGTTATGGTTTGAAAAGCTTAAGGCTTTGGCTGGGCAGCTTAGTGTTTACTGGTTTTTTAACTTGGCATGATTGTTGGTTTAAGGTTATGCTTCAGGCAGGTTAAGGGCTTGACATGGTTAAGGTTTATGGCTTTTGGTTGAATACAGGTTGGGTTTTACTGGTTTTAACTTGACATGTTAACTTGGCTTGATGCTTGAGTTTTTGGCATGGCTCCAGGGGTTTGGACAGCAGGTTGTATGTTGTTTTGAACTCAGGCCTTTGCTTGAGAAGTTGTGTTGTTGTTATATCAGTTGGTTGGCCTTGCCTCTGGATGGTTCAGGTTTTTGTATATTTTAACTTGTTGGATGTCGGGTTTGAAAACGAGTTGGAGGCCTACCTTTTGATGGTTCAGGTTTTCGTTGTTTTGTCAAATTTCTTTGATACTTCTGCCCTTCTACTGTTTCATTCAGTTTGTTTTGTATCTTTTTCTATGCCTCTTTTTTTACTGTGTTACTGCAGTTTTGTTTTCTATATCTTTTCTGCCTAAAGTAAAAACCTGTAAACCCAATTCTTTTCTCTCTTCTCTCTCCTTAGTACAGCTTAAACATTAAAATAATGTTATGTACTTTAGTTCTGAAAAAGCAAAAAGGCTGGGAAATGATGAAACTGGAAATATTTGGCTTGCATATATGGTTTTAATCTGCATATATCCTTCTTTAGCTTTCCTACAACTGTTACAGTATAAAGGAGCCTTTGTATTTTGACCTCCTCCCATATTTTGGACAGTTTACGTTGGACTTTGTTTTGACAATTTAAAACTTTACACATGCTGTTGGTTTTGAAATATGCAGTTGATTTTGGCAAAAATGAATTTGTGCATTTCAAATACTTGTGCATTCATATTTATCAATAATATTCATCCCTTTTTGTGAACCGGGAGAAATCCCGTGATTTGCAAAGAGGGTAAAACTGATTCCGGCCGTTTGCTTTTAATGATGAACTCTAAATTAATTGTCTGCTTTTAATTATATCTATTTCTGATTATTTCTTTAATTATTCTTTGCAGATAAAATCAAAGGTGCATCAAAGAAGTATTGGATAGAAGATGAAGATTTAGAACTTAGAAAAATTAGGATAGTTTTTTATTTCACTTTAAATATTTGTACAATTATCATTGTAAATACTTTCTAAATAAATACGGTATTTAAACAACAATTGTAACAATTAGAATAAAGATGAATAAAACTCTACTATTTTACCGGTTAATTCTTTTCTCCTTTCCAATTATTTACTTTATTATTTATAATTCTTTAAATTATAATAATTGAAAATAAATTCCAACTATTTAAACTCAGAATAATAAATAATTAAATAAACATTGTTTTAGCATTGATCAATTAATAAACTTTTTTTCAATTATTTACTTTATTATTTATAATTCTTTAAATTATAATAACTGAAAATGAATTCCAACTATTTAAACTCAGAATAATAAATAATTAAATAAACATTGTTTTCAAAAATAATCAGCTCTTGACTTCTAAAGAAAAGTTGTAGTTGTTAAGGAGAATCATAGGTAAAATAACAACTAAAATTGTCGAAATTTGAAAAAGTTATGAATTTTTAAAATCTGCTTTAAAAAAATTGATAAAATAGGTCAAATCAGTTGTGAACGCTTGCAATGTAATGATGCATATGGGAGATGGTATCTTAGGTCAAAATTTGGGGTAACACAAGAGCGGACACATATCATGCAAGATCCTAACCAAAAGGTAATATGAAGACAAAGCAAATACATATCCTGGTTTTACGACTAAAGGGAAATAATGAAAATTAAGATTCATGATAGAGCGAACATATATCATGCAAGATCATAACAAAAAGTTAAAATCTAGGACAACGCAAACACATATCTTGGATCTACGACCAAAGGGAAATAATGAAAAGTAATATTCACGACAGAGCGAACACATATCATGCAAGAACTTAACCAAAAGGAATGATCAAGGATAGAGCGAACACATATCCTAGATCTACGACCAAAGGGAAATAATTAAAAGTAAGAGTCGTGACAAAGACAACACATATCATGGAAGATTTTAACCAAAAGGTAAGATCGAGGACAAAGCGAACTAATATCCTGGACCAACGACCACGGGAAAAGAATGAAAAGTAAGATTCATGACAGAAAGAACACATATCATGAAATATCTTTACCAAAAGATATGATTGAGGACAGAGCAAACACATATCCTGAACCTATGACCAAAGGGAATGAGTGAAAAGTAAGATTCATGACAGAGTGACCATATATCATGAAAGATCTTAACCAAAAGGTAAAATCTAGGACAGAGAAAACACATATCCTAGATCTACAACCAAAAGGTAAGCTCGAGGATAGAGAAAACACATCTCCTGGATCTATGACCAAAGGGAAAGATTGAAAAGTAAGATTCATGACAGAGCGAACACATATCATGGAAGATCTTAACCAAAAGGTAATATCAAGGACAAAGCGAACACATATCCTGGACCTACGATAAGAGGGAAATAATGAAAAGTAAGATTCATGATAGAGCGAACACATATCATGCAAGATCCTAACAAAAAGGAAAGATGGAAGACAAAGAAAACACATATCCTGGTTCTACGACTAACGGGAAGGAATGAAAATTAAGATTCATGACAGAGCAAACATATATCATGCAAGATCATAAGAAAAAGGTAAAATCGGGAACAGAGCAAACACATATCCATGATGTACGAACAAAGGGAAAGAATGAAAAATAAGATTCATGACAGAGCAAACACATATCATGCAAGATCTTAACAAAAAGGTAAGATGAAGGACAGAGAAAAAACATATCCTAGATCATTGACCAAAGGGATAAAACTAAAAGCAATATTCATGAAAGAGAAAACACATCTCATGGAATATCTTAACAAAAAGGTAAGATCAAGGACAAAGCGAACACATATCCTGGACTTACGACAAAAGGGAAAGAATGAAAAGTAAGATTCATGACAGAGCGAACACGTATAATAGAAGATCTTTACTAAAAGGTGAGATCAAAGACAGAGCGAACACATATTCTGAACCTACGACCAAAGGGAATGAGTGAAAAGTAAGATTCATGACAGAGTGAACATATATCATGCACGATCTTAACAAAAAGGTAAAATCGAGGACAAAGCAAATACATGTCCTAGATCTACGACCAAAGGGATAGAATTAAAATAAGATTCATGATAGGGTGAACACATATCATACAAGATCTTAAAGAAAAGGTAAGATCAAGGACATAGCGAAAACATATCCTGGATCTACAACCAAAGGGAAAGAATAAAAAGTAAGATTGGTGACATAGAAAACACATATCATGGAAGATTTTAACCAAAAAGGCAAGATCGAGGACATAGCGAACACATATCCTGATCCTACGATAAGAGGGAAATAATGAAAAGTAAGATTTATGATAGAGCGAACACATATCATGCAAGATCCTAACATAAAGGAAAGATGGAAGACAATGAAAACACATATCCTGGTTCTACCACTAAAGGGTGGGAATGAAAATTAAGATTCATGAAAAAGCAAACATATATCATGCAAGTTCATAACAAAAAGGGAAAATCGAGGACAGAGTAAACACATATGCATGATCTACGACCATAGGGAAAGAATGAAAAATAAGATTCATGATAGAGCAAACATATATCATGCAAGATCTTAACCAAAAGGTAAGATGGAGGACAGAGAAAAAACATATCCTAGATCATCGATCAAAGGGAAAGAATTAAAAGCAAGATTCATGACAGAACAAACACATTTCATGTAAGATCTTAACAAAAAGGTAAGATCAAGGACAAAGCAAACACATATCGTAGACTTACGACAAGAGGGAAAGAATGAAAAGTAAGATTCATGACAGAGCGAACACATAAAATAGAAGATCTTTACAAAAAGGTAAGATCAAAGATAGAGCAAACACATATCCTGAACATACAACCAAAGTGAAAGAATGAAAAGGAAGATTCCTGACAAAGAGAACACATATCATGGAATATCTTACCCAAAAGGTAAAATTGAGGATAGAACAAACAAATATCCTGGATCTACGACCGAAGGAAAAGAATGAAAACTAAGATTCATGACAGAGCGAAATTATATCATTCAAGATCTTAACTAAAAGGTAAGATCGAGGATATAGAAAACACATATCCTGGATCTACGACCAAAGGGAAAGAATGAAAAGTGAGATTCATGACATGGCGAACACATATTATGGAAGATCTTAACCAAAAGGTAAGATCGAGGAAAAAGCGAACGCATATCCTGGACCTACGATAAGAGGGAAATAATGAAAAGTAAGATTCATGGTAGAGCGACCACATATCTTGCAAGATCCTAACCAAAAGGTAAGCTAGAAGACAAAGCAAACACATATCCTGGTTCTACGACTAAAGGGAAGAAATGAAAATTAAGATTCATGTAAAAGCGAACATCTATCATGCAAGATCATAACAAAAAGGTAAAATCGAGGACAGAGCAAACACATATCCAGGATCTAAGACCAAAGGGAAAGAATGAAAAATAAGATTCATGATAGAGGAAACACATATATTGCAAGATCATTAAAGTAAGATTCATGACAGAAAGAACACATATGATGGAAGACCTTAGCCAAAAGGTAAGATCGAGGATAGAGAAAACACATATCCTAGATCTAAGACAAGATGGAAAGAATGAAAAGTAAGATTAATGACAGAGCAAACACATATAATAGAAGATATTTACCAAAAGGTAAGATCAAAGACAGAGCGAACACATATCCTGGATCTAAAACCAAAGGGAAAGAATAAAAAGTAAGATTAATGACAGAGCAAACACATATCGTGGATGATCTTACCCAAAAGGTAAGATCGAGAACAGTGTGAACACATATCCTGAACCTACGACCAAAGGAAAATAATGAAAAAAAAGATTGATGATAGAGCGAGCACATATCATACAAGATCTTAAACAAAAGATTAAATCGAGGACATAGCATACATATATACTGGATCGATGACCAATGAGAGAGAATGAAAAGTAAGATTCATGACAGAGCAAACGCATATCACGGAAGATCTTAACCAAAAGTTAAGATGGAGAATAGAGCGAATACATATCCTGGATCTACGACCAAAGGAAAGAATGAAAAGTAAGATTCATGATAGAGCGAAAACATATCATGCAAGATCCTAACAAAGAGGTAAGATGGAGGACAGAGAAAAAACATATCTTGGACCTACGACCAAAGGGAAAGAATGAAAAGTAAGATTCATGACAGAGCGAACACATTTTATGTAAGAATTTAAAAAAAAGGTAAGATCAAGGACAAAGCATACACATATCATGGATCTATAACAAGAGGTAAAGAATAAAAAGTAAGATTCAAGACATAGTGAACACATAAAATGGAAGATCTTTACCAAAAGGTAAGATCAAGGACAAAAAGAACACATATCCTAGATCTATGGCCAAAGGGAGAGAATGAAAAGTAAGATTCATGACATGAAGAATATATATTATGTAACATCTTAACCAAAAGGTAAAATCGACGACAGAGAAAACACATATCCTGAATCTACGACCAAAGGGAAAGAAATAAAAAGTAAGAATCATGATTGTGCAAACACATATCATGGAAGATCTTAACCAAAAGGTAAGATCGAGAACAGAGCGAACACATATCCTGAACCTACGACCACAGGGAAAGAATTAAAAGTTAGATTCATGACAGAGCGAGCAAATATCATGCAATATCTTTACCAAAAGTTTAAATCGAGGACAAAGCAAACACATATCCTGGATCGACGACCAAAGCGAAAGAATGAAATGTACGATTGATGATAGAGCAAACACATATCATTGAAGATCTTCACCAAAAGGTAAGATCAAGAACAGAGCGAATACATATCTTGAACCTATGGCAAAAGGGAAAGAATGAAAAGTAAGATTCATGACAGAGATAGCACATATCATGCAAGATCTTAACCAAAAGGTAAGATCGAGGACAAAGCGAACACATATCCTAGACCTACGACAAGAGGGAAAGAATGAAAAATAAGATTTATGACAGAGTAAACACATATCAAGGATCTATAACCAAAGGGAAAATATGAAAAGTAAGATTTATGACAAAGCAAAAACATACCATGGAGGATCTTAACCAAAAGGTAAGATCGAGAACAGATCGAAAACATATCCTGAACATACGACCAAAGGGAAAAAACGAAAAGTAAGATTCATGACAAAGCAAGCACATATCATGTAAGATCTTAAACAAAAGATTAAATCAAGGACATAGAAAACACATATCCTGGATCGAAGACCAATGGGAAAGAATAAAAAGTAAGATTCATGACAGAGCAAACACATATCATGGAAGATCTTAACCAAAAGGTAAGATCGAGAACAAAAAGAACACATTTCTTGAACCTACGACCAAAGGGAACGAATGAAAATTAAGATTCATGACAGAGCAATCACATATCATGCAAGATCTTAACCAAAAGATTAAATCGAGGACATATCAAACACATATCCTGGATCAACGACAAAAGGGAAAGATTGAAAATAAGATTCATGATAAGATCTTAACCAAAAGGTAAGATCGAGAACAGAGCGAACACATTTCCTGAACCTACGACCAAAGGGAAAGAGTGAAAAGTAAGAGACATGACAGAGCGAACACATATCACAGAAGATCTTAACAAAAAGGTAAGATCGAGGACAGATGGAACACATATCCCGGATCTACGACCAAAGGGAAAGAATGAAAAGTAAGATTCATGACAGAGCGAACACATATGATGGAAGACCTTAGCCAAAAGGTAAGATCGAGTAGAGAGAAAACACCTATCCTAGACCTACGACAAGAGGGAAGAATGAAAACTAAGATTCATGACAGAGCGAACACATATAATGAAAGATATTAACCAAAAGGTAAGATCTAGGACAGAGCGAACATATATCCTGGATCTACAACCAAAGGGAAAGAATGGAAACTATTATTCATGACAGAGCAAACACATATCATTGAAGATCATAAACAAAAGGTAAGATCGAGAACAGAGCGAACACATATCCTGAACCTACGACCAAAGGAAAAGAATGAAAATTAAAATTCATGACAAAGTGAGCACATATCATACAAGATCTTAAACAAAAGATTAAATCGAGGACAGAGCAAACACATTTCCTGGATCGACGACCAATGGAAAAGAATGAAAATAAGATTCATGACAGAGCGAACATATATCATGAAAGATCATAACAAAATGGTAAAATCGAGGACAGAACAAGCACATGTCTATGATCTACGATCAAAGGGAAAGAATGAAAAGTAAGATTCATGAAAGGGAGAACATATGTAATGCAACATCCTAATAAAAAATAAAATCAAGGACAGAGAAAACACATATCCTAGATCTACGACCAAAGAGAAAAAGTGAAAAGTAAAATTCACGACAGAGCAAACACATATCATGGAAGATATTAACCAAAAGGTAAAGTCTAGGACAGAGCAAACACATATCCTTGATCCACGACCAAAGGGAAAGAATGAAAAGTAAGATTCATGATAGAGAGAACACATATCATGGAGGATCTTAACCAAAAGGTAAAATTGAAGACAGAGCGAAAACATATCCTGAACCTACGACCAAAGGGAAAGAACGAAAAGTAAGCTTCATGAGAAAGCGAGCAAGTATCATTAAGATCTTAAACAAAAGATATAATCGAGGACATAGCAAACACATAACCTGGATCGAAGACCAAAGGGAAAGATTGAAAAGTAAGATTCATGACAGAGCAAACACATATCATGCAAGATCTTAACCAAAAGGTAAGATCGAGAACAAAAAGAACACATATCCTGAACCTACGACCAAGAGGAAAGAATGAAAAGTAATATTCATGACAAAGCGAGCACATATCATGCAAGATCTTAACCAAATCAAGGACAAAGCAAACGCATATCTTGGATCGACGAGAAAAGGGAAAGATTGAAAAGTAAGATTCATGACATAGCAAACATATATCATGGAAGATCTTAACCAAAAGTTAAGATCGAGAACAGAGCGAACACATATCTTGAACCTATGACCAAAGGGAAAGCGTGAAAAGTAAGGTTCATGATAGAGCGAACATATATCATGGAAGTTCTTAACCAAAAGGTAATATCGAGGACAAAGTGAACACATATCCTGGATCTACGACCAAAGGGAAGAATGAAAAGTAAGATTCATGACAGAGAAAACACATATCATGGAAGATCTTAACCAAAAGGTAAGATCGAGTACAAAGCGAAAACATATCCTAAACCTACGACCAAAGGGAAAGAACAAAAAGTAAGATTCATGACAAAGCGAGCACATATCATGCAAGATCTTAAACAAAAGATCTAATCAAGGACATAAAAAACACATATCCTAGATCGAGGACCAATGGGAAAGAATGAAAAGTAAGATTCATGACAGAGAAAACACATATCATGGAAGATCTTAACCAAAAGGTAAGATCGAGAACAAAACGAACACATATCCTGGATCTACGACCAAAGGGAAAGAATGAAAAATAAGATTCATGACTGAGAGAACATATATCATGCAAGATCCTATAAAAAAAGGTAAAATCGAGGACAAAACAAACATATATCCATGATGTACGACCATAGGGAAAGAATGAAATGTTAGATTCATGACAGAGTGAACATATATCATGAAAGATATTAACCAAAAGGTAAAATCGAGGACATAGCAAAGACATATCCACGATCTACGATCAACACGAAGGAATGAAAAGTAAGATTCATGATAGAGCAAACACATATCATGGAAGATCTTAACCAAATGGTAAGATCGATAACAAAGAGAACACATATCCTGAACCTACTACCAAAGGGAAAGAATGAAAAGTAAGATTCATGATAGAGCAAAGACATATCATGGAGGATCTTAACCAAAAGATTAAATAGAGGACAAGGCAAACATATATCCTGGATCGACGACCAAAGGGAAAGAATGAAAAGTAAGATTCATGACAGAGCAAACACATATCATGCAAGATCTTAACCAAAAGGTAAGATCAAGGACAGAACAAACACATTTCTTTGATCTACGACCAAAGGGAAAGAATGGAAAGTAAGATTTATGACAGAGCGAACACATATCATTGAAGACCTAGGCCAAAAGGTAAGATCAAGGACAGAGCAAACACATATCCTAGATCTACAACCAAAGGAAAAGAATGAAAATTAAGATTCATGAAAGAGTGAACACATATCATGGAAGATCTTAACCAAAAGGTAAGATCGATAACAGAGCAAAATCATATCCTGAACCTACGACCAAAGAGAAAGAATGAAAAGTAAGATTCATGACAGAGCGAACATATATCATGAAAGATCATAACAAAAACGTAAAATCGAGGATAGAACAAGGACATATCTATGATCTATGATCAAAGGGAAAGAATGAAAGGTAAGATTCATGACAGGGCGAACATATATCATGTAACATCCTAACCAATAGGTAAAATCAAGGACAGAGCAAACACATATCCTAGATCTATGACCAAAGTGAAAAAGTGAAAAGTAAAACTCACGGCAGAGCAAACACATATCATGGAAGGTATTACTGAAAAGGTAAGGTCTAGGACAGATCAAACACATATCCTGGATCCACGACCAAAGGGAAAGAATGAAAAGTAAGATTCATGATAAAGCGAACACATATCATGGAGGATCTTAACCAAAAGGTAAAATTGAAGACAAAGCGAAAACATGTCCTGGACCTACGACCAAAGGGAAAGAACGAAAAGTAAGATTCATAACAAAGCGAGCACATATCATTAAGATCTTAAACAAAAGATCTAATCGAGGACATAGCAAACACATAACCTGGATGGAAGACCAATGGGGAAGAATGAAAATTAAGATTCATAACAGAGCAAACACATATCGTGGAAGATCTTAACCAAAAGGTAAGATCGAGAACAAAAAGATCACATATCTTGAACCTACGACCAAAAGGAAAGAATGAAAAGTAAGATTCATGAAAGAGCGAGCACATATCATGCAAGATCTTAACCAAAAGATTAAATTGAGGACAGAGCAAACACATATCCTGGATCGACGACCAAAGGGAAAGATTGAAAAGTAAGATTCATGACAGAGCAAACACATATCATGCAAGAACTTAACCAAAAGGTAATATCGAGAACAAAAATAACACATATCCTGTACCTACGTCCAAAGGAAAATAATGAAATGTAAGATTCATGACAGAGCGAGCACATATCATGCAAGATCTTAACCAAATGATTAAATCGAGGAAAGAGCAAACGCGTATCCTGGATCTGCGAGAAAAGGGAAAGATTAAAAACCTAGATTCATGACAGAGCAAACACATATCATGGAACATCTTAACCAAAAGTTAAGATCGAGAACAGAGCGAATACATATCCTAAAGCTATGACCAAAGGGAAAGCGTGAAAATTAAGATTCATGACAGACCGAACATATATCATGGAAGATCCTAACCAAAAGGTACGATTGAGGACAAAGTGAACACATATCCTGGATCTACGACCAAAGGGAAAGAATGAAAAGTAACATTCATGATATAGCGAACACATATGATGGAAGACCTTAGCCAAATGGAAAGATCGAGGATAAAGCAAACCCATATCCAGGATCGAAGACCAATGGGAAAGAATGAAAAGTAAGATTCATGACAGAGAAAACACATATCATTGAAGATCTTAACCAAAAGGTAAGATCGAGAACAAAACGAACACATATCCTAGATCTACGACCAAAGGGAAAGAATGAAAAATAAGATTCATAACTGAGCGAACATATATCATGCAAGATCACATAAAAAAGGTAAAATCAGGGACAAAACAAACACATATCCATGATGTACGACCATATGGAAAGAATGAAATGTAAGATTCATGACAGAGAGAACATATATCATGAAAGATCTTAACCAAAAGGTAAAATCGAGGACATAGCAAACACATATCCTGGATCTACGACCAACATGAAAGAATGAAAAGTAAGATTCATGATAGAGCGAATACATATCATGGAAGATCTTAACCAAATGGTAAGATCGAGAACAGAGAGAACACATATCCTGAACCTACGACCAAAGGGAAAGAATGAAAGGTAAGATTCATGATAGAGAAAACTCATATCATGGAGGATCTTAACAAAAAGAATAGATAGAGGACAGAGCAAACACATATCCTGGATCGACGACCAAAGGGAAAGAATGAAAAGTAAGATTCATGACAGAGCAAACACATATCATGAAAGATCTTAACCAAAAGGTAAGATCAAGGATAGAACGAACACATTTGTTAGATCTACGACCAAAGGGAAAGAATGAAAAGTAAGATTCATGACAGAGCGAACACATATCAAGGCAGACCTAGGCCAAAATGTAAGATCTAGGACAGAGCAAACACATATCCTGGATCTACAACGAAAGGGAAAGAATAAAAGTAAGATTCTTGAAAGAGTGAACATATATCATGAAAGATCTTAACCAAAAGGTAAGATCGATAACAGAGCAAAAACATATCTGAACCTACGACCAAAGAGAAAGAAATAAAAGTAAGATTCATGAAAAAGCGAACATATATCATGAAAGATCATAACAAAAACGTAAAATCGAGGATAGTACAAGCACATATCTATGATCTACGATCAAAGGGAAACAATGAAAAGTAAGATTCATGACAGGGCGAACATATATCATGCAACATCCTAACCAAAAGGGAAAATCAAGGACAGAGCAAACACATATCCTAGATCTACGACCAAAGGGAAAAAGTGAAAAGTAAAATTCACGACAGAGCAAACACATATCATGGAAGGTATTAACCAAAATGTAAGGTCTAGGACTGAGAAAACACATATCCTGGATCCACGACCAAAGGGAAAGAACGAAAAGTAAGATTCATGACAAAGCGAGCACATATCATCAAGATCTTAAACAAAAGATCTAATCGAGGACATAGCAAACACATAACCTGAATCGAAGACCAATGGGAAAGAATGAAAAGTAAGATTCATGATAGAGCAAACACATATCGTGAAAGATCTTAACCAAAAGGTAAGATCGAGAACAAAAAGATCACATATCCTGAACTTACGACCAAAAGGAACGAATGAAAAGTAAGATTCATGACAGAGCGAACACATATCATGAAGGATCTTAACCAAAAGGTAAAATTGAAGACAGAGCGAAAACATTTCCTGAACCTACGACCAAAGGGAAAGAACGAAAAGTAAGATTCATGATAAAGCGAGCAAATATCATTAAAATGTTAAATAAAAGATCTAATCAAGGACATAGCAAACACATAACCTGGATCCACGACCAAAGGGAAAGAATGAAAATTAAGATTCATGATAGAGAGAACACATATCATGGAGGATCTTAACCAAAAGGTAAGATCGAGAACAAAAAGATCACATATCCTGAACCTGCGACCAAAGGGAAAGAATGAAAAGTAAGATTCCTGACAGAGCGACCATATATCATGCAAGATCTTAACCAAAAGATTAAATCGAGGACATAGCAAACACATATCCTGGATCCACGACCAACGGGAAAGAATGAAAAGTAAGATTCATGATAGAGAGAACACATATCATGGAGGATCTTAACCAAAAGGTAAAATTGAAGACAGAGCGAGAACATATCCAGAACCTACGACCAAAGGTAAAGAACGAAAAGTAAGATTCATGACAAAGCGAGCAAATATCATTAAGATCTTAAACAAAAGATCTAATCGAGGACATAGCAGACACATAACCTTGATCCAAGACCAATGGGAAAGAATGTAAAGTAAGATTCATGACAGAGCAAACACATATCATGGAAGATCTTAACCAAAAGGTAAGATCGAGATCAAAAAGATCACATATCCTGAACCTGCGACCAAAGGGAAAGAATGGAAAGTAAGATTCATGATAGAGTGAGCATATATAATGCAAGATCTTAACCAGAAGATTAAATCCAGGACAGAGCAAACACATATTCTAGATTGAAGACCAAAGGGAAAGATTGAAAAGTAAGATTCATGACAGAGAAAACACATATCATGTAAGATCTTAACCAAAAGGTAAGATCAAGGATAAAACGAACAAATTTCTTGGATCTACGACCAAAGGGAAAGAATGAAAAGTAAGATTCA
The DNA here is from genome assembly GCA_948472305.1 of Vicia faba. Taxonomy (NCBI): domain Eukaryota; kingdom Viridiplantae; phylum Streptophyta; class Magnoliopsida; order Fabales; family Fabaceae; genus Vicia; species Vicia faba. The sequence goes on along the minus strand of OX451735.1, from coordinate 466,303,297 downwards.
TGACAGAGCGAACACATATCATGGAAGACCTAGGCCAAAAGGTAAGATCTAGAACAGAGCAAACACATATCCTGGATCTACAAACAAAGGGAAAGAATAAAAGTAAGATTCATGAAAGAGTGAACATATATCATGGAAGATCTTAACCAAAAGGTAAGATCGATAACAAAGCAAAAACATATCTGAACCTACGACCAAAGAGAAAGAATGAAAAGTAAGATTCATGACAGAGCGAACATATATCATGAAAGATCATAACAAAAACGTAAAATCGAGGATAGAACAAGCACATATCTATGATCTACAATCAAAGGGAAACAATGGAAAGTAAGATTCATGACAGGGCGAACATATATCATGCAACATCCTAACCAAAAGGTAAAATCAAGGACAAAGCAAACACATATCCTAGATCTACGACCAAAGGGAAAAAGTGAAAAGTAAAATTCACGACAGAGCAAAACCCATATCATGGAAGGTATTAACCAAAAGGTAAGGTCTAGGACTGAGCAAACACATATCCTGGATCTACGACCAAAGGGAAAGAACGAAAAGTAAGATTCATGACAAAGAAAGCAAATATCATTAAGATCTTAAACAAAATATCTAATCGAGGACATAGCAAACACATAACCTGGATCGAAGACCAATGGGAAAGAATGAAAAGTAAGATTGATGACAGAGAAAAACATATCATGGAAGATCTTAACCAAAAGGTAAGATCGAGAACAAAAAGATCACATATCCTGATCCTGCGACCAAAGGGAAAGAGTGAAAAGTAAGATTCATGATAGAGTGAGCATATATAATGCAAGATCTTAACAAAAAGATTAAATCGAGGATAGAGCAAACACATATCCTGGATCGAAGACCAAAGGGAAAGATTGAAAAGTAAGATTCATGACAGAGCAAACACATATCATGTAAGATCTTAACCAAAAGGTAAGATCAAGGATAGAACAAACAAATTTCTTGGATCTACGACCAAAGGGAAAGAATGAAATGTAAGATTCATGACAGAGCAAACACATATCATGGAAGACCTAGGCCAAAAGGTAAGATCTAGGACAGAGCAACCACATATCCTGGATCTACAACTAAAGGGAAAGAATAAAAGTAAGATTCATGAAAGAGTAAACATATATCATGGAAGATCTAAACCAAAAGGTAAGATCGATAACAGAGCAAAACCATATCTGAACCTATGACCAAAGAGAAAGAATGAAAAGTAAGATTCTTGACAGAGCGAACATATATCATGAAAGATCATAACAAAAACGTAAAATCGAGGATAGAACAAGCACATATCTATGATCTACGATCAAAGGGAAACAATGGAAAGTAAGATTCATGACAGGGCGAACATATATCATGCAACATCCTAACCAAAAGGTAAAATCAAGGACAGAGCAAACACATATCCTAGATCTAAGACCAAAGGGAAAAAGTGAAAAGTAAAATTCACGACAGAGCAAACACATATCATGGAAGGTATTAACCAAAAGGTAAGGTCTAGGATTGAGCAAACACATATCCTGGATCTACGACCAAATGGAAAGAACGAAAAGTAAGATTCATGACAAAGCGAGCAAATATCATTAAGATCTTAAACAAAATATCTAATCGAGGACATAGCAAACACATAACCTGGATCGAAGACCAATGGGAAAGAATGAAAAGTAAGATTCATGACAGAGCAAACACATATCATGGAAGATCTTAACCAAAAGGTAAGATCGAGAACAAAAAGATCACATATCTTGAACCTGCGACCAAAGGGAAAGAATGAAAAGTAAGATTCATGATAGAGCGAACATATATCATGCAAGATCTTAACCAAAAGATTAAATCGAGGACAGAGCAAACACATATCCTGGATCAAAGACCAAAGGGAAAGATTGAAAAGTAAGATTCATGACAGAGAAAACACATACCATGCATGATCTTAACCAAAACGTAAGACCGAGAACAAAAAGAACACGTATCCTGAACCTACGACCAAAGGGAAAGAATGAAAAGTAATATTCATGACAAAGCGAGCACATATAATGCAAGATCTTAACCAAAAGATTAAATTGAGGACAGAGCAAACGCATATCCTGGATTGACGAGAAAAGGGAAAGATTGAAAAGTAAGATTCATGACATAGCAAACATATATCATGGAAGATCTTAACCAAAAGTTAAGATCGAGAACAGAGCGAACACATATCTTGAACCTATGACCAAAGGGAAAGCGTGAAAAGTAAGGTTCATGATAGAGCGAACATATATCATGGAAGTTCTTAACCAAAAGGTAAGATCGAGGACAAAGTGAACACATATCTTTGATCTACGACCAAAGGGAAGAATGAAAAGTAAGATTCATGAAAGAGAAAACACATATCATGGAAGATCTTAACCAAAAGTTAAGATCAAGTACAGAGCGAAAACATATCCTGAACCTACGAACAAAGGGAAAGAACGAAAAGTAAGATTCATGACAAAGCGAGCACATATCATGCAAGATCTTAAACAAAAGACCAAATCAATAACATAGCAAACACATATCCTAGATCGAGGACCAATGGGAAAAAATGAAAAGTAAGATTCATGACAGAGAAAACACATATCATGGAAGATCTTAACCAAAAGGTAAGATCGAGAACAAAACGAACACATATCCTGGATCTACGACCAAAGGGAATGAATGAAAAATAAGATTCATGACTGAGCGAGCATATATCATGCAAGATCCTATAAAAAAAGGTAAAATCGAGGACAAAACAAACACATATCCATGATGTACGACCATAGGGAAAGAATGAAATGTAAGATTCATGACAGAGAGAACATATATCATGAAAGATCTTAACTAAAAGGTAAAATCGAGGACATAGCAAACACATATCCTGGATCTACGACCAACACGAAAGAATGCAAAGTAAGATTCATGATAGAGCAAACACATATCATAGAAGATCTTAACCAAATGGTAAGATCGAGAACAGAGAGAACACATATCCTGAACCTACGACCAAAGGGAAATAATGAAAAGTAAGATTCATGATAGAGCAAAGACATATCATGGAGGATCTTAACCAAAAGATTAAATAGAGGACAAGGCAAACATATATCCTGGGTCAACGACCAAAGGGATAGAATGAAAAGTAAGATTCATGACAGAGCAAACACATATCATGCAAGATCTTAACCAAAAGGTAAGATCAAGGACAGAACAAACACATTTCTTTGATCTACGACCAAAGGGAAAGAATGAAAAGTAAGATTCATGACAGAGCAAACAAATATCATGGAGGATCTTAACCAAAAGTTAAAATTGAAGATAGAGCGAAAACATTTCCTGAACCTACGAACAATAGGAAAGATAGAAAAGTAATATTTCATGACAAAGCGGGCAAATATCATTAAGATGTTAAACAAAAGATCTAATCGAGGACATAGCAAACACATAACCTGGATCCACGACCAAAGGGAAAGAATGAAAATTAAGATTCATGATAGAGAGATCACATATCATGGAGGATCTTAACCAAAAGGTAAAATTGAAGACAGAGCGAAAACATATCCTGAACCTACGACCAAAGGTAAAGAACGAAAAGTAAGATTCATGACAAAGCGAGCAAATATCTTTAAGATCTTAAACAAAAGATCTAATCGAGGACATAACAAACACATAACCTGGATCGAAGACCAATGGGAAAGAATGAAAAGTAAGATTCATGACAGAGAAAAACATATCATGGAAGATCTTAACCAAAAGGTAAGATCGAGAACAAAAAGATCACATATCCTGATCCTGCGACCAAAGGGAAAGAGTGAAAAGTAAGATTCATGATAGAGTGAGCATATATAATGCAATATCTTAACAAAAAGATTAAATCGAGGACAGAGCAAACACATATCCTGGATCGAAGACCAAAGGGAAAGATTGAAAAGTAAGATTCATGACAGAGCAAACACATATCATGTAAGATCTTAACCAAAAGGTAAGATCAAGGATAGAACAAACAAATTTCTTGGATCTACGACCAAAGGGAAAGAATGAAAAGTAAGATTCATGACAGAGCAAACACATATCATGGAAGACCTAGGCCAAAAGGTAAGATCTAGGACAGAGCAACCACATATCCTTGATCTACAACTAAAGGGAAAGAATAAAAGTAAGATTCATGAAAGAGTAAACATATATCATGGAAGATCTAAAACAAAAGGTAAGATCGATAACAGAGCAAAACCATATCTGAACCTACGACCAAAGAGAAAGAATGAAAAGTAAGATTCTTGACAGAGCGAACATATATCATGAAAGATCATAACAAAAACGTAAAATCGAGGATAGAACAAGCACATATCTATGATCTACGATCAAAGGGAAACAATGGAAAGTAAGATTCATGACAGGGCGAACATATATCATGCAACATCCTAACCAAAAGGTAAAATCAAGGACAGAGCAAACACATATCCTAGATCTAAGACCAAAGGGAAAAAGTGAAAAGTAAAAGTCACGACAGAGCAAACACATATCATGGAAGGTATTAACCAAAAGGTAAGGTCTAGGATTGAGCAAACACATATCCTGGATCTACGACCAAAGGGAAAGAACGAAAAGTAAGATTCATGACAAAGCGAGCAAATATCATTAAGATCTTAAACAAAATATCTAATCGAGGACATAGCAAACACATAACCTGGATCGAAGACCAATGGGAAAGAATGAAAAGTAAGATTCATGACAGAGCAAACACATATCATGGAAGATCTTAACCAAAAGGTAAGATCGAGAACAAAAAGATCACATATCCTGAACCTGCGACCAAAGGGAAAGAATGAAAAGTAAGATTCATGATAGAGCGAACATATATCATGCAAGATCTTAACCAAAAGATTAAATCGAGGACAGAGCAAACACATATCCTGGATCAAAGACCAAAGGGAAAGATTGAAAAGTAAGATTCATGACAGAGCAAACACATACCATGCATGATCTTAACCAAAACGTAAGACCGAGAACAAAAAGAACACGTATCCTGAACCTACGACCAAAGGGAAAGAATGAAAAGTAATATTCATGACAAAGCGAGCACATATAATGCAAGATCTTAACCAAAAGATTAAATTGAGGACAGAGCAAACGCATATCCTGGATCGACGAGAAAAGGGAAAGATTGAAAAGTAAGATTCATGACATAGCAAACATATATCATGGAAGATCTTAACCAAAAGTTAAGATCGAGAACAGAGCGAACACATATCTTGAACCTATGGCCAAAGGGAAAGCGTGAAAAGTAAGGTTCATGATAGAGCGAACATATATCATGGAAGTTCTTAACAAAAAGGTAAGATCGAGGACAAAGTGAACAAATATCTTTGATCTACGACCAAAGGGAAGAATGAAAAGTAAGATTCATGAAAGAGAAAACACATATCATGGAAGATCTTAACCAAAAGTTAAGATCAAGTACAGAGCGAAAACATATCCTGAACCTACAAACAAAGGGAAAGAACGAAAAGTAAGATTCATGACAAAGCAAGCACATATCATGCAAGATCTTAAACAAAAGATCAAATCAAGAACATAGAAAACACATATCCTAGATCGAGGACCAATGGGAAAAAATGAAAAGTAAGATTCATGACAGAGAAAACACATATCATGGAAGATCTTAACCAAAAGGTAAGATCGAGAACAAAACGAACACATATCCTGGATCTACGACCAAAGGGAATGAATGAAAAATAAGATTCATGACTGAGCGAACATATATCATGCAAGATCCTATAAAAAAAGGTAAAATCGAGGACAAAACAAACACATATCCATGATGTACGACCATATGGAAAGAATGAAATGTAAGATTCATGACAGAGAGAACATATATCATGAAAGATCTTAACTAAAAGGTAAAATCGAGGACATAGCAAACACATATCCTGGATCTACGACCAACACGAAAGAATGCAAAGTAAGATTCATGATAGAGCAAACACATATCATAGAAGATCTTAACCAAATGGTAAGATCGAGAACAGAGAGAACACATATCCTGAACCTACGACCAAAGGGAAATAATGAAAAGTAAGATTCATGATAGAGCAAAGACATATCATGGAGGATCTTAACCAAAAGATTAAATAGAGGACAAGGCAAACATATATCCTGGGTCAACGACCAAAGGGATAGAATGAAAAGTAAGATTCATGACAGAGCAAACACATATCATGCAAGATCTTAACCAAAAGGTAAGATCAAGGACAGAACAAACACATTTCTTTGATCTACGACCAAAGGGAAAGAATGAAAAGTAAGATTCATGACAGAGCAAACAAATATCATGGAGGATCTTAACCAAAAGGTAAAATTGAAGACAGAGCGAAAACATTTCCTGAACCTAGGAACAATAGGAAAGATAGAAAAGTAATATTTCATGACAAAGCGGGCAAATATCATTAAGATGTTAAACAAAAGATCTAATCGAGGACATAGCAAACACATAACCTAGATCCACGACCAAAGGGAAAGAATGAAAAGTAAGATTCATGATAGAGAGATCACATATCATGGAGGATCTTAACCAAAAGGTAAAATTGAAGACAGAGCGAAAACATATCCTGAACCTACGACCAAAGGTAAAGAACGAAAAGTAAGATTCATGACAAAGCGAGCAAATATCATTAAGATCTAGAACAAAAGATCTAATCGAGGACATAACAAACACATAACCTGGATCGAAGACCAATGGGAAAGAATGAGAAGTAAGATTCATGACATAACAAACACATATCATGGAAGATCTTAACCAAAAGGTAAGATCGAGAACAAAAAGATCACATATCCTGAACCTGCGACCAAAGGGAAAGAATGAAAAGTAAGATTCATGACAGAGTGAGCATATATCATGCAAGATCTTAACCAAAAGATTAAATCAAGGATAGAGCAAACACATATCCTGGATCGAAGAACAAAGGGAAAGATTGAAAAGTAAGATTCATGACAGAGTAAACACATATCATGCAAGATCTTAACCAAAAGGTAAGATCGAGAACAAAAAGAACACATATCCTGAACCTACGACCAAAGGGAAAGAATGAAAAGTAATATTCATGACAAAGCGAACACATATCATGCAAGATCTTAACCTAAAGTTTAAATCGAGGACAAAGCAAACACATATCTTGGAACGACGAGAAAAGGGAAAGATTGAAAACTAAGATTCATGACATAGCAAACATATATCATGGAAGATCTTAACCAAAAGTTAAGATCGAGAACAGAGCGAACACATATCTTGACCCTATGACCAAAGGGAAAGCTTGAAAAGTAAGGTTCATGACAAAGCGAACATATATCATGGAAGATCTTTTAACCAAAAGGTAAGATCGAGGACAAAGTGAACACATATCCTGGATCTACGACCAAAGGGAAGAATGAAAAGTAAGATTCATGACAGAGAAAACACATATCATGGAAGATCTTAACCAAAAGGTAAGATCGAGTATAGAGCGAAAACATATCCTGAACCTACGACCAAATGGAAAGAAAAAAAAGTACGATTCATGACAAAGCAAGCACATATCATGCAAGATCTTAAACAAAAGATCAAATCAAGGACATAACAAACACATATCCTAGATCGAGGACCAATGGGAAAGAATAAAAAGTAAGATTCATGAGAGAGAAAACACATATCATGGAAGATCTTAACCAAAAGGTAAGATCGAGAACAAAACGAACACATATTCTGGATCTACGACCAAAGGGAAAGAATGAAAAATAAGATTCATGACTGAGCGAACATATATCATGCAAGATCCTATAAAAAAGGTAAAATCGAGGACAAAACAAACACATATCCATGATTTATGACCAAAGGGAAAGAATGAAATGTAAGATTCATGACAGAGAGAACATATATCATGAAAGATCTTAACCAAAAGGTAAAATCGAGGACATAGCAAACACATATCCTGGATCTATGACCAACACGAAAGAATGAAAAGTAAGATTCATGATAGAGCGAACACATATCGTAGAAGATCTTAACCAAATGGTAAGATCGAGAACAGAGAGAACACATATCCTGAACCTACGACCAAAGGGAAAGAATGAAAAGTAAGATTTATGATAGAGAAAAGACATATCATGGAGGATCATAACCAAAAGATTAAATCGAGGACAAGGCAAACACATATCCTGGATCGACGACCAAAGGGAAAGAATGAAAAGTAAGATTCATGACAGAGCAAACACATATCATGAAAGATCTTAACCAAAAGGTAAGATCAAGGACAGAACAAACACATTTCTTTGATCTACGACCAAAGGGAAAGAATGAAAAGTGAGATTCATGACAGAGCGAACACATATCATGGAAGACCTAGGCTAAAAGGTAAGATCTAGGACAGAGCAAACACATATCCTGGATCTACAACCAAAGGGAAAGAATGAAAAGTAAGATTCATGAAAGAGTGAACACATATCATGGAAGATCTTAACTAAAAGGTAAGATCGATAACAGAGCAAAAACATATCCTGAACCTACGACCAAAGAGAAAGAATGAAAAGTAAGAATCATGACAGAGCGAACATATATCATGAAAGATCATAACAAAAACGTAAAATTGAGGATAGAACAAGCACATATCTATTATCTACGATGAAAGGGAAAGAATGAAAAGTAAGATTCATGACAGGGCGAACATATATCATGTAACATCCTAACCAAAAGGTAAAATCAAGGACAGAGCAAACACATATCCTAGTTCTACGACCAAAGGTAAAAAGTGAAAAGTAAAATTCACGACAGAGAAAACACATATCATGGAAGGTATTAACCAAAAGGTAAGGTCTAGGACAGAGCAAACACATATCCTAGATCCACGACCAAAGGGAAAAAATGAAAAGTAAGATTCATGATAGAGTGAACACATATCATGGAGGATCTTAACCAAAAGGTAAAATTGAAGATAAAGCGAAAACATATTCTAAACCTACGACCAAAGGGAAAGAACGAAAAGTAAGATTCATGACAAAGCGAGCACATATCATCAAGATCTTAAACAAAAGATCTAATACAGGACATAGCAAACACATAACCTGGATCGAAGACCAATGGGAAAGAATGAAAAGTAAGATTCATGACAGAGCAAACACATATCATGGAAGATCTTAACCAAAAGGTAAGATCGAGAACAACAAGATCACATATCCGGAACCTACGACCAAAAGGAAAGAACGAAAAGTAAGATTCATGACAGAGCGAGCACATATCATGCAAGATCTTACCCAAAAGATTAAATTGAGGACAAAGCAAACACATATCCTAGATCGACGACCAAAGGGAAAGATTGAAAAGTAAGATTCATGACAGAGCAAACAAATATCATGCAAGATCTTAACCAAAAGGTAATATCGAGAACAGAAAGAACACATATCCTGAACCTACGTCCAAATGAAAAGAATGAAATTTAAAATTCATGACAGAGCGAGCACATATCATGCAAGATCTTAACCAAATGATTAAATTGAGGTAAGAGCAAATGCGTATCCTGGATCAACGAGAAAAGGGAAAGATTAAAAACTAAGATTCATGACAGAGCAAACACATATTGTTGTACCCCAAAATTTTCCCTTTCATTTTATCAACATTCCTCACCATCAGGCTCTTGGAACCTAAGACCAAGCTAGGGTTTGCCCTGCTCAAGACACCTCCTTGCACTGTTGACGTAAATTAGGGTTTAAGTTTGCACAGGTATTTTTGGACCTTTAATGCCCAAGGTGACTTTCATACTTTATGTTGGACTCATAAGTTTGCCCATGCCAAGTTTCAAGCCTTGAATCCAATTTTTTCCCACTCAATTGGACAATTGTCCTAGAAATCAACTGTATTGGGGAAAAAGTCAACTGTGGCCAATTTACAATCAAACCTCTTGAATTTTGACCCACATCAACATGATGAACTCATAAGAACCATTTGATCAAGTTTGGACCAGAATTCCATAAGAAATTTGATCCGATCACTAAAAGGGAAAAATGGTTATTTTTAGGGTTTTGACTGTACAAAGGCAATTTTTCACTGTTTGACCTAGACAATGGCAAATTAAGCTCAACCATAGACTCAAGGACTCAATGACATCATCTTGAACTATTCAACCAGTTCAAAATATCTCAATTGCATGGGATTGACAGATGAATTTTTCAGTCAACTGATCAAAATTTGACTGTACACTGAAAAGTCAAACTTTGACTTTTTGGTCAAAATCAAGTGCCAAGGGTCCTTTTTCATCAAGATGTGTCAAAATATGAAACTTGTTCATCAAGAAACCCAAAATTGTAAATTAGGATTCAAACACATTTTTCCTAACTTTGTCCCACATTTTCACCATGATGCAAATGGATTCAAACAAAACTTACAACATGAAAGTTGTAGTCCTCCGCAAAGTCTAAAACTTTGTTTCAAAAAGTTTTCTCAAAATAAGCTTGGATCTCAAGTTATTATTTTTGGAACAAGGGTCCCTAAAACTTTTAACTTAGAGAAATTTTGCCCTAATTTAGGCAGGATTTTAACCCATCTTCTTGGCCATTTTTCACATAATTCCACTTGGAGTCTCAATTTACATTTTAAAGATGGATTATAGTGCTTGTTGCAAGCTTTCCAAATTGTCCAAGAAATCCTCAAACACATTTGTGGTTAGGGAGAATCGAATGCTTGAAGTTGGCAAAAACTCACTTTGTATCCATGGCAAATTCATGTTCACTCAAGTGGCATTTTCAAACCAGCATGCTTTGTACAAGTTTGCAGTCCTCTAAAACAATTCACACTCCTTAATTTAATGCAAATCCTTTGAGCTAATGCATTATCTTGGTCATTTGGGCATTGTACACAAAACTAAGCCCTAAGTAGAAAAAGGTACATTTCTATTTTTGAAAAGGTATGCTTTATGTCAAACCATGATCTTTGAAGCATAGGGCCAAGATCTCAGAAGCCAAATCAAATCCATAAATTCCAGCAACCAAGAGGATTATATGCAGCATATTATATGGCTTGTACAGGCCTATAAAAACAACAACTCATCTTTGCTTCAAAAACAAGAAATTGTCCAAACACTTGCCAACTTGAAAACAAGTCCATTCTAGCTTAAACAAACATTGCAAACATATTTCACACAACCCTTTGAGCAAGAAACACGAGCACTTGAGCCTCAAAACCTCCCATAGCCAGAAATCACTCTTCTTTGGAAAAACAGGGCAGGTGCTGTAACTTGTGTGCTATAGCTCATTTGGCTCGTGCGTTTTGCTCCTTTTTGCTTCAAACACCTTCCATTAAACTCACTCAAGCTATCCCAAACCTCCATTGCCAACTGTAACTTCATTTACAGTGTTCACCATTTTCATTTCAAGCTTGTGCAGGTTGAGTTCTAGAGGTTGATTCAGGGACTTTCAAGGCAAGCTAGCTATTGGAAAAGATCAAGTGAAGTTGAGGCAAGCTACCAGACATCTCAAAACTTGTTAAGAAGCAATGTATTGTCCTACACGAATCCAACTGAAATAGGTTTTTTCTCACTTTCTATCTCTCTATTTAGGGACATTTAGCCTTAGGTTTGTGAATGAAAAATGTAGTATTCAATGCTAGGAAGCCATACATATGCTCAGCTTTCATTTATATTAAGTGTGCTAGGAGAATTTCATCCATGAACATGCTGAAAAAACTAGGTCAGATTTTAGGGCCAGAGAAATTCTCTCTGGTCTTTGAGAGTTAAGATTAATGCTTTATATGGTTAGAATCGTATTGAAATTCCCTACAAGTTTGATGTTGTGAGTTTTGGCAAAAGATCACGTTTCCAGGATGTTCAAGATTGTACAACAGGCGCGCGTTTTTCAAATGTGCTGGAGGAAGAAGATGAAGTGGTGGGCTGGGCTTGGCCTGCTTGCTTCTAACCCCCATCTTTTCAGTTTCACACCCCCTGGCCCAATTTCTTATATTTTTGCATTTTTGAATTTTTGTTTTCTTTTCTGACTTTGTTATTTTATTTCCAAATATAATAAATACTCAAAAAATATTTTCATAATTATTTTAATTTATTTGGAATTTTATTCTAATTTTTTCTAACATTAAAAGCATTTAAATATTCTTTTATATTATCAAGACTTGAAAAATATTTACATTTTATACTTTTATTTTTGTTCTTCACTTTTATTTATATTAAAAATATTTTCTTGAATATATTTTATTTTTGTACATATTTTATTTTATTTTGTACATATTTAATTTGATTAATATACACATAATAAACATATATACTTTTATTTTATTAAATACTTTGAATAAAAATACAAAAATATTATTTTTATTTTTATTATTATTTATACTAAAAAATACCTTTTTGAGTATATTTCATTTTTTACACATATTAATATATTTTTGTATATAAATAATATATAATATTTATTCTCTTAAAGAAATTAGGGTTTACTCTTAAAACATATAAAATTAATCCTTTTTTATTTATTTATTTCTTTATACTTTTTACACTAAAAATAAATTTACATACATAAACAAATTAAAATCTTTTTGCATAATACATATTATTTAATATTCATTTATTTTGTTTACTTAAATAATGTACATTTAAATATTTATGCATTGTGATTAATTTGGATGTAATAGTAAACTAGGGTTTATATTTTTTGTCAAACACCCCCCATTCAAAATTGTACCCCCATCCCCATAATCATGTTGTAATAGCTTAGAATTTAAATTCTCGCATTTTACGCTTTCAAATATGCCATGATTAGAGAATTAGGGTTTGTATGCAAAAAATCAAATTAACAAATAGTTTGACCTAATCAAAGACAAAAATGCATGAAAATCAAACACAATACACACTTGCACCCCTAGGGTTACAATCCACTTGTTGCCTTAAAAAATGGGCCACGGTATGCATGTTGGGTACTTTGGCAAAACAAAAACAAAACAAAAGATCATAGTCCCTCAATGACGCTATCTTGGTTGCCTAAACAAAAATGATCAAGTCCCTCAAAAATTTGCCAAAAATACTTGACACAATTGCTATCATGGTCTATCCGATGACCCGCGCCTGTCCCGTTTAACGTCCTAACACAAGGTTATTCACCAAATGCAATGGTGAAACAACATTGTCAAAAGGGTTAAAAACATAAGAAAGATCTTTGAGTAAAATAGGGTAGATAGCTCTTAGTTACTTGATCAAAAGCTTGCAAAAACATCCTTGCTATTTTCAAACACACCTCACAACACAATTTCAAAACAAACTTTCAAAAACATTGAAACCTCTTCAAAAGACCAAAACACCTTTGTATACATTCAAACAAGAATCATTACAAAGGTTTCCACAACGATGGCCTCTTTTCAAAACATCTTTCAAAACCACACACAAAGCACCATTTCAAACAATTGAAGAGTACCATTTGAAACAATTGAAAAGCAAAGCAAGTGATCTAAACAAGTAACTAAGAGCCCATGGATAACCATGGATGAAAAGGGTGCTTGCACCTTCCCTTTTCATAATCTTGCTAAACCGAAACATTTGCGAACACAAACGCAAAACCTCAAGTCAGTTCTCCAACCGTATCACAGAACTGGCAACTTTGTTGGGGATAAACTTAAAAGTGGAGTAACCTTAGGGTTTAGATCACCTTTGCATGATTATATTGTTTTCTTTGATTGCTTTATAATTGGTTCTCTTGTTTGGGTTTTGAATCCTCCACCCGGATTTTTGGGAAACATTCATAGGTAAATAGCAATACGTTGTGGAAACTGTGCGGGGTATACCGACATGGTTGAAGCAATAGCTATATTAGTGCGACATATTTGTGAGTACTGGTAGCCTTTGAGTCAATCAAAGAGAATACGGGGCCACTGAGTGATGTCATAAAGCACTAATGAACTCTTAGAACCTTACTTGACCATCTTGCCCTTATTAGGGGTAGTGAGATGACCGCCTTTGGTGCCATCCGAAGTTGGTAGATACTCGATAATACACTCATTGAGGGTTGTTTTCTTCGAATATTTTGGTTGCCAGTTAAGTGGCTAAACCAAAACAATGAACATAGAAAATAATCCAGTGATATTGAGCTCCTTAGAAACCGGTTACTATTTATAGGACAGGTTGAGCCAACTAACTTCAAGAGGGTACTTACCTATGAAACCTCATGCAAGCCTGAAACTAAGAACTTGTGTGACTTGTTTGTACATATGTTTGTGCATACATCATGAACATCATAAAGCATCATATGCATCCGCTAACCATTTCAAGGGTTTGGATCTTCATCTTTGTTCTTGTTTTTGTAGGTCATGGAATCTCTTTGCAGGAAAACAATTCAAGTCAACCTTATGAGAATCCCTCCTCAACTCAAGGAGCTTACTTCCAAGATTCCAGAGAATTCTCTCTTCAGTAAAAGACATGGTAGACTCCTCAACTTGGTCAACTCCAACATTGAAGAAGACATGGTGAAAGTTCTCTTCCAGTTCTTTGACCCCCTACACCACTGTTTTACATTCCCTGATTACCAACTAGTACCAACTTTGGAGGAATTTTCTCAACTCTTAAGAATTCCTCTTCTTCATCAACTACCCTACAACAGTACGGAAAAAGAACCAAAGCCTGAAGATGTTGCTCAAGCCTTACACTTGCAACCATCTGATATCAAAGGTCATTGGGAAACCAGAAGTGGTGTCAAGGGTTTCTTGGCAAAGTTTCTGTTTGAGAAGGCACAAGTCTGCTGGAATTCTCTAGATCTACAAGCTTTTGAAGAGATTGTGGCACTCCTCATCTTTGGGTTGGTCTTGTTCCCAAACCCTGATCAACTTATAGATGTGAATGCTGTCAAGATTTTCATATCTCGGAATCCTGTGCCTACATTGCTTGGGGACATCCTACACTCATTTTACACATGAACAATGAGGAAAATAGGTGTTCTCATGTGCGGTACTCCTCTTCTAGCAAGGTGGTTTATTTCTCACCTTCCCCAATCAGTTTTGAAGAATGAGCAGGGTTTAAGGTGGTCACAACAGTTGATGACCCTCACACATTCTGATGTTCATTGGTGTTCTCGGTCCAGAGAAAATGTCATCATCATTGATCGTTATGGAGAATTCCCTAATGTCCCACTACTTGGCATTAGGGGAGGCATCACCTACAACCCCTGTTTAGCTCTAAGACAGTTTGGATATGCTCGGAGGGATGGCCCTCATGATATGCTGATTCCTGACTTAGTTTTTGACTTCGACAATGATGCGCAAGGACTTCGACAAAGGTTTATCCGAGCTTGGAGGATGCCCAACAAAGTGAATAGTAAGACACTGGGGCACAAGAATTCCATCCCCCTTGAGCCTTATCTCAAGTGGGTACAAACCCGCGCCCAAAATCTTATGATTCCATATCCTCACATTCTCCCTGTGATCAACGAGCCTGTTATGGAAGGAGAAGTTCCATACACCCTCCTACATCCTGACATGCCGACATCATTGGAAGAATTACAAAAGAGTTGGATCCAGCTCAAAGAAGAACAGAATACTTTCGAAGCCAGCTTCTATGCCAGTGAGAAGAAGGTTTTGGAGCTTATCCGTCGACTTCATGAGGAGGCAACTCTCAACACTTACATCGCGCCAAAGAGGATGCGCAATGTCTTTTTACATTTAGAATTTTGTAATATTTTGCCCATGGGGCATTTATGTACTAACAAATTTCTTCTTAATATGACGTGTGTTCTTTTTGTTTGCAACAAATTTGAATTTCTGAATCCTTGAATGCATTACATGAATAACATATCATTCATCATATGCATAAACATGTCTTCACACCAGGTTTCCTTATCTTTCTGTTGTTTATTTCAGCAAGATGGATTTGGAGCAGACAGTTAAGGATCTGCAAGCACAGAATTCCCAATTCCAGCAACTCCTCATGACCTTAGCAAAGGGTCAAGAGGACCTTAAAGCACTGTTGGACAAAGGGAAAGACAAAGAGAAGAAAAAGAAAAGGACTGGTATGGCCACTATAGGAAGAAGGTTTGAAAACCAGGCTAGGAGGATTCTCGATTTCCCCTCAACATCTGATGAAGGGGTTGGTAAAGGTAAAGGAGCTGCAGTGCCCTCCGAATTTGAGGATGAAGAAGAACAAGAGGAAGAGGATGAAGATTAATCTGAACAGCAATATCCCCCGGCGGATGCTAAGTATAAAAATCTTGAGGATCGGTTGGCAGCAATGGAGTTGCAAAGGGTACCTGGTTTATATTTTGAAGAACTAGGGTTGGTCGCTGGGATCGTCATTCCTCCCAAGTTCAAAGTTCCTACATTTGCTAAGTATGACGGTGTGTCGTGTCCGAAGATGCATCTGAGATCCTACGTCAGAAAGATCCAACCCCACTCTTCTGATAAAGATCTTTGGGTCCACTTCTTTCAAGATAGCTTGTTAGGTACACAACTGGACTGGTTCTATCAACTTGAGAGGTCTGAGGTTCACAACTGGGAAGATTTAGCTGCTGCTTTCTACCGACAATACCAATACAATGCAGATTTAGCGCCCACTCGTACTCAACTACAGAGTATGGGTATGGCTTTTAATGAGGGATTTAAGGAGTACGCCCAGAAGTGGCGAGATTTTGGCTGGAAGGGTGCAGCCACCATTGTCGGATAGAGAGTTGGTCGACATGTTTTTATGGACCCTGTCTGGCCCTTTCTTCAATCATTTAATCGGGAGTTCCTCTGCAGGATTCACCGAATTAATTCTGACCGGTGAAAGGGTCGAGGCTAGCATTAAAAGTGGTAAAATTCAGAAGGATGCCTCCGCTTCCAATGCTATTAAGAAGACCTTCCCAGCTAAAAAGGAAGTTTCTGCTGTTCACAATCAGAGAAATCAAGGAAGATTCGAGCGCCGACCAACGGTGGGGGCTGTGATGATCCAAAACTCTTCAACCGATCAACCTCGAGGCAATCAGCCAAGGTCTAATCAGCAAAGGGTAGAAAGGCCACAATGACAGTTCACCCGAATCAACATGACACCAGCTCAAGTCCTCCCTCATGTGTTAAAGCTGAATCTTACCAACTTGAAAGAAGCGCCGAAAAACCCCAATACTTCTTCTCCTTATTACCATTCCAATGCAAAATGTGCATACCACTCTGACAGTGTATGGCATGATACCAACAACTGTTGGGCTCTGAAAAACAAGATCCAAGACTTAATAGATGCCAAAGAGGTAGAATTCGATGCGCCCGAAAAGACGAATGTGATTTCTGCCCCAATGCCCAAGCACAGTCATAATGTCCATGCCGTTATGGAAGATCTTCATGTTACCAATATTGCTGACCTTTTGACTCTGTTACCAGTGATTAAAGAGAATTTGATGAAAGCCAGGATGTTCCTAGGTTGTGGAAAAGACTGTTATTTCTGTTCAAACTTGCAAGTTGACTGCCCACTATTGAAATCAGGCATCCAACGCCTGATGGATACCCAAGAGATCCTCTTTCAAAAGAATCCTGTTGATACCACCACTCATGTTACTCCTTCTACCTTTGACACTCCGACCAATGACATTTCTATAATAACCATCTTCGACGATCTTTCCAAGACCTACAAAAGGCATGTTAAGATCACGCCTGATCTTAAGTTTGCGCCGTTGAAAGTCACCATGCCGAGGCCTATCCCGTATAAATCTAACAAGACGATACCGTGGAACTACGGAGGAGAAATCTTCTACCATGGTGTCAAATAGATTGAATCATTCCAAGATAATTCCGATGATGAAACCCCTGATATAGGGAATATTGCGGGAACGAGCAAGATAACTCACAGCGGAAGGATATTCTTTCCGGAGATTGCTCCTCCACGAGCAGTCTTTGGACCCTCGAGAGTTTTTGTTCCTGTCAAGCAATCTGTGCAAATCCCGGTAATTGAAGAACCAGTCCATGCTAGCTTAAACAAACATTGCAAACATATTTCACACAACCCTTTGACCAAGAAATACGAGCACTTGAGCCTCAAAACCTCCCATAGCCATAAATCACTCTTCTTTGGAAAAACAGGGCAGGTGCTACAACTTGAGTGCTATAGCTCATTTGGCTCGTGCGTTTTGCTCCTTTTTGCTTCAAACACCTTCCATTCAACTCACTCAAGCTATCCCAAACCTCCATTGCCAAATGTAACTCCATTTACAGTGTTCACCATTTTCATTTAAAGCTTGTGCAGGTTGAGTTCTAGAGGTTGATTCAGGGACTTTCAAGGCAAGTTAGCTATTGGAAAAGATCAAGTGAAGTTCAAGCAAGCTACCAGAAATCTCAAAACTTGTTGAGAAGCACTGCATTGTCCTACACGAATCCAACTGAAACAAGTTTTTTATCACTTTCTATCTCTCTATTTAGGAACATTTAGCCTTAGGTTTGTGAATGAAAAATGTAGTATTCAATGCTAGGAAGCCATACATATGCTCAACTTTCATTTATATTAAGTATGCTAGAAGAATTTCATCCATGAACATGCTGAAAAAACTAGGTCAGATTTTAGGGCCAGAGAAATTCTCTCTGGTCTTTGAGAGTTAAGATTAATGCTTTATATGGTTAGAATCGTATTGAAATTCTCTACAAGTTTGATGTTGTGAGTTTTCGCAAAAGATCACGTTTCCAGGATGTTCAAGATTGTACAACAGGCGCGCGTTTTTCAAATGTGTTGGAGGAAGAAGATGAAGTGGTGGGCTGGGCTTGGCCTGCTTGCTTCTACCACCCCTCTTTTCAGTTTCACACCCCCTGGCCCAATTTCTTATATTTTTGCATTTTTGAATTTTTGTTTTCTTTTCTGACTTTGTTATTTTATTTCCAAATGTAATAAATACTCAAAAAATATTTTCATAATTATTTTAATTTATTTGGCATTTTATTCTAATTTTTTCTAACATTAAAAGCATTTAAATATTCTTTTATATTATTAAGACTTGAAAAATATTTACATTTTATACTTTTATTTTTGTTTTTCACTTTTATTTATATTAAAAATATTTTATTGAATATATTTTATTTTTGTACATATTTTATTTTATTTTGTACATATTTAATTTGATTAATATACACATAATAAACATATATACTTTTATTTTATTAAATACTTAGAATAAAAATAAAAAAATATTACATTTTTATTTTTATTATTATTTATACTAAGAAATACCTTTTTGAGTATATTTCATTTTTTACACATATTAATATATTTTTGTATATAAATAATATATAATATTTATTCTCTTAAAGAAATTAGGGTTTACTCTTAAAACAAATAAAATTAATCCTTTTTTATTTATTTATTTCTTTATACTTTTTACACTAAAAATACTTTTACATACATAAACAAATTAAAATCTTTTTGCATAATACATATTATTTAATATTCATTTATTTCGTTTACTTAAATATTGTACATTTAAATATTTATGCAGTGGGATTCAATTTGGATGTAATAGTAAACTAGGGTTTATATTTTTTGTCAAACACCCCCCATTCAAAATTGTACCCCCATCCCCATAATCATGTTGTAATAGCTTAGAATTTAAATTCTCGCATTTTACGCTTTCAAATATGCCATGATTAGAGAATTAGGGTTTGTATGCAAAAAATCAAATTAACAAATAGTTTGACCTAATCAAAGACAAAAATGCATGAAAATCAAACATAATACACACTTGCACCCCTAGGGTTAAAATCCACTTGTTGCCTTAAAAAATGGGCCACGGTATGCATGTTGGGTACTTTGGCAAAACAAAAACAAAACAAAAGATCATAGACCCTCAATGACGCTATCTTGGTTGCCTAAATAAAAATGATCAAGTCCCTCAAAAATTTGCCAAAAATACTTGACACAATTGCTATCATGGTCTATACGATGACCCGCGCCTGTCCGGTTTAACGTTTTAACACAAGGTTGTTCACCAAATGCAATGGTGAAACAACACTCTCAAAAGGGTTAAAAACATAAGAATGATCTTTGAGTAAAATAGGGTAGATAGCTCTTAGTTACTTGATCAAAAGCTTGCAAAAACATCCTTGCTATTTTCAAACACACCTCACAACACAATTTCAAAACAAACTTTTAAAAACATTGAAACCTCTTCAAAAGACCAAAACACCTCTGTATACATTAAAACAAGAATCATTACAAAGGTTGCCACAGCGATGGCCTCTTTTCAAAACATCTTTCAAAACCACACACAAAGCACCATTTCAAACAATTGAAGAGCACCATTTCAAACAATTGAAAAGCAAGGCAAGTGATCTAAATAAGTAACTAAGAGCCCATGGATAACCATGGATGAAAAGGGTGCTTGCACCTTACCTTTTCATAATCTACTCCCCGAACCCAAGAAAACATCTCAAAGGTCTTTCTTGTGCATTTTGACCTTTACATAGGATAAAATAAAAAGTGGGTGGCGACTCTTGCTAAACCGAAACAATTGCGAAAACAAACGCGAAACCTCAAGTCAGTTTTCCCACCGTATCACACAAATCATGGAAGATCTTAACCAAAAGTTAAGATCGAGAACAGAGCAAATACATATCCTAAACCTATGACCAAAGGGAAAGCGTGAAAAGTAAGATTCAGGACAGAGCGAACACATATCATGGAAGATCTTAACCAAAAGGTAAGATCGAGGACAGAGTGAACACATATCCTGGATGTACGACCAAAGGGAATGAATGAAAAGTAACATACATGATATAGCGAACACATATGATGGAAGACCTTAGCCAAATGGTAAGATCGAGGACAAAGCAAACCCATATCCTGGATCGAAGACGAATGGGAAAGAATGAAATGTAAGATTCATGACAGAGAAAACACATATCATGGAAGATCTTAACCAAAAGGTAAGATCGAGAACAAAATAAACACATATCCTGGATCTACGACCAAAGGGAAAGAATGAAAAATAAGATTCATGATTGAGCGAACATATATCCAGCAAGATCCTATAAAAAAGGTAAAATTAAGGACAAAACAAACACATATCCATGATTTACGACCAAAGGGAAAGAATGAAATGTAAGATTCATGACAGAGAGAACATATATCATGAAAGATCTTAACCAAAAGGTAAAATCGAGGACATAGCAAGCACATATCCTGGATCTACGACCAACACGAAAGAATGAAAAGTAAGATTCATGATAGAGCGAACACATATCATGGAATATCTTAACCAAATGGTAAGATCGAGAACAGAGAGAACACATATCCTGAACCTACAACCAAAGGGAAAGAATGAAAAGTAAGATTCATGATAGAGAAAACACATATCATGGAGGATCTTAACCGAAAGAATAAATAGAGGATAAAGCAAACACATATCCTGGATCGACAACCAAAGGGAAAGAATGAAAAGTAAGATTCATGATAGAGAAAACACATCTCATGAAAGATCTTAACCAAAAGGTAAGATCAAGGACAGAAGGAACACATTTCTTGGATTCACGACCAAAGGGAAAGAATGAAAAGTAAGATTCATGACAGATCAAACACATATCATGGAAGAC
The DNA here is from genome assembly GCA_948472305.1 of Vicia faba. Classification (NCBI taxonomy): domain Eukaryota; kingdom Viridiplantae; phylum Streptophyta; class Magnoliopsida; order Fabales; family Fabaceae; genus Vicia; species Vicia faba. The sequence goes on along the minus strand of OX451735.1, from coordinate 466,281,744 downwards.
CTAGGCCAAATGTTAAGATCTAGGATAAAGCAAACACATATCCTGGATCTACAACCAAAGGGAAAGAATGAAAAGTAAGATTCATGAAAGAGTGAACATATATCATGGAAGATCTTAACCAAAAGGTAAGATCGATAACAGAGCAAAAACATATCCTGAACCTACGACCAAAGAGAAAGAATGAAAAGTAAGATTCATGACAGAGCGAACATATATCATGGAACATCATAACAAAAACGTAAAATCGAGGATAGAACAAGCACATATTTATGATCTACGATCAAAGGGAAAGAACGAAAAGTAAGATTCATGACAGGGCCAACATATATCATGCAACATCTTAACCAAAAGGTAAAATAAAGGACAGAGCAAACACATATCCTAGATCTACGACCAAAGGGAAAAAGTGAAAAGTAAAATTCATGACAGAGCAAACACATATCATGGAAGGTGTGATCGGTGGGAATGAGAACTGACTGTTTTTGGAATGTTGGTTCCTGTTTGCGTTTTTTTTTGCAAAATGTCGCGGTAAGTAAGAGTCGCCACCATATTTTATTTTATCCAACAAAGAAAGGACAAAAGCACAGATAAATTCCTTTTTGAGATATTTCTCGGGTTAGGGAGGTAGATTATAGAAAGGGAAGGTGTTAGCACCCTTTCTATCCGAGGTTATCCACGGGCTCTTAGGTACTTGCTCATTGTGTTTTCAAAATTTGCTTCTCTTTGTGTTTGTGGGTTTGAAAAGGGTTTTTGTTTTGAAGAGAGTGTAAGTGCGAAAAGTTTTGTTTTGTTTTAAAAGGAGAAAGTACTTAAGAACCATGTACCTACTCGAAAAAGGAAATTCAACTGTACTAATGTCCTTTAGACAATGCTATCCCACTATTGAGGAGTAAGTAGCACCGTCGTTGGTGTTTTCGGGTCAATTCGATTAAGGGGCGTGTGGTCACTAAAGCAATGTTAGGACGCCTTAGTGGTAACCCTAATGTCTTAGATCATTTTTTCCGAGGCAACCGTTTCGAGGCAACTTATGATCTTTGGACAAGAGGGCGACCTCTAAAACTTCCTATACTCAATGACCACATTCGAAGGCAACCAAGTGAGGTGTACCCTAAGAGTGGCATGTGCAAGTGTGTTACTTCGGTTAATTTTTTCTGTACATGTCATGGGTGAGCTATTGTTGATTTTAAGTTCATACATTGGATCTTGTCATGCATTGCTTAGTTATTAGATAGCTAACAGTTAATATTGCGCGGAAATTAAATTGCGGGAAATTAAATCAAAACTATTACAAGGCGTCGGGTATTTACATCGCCAAAAACAAACCCTTTAATTTAAACTGCGGAAAGTAAAAGAAAGCGATAAATAATTAAAGTCCTAATTAAAAGCTATTACATCCCGGAAGCAATTACTATATTGGAAATAAATGGATCGCGTGCAAGAAAATTAAATCGGCGTATTTTTTAGGGTTTTGACCATTTTTGAAAGAAAGCATGTTTTTTATTATTTTGAATTTAAAGAAATTAAACCTAAACTAATTATTAATTAATTAATAAAAAAAGATATTTTTGGATTTTTAATATTTAAGGAAATAAAATAAAAATGATTAAAAGTTAATTAAAAACCTAATTCTACATTAGTTTTAATTTATTGCAAAAATATTAAATGTTAAACCTATTTAAGACTAAGTTAATTAATTAATATTTATTTACAAAAATAAAATGGTGAAATTTATAAAAAAATAATATTTTTTATTTTCTGATTTTTTATGAGGAAAAGTTATTGGTTAGTAATAATAATAATAATTAATTAAATAAAGCAAATAAATAAAAGAGAAAATATAAATAAATAACCCATGGGGGGGGGGGGGGGGGGGTATTGGGCCCAATTTGGAGGTGAATCTGGCAATTCCAAGCCCAAAACGTCGAAGCCTGCTTTGACTTTTCCAACTTCATATGCGCTAGTTGACTAGAGTTCATGGTAGGCGCTCAATCTTGGCCCTTGGATTTGATCTGAAGCCATTTGGCAACCAACTGGATGGAGGCTTATGGTAGGCTACGCTCCTGATGCTGCATGGAATTTCCTTAAAATAAAATGCAACAAAGTTTTGGGGGACCAGGGATTCGAACCCAGGTCCCATTGGATCAAGCACTAATGCCTCTGCAAGCTGAGCTATCTATTCTTTTTGTTAATAAGATAAACAATGAATATTATATGTACAACAATCAATTATGCCTGAATAAAAAAAAATAAAAGCGCGTAATTTTGAATTAGCCAATTGGGAGAGGACGCGTGGTCGTCTTCTTCCTTGAACAACCTGGTTTATTTCCTGCGGATTTGAATTCGTAGCAACATCCCTAGGTTCGTTATAAAATGCACTACAGGCCATGAAAATGCAAACGGGGACCATCATCATGTTCGTCCCTCTTCCCTGAAAACAACCATGTCCATGGTTTGTCTTGATTTTACCTGTAATTGAAACACCTAAAAACAAAGAAACAAAACCCTAGCTTCGGGCATGGCTATACAGGCTACAAGAACGAAATTAAATATTGTGGAAAGGTTGGAAATTATGCAAGGATCAAGAATATATCAATATTTTGACAAAAAGATGCAAGAATCCAAGGTTGTGAATTCGTGCACAGGGTCGTGTTTAGGACGACTTACAGGTAGTTTGGGGATGTCTCAGGGCTTGATTCTGATTGCTTTAGCTCCAGTAGATGTCAGGCAAGAGGGCTATGTGGATATTTTGGATTGAATCATGCTCTAAGTATGATTTTAGTTTCCACTTTTTCAAGCTTTTTCTCCAATTTGGTTTGGCTGTTTCAGTCACTTTTTGGTCCTGTTCTATGTATGTCTAGCTTGTGTGTGTATAAGGGATTGCATTAGGTTAAATCTTGGGCCTCCAATCCTCGTGCATTGAAGATTCAAGATATGATATGATCTCCATTAACAAAGCTTCCAAAATTATGCCAAATCCAAGATTTTGTTCATAATAAGGCTTGATACGAATTTGATTGGGTGTATCATGATATTTGAAAGCTGTAATGATCACAAAGATATCAAGCTATTAAGATTTGGATTTTATTTTGATTTAAATTGATTAAAAATGAATTAAATCAATAAAAACAAAATAAAATAAAAAAATTAATAATTGGTCATGAAATTGAAGATAGGACACGTGTGTGGTGTGACAAGACCAAATCAAGTGGAAAAAATTGGGCCCTTTTGTCAAAAATTGGAGTTTTAAGGATAGTTGACTTTTGGCAATTTTGGAAAAATTCCCAACTTCAACAATGCATAACTTCTTCAATTTTGAACTTTTGGAAGTGTTCTTGGACCTTTTAGAAACCTTTAGATGTCTTCTAACCAACCCTTTTGGACTCATCTCATTTTGATGTTCCATGCTCAAGTTATAAGCTTTGGCAAAAAAGGTGTTTTTGTTGACTTTCAAAAATGACCTATAATGTCCAAATTTGTAACTTCTTGTAAGAGCATTTCTTGATCTTGGGGTGTGAATATGGATTGTAGGAAATTTCATCCTCTTCAAAATGAGCTTTTTATGGGTCATTTCTCATAAAGTATGAGAAAGTTATGCTTGGTCAAAGTAGAGTTGACTTTTCCTACAAAAACCCTAATTTAGCAACTTTTGAATCTTGATGAATCTTGAGCAATCCTTGATGAATCATGACCAACCCTTGATAAAATGATGAATTATCCTTTAAAATGAGAATGTTGGCAAAAAATCTTGAGGTTTGACTGTTTGTAGGTCAAAGTTGACTTTTGCCCTAGCACATTCGATTTTTGGACCTCTTGAGCAATTGACTGACCAAACTTTCTCTGCAAGGCTTGAAATTTGACATGGATGAACTTGAGAACATATTAGGACATTGTGGAGCATTTTAGACCTTTTGGATGTAAGGACCTTGATGCAACACAAAACCCTAATTTTGAATTGACTGCCTTAGGAGGTGATTTGACTGTCCGACTCTTGAGCCATCTTGAACAACTTGGAGATGATTCTTGACATGTCTTGAGAAATATGGGAGGGAAAATTTTGGGGTACTACAAAAGGTATTAACCAAAAGGTAAGGTATAGGACTGGGCAAACACATATCCTGGATCCACGACCAAAGCGAAAGAACGAAAAGTAAGATTCATGACAAAGCGAGCACATATCATCAAGATCTTAAACAAAAGATCTAATCGAGGACATAGCAAACACATAACCTGGATCGAAGACCAATGGGAAAGAATGAAAATTAAGATTCATGATAGTGCAAACACATATCTTGGAAGATCTTAACCAAAATAAAAGATCGAGAACAAAAAGATCACATATCCTGAACCTACGACCAAAAGGAACAAATGAAAAGTAAGATTCATGAGAGAGCTAGCACATGCCATGCAAGATCTTAACCAAAAGATTAAATTGAGGATAGAGCAAACACATATCCTGGATCGACGACCAAAGGGAAAGATTGAAACGTAAGATTCATGACAGAGCAAACACATATCATGCAAGATCTTAACCAAATGATTAAATTGAGGACAGAGCAAACGCGTATCCTGGATCGACAAGAAAAGGGAAAGATTAAAAACTAAGATTCATGACATAGAAAACACATATCATGGAAGATCTTAACCAAAAGTAAAGATCGAGAACAGAGCGAACACATATCCTAAACCTATGACCAAAGGGAAAGCGTGAAAAGTAAGATTCATGACAGAGCGAACATATATCATGGAAGATCTTAACCAAAAGGTAAGATCGAGGATAGAGTGAACACATATCCTGGATCTACAACCAAAGGAAAAGAATGAAACGTTACATTCATGATATAGCGAACAAATATGATGGAAGACCTTAGCCAAATGGTAAGATCGAGGACAAAGCAAACCCATATCCTGGATCGAAGACCAATGGGAAAGAATAAAAAGTAAGATTCATGACATAGCAAACGCATATCATGGAAGATCTTAACCAAAAGGTAAGATCGAGAATATAGAGAACACATATCCTAGATCTACGACCAAAGGGAAAAATGAAAAGTAAGATTCATAATAGAGCGAACACTTATCATGCAAGATCCTAACCAAAAGGTAAGATCGAAGACAGAGTGAACACATATCCTGGTTCTACAACCAAAGGGAAAGAATGAAAATTAAGATTCATGACAAAACGAAGATATATCCTGCAAGATGATAACAAAAAGGTATAATCGAGGACAAAACAAACACATATCCATGATCTACGAATAAAGGGAAAGAATGAAAAGTAAGATTCATGACAGAGCGAACACATTTCATGGAAGATCTTATCAAAAAGGAGAGATCGAGGACAGAGCAAACACATATCCTGGATATATGGCCAAAGGGAAAAAATAAAAAGTAAGATTCAAGACAGGGTGAACATATATCATGAAACATCTTAACCAAAAGATAAATTCAACGACATAACAAACACATATTCTAGATCTACGACCAAAGGGAAAGAATAAAAAGTAAGATTCATGATAGAGCGAACACATATCATGTAAGATCTTAACCAAAAGGTAAGATCGTGAATAGAGCGAACACAAATCCTGAACCTACGACCAAAGGGAAAGAATTAAAAGTAAGATTCTTAACATAGAGAACAAATATCATGCAAGATCTTAACCAAAATATTAAACGAGGACAGACCAAACACATATTCTAGATCGACAGCCAAAGGAAAAGAATGAAATGTAAGATTCATGACAGAGCGAACACATATTATTGAAGATCTTAACCAAAAGGTAAGATCGAGAACAAAGAGAACATAAATCCTGAACCTACGACCAAAGGGAAAGAATGAAAAGTAAGTTTCATGACAGAGAAAGCACATATCATGCAAGATCTTAACCAAAAGTTAAGATCGAGAACAGAGAGAACACATATCCTAAACCTATAGCCAAAGGGAAAGCGTGAAAAGTAAGATTCATGACAGGGCGAACATGTATCATGGAAGATCTTAACCAAAAGGTAAGATCGAGGTCAGAGTGGACACATATCTTGGATCTACGACCAAAGGGGAAGAATGAAAAGTAACATTCATGATAGAGCGAACACATATGATGGAAGACCTTAGCCAGATGGTAAGATCGAGGATAGTGAAAACACTTATACTAGACCTACGAACAGAGGGAAAGAATGAAAAGTAAGATCTAGGACAGAGAAAACACATATCCTAGATTTACATCCAAAGGGAAAGAATGAAAAGTAAGATTCATGACAAAGCAAAGCCATATCATGGAAGATATTTACCAAAAGGTAATATCGAGAACAAAGTGAACCCATATACTGAACCTACGACCAAAGGGAAAGAATGAAAAGTAAGACTCATGACAGAGTGAGCACATATCATGCATAATCTTAAACAAAAGATTAAGTCGAGGACAGAGCAAACCTATATCCTGGATCGAAGACCAATGGGAAAGAATGAAAAGTAAGATTCATGACAAAATAAACGCATATCATGGAAGATCTTAACCAAAAGGTAAGGTCGAGAATATAGCGAACACATATCCTAGATCTACGACCAAAGAGAAAAATGAAAAGTAAGATTCATAATAGAGCTAACACTTATCATGCAAGATCCTAACCAAAAGGTAAGATCGAAGGCAGAGTGAACACATATCCAGGTTCTACGACCAAAGGGAAAAAATGAAAATGAAGATTCATGACAAAATGAACATATATCTTGCAAGATCATAACAAAAAGGTATAATCGAGGATAGAACAAACACATATCCATGATCCACGACCAACGGGAAAGAATGAAAAGAAAGATTCATGACAAAGCGAACACATTTCATGGAAGATCTTAACAAAAAGGTGAGATCGAGGAAAGAGCGAACACATATCCTGGATCTATGGCCAATGGGAAAGAATAAAAAGTAAGATTCATGACATGGCGAATATATATCTTGCAACATCTTAACCAAAAGGTAAAATCAACGACAGAGCAAATACATATTCTGGATATACGACCGAAGGGAAAGAATAAAAAGTAAGATTCATGATAGAGAGAACACATATCATGTAAGATCTTAAACAAAAGGTAAGATCGTGAAAAGAGCAAACACAAATCCTGAACCTACGACCAAAGGGATAGAATTAAAAGTAAGGTTCATGACATAGAGAGCAAATATCATGCAAGATCTTAACCAAAAGATTAAACGAGAACAGACCAAACACTTATCCTAGATCGACGACCAAAGGGAAAGAATGAAATGTAAGATTCATGACAGAGAAAACACATATTATTGAAGATCTTAACCAAAAGGTAAGATCGAGAACAAAACGAACATAAATCTTGAACCTACGACCAAAGGGAAAGAATGAAAAGTAAGTTTTATGATAGAGCAAGCACATATCATGCAAGATCTTAACCAAAAGTTAAGATCGAGAACAAAGCGAACACATATCCTAAACCTATGACAAAAGGGAAAGTGTGAAAAGTAAGATTCATGATAGAGCGAACACATATCATGGAAGATCTTAACCAAAAGGTAAGATCGAGGACAGAGTGAACACATATCCTGGATCTACGACCAAAGGGAAAGAATGAAAAGTAACATTCATGATAAAGCAAACACATATGGTGGAAGACCTTAGCCAAATGGTAAGATTGAGGATAGAGAAAACACTTATACTAGACCTACGAAAAGAGGGAAAAAATGAAAAGTAAGATTCATGACAGAGCGAACACATATAAAGGAAGATCTTAACCAAAAGTTAAGATCTAGGACAGAGAAAACACATATCCTAGATTTACAACCAAAGGGAAAGAATGAAAAGTAAGATTCATGACAAAGCAAAGCCATATCATGGAAGATCTTTACCAAAAGGTAAGATCGAGAACAGAGCGAACCCATATCCTGAACCTACGACCAAAGGGAAAGAGAGAAAAGTAAGACTCAAGACAGAGTGGGCACATATCATGCAAGATCTTAAACAAAAGATTAAGTCGAGGACAGAGCAAACCCATATCCTTGATCGAAGACCAATGGGAAACAATGAAAAGTAAGATTCATGACATAAAAAACGCATATCATGGAAGATCTTAACCAAATGGTAAGATCGAGAATATAGCGAACACATATCCTAGATCTACGACCAAAGGGAAAAATGAAAAGTAAGATTCATAATAGAGCAAACACTTCTCATGCAAGATCCTAACCAAAAGGTAAGATCGAAGGCAGAGTGAACACATATCTAGGTTCTACGACCAAAGGGAAAAAATGAAAATTAAGATTCATGACAAAACGAACATATATCTTGCAAGATCATAACAAAAAGGTATAATCGAGGATAGAACAAACACATATCCATGATCTACGACCAAAGGGAAAGAATGAAAAGTAAGATTCATGCCAAAGCGAACACATTTCATGGAAGATCTTAACAAAAAGGTGATATCGAGGACAAAGTGAACACATATCCTGGATCTATGGCCAAAGGGAAAGAATAAAAAGTAAGATTCATGACAAGGCGAACATATATCATGCAACATCTTAACCAAAAGGTAAAATCAACGACATAGCAAACACATATTCTGGATCTACGACCAAAGGGAAAGAATAAAAAGTAAGATTCATGATAGAGAGAACACATATCATGTAGATCTTAACCAAAAGGTAAGATCGAGAATTGAGCGAACACAAATCCTGAACCTACGACCAAAGGGAAAGAATTAAAAGTAAGGTTCATGACATAGAGAGCAAATATCATGCAAGATCTTAACCAAAAGATTAAACGAGGACAGACCAAACACATATCCTAGATCGACGACCAAAGGGAAAGAATGAAATGTAAGATTCATGACAGAGAAAACACATATTATTGAAGATCTTAACCAAAAGGTAAGATCGAGAACAAAGAGAACACAAATCCTGAACCTACGACCAAAGGGAAAGAATGAAAAGTAAGTTTCATGACAGAGCGAGCACATATCATGCAAGATATTAACCAAAAGTTAAGATCGAGAACAGAGCGAACACATATCCTAAACATATGACAAAAGGGAAAGTGTTAAAAGTAAGATTCATGATAGAGTGAACACGTATCATGGAAGATCTTAACCAAAAGTTAAGATCGAGGACAGAGTGAACACATATCCTGGATCTACGACCAAAGGGAAAGAGTGAAAAGTAACATTCATGACAGAGCGAACACATATGATGGAAGACCTTAGCCAAATGGTAAGATCGAGGATAGAGCAAACACTTATACTAGACCTACGAAAAGAGGGAAAGAATGAAAAGATAGATTCATTACAGAGTGAACACATATAAAGGAAGATCTTAACCAAAAGGTAAGATCTAGGACAAAGAAAACACATATCCTAGATTTATAACCAAAGGGAAAGAATGAAAACTAAGATTCATGACAAAGCAAAGCCATATAATGGAAGATCTTTACCAAAAGGTAAGATCGAGAACAGAGCGAACCCATATCCTGAACCTACGACCAAAGGGAAAGAGAGAAAAGTAAGACTCATGATAGAGTGGGCACATATCATGCAAGATCTTAAACAAAAGATTAAGTCGAGGACAGAGCAAACCCATATCTTGGATCGAAGACCAATGGTAAATAATGAAAAGTAAGATTCATGACATAAAAAACGCATATCATGGAAGATCTTAACCAAAAGGTAAGATCGAGAATATAGCGAACACATATCCTAGATCTACGACCAAAGGGAAAAATGAAAAGTAAGATTCATAATAGAGCGAACACTTATCATGCAAGACCCTAACCAAAAGGTAAGATCGAAGGCATAGTGAACACATATCCAGGTTCTACAACCAAAGGGAAAGAATGAAAATTAAGATTCATGACAAAATGAACATATATCTTGCAAGATCATAACAAAAAGGTATAATCAAGAATAGAACAAACACATATCCATGATCTACGACCAAAGGGAAAGAATGAAAAGTAAGATTCATGACAAGGCAAACACATTTCATGGAAGATCTTAACAAAAAGGAGAGATCGAGGACAGAGCGAACACATATCCTGGATCTATGGCCAAAGGGAAAGAATAAAAAGTAAGATCCATGACAGGGCGAACATATATCTTGCAACATCTTAACCAAAAGGTAAAATCAACGACAGAGCAAACACATATTCTGGATCTACGACCAACGGGAAAGAATAAAAAGTAATATTCATGATAGAGAGAACACATATCATGTAAGATCTTAACCAAAAGGTAAGATCGAGAATAGAGCGAACACAAAACCTGAACCTACGACCTGAAGAAGTGAAAAACACAAGAAGGGGGGTTGAATTGTAAAACTGAAAAACACTTGCAATGAACACGATATTTTTATCCTGGTTCGTTTGATCTGAAACTACTCCAGTCCACCCGTCAAGGTGATTTCGCCTCTCTCCAACGAGGTCTTAATCCACTATATTCAACTGAATATTACAATCTGCTTTAACAACTGCTAAAGCCTTCTTGATGCAAACCACAACCCGGTTTGTCAAGGAATCACTTTCTTACACAGAATGGAAATCTAAGTGTGTGAGTGTTTTCTACAAAAAAACAGTTTATCACAACTGTGATATTACACAACTTAAGCTTATGAAACTAGATTGCTAAACAATGATTGAGTAGAGAATTATGGAGCTTTTTAGCAAACTGAGAGAAGGAAGATGATGATTAGCTTTTAGGTGTGTAATATGATGTAGAGCATTAGCCAATTCAATCTTCATTGTCTTGTTTATATAGCACTGAATTTGTTGAACGTTGGAGCAATAATATTGATTCAATGCCAATAAAAAACTTTCCTTATTAAGCAGATCTTGTCTGGAATGATGTCGTTGGTAATAATTCGCTTTGAATGCACAGTACCGTTGCTACTTAAAGTGTGTTCTGGCTTGGCCTCATTCTGACTCTGCTTAAGTGTTGATGAACTGTTGTTGTCTTTATCAGAGTGATGAGCGTAGTTCTGTTCATCAAGGTTCAGCATACGCGTGAGTTGTTCTTCTGATTCTGGTATTCTGATATAGCAACTTCTGATGCTGATATTAAGAACCAATATTCTGATGCTGATTAGGTGTGCTCTTGCTGATACCTATCAGAGTTTCTGCAAAACAGAACGTAATATTTTAGGTAGCAAATAGTTCTTAAATGATTCACATAATTAATATATCCTTTCATTTTGTTATCATCAAAACTTAAACTTAGGGTAGTAGATTCAAACTTTGTTATAACAATCTCCCCCTTTTTGATGATGACAAAAACTAGATATTTTTAATTGAAAATAACGTGAAAAGTATCAGAGATAACTATATGATAAGATGTATCAGAGTAAGAAGTTATCAAAGATAAGGGATATGAGAGTTGAGAGATACTCCCCCTGAATTTATTACTTCCCTTTTTAGTTCCAAGAGTTCTTCAGGATCAGATCTTTATTGTCTTTCTTTGATCATCAGAATATCAGAGTCTTTGACTATCAAAAGCTTTAGATCAGAATATTAGAGCAGAGCTTCAGATCATAATGTCAGAGCTTTATCAGAGCTTTGCTTTGGATCAGAGTATCAGAGCTTCAGTCTTCAGTGAGTTAGAGAGAATTCTTGTACCTGTAGACTTAAGCAAAAACAGAAAACATATTCAAGTATATCAGAGTTAGAATGTTTGAGATTTTCTGTCTTAGTAATCCGTTATTGAAAAAATATCTTTCTTATTCTCCCCCTTTTTGTCAGCAATCAAAAAGTGTAAGTGATGTGCTAAAACATTTAGAGCAGAAAAACTTATCATATTAAAATATTCAGAATCAAACAAAATAGTACAGAAGATATGCAAAGAAAACATAAAAATGGCATGAATGAAAATCTAAGGTTGGGGAGGAAGGCGTGTGAACAGAGTCTCCAGCATTGCTTTGATCTGATCAGCAGTCTCAGTCTGCTTGTGCACCATGCTAACTACTGTGTCTATCTTGCTATCCTGCACATCCATCCTTTCTTTCATCTTCTGGTCATTTTCATCCATCCTTTGCTGCAGACGGATATCATTCAGCTTCAGCTCTTCCAGAGTCTGCCTGTCCAAGGCAGCTTGAGAAACATCAGAAGCAGGGAGCTTCTGAGAGCTTTCTGCAACATCTTCAGCTTGACTGGCTTCAGCTTGAATAGTCTTGTCTTCTTCTGGTTGCACCTTTGAGGCTGGACTCTTCTCAGACCATGGCTCACTATCCAGAAGGAGCACGTCTTCCTGTGGCAGCTGACTTTCAACTTCCTTCAGCAGCTTGCTGAAGTTCTGTTGTGCCTGCTCATAGTTGATATCCTGCAACTTGAGGGCTTCAGCACGTACCCAAATTCTAAATTGTGACCAGAGCTGGTTAGAGGCAGCTAGATCAATCATTCCAGGACAGACTTGCTTTAGAGAAGCAATCCACTGCTGCAAACCTGTTTCAAAATCCATAATGCCAGAGCCAACATCTGGCTGTTTTGGTTTTGGAATGGCTATTTTATTTTTCAGATCAGCAAGACGGTCAAGGATTGTTAAATCTATGAAGGTCCTGCTGGGGTTTTCTGTGGTTTGTTTGGGAGCTGTTTGTTTGGGAGATGGAGTAGGAGAATCAGAGATAATGATTGGACTGTTTGGGGTTTTGGGAGTATTTGGTGGGGTAGATTCTGGCGAGGATGGCAGTTGGGCCATGGTTACTGTTGTTCCACATGGCAGCTGGATTGCCAGAGGTTGTGGTTCAGATGATTGAGGAGAATGAGGTTCAGAAGGTGGAGGAGTTGGAGTTTCAGAGTGATGAAACTCAGGTTGAGGTGATGGTTAAGGTGATGGTGGATGAATTTCTGGTTGAGGAGAGGGAGAAGGAATTGCTGGTTGTGGAGAAGGAGGAGGAATTTCTGGTTGTTCTGGGATAAGTGGTTCTTCTGGAATGGGTGAGAGAGGTTGTTCTGGTTGTGGAGAGTGGACAATTTGTGGTTCAGAGTTTGGATTATTGGAGGGGTGATCAGAATTTGAATTTGTGTTCTTCCAAAGGGTATCCAATCCCTCTTTGTTCTTTCTTCTTCCCTGGTTTCCTTCACGCTTGTTCTGAGGTGATTAAACAGAAGATGAGCCAAGTTGATTTTTACCTTCTGATTGATAAAGTAGATCAGAAACTGCTGATCTATATTTTTGTAATCAGGGGAACTAGTTGGCTTCCTATGATTAAAACACCCCAGAATTATCTTCGCCCAAACTCTGTGGTGATCCTTCAGATCTATGATCTTGCTGCGGGGCACCCCAAGGGTGAAAATCTGTTCTGCTATGACACCAATGTCAGAGCATCTCTCAGCCATATCAATACAGCGGACGCCACCGCCACTGTAACCAATCAACTTTGCTATGTGATCCTCAGTGATCACAATCTTCTTCCCCATTATGTAGGAGGTGACTTGATGCGTTGAAGCAGTTGCATGAATCCAGAACTCCTTGACTAACATTAGGAATGTTGGTCCAACCAACCTGTCAAAATACCTTTCCCATTTCTGTGCCCTAACTTCTTCTGTTAAATCAAAACCGTTCTCTTTCAGACTGCCAAAATCAATGATCAGTTCAGACAACACTTAAAGATTCTTCACTGGAGTAAGGAGTGTTCTGAATGGAACTTGGTACTGTTCAGAGGATGCTTTCTTCTGAGAACCTGCAGAAGCACTGCTGGAGGTTGCCATGTTCACACTTAGGGATTTTGAGAAAAACTGAGAAAATGGGTTTGAAAGAGATGAACACAGAGAAAATGCAGAAAATCTTTGAGAGATAATGAGAAACTGTAAAAGATTAAAGTGAGAGGTTAACGTGCTTAAATAGGCTTCAGAATATTTTGAAAGTGTAAACGTTTTCAAGAAAGAGAAATAAAATCATGATTACGTTTTAAAAACATGATTACTTTCATTTAATGCTTGCTGATTTTGGGGGATTTGAGAAAGATACTTAAAACGGTTACCAGACATGTGTCTCAATGCACCCAATCAGCGTTTTGCCTTCTCAGAAGCGTGCACGCGTTCTGCTTCAGAGATTTGCTGATGATTGGATGACACTTGTTTAATTTAGTGATCAGCACATCTGTCCTTGAGCTGAAACGCTCAGATCTTTAAGGCTAGCATCTGATACAATCTGCATGTTCTATCTTTCTGAAAAGAGATTGATCAGAAGTTCATAGTAAAACAAATACATTCTGAAGATAAATATATGGAATTCAAACATTTTCACTCTGGGCAGATTTTCATGCTGAGATGTTTCAGAATGAAATTGAACCTATCTTAAGAAAGGGGTTTAGTGAAGATATCAGCCCATTGATGGTCTGTATCTATAAATTTTAAGTTCAAAATTCCTTTCTGAATATAGTACCTAATGAAATGATGTTTTATTTCTATATGCTTAGCTCTAGAATGTAAAATGGGATTCTTACTTAAGCAAATAGCAGAAGTATTGTCACAGAGTATAGGGATGTTACTCTCAAAAATCTGGAAGTCTTCAAGCTGACTTTTCATCCAGAGCATTTGTGTGCTGCATCCTGCTGCTGCTATGTACTCAGCCTCTGTTGTTGATAGTGCAATTGTGGATTGCCTTTTCCTGGACCAAGAGATCAGATTTTCTCCTAGAAACTGGCAGCTTCCAGAAGTACTTTTACGCTCTACTCTGTCTCCAGCAAAGTCAGCATCGCAGTAGCCTACTAAACTGTAATCACTAGATTTTTTATAAAACAAACCCAAATTAGTAGTACCTTTCAGATACTTGAAAATTCACTTAACAGCTGTTAAGTGAGATTCTCTAGGATCTGATTGGAATCTAGCACAAATACATACGCTGAATAATACATCAGGTCTTGAAGCTGTCAGATAAAGGAGAGAACCAATCATACCTCTGTAGACTTTCTTTTCTACCTTTTTGCTTACCTCTTCTCTTTCCAGAATGCACGTGGGATGCATTGGAATCTTGGATGGCTTACATTCTGAGAGGTCAAATTTCTTCAGAAGATCTCTAATGTATTTGCTATGATGAATGTAAGTTCCCTCTGGAGTTTGATTGATCTGAATTCCTAGAAAGAATTTCAGTTCCCCCATGAGGCTCATCTCAAATTCTGCCTGCATACACTTAGCAAATTTTCTTCCAAGAGAATGATTAGTAGAACCAAAGATAATATCATCAACATAAATTTGACAGACTAAGATGTCATTCTTAACTGATTTACAGAATAAGGTAGTGTCCACCTTCCCTCTGGTGAATTCATTTTCTAACAGAAAGTTACTTAGCCTTTCATACCAAGCTCTGGGAGCTTGTTTCAGACCATACAGTGACTTCTTTAGTTTGAAAACATGTTCTGGATGTTTTGTATTTTCAAAACCAGGGGGTTGGTGCACATAAACCTCTTCTTCTATATAACCATTTAAGAATTCACTCTTGACATCCATCTGATACAGAGTGATGCTTCTATTAACAGCAAATGAAATTAAAAGTCTGATAGATTCTAACCTGGCGACTGGAGAAAAGGTTTCTGTATAGTCTATCCCCTCTTGCTGACTATAACCTTGTGCAACCAGTCGTGCTTTGTTTCTGATGACTTCACCTTGTTCATTTAGCTTGTTTCTGAAGACCCATCTTGTTCCAATGACGTTGAATCCTTTTGGTCTGGGAACAAGATCCCATACGTCATTTCTGGTGAATTGATTCAGCTCTTCTTACATTGCCAGAATCCAGTCATTATCCAGAAGTGCTTCATCAATAGAAGAAGGTTCAATCAGAGACACAAGTCCCATGAGAGTTTCTTCAGAGTTTCTGAAGCTTGATCTTGTTCTGATTGGATCTTCCTTTCTTCCTATGATAGTCTCTTCTGGGTGATCCAAGCTGCTTCTGGGTAATCTCTTCTGAGGTTGATCAGCAGCTGTTGTAGGATTGCTAGCAGTGCTCCTTTCAGATGTTGAAGGAGTGTCTGTGTTGAGAGCTTCTGATGACTTGTCTTCAGAACCTGTAAATTCAATTTCCATACCTGCAAAAACTTCATTCTTCTTTGACTTTTCAGAGTCAAGCTTATCATCAAAATGAACACTGATTGATTCTTCCACAATCTGTGTTTCTGTATTGTATACTCTGTACCCTCTTGAGCGTTCAGAGTATCCTAACATAATACACTTCTGTGCTTTAGAGTCAAACTTGTTCAAATAATTCTTTGTATTTAACATAAAACAGGTACATCCAAATGGATGAAAATTTGAAATGTTGGGCTTTCTGTTCTTCCACAATTCATATGGAGTCTTTTCCAGAATAGGTCTTATTGAGATTCTATTCTGAATGTAGCACGCTGTGTTTATTGCCTCTGCCCAGAAGATCTTAGCAACGTTTGTCTTATTGATCATGGTTCTGGCCATTTCTTGCAATGTTCTGTTCTTTCGTTCTACATCTCCATTTTGTTGGGGAGTTCTAGGACAAGAGAAATCATGCAGAATGCCTCTGTCATTAAAGAATGACTCAAAATCTTTGTTTTCAAACTCTCAACCATGATCACTTCTGACTTTAACGATTCTAAGATCCTTTTCATTCTAAACTTGGTTACAGAAGGTAACAAACACAGAGTGTGACTCGTCCTTGTGTCTTAAGAACTTTACCCATGTCGATCTGCTATAGTCATCTACGATTACTAACCCATACTTCTTGCCACTGACTGAAGCAGTTTTGACTGGTCCAAATAAGTCAATGTGCAGAAGTTCTAATGGCTTAGAGGTAGAAACGACATTTTTTGATTTAAAAGAAGGTTTTGTAAACTTGCCTTTCTGACATGCTTCACACAGAGCATCTGAATTGAACTTCAAATTAGGAAGTCCTCTGACCAGATTGAGTTTGTTAATCTGAGATATTCTTCTCATACTAACATGCCCCAATCTTCTGTGCCAGATCCACTGCTCGTTGTTAACAGACAGAAGGCACTTTACATTCTGACTTTTTAGTTCAGAAAGTTTGATTTTGTAAATGTTGTTTTTCCTCTTTCCATTAAACAGGATAGTCCCATCTTTCTGACTAAAAGCTTTACATGATTTTTGATTAAAGATTATATCATAACCGTTATCACTTAATTGACTTATGGATAACAGATTATGCATTAATCCATCTACTAGCAGAACATTATTAATAGAGGGAAGATTTCCATTACCTACAGTTCCAGAGCCAATGATTTTTCCCCTCTGATTGCCTCCAAAGCCAACGTGGCCTCCAGGCTTAAGTTCCAGGCTTTGGAACATATGCCTTCTTCCCGTCATGTGTCGCGAGCAGCCAGAGTCCAGGTACCATGACTGGTGTTTCTGATTTGCTGCTAAAGATATCTGCAAGATGTATTATTTTATCCTTAGGTACCCAGATTTTCTTGGGTCCTGATTTGTTAGATTTACCAAAACTCTGGTTGAATTTTGGTTTCACAGAGTACTTACTGCTAGTGTATTTAATATCATGTGTTTGACCATACACAAAATGTGAATTCAGAGGAGTGTGTTTAATGGTTAAATCCATGACATTCTTTGGTGTAGGAACCTTACCTTGGTATCCTATTCCCTTCCTGCCGTTTCTGCTAACTCCATAGATCATTGAACCTATTTTGCTTCTATCTATGCTTTTAGCAAGGAACTTCTGGAAACTGTGATCATACTCCTTCATGATCTCATCAGCGTTGCTGGGAGTTTCAGAAATTGGTTCCTTCTGAGAGTTTTGTAAAGTATTTTCTAATTTTGAAATTTTAGTTCTCAACTCAGAATTCTCCAATTTAAGACTCTCAGTCTTATTAGAGTCAGATTCAAGATTCCTTTTCAGGTCTCTGAATTTAACTCTAATCTGCTGATACCTTTCCAGGATTTCATTAAGGCTTTCAGCAAGTTCAACCTTGGTAAAATTAACAGCAAAGTTAGGAAATACCTCTTCAGTATCTGATTCTGAGTCTGATTCAGAAGCTTCACTATCTTCTGAAATGTTAGCCATGAGAGCTATGTTTGCTCTCTCATCATCTGATTCTGAGTCAGCTTCAGACGAGTCAGAGTCATCCCATGTAGCCATGAGACTTTTCTTCTTTTCTCTTCCAAACTTCTTTTTGGGCTTTTCCCTCTGAAGCTTTGGGCAGTCACTCTTGTAGTGTCCTTGCTCATTGCACTCATACAGATGATGTCCTTGGTGTTTGGCTTTCTGCTACCTGAGGAGCCTTCAGATCTTCTGTATCCAGAGGAAGAATTTGTCCTTCTGTATCTGGAAGAAGACTCGTTCTGATCAGATCTTCTGGGATTCCTGAACTTCCTTTGCCTCTGCTTCCACAGTTGATTCACTCTTCTGGAGAGGAGGGAGAGTTCGTCTTCTTCTGATGAGGATCCATCAGATGTTTCTTCAACTGCCTGCAAAACTTTAGACTCAGATTTTTTGTTAGATTTTAATGCTAAAGGCTTACCTTGCTTCTGGGGTTCATCAGCTTCTAGCTCTATCACATGACTTCTAAGGGAGCTGATAAGTTCCTCCAGAGAAATTTTGTTGAGATCTTTTGCTAGCTTCAGAGCTGTAACCATTGGCCTCCACTGCTTGGGTAAGCTTTTGATGATTTTCTTGACGTGATCAGCAGTAGAGTAACCTTTGTCCAGAACCTTGAGACCAACTACCAGAATCTGGAATCTTGAGAACATTGTTTCAATGGATTCACTTTCTTCCATTTTGAATGCCTCATACTTCTGAATGAGCGCCAGAGCTTTAGTTTCTTTGACCTGAATGTTGCCCTCATGCGTCATTCTGAGTGAGTCAAACATGTTCTTTGTTGTGTCTCTGTTGGAGATCTTTTCATATTCAGCATACGAGATGGCGCTGAGAAGGATGGTTCTAGCCTTGTGGTGATTCTTGAAGTCACGCTTTTGTTGGTCAGACATTGTTTTCCTATCAATCTTCTGACCGCTTGCATTCACAGGGTGCGTGTATCCATCTGTCACAATATCCCACAGATCAGCATCATGTGCTAGAAAGAAGCTTTCAATTCTGTCTTTCCAGTAATCAAAGTTTTCTCCATCAAAGAATGGAGGTTTCCCGCTGAATCTGTCTCTGTCCTCATGGTTGTCATTGCTGGTGTGAGAATAATTTCCTGCCATTGTGTTTTTCTGACGCTGGATCATGTACTGACACGGTTAAGTGTTTTAGCTCAGAACCAGGCGCTCTGATGCCAATTGAAGAAGTGAAAAACACAAGAAGGGGGGTTGAATTGTAAAACTGAAAAATACTTGCAATGAACACGATATTTTTATCCTGGTTCGTTTGATCTCAAACTACTCCAGTCCACCCGTCAAGGTGATTTCACCTCTCTCCAAAGAGGTCTTAATCCACTATATTCAACTGAATATTACAATCTGCTTTAACAACGACTAAATCCTTCTTGATGCAAACCACAACCCGGTTTGTCAAGGAATCACTTTCTTACATAGAATGGAAATCTAAGTGTGTGAGTGTTTTCTACAAAAAACAGTTTATCACAACTGTGATATTACACAACTTAAGCTTATTAAACTAGATTGCTAAACAATGATTGAGTAAGGAATTTTGGAGCTTTTTAGCAAACTGAGAGAAGGAAGATGATGATTAGCTTTTAGGCGTGTAATATGATGTAGAGCATTAGCCAATTCAATCTTCATTGTCTTGTTTATATAGCACTGAATTTGTTGAACGTTGGAGCAATAATCTTGATTCAATGCCAATAACAAACTTTCCTTATTAAGCAGATCTTGTCTGGAATGATGTCGTTGGTAATAATTTGCTTTGAATGCACAGTACCGTTGCTACTTAAAGCGTGTTCTGGCTTGGCCTCATTCTGACTCTGCTTAAGTGCTGATGAACTGTTGTTGTCTTTATCAGAGTGATGAGCGCAGTTCTGTTCATCAAGCTTCAGCATACGCGTGAGTTGTTCTTCTGATTCTGGTATTCTGATATAGCAACTTCTGATGTTGATATTAAGAACCAATATTCTGATGCTGATTAGGTGTGCTCTTGCTGATACCTATCAGAGTTTCTGCAAAACATAACGTAATATTTTAGGTAGCAAATATTCCTTAAATGATTCACATAATTAATATATCCTTTCATTTTGTTATCATCAAAACTTAAACTTAGGGTAGTAGATTCAAACTTTGTTCTAACACGACCAAAGGGAAAGAATTAAAAGTAAGGTTCATGACATAGAGAGCAAATATCATGCAAGATCTTAACCAAAAGATTAAATGAGGACAGACCAAACACATATCCTCGATCGACGACCAAAGGGAAAGAATGAAATGTAAGATTCATGACAGAGAAAACACATATTATTGAAGATCTTAACCAAAAGGTAAGATCGAGAACAAAGCGAACACAAATCCTGAACCTACGACCAAAGGGAAAGAAAGAAAAGTAAGTTTCATGACAGAGCCAGCACATATCATGCAAGATCTTAACCAAAAGGTAAGATCGAGGGCAGAGCAATCACATATACTAGACCTACGACAAGAGGGAAATAATCAAAAGTAAGATTTATGAAATAGGGATCAAATATAATTGAAGATATTCACCAAAAGGTAAGATCTATGAAAGAGCAAACACATATCATGGATCTACAACCAAAGGGAAAGAATGAAAAGTAAGATTCATGACAGAGCAAACACATATCATGGAAGATCTTAACCAAAACGTAAGATCGAGAACAAAGCGAAAACATATCCTAAAACTACGACCAGAGGGAAAGAACGAAAAGTAAGATTCATGACAGAGCGAACACATATAATGGAAGATCATAACAAAAAGTTAAGATCGAGAACAAAGTGAAAACATATCCTGAACCTACGACCAAAGGGAAAGAACAAAAAGTAAGATTCATGACAAAGCGAGCACATATCATGCAAGATCATAAATAAAGGATCAAATCAAGGTCATAACAAACACATATTCTAGATCGAGAACCAATGGGAAAGAATGAAAAGTAAGATTCATGATAGAGCAAACACATATCATGGAAGATCTTAACCAAAAGGTAAGATCGAGAACAGAATAAACACATTTCCTGGATCGACGACCAAAGGGAAAGAATGAAAAGTAAGATTCATGATAGAGCGAACACATATCATGCAAGATGCTTACCAAATGATAAGATCGAAGAAAGATTGAACACATATCCTGGTTCTATGAACAAAGTTAAATACTGAAAAATAAGATTCATGACTGAGCGAACATATATCATGCATGATCATAGCAAAAAGGTAAAATCGAGGACAGAACAAACACATATTCATGATCTACAACCAAAGGGAAATAATTAAATGTAAGATTCATGAAAGAGCGAACATATATCATGCAAGATCTTAATCGAAAGGTAAAATCGAGGACATAGCAAATACATATCCTGGATCTAGGACCAACGCGAAAGAATGAAAAGTAAGATTCATGACAGAGCGAACGCATATAATGGAAGATCTTAACCAAATGGTAAGATCGAGAACAGACAGAACACATATCCTGAAACTACGACCAAAGGAAAAGAATGAAAAGTAAGATTCATAAACAGAGCGAGCACATATCATGCAATATCTTAACCAAAAGACTATATCGAGGATAGAGCAAACACATATCCTGGATCGACGACCAAAGGGAAAGAATGAAAAGTAAGATTCATGACAGAGTAAACAAATATCACGTAAGATCTTAACCAAATTGTAACATTGAAAATAGAGCGAACACATATAATTAACCTACGACCAAAGGGATATAATGAAAAGTAAGATTCATGACAGAGCGAACACAAATAATGCAAGATCTTAACCAAAAGTTAAGATCGAGGACAGAGTGAACACATTTCTTGGATCTACGACCAAAGGGAAAGAATGAAAAGTAAGATTCATGACAGAGCGAACACATATCATGGAAGACCTTAGCTAAAAGGTAAGATCTAGGACAAAGCAAACACATATCCTGGATCTACAACCAAATGGAAAGAATTAAAAGTAATATTCATGACAGAGTGAACACATATCATGGAAGATCTTAACCAAAAGGTAAGATCGAGAATAGAGCAAGCACATATACTGCAAGATCTTAAACAAAAGATTAAATCGAGCATAGAGCAATCACATATCCTGGATCGACGAACAATGGGAAAGAATGAAAAGTAAGATTCTTGACAGAGCAAATGCATATCATGGAAGATCTTAACCAAAAGGTAAGATCTAGATAAGAGCGAACATATATCCCTGATCTACGACCAAAGGGGAAGAATGAAAAATAATATTCCTGATAGAGCAAACACATATCATGCAAGATTCTAACTAAAAGGTAAGATCAAAGACAATACAAGCACATATCTATGATCTACGACAAAAGGGAAAGAATTAAAAGTAAGATTCATGACAGGGCGAACATATATCATGAAACATCCTAACCAAAAGGTGAAATCGAGGATAGAGCAAACACATATCCTAGATCTACGACCAAAGGGAAAAAATGAAAAGTAAAATTCACGATAGAGCAAACACATATCATAGAAAATATTAACAAAAAGTTGAGATCTAGGACAAAGCAAACACATATCTTGGATCCACGACCAAAGGGAAAGAATGGAAAGTAATATTCTTTATAGAGCGAACACATATCATGGAGGATCTTAACCAAAAGGTAAGATCGAAGACCGGGCGAAAACATATCCTGAACCTACGACCAAAGTGAAAGAACAAAAAGTAAGATTCATGACAAAGCGAGCAAATATCATGTAAGATTTTAAATAAAAGATCAAATCGAGGACATAGAAAACATATATCCTGGATCTAAGACCAATGAGAAATAATGAAAAGTAAGATTCATGACACAACAAACACATATCATGGAAGCTCTTAACCAAAAGGTAAGATCTAGAAAAAAAAGAACACATATCCTGAACCTATGACAAAAGTAAAAGAATGAAAAGTTTGATTCATGACAAAGCGCGCACATATCATGCAAGATCTTAACCAAAAGACTAAATCGAGGACAGAGCAAACATATATCCTGGATCGAAGACCAAAGGGAAAGATTGAAAAGTAAGATTCATGACAGAGCAAACACATATCATGGAAGATCTTAACCAAAAGGTAAGATCAAGAACAGAGGAAACACATATCCTAGACCTACGAAGTGAGGGAAAGAATGAAAAGTAAGATTAATGACAGAGCGAACACATATAATGGAAGATCTTAAACAAAAGGTGAGAACTATGACAGAGCGAACACATATCCTGGAACTACAACCAAAGGGAAAGAATGAAAAATATGATTCATGACAGAGAAAACACATATCACGAAAGATCTTAACCGAAAGATTAAATCGAGGAAAGAGTAAACATATATCCTGGATCTACGACCAATGGGAAAGAATGAAAAGTAAGATTCATGAGAGAGCAACCGCATATCATGGAAGATCTTAACCAAAAGGTAAGATCGAGAATAGAGCGAACACATATCCTAGATCTACGACCAAAGGGAAAGAATGAAAATTAAGATTTATGATAGCGCGAACACATATCATGCAAGATCCTAACCAAAAGGTAAGATCGAATACGGAGTGAACACATATCCTAGTTCTACGACCAAAGGAAAGGAATGAAAATTAAGATTCATGATAGAGCGAACATATATCATGCAAGATCATAACAAAAAGCTTTAATCGAGGACAAAACAAACACATATCCATGATCTAAGACCAAAGGGAAAGAATGAAAAGCAAGATTCATGAAAAAGCGAACACATATCATGTAAGATCTTAACAAAAAGGTAAGATGGAGAACAGAGCAAACACATATCCTAGATCGAGGACCATTGGGAAAGAATGAAAAGTAAGATTCATGACAGAGCAAACACATATCATGGAAGATCCTAACAAAACAGTAAGACCGAAGACAGTGTGAACACATATCCTAGTTCTACGAACAAAGGTAAAGAATGAAAAATAAGATTCATGACTGAGCGAACATATAGCATGCAAGATCATAACAAAAAGGTAAAATCGAGGACAAAACAAACACATATCCATGATCTACGACCAAAGGGAAAGAATGAAATGTAAGATTCATGATAGAGAGAAAATATATCATGCAAGATCTTAACTAAAAGATAAAATCAAGGACATAGAAAACACATATCCTGGATCTAGGACCAACGCGAAAGAATGAAAAGTAAGATTAATGACAGAGCGAACACATATCATGGAAGATCTTAACCAAATGGTAAGATCGAGAACAGAGAGAACACATATCCTGAACCTACGACCAAAGGGAAAGAATGAAAATTAAGATTCATGACAGAGCAAGGACATATCATGCAATATCTTAACCAAAAGTTTATATCGAGGACAGAGTTAACCCATATCCTGGGTCGAAGACCACAGGAAAAGAATGAAAAGTAAGATTCATGACAAAGCAAACAAATATCATTGAAGATCTAAACCAAAAGGTAACTTTGAAAATAGAGCGAACACATATCATGAACCTACGACCAAAGGGATAGAATGAAAAGTAAGATTCATGAAAGAGCAAACACATATCATGCAAGATCTTAACCAAAAGGTAAGATCAAGGACAGAACAAACACATTTCCTGGATCTACGACTAAAGGGAAAGAATGAAAGGTAAGATTCATGGTAGAGCGAACACATATCATGGAAGACCTTAGCCAAAAGGTAAGATCTAGGACAGAGCAAACACATATCCTGGATCTACAACCAAATGGAAAGAATGAAAAGTAAGATTCATGAAAGAGTAAACAAATATCATGGAAGATCTTAACCAAAAGGTAAGATCGAGGACAGAGTGAACACATATCCTGGATCTACGACCAATGGGAAAGAATGAAAAGTAAGATTCATGACAGAGGAAACACATATCATGGAACAGCTTAACCAAAAGGTAAGATTGAGAATAGAGCGATCACATATCCTAGATCTACGACCAAAGGGAAAGAATGAAAACTAAGATTTATGATAGAGCGGACACATATCATGCAAGATCCTAACCAAAAGGTAAGATCGAATACAGAGTGAACACATATCCTAGTTCTACGACCAAAGGAAAAGAATGAAAATTAAGATTCATGACATAGCGATCATATATCATGCAAGATCATAACAAAAAGGTATAATCGAGGACAAAACAAACACATATCCATGCTCTACGACCAAAGGGAAAGAATGAAAAGCATGATTCATGACATAGCAAACACATATCATGTAAGATCTTAACAAAAAGGTAAGATGGAGAACATAGCAAACACATATCCTAGATCGAGGACCATTGGGAATGAATGAAAAGTAAGATTCATGACAAAGCAAACACATATCATGGAAGATCCTAACCAAACAGTAAGACCGAAGACAGTGTAAACATATATCCTGGTTCTACGAACAAAGGTAAAGAATGAAAAATAAGAT
This sequence comes from Vicia faba, assembly GCA_948472305.1. Classification (NCBI taxonomy): domain Eukaryota; kingdom Viridiplantae; phylum Streptophyta; class Magnoliopsida; order Fabales; family Fabaceae; genus Vicia; species Vicia faba. The sequence continues at coordinate 466,256,294 of OX451735.1, read as the reverse complement.
TCATGACTGAGCGAACATATAGCATGCAAGATCATAACAAAAAGGTAAAATTGAGGACAAAACAAACACATATCCATGATCGACGACCAAAGGGAAAGAATGAAATGTAAGATTCATGATAGAGCGAAAATATATCATGCAAGATCTTAACCAAAAGATAAAATCAAGGACATAGAAAACATATATCCTGGATCTAGGACAAATGCGAAAGAATGAAAAGTAAGATAAATGACAGAGCGAACACATATCATGGAAGATCTTAACCAAATGGTAAGATCGAGAACAGAGAGAACACATATCCTGAACCTACGACCAAAGGGAAAGAATGAAAACTAAGATTCATGACAGAGCAAGCACATATCATGCAATATCTTAACCAAAAGATTATATCAAGGACAGAGTTAACACATATCCTGGGTCGAAGACTACAGGAAAAGAATTAAAAGTAAGATTCATGACAGAGAAAACAAATATCATGGAAGATCTAAACCAAAATTTAACACTGAAAATAGAGCGAACACATATCATGAACCTACGACCAAAGGGATAAATTGAAAAGTAAGATTCATGACAGAGCGAACACATATCATGCAAGATCTAAACCAAAAGGTAAGATCAAGGACAGAACAAACACATTTCCTGGATCTACGACTAAAGGCAAAGAATGAAAGGTAAGATTCATGGAAGAGCAAACACATATCATGGAAGACCTTAGCCAAAAGGTAAGATCTAGGACAGAGGAAACACATATCCTGGATCTACAACCAAATGGAAAGAATGAAAAGTAAGATTCATGACAGAGTAAACAAATATCATGGAAGATCTTAACCAAAAGGTAAGATCGAGAACAGAGCGAAAACATATCCTGAACCTACGACCAAATGGAAAGAATGAAAAGTAAGATTCATGACAGAGCGAGCACATATCATGAAAGATCTTAAACAAAAGATTAAATCGAGGACAGAGCAAACATATATCCTGGATCTACGACCAATGGGAAAGAATGAAAAGTAAGATTTATAATAGAGCGAACACATTTCATGCAAGATCCTAACCAAAAGGTAAGATCGAATACAGAATGAACACATATGCTTGTTCTACGACCAAAGGGAAAGAATGAAAATTAAGATTCATGACAGAGCGAACATATATCATGCAAGATCATAACAAAAATGTATAATCGAGGACAGAACAAACACATATCCATGATCTATGACCAAAGGGAAAGAATGAAAAGCAAGATTCATGACAGAGAAAACACACATCATGTAAGATCATAATAAAAAGGTAAGATGGAGAACAAAGCAAACACATATCCTAGATCGAGAACCTATGGGAAAGAATGAAAAGTAAGACTCATGACAGAGAAAACACATATCATGGAAGATCCTAACCAAACAATAAGACTGAAGACAGTGTGAACACATATCCTGGTTCTACGAACAAAGGTAAAGAATGAAAAATAAGATTCATGACTGAGCGAACATATATCATGCAAGATCATAACAAAAAGGTAAAATCGAGGACAAAACAAACACATATCCATGATCGACGACCAAAGGGAAAGAATGAAATGTAAGATTCATGATAGAGCGAAAATATATCATGTAAGATCTTAACCAAAAGATAAATCCAAGGACATAGAAAACACATATCCTGGATCTAGGACCGATGCAAAAGAATGAAAAGAAATATTAATGACAGAGCTAACACATATCATGGAAGATCTTAACCAAATGGTAAGATCAAGAATAGAGAGAACACATATCCTGAACCTATGACCAAAGGGAAAGAATGAAAATTAAGATTCATGACAGAGCAAGCACATATCATGCAATATCTTAACCAAAAGTTTATATCGAGGACAGAGTTAACCCATATCCTGGGTCGAAGACCACAGGAAAAGAATGAAAAGTAAGATTCATGACAAAGCAAACAAATATCATTGAAGATCTAAACCAAAAGGTAACTTTGAAAATAGAGCGAACACATATCATGAACCTACGACCAAAGGGATAGAATGAAAAGTAAGATTCATGAAAGAGAAAACACATATCATGCAAGATCTTAACCAAAAGGTAAGATCAAGGACAGAACAAACACATTTCCTGGATCTACGACTAAAGGGAAAGAATGAAAGGTAAGATTCATGGTAGAGCGAACACATATCATGGAAGACCTTAGCCAAAAGGTAAGATCTAGGACAGAGCAAACACATATCCTGGATCTACAACCAAATGGAAAGAATGAAAAGTAAGATTCGTGAAAGAGTAAACAAATATCATGGAAGATCTTAACCAAAAGGTAAGATCCAGGACAGAGTGAACACATATCCTGGATCTACGACCAATGGGAAAGAATGAAAAGTAAGATTCATGACAGAGGAAACACATATCATGGAACAGCTTAACCAAAAGGTAAGATTGAGAATAGAGCGAACACATATCCTAGATCTACGACCAAAGGGAAAGAATGAAAACTAAGATTTATGATAGAGCGGACACATATCATGCAAGATCCTAACCAAAAGGTAAGATCGAATACAGAGTGAACACATATCCTAGTTCTACGACCAAAGGAAAAGAATGAAAATTAAGATTCATGACATAGCGAACATATATCATGCAAGATCATAACAAAAAGGTATAATCGAGGACAAAACAAACACATATCCATGCTCTACGACCAAAGGGAAAGAATGAAAAGCATGATTCATGACATAGCAAACACATATCATGTAAGATCTTAACAAAAAGGTAAGATGGAGAACAGAGCAAACACATATCCTAGATCGAGGACCATTGGGAATGAATGAAAAGTAAGATTCATGACAGAGCAAACACGTATCATGGAAGATCCTAACCAAACAGTAAGACCGAAGACAGTGTAAACATATATCCTGGTTCTACGAACAAAGGTAAAGAATGAAAAATAAGATTCATGATTGAGCGAACATATAGCATGCAAGATCATAACAAAAAGGTAAAATCGAGGACAAAACAAACACATATCCATGATCGACGACCAAAGGGAAAGAATGAAATGTAAGATTCATGATAGAGCGAAAATATATCATGCAAGATCTTAACCAAAAGATAAAATCAAGGACATAGAAAACATATATCCTGGATCTAGGACAAACGCGAAAGAATGAAAAGTAAGATAAATGACAGAGCGAACACATATCATGGAAGATCTTAACCAAATGGTAAGATCGAGAACAGAGAGAACACATATCCTGAACCTACGACCAAAGGGAAAGAATGAAAACTAAGATTCATGACAGAGCAAGCACATATCATGCAATATCTTAACCAAAAGATTATATCAAGGACAGAGTTAACACATATCCTGGGTCGAAGACTACAGGAAAAGAATTAAAAGTAAGATTCATGACAGAGAAAACAAATATCATGGAAGATCTAAACCAAAATGTAACACTGAAAATAGAGCGAACACATATCATGAACCTACGACCAAAGGGATAAATTGAAAAGTAAGATTCATGACAGAGCGAACACATATCATGCAAGATCTAAACCAAAAGGTAAGATCAAGGACATAACAAACACATTTCCTGGATCTACGACTAAAGGAAAAGAATGAAAGGTAAGATTCATGGAAGAGCAAACACATATCATGGAAGACCTTAGCCAAAAGGTAAGATCTAGGACAGAGGAAACACATATCCTGGATCTACAACCAAATGGAAAGAATGAAAAGTAAGATTCATGACAGAGTAAACAAATATCATGGAAGATCTTAACCAAAAGGTAAGATCGAGAACAGAGCGAAAACATATCCTGAACCTACGACCAAATGGAAAGAATGAAAAGTAAGATTCATGACAGAGCGAGCACATATCATGAAAGATCTTAAACAAAAGATTAAATCGAGGACAGAGCAAACATATATCCTGGATCTACGACCAATGGGAAAGAATGAAAAGTAAGATTTATAATAGAGCGAACACATTTCATGCAAGATCCTAACCAAAAGGTAAGATCGAATACAGAATGAACACATATGCTTGTTCTACGACCAAAGGGAAAGAATGAAAATTAAGATTCATGACAGAGCGAACATATATCATGCAAGATCATAACAAAAATGTATAATCGAGGACAGAACAAACACATATCCATGATCTATGACCAAAGGGAAAGAATGAAAAGCAAGATTCATGACAGAGAAAACACACATCATGTAAGATCATAATAAAAAGGTAAGATGGAGAACAAAGCAAACACATATCCTAGATCGAGAACCTATGGGAAAGAATGAAAAGTAAGACTCATGACAGAGAAAACACATATCATGGAAGATCCTAACCAAACAATAAGAGTGAAGATAGTGTGAACACATATCCTGGTTCTACGAACAAAGGTAAAGAATGAAAAATAAGATTCATGACTGAGCGAACATATATCATGCAAGATCATAACAAAAAGGTAAAATCGAGGACAAAACAAACACATATCCATGATCGACGACCAAAGGGAAAGAATGAAATGTAAGATTCATGATAGAGCGAAAATATATCATGTAAGATCTTAACCAAAAGATAAAACCAAGGACATAGAAAACACATATCCTGGATCTAGGACCGATGCAAAAGAATGAAAAGAAATATTAATGACAGAGCTAACACATATCATGGAAGATCTTAACCAAATGGTAAGTTCAAGAATAGAGAGAACACATATCCTGAACCTATGACCAAAGGGAAAGAATGAAAATTAAGATTCATGACAGAGCAAGCACATATCATGCAATATCTTAACCAAAAGTTTATATCGAGGACAGAGTTAACCCATATCCTGGGTCGAAGACCACAGGAAAAGAATGAAAAGTAAGATTCATGACAAAGCAAACAAATATCATTGAAGATCTAAACCAAAAGGTAACTTTGAAAATAGAGCGAACACATATCATGAACCTACGACCAAAGGGATAGAATGAAAAGTAAGATTCATGAAAGAGAAAACACATATCATGCAAGATCTTAACCAAAAGGTAAGATCAAGGACAGAACAAACACATTTCCTGGATCTACGACTAAAGGGAAAGAATGAAAGGTAAGATTCATGGTAGAGCGAACACATATCATGGAAGACCTTAGCCAAAAGGTAAGATCTAGGACAGAGCAAACACATATCCTGGATCTACAACCAAATGGAAAGAATGAAAAGTAAGATTCGTGAAAGAGTAAACAAATATCATGGAAGATCTTAACCAAAAGGTAAGATCCAGGACAGAGTGAACACATATCCTGGATCTACGACCAATGGGAAAGAATGAAAAGTAAGATTCATGACAGAGGAAACACATATCATGGAACAGCTTAACCAAAAGGTAAGATTGAGAATAGAGCGAACACATATCCTAGATCTACGACCAAAGGGAAAGAATGAAAACTAAGATTTATGATAGAGCGGACACATATCATGCAAGATCCTAACCAAAAGGTAAGATCGAATACAGAGTGAACACATATCCTAGTTCTACGACCAAAGGAAAAGAATGAAAATTAAAATTCATGACATAGCGAACATATATCATGCAAGATCATAACAAAAAGGTATAATCGAGGACAAAACAAACACATATCCATGCTCTACAACCAAAGGGAAAGAATGAAAAGCATGATTCATGACATAGCAAACACATATCATGTAAGATCTTAACAAAAAGGTAAGATGGAGAACAGAGCAAACACATATCCTAGATCGAGGACCATTGGGAATGAATGAAAAGTAAGATTCATGACAAAGCAAACACATATCATGGAAGATCCTAACCAAACAGTAAGACCGAAGACAGTGTAAACATATATCATGGTTCTACGAACAAAGGTAAAGAATGAAAAATAAGATTCATGACTGAGCGAACATATAGCATGCAAGATCATAACAAAAAGGTAAAATCAAGGACAAAACAAACACATATCCATGATCGACGACCAAAGGGAAAGAATGAAATGTAAGATTCATGATAGAGCGAAAATATATCATGCAAGATCTTAACCAAAAGATAAAATCAAGGACATAGAAAACATATATCCTGGATCTAGGACAAACGCGAAAGAATGAAAAGTAAGATAAATGACAGAGCGAACACATATCATGGAAGATCTTAACCAAATGGTAAGATCGAGAACAGAGAGAACACATATCCTGAACCTACGACCAAAGGGAAAGAATGAAAACTAAGATTCATGACAGAGCAAGCACATATCATGCAATATCTTAACCAAAAGATTATATCAAGGACAGAGTTAACACATATCCTGGGTCGAAGACTACAGGAAAAGAATTAAAAGTAAGATTCATGACAGAGAAAACAAATATCATGGAAGATCTAAACCAAAATGTAACACTGAAAATAGAGCGAACACATATCATGAACCTACGACCAAAGGGATAAATTGAAAAGTAAGATTCATGACAGAGCGAACACATATCATGCAAGATCTAAACCAAAAGGTAAGATCAAGGACAGAACAAACACATTTCCTGGATCTACGACTAAAGGAAAAGAATGAAAGGTAAGATTCATGGAAGAGCAAACACATATCATGGAAGACCTTAGCCAAAAGGTAAGATCTAGGACAGAGGAAACACATATCCTGGATCTACAACCAAATGGAAAGAATGAAAAGTAAGATTCATGACAGAGTAAACAAATATCATGGAAGATCTTAACCAAAAGGTAAGATCGAGAACAGAGCGAAAACATATCCTGAACCTACGACCAAATGGAAAGAATGAAAAGTAAGATTCATGAAAGAGCGAGCACATATCATGAAAGATCTTAAACAAAAGATTAAATCAAGGACAGAGCAAACATATATCCTGGATCTACGACCAATGGGAAAGAATGAAAAGTAAGATTTATAATAGAGCGAACACATTTCATGCAAGATCCTAACCAAAAGGTAAGATCGAATACAGAATGAACACATATGCTGGTTCTACGACCAAAGGGAAAGAATGAAAATTAAGATTCATGACAGAGCGAACATATATCATGCAAGATCATAACAAAAATGTATAATCGAGGACAGAACAAACACATATCCATGATCTATGACCAAAGGGAAAGAATGAAAAGCAAGATTCATGACAGAGAAAACACACATCATGTAAGATCATAATAAAAAGGTAAGACGGAGAACAAAGCAAACACATATCCTAGATCGAGAACCAATGGGAAAGAATGAAAAGTAAGACTCATGACAGAGAAAACAGATATCATGGAAGATCCTAACCAAACAATAAGACTGAAGACAGTGTGAACACATATCCTGGTTCTACGAACAAAGGTAAAGAATGAAAAATAAGATTCATGACTGAGCGAACATATATCATGCAAGATCATAACAAAAAGGTAAAATCGAGGACAAAACAAACACATATCCATGATCGACGACCAAAGGGAAAGAATGAAATGTAAGATTCATGATAGAGCGAAAATATATCATGTAAGATCTTAACCAAAAGATAAAACCAAGGACATAGAAAACACATATCCTGGATCTAGGACCGATGCAAAAGAATGAAAAGAAATATTAATGACAGAGCTAACACATATCATGGAAGATCTTAACCAAATGGTAAGATCAAGAATAGAGAGAACACATATCCTGAACCTACGACCAAAGTGAAAGAATGAAAATTAAGATTCATGACAGAGCAACACATATCATGCAATATCTTAACCAAAAGTTTATATCGAGGACAGAGTTAACCCATATCCTGGGTCGAAGACCACAGGAAAAGAATGAAAAGTAAGATTCATGACAAAGCAATCAAATATCATTGAATATCTAAACCAAAAGGTAACTTTGAAAATAGAGCGAACACATATCATGAACCTACGACCAAAGGGATAGAATGAAAAGTAAGATTCATGAAAGAGCAAACACATATCATGCAAGATCTTAACCAAAAGGTAAGATCAAGGACAGAACAAACACATTTCCTGGATCTACGACTAAAGGGAAAGAATGAAAGGTAAGATTCATGGTAGAGCGAACACATATCATGGAAGACCTTAGCCAAAAGGTAAGATCTAGGACAGAGCAAACACATATCCTAGATCTACAACCAAATGGAAAGAATGAAAAGTAAGATTCATGAAAGAGTAAACAAATATCATGGAAGATCTTAACCAAAAGGTAAGATCCAGGATAGAGTGAACACATATCCTGGATCTACGACCAATGGGAAAGAATGAAAAGTAAGATTCATGACAGAGGAAACACATATCATGGAACAGCTTAACCAAAAGGTAAGATTGAGAATAGAGCGAACACATATCCTAGATCTACGACCAAAGGGAAAGAATGAAAACTAAGATTTATGATAGAGCGGACACATATCATGCAAGATCCTAACCAAAAGGTAAGATCGAATACAGAGTGAACACATATCCTAGTTCTACGACCAAAGGAAAAGAATGAAAATTAAGATTCATGACATAGCGAACATATATCATGCAAGATCATAACAAAAAGGTATAATCGAGGACAAAACAAACACATATCCATGCTCTACGACCAAAGGGAAAGAATGAAAAGCATGATTCATGACATAGCAAACACATATCATGTAAGATCTTAACAAAAAGGTAAGATGGAGAACAGAGCAAACACATATCCTAGATCGAGGACCATTGGGAATGAATGAAAAGTAAGATTCATGACAGAGCAAACACGTATCATGGAAGATCCTAACCAAACAGTAAGACCGAAGACAGTGTAAACATATATCCTGGTTCTACGAACAAAGGTAAAGAATGAAAAATAAGATTCATGATTGAGCGAACATATAGCATGAAAGATCATAACAAAAAGGTAAAATCGAGGACAAAACAAACACATATCCATGATCGACGACCAAAGGGAAAGAATGAAATGTAAGATTCATGATAGAGCGAAAATATATCATGCAAGATCTTAACCAAAAGATAAAATCAAGGACATAGAAAACATATATCCTGGATCTAGGACAAACGCGAAAGAATGAAAAGTAAGATTAATGACAGAGCGAACACATATCATGGAAGATCTTAACCAAATGGTAAGATCGAGAACAGAGAGAACACATATCCTGAACCTACGACCAAAGGGAAAGAATGAAAACTAAGATTCATGACAGAGCAAGCACATATCATGCAATATCTTAACCAAAAGATTATATCAAGGACAGAGTTAACACATATCCTGGGTCGAAGACTACAGGAAAAGAATTAAAAGTAAGATTCATGACAGAGCAAACAAATATCATGGAAGATCTAAACCAAAATGTAACACTGAAAATAGAGCGAACACATATCATGAACCTACGACCAAAGGGATAAATTGAAAAGTAAGATTCATGACAGAGCGAACACATATCATGCAAGATCTAAACCAAAAGGTAAGATCAAGGACAGAACAAACACATTTCCTGGATCTACGACTAAAGGAAAAGAATGAAAGGTAAGATTCATGGAAGAGCAAACACATATCATGGAAGACCTTAGCCAAAAGGTAAGATCTAGGACAGAGGAAACACATATCCTGGATCTACAACCAAATGGAAAGAATGAAAAGTAAGATTCATGACAGAGTAAACAAATATCATGGAAGATCTTAACCAAAAGGTAAGATCGAGAACAGAGCGAAAACATATCCTGAACCTACGACCAAATGGAAAGAATGAAAAGTAAGATTCATGATAGAGCGAGCACATATCATGAAAGATCTTAAACAAAAGATTAAATCGAGGACAGAGCAAACATATATCCTGGATCTACGACCAATGGGAAAGAATGAAAAGTAAGATTTATAATAGAGCGAACACATTTCATGCAAGATCCTAACCAAAAGGTAAGATCGAATACAGAATGAACACATATGCTGGTTCTACGACCAAAGGGAAAGAATGAAAATTGAGATTCATGACAGAGCGAACATATATCATGCAAGATCATAACAAAAATGTATAATCGAGGACAGAACAAACACATATCCATGATCTATGACCAAAGGGAAAGAATGAAAAGCAAGATTCATGACAGAGAAAACACACATCATGTAAGATCATAATAAAAAGGTAAGATGGAGAACAAAGCAAACACATATCCTAGATCGAGAACCAATGGGAAAGAATGAAAAGTAAGACTCATGACAGAGAAAACACATATCATGGAAGATCCTAACCAAACAATAAGACTGAAGACAGTGTGAACACATATCCTGGTTCTACGAACAAAGGTAAAGAATGAAAAATAAGATTCATGACTGAGCGAACATATATCATGCAAGATCATAACAAAAAGGTAAAATCGAGGACAAAACAAACACATATCCATGATCAACGACCAAAGGGAAAGAATGAAATGTAAGATTCATGATAGAGCGAAAATATATCATGTAAGATCTTAACCAAAAGATAAAACCAAGGACATAGAAAACACATATCCTGGATCTAGGACCGATGCAAAAGAATGAAAAGAAATATTAATGACAGAGCTAACACATATCATGGAAGATCTTAACCAAATGGTAAGATCAAGAATAGAGAGAACACATATCCTGAACCTACGACCAAAGGGAAAGAATGAAAATTAAGATTCATGACAGAGCAACACATATCATGCAATATCTTAACCAAAAGTTTATATCGAGGACAGAGTTAACCCATATCCTGGGTCGAAGACCACAGGAAAAGAATGAAAAGTAAGATTCATGACAAAGCAATCAAATATCATTGAAGATCTAAACCAAAAGGTAACTTTGAAAATAGAGCGAACACATATCATGAACCTACGACCAAAGGGATAGAATGAAAAGTAAGATTCATGAAAGAGCAAACACATATCATGCAAGATCTTAACCAAAAGGTAAGATCAAGGACAGAACAAACACATTTCCTGGATCTACGACTAAAGGGAAAGAATGAAAGGTAAGATTCATGGTAGAGCGAACACATATCATGGAAGACCTTAGCCAAAAGGTAAGATCTAGGACAGAGCAAACACATATCCTGGATCTACAACCAAATGGAAAGAATGAAAAGTAAGATTCATGAAAGAGTAAACAAATATCATGGAAGATCTTAACCAAAAGGTAAGATCCAGGACAGAGTGAACACATATCCTGGATCTACGACCAATGGGAAAGAATGAAAAGTAAGATTCATGACAGAGGAAACACATATCATGGAACAGCTTAACCAAAAGGTAAGATTGAGAATAGAGCGAACACATATCCTAGATCTACGACCAAAGGGAAAGAATGAAAACTAAGATTTATGATAGAGCGGACACATATCATGCAAGATCCTAACCAAAAGGTAAGATCGAATACAGAGTGAACACAAATCCTAGTTCTACGACCAAAGGAAAAGAATGAAAATTAAGATTCATGACATAGCGAACATATATCATGCAAGATCATAACAAAAAGGTATAATCGAGGACAAAACAAACACATATCCATGCTATACGACCAAAGGGAAAGAATGAAAAGCATGATTCATGACATAGCAAACACATATCATGTAAGATCTTAACAAAAAGGTAAGATGGAGAACAGAGCAAACACATATCCTAGATCGAGGACCATTGGGAATGAATGAAAAGTAAGATTCATGACAGAGCAAACACATATCATGGAAGATCCTAACCAAACAGTAAGACCGAAGACAGTGTAAACATATATCCTGGTTCTACGAACAAAGGTAAAGAATGAAAAATAAGATTCATGACTGAGCGAACATATAGCATGCAAGATCATAACAAAAAGGTAAAATCGAGGACAAAACAAACACATATCCATGATCGACGACCAAAGGGAAAGAATGAAATGTAAGATTCATGATAGAGCGAAAATATATCATGCAAGATCTTAACCAAACGATAAAATCAAGGACATAGAAAACATATATCCTGGATCTAGGACAAACGCGAAAGAATGAAAAGTAAGATTAATGACAGAGCGAACACATTTCATGGAAGATCTTAAGCAAATGGTAAGATCGAGAACAGAGAGAACACATATCCTGAACCTACGACCAAAGGGAAAGAATGAAAACTAAGATTCATGACAGAGCAAGCACATATCATGCAATATCTTAACCAAAAGATTATATCAAGGACAGAGTTAACACATATCCTGGGTCGAAGACTACAGGAAAAGAATTAAAAGTAAGATTCATGACCGAGCAAACAAATATCATGGAAGATCTAAACCAAAATGTAACACTGAAAATAGAGCGAACACATATCATGAACCTACGACCAAAGGGATAAATTGAAAAGTAAGATTCATGACAGAGCGAACACATATCATGCAAGATCTAAACCAAAAGGTAAGATCAAGGACAGAACAAACACATTTCCTGGATCTACGACTAAAGGAAAAGAATGAAAGGTAAGATTCATGGAAGAGCAAACACATATCATGGAAGACCTTAGCCAAAAGGTAAGATCTAGGACAGAAGAAACACATATCCTGGATCTACAACCAAATGGAAAGAATGAAAAGTAAGATTCATGACAGAGTAAACAAATATCATGGAAGATCTTAACCAAAAGGTAAGATCGAGAACAGAGCGAAAACATATCCTGAACCTACGACCAAAGGGAAAGAATGAAAAGTAAGATTCATGACAGAGCGAGCACATATCATGAAAGATCTTAAACAAAAGATTAAATCGAGGACAGAGCAAACATATATCCTGGATCTACGACCAATGGGAAAAAATGAAAAGTAAGATTTATTAATAGAGCGAACACATTTCATGCAAGATCCTAACCAAAAGGTAAGATCGAATACAGAATGAACACATATGCTTGTTCTACGACCAAAGGGAAAGAATGAAAATTAAGATTCATGACAGAGCGAACATATATCATGCAAGATCCCAACAAAAATGTATAATCGAGGACAGAACAAACACATATCCATGATCTATGACCAAAGGGAAAGAATGAAAAGCAAGATTCATGACAGAGAAAACACACATCATGTAAGATCATAATAAAAAGGTAAGATGGAGAACAAAGCAAACACATATCCTAGATCGAGAACCAATGGGAAAGAATGAAAAGTAAGACTCATGACAGAGAAAACACATATCATGGAAGATCCTAACCAAACAATAAGACCGAAGACAGTGTGAACACATATCCTGGTTCTACGAACAAAGGTAAAGAATGAAAAATAAGATTCATGACTGAGCGAACATATATCATGCAAGATCATAACAAAAAGGTAAAATCGAGGACAAAACAAACACATATCCATGATCGACGACCAAAGGGAAAGAATGAAATGTAAGATTCATGATAGAGCGAAAATATATCATGTAAGATCTTAACCAAAAGATAAAACCAAGGACATAGAAAACACATATCCTGGATCTAGGACCGATGCAAAAGAATGAAAAGTAATATTAATGACAGAGCTAACACATATCATGGAAGATCTTAACCAAATGGTAAGATCAAGAATAGAGAGAACACATATCTTGAACCTACGACCAAAGTGAAAGAATGAAAAGTAAGATTCATGACAGAGCAAGCACATATCATGCAATATATTAACCAAAAGATTATATCGAGGACAGAGCAAACACATATCATGGAAGATCTAAACCAAAAGGTAACATTGAAAATAGAGCGAACACATATCATGAACCTACGACCAAAGTGATAAAATGAAAAGTAAGATTCATGATAGAGCGAACACATATCATGCAAGATGTTAACCAAAAGGTAAGATCAAGGACGGAACAAACACATTTCCTGGATCGACGACTAAAGGGAAAGAATGAAAAGTAAGATTCATGACAGAGTAAACAAATATCATGGAAGATCTTAACCAAAAGGTAAGATCGAGAACAGAGCGAAAACATATCCTGAACCTACGACCAAAGGGAAAGAATGAAAAGTAAGATTCATGACAAAGCGAGCACACATCATGCGAGATCTTAAACAAAAGATCAAATCGAGGACATAGCAAACACATATCCTAGATCGACGACCAAAGGGAAAGAGTGAAAATTAAGATTCATGACAGAGCAAGCACATATCATGAAAGATCTTAAACACAAGATTAAATTGAGGACAAAGTAAACACATATCTTGGATCTATGACCAATGGGAAAGAATGAAAACTAAGATTCATGACAGAGCAAACATATATCATGGAAGATCTTAACCAAAAGGTAAGATCGAGAATAGAGCGAACACATATCCTAGATCTACTACCAAAGGGAAAGAATGAAAATTAAGATTTATGTAGACAAAAACATATCATGCAAGATCCTAACCAAAAGGTAAGATCGAAGACAGAGTGAACAAATATCGTGGTTCTACGACCAAAGGGAAAGAATGAAAATTAAGATTCATGATAGGGCAAACATATATCATGGAACATCATAACCAAAAGGTAATATCGATGATAGAGCAAACACATATCCTAGATCTACGACCTAAGGGAAAAAATGAAAAGTAAAATTCACGACAGCGCAAACACATATCATTGAAGATACTATCCAAAAGGTAAGATCTAGGACAAAGCAAACACATATCCTGGATCCACGACCAAAGGGAAAGAATCATAAGTAAGATGCATGATAGAGTGAACACATATCATGGAGGATCTTAACCTAAAGGTAAGATCGAAGACAGAGCCAAAACATATCCTGAACATACGACCAAAGGGAAAGAACGAAAAGTAAAATTCATGACAAAGCGAGCACATATCATTCAAGATCTTAAAGAAAAGATCAAATCGATGACATAACAAACATATATCCTGGATTGAAGACCAATGGGAAAGAATGAAAAGTAAGATTCATGACAGAGAAAACACATATCATGGAAGATCTTAACCAAAAGGTAAGATCGAGAAAAAAAAGAACACATATCCTTAACCTACGACAAAAGGGAAAGAATGAAAAGTAAGATTCATGACCAAGCGAGCACATATCATGCAAGATCTTAACCAAAGGATTAAATCGGGGACAAAGCAAACACATATCCTGGATCACAACCAAAGGGAAAGATTGAAAAGTAAGATTCATGACAAAGCAAACACATATCATGGAAGATCTTAACCAAAAGGTAAGATCAAGAACAAAAAGAACCCATATCCTGGACCTATGACCAAAGGGAAAGAATGAAAAGTAATAATCATGACAGAGGGAGCCCATATCATGCAAGATCTTACCCAAAAGTCTAAATCGAGGACAGAGCAAACAAATATCCTAGATTGAGGACCAATGGGAAAGAATGAAAGGTAAGATTTGTGACAGAGCAAACACATATCATGGAAGATCTTAACCAAAAGGTAAGATCGAGAACAGAACGAACACATATCCTGGATCTACGACCAAAGGGAAAGAATGAAAAGTAAGATTCATGATAGAGCTGACACATATCATGCTAGATCCTAACCAAACGGTAAGATCGAAGACAGAGTGAATTCATATCCTGGTTCTAGGAACAAAGGTAAAGAATGAAGAATAAGATTCATGACTAAGCGAACATATATCATGTAAGATCAAAACAAAAAGGTAAAATCGAGAACAGAACAAACACATATCCATGATCTACAACCAAATGGAAAGAATGAAATGTAAGATTCATGACATAGCGAACATATATCATGCAAGATCTTAGCCAAAAGGTAAATTCGAGGACATAGCAAACACATATCCTGGATCTAGGACCAACGCGAAAGAATGAAAAGTAAAATTCATGACAGAGCAAACACATATCATGGAAGATCTTAACCAAAAGGTAAGATCGAGAACAGAGATAACACATATCCTGAACCTATGACCAAAGGGAAAGAATGAAAAGTAAGATTTATGACAAAGCGAGCACATATCATGGAAGATCTTAACCATAATGAAAGATCGAGAACAGAGCAAACACTTCCTGAACCTATGACCAAAGGGAAAGAGTGAAAAGTAAGATTCACAAAAGAGACAACACATATCAAGGAAGATCTTAACCAAAAGGTAAGATCGAGGATAGTGTGAACACATATCCTGGATCTACGACCAAAGGTAAAGAATGAAAAGTAAGATTCATGATAGAGCCAACACGTATGATGGAAGAACTTATCAAAAAGGTAAGAACGAGGATAGAGAAAACACATATCCTAGACCTACGACAAAAGGGAATGAATGAAAAGTAAGATTCATGACAGAGCGAAAAAATATAATGGACAGAGCAAACACATATCCTGGATCTACAACCAAAGGAAAACAATGAAAACTAAATCGAGCGAACACACATCCTATATCTCTTAACAAAAAGTTAAGATCGAGAACAGAGCGAAAACATATCCTAAACCTACGAACAAAGGGGAGGAATGAAAAGTAAGATTCATGACAAAGAGAGCACATATCATGCAAGATCTTAAACAAAAGATTAAGTCGAGTATAGAGTAAAGACATATCCTGGATCTACGACCAATGGGAAATAATGAAAAGTAAGATTCATGACAGAGAAAATGCATATCATGGAAGATCTTAACCAAAACGTAAGATCGAGAATAGAGAGAACACATATCCTAGATCTACGACCAAAGAGAAAGAATGAAAATTAAGATTTATGATAGAGAGAACACATATCAAGCAAGATCCTAACCAAAAGGTAAGATCGAAGACAGAGTAAACACATTTCCTAGATCGAGGACCAATGGGAAAGAATAAAAAGTAAGATTCATGACAGAGCAAACACATATCATGGAAGATCTTAACCAAAAGGTAAGATCGAGAACAGAACAAACACATATCCTGGATCTACGACCAAAAGGAAAGAATGAAAAGTAAAATTCATGATAGAGCGAACACATATCATGCAAGATCCTAACCAAAAGTTAAGATCGAACACAGAGTGAACACATATCATGCAAGATCCTAACCAAAAGTTAAGATCGAACACAGAGTGAACACATATCCTGGTTCTATGAACAAAGTTAAAGAATGAAAAATAAGATTCATGACTGAGCGAACATATATCATGTAAGATCATAACAAAAATGTAAAATCAAGAACAAAACAAACACATATCCATGCTCTACGACCAAAAGGAAAACATGATATGAATGATTCATGACAGAGCGAGCACATATCATGCAATATATTAACCAAAAGATTATATCAAGGTCATAGCAAACACATATCGTGGTTCTACGACCAAAGGGAAAGAATGAAAATTAGGATTCATGACAGGGCAAACATATATTATGGAACATCTTAACCAAAAGCTTACATTAAAAATAGAGCGAGCACATATCAAGAACCTACGACCAAAGGGGTAGAATGAAAAGTATGTTTCATAACAGAGAGAACAAATATCATGCAAGATCTTAACCAAAAGGTAAGATCAAGGACATAACGAACACATTTCCTGGATCTACGACCAAAGGGAAAGAATGAAAAGTAAGATTCATGACAAAGCGAACACATATCATGGAAGATCTTAACCAAAAGGTAAGATCAAGAACATAGTGATACCATATCCTGAACCTATGACCAAAGGGAAAGAGTGAAGAGTAAGATTCATGACAGAGCGAATGCATATCCTGGAAGATCTTAACCAAAAGGTAAGATCGAGGACATAGTGAAAACATATCCTGGGTCTACAACCAAAGATAAAGAATGAAAAGTAAGAGTCATGATAGAGTGAACACATATGACGGAAGACCTTAGCCAAAAGGTAAGTTCGAGGATAGAGCAAACACATATCCTAGACCTACGACACGAGGTAAAGAATGAAAAGTAAGATTCATGATAGAGTGAACACATATAATGGAAGATCTTAACCAAAAGGTGAGTTCTAGGACAGAGCGAACATATATCCTGGAACTACAACCAAAGGGAAATAATGAAAAGTAAGATTCATGATAGAGAAAACACATATAATTGAAGATCTTAACCAAACATTAAGAACGAGAACAGAGCGACCACATATCTCGAACCTACGATCAAAGGGAAAGAGTGAAAAGTAAGATTCATGACAGAGCGAGCGCATATCATGCATGATCTTAAACAAAAGATTAAATCGAGGACAGAGTAAACACATATCCTAGATCTACGACCAATGGAAAAGAATGAAAAGTAAGATTCATGACTGAGAAAATGCATATCATGGAAGATCTTAACGAAAAGTTAAGATCGAGAATACAACGAACAAATATCTTAGATCTATGACCAAATGGAAAGAATGAAAATTAAGATTCATGATAGAGCGAACACGTATCATGCAAGATCCTAAAAAAAAGGTAAGATCGAAGACAGAGTGAACACATATCCTGGCTCTACGACCAAAGGGAAAGAATGAAAATTAAGATTCATGACAGAGAGGACATATATCATGCAAGATCGTAACAAAAAGGTATAATCGAGGACAAAATAAACACATATCCACGATCTACGACCAAAGAGAAATAATGAAAAGTAAGATTCATGACAAAGAAAACACATATTTTGGATCTACAACCAAAGGGAAAGAATGAAAAGTAAGATTCATGACAGAGTGAACACATATCATGGAAGATCTTAACAAAAAGGTAAGATCGAGAACAGAGCGAACACATATCCTTAACCTACAACCAAAGGAAAAGAATGAAAAGTAATATTCATGACAGAGAAGCACATATCAAGCGAGAACTTAAACAAAAGTTTAAATCAAGGATAGAGAAAAAAATATCCTGGATCGACGACCATTGGGAAAGAATGAAAAGTAATATTCATGACAGAGCAAATGCATATCATGGAAGATCTTAACCAAAAGGTAAGATCGAGATTAGAGCAAACACATATCCTAGATCTACGACCAAAGGGAAAGAATTAAAAGTAATATTTATGATAGAGCAAATACATATCATGCAAGATCCTAACCAAAAGGTAAGATCGAAGACCGTACAAGCACATATCTATGATCTACGACCAAAGGGTAAGAATGAAAAGTAAGATTCATGACTGGGCGAACATATATCATGCAAAATCCTAACCAAAAGTTAAAATTGAAGATAGAGCAAACACATATCCTTGATCTACGACCAAAGGGATAAAATGAAAAGTAAAATTCACGACAGAGCAAACACGTATCATGGAAGATATTAACCAAAAGATAAGATCTAGGACAGAGCAAATACATATCCTGGCTCCACGAACAAAGGGAAAGAATAAAAAGTAAGATTTATGATAGAGTGAACACATATCATGGAGGATCTTAACCAAAAGGTAAAATCAAAGAGAGAGAGAAAACATATCCTGAACCTACGACCAAAGGGAAAACATGAAAAGTAAGATTCATGACAAAGCGAGCACATATCATGCAAGATCTTAAACAAAACATCAAATCGAGGACATAGCAAATTTATATCCTGGATCAAAGACCAGTGGGAAAGAATGAAAAGTAAGATTCGTGACAGAGCAAACACATATCATGGAAGATCTTAACAAAAAGGTATGATCGAGAACAAAAACAACACATATCTTGAACTTACGACCAAAGGGAAAGAATGAAAAATAAGATTCATGACAAAGGGAGCACATATCATGCAAGATCTTAACCAAAAGATTAAATCGAGGACAGAGCAAATACATATCCTGGATAGACGACCAAAGATAAAGATTTAAAAGTAAGATTCAAGAAAGAGCAAACAAATATCATGGAAGATCTTAAGCAAAAGGTAAGATCTTGGACAGAGCAAACACATATCCTTGATCTACGACCAAAGGGAAAGAATGGAAATTAAGATTCATGATAGAGCGAACACTTATCATGCAAGATCCTAAATAACAGGTAAGATCGAAGATAGAGTGAATACATATCCTAGTTATACGACCAAAGGGAAAGAATGAAAAGTAAGATTCATGACAGAGTGAAAACATATCATGAAAGATCTTAACAAAAAGGTATGATCGAAAACATAGCGAACACATATCCTGAATCTACGACCAAAGGGAAAGGATGAAAAGTAAGATTCATGACATAGCAACACATATCAAGCAAGAACTTAAACAAAAGATTAAATCGAGGATAGAGAAAACATATATCTTAGATCGATGACCATTGGGAAAGAATGAAAAGTAAGATTCATGAAAGAGAAAATGCATATAATGGAAGATCTTAACCAAAAGGTAAGATCAAGATTAGAGCAAACACATATCCTAGATCTATGACCAAAGGGAAAGAATGAAAAGTAATATTTATGATGGAGCGAATACATATCATGAAAGATCCTAACCAAAAGGTAAGATCGAAGACAGAGTGAACACATACCCTGGTTCTACGACCAAAGGGAAAGAATGAAAAGTAAGATTCATGACAGGGAGAACATATATCATGAGACATCCTAACCAAAAGGTAAAATCGAGGATAGAAGAAACACATATCCAAGATCTACGACCAAAGGGAAAAAATGAAAAGTAAAATCCACGACAGAGCAAACACATATCATGGAAGATATTAACCAAAAGTTAAGATCTAGGACAGAGCAAACACATATCCTGGATCTACGACCAAAGGGAAAGAACGAAAAGTAAGATTTAGAATAGAGTGAACACATATCATGGAGGATCTTAACTAAAAGGTAAGATCGAAGACAGAGCGAAAACATATCCTGAACCTACGACCAAATGGAAAGCACGAAAAGTAAGATTCATGACTAATCGAGCACATATCATGCAAGATCTTAAACAAAAGATCAAATCAGGGACATAGAAAATATATATCCTGGATCAAAGACCAATGGGAAAGAATGAAAACTAAGTTTCATGACAGAGAAAACACATATCATGGAAGATCTTAACCAAAAGGTAAGATTGAGAACAAAAAGAACACATATCCTGAACCTATGACGATAGGGAAAGAATGAAAAGTAAGATTCATGACAAAGCGTGCACATATCATGCAAGATCATAACCAAATGATTAAATCGAGGACACAGCAAACACATATCCTTGATCGACGACCAAAGGGAAAGATTAAAAAGTAAGATTCATGACAGAGCAAGCATATATCATGGAAGATCTTAACCAAAAGGTGAGATCTAGGACAGAGCAAACACATATCCTAGATATACAACCAAAGGGAAAGAATGAAAAGTAAGATTCATGACAGAGCAAACACATATCATGGAAGATCATAACAAAAAGGTAAGATCAAGAACAAAAAGAACACATATCTTGAACCTACAAACAAAGGGAAAGAGTGAAAAATAAGTTTCAGGACAGAGCGAGCACATATCATGCAAGATCTTAACCAAAAGATGAAATCAAGGACAGAGCAAATACATATCCTGGATCGACGACCAAAGGGAAAGATTGAAAAGTAAGATTCATGATAGAGAAAACGCATATCATGTAAGATCTAAACCAAAAGGTAAGATCGAGAATAGAGCGAACACATATCCTAGATCTACGACCAAAGGGAAAGAATGAAAATTGAGATTCATGATAGAGCGAACTCGTATCATGCAAGATCCTAAACATTAGGTAAGATCGAAGACAGAGTGAACACATATCCTGGTTCTACGACCAAAGGGAAAGAATGAAAATTAAGATTCATGACAGAGAGAACATATATCATGCAAGATCATAATAAAAAGGTATAATCGAGGACATAACAAACACATATCCATGATCTACGGACAGAGGGAAAGAATGAAAAGTAAGATTCATGACAGAGCAAACACATATCCTAGATCTACAACCAAAGGGAAAGAATGAAAAGTAAGATTCATGAAAGAGTGACCACATATCATGGAAGATCTTAACAAAAAGGTAAGATCGAGAACAGAGAGAACACATATCCTGAACCTACGACCAAAGGGAAAGAATGAAAAGTAAGATTCATGACAGAGCAGCACATAACATGCAAGATCTTAAACAAAAGGTTAAATCGAGGATAGAGCAAACACATATCCTGGATCGACGACCAATGGGAAAGAATAAAAAGTAAGATTCATGACAGAGAAAATGCATATCATGGAAGATCTTAACCAAAAGGTAATATCTAGGACAGAGCGAACACATATCCTAGATCTACGACCAAACGGAAAGAATGAAAAGTAATATTCATGATAGAGCGAACACATATTATGCAAGATCCTAACCAAAAGGTAAGATCGAAGACCGTACAAGCACATATCTATGATCTACGACCAAAGGGAAAGAATGAAAAGTAAGATTCATGACAGGTTGATCATATATCATTCAACATCCTAACCAAAAGGTAAAATCAAGGATAGATCAAACACATATCCTAGATCTACTTCCAAAGGGATAAAATGAAAAGTAAAATTCACGACATAGCAAACACTTATCACGGAAGATATTAACCAAAAGTTACGATCTAGGACAACGCAAACACATATCATGGATTCACGACCAAAGGGAAAGAATGAAAAGTAAGATTCATGATAGAGCAAACACATATCATGGAGGATCTTAACCAAAAGGTAAGATCGAAAACAGAGCGAAAACATATCCTGAACCTACGACCAAAGGGAAAGCACGAAAAGTAAGATTCATGACAAAGCAAGCACATATCATGCAAGATCTTAAAAAAAGATCAAATCGAGGACATAGAAAATTTATATCCTGGATCGAAGACCAGTGGGAAAGAATGAAAAGTAAGATTCATGACAGAGAAAACACATATCATGGAAGATCATAACAAAATGGTAAGATCGAGAACAAAAAGAACACATATCTTGAACCTACAAACAAAGGGAAAGAGTGAAAAATAAGTTTCATGACAGAGCGAGCACATATCATGCAAGATCTTAACCAAAAGATTAAATCGAGGACAGAGCAAATACATATTCTGGATCGACGACCAAAGGGAAAGATTGAAAAGTATGATTCATGATAGAGAAAACGCATATCATGTAAGATCTAAACCAAAAGGTAAGATCGAGAATAGAACGAACACATATCCTAGATCTACGACCAAAGGGAAAGAATGAAAATTGAGATTCATGATAGAGCGAACTCGTATCATGCAAGATCCTAAACATTAGGTAAGATCGAAGACAGAGTGAACACATATCCTGGTTCTACGACCAAAGGGAAAGAATGAAAATTAAGATTCATGACAGAGAGAACATATATCATGCAAGATCATAATAAAAAGGTATAATCGAGGACATAACAAACACATATCCATGATCTACGGACAGAGGGAAAGAATGAAAAGTAAGATTCATGACAGAGCAAACACATATCGTAGATCTACAACCAAAGAGAAAGAATGAAAAGTAAGATTCATGAAAGAGTGACCACATATCATGGAAGATCTTAACAAAAAGGTAAGATCGAGAACAGAGAGAACACATATCCTGAACCTACGACCAAAGGGAAAGAAAGAAAAGTAAGATTCATGACAGAGCAGCACATAACATGCAAGATCTTAAACAAAAGGTTAAATCGAGGATAGAGCAAACACATATCCTGGATCGACGACCAATGGGAAAGAATAAAAAGTAAGATTCATGAAAGAGCAAATGCATATCATTGAAGAACTTAACCAAAAGGTAAGATCTAGGACAGAGCGAACACATATCCTAGATCTATGACCAAACGGAAAGAATGAAAAGTAATATTCATGATAGAGCGAACACATATTATGCAAGATCCTAACCAAAAGGTAAGATCGAAGACTGTACAAGCACATATCTATGATCTACGACCAAAGGGAAAGAATGAAAAGTAAGATTCATGATAGGTTGATCATATATCATTCAACATCCTAACCAAAAGGTAAAATCAAGGATAGATCAAACACATATCCTAGATCTACTACCAAAGGGATAAAATGAAAAGTAAAATTCACGACATAGCAAACACATATCATGGAAGATATTAACCAAAAGTTAAGATCTAGGGCAACGCAAACACATATCATGTATCCACGACCAAAGGGAAAGAATGAAAAGTAAGATTCATGATAGAGCGAACACATATCGTGGAGGATCTTAACCAAAAGGTAAGATCGAAGACAGAGCGAAAACATATCCTGAACCTACGACCAAAGGGAAAGCACGAAAAGTAAGATTCATGACAAAGAGATCACATATCATGCAAGATCTTAAACAAAAGCTCAAATCGAGGACATAGAAAATTTATATCCTGGATCGAAGACCAGTGGGAAAGAATGAAAAGTAAGATTCATGACAGAGAAAACACATATCATGGAAGATCATAACAAAATGGTAAGATCGAGAACAAAAAGAACACATATCTTGAACCTACAAACAAAGGGAAAGAGTGAAAAATAAGTTTCATGACAGAGCGAGCACATATCATGCAAGATCTTAACCAAAAGATTAAATCGAGGACAGAGCAAATACATATTCTGGATCGACGACCAAAGGGAAAGATTGAAAAGTATGATTCATGATAGAGAAAACGCATATCATGTAAGATCTAAACCAAATGGTAAGATCGAGAATAGAACGAACACATATCCTAGATCTACGACCAAAGGGAAAGAATGAAAATTGAGATTCATGATAGAGCGAACTCGTATCATGCAAGATCATAATAAAAAGGTATAATCGAGGACATAACAAACACATATCCATGATCTACGGACAGAGGGAAAGAATGAAAAGTAAGATTCATGACAGAGCAAACACATATCGTAGATCTACAACCAAAGAGAAAGAATGAAAAGTAAGATTCATGAAAGAGTGACCACATATCATGGAAGATCTTAACAAAAAGGTAAGATCGAGAACAGAGAGAACACATATCCTGAACCTACGACCAAAGGGAAAGAAAGAAAAGTAAGATTCATGACAGAGCAGCACATAACATGCAAGATCTTAAACAAAAGGTTAAATCGAGGATAGAGCAAACACATATCCTGGATCGACGACCAATGGGAAAGAATAAAAAGTAAGATTCATGAAAGAGCAAATGCATATCATTGAAGAACTTAACCAAAAGGTAAGATCTAGGATAGAGCGAACACATATCCTAGATCTATGACCAAACGGAAAGAATGAAAAGTAATATTCATGATAGAGCGAACACATATTATGCAAGATCCTAACCAAAAGGTAAGATCGAAGACTGTACAAGCACATATCTATGATCTACGACCAAAGGGAAGGAATGAAAAGTAAGATTCATGATAGGTTGATCATATATCATTCAACATCCTAACCAAAAGGTAAAATCAAGGATAGATCAAACACATATCCTAGATCTACTACCAAAGGGATAAAATGAAAAGTAAAATTCACGACATAGCAAACACATATCATGGAAGATATTAACCAAAAGTTAAGATCTAGGGCAACGCAAACACATATCCTGTATCCACGACCAAAGGGAAAGAATGAAAAGTAAGATTCATGATAGAGCGAACACATATCGTGGAGGATCTTAACCAAAAGGTAAGATCGAAGACAGAGCGAAAACATATCCTGAACCTACGACCAAAGGGAAAGCACGAAAAGTAAGATTCATGACAAAGCGATCACATATCATGCAAGATCTTAAACAAAAGCTCAAATCGAGGACATAGCAAATTTATATCCTGGATCGAAGACCAGTGGGAAAGAATGAAAAGTAAGATTCATGACAGAGCAAACACATATCATGGAAGATCTTAACAAAAAGGTAAGATCGAGAACAAAAAGAACACATATCTTGAACCTACAACCAAAGGGAAAGAGTGAAAAATAAGATTCATGACAGAGCGAGCACATATCATGCAAGATCTTAACCAAAAGATTAAATCGAGGACATAGCAAATACATATCCTGGATCGAAGACCAAAGGGAAAGATTGAAAAGTAAGATTCTTGATAGAGAAAACACATATCATGTAAGATCTAAACCAAAATGTAAGATCGAGAATAGAGCAAACACATATCCTAGATCTACGACCAAAGGGAAAGAATGAAAATTAAGATTCATGATAGAGCGAACACGTATCATGCAAGATCCTAAACAAAAGCTAAGATCAAAGACAGAGTGAACACATATCCTGGTTCTACGACCAAAGGGAAAGAATGAAAATTAAGATTCATGACAGAGAGAACATACATCATGCAAGATCATAACAAAAAGGTATAATCGAGGACAGAACAAATACATATCCATGATCTACGAATAAAGGGAAAAGATGAAAAGTAAGATTCATGACAGAGCAAACACATATCCTGGATCTACAACCAAAGGGAAAGAATGAAAAGTAAGATTCATGACAGAGTGAACACATATCATGGAAGATCTTAACAAAAAGGTAAGATCGAGAACAGAGAGAACACATATCCTGAACCTACGACCAAAGGGAAAGAATGAAAAGTAAGATTCATTATAGAGCAACACATAACATGCAAGATCTTAAATAAAAGGTTAAATCGAGGATAGAGAAAACACATATCCTGGATCAATGACCAATGGGAAAGAATAAAAAGTAAGATTCATGACAGAGAAAACACATATCATGGAAGATCTTAACAAAAAGGTAAGATCTAGGACAGAGCGAACACATATCCTAGATCTACGACCAAAGGGAAATAATGAAAAGTAATATTCATGATAGAGCAAACACATATCATGCAAGATCCTAACCAAAAGGTAAGATCGAAGACCGTACAAGCACATATCTATGATCTACGACCAAAGGGAAAGAATGAAGAGTAAGATTCATGACAGGGCGAACATATACCATGCAACATCCTAACCAAAAGGTAAAATCGAGGATAGAGCAAACACATATCCTAGATCTACGACCAAAGGGATAAAATGAAAAGTAAAATTCACGATAAAGCAAACACATATCGTGGAAGATATTAACAAAAAGTTAAGATCTAGGACAACGCAAACACGTATGCTGAATCCACGACCAAAGGGAAAGAATGAAAAGTAAGATTCATGATTGAGCGAACACATATCATGGAGGATCTTAACCAAAAGATCAAATAGAGGACATAGAAAATTTATATCCTGGATCGAAGACCAGTGGGAAAGAATGAAAAGTAAGATTCATGACAGAGCAAACACATATCACGGAAGATCTTAACAAAAAGGGAAGATCGATAACAAAAAGAACACATATCTTGAGCCTACAACCAAAGGGAAAAAGTGAAAAATAAGATTCATGACAGAGCGAGCACATATCATGAAGATCATAACCAAAAGATTAAATCAAGGACGGAGCAAATACATATCCTGGATCGACGACCAAAGGGAAAGATTGAAAAGTGAGATTCATGATAGAGAAAACGCATATCATGTAAGATCTAAACCAAAAGGTAAGATCGAGAATAGAGCAAAAACATATCCTAGATCTACGACCAAAGTGAAATAATGAAAATTAAGATTCATGATAGAGCGAACACGTATCATGCAAGATCCTAAACAAAAGGTAAGATCGAAGACAGAGTGAACACATATCCTGGTTCTACGACCAAAGGGAAAGAATGAAAATTAAGATTCATGACAGAGAGAACATATATCATGCAAGATCATAACAAAAAGGTATAATCGAGGACAGAACAAACACATATACATGATCTACAAACAAAGGGAAAGAATGAAAAGTAAGATTCATGAAAGAGCAAACACATATCCTGGATCTACAACCAAAGGGAAAGAATGAAAAGTAAGATTAATGACAGAGTGAACACATATCATGGAAGATCTTACCAAAAAGGTAAGATCGAGAACAGAGCAATACATATCCTAGATCTACGACCAAAGGGAAATAATGAAAAGTAATATTCATGATAGAGAAAAAGTATATCATGTAAGATCTACCCAAAAGGTAAGATCGAGAATAGAGCGAACACATATCCTAGATCCACGACCAAAGGGAAAGAATGAAAATTAAGATTCATGATAGAGCGAACATGTATCATGCAAGATCCTAAACAAAAGGTAAGATCGAAGACAGAGTGAACACATATCCTGGTTCTACGACCAAAGGGAAAGAATGAAAATTAAGATTCATGACAGAGAGAACATATATCATGCAAGATCATAACAAAAAGGTATAATCGAGGACAGAACAAACACATATCCATGATCTACAAACAAAGGGAAAGAATGAAAAGTAAGATTCATGACAGAGCAAACACATGTCCTAGATCTACAACCAAAGGGAAAGAATGAAAAGTAAGATTAATGACAGAGTGAACACATATCATGGAAGATCTTAACAAAAAGGGAAGATCGAGAACAGAGAGAACACATATCCTGAACCTACGACCAAAGGGAAAGAATGAAAAGTAAGATTCATGACAGAGATAATGCATATCATTGAAGATCTTAACCAAAAGGTAAGATCTAGGACAGAGCGAACACATATCCTAGATCTACGACCAAAGGGAAAGAATGAAAAGTAATATTCATGATAGAGCGAACACATATCATGCAAGATCCTAACCAAAAGGTAAGATTGACGACTGTACAAGCACATATCTATGATCCACGACCAAAGGGAAAGAATGAAAAGTAAGATTCATGACAAGGCGAACATATATCATGCAACATCCTAACCAAAAGGTAAAATCGAGGATAGAGAAAACACTTATCCTAGATCTATAATCAAAGGGATAAATTGAAAAGAAAAATTCACGACAGAGAAAACACATATCATGGAAGATATTAACCAAAAGTTAAGATCTAGGACAACGCAAACACGTATCCTGTATCCACGACCAAAGGGAAAGAATGAAAAGTAAGATTCATGATAGAGCGAACACATATCATGGAGGATCTTAACCAAAAGGTAAAATCGAAGACAGAGCGAAAACATATCCTGAACCTACGACCAAAGGGAAATCACGAAAAGTAATATTCATGACAAAGCGACCATATATCATGCAAGATCTTAAACAAAAGCTCAAATCGAGGACATAACAAACTTATATCCTGGATCGAAGACTAGTGGGAAAGAATGAAAAGTAAGATTCATGACAGAGCAAACACATATCATGGAAGATCTTAACAAAAAGGTAAGATCGAGAACAAAAAGAACACATATCTTGAACCTACAACCAAAGGGAAAGAGTGAAAAATAAGATTCATGACAGAGCGAGCACATATCATGCAAGATCATAACCAAAAGATTAAATCGAGGACAGAGCAAATACATATCCTGGATCGACGACCAAAGGGAAAGATTGAAAAGTAAGATTCATGTTAGAGAAAATGCAGATCAAGTAAGATCTAAACCAAAATGTAAGATCGCGAATAGAGCGAACACATATCCTAGATGTACGACCAAAGGGAAAGAATGAAAATTAAGATTCATGATAGAGCGAACACGTATCATGCAAGATCCTAAACAAAAGGTAAGATCAAAGACAGAGTGAACACATATCCTGGTTCTACGACCAAAGGGGAAGAATGAAAATTATGATTCATGACAGAGAGAACATATATCATGCAAGATCATAACAAAAAGGTATAATCGAGGACAGAACAAACACATATCCATTATCTACGAACAAAGGGAAAAGATGAAAAGTAAGATTCATGACAGAGCAAACACATATCCTGGATCTACAACCAAAGGGAAAGAATGAAAAGTAAGATTCATGACAGAGTGAACACATATCATGGAAGATCTTAACAAAAAGGTAAGATCGAGAATAGAGAGAACACATATCCTGAACCTACGACCAAAGGGAAAGAATGAAAAGTAATATTCATGACAGAGCAACACATAACATGCAAGATCTTAAACAAAAGGTTAAATCGAGGATATAGCAAACACATATCCTGGATCGATGACCAATGGGAAAGAATAAAAAGTAAGATTCATGACAGAGAAAACACATATCATGGAAGATCTTAACCAAAAGGTAAGATCTAGGACATAGCGAACACATAACCTAGATCTACGACCAAAGGGAAAGAATGAAAAGTAATATTCATGATAGAGAAAACACATATCATGCAAGATCCTAACCAAAAGGTAAGATCGAAGACAGTACAAGCACATATCTATGATCTACGACCAAAGGGAAAGAATGAAAAGTAAGATTCATGACAGGGAGAACATATATCATGCAACATCCTAACCAAAAGGTAAAATCGAGGATAGAGCAAACACATATACTAGATCTACGACCAAAGGGATAAAATGAAAAGTAAAATTCACGACAGAGTAAATACATATCATGGAAGATATTAACCAAAAGTTAAGATCTAGGACAACGCAAACACGTATCCTGTATCCACGACCAAAGGGAAAGAATGAAAAGTAATATTCATGATAGAGCGAACACATATCATGGAGGATCTTAACCAAAAGGTAAGATCGAAGACAGAGCGAAAACATAACCTGAACCTACGACCAAAGGAAAAGCACGAAAAGTAAGATTCATGACAAAGCGAGCACATATCATGCAAGATCTTAAACAAAAGCTTAAATCGAGGACATAGCAAATTTATATCCTGGATCGAAGACCAGTGGGAAAGAATGAAAAGTAAGATTCATGACAGAGAAAACACATATCATGGAAGATCTTAACAAAAAGATAAGATCGAGAATAAAAAGAACACATATCTTGAACCTACAACCAAAGGGAAAGAATGAAAAATAAGATTCATGACAGAGCGGACACATATCATGCAAGATCTTAACCAAAAGATTAAATCGAGGACAGAGCAAATACATATCCTGGATCGACGACCAAAGGGAAAGATTGAAAAGTAAGATTCATGATAGAGAAAACGCATATCATGTAAGATCTAAACCAAAATGTAAGATCAAGAATAGAGCGAACACATATCCTAGATCTATGACCAAAGGGAAAGAATGAAAATTAAGATTCATGATAGAGCGAACACGTATCATGCAAGATCCTAAACAAAAGGTAAGATCAAAGACAGAGTGAACACATATCCTGGTTCTACGACCAAAGGGAAAGAATGGAAATTAAGATTCATGACAGAGAGAACATATATCATTTAAGATCATAACAAAAAGGTATAATCGAGGACAGAACAAACACATATCCATGATCTACGAACAAAGGGAAAAGATGAAAAGTAAGATTCATGACAGAGCAAACACATATCCTAGATCTACAACCAAAGGGAAAGAATGAAAAGTAAGATTCATGACAGAGTGAACACATATCATAAAAGATCTTTACCAAAAGGTAATATCGAGAACAGAGAGAACACATATCCTGAACCTACGACCAAAGGGAAATAATGAAAACTAAGATTCATGACAGAGCAACACATAACATGCAAGATCTTAAACAAAATGTTAAATCGAGGATAGAGCAAACACATATCCTGGATCGATGACCAATGGGAAAGAATAAAAAGAAAGATACATGACAGAGAAAACACATATCATGGAAGATCTTAACCAAAAGGTAAGATCTAGGACAGAGCGAACACATATCCTAGATCTACGACCAAAGGGAAAGAATGAAAAGTAATATTCATGATAGAGAAAACATATATCATGCAAGATCCTAACCAAAAGGTAAGATCGAAGACCGTACAAGCACATATCTATGATCTACGACCAAAGGGAATGAATGAAAAGTAAGATTCATGACAGGGCGAACATATATCATGCAACATCCTAACCAAAAGGTAAAATCGAGGATAGAGCAAACACATATCCTAGATCTACGACCAAAGGGATAAAATGAAAAGTAAAATTCACGATAGAGCAAACACATATCATGGAAGATATTAACAAAAAGTAAAGATCTAGGACAACGCAAACACATATCCTGTATCCACGACCAAAGGGAAAGAATGAAAAGTAAGATTCATGATAGAGCGAACACATATCATTGAGGATCTTAACCAAAAGACCAAATAGAGGACATAGCAAATTTATATCCTGGATCGAAGACCAGTGGGAAAGAATGAAAAGTAAGATTCATGACAGAGCAAACACATATCACGGAAGATCTTAACAAAAAGGTAAGATCGAGAACAAAAAGAACACATATCATTAACCTACAACCAAAGAGAAAAAGTGAAAAATAAGATTCATGACAGAGCGAGCACATATCATGCAAGATCATAACCAAAAGATTAAATCGAGGATAGAGCAAATACATATCCTGGATCGACGACCAAAGGGAAAGATTGAAAAGTAAGATTCATGATAGAGAAAAAGTATATCATGTAAGATCTAACCAAAAGGTAAGATCGAGAATAGAGCGAACACATATCCTAGATCCACGACCAAGGGAAAGAATGAAAATTAAGATTCATGATAGAGGGAACACGTATCATGCAAGATCCTAAACAAAAGGTAAGATCGAAGACAGAGTGAACACATATCCTAGTTCTATGACCAAAGGGAAAGAATGAAAATTAAGATTCATGACAGAGAGAACATATATCATGCAAGATCATAACAAAAAGGTATAATCGAGGACATAACAAACACATATCCATGATCTACGAACAAAGGGAAAAGATGAAAAGTAAGATTCATGACAGAGCAAACAAATATCCTGGATCTACAACCAAAGGGAAAGAATGAAAAGTAAGATTCATAACAGAGTGAACACATATCATGGAAGATCTTAACAAAAAGGTAAGATCGAGAACAGAGAGAACACATATCCTGAACCTACGACCAAAGGGAAAGAATGAAAAGTAAGATTCATGACAGAGAAAATGCATATCATTGAAGATCTTAACCAAAAGGTAAGATCTAGGACAGAGCGAACACATATCCTAGATCTACGACCAAAGGGAAAGAATGAAAAGTAATATTCATGATAGAGCGAACACATATCATGCAAGATCCTAACCAAAAGGTAAGATCGAAGACCGTACAAGCACATATCTATGATCTACGACCAAAGGGAAAGAATGAAAAGTAAGATTCATGACAAGGCGAACATATATCATGCAACATCCTAACCAAAAGGTAAAATCGAGGATAGAGCAAACATATATCCTAGTTCTACGACCAAAGGGATAAATTGAAAATAAAATTCACGACAGAGCAAACACATATCATGGAAGATATTAACCAAAAGTTAAGATCTAGGACAATGCAAACACGTATCCTGTATCCACGACCAAAGGGAAAGAATGAAAAGTAAGATTCATGATAGAGCGACCACATATCATGGAGGATCTTAACCAAAAGGTAAGATCGAAGACATAGCGAAAACATATCCTGAACCTACGACCAAAGGGAAAGCACGAAAAGTAAGATTCATGACAAAGCAAGCACATATCATGTAAGATCTTAAATGAAAGCTCAAATCGAGGACATAGCAAATTTATATCCTGGATCGAAGACCAGTGGGAAAGAATGAAAAGTAAGATTCATGACAGAGCAAACACATATCATGGAAGATCTTAACAAAAAGGAAAGATCGAGAACAAAAAGAACGCATATCTTGAACCTAAAACCAAAGGGAAAGAGTGGAAAATAAGATTCATGACAGAGCGAGCAAATATCATGCAAGATCTTAACCAAAAGATTAAATCGAGGACAGAGAAAATACATATCCTGGATCGACGACCAAAGGGAAAGATTGAAAAGTAAGATTCATGATAGAGAAAACGCATATCATGTAAGATCTAAACCAAAATGTAAGATCGAGAATAGAGCGAACACATATCCTAGATCTACGACCAAAGGGAAAGAATGAAAATTAAGATTCATGATAGAGCGAACACGTATCATGCAAGATCCTAAACAAAAGGTAAGATCAAAGACAGAGTGAACACATATCCAGGTTCTACGACCAAAGGGAAAGAATGAAAATTAAGATTCATGACAGAGAGAACATATATAATGCAAGATCATAACAAAAAGGTATAATCGAGGACATAACAAACACATATCCATGATCTACGAACAAAGGGAAAAGATGAAAAGTAAGATTCATGACAGAGAAAACACATATCCTGGAGCTACAACCAAAGGGAAAGAATGAAAAGTAAGATTCATAACAGAGTGAACACATATCATGGAAGATCTTAACAAAAAGGTAAGATCAAGAACAGAGAGAACACATATCCTGAACCTACGACCAAAGGGAAAGAATGAAAAGTAAGTTTAATGACAGAGCAACACATAACATGCAAGATCTTAAACAAAAGGTTAAATCGAGGATAGAGCAAACACATATCCTGGATCAATGACCAATGGGAAAGAATAAAAAGTAAGATTCATGACAGAGAAAACACATATCATGGAAGATCTTAACCAAAAGGTAAGATCTAGGATAGAGCGAACATATATCCTAGATCTACAACCAAAGGGAAAGAATGAAAAGTAATATTCATGATAGAGCAAACACATATCATGCAAGATCCTAACCAAAAGGTAAGATCGAAGACCGTACAAGCACATATCTATGATCTACGACCAAAGGGAAAGAATGAAAAGTAAGATTCATGACAGGGCGAACATATATCATGCAACATCCTAACCAAAAGGTAAAATCGAAGATAGAGCAAACACATATCCTAGATCTACGACCAAAGGGATAAAATGAAAAGTAAAATTCACGACAGAGCAAACACATATCATGGAAGATATTAACAAAAAGTTAAGATCTAGGACAACGCAAAAGGTAAGATCGAAGACAGAGCGAAAACATATCCTGAACCTATAACCAAAGGGAAAGCACGAAAAGTAAGATTCATGACAAAGCGAGAACATATCATGCAAGATCTTAAACAAAAAATCAAATCGAGGACACAGCAAATTTATATCCTATATCAAAGACCAGTGGGAAAGAATAAAAAGTAAGATTCATGACAGAGCAAACACATATCATGGAAGATCTTAACAAAAAGGTAAGATCGAGAACAAAAAGAACACATATCTTGAACCTACGACTAAAGGGAAAGAATGAAAAATAAGATTCAAGACAAAGCGAGCACATATCATGCAAGATCTTAACCATAAGATTAAATCGAGGACATAGCAAATACATATCCTGGATCGACGACCAAAGGGAATGTTTGAAAAGTAAGATTCATGACAGAGCAAACACATATCATGGAAGATCTTAACCAAAAGTTAAGATCAAGAACAACAAGTACACATATCCTAAACCTATGACAAATTGGAAAGAATGAAAAGTAAGATTCTTGACATGGCGAGCACATATCATGCAAGATCTTAACCAAAATATTAAATCGAGGACAGAGCAAACACATATCCTCGATCGACGACAAAAGGGAAAGATTGAAAAGTAAGATCTATGACAGAGAAAACACATATCATGGAAGACCTTAACCATAAGGAAATATAGACAACACAGCGAACACATATCCTAAACCTATGACCAAAGGGAAAGAGTAAAAAGTAAGATTCATGACAGAGAAAACACATATCATAGAAGATCTTAACTAAAAGGTAAGATCGAGGACAAAGTGAAAGAATAAAAAGTAAGATTCATGATAGAGCAAACACATATGATGAAAGACCGTAGCCAAAAGGTAAGATCGAGGATAGAGGAAACATATATTCTAGACCTGCGACAAGAGGGAAAGAATGAAAAGTAGGATTCATGACAGAGCGAACACATATAATGGAAGATCTTAACCAAAAGGTGAGATCTAGGACAGAGCGAACACATATCCTGAACCTAAGACCAAAGGGAAAGAATGAAAAGTAAGATTCATAACAGAGCGAACACATATCATGCAAGATCTTAAACAAAATATTAAATCGAGGACAGAGCAAACACATATCCTGGATCTACGTCTAATGGGAAAGAATGAAAAGTAAGATTCAT
This sequence comes from Vicia faba, assembly GCA_948472305.1. Taxonomy (NCBI): domain Eukaryota; kingdom Viridiplantae; phylum Streptophyta; class Magnoliopsida; order Fabales; family Fabaceae; genus Vicia; species Vicia faba. The sequence goes on along the minus strand of OX451735.1, from coordinate 466,220,543 downwards.
GAAAGAGAAAACGCATATCATGGAAGATCTTAACCAAAAGGTAAGATTGGGAATAGAGCGAACAGATATCCTAGATCTATGACCAAAAGGAATGAATGAAAATTAATATTCATAATAGAGCGAACTTATATCATGCAAGATCCTAACAAAAAGGTAAGATAGAAGACAAAGTGAACACATATCCTGGTTCTACGACCAAAGGGAAAGAATGAAAAGTAAGATTCATGAATGAGTAAACAGATATCATGGAAGATCTTAAATAAAAGTTAAGAGCGAGAACTGAGCGAACACATACCCTGAACCTACGACCAAAGGGAAAGAATGAAAAGTAAGATTCATGACAGAACAACACATAACATGCAAGATCTTAAACAAAAGGTTAAATCGAGGATAAAGCAAACACATATCCTGGATCGATGACCAATGGGAAAGAATAAAAAGTAAGATTCTTGACAGAGAAAACACATATCATGGAAGATCTTAACCAAAAGGTAAGATCTAGGACAGAGCGAACACATATCCTAGATCTACGACCAAAGGGAAAGAATGAAAAGTAATATTCATGATAGAGCAAACACATATCATGCAAGATCCTAACCAAAAGGTAAGATCGAAGACCGTACAAGCACATATCTATGATCTACGACCAAAGGGAAAGAATGAAAAGTAAGATTCATGACAGGGCGAACATATATCATGCAACATACTAACCAAAAGGTAAAATCGAAGATAGAGCAAACACATATCCTAGATCTACGACCAAAGGGATAAAATGAAAAGTAAAATTCACGACAGAGCAAACACATATCATGGAAGATATTAATAAAAAGTTATGATCTAGGACAACGCAAAAGGTAAGATCGAAGACAGAGCGAAAACATATCCTAAGCCTACAACCAAAGGGAAAGAACGAAAAGTAAGATTCATGACAAAGCGAGAACATATCATGCAAGATCTTAAACAAAAGATCAAATCGAGGACATAGCAAATTTATATCCTGGATCGAAGACCAGTGGGAAAGAATAAAAAGTAAGATTCATGACAGAGCAAACACATATCATGGAAGATACTAACAAAAAGGTAAGATCGAGAACAAAAAGAACACATATCTTGAACCTACGACCAAAGTGAAAGAATGAAAAATAAGATTCAAGACAAAGCGAGCACATATCATGCAAGATCTTAACCATAAGATTAAATCGAGGACAGAGCAAATACATGTCCTGGATCGACGACCAAAGGGAAAGTTTGAAAAGTAAGATTCATGACAGAGCAAACACATATCATGGAGGATCTTAACCAAAAGGTAAGATCAAGAACAACAAGTACAAATATCCTAAACCTACGACCAATTGGAAAGAATGAAAAGTAAGATTCATGACATGGCGAGCACATATCATGCAAGATCTTAACCAAAAGATTAAATCGAGGACAGAGTAAACACATATCCTCGATCGATGACAAAAGGGAAAGATTGAAAAGTAAGATCTATGACAGAGAAAACACATATCATGGAAGACCTTAACCATAAGGAAATATAGACAACAGAGCGAACACATATCCTAAACCTATGACCAAAGGGAAAGAGTAAAAAGTAAGATTCATGACAGAGAAAACACATATCATAGAAGATCTTAACTAAAAGGTAAGATCGAGGACAGAGTGAAAGAATAAAAAGTAAGATTCATGATAGAGCAAACACATATGATGAAAGACCGTAGCCAAAAGGTAAGATCGAGGATATAGGAAACATATATCCTAGACCTGCGACAAGAGGGAAAGAATGAAAAGTAGGATTCATGACAGAGCGAACACATATAATGGAAGATCTTAACCAAAAGGTGAGATCTAGGACAGAGCGAACACATATCCTGAACCTAAGACCAAAGGGAAAGAATGAAAAGTAAGATTCATAACAGAGCTAACACATATCATGCAAGATCTTAAACAAAATATTAAATCGAGGACAGAGCAAACACATATCCTGGATCTCCGTCTAATGGGAAAGAGTGAAAAGTAAGATTCATGAAAGAGAAAACGCATATCATGGAAGATCTAAACCAAAAGGTAAGATTAGGAATAGAGCGAACAGATATCCTAGATCTACGACCAAAGGGAAAGAATGAAAATTAATATTCATAATAGAGCGAACTTATATCATGCAAGATCCTAACCAAAAGGTAAGATAGAAGACAAAGTGAACGCATATCCTAGTTCTACGACCAAAGGGAAAGAATGAAAAGTAAGATTCATGAATGAGTAAACAAATATCATGGAAGATCTTAAATAAAAGTTAAGATCGAGAACTGAGCGAACACATACCCTGAACCTACGACCAAAGGGAAAGAATGAAATGTAAGATTCATGACAGAGCGAGCACATATAATGCAAGGTCTTAAACGAAAGATTAAATCGAGGATAGAGCAATCACATATCCTGGATCGATGACCATAGGGAAAGAATGAAATGTAAGATTTATGACAAAGCGAACACATATCATGCAAGATCCTAACCAAAAGGTAAGATCGAGGATAGAACAAGAACACATCTATGATCTATGACCAAGGGGAAAGATTGAAAAGTAAGATTCACGACAGGGCGAACGTATATCATGCAACATCCTAACCAAAATTTAAAATCGAGGATAGAGCAAACACATATCCTAGATCTACGACCAAAGGGAAAAAATGGAAAGTAAAATTCACGACAGAGAAAACACATATCATGGAAGATATTAACCAAAAGGTAAGATCTAGGACAAAGCAAACACATATCCTGGATCCACGACAAAAGGAATAGAATGAAAAGTAAGATTCATGATAGAGCGAACACATATCATGGAGGATCTTAACCAAAAGGTAAGATCGAAGACAGAGCGAAAACATATCATGAATTTACGAACAAAGGGATAGAGCGAAAAGTAAGATTCATGACAAAGCGAGCACGTAGCTTGCAAGATCTTAACCAAAAAAATTAAATCGAGGACAAAGCAATCACATAAACTGGATTGTCGACCAAAGGGAAAGATCTTAGCCAAAAGGTAAGATCGAGGACATAGTGAACACGTATCCTGGATCAACGACCAAAGGGAAAGAATGAATAGTAAGATTCGTGATAGAATAAACATATTCATTGAAGATCTTAACCAAAATGTAAGATCGAGAACATAGCGATACCATATCCTGAACCTATGACCAAAGGGAAAGAGTGAAAGGTAAGATTCATGACAGAGAGAACACATATCATGGAAGATCTTAACCAAAAGGTAAGATCGAGGACAATATGAACACATATCCTGGATCTACGACCAAAGGGAAAGAATGTAAAGTAAGATTCATGACAGAGCAAACACATATCCTGGATCGACGTCAAAAGGGAAAGATTGAAAAGTAAGATTCATGATGAGAAAACACATATCAAGGAAGATCTTAACCAAAAAGTAAGATCAAGAACAAAGTGAACACATATCCTAAACCTATGACCAAAGGGAAAGACTTAAAAGTAAGATTCATGACAGAGAGAACAAATATCATGGACGATCTTAACCAAAAGGTAAGATCGAGGACATAGTGAACTGATATCCTAGATCTACGACCAAAGGGAAAGAATGAAAAGTAAGATTCATGATAGAGCGAACACATATGATGGAAGACCTTAGCCAAAAGGTAAGATCGAGGATAGAGCAAAGACATATCCTAGACCTACGACAAGAGGGAAAGAATGAAAAGTAAGAGTTATGACAGAGCGAGCACATATCATGCAAGATCTTAAACAAAAGATTAAATCGAGGACAAAGCAAACACATATCCTGGATTGAAGACCAATGGGAAAGAATGAAAAGTAAGTTTAATGATAGAGCAAACGCATATCATGGAAGATCTTAACAAAAAGGTATAATCGAGGACAGAACAAACACATATCCATGATCTACGACCGAAGGGAAAGAATGAAAAGTAAGATTCATGATAAAGTAAACACATATCATGTAAGATCTTAACAAAAAGGTAATATGGAGGACATAGCAAAAACATATCCTGGACCTACGACCAAAAGGAAAGAATGAAAAGTAAAATTCATGATAGAGAAAACACATTTCATGGAAGATCTTAACAAAAAGGTGAGGTCGAGGGTAGAGCAAACACATATCCTGGATCTATGACCAAAGGGAAAGAATGAAAAGTAAGATTCATGACAGGGAGAACATATATCATGCAACATCTTAACGAAAAGGTAAAATCAATGACAGAGCAAACACATATTCTAGATCTACAACCAAAGGGAAAGAATGAAAAGTAAGATCCATAACAGAGCGAACACATATCATAGAAGATCTTCAACAAAATACTAAATCAAGGACAGAGCAAACACATATCCTAGATCTACGTCTAATGGGAAAGAATGAAAAGTAAGATTCATGAAAGAGAAAACGCATATCATGGAAGATCTTAACCAAAAGGTAAGATCGGGAATAGAGCGAACAAATATCCTGGATCTACGACCAAAGGGAAAGAATGAAAATTAATATTGATGATAGAGCGAACTTATATCATGCAAGTTCCTAACCAAAAGGTAAGATCGAAGACAAAGTGAACACATATCCTGGTTCTACGACCAAAGGGAATGAATGAAAAGTAAGATTCATGACTGAGCGAACATATATCAAGCAAGATTATAACAAAAAGTTAAAAATCGAGGATAGAACAAACACATATTTGTGATCTATCACCGAAGGGAAAGAATGAAATGTAAGATTTATGACAGAGCGAACATATATCATGCAAGATCTTAACCAAAAGGTAAAATTGAAGACATAACAAACACATATGCTGGATCTACGACCAACGTGAAAGAATGAAAAGTAAGATTCATGGCAGAGCGAACACATATGACGGATGGTCTTAACCAAATGGTAAAATTGGGAACAGAGAGAACATATATCGTGAACCTACAACCAAAAGGGAAAGAATGAAAAGTAAGATTCGTGACAAATAGAACACATATCATGCAAGATCTTAACCAAAAGGTAAGACAAGGATAGAACAAACACATTTCCTAGATCTACGACAAAAGGGAAATAATGAAAAGTAAGATTCATGACAGAGCGAACACATATCATGGAAGACCTTAGCTAAAAGGTAAGATCTAGGACAAAGCAAACACATATCCTGGATCTACAACCAAAGGGAAAGAATGAAAAGTAAGATTCATGAATGAGTGAACAGATATCATGGAAGATCTTAACTAAAAGTTAAGATCGAGAACTGAGCGAACACATACCCCGAACCTACGACCAACGGGAAAGAATGAAAAGTAAGATTCATGACAGAGCGAGCACATATAATGCAAGGTCTTAAACGAAAGATTAAACCGAGGATAGAGCAATCACATATCCTGGATCATCGACCATACGGAAGGAATGAAAAGTAAGATATATGACAGAGCGAACACATATCATGCAAGATCCTAACCAAAATGTAAGATCGAGGACAGAACAAGCACACATCTATGATCTATGACCAAGGGGAAAGATTGAAAAGTAAGATTCACGACAGGGCGAACATATATCATGCAACATCCTAACCAAAAGTTAAAATCGAGGACAGAGCAAACACATATCCTAGATTTACGACCAAAGGGAAAAAATGGAAAGTAAAATTCACGACAGAGAAAACACATATCATGGAAGATATTAACCAAAAGGTAAGATCTAAGACAAAGCAAACACATATCCTGGATCCACGACAAAAGGAAAAGAATGAAAAGTAAGATTCATGATAGAGCGAACACATATCATGGAGGATCTTAACCAAAAGGTAAGATCGAAGACAGAGCGAAAACATATCATGAACCTACGACCAAAGGGATAGAACGAAAAGTAAGATTCATGACAAAGCGAGCACATAGCATGCAAGATCTTAACCAAAAAAATTAAATCGAGGACAAAGCAATCACATAACCTGGATTGACGACCAAAGGGAAAGATTGAAAAGTAAGATTCATGACAGAGCAAACACATACCATGGAAGATCTTAACCAAAAGGTAAGATCGAGGACATAGTGAACACTTATCCTGGATCTACGACCAAAGGGAAAGATTGAAAAGTAAGATTCATGATAGAGAAAACACATATCATCGATCTACAACCAAAGGGAAAGAATCAAAAGTAAGATTCATGACAGAACAAACATATTCATGGAAGATCTTAACCAAAAGGTAAGATCGAGAACATAGCGATACCATATCCTGAACCTATGACCAAAGGGAAAGAGTGAATTGTAAGATTCATGACAGAGCGAACACATATCATGGAAGATCTTAACCAAAAGGTAAGATCGAGGATAATATGAACGCATATCCTGGATCTACGACCAAAGGGAAAGAATGTAAAGTAATATTCATGACAGAGCAAACACATATCCTGGATCGACGACAAAAGGGAAAGATTGAAAAGTAAGATTCATGACAGAGCAAACACATATCAAGGAAGATCTTAACCAAAAAGTAAGATCAGGAATAGAGTCAACACATATCCTGAACCTATGACCAAAGGGAAAGAGTTAAAAGTAAGATTCATGAAAGAGCGAACACATATCCTGGAAGATCTTAACCAAAAGGTAAGATTAAAGACAGAGTGAACTGATATCGTAGATCTACGACCAAAGGGAAAGAATGAAAAGTAAGATTCATGATAGAGCGAACACATATGATGGAAGACCTTAGCCAAAAGGTAAGATCGAGGATAGAGCAAACACATATCCTAGACGTACGACAAGAGGGAAAGAATGAAAAGTAAGAGTTATGACAGAGCGAACACATATTATGGAAGATATTAACCAAAAGGTAAGATCGAGAATAGAGCGAACACATATCCTGAACCTACGACCATAGGGAAAGAATGAAAAGTAAAATTCATGACAGAGCGAGCACATATCATGCAAGATTCTAAACAAAAGATTAAATCGAGGACAGAGCAAACACATATCTTGGATTGAAGACCAATGGGAAAGAATTAAAAGTAAGTTTAATGATAGAGCAAACGCATATCATGGAAGATCTTAACAAAAAGGTATAATCGAGGACATAACAAACACATATCCATGATCTACGACCGAAGGGAAAGAATGAAAAGTAAGATTCATGATAGAGTAAACACATATCATGTAAGATCTTAACAAAAAGGTAATATAGAGGACAGAGCAAAAACATATCCTGGACCTACGATCAAAGGGAAAGAATGAAAAGTAAAATTCATGATAGAGCAAACACATTTCATGGAAGATCTTAACAAAAAGGTGAGGTCGAGGGTAGAGAAAACACATATCCTGGATCTATGACCAAAGGGAAAGAATGAAAAGTAAGATTCATGACAGGGAGAACATATATCATGCAACATCTTAACGAAAAGGTAAAATCAATGACAGAGCAAACACATATTCTAGATCTACAACCAAAGGGAAAGAATGAAAATTAAGATTCATGATAGATCGAACACATATCATGGAAGATCTTAACCAAAAGGTAAGATCGAGAATAGAGCGAACACATATCCTGAACCTACAACCAAAGGGAAAGAATTAAAAGTAAGATTCATGAAAGAGAGAGCAAATATCATGCAAGATCTTTACCAAAAGATTAAATCAAGGACAAACCAAACACATATCCTGGATTGATGACCAAAGGGAAAGAATGAAATGTAAGATTCATGACAGAGCAAACACATATTATTGAAGATCTTAACCGAAAGGTAACATCGAGAACAGAGCGAACACATATCCTAAATCTACGACCAAATGGAAAGAATGAAAAGTAAGATTCATGATAGAGCGAACACATATCATGGAAGACCTTAACCAAAAGGTATGATCTAGGACAGAGAAAACACATATCCTAGACCTACGAAAAAAGGTAAAGTATGAAAAGTAAGATTTATGACAGAGGGAACTAATATATTGGAAGATATTAACCAAAAGGTAAGATCTAGGACAGAGCAAACATATATCATGGATCTACAACCAAAGGGAAAAATGAAAAGTAAGATTCATGACAGAGCAAACACATATCATGGAAGATCTTAACCAAAAGGTAAGATCGAGAACAAAGCGAAAACATATCCTGAACCTACAACCAAAGGGAAAGAATGAAAAACAAGATTCACGACAAAGCGAGCCCATATCATGCAAGATCTTAAACAAAAGATCAAATCGAGGACATGGCAAACACATATCCTAGATCGAAGACCAATAGGAAAGAATGAAAAGTAAGATTCATGACAGAGCAAACACATATCATGGATGATCTTAACCAAAAGGTAAGATCGAGACCAGAGGGAAAATATATCCTGAACCTACGACCAAAGGGAAAGAATGAAAAGTAAGATTCACGACAAGGCAAGCACATATCATGCAAGATCATAAACAAAAGATCAAATCGAGGACATAGCAAACACATATCTTAGATCGACGACCAATGGGAAATAATGAAAAGTAAGATTCATGAAAGAGCAAACACATATCATCAAAGATCTTAACCAAAAGGTAATAACATGAATAGAACGAACACATATCCTAGATCTACGACCAAAGGGAAAGAATGAAAATTAAGATTCATGATAGAGAGAACACATATCATGCAAGATACTAACCAAACGGTAAGATCGAAGACAGAGTGAACACATATCCTGGTTCTAAGAACAAAGGTAAAGAATGAAAAATAAGATTCATGACTGAGCAAACATATATCATGCAAGATCAAAACAAAAAGGTAAAGTCGAGGATAGAACAATCACATATCCATGATCTACGACCAAAGGGAAAGGCTGAAATGTAAGATTCATGACAGAGCGAACATATATCATGCAAGATCTTAACCAAAAGGTAAAATCGAGGACATAGCAAACACATATCCTGGATCTACGACCAACGCGAAAGAATGAAAAGTAAGATTCATGACAGAGAGAACACATATCATGGAAGATCTTAACCAAATGGTAAGATCGAGAAAAAGAGAACACATATCTTGAACCTACGACCAAAGGGTAAGAATGAAAATTAAGATTCATGATAGAGCCAGCACATATCATGCAAGATCTTTACCAAAGGATTAAATCGAGGACCAAAGGGAAAGAATGAAAAGTAAAATTCTTGACAGAGCAAACACATATTATGGAAGATCTTAACCAAAGGGTAAGATCGAAAATAGAGCGAACACATATCCAGAACCCACGACCAAAGGGAATGAATGAAAAGTAATATTTATGATAGAGCGAGTATATATAATGCAAGATCTCAAACAAAAGAATTAATCGAGGATAAAGCAATCACAAGTTCTGGATCGACGACCAGAGGGAAAGAATGAAAACTAAGTTTCACGATCAAGCGAACACATATCATGGAAGATCTTAACCAAAAGGTAAGATCGAGGATATAGTGAACATGTATCCTGGATCTACGACCAAAGGGAAGGAATGAAAAGTAAGATTCCTGACAGATCGAACACATATGATGAAAGACCTTAGCCAAAAGGTAAGACAGAGGATAGAGCGAACACATATCCTGAACCTATAACCAAAGGGAAAGAGTGAAAGGTAAGATTCATGATAGAGAGAACACATATCATGGAAGATATTAACCAAAAGGTAAGATCAAGGACAATATGAACAAATATCCTGGATCTACGACCAAAGGGAAAGATTGAAAAGTAAGATTCATGACAGAGCAAACACATATCAAGGAAGATCTTAACCAAAAAGTAAGGTCAGGAACAGAGTGAACACATATCCTGAACCTATGACCAAAGCGAAAGAGTTAAAAGTAAGATTCATGACAGAGCGAACACATATCATGGAAGATCTTAACCAAAAGGTAAGATCGAGGACAGAGTGAACTTATATCCTAGATCTACGACTAAAGGGAAAGAATGAAAAGTAAGATTCATGATAGAGAGAACACATATGATGGAAGACCTTACCCAAAAGGTAAGATCGAGGATAGAGCAAACACTTATCCTAGACCTACGACAAGAGGGAAAGAATGAAAAGTAAGATTCATGACAGAGCGAACACATATTATGGAAGATCTTAACCAAAAGGTAAGATCGAGAATAGAGCGAACACATATCCTGAACCTACGACCAAATGGAAAGAATGAAAAGTAAAATTCATGACAAAGCGAGCACATATCATGCAAGATCTTAAACAAAAGATTAAATCGAGGACAGAGCAAACACATATCCTGGATTGAAGACCAATGGGAAAGAATGAAAATTAAGATTCATGATAGAGCAAACGCATATCATGGAAGATCTTAACAAAAAGCTATAATCGAGGACATAACAAACACATATCCGTGATCTATGACCGAAGGGGAAGAATGAAAAGTAAGATTCATGATAGAGTAAACACATATCAAGTAAGATCTTAAGAAAAACGTAATATGGAGGACAGAGCAAAAACATATCCTAGACCTACGACAAGAGGGAAAGAATGAAAAGTAAGAGTTATGACAGAGCGAGCACATATCATGCAAGATCTTAAACAAAAGATTAAATCGAGGACAAAGCAAACACATATCCTGGATTGAAGACCAATGGGAAAGAATGAAAAGTAAGTTTAATGATAGAGCAAACGCATATCATGGAAGATCTTAACAAAAAGGTATAATCGAGGACAGAACAAACACATATCCATGATCTACGACCGAAGGGAAAGAATGAAAAGTAAGATTCATGATAAAGTAAACACATATCATGTAAGATCTTAACAAAAAGGTAATATGGAGGACATAGCAAAAACATATCCTGGACCTACGACCAAAAGGAAAGAATGAAAAGTAAAATTCATGATAGAGAAAACACATTTCATGGAAGATCTTAACAAAAAGGTGAGGTCGAGGGTAGAGCAAACACATATCCTGGATCTATGACCAAAGGGAAAGAATGAAAAGTAAGATTCATGACAGGGAGAACATATATCATGCAACATCTTAACGAAAAGGTAAAATCAATGACAGAGCAAACACATATTCTAGATCTACAACCAAAGGGAAAGAATGAAAAGTAAGATCCATAACAGAGCGAACACATATCATAGAAGATCTTCAACAAAATACTAAATCAAGGACAGAGCAAACACATATCCTAGATCTACGTCTAATGGGAAAGAATGAAAAGTAAGATTCATGAAAGAGAAAACGCATATCATGGAAGATCTTAACCAAAAGGTAAGATCGGGAATAGAGCGAACAAATATCCTGGATCTACGACCAAAGGGAAAGAATGAAAATTAATATTGATGATAGAGCGAACTTATATCATGCAAGTTCCTAACCAAAAGGTAAGATCGAAGACAAAGTGAACACATATCCTGGTTCTACGACCAAAGGGAATGAATGAAAAGTAAGATTCATGACTGAGCGAACATATATCAAGCAAGATTATAACAAAAAGTTAAAAATCGAGGATAGAACAAACACATATTTGTGATCTATCACCGAAGGGAAAGAATGAAATGTAAGATTTATGACAGAGCGAACATATATCATGCAAGATCTTAACCAAAAGGTAAAATTGAAGACATAACAAACACATATGCTGGATCTACGACCAACGTGAAAGAATGAAAAGTAAGATTCATGGCAGAGCGAACACATATGACGGATGGTCTTAACCAAATGGTAAAATTGGGAACAGAGAGAACATATATCGTGAACCTACAACCAAAAGGGAAAGAATGAAAAGTAAGATTCGTGACAAATAGAACACATATCATGCAAGATCTTAACCAAAAGGTAAGACAAGGATAGAACAAACACATTTCCTAGATCTACGACAAAAGGGAAATAATGAAAAGTAAGATTCATGACAGAGCGAACACATATCATGGAAGACCTTAGCTAAAAGGTAAGATCTAGGACAAAGCAAACACATATCCTGGATCTACAACCAAAGGGAAAGAATGAAAAGTAAGATTCATGAATGAGTGAACAGATATCATGGAAGATCTTAACTAAAAGTTAAGATCGAGAACTGAGCGAACACATACCCCGAACCTACGACCAACGGGAAAGAATGAAAAGTAAGATTCATGACAGAGCGAGCACATATAATGCAAGGTCTTAAACGAAAGATTAAACCGAGGATAGAGCAATCACATATCCTGGATCATCGACCATACGGAAGGAATGAAAAGTAAGATATATGACAGAGCGAACACATATCATGCAAGATCCTAACCAAAATGTAAGATCGAGGACAGAACAAGCACACATCTATGATCTATGACCAAGGGGAAAGATTGAAAAGTAAGATTCACGACAGGGCGAACATATATCATGCAACATCCTAACCAAAAGTTAAAATCGAGGACAGAGCAAACACATATCCTAGATTTACGACCAAAGGGAAAAAATGGAAAGTAAAATTCACGACAGAGAAAACACATATCATGGAAGATATTAACCAAAAGGTAAGATCTAAGACAAAGCAAACACATATCCTGGATCCACGACAAAAGGAAAAGAATGAAAAGTAAGATTCATGATAGAGCGAACACATATCATGGAGGATCTTAACCAAAAGGTAAGATCGAAGACAGAGCGAAAACATATCATGAACCTACGACCAAAGGGATAGAACGAAAAGTAAGATTCATGACAAAGCGAGCACATAGCATGCAAGATCTTAACCAAAAAAATTAAATCGAGGACAAAGCAATCACATAACCTGGATTGACGACCAAAGGGAAAGATTGAAAAGTAAGATTCATGACAGAGCAAACACATACCATGGAAGATCTTAACCAAAAGGTAAGATCGAGGACATAGTGAACACTTATCCTGGATCTACGACCAAAGGGAAAGATTGAAAAGTAAGATTCATGATAGAGAAAACACATATCATCGATCTACAACCAAAGGGAAAGAATCAAAAGTAAGATTCATGACAGAACAAACATATTCATGGAAGATCTTAACCAAAAGGTAAGATCGAGAACATAGCGATACCATATCCTGAACCTATGACCAAAGGGAAAGAGTGAATTGTAAGATTCATGACAGAGCGAACACATATCATGGAAGATCTTAACCAAAAGGTAAGATCGAGGATAATATGAACGCATATCCTGGATCTACGACCAAAGGGAAAGAATGTAAAGTAATATTCATGACAGAGCAAACACATATCCTGGATCGACGACAAAAGGGAAAGATTGAAAAGTAAGATTCATGACAGAGCAAACACATATCAAGGAAGATCTTAACCAAAAAGTAAGATCAGGAATAGAGTCAACACATATCCTGAACCTATGACCAAAGGGAAAGAGTTAAAAGTAAGATTCATGAAAGAGCGAACACATATCCTGGAAGATCTTAACCAAAAGGTAAGATTAAAGACAGAGTGAACTGATATCGTAGATCTACGACCAAAGGGAAAGAATGAAAAGTAAGATTCATGATAGAGCGAACACATATGATGGAAGACCTTAGCCAAAAGGTAAGATCGAGGATAGAGCAAACACATATCCTAGACGTACGACAAGAGGGAAAGAATGAAAAGTAAGAGTTATGACAGAGCGAACACATATTATGGAAGATATTAACCAAAAGGTAAGATCGAGAATAGAGCGAACACATATCCTGAACCTACGACCATAGGGAAAGAATGAAAAGTAAAATTCATGACAGAGCGAGCACATATCATGCAAGATTCTAAACAAAAGATTAAATCGAGGACAGAGCAAACACATATCTTGGATTGAAGACCAATGGGAAAGAATTAAAAGTAAGTTTAATGATAGAGCAAACGCATATCATGGAAGATCTTAACAAAAAGGTATAATCGAGGACATAACAAACACATATCCATGATCTACGACCGAAGGGAAAGAATGAAAAGTAAGATTCATGATAGAGTAAACACATATCATGTAAGATCTTAACAAAAAGGTAATATAGAGGACAGAGCAAAAACATATCCTGGACCTACGATCAAAGGGAAAGAATGAAAAGTAAAATTCATGATAGAGCAAACACATTTCATGGAAGATCTTAACAAAAAGGTGAGGTCGAGGGTAGAGAAAACACATATCCTGGATCTATGACCAAAGGGAAAGAATGAAAAGTAAGATTCATGACAGGGAGAACATATATCATGCAACATCTTAACGAAAAGGTAAAATCAATGACAGAGCAAACACATATTCTAGATCTACAACCAAAGGGAAAGAATGAAAATTAAGATTCATGATAGATCGAACACATATCATGGAAGATCTTAACCAAAAGGTAAGATCGAGAATAGAGCGAACACATATCCTGAACCTACAACCAAAGGGAAAGAATTAAAAGTAAGATTCATGAAAGAGAGAGCAAATATCATGCAAGATCTTTACCAAAAGATTAAATCAAGGACAAACCAAACACATATCCTGGATTGATGACCAAAGGGAAAGAATGAAATGTAAGATTCATGACAGAGCAAACACATATTATTGAAGATCTTAACCGAAAGGTAACATCGAGAACAGAGCGAACACATATCCTAAATCTACGACCAAATGGAAAGAATGAAAAGTAAGATTCATGATAGAGCGAACACATATCATGGAAGACCTTAACCAAAAGGTATGATCTAGGACAGAGAAAACACATATCCTAGACCTACGAAAAAAGGTAAAGTATGAAAAGTAAGATTTATGACAGAGGGAACTAATATATTGGAAGATATTAACCAAAAGGTAAGATCTAGGACAGAGCAAACATATATCATGGATCTACAACCAAAGGGAAAAATGAAAAGTAAGATTCATGACAGAGCAAACACATATCATGGAAGATCTTAACCAAAAGGTAAGATCGAGAACAAAGCGAAAACATATCCTGAACCTACAACCAAAGGGAAAGAATGAAAAACAAGATTCACGACAAAGCGAGCCCATATCATGCAAGATCTTAAACAAAAGATCAAATCGAGGACATGGCAAACACATATCCTAGATCGAAGACCAATAGGAAAGAATGAAAAGTAAGATTCATGACAGAGCAAACACATATCATGGATGATCTTAACCAAAAGGTAAGATCGAGACCAGAGGGAAAATATATCCTGAACCTACGACCAAAGGGAAAGAATGAAAAGTAAGATTCACGACAAGGCAAGCACATATCATGCAAGATCATAAACAAAAGATCAAATCGAGGACATAGCAAACACATATCTTAGATCGACGACCAATGGGAAATAATGAAAAGTAAGATTCATGAAAGAGCAAACACATATCATCAAAGATCTTAACCAAAAGGTAATAACATGAATAGAACGAACACATATCCTAGATCTACGACCAAAGGGAAAGAATGAAAATTAAGATTCATGATAGAGAGAACACATATCATGCAAGATACTAACCAAACGGTAAGATCGAAGACAGAGTGAACACATATCCTGGTTCTAAGAACAAAGGTAAAGAATGAAAAATAAGATTCATGACTGAGCAAACATATATCATGCAAGATCAAAACAAAAAGGTAAAGTCGAGGATAGAACAATCACATATCCATGATCTACGACCAAAGGGAAAGGCTGAAATGTAAGATTCATGACAGAGCGAACATATATCATGCAAGATCTTAACCAAAAGGTAAAATCGAGGACATAGCAAACACATATCCTGGATCTACGACCAACGCGAAAGAATGAAAAGTAAGATTCATGACAGAGAGAACACATATCATGGAAGATCTTAACCAAATGGTAAGATCGAGAAAAAGAGAACACATATCTTGAACCTACGACCAAAGGGTAAGAATGAAAATTAAGATTCATGATAGAGCCAGCACATATCATGCAAGATCTTTACCAAAGGATTAAATCGAGGACCAAAGGGAAAGAATGAAAAGTAAAATTCTTGACAGAGCAAACACATATTATGGAAGATCTTAACCAAAGGGTAAGATCGAAAATAGAGCGAACACATATCCAGAACCCACGACCAAAGGGAATGAATGAAAAGTAATATTTATGATAGAGCGAGTATATATAATGCAAGATCTCAAACAAAAGAATTAATCGAGGATAAAGCAATCACAAGTTCTGGATCGACGACCAGAGGGAAAGAATGAAAACTAAGTTTCACGATCAAGCGAACACATATCATGGAAGATCTTAACCAAAAGGTAAGATCGAGGATATAGTGAACATGTATCCTGGATCTACGACCAAAGGGAAGGAATGAAAAGTAAGATTCCTGACAGATCGAACACATATGATGAAAGACCTTAGCCAAAAGGTAAGACAGAGGATAGAGCGAACACATATCCTGAACCTATAACCAAAGGGAAAGAGTGAAAGGTAAGATTCATGATAGAGAGAACACATATCATGGAAGATATTAACCAAAAGGTAAGATCAAGGACAATATGAACAAATATCCTGGATCTACGACCAAAGGGAAAGATTGAAAAGTAAGATTCATGACAGAGCAAACACATATCAAGGAAGATCTTAACCAAAAAGTAAGGTCAGGAACAGAGTGAACACATATCCTGAACCTATGACCAAAGCGAAAGAGTTAAAAGTAAGATTCATGACAGAGCGAACACATATCATGGAAGATCTTAACCAAAAGGTAAGATCGAGGACAGAGTGAACTTATATCCTAGATCTACGACTAAAGGGAAAGAATGAAAAGTAAGATTCATGATAGAGAGAACACATATGATGGAAGACCTTACCCAAAAGGTAAGATCGAGGATAGAGCAAACACTTATCCTAGACCTACGACAAGAGGGAAAGAATGAAAAGTAAGATTCATGACAGAGCGAACACATATTATGGAAGATCTTAACCAAAAGGTAAGATCGAGAATAGAGCGAACACATATCCTGAACCTACGACCAAATGGAAAGAATGAAAAGTAAAATTCATGACAAAGCGAGCACATATCATGCAAGATCTTAAACAAAAGATTAAATCGAGGACAGAGCAAACACATATCCTGGATTGAAGACCAATGGGAAAGAATGAAAATTAAGATTCATGATAGAGCAAACGCATATCATGGAAGATCTTAACAAAAAGCTATAATCGAGGACATAACAAACACATATCCGTGATCTATGACCGAAGGGGAAGAATGAAAAGTAAGATTCATGATAGAGTAAACACATATCAAGTAAGATCTTAAGAAAAACGTAATATGGAGGACAGAGCAAAAACATATCCTGGACCTACGACCTAAGGGAAAGAATAAAAAGTACAATTTATGATAGAGAAAACACATATCATGGAAGATATTAATGACAGGGTGAACATATATCATGGATCTATGGCCAAAGGGAAAGAATGAAAAGTAAGATTCATGACAGGGCGAACATATATCATGCAACATCTTAACCAAAAGGTAAAATCAATGACGGAGCAAACACATATTCTAGATCAACAACCAAAGGGAAAGAATGAAAAGTGAGATTCATGATAGAGTGAACACATATCATGGAAGATCTTAACCAAAAGATTAAATCGAGGAGAAACCAAACACATATCCAGGATCGATGACCAAAGGGAAAGAATGAAATGTAAGATTCATGACAGAGCAAACACATATTATTGAAGATCGTAACATCGAGAACAGAGAGAACACATATCCTGAACCTACGACCAAAGGGAAAGAATGAAAAGTAAGATTCATGACAGAGTGAGCACATATCATGCAAGATCTTAACCAAAAGGTAATATTGAGAACATAGCGAACACATATCCTAGACCTACGACAAAAGGGAAAGTATGAAAAGTAAGATTTATGACGGAGGGAACTAATATATTGGAAGATATTAACCAAAAGGTAAGATCTAGGACAGAGCAAACATATATCATGGATCTTCAACCAAAGGGAAAAAATGAAAAGTATGATTCATGACAGAGCAAACACATATCACGTAAGATCTTAACCAAAATGTAAGACCGAGAACAAAGCGAAAACATATCCTGAACCTACAACCAAAGGGAAAGAATGAAAAGCAAGATTCACAACAAAGCGAGCACATATCATGCAAGATCTTAAACAAAAGATCAAATCAAGGACATAGCAAACACATATCCTAGATCGACGACCAATGGGAAAGAATGAAAAGTAAGATTCATGACAGAGCAAACACATATCGTTGAAGATCTTAACCCAAAGGTAATAACGAGAATAATACGAACACATATCTTGGAACTACGACCAAAGGGAAAGAATGAAAATTAAGATACATGATAGAGCAAACAGATATCGTGCAAGATACTAACCAAACGGTAAGATCGAAGAAAGAGTGAACACATATCCTGGTTCTAAGAACAAAGGTAAAGAATGAAAAATAACATTCATGACTGAGCGAACATATATCATGCAAGATCAAAACAAAAAGGTAAAGTCGAGGATAGAACAATCACATATCCATGATCTACGACCAAAGGGAAAGAATGAAATGTAAGATTCATGACAGGGCGAACATACATCATGCAAGATCTTAACCAAAAGGTAAAATCGAGGACATAGGAAACACATATCCTGGATCTACGACCAACGCGAAAGAATGAAAAGTAAGATTCATAACAGAGCGAACACATATCATGAAAGATCTTAACCAAATGGTAAGATCGAGAAAAAGAGAACACATATCTTGAACCTACGACCAAAGGGTAAGAATGAAAATTAAGATTCATGATAGAGCAAGCACATATCATGCAAGATCTTTACCAAAGGATTAAATCGAGGACATAACAAACACACATCCTGGTTCAAAGACCAAAGGGAAAAAAAGAAAAGTATAATTCATGACAGAGCAAACACGAATCGTGGAAGATCTTAACCAAAAGGTAAGATCAAAAATAGAGCGAACACATATCCATAACCTACGACCAAAGGGAATGAATGAAAAGTAATATTCATGACAGAGCGAGCACATATAATGCAAGATCTTAAACAAAAGAATTAATCGAGAATAGAGGAATATCATGTCCTGGATTGACGACCAAAGGGAAAGAATGAAGACTAAGATTCATGATAGAGCAAACACATATCATGTCAGATCCTAACCATAAAGTAAGATCGAAAACAGAGTGAACACATATCCTGGTTCTACGACCAAAGGGAAAAAATTAAAATTGAGATTCATGACACAGCAAACATATATCATTCAAGATCATAACAAAAAGGTAAAATCGAGGCCAGAGCAAACACATATCCTAGATATACGACCAAAGGGTAAAAATGAAAAGTAAATTACGACAGAGCAAACACATATCATGGAAGATATTAACCAAAAGGTAAGATCGAAGAAAGAGAAAAAACTTATCCTGAACCTACGACCAAAGGAAAAGAGCGAAAAGTAAAAGTCATGACAAAGTGAGCACATATCACTCAAGATCTTAAACAAAAGATTAAATCGAGGACATAACAAACACATATCCTTGATCGAAGACCAATGGGAAAGAATGAAAAGTAAGATTCATCACAGAGAAAACACATATCTTGGAAGATCTTAACCAAAAGGTAAGATCGAGAAAAAAAATAACACATATCCTAAACCTACGACCAAAGGGAAAGAATGAAAATTAAGATTCATGATAGAATGAGGACTGTCATGCAAGATCTTAACCAAAAGATTAAATCGAGGACAGATCAAACACATATCTTGTATTGACGACCAAAGGGAAAGATTGAAACATAAGATTCATGATAGAGCGAACACATATTATTGAAGATCTTAACCAAAAGGTAAGATCGAGAACAAAGTGAACACATATCCTAAATCTACGACCAAAGGGAAAGAACGAAAAGTAAGATTCATGACAAAGGGAGCAAATATAATGCAATGTCTTAACCAAAAAAATTAAATCGAGGACAGAGAAAACAAATATCCTGGATTGACGACCAAAGGTAAAGATTGAAAAGTAATATTCATGACAGAGCAAATACATATCATTGAAGATCTTAACCAAAATGTAAGATCGAGGACAGAGTGAACACATATCCTGGAGCTACGACCAAAGGGAAAGAATGGAAAGTAAGATTCATGACAGAGCGATCACATATGATGGAAGAGCACAGCCAAAAGGTACGACCGAGGATAGAGCAAACATGTATCCTAAACCTACGACAAGAAGGAAAGAATGAAAAGTAAGATTCATGACACAGCGAACACAAATAATGGAAGATCTTAGCCAAAAGGTAAGATCTAGGACAGAGCGAACACATATCCTCGACCTACAACCAAAGGGAAAGAGTGAAAAGTAAGATTCATGATAGAGAAACTACATATCATGGAAGATTTTACCCAAAAGGTAAGATCGAGGACAGATTGAGCACGTATCCTAGACCTAGGACATGAGGGGAAAATGAAAAGTAAGATTCATGACAGAGCGAACACATATAATGGAAGATCTTAACCAAAAGGTAAGATCTAGGACAAAGCAAACACATAACCTGGATCTACAACCAAAGGGGAAGAATGAAAAGTAAGATTCATCACAGAGCGAGCACATATCATGCAAGATCTTAAACAAAATATTAAATCAAGGACATAGCAAACACATATCCTGGATTGAAGACCAATGGGAAAGAATGAAAAGTAAGATTCATGTTAGAGAAAACGCATATCATGGAAGATCTTAACAAAAAGTTATAATCAAGGACAGAATAAACACATATCCATGATCTAAGACATAAGGGAAAGAATGAAAAGTAAGATTCATGACAGAGCAAACACATATCATGTAAGATCTTAACAAAAAGAAAATATGGGAGACAGAGCAAAAATATATCCTGGACCTACGACCAAAGGGAAAGAATGAAAAGTAAAAATCATGATAGAGAAAACACATTTCATGGAAGATCTTAACAAAAAGGTGAGATCGAGGACAGACAAAATACATATCCTGGATCTATGGCCAAAGGGAAAGAATGAAAAGTAAGATTCATGACAGGGAAAACATATATCATGCAACATCTTAACCAAAAGATTAAATCGAGGACATACCAAACACATATCCTGGATTAATGACCAAAGGGAAAGAATAAAATGTAATATTCAAGACAGAGCAAACACTTATTATTGAACATCTTAACCGAATGGTAACATCGAGAATAGAGCGAACACATATCCTGAACCTACAACCAGAGGGAAAGAATGAGAAGTAAGATTCATGACAGAGTGAGCACATATTATGCAAGATCTTAACCAAAAGGTAACATTGAGGACATAGCGAACACATATCATAGATCTACGACCAAAGAGAAAGAATGAAAAGTAAGATTAATGACAGAGCGAACACATATCATGGAAGACCTTAACCAAAAGTTAAGATCGAGGACAAAGAAAATACATATCCTAGACCTACGACAAAAGGGAAATAATTAAAAGTAAAATTTATGAAAGAGGGAACAAATATATTGGAAGATATTAACCAAAAGGTATGATCTAGGACAGAGCAAACATATATGATGGATATACAACCAAAGGGAAAGAATGAAAATTAAGATTCATGATAGAGCAAACACATATCATGGAAGATCTTAACCAAAAGGTAAGAACCAGAACAGAGCGAAAACATATCCTGAAGCTACGTCCAAACGGAAAGAATGAAAAGTAAGATTCACGACAAAGCGAGCACATATTATGCAAGATCTTAAACAAAAGATCAAATCGAGGACATAACAAACAAATATCCTAGATCGATGACCAATGGGAAAGAATGAAAAGTAAGATTCATGACAGAGAAAACACATATCATGGAAGATCTTAACCAATAGGTAAGATCGAGAACAGAGGGAAAACATATCCTGAATCCATGACCAAAAGGAAAGAATGAAAAGTAAGATTCACGGTAAAGCAAGCACATATCATGCATAATCTTAAACAAAAGATCAAATTGAGGACATAGCAAACACATATCATAGATCGACGACCAATGGGAAATAATGAAAAGTAAGATTCATGACAGAGGAAACACATATCATCAAAGATCTTAACCAAAAGGTAATGTCGAGAACAGAACAAACACATTTCCTGGATCCACGACCAAAGGGAAAGAATGAATATTAAGATTCATGATAGAGCAAACACATATCATGCAAGATCATAATAAAAAGGTATAGTCGAGGATAGAACAAACACATATCCATGATCTACGACCAAATGGAAAGAATTAAATGTAAGATTCATGACAGAGCGAACATATATCATGCAAGATCTTAACCAAAAGGTAAAATCGAGGTCATAGCAAACACATATCCTGGATCTACGACCAACAAGAAAGAATGAAAAGTAAGATTCATGAAAGAGCGAACACATATCATGGAAGATCTTAACCAAATGGTAAGATCGAGAACAGAGAGAACACATATGTTGAACCTACGACCAAAGGGTAAGAAGGAAAATTAAGATTCATGACAGAGCGAGCACATATCATGCAAGATCTTAACCAAAGGATTAAATCGAGGACAGAGAAAACACATATCCTGGATCGAAGACCAAAGGGAAAGAATAATAGTAAAATTCTTGACAGAGCAAACACATATCATGGAAGATATTAACCAAAAGGTAAGATCGAAAATAGAGCAAACACATATCCAGAACCTACGACTAAAGGGAATGAATGAAAAGTAAGATTCATGATAGAGCGAGCACATATAATGCAAGATCTTAAACAAAAGAATTAATTCAGGATAGAGCAATCACATATCCTGGATCGATGACCAAAGGGAAAGAATGAAAAGTAAGATTCATGATGGAGGGAACACATATCATGCAAGATCCTAACCATAAGGTAAGATCGAAGACAGAGTGAACACATATCCTGGTTCTACGACCAAAGGGAAAAAATGAAAATTAAGATTAATCACAGAGCGAACATATATCATGCAAGATCATAACAAAAAGGTAAAATCGAGGACAGAACAAGCATATATCTAAGATTCACGACAGGGCGAACATATATCATGCAACATCCTAACCAAAAGGTAAAATCTAGGCCAGAGAAAACACATATCATGGAAGATATTAACTAAAAGGTAAGATCTAGGAGAGAGCAAACACATATCCTGGATCCATGACCAAATGGAAAGAATGAAAAGTAAGATTCTTGATAGAGCGAACACATAAAATGGAGGATCTTAACCAAGAGGTAAGATCGAAGACTGAGCGAAAACATATCCTGAACCTACGACCAAAGGGAAAGAACGAAAAGTAAGATTCATGATAAAGCGAGCACATATCATGCAAGATCTTATACAAAAGATCAAATCGAGGACAAAACAAACACATATCCTGGATCGAAGACCAATGGGAAAGAATGAATAGTAAGATTCATGATAGAGAAAACACATATCATGAAAGATCTTAACCAAAAGGTAAGATCGAGAACAAAAAGAATACATATACTGAACCTACGACCAAAGGGAAAGAATGAAAAGTAAGATTCATGACAGAGCGAACACATATCATGGAAGACCTTAACCAAAGGGTAAGATCGAGGACAGAGCGAACACATATCCTATACCTACGACAAGATGGAAAGAATGAAAAGTAAGATTTATGAGAGAGGGAACAAATATAATGGAAGATATTAACCAAAAGGTAAGATTTAGGACAGAGCAAACACATATAATGGATCTACAACCAAAGGGACAGAATGAAAAGCAAGATTCATGACAGAGCAAACACATATAATGGAAGATTTCAACCAAAAGGTAAGATCGAGAACAAAAAGAACATATATCCTGAACCTACGACCAAAGGGAAAGAATGAAAAGTAAGATTCATGACAGAGAGAGCACATATCATGCGAGATCTTAACCAAAGGATTAAATCAAGGATAGAGCAAACACATATCGTGGATCGAATACCAAAGGGAAAGAATGAAAAGTAAGATTCAGGACAGAGCAAACAAATATCATGGAAGATATTAACCAAAATGTAAGATAGAGAACAGAGCGAAAACCTATCCTGAACCAACAACCAAAGGGAAAGAATGAAAAGTATGATTCATGACAAAGGGAGCACACATCATGCGAGATCTTAAACAAAAGATCAAATCGAGGACATAGCAAACACATATCCTAGATCGACGACCAATGGGAAAGAATGAAAAGTAAGATTCATGAAAAAGCAAACACATATCATGGAATGTCTTAACCAAAAGGTAAGATCTAGAACAGAGTGAAAACATATCCTGAACATACGACCAAAGGTAAAGAACGAAAAGTAAGGTTCATGACAAAGAGAGCACATATCATGCACGATATTAAACAAAAGTTTAAATGGAGGACATAGCAAACACATAACAAAAAGGTAAAATCGAGGATAGCACAAACACATACCAATGATCTACGACCGAAGGGAAAGAATGAAATATAAGATTCATGAAAGAGCTAACATATATCATGCAAGATCTTAACTAAAAGGTAAAATCGAGGACATAGAAAACACATATCCTGGATCTACGATCAATGCATAAGAATGAAAAGTAAGATTCATGATAGAGCGAACACATATCATGGAAAATGTTAACCAAATGGTAAGATCGGGAACAGAGAGAACATATATCATGTACCCACGACCAAAGGGTAAGAATTAAAAGTAAGATTCATGACACAACGAGCACATATCATGCAAGATCTTAACCAAAGGATTAAATCGAGGACAAAGAAAACACATATCCTTGATCGAAGACCAAAGGGAAAGAATGAAAAGTAAGATTCATATCAGAGCAAACACATATACTGGAAGATCTTAACCTAAAGGTAAGATCGAAAATATGGCGAACACATATCCTGAACCTACGACCAAAGGGAAAGAACGAAAAGTAAGATTCATGATAGAGCGGACACATATCATGCGAGATCCTAACCAAAAGGCAAGATCGAATACAGAGTGAACACATATCCTAGTTCTACGACCAAAGGGAAAAAATGAAAATTAAGATTCATGACAGAGCGAACATATATCGTGCAAGATCATAACAAAAAGTTAAAATCGAGGACAGAACAAGCACATGTCTATGATCTACGACCAAAGGGAAAGAATGAAAAGTAAGATTCATGAAAGGGCAAACATATATCTTGCCACATCCTAACCAAAAGGTAAAATCAAGGACAGAGCAAACACATATCCTAGATCTACGACCAAACAGAAAAAATGAAAAGTAAAATTCACGACATAGAAAATTCATATCATAGAAGATATTAACCAAAAGGTAAGATCTACGACAGAGAAAACACATATCCTAGATCCACGACCAAAGGGAAAGAATGAAAAGTAAGATTCATGATAGAGCGAACACATATCATGGAGGATCTTAACCAAAAGGTAAGATCGAAGACAGAGAGAAAACATATCCTGAACGTACGACCAAGGGAAAGAATGAAAAGTAAGATTCATGACAGAGCGAACACATATCATGGAACACCTTAACCAAAAGGTAAGATCGAGGACAAAGTGAACATGTATCCTAGACCTACTACAAGAGGGAAAGAATGAAAAGTAAGATTTATGAGAGAGGGAACAAATATAATGGAAGATATTAACCAAAAGGTAAGATTTAGGACATAGCAAACACATATCATGGATCTACAACCAAAGGGACAGAATGAAAAGCAAGATTCACGACAGTGCAAACACATATAATGGAAGATATCAACCAAAAGGTAAGATTGAGAACAAAAAGAACACATATCCTGAACCTACGACCAAAGGGAAAGAATGAAAAGTAAGGTTCATGACACAGAGAGCACATATCATGCAAGATCTTAACCAAATGATTAAATCGAGGATAGAGCAAACACATATCATGGATCGAAGACTAAAGGGAAAGAATGAAAAGTAATATTCATGACAAAGCAAACACATACTACGGAAGATATTAACCAAAAGGTAAGATCGAGAACAGAGCGAAAACCTATCCTGAACCTACGACCAAAGGTAAAGAATGAAAAGTAAGATTCATGACAAAGCGAGCACACATCATGCGAGATCTTAAACAAAATATCAAATCGAGGACATAGCAAACACATATCCTATATCGACGACCAATGGGAAAGAATGAAAATTAAGATTCATGACAAAGCAAACAAATATCATGGAAGATCTTAACCAAAAGGTAAGATCGAGAACATAGCGAAAACATATCATCAACCTACGACCAAAGGGAAAGAATGAAAAGTAAGATTCATGATAGAGCGAACACATATCATGCATGATTCTAACCAAACGGTAAGATCGAAGCTAGAGTGAACACAAATCTTTTTTCTACGAACAAAGGCAAAGAATGAAAAATAAGATTCATGATTGAGCGAACATATATCATGCCAGATCATAACAAAAAGGTAAGATCTAGTGTTGTACCCCAAAATTTTCCCTTCCTTTTCATCAACATTTTCTCATCACAAGACTTTTGGAACTCAAGATCAAGTTAGGGTTTGCTCTGCTCAAGACTCCTCCTTGCACTGACCCAAATTAGGGTTTGAGTTTGCACAAGGATGTTTTGACCTAAAAAGCCCAAAGTGACTTCCATGCTTCATTTTGGACTTACAAGTTTATCCATACCAAGTTTCAAGCCTTGATTCCAATCTTTGCCCAGTCAATTGGACAGTTGACCTAGAAATCAACTGTATTGGGGAAAAGTCAACTGTGGCCAATTGACAGTCAAACCTCATGATTTTTGACCCACATCAACCTAATGAACTCATATGAACTATTTGGTCATGTTTGGATCACAATTCCACAAGAAATTTGATCAGATTACCAAAAGGGCAAAATGGTCATTTTTAGGGTTTTGACTGCACAAAGGCAATTTTTGACTGTTTGACCTAACCAA
This sequence comes from Vicia faba, assembly GCA_948472305.1. NCBI lineage: Eukaryota > Viridiplantae > Streptophyta > Magnoliopsida > Fabales > Fabaceae > Vicia > Vicia faba. The sequence continues at coordinate 466,193,692 of OX451735.1, read as the reverse complement.
TGGCAAACAAAGCTCACATATGGACTCAAGGACTCAATGGCATTGTCTTGACCCATTCAACAAGTTCAAAATATCTCAAATGCATAAGATTGACAGATGAATTTTCCAGTCAACTGATCAAAATTTGACTGTATATTGAAAAGTCAAACTTTGACTTTTTGGTCAAAATCAAGTGCCAAGATTCATTTTTCATCAAGACATGTCAAATTATGAAACTTGTTTATCAAGAAATCCAAAATTGCAAATTAGGGTTTAGAATGAGAAAATTTCATAACTTAGAATTTTTCTAAGTTATGAAATTTCCTTATTTTTTCCTAACTTTGTCCCATTTTTTCACCAAGATGCAATTGGATTCAAACAAAACTTGAAACATGAAAGTTGTATTCCATTGCAAAATCTACAACTTTGATACACAAAGTTTTCTCAAAGGACGCCTGTATCTCAAGTTATGATTTTTGGAACAAGGGTACAAAACATTTTCAACAGAAAAATTTTGCCCTATTCTAGGCAGGATTTTTGTCCAACTTCTTGGCCATTTTTCACATGGTTCCACTTGGAGTTTCAATTTGCATTAAATATATGGATTATAGTACACATTACAAGCTTTCCAAATTGTCCAAGAACATCTCAAACACCCTTGTGGTTAGAGAGAATCGAATTTGCAAAGTTGGCCAAAACTCACTTTTGTTCATGGCCAAAGCATGTTCACAACAACTTGCATTTTCAACTCAACATGGTTTATGCTAGCTTACAGGCCTCTAAACCTCTTCACACTCAATAATTAAATGCCTAATCATTGTGTTAAGGTGTTATTTCTTCCCTTTGGGCATTGCACATAGAATTAACCCTTAATTGGAAAAAGCAAAATTGCCATTTTGATAAAGTGATACTTTATGTCAATACATGATCTTTGGGCATAGGGGGGCCATATCTCTGAAGCCAAATCCAATCTATATTGCAAGTCTCAAGGGAAAGATATGCAACATACATTAGGCATCGTGCAGGCTTGTATTTCAACTTACACTTTCTTTGCTTCACATAGAAGAAACATTGCAAAACTGAACCAACTCTCATTTCCTGCAAAGAAGACACGACTCATTCATCCTCAATACCTCCTCATTCACCAAATCACAGTTTTGCTGCAAAACAGGGCATCTGCTACAGATTGAGGTCCACAACTCAATCCACTCGTGCACTTTGGCTAAAAACCTTTCAAACACCTTCCATATCATCCACTGAAACTATACCAAGCCTTGAACTCAAGCTGTAACACCCCTAACCACGTTTGCCATTTTTACTTTCAAGCTGTGCAGGTGGACTTCCATAGAACGATACAGTTGGTTTCAAAGCAAGCTGGGCATTTAGGAAGCATCCTTGGACCTCAGGCAAGCTATATAGAAGCTCAAACTCCATTGAAGTTGGCCACATTACTCTGCATGATTCAAGCTGAGACAGGTAATCCACGGACTTCTATCTCTCAATCTAGGAAGAGTTAGGCTTAGGTTTGTGAATGAAACATGTCCTACTCATAGCCCTGAAGCCATACATATGATTACTTTACATTTATGTTAAGCATGCTGTGAGAATTTTATCCATGAACATTGAAGAAAAATTAGGTCAGAAATTGGAGGTGATGAAATTCTCCCTGGTTTCTTAGAGTTAGGTCAAGTGTTTTATATGGTTGAAATTTTTGCTTCAAGCTCTATAATTTTCATGTTTTAAGTTTTGTCAAAAGATCAAAGAATCACTAGTTAGCAGGTGGAACAAGAGGCGCGCGTTTTTTTGTTTCAAACAGAAGCTGGAGGTTGAAGATGATGGCTTGGGCTGGGCCTGAGTCATCCTTACTTTTTGCACCCTTTTTTTAGTTTTGCACCCCCCTGGCCCATTATGTGAAATATTTGTTATTTTTGCATTTTTCTTTTTGTTTCTGGCTTAATATTTTTTGTTCAAACATAAAAAATCCTAAAAATATTTTTCCACATTTTTTTTATATTTATTTCGCATTTGTTTCATTTTATTAGTATATATATGTAAATAGTATAAATACTTTTTACTAAAACCCTAAAAAATAATATAAAAATTATATTTATTTTCAGTTATTATTTTTATTTACACCTTGAAAATATCTTCTTAAATATACTTTTTTTTATATACATAAATAATTAATTTTATCTTTTTATATTTAATAGGTTTAGTAAATATATATATATATATATATATATATATATATATATATATATATATATATATATATATATATATATATATATATATATATATATATATATATATATATATATATATATATATATATATATATATATATATATATATATATATATATATATATATATATATATATATATATATATATATATATATATATATATATATATATATATATATATATATATATATATAAATACTTGAATATTATATTTATTAGAATACTTAGGATAAAAATATAAAAATAATACATTTTTTTTTTATTAATATATGACACTAAAAAAATACTTTTTTTACAATATACTTCTTTTTTTATTTTTGTATAAATTAATATATATATTGTACATAATTAATAAATAATACTATTTATTCAAAAATTAGGGTTTTGCCCTAAACAACAAAAATAACCAAAAAAAATGACTTTTTTTATTTTGTTTATACTTCAAATATGAAAACCTTTTTACATACATAAAAAAATCTTTTGTGCATAATACGTTTTGTATATTTATTGTATTCACTTAAATATTGTACAATTAAATATTTTTATCCTATACTTTTGATATAGTTGTAATAACTTTGATTTTATTTCCTTGTCAAATATCCCCCAAATTCAAACTTGTATCCCCATCCCCATAATCATGTTGTAATAATTTAGGACTTTAAATTCTCGTACATTTAAAAGTTTCCAAATTATGCCATGATAGACCTAGGGTTTGTATGCAAAATCAATCAACAAATAGCTTGACCTAATTCAAGATAAGCATGTATGAAGAACAAACACAATGCACACTTGCACCCCTAGGGTTACTCCACTTGTTGCCTTCAAAAATGGGCCATGGTTGCATGTTAAGTGTCTTTGCAAAACAATAACAAATCAAATGATCATAGTCCCTCGATGACGCTATCAAGTTGCCTAAAATGATCAAGTCCCTTGAAAAAATTGCCAAAGATACTTGGCACTATTGCCTCTATGGTCTAAACGATGACCCACGCCCGTCCCGTTAACATCCTAACACAAGGTTGTTCACCAAATACAATGGTGAAACAACACTGTTAAAAGGGTTAAAACACAAGAAAGATCTTTGAGTAAAATAGGGTAGACAAACTCTTAGTTACTTGATCAAACTCGCAAAACACACTTGCCATTTTCAAACACACTTCACAAACACACATCTCCACACAACTTCAAAACAAACTTCCAAAAAAAACATTGAAACATCTTTTCAAAAAGACAAACACCTTTGTAAAACATTCGAGTAAAGAATTATTACAATGGTTGCCTAGACAAGGCATCTTTTTCAAAACATTTTCAAAACCATACACACAAAGCACCATTTCAAACAATTGAAAAGCAAAGGCAAGTGATCTAAGCAAGTAACTAAGATCCCATGGATAACCATGGATAGAAAGGGTGTTAATACCTTCCCTTTCTATAATCTACTCCCCGAACCCATGAAAACATCTCAAAGGTTTTTCCTGTGCTTTTTAACCTTTCCTTAGGATAAAATAAAAAGTCGGTGGCGACTCTTGCTCAACCGAAACATTTGCGAACGCAAACGCAAAAACTCAAGTCAGTTCTCCCACCGTATTACAGAACTGGCGACTCTGCTGGGGATTAATCTAAAAGTGGGGTTACCTTAGGGTTTTAGATCACCTTTACATACTTGCTTTGATTGCTTTGATTGCTTTACTTTTTTGGGTTCCTTGTTTGGGTTTGCTATATATCCTACACCCGGATTTGGGGGCACCTTTTTAGGTAAATAGCAATAAACTGTGAGGGAACTGTGCGGGGTATACCGACATGGTTGAAGCAGTAGCTATGTTAGTGTGTCATATTTGTGAGTACCGGTATCCCTTGAGTAGTCAAGGAGAATACAGGGTCGTTGAACGATGTCACGAAGCACTAACGAACTCTAGAACCTTACTTGACCATCTTGGCCTTTTTAGGGGTAGTGAGATGACCGACTTTGGTACAGTACAAAGTTGGTAGATACTCGATACTACACTCATTGAGGATTGTTTTCTTGGAATATTTTGTTCGCCAGTTAAGTGGCTAAATCAAAACAATGAACATAGAAAATAATCCAATGATATTGAGCTCCTTAGAACCCGGATTCTATTCTAGGACAGGATGAGCCAACTAACTTCAAGAGGGTACTTACCTACAAACCCCATGCAAGCCTAAACCTAAGGACTTGTTTGCTCTGTGTGAATATGATTGCCTGTATATATATACTTGCTTACTTTTGCATACATGTACATAACATCTCATACCATAGCATTTTCAATAACCATTTCAAGGATCTCGAGGGTCTTTTGATGCAGGGTCACGTTGAACAAGACATCTACCAAGGGCAATAGGTTTCTCCTCTAAACAAATGCCATCAAAGATCAAGTGCAACAAATTGAATCAGGGGCTATGACCCACTCGACATGGTGAGCTTGATTCTCGTGGAAAGACATCCACTGATACAAAGTTCTCCAATCAAAGATATTGATCCAAGTTCAACCTCTAACATTTTCTTGTGTTTACCCCAAGAGATTCTTGAAAACATGCATCCACATATCATGAATTGCATCATAAAAGTTTTTCCTTTTCAGGTTTCCTTATTCTCCTACTGTTTATTTCAGTAGAGATGGCTCTAGAGAGGACTGTTAAGGATATCCAGGATCAAAATGCTCAACTTCAAGAAATTTTCTTGAACCTGTTCCAGGGGCAAGAAGAAGTGAAAGCTCTCCTCACAAGGGGCATGGTCCAGGGGAATTCAAGCAATGCCAAGAGTGATCAGTTGGAAGAACTTCAGTTTGAGCTGACTGCAATGAGGATCCAGATGATGGGACAACTTGTGGGCCAGATGGCTCTCATCCAGGACTTGGCTCAAAGACAAAAGGAGCTCAGGGTTCTCGTCAACAAACTGCTTCGGGACAACCAAGTGGGGCAAACACCTAAGGTTGAAGATCAAGTCATCGTTCAACCTCCTTTGAGACAAGAAGACAAAGGAAAAGCTCCCCAACTTGCTTCAGGGTCGCAAGCCCAGCAACAACCTCACCAACATCAACAGGGTAATCGGCACAAGCGAAATGTACCTGGAAGACATTTCTCTGAGACTGAGATACCATCATCTTTGATACTGAAACGCCTGTTGGAGGTCAACCTGCTTACTTTAAAGGATCCTCCCTGGAATCCCAACACCACCTCTGCTCCTACCTATCACCCCAATGAAAGGTGTGCATACCACTCCCATGGTCCTGGACATGACATTGACGACTGTTGGACCCTGAAGAACAAGATCCAAGACTTGATTGACGAAGGAGTGCTGGAATTCATGCCGGATAGTGAGATGAAAATCTTCCGCCAGGGTTTCTCCACCTGAAGTGACAAAGCTCGAATTGAGAGACTTTTGTTCCTTTTGAATTTTCAAGTGTAATTTCTTTTGTTATTCGAACAATTATCTGTTGATGTCAAACTCTGTTTCATTAATGCATTGCATATGTTTGTCTTGAATTCATCCATTCGTTTTCACTATTCTTATGCTTTCTTTATGATGTCTAACTCTTGATAAAAAGCTACAAGCCTTTAGAGGGAGGATGACGAAACAATACCGTAAGGTCATACAGTATGCTTTTGAACAGACCTCGCTGACGATGTACAGACATTTCTTTCAAATCCTAAACACCGGAGTTATAAGGAAGATAATCCCTAGTCAACCCCTTCGAGCCAAAGAAGTAAGAGTTTTCTATTCTAAACAAATTGAAACCTTTGATTTAAACCTGGGGCAGGGTAGTCTCTCAGTTAACCCAAAAAAAAGATGCGCATTGAAGTCGCAGACTCTCAGTTCGTAATACAACGAATAACATCGAAAAACATTCCTTTGGAACCAAAAGACAGTGATGGTTCCTTATCTCATAGGCAGTCAATCTCTCAAAAGAGAAAAGCCCACTGAGCCAAAACCTACAAAGGAGGCTTAAGAAAGCTGGGGCATCCCGCTGACTGTAATCTCTAAAACAGGAACAGTCAGGCAAAAGTTAGGGATAAAAAATCAAAAGAACGAGGTCATTACAAATTCTCTACAACATGAAAAAATGTTGCAAAAGAAAAAGGAGATGATGACTGCCTTCCAAAGTTAACTTGTGTGAACCATCACCAAAAAAGAGTTGTTCCAAACTCGAATGGAGTTCGACGTACAATTAACTGAGTTTAGGATTGAAGAACATCACGAAGAGTGGGTGGGTACAAATATACTTTGAGCCTTTATCCTTTGTTTCTTAAACCGTGAACCAAGCCACGTTACAACCCTTCAAAAGTCCTAATTGAAGCATGGGTTAGTTCAAAAGCATACTGTTACAAAAGGTATCCTGACTCCTGTAAGGCTTTGCCCTAAATCTTGTGTTGAATTTGTCTTATAAAAAGTTTTCTGCTAAAAAATGCATTTTTCAAAATTTCAAGACAAGCATAAACTTTGCGTTATTTGAATATCGTTGTTTGCATATGGCTATTTGTTTGACAGCGGAGAAATTCACACAATGAATATCCGATGAACGAATGCTCTCTCAGTGAGCAAAATCACTTAAAAAGGATGACACTTCCATTGACAAATCTCCTATCAACAAGGGGGCATGACATGTCACAATCCAGCACACCTGGGGCAGTCCAGTCAAGGTTTCAACAGATCTTTCAAAGTTCAGTTAACCTGGGGCAGTCCAGTCAAGGTTTCACCAGATCTTTCAAAGTTCAGTTAACCTGGGGCAGTCCAATCAAGATTTCAACAAATCTTTCAAAGTTCAATTAACCTGGGGCAGTCCAGTCAAGATTTCACCAAATCTTTCAAAGTTCAGTGAACCTGGGGAAGTCTCCCTCAACATCACTTGGGGCATTTAAACGTCAATCTTATCAAAGGGTTACGTGCAGTCCAAGTGACCTGGCAATATCACAAGCATCCGGTGCTATGGGCAGTGATGAAACCTCTCCGAAATCTTTCTGAAAAGAAATTCAAGCGTCCTCGAGGAGTTCATCACCTCTCTAGCAGACCTGCAGTCATGGGTTTATTTCCCCAACATTTGTCAAGGATTTATTTTCCAAAACAAATTACATTTCAAGTTTCAAGAGCGTTCAAAATTTCCTTCTGGAAGTTGCGGTCATCATCAAAAATTCCTTCATCACCCGCTGGAATTCAAGAGCGTTCAAAATTTCCTTCTGGAAGTTGCGGTCATCATCAAAATTCCTTCATCACCTGCTGGAAGTTATAACCACCAACAGAATAACCGACAATTGAAGCTCCTAAAAAATCTGTTTCTCTCAAGAATGGAGACTCTCATCCTTAAAACCTCAGAAGATTGGTATACTCCCAATTTCTGACCCTTAACAGAATGAAGACTCTCATCCTTGAAACCTCAGAAGATTGGTATACTCCCAATTTCTGACCCTTAACAGAATGAAGACTCTCATCCTTGAAACCTCAGAAGATTGGTATACTCCCAGTTTCTGACCCTTAACAGAATGAAGACTCTCATCCTTGAAACCTCAGAAGATTGGTATACTCCCAATTTCTGACCCTTAACAGAATGAAGACTCTCATCCTTAAAACCTCAGAAGATTGGTATACTCCCAATTTCTGACCCTTATCAGAATGAAGACTTTCATCCTTAAAACCTCAGAAGATTGGTATACTCCCAATTTCTGACCCTTAACAGAATGAAGACGCTCATCCTTGAAACCTCAGAAGATTGGTATACTCCCAATTTCTGACCCTTAACAGAATGAAGACTCTCATCCTTAAAACCTCAGAAGATTGGTATACTCCCAATTTCTGACCCTTAACAGAATGAAGAATCTCATCCTTGAAACCTGCTGAAATTTAAGAGCGTTCAAAATTTCCTTCATCACCTGCTGGAAGTTGCGGTCATCATCAAAAATTCCTTCATCACCTGTTGGAAGATACGGTCCAGATATGGTCCAGACACGGTTTCCATTCTGTAACCTTTTCAAGTTCCAGATTAATACATGTAGCAAGCTAGGAAAACTATCTATGGACGACTGATTATAGATTAATACCTGAAACCAGCCAGGAAAACTATCTACATGAAGAGATTGAAGAGTAATACCTGAAACAAGCTAGGAAGCCTTTCTTTCTCAGGCCAGAGATTAATACCTAAAACCAGCCAGGACAACTATCTCATCGGCCAACCTTTCCAAGTTCCAGATTAATACCTGTAGCAAGCCAGGAAAACTATCTGTGGACGACTGATTGTAGATTAATACCTGAAACCAGCCAGGAAAACTATCTACATGAAGAGATTGAAGATTAATACCTGTAGAAAGCCAGGAAAACTATCTTTCTTTCTCAAGTCAGAGATTAATACCTGAAACCAGCCAGGACAACTATCTCATCGGCCAACCTTTCCAAGTTCCAGATTAATACCTGTAGCAAGCCAGGAAAACTATCTTTCTTTCTCAGGTCAGAGATTAATACTTGAAACCAGCTAGGACAACTATCTCATCGACCAACCTTTTCAAGTTCCAGATTAATACCTATAGCAAGCCAGGAAACTATCTGTGGACGACTGATTGTAGATCAATACCTGTAGCAAGCCAGGAAAACTATCTTTCTTTCTCAGGTCAGAGATTAACACCTGAAACCAGCCAGGACAACTATCTACTTGACCAGCTCAAACAATTCAACAATCATTTCTAGATGGCATCTTTAAGCCCATCTCCATCAACTATCCATCATATCTCCAAATGGCATCTGGAAGCCCATTCCCGACATCACAATACCTATAGCAAGCCAGGAAAACTATCTACGTAAAGAGATTGAAGATTAACACCTGTAACAAGCCAGGAAAACTATCTACGTAAAGAGATTGAAGATTAACACCTGTAACAAGCCAGGAAAACTATCTTTCTTTCTCAGGTAAGAGATTAATACCTGAAACCAGCCAGGACAACTATCTCACCGACCAACCTTTTCAAGATTCCAGATCAATACCTGCAGCAATTAAAAGATTCTTGCAATCCCCTGCAGCAGTCAAAGATTCACTTTCCCCGGCAGCAGTCAAGATTCTATTATCTCCAGCTATCCAGGATTCATCTATCCTCAGCAAGATAGCTATTCAGCTTGCATGCACATCCATATATCATAAATACATATATTGCATTATGCATTTCATACATCATGACATTGCATACAACTAACGTTTTACCTTTTCCAGAAAAATGTCAATCAACAGATGGCTACCATCAACCTTTTCAAGTTCCAGATCAATACTTGTAGCAAGCCAGGAAAACCATCTGTGGACGAGGGATTGAAGATCAATACCTGTAACGAGCAAGAAAAACTATCTTTCTTTCTCAGGTTGGAGATTAATACCTGAAACAAGACAGGACAAATATCTACTCGACCAACTCATGTTTATTCAACTTCAAGACTTCTGAAAACATTTTACGGGTTCTCCAGATATGGATGTTAATCTATCGCTTGTTCAGACTCAATTTCTGAAAACAGTTTACGGATTCTCCAAACACGGATGTTAATCTATCGCTTGTTCAGACTCAAAACTTCTGAAAATAGTTTACGGATTCTCCACACATGGATGTCAATCTATCGCTTGTTCAGACTCAACTTCTGAAAACAGTTTACGGGTGCTTCCAGATATGGATGTCAATCTATCACTTGTTCAGATCCTCAACTTCTGAAAACAGTTTACGGGTTCTCCAGATATGGATGTTAATCTATCACTTGTTCAGACTCAACTTCTGAAAACAGTTTACGGGTGCTTCCAGATATGGATGTCAATCTATCGCTTGTTCAGATCCTCAACTTCTGAAAACAGTTTACGGGTTCTCCAGATATCGATGTTAATCTATCGCTTATTCATACTCAATTTCTGAAAACAGTTTACGGATGCTTCCAAATGCGGATGTCAATCTATCGCTTGTTCATACTCAACTTCTGAAAACAGTTTACGGGTTCTCCAGATATGGATGTTAATCTATCGCTTGTTCAGACTCAATTTCTGAAAACAGTTTATGGATTCTCCAAACACGGATGTTAATCTATCGCTTGTTTAGACTCAAAACTTCTGAAAACAGTTTACGGATTCTCCACACATGGATGTCAATCTATTGCTTGTTCAGACTCAACTTCTGAAAACAGTTTACGGGTGCTTCCAGATATGGATGTCAATCTATCGCTTGTTCAGATCCTCAACTTCTGAAAACAGTTTACGGGTTCTCCAGATATGGATGTTAATCTATCGCTTGTTCAGACTCAATTTCTGAAAACAGTTTACGGATGCTTCCAAATGCGGATGTCAATCTATCGCTTGTTCAGACTCAACTTCTGAAAACATTTTACGGGTTCTCCAGATATGGATGTTAATCTATCGCTTGTTCAGACTCAATTTCTGAAAACAGTTTACGGATTCTCCAAACACGGATGTTAATCTATCGCTTGTTCAGACTCAAAACTTCTGAAAACAGTTTACGGATTCTCCACACATGGATGTCAATCTATTTCTTGTTCAGACTCAACTTCTGAAAACAGTTTACGGGTGCTTCCAGATATGGATGTCAATCTATCGCTTGTTCAGATCCTCAACTTCTAAAAACAGTTTACAGATGCTTCCAAATACGGATGTTAATCTATCGCTTGTTCAGGTTCAACTTTTGAAAACAGTTTACGGATGCTTCCAAATATGGATGTCAATTTATTACTTATTCAGACCCCCAGCTCAGAGATGTTCCAAAACATGGGCATCTTTCTGATACTCATTTCTCTCACCAACAACATAACAGTTCAACATACATTCCAGATGGAATCTTTAAGCCCATCCCCTGACAAGATTCTGTCACATCTGTAGATGGCATCTTTAAGCCCATCTCCGAATGGCATCTTTAAGACCATTCCTTTAACTACGCTTGGACGAGTGCAAATTTTTTGGGCACTCTAGTGTCCAATCTCCTTTTACCCTCGAGTCGCGAAAGGCAAACCTGCCAATCTAACTCTTCAGGTTCAAGAAGATTGAATTGGGGCAACTGTTTTACCCCAAAATTTTCCCTCCCTTTTCATCAACATTTTCTCATCACAAGACTCTTGGAACTCAAGATCAAGTTAGGGTTTGCTCTGCTCAAGACTCCTCCTTGCACTGTTGACCCAAATTAGGGTTTGAGTTTGCACAAGGATGTTTTGACCTAAAAAGCCCAAAGTGAATTTCATGCTTCATGTTGGACTTACAAGTTTATCCATACCAAGTTTCAAGCCTTGATTCCAATCTTTGCCCAGTCAATTGGACAGTTGACCTAGAAATCAATTGTATTGGGGAAAAGTCAACTGTGGCCAATTGACAGTCAAACCTCATGATTTTTGACCCACATCATCATAATGAACTCATATGAACTATTTGGTAAAGTTTGGATCACAATTCCACAAGAAATTTGATCAGATTACCAAAAGGGCAAAATGGTCATTTTTAGGGTTTTGACGGCACAATGGCAATTTTTGACTGTTTGACCTAACCAATGGCAAACCAAGCTCACATATGGACTCAAGGACTCAATGGCATTGTCTTGACCCATTCAACAAGTTCAAAAGATCTCAAATGCATAGGATTGATAGATGAATTTTCCAGTCAACTGATCAAAATTTGACTGTATACTAAAAAGTCAAACTTTGACTTTTTGGTCAAAATCAAGTGCCAAGATTAATTTTTCATCAAGACATGTCAAATTATGAAACTTGTTCATCAAGAAATCCAAAATTGCAAATTAGGGTTTAGAATGAGAAAATTTCATAACTTAGAATTTTTCTAAGTTATGAAATTTCCTTATTTTTTCCTAACTTTGTCCCATTTTTTCACCAAGATGCAATTGGATTCAAACAAAACTTGAAACATGCAAGTTGTAGTCCATTGCAAAATCTACAACTTTCATTCACAAAGTTTTCTCAAAGGAAGCTTGTATCTCAAGTTATGATTTTTGGAATAAGGGTACAAAACATTTTTAACTTAGAAAAATTTTGCCCTATTCTAGGCAGGATTTTTGTCCAACTTCTTGGCCATTTTTCACATGGTTCCACTTGTAGTTTCAATTTGCATTACAAATATGGATTATAGTACACATTACAAGCTTTCCAAATTGTCCAAGAACTTCTCAAACACCCTTGTGGTTAGAGAGAATCAAAATTGCAAAGTTGGCCAAAACTCACCTTTGTTCATGGCCAAAGCATGTTCACAACAACTTGCATTTTCAACTCAGCATGGTTTATGCTAGCTTGCAGGCCTCTAAACCTCTTCACACTCAATAATTAAATGCCTAACCATTGTGTTAAGGTGTTATTTCTTCCCTTTGGGCATTGCACATAGAATTAACCCTTAATTGGAAAAAGCAAAATTGCCATTTTGATAAAGTGATACTTTGTGTCAATACATGATCTTTGGGCATAGCGGGGCCATATCTCTGAAGCCAAATCAAATATATATTGCAAGTCTCAAGGGCAAGATATGCAACATACATTAGGCATCGTGCAGGCTTGTATTTCAACTTACACTTTCTCTGCTTCACATAGAAGAAACATTGCAAAACTGAACCAACTCTCATTTCTTGCAAAGAAGAGCTTAAGAAAACTTTGTACACAGCTTCCATACCCCCCAAATGACCTAAGACACGACTCATTCATCCTCAATACCTCCTCATTCACCAAATCACTGTTTTGCTGCAAAACAGGGCATCTGCTGCAGATTGAGGTCCACAACTCAATCCACTCGTGCACTTTGGCTAAAAACCTTTCAAACACCTTCCATATCATCCACTGAAACTATCCCAAGCCTTGAACTCAAGCTGTAACACCCCTAACCACGTTTTCCATTTTTACTTTCAAGTTGTGCAAGTGGACTTCCATAGCACGATACAGTTGGTTTCGAAGCAAGCTAGGCATTTGGGAAGCATCCTTGGACCTCAGGCAAGCTATACAGAAGCTCAAACTCCATTGAAGTTTGCCACATTCCTCTGCACGATTCAAGTTGAGACATGTAATCCATGGACTTCTATCTCTCAATCTAGGAAGAGTTAGGCATAGGTTTTTGAACGAAACATGTCCTACTCATAGCCCTGAAGCCATACATATGATTACTTTTCGTTTATGTTAAGCGTGCTGTGAGAATTTTAGCCATGAACATTGAAGAAAAATTAGGTCAGAAATTGGAGGTGATCAAATTCTCCTTGGTTTCTTAGAGTTAGGTCAAGTGTTTTATATGGTTGAAATCGTTGCTTCAAGCTCTATAATTTTCATGTTTTAAGTTTTGTCAAAAGATCAAAGAATCAGGAGTTAGCAGGTGGAACAAGAGGCGCGCGTTTTTTGTTTCAAACAGAAGCTGGAGGTTGAAAATGATGGCTTGGGCTGGGCCTGAGTCATCCTTACTTTTTGCACCCCCCTGGCCCATTATGTGAAATATTTGTTATTTTTGCATTTTTCTTTTTGTTTCTGGCTTAATATTTTTTTGTTCAAACATAAAAAATCCTAAAAATATTTTTCCACATTTTTTTTTATATTTATTTGGCATTTGTTTCATTTTATTAGTATATATATGTAAATAATATAAATAATTTTTACTAAAACCCTAAAAAATAATATAAAAATTATATTTATTTTCAGTTATTATTTTTATTTACACCTTGAAAATATCTTCTTAAATATACATTTTTTTATATACATAAATAATTAATTTTATCTTTTTATATTTAATAGGTTTAGTAAATATATATATATAAATACTTGTATATTATATTTATTAGAATACTTAGGATAAAAATATAAAAATAATACATTTTTATTTTTATTAATATATGACACTAAAAAAATACTTTTTTTACAATATACTTCTTTTTTTATTTTTGTATAAATTAATATATATATATATATATATATATATATATATATATATATATATATATATATATATATATATATATATATATATATATATATATATATATATATATTGTACATAATTAATAAATAATACTATTTATTCAAAAATTAGGGTTTTGCCCTAAACAACAAAAATAACCAAAAAAAATGACTTTTTTTATTTTGTTTATACTTCAAATATGAAAACCTTTTTACATACATAAAAAATCTTTTGTGCATAATACGTTTTGTATATTTATTGTATTCACTTAAATATTGTACAATTAAATATTTGTATCCTATACTTTCGATATGGTTGTAATAACTTAGATTTTATTTCCTTGTCAAATATCCCCCAAATTCAAACTTGTATCCCCATCCCCATAATCATGTTGTAATAATTTAGGACTTTAAATTCACGCACATTTAAAAGTTTCCAAATTATGCCATGATAGACCTAGGGTTTGTATGCAAAATCAATCAACAAATAGCTTGACCTAATTCAAGATAAGCATGTATGAAAAACAAACACAATGCACACTTGCACCCCTAGGGTTACTCCACTTGTTGCCTTCAAAAATGGGTCATGGTTGCAAGTTAAGTGTCTTTGGTAAAACAAAAACAAATCAAATGATCACAGTCCCTCGATGACGCTATCAACTTGCCTAAAATGATCAAGTCCCTTGAGAAAATTGTCAAAGATACTTGGCACTATTGCCTCTATGGTCTAAACAATGACCCGCGCCCGTCCCGTTAACATCCTAACACAAGGTTGTTCACCAAATACAATGGTGAAACAACACTGTTAAAAGGGTTAAAACACAAGAAAGATCTTTGAGTAAAATAGGGTAGACAAACTCTTAGTTACTTGATCAAACTCCCAAAACACACTTGTCATTTTCAAACACACTTCACAAACACACATCTCCACACAACTTCAAAACAAACTTCCAAAAAAAACATTGAAACATCTTTTCAAAAAGACAAACACCTTTGTAAAACATTCGAGTAAAGAATTGTTACAATGGTTGCCTAGACAAGGCATCTTTTTCAAAACATTTTCAAAACCATACACACAAAGCACCATTTCAAACAATTGAAAAGCAAATGCAAGTGATCTATGCAAGTAACTAAGAGCCCATGGATAACCATGGATAGAAAGGGTGCTAATACCTTCCCTTTCTATAATCTACTCCCCGAACCCACGAAAACATCTTAAAGGTTTTTCCTGTGCTTTTTAACCTTTCCTTAGGATAAAATAAAAAGTCGATGGCGACTCTTGCTCAACCGAAACATTTGCGAACACAAACGCAAAAACTCAAGTCAGTTCTCCCACCGTATTACATCGAGGATAAAACAAACACATACCCATGATCTACGACCGAAGGGAAAGAATGAAATATAAGATTCATGACAGAGCAAACATATATCATGCAAGATCTTAACTAAAAGGTAAAATCGAGGACATAGAAAACACATATCCTGGATCTACAACCAACGCGAAAGAATGAAAAGTAAGATTCATGACAGAGCGAACACATATCATGGAAGATGTTAACCAAATGGTAAGATCGGGAATAGAGAGAACATATATCCTGTACCCACGACCAAAGGGTAAGAACGAAAAGTAAGATTTATGACAGAGCGAGCACATATCATGCAAGATCTTAACCAAAGGATTAAATCGAGGACAGAGCAAACACATATCCTTGATCGAAGACCAAAGGGAAAGAATGAAAAGTAAGATTCATGACAGAGCAAACATATATCATGCAGCATCCTAACCAAAAGGTAAAATCAAGGACAGAGCAAACACATATCCTAGATCTACGACCAAAGGGAAAAAATGAAAAGTAAAATTCACGACAGAGAAAACACATATCATAGAAGATCTTAACCAAAAGGTAAGATCAAAAATATGGCGAACACATATCCTGAACCTAAGACCAAAGGGAAAGAATGAAAAGTAAGATTCATGATAGAGCGGACACATATCATGCGAGATCCTAACCAAAAGGTAAGATCGAAGACAGAGCAAACACATATCCTAGTTCTACGACCAAAGGGAAAAAATGAAAATTAAGATTCATGACAGAGCGAACATATATCATGCAAGATCATAACAGAAAGTTAAAATCGAGGACAGAACAAGCACATATCTATGATCTACGACCAAAGGGAAAAAATGAAAAGTAAAATTCATGATAGAGAAAATACATATCATAGAAGATATTAACCAAAAGGTAAGATCTACGACAGAGAAAAAACATATCCTAGATCCACGACCAAAGGGAAAGAATGAAAAGTAAGATTCATGATAGAGCGAACACATATCATGGAGGATCTTAAGCAAAACGTAAGATCGAAGACAGAGAGAAAACATATCATGAACGTACGACCAAAGGGAAAGAATGAAAAGTAAGACAATGACAAAGCGAGCACATATCATGCAAGATCTTAAACAAAAGAACAAATCGAGGACATAGGAAACACATATCGAGGATCAAAGACCAATGGGAAATAATGAAAAGTAAGATTCATGACAGAGCAAACACATATCACGAAGGATCTTAACCAAAAGTTAATATCGAGAACAAAAAATTCACATATCCTGAACCTACGATCAAAGGGAAAGAATGAAAAGTAAGATTCATGACTGAGCGAGCACATATCATGCAAGATCTTAACCAAACGATTAAATCGAGGACAGAGAAAACATGTATCATGGATCGAAGACCAAAGGAAAAGAATGAAAAGTAAGATTCGTGACAGAGCAAACATATATCATGAAAGATCTTAACCAAAAGGTAAGATCGAGAACAGAGCGAAATCATATCCTGAAACTTCGACCAAAGGTAAAAAATGAAAAGTAAGATTCAGGACAATGCGAGAACACATCATGCGAGATCTTAAACAAAAGATAAAATCGAGGACATAGAAAACACATATCCTGGATCTACGACAAACAGGAAAGAATGAAAAGTAAGATTCATATCAGAGCAGACACATATCATGGAAGATTTTAACCAAATGGTAAGATCGAGAATAGAGAGAACACATATCTTGAACCTACGACCAAAGGGTAAGAATGAAAAGTAAGATTCATGACAGAGCAAGCACATACCATGCAAGATCTTAACCAAAGGAATAAATCGAGGACAGAGCAAACACATATCCATGATCGAAGACCAAAGGGAAAGAATGAAAATTAAGATTCATGACAGAGCAAACACATATATTGGAAGATCTTAACCAAAAGGTAAGATCGAAAATATGGCGAACACATATCCTGAACCTACGACGAATGGGAAAGAATGAAAAGTAAGATTCATGATAGAGCGGACACATATCATGCAAGATCCTAACCAAAAGGTAAGATCGAAGACAGAGTGAACACATATCCTGGTTCTACGACCAAAGGGAAAAAAATGAATATTAAGATTCATGACAGAGCGAACATATATCATGCAAGATCATAACAAAAAGATAAAATCGAGGACAGAACAAGCACATATCTATGATCTACGACCAAAGGGAAAGAATGAAAAGTAAGATTCATGACAGGGCAAACATATATCATGTAACATCCTAACCAAAAGGTAAAATCAAGGACATAGCAAACACATATCCTATATCTACGACGAAAGGGAAAAAATGAAAAGTAAAATTCACGACAGAGAAAATACATATCATAGAAGATATTAACCAAAAGGTAAGAACTACGACAGAAAACACATATCCTAAATCCACGACAAAAGGGAAAGAATGAAAAGTAAGATTCATGATAGAGCGAACACATATCATGGAGGATCTTAACCAAAAGGTAAGATCGAAGGCAGAGAGAAAACATATCCTTAACGTAGGACCAAAGGGAAAGAATGAAAAGTAAGATTCATGATAAAGAGAGCACATATCATGCAAGATCTTAAACAAAAGATCAAATCGAGGACATAGGAAACACATATCCAGGATCAAAGACCAATGGGAAATAATGAAAAGTAAGATTCATGACAAAGCAAACACATATCACGGAAGATCTTAACCAAAAGTTAATATCGAGAACAAAAAATACACATATCCTGAACCTACGATCAGAGGGAAAGAATGAAAAGTAGATTCATGACTGAGCGAGCACATATCATTCAAGATCTTAACCAAACGATTAAATCGAGGACAGAGCAAACACATATCATGGATCGAAGACCAAAGTAAAAGAATGAAAGGTAAGATTCGTGACAGAGCAAACACATATCATGGAAGATCTTAACCAAAAGGTAAGATCGAGAACAGAGCAAAAACATATCCTTAACCTACGACCAAAGGGAAAGAATGAAAAGTAAGATTCATGACAATGCGAGCACACATCATGAGAGGTCTTAAACAAAAGATCAAATCGAGGACATAGAAAACACATATCCTGGATCTACGACCAACGGGAAAGAATGAAAAGTAAGATTCATGACAGAGCGAACACATATCATGGAAGATCTTAACCAAATGGTAAGATCGAGAATATAGAGAACACATATCCTGATCCTATGACCAAAGGGTAAGAATGAAAAGTAAGATTCATGACAGAGCGAGCACATATCCTGGATCGAAGACCAAAGGGAAAGAACGAAAAGTAAGATTCATGACAGAACATACGCATATCATGGAAGATCTTAACCACAAGGTAAGATCAAAAATATGGCGAACACATATACTGAACCTACGACCAAAGGGAAATAATGAAAAGTAAGATTCATGACAGAGCGAGCACATATAATGCAAGATCTTAAACAAAAAAATAAATTGAGGATAGAGTAGTCACATATACTAGATCAACAACCAAAAGGAAAGAATGAAAATTAAGATTCATGATAGAGCGAACACAGATCATGCAAGATCCTAACAAAAAGGTAAGATCAAAGATAGAGTGAACACATATTCTGGTTCTATGACCAAAGTGAAAAAAATAAAATTAAGATTCATGACAGAGCGAACATATATCATGCAAGATCATAGCAAAAAGGTAAAATCGAGGACATAACAAGCATATATCTATGATCTGCGACCAAAGGGAAAGAGTGAAATGTAAGATTCATGACAGAGTGAATACATTTCATGGAAGATCTTAACAAAATGCTAAGATCGAGGACAGAGAAAACACATATCTTGGATCTATGGCCAAAGGGAAAGAAAGAAAAGTAAGATTCATGACAGAGCGAACTCATATGATGTAAGACCTTAGCCAAAAAGTAAGATCGAGGATAGAGCAAACACATATCCTTGACCTACGACAAGAGGGAAAAAATAAAAAGTAAGATTCATAACAGAGCAAATACATATAACGGAAGATCTTAACAGAATGGTAAGATCTAGGACATAGCGAACACATATCCTGGATCTACAACCAAAGGGAAAGAATGAAAAGTAAGATTCATGACAGAGCAAACACATATCATGGAAGATCTTAACCAAAAGGTAAGATCAATAACAGAGCGAAAACATATCCGGAACCTACGACCAAAGGGAAAGAATGAAAATTAAGATTCATGATAGAGCGAACATATATCATGCAAGATCATAGCAAAAAGGTAAAATCATGGACAGAACAAGCACATATCTATCATCTGCGACCAAAGCGAAAGAGTGAAAAGTAAGATTCATGATAGAGCGAAAACATTTCATTGAAGATCTTAACAAAAAGCTGAGAACGAGGACAAAGAAAACACATATCTTGGATCTATGACCAAAGGGAAAGAAAGAAAAGTAAGATTCGTGATAGAACGAACACATATGATGTAAGACCTTAGTTAAAAGGTAAGATCGAGTATAGAGCAAACACATATCCTAGACCTACGACAAGAGGGAAAAAATGAAAAGTAAGATTCATGACAGAGTGAACACATATAATGGAAGATCTTAACCAAAAGGTAAGATCTAGTACAGAGCGAACCCAAAACCTAGATCTACGAACAGGGCGAACATATATCATGCAACATCCTAACCAAAAGGTAAAATCGATGACAGAGCAAACACATATCCTAGATCTACGACCAAAGGGAAAAAATGAAAAGTAAAATACCACAAAGCAAACACATATCATGGAAGATATTAACCAAAAGGTAAGATCTAGGATAAAGCAAACACATATCCTGGATCCACGACCAAAGGGAAAGAATGAAAAGTAAGATTCTTGATATAGAGAACACATATCATTGAGGATCTTAACCAAAATGTAAGATCTAAGACAGTGTGTAAACATATCTGGAACCTACGACCAAGGGGAAAGAACAAAAAGTAAGATTCATGACGAAGCGATCACATATCATGCAAGATCTTAACCAAAAGATTAAGTCGAGGATAGAGAAAACACATATCCTATATCAAAGACCAATGGAAAAGAATGAAAAGTGAGATTCATGACAGAGCAAACACTTATCATGGATGATCTTAACCAAAAGGTAAGATCGAGAACAGAGTGAACACATATCCTGGATCTACAACTAAAGGGAAAGAAGGAAAAGTAAGATTCATGACAGAGAAAACACATATCATAGAAGATTTTAACCAAAAGGTAAGATCGAGAACAGAGCAAACACATATCATGAACCTACGACCAAAGGGAAAGAATGAAAAGTAAGATTCATGATAGAGCGAGCACATATCATGCAAGATCATAACCAAAGGATTATATCAAGAATAAGGCAAACACATATTATGGATCGAAGACCAAAATGAAAGAATGAAAATTAAGATTCATGACAGAGAACACACATATCATGGAAGATCCTAACCAAAAGGTAAGATCGAGTATAGAGAAAAAACATATCCTAAACCTACGACCAAAGGGAAATATTGAAAAGTAAGATTCATGACAAAGCGAGCACATATCATGCAAGATCTTAAACAAAAGATCAAATCAAGGACATAGCAAACACATATCCTGGATCCACGACCAAAGGGAAAGAATGAAAAGTAAGATTGAAGACAGAGCAAAAACATATCCTGAACCTACAACAAAAGAGAAAGAACGAAAAGTAACATTCATGACAAAGCGAGCACATATCATGCAAGATCTTAAACAAAAGATAAAATCGAGGACATAGCAAACACATATCCTGGATCAAAGACCATTGGGAAATAATGAAAAGTAAGATTCATGACAGAGAAAACACATATCATGGAAGATCTTAACCAAAAGGTAAGATCGAGAACAAATAGAACACATATCCAGAAACCACGACCAAAGGGAAAGAATGAAAAGTAAGATTCATGACATAGCGAGCATTTATCAGGCAAGATCTTAACCAAAAGATTAAATCGAGGACAAAGAAAACGTATATCCTAGATCGACGACCAAAGGGAAAGATTGAAAAGTAATATTCATGACATAGAAAACACATATCATGGAAGATCTTAACCAAAAGGTAAGATCGAGAACAGAGCGAACACATATCCTGAACCTACGACCAAAGAAAAAGAGTGAAAAGTAAGATTCATGATAGAGAGAACACATATAATGTAAGATCTTAACCAAAAGGTAAGATCTAGGACAGAGCGGACACATATCCTGGATCTACAACCAAAGGGAAAGAATGAAAAGTAAAATTCATGATAGAGCGAACACATATCATGCAAGTTCTTAACCAAAAGATTAAATCGAGGACAGAGAAATCATATATCCTAGATCGACGACCAAAGGGAAAGATTGAAAAGTAAGATTCATGACATAGCAAACACATATCATAAAATATCTTAACCAAAAGGTAAGATCGAGAACAGAGCAAACACATATCCTGAACCTACGACCAAAGGGAAAGAATGAAAAGTAAGATTCATGACAGAGCGAGCACATATCATGCAAGATCTTAAACAAAAGAATAAATCGAGGATAGAGAAATCACATATGCTGGATCGACGTCCAAAGGGAAAGAATGAAAAGTAAGATTCATGATAGAGCGAGCACATATCATAAAAGATCCTAACTAAAAGGTATGATCGACGACAGATTGAACACATATCCTGTTTCTACATCCAAAGGGAAAACATGTAAATTAAGATTCAAGACAGAGCAAAAATATATCATGCAAGATCATAACAAAAAGGTAAAATCAAGGACAGAACAAGCACATATCTATGATCTACGACCAAAGGGAGAGAATGTAAAGTAAGATTCAGGACAGGGAGAACATATATCATGCAACATCCTAACCAAAAGGTAAAATCGAGGACAGAGCAAACACATATCCTAGATCTACGACCAAAGGGAAAAAATGAAAAGTAAAATATGACAAAGCAAACACATATCATGGAAGATATTAACCAAAAGGTAAGATCTAGGATAGAGCGAACACATATCATTGAGGATCTTAACAAAAATGTAAGATCTAAGACAGAGCGAAAACATATCCGGAACCTACGACCAAAGGGAAAGAACGAAAAGTAAGATTCATGACGAAGCGATCACATATCATGCAGGTTTTTAACCAAAAGATTAAATCAAGGACAAAGAAAACACATATCCTGGATCAAAGACCAATGGAAAAGAATGAAAAGTAAGATTCATGACAGAACAAACACATATCATGGAAGATCTTAATCAAAAGGTAAGATCGAGAACTGAGCAAACACATATCCTGAACCAACGACCAAAGGGAAAGAATGAAAAGTAAGATTCATGACAGAGCGAACACAACTTATGATAGATCATAACAAAAAGGTGAGATCAAGGACAAAGCAAACACATATCCTGGATCTATGGCTAAAGGGAAAGAAAGAAAAGTAAGATACATGACAGAGAAAAGACATATGATGGAAGATCTTAACCAAAAGGTAAGATCTAGGAAAGAGCGAACACATATCCTGGATCTACAACCAAAGGGAAAGAATGAAAAGTAAGATTCATGATAGAAAAAACACATATCTTGGAAGATTTTAACCAAAAGTTAAGATCGAGAACAGAGCGAACACATATCCTGAACCTACGACCAAAGGGAAAGAATGAAAACTAAGATTCATGATAGAGCAATCACATATCATGCAAGATCATAACCAAAGGATTATATCAAGGACATATCAAACACATATTATGGATCGAAGACCAAAGCGATAGAATGAAAAGTAAGATTCATGACAAAGCAAACACATATCATGGAAGATATTAACCAAAAGGTAAGATCGAGTATAGAGAAAAAACATATCCTGAACCTACGACCAAAGGGAAAGAATGAAAATTAAGAATCATGACAAAGCGAGCACATATCATGCAAGATCTTAAACAAAAGATCAAATCGAGGACATAGCAAACACATATCCCGGATCCACGACCAAAGGGAAAGAATGAAAAGTGAGATTCATGATAGAGCAAACACATATCATGGAGTATCTTAACAAAAAGGTAAGATCGAAGACAGAGAGAAAACATATCCTGAACCTACAACCAAAGGGAAAGAACGAAAAGTAACATTCATGACAAAGCGAGCACATATCATGCAAGATCTTAAAACAAAAGATCAAATCAAGGACATAGAAAACACATATCCTGGATCAAAGAACATTAGGAAATAATGAAAAGTAAGATACATGACAGAGAAAACACATATCATGGAAGATCTTAACCAAAAGGTAAGATCGAGAACAAATAGAACACATATCCTGAAACAACGACTTAAGGGAAAGAATGAAAAGTAAGATTCATGACAGAGCGAGCATTTATCACGCAAGATCTTAACCAAAAGATTAAATCAAGGACAGAAAAAACATATATCCTAGATCGACGACCAAAGGGAAAGATTGAAAAGTAAGATTCATGACATAGAAAACACATATCATGGAAGATCTTAACCAAAAGGTAAGATCGAGAACAGAGCGAACACATATCCTGAACCTACGACCAAAGGGAAAAAGTGAAAAGTAAGATTCATGACAGAGCAAACACATATAATGTAAGATCTTAACCAGAAGGTAAGATCTAGGACAGAGCGGACACATATCCTGGATCTACAACCAAAGGGAAAGAATGAAAAGTAAGATTCATGACAGAGCAAACACATATCATGGAAGATCTTAACCAAAAGGTAAGATCGAGAACATGGCGAACACATATCCTAACTAAACCTACGACCAGAGAGACAGAATGAAAAGTAAGATTCATGACAAAGCGAGCACACATCATCCGAGATCTTAAATAAAAGATCAAATCAAGGACATAATAAACACATATCATAGATCTAAGACCAATGGGAAAGTATGAAAAGTAAGATTCATGATAGAGCAAACACATATCATGGAAGATCTTAACCAAAAGGTAAGATCGAGAACAGAGCGAAAACATATCTTGAACCTACGACCAAAGGGAAAGAACAAAAAGTAAGATTCATGACAAAGCGAGCACACATTGTAATGCCCCGATATTTAGTTATTTATTTAATTAATTAAATATTTTTGAATATTTTATATTAATTCAAATTTTTATCGTCGAAGTCGGAATTATTTTATTAAGTTGGAATAATAATTAATCAGATTTAATTTAGCGGAATTAAGTTAAGTGTTATTTTATTATTAAGCTTAAATATAACACTGGGCTTATTTGGTGGTGGTGTGTAATAATTTGAGGGGTATTTTTTTTTAGGAACATTTGAGGTTTTATGATTAAATAAGATAGTAGTATTATATTAGAAATAGAAGTAGAAGAAATAGGAGAGAGTATTGTATCAGGAAGAAAAGAAAAAGAAGAGGAAAATAGGGTTTGGGAGAAGAGGATAAGAAAAAGAGGAAATTCCTTCAAGTGCCAAATACCCCAAAAATTTGGTCGAAGTCTCTTAGAGCTGCTCATAATCCAAGGTAAGGGTGGGGTTCTGACTCTATAATAGGGTGTATAATTAATAGTATGTGAATTTGGGTTATGAATATTAATTTTTGTTGTGTTTGAAAATGGTATATTGATGAAATTGAAAGATGATTTAGGACCCAATATATTTAGGAAATACATATAATCATGTTCCTTAATATTCTTTTCTTTTTAAATTCCATTTCCGTTTACTGTGGCGTAAAAAGTAGCATTTATGGGCATCATGTTTCGTTGTTGTAGTGCCAGGTTATAGTAGCATGTGAGAGGCACTTGTTTTGGCATTTAAGTAGCATGTTGGAAGTACTTGGTTTCAATACTGTAGTGATAATACAAGAAGTAGCATCCAAAAGCTTTTAGTTTAATATTGTAGAGGAAGTAATGAAAAGTAGCATATAAATACATTTTTGTTCTAATATTGTATTGCAATGAGAAGTAGTATTTAATAGCATTATTGAATCTTATGTTATTTAGATAATACTTATTTTGGTTTAATAATATATAATGCTAATAATTATTAATAATAATGATAATAGTATTAATAATTATATTAATAATTTAGTATTATTAATATATTGATTTTTTTTAGTTCTGAGTTAGAAATAAGTATTTGAATAAATAGTTAATTTAGTTTATTTTCTATTTTAATAGAATGTCAATTGAGTTTTCAATAGTGTTGTTAAAATTATCAATAGAGTTGTTTTGTATAATTAAAAGTCACTTTTATTTGTTTTGCGTAATTCCGGCATATTTAGAATTGTCAGTAGGGTAAGTTAAAGTCTCCAAATAATAACACATTATTTTTCTACTGTAGTGCTAAGATAAAGTGGTACTTAGGAGGATTTATTTTGCAACACATTAGCGTACTTCCTGTAGCATTATATTAGGAAGTAATATATTAATAGGCATATGTTTTGTAAATACTATAGCATAAGAAACAAGTAGTATTAGAAGTATTAATTTTGCATACCATAGCATTAACTAATGAATTGTGACAATCATGTTTCTATGATAAATCCAATTTTGACACTAAAGAACTTATGTTTTAAATTAACAAATCTATTGTAAGTTTATGATATATAAAATATTTAATAATAATGATTTAATATCTTTAATAACTAATTTTGTAGGATTTAAAAAAAATAGAAATAATAGAATTTTTGGCCGATAATTAATTAACCGATTTTAGCCCAAATAGTCTGAATTATTATGCGGTTTATGGTAGTAATTTTGGTTGACCTATTGGGTGGCATTTTTGTTGAAAAATGTGAATTTTGCAGGTGAAGTTGAATTAAGTTGAATGCTTCCGGTTTATGGAATTGTGTTTGTTTCTAATTTGCCGGTATAGGCGGTAAAAATTAGTTATCCGAAAATTAATGAAATTTGACGGGGTAACTAAGTTAAATGCGTAGGTAATTATGGTTGAGTTATTTTTTGAGATTTCGACGTTTTCAAGGGTTAACCGGAATTGTGTTTGATTTGAATAAATCATGGAAGTAACATTGTTTAAACGTGTATGTTACTTGATTTGTGAATTATATTTGCAATGCATGTACAATTGTTGGTATTTCATTGTATTGGAATATGTGGTATGTGTATGTTAAGGTCGGAAGTGGTCTTAATTGCATACGAGTTGTTGATTATACATTGCATGGCATGGCTGGTCTTGAAATAGAGACGGTGAAATGGTGGATTCACATTTTATAGACGTTGATCCTTGAATGGAAATAGACGTAGTGGCTTTAACCCGGAAAGGGAACATAGGCGGTGAAACTTGGGTTCACAAAAAAATAGACGTTGATCCTATAGTGGAAATAGACGTAGTGGCTTTGATCCTATGTGGATAAATAAGCGGTGGAACTTTGGGTCCACAAGTCGGTATCGTATTTGCATTGGTTTCATCGAGTTGTAAGTTACATGCATAATGATATATATTATGAGTTTATGTGAAGATGATTGAGTTTGTGAAATTGGTTATGATGTGAATAAGTCGTTGTCGAATACATTGTTGTTGTTGAATATGTTGTTGTTTATAGGTTGTGAATTAGTTGTTATGTCGTGTTGATGCTTTGTTGAGATTAAATATGTTTGAAAGTTGTGAAGTGGTGATTTTATATGATTTGATTCTGATATATTATTTATCATACGTCCTGTTATATAGTTTGATATCTCATCCCTTCTGTTTGAATGTTGCCCTTTGTTGGTAACCCGCAGGTATTCATGAAAGTTAGTTGTTACCCTCGTTAGTTTGAGTCGGTGTTGTCGCTCTGATACGTAGCACTCGGGGGGATGAACGTATGTTTTCTTTATTGTTGATTTTCATTATGTTGCAGAATTTTTAAGTTGTTTTCATTAAAGACTTGTTGTCTTAAAGTTGTTTTGAGTTGGATAAGACGTTATTGGTGTTTTCAGTTGAATTTTGTGAATCCGCTGCGTAGTAATGAAAGTTGTTTTTATTTTTAAAGACTAAGTAGGTTGTTATCGGTTCATCCGAAATTCATGTGTTATGTATATGAACTATAAATGATTGAATGCCGTAGTTTCAAGTTGAAAATGAAGCATTCCATTTGTTTGTTGGAAATTTTTATAACTCTGATTTTATTTAACTCGTTGGGTAGAAATGGAGTGTTACACACATCATGCAAGATCTTAAACAAAAGATCAAATCGAGGACATAACAAACACATATCCTAGATCGACAACCAATGGGAAAGAATGAAAAGTAAGATTCATGACAGAGTGAACACATATCATGCAAGATCCTAACCAAAAGGTAAGATCGAAGACAGAGTGAACACATATCCTGGTTCTACGACCAAAGGGAAAAAAATGAAAATTAATATTCATGACAGAGCGTACATATATCATGCAAGATCATAACAAAAGGATAAGATCGAGGACAGAACAAGAACATATCTATGATCTACGAAGAAAGGGAAAGAATGAAAATTAAGATTCATGACAGGGCCAATTTATATCATGTAACATCCTAACCAAAAGGTAAAATCGAGGCCAGAGTAAACACATATCCTAGATCTACAACCAAAGGGAAAAATTGAAAAGTAAAATTTACGAAAGAGCCAACACATATCATGGAAGATATTAACCAAAAGGTAATATCTAGGACAGAGCAAACACGTATCTTGTATCCACGACCAAAGGAAAAGAATGAAAAGTAAGATTCATGATAGAGAAAACACATATCATGGAGGATCTTAACCAAAAGATAAGATCGAAGACACGGCGAAAACATATACTGAACCTACGACCAAATTGAAAGAACGAAAAGTAACATTCATGACAAAGCGAGCACATATCATGCAAGATCTTAAAACAAAAGATCAAATCGAGGACATAGCAAACACATATCCTGGATTAAAGACCATTGGGAAATAATGAAAAGTAAGATTCATGACATAGCAAACACATATCATGGAAGATCTTAACCAAAAGGTAAGATCGAGAACAAATAGAACACATATCCTGGACCTACGACCAAAGGGAAAGAATGAAAAGTAAGATTCATGACAGAGCGATCACATGTCATGGAAGATCTTAACCAAAAGGTATGATCGAGGACAGAGTTAACACATATCTTAGATCTACGACCAAAGCGAATGAATGAAAAGTAAGAATCATGGCAGAGCGAACACATATGATGGAAGACCTTAGCCAAAAGGTAAGATCGAGGATGGAGCAAACACATATCCTAGACCTACGACAAGAGGGAAAGAATGAAAAGTAAGATTCATGACAGAGCGAACACATATAATGAAAGATCTTAACTAAAAGGTAAGATCTAGGATAGAGCGAACACATATCCTAGATCTACGACCAAATGGAAAGAATGAAAAGTAAGACTCATGACAGAGCAAACACATATCATGGAAGATCTTAACCAAAAGGTATGATCGATAACAGAGCGAACACATATCCTGAACCTACGACCAAAGGGAAAGAATGAAAATTAAGATTCATGACAAAGCGACCACATATAATGCAAGATATTAAACAAAATATTAAATCGAGGACAGAGCAAACACATATCCTAGATCAACGACCAACGGGAAAGAATGAAAAGTAAGATTCATGACAGAGCAAACGCATATGATGGAAGATCTTAACCAAAAGGACAGATCGAGAATAGAGCGAACACATATCTTAGAACTACGACCAAAGTGAAAGAATGAAAAGTAAGATTCATTCTAGAGCGATCACATATCGTGCAAGATCCTAACAAAAATATAGGATTGAAGACAGGTTGAACACATATCCTGGTTCTACGACCAAAGGGAAAGAATGAAAATTAAGATTCATGATAGAGCAAACATGTATCATGCATGATCATAACAAAAAGGTATAATCGAAGATAGAACAAACACATATCCATGATCTATGACCAAAGGGAAAGAACGAAACATAAGGTTCATGAAAGAGCAAACATATATCATTCAAGATCTTAACCAAAAGGTAAAATCAAGGACATAACAAACACATATCTTGGATCTACCCCAACCGTGAAAGAATGAAAAGTAAGATTCATGACAGAGGAAACAAATATAATGTAAGATATTAACAAAAAGGTAAGATCTAGGACAAAGCAAACATATATCATGGATCTACAACCAAAGGGAAAGAATGAAAAGTAAGATTCATGACAGAGCAAACACATATCATGGAAGATCTTAACCAAAAGGTAAGATCGAGAAGATAGCGAAAACATATCCTGAACCTACGACAAAAGGGAAACAACGAAAAGTAAGATTCATGACAAAGCGAGTACATATCATCCAAGATCTTAAACAAAAGATCAAATCAAGGACATAGAAAACACATATCATAGATCGACGACCAATGGGAAAGAATGAAAAGTAAGATTCATGACAGAGCAAACACATACCATGGAAGATCTTACCCAAAAGGTAAGATCAAGAACAAAATGAACACATATCCTGGACCTACGACCAAAGGGAAAGAATGAAAAGTAAGATTATGACAGAGCGATCACATAACATGCAAGATCTTAACCAAAAGATTAAATAAAGGACTGAGCAAACACATATCCTAGACCAACCACCAAAGTGAAAGATTAAAAAGTAAGATTCATGACAGAGCAAACACATATCATGGAAGATCTTAACCAAAAGGTAAGATCGAGAATAGAGCGAACACATATCCTGAACCGACGACCAAAGGGAAAGAGTGAAAAGTAAGATTCATGACAGAGCGAACACATATCATGGAAGATCTTAACCAAAAGGTATGATCGAGGACAGAGTTAACACATATCCTAGATCTACGACCAAAGGGAATGAATGAAAAGTAAGAATTATGGCAGAGAAAACACATATGATGGAAGACCTTAGCCAAAAGGTAAGATCGAGGATGGAGCAAACACATATCCTAGACCTACGACAAGAGGGAAAGAATGAAAAGTAGGATTCATGACAGAGAGAACACATATAATGAAAGATCTTAACTAAAAGGTAAGATCTAGGACAGATCGAACACATATCCTAGATCTACAACCAAAGGGAAAGAATGAAAAGTAAGACTCATGACAGAGCAAACACATATCATGGAAGATCTTAACCAAAAGGTATGATCGAGGACAGAGTTAACACATATCCTGGATCTACGACCAAAGGGAATGAATGAAAAGTAAGAATCATGGCAGAGCTAACACATATGATGGAAGACCTTAGCCAAAAGGTAAGATCGAGGATGGAGCAAACACATATCCTAGACCTACGACAAGAGGGAAAGAATGAAAAGTAAGATTCATGACAGAGAGAACACATATAATGAAAGATCTTAACTAAAAGGTAAGATCTAGGATAGAGCGAACACATATCCTAGATCTATGACCAAAGGGAAAGAATGAAAAGTAAGACTCATGACAGAGCAAACACATATCATGGAAGATCTTAACCAAAAGGTATGATCGATAACTGAGCAAACACATATGTTGAACCTACGACCAAAGGGAAAGAATGAAAAGTAAGATTCATGACAGAGCGAGCACATATAATGCAAGATCTTAAACAAAATATTAAATCGAGGACAAAGCAAACACATATCCTAGAGCAACGACCAACGGGAAAGAATGAAAAGTAAGATTCATGACAGAGCAAATGCATATGATGGAAGATCTTAACCAAAAGGTAAGATCGAGAATAGAGCGAACACATATCTTAGAACTACGATCAAAGGGAAAGAATGAAAATTAAGATTCATGCTAGAGCGATCACATATCGTGCAAGATCCTAACCAAAATATAGGATTGAAGACAGGTTGAACACATATCCTGTTTCTACGACCAAAGGGAAAGAATGAAAATTTAGATTCATGATAGAGCAAACATGTATCATGCATGATCATAACAAAAAGGTATAATCGAGGATAGAACAAACACATATCCATGATCTATGACCAAGGGGAAAGAATGAAACATAAGATTCATGAAAGAGCAAACATATATCATTCAAGATCTTAACCAAAAGTTAAAATCAAGGACATAACAAACACATATCTTGGATCTACACTAACCGTGAAAGAATGAAAAGTAAGATTCATGACAGAGGAAACAAATATAATGGAAGATATTAACAAAAAAGTAAGATCTAGGATAAATCAAACACATATCATGGATCTACAACCAAAGGGAAAGAATGAAAAGTAAGATTCATGACAAAGCAAACACATATCATGGAAGATCTTAACCAAAAGGTAAGATCGAGAACATAGCGAAAACATATCCTGAACCTACGACCAAAGGGAAAGAATGAAAAGCAAGATTCATGACAGAGCGAGCACATATAATGCAAGATCTTAAACAAAATATTAAATCGAGGACAAAGCAAACACATATCCTAGAGCAACGACCAACGGGAAAGAATGAAAAGTAAAATTCATGACAGAGCAAACGCATATGATGGAAGATCTTAACCAAAAGGTAAGATCGAGAATAGAGCGAACACATATCTTAGAACTACGACCAAAGGGAAAGAATGAAAATTAAGATTCATGATAGCTAAAACATGTATCATGCATGATCATAACAAAAAGGTATAATCGAGGATAGAACAAATACATATCCATGATCTATGACCAAAGGGAAAGAATGAAATGTAAGATTCATGAAAGAGAAAACATATATCATTCAAGATCTTAACCAAAAGGTAAAATCGAGGACATAACAAACACATATCTTGGATCTACGACAACCAGGAAAGAATGAAAAGTAAGATTCATGACAGAGGAAACAAATATAATGGAATATATTAACAAAAAGGTAAGATCTAGGACAAAGAAAACACATATGATGGATCTACAGCCAAAGGGAAAGAATGAAAAGTAAGATTTATGACAGAATAAACACATATCATGGAAGATCTTAACCAAAACGTAAGATCGAGAACATAGCGAAAACATATCCTGAACCTACGACAAAAGGGAAAGAACGAAAAAGTAAGATTCATGACAAAGCGAGTACATATCATGCAAGATCTTAAACAAAAGATCAAATCAAGGACATAGAAAACACATATCCTAGATCGACGACTAATGGGAAAGAATGAAAAGTAAGATTCATGACAGAGCAAACACATATCATGGAAGATCTTACCCAAAAGGTAAGATTGAGAACAGAACAAACACATATCATGGATCTACGACCAAAGGGAAAGAATGAAAAGTAAGATTCATGATAGAGCGAAAAAATATCATGCAAGATCCTAACCAAATGGTAAGATCGTAGACAGAGTGAACACATATCCTGGTTCTACGACCAAAGGTAAAGAATGAAAAATAAGATTCATGACTGAGAGAACACATATCATGCAAGATCATAACAAAAAGGTAAAATCAAGGACAAAACAAACACATATTTATGATCTACGACCAAAGGGAAAGAATGAAATGTAAGATTCATGAAAGAGCGAACATATAGCATGCAAGGTCTTAACCAAAAGGTAAAATCGAGGACATAACAAACACATATCCTGGATCTCTGACAACTGCGAAAGAATGAAAAGTAAGATTCATGACAGAGCGAACACATATCATGGAAGATCTTAACCAAAAAGCTGAGGTCGAGGACAGAGCGAACACATATCCTGGATTTATAGCCTAAGGGAAAGAAAGAAAAGTAAGATTCATGACAAAGCGAACACATATGATGAAAGACTTTAGCCAAAAGGTAAGATCGAGGATAGAGCAAACACATATCCTAGACCTACGACAAGAGGGAAAAAATGAAAAGTAAGATTCATGATAGAGAAAACACATATAATGGAATATCTTAACCAAAAGGTAAGATCTAGGACAGAGCGAATACATATCCTGGATCTACAACCAAAGGGAAAGAATGAAAAGTAAGATTCATGACAGAGCAAACACATATCCTGGAAGATCTTAACCAAAAGTTAAGATCAAGAACAGAGCGAACATATATCCTGAACCTACGACCAAAGGGAAAGAATGAAAACTAAGATTCATGGCAGAGCGAGCATATATCATGCAAGATCCTAACCAAAAGGTAAGATAGAAGACAAACACATGTCTTGGATCTATGGCCAAAGGGAAAGAATGAAAAGTAAGATTTATGACAAAGCGAACACATATGACGAAAGACTTTATCCAAAAGGTAAGTTTGAGGATAGAGTAATCAGATATCATGGATCAATAACCAAAGGGAAAGAATGAAAAGTAAGATTCATGAAAGAGAGAACATATATAATGTAAGATCTTAACAAAAAGGTAAGATCGAAGACAGAGTTAACACATATCCTGGTTCTACGACCAAAGGGAAAAAAAAAAGAAAATTAAGATTCATGACAGAGCGAACATATATCGTGCAAGATCATAGCAAAAAGTTAAAATCGAGGACAGAACAAGCATATATATATGATATACGACCAAAGGGAAAGAGTGAAAAGTAAGATTCATGACAGAGTGAAAACATTTCATGGAAGATCTTAACAAAAAGCTGATGTCAAGGATATAGAAAACACATATCCTGGATCTATGGCCAAAGGGAAAGAAAGAAAAGTAAGATTCATGACAGAGTGAACACATATGATGTAAGACCTTAGCCAAAAGGTAAGATCGAGGATAGAGCAGACACATGTAATGGAATATTTTAACCAAATGGTACAATCTAGGACATAGCGAACACATATCCTGGATCTACAACCAAAGGGAAAGAATAAAAAGTAAGATTCATGACAGAGCAAACACATATCATGGAAGATCTTAACCAAAAGGTAAGATCAAGAAAAGAGCGAAAACATATCCTGAACCTACGACCAAAGGGAAAGAAAGAAAATAAGTTTCATGACAGAGCGAACATATATCATGCAAGATCATAGCAAAAAGGTAAAATCGAGGACAGAACAATCACATATTTATGATCTGCGACCAAAGCGAACGGGTGAAAGCAAACACATATACTGGATCCATGGCCAAAGGGAAAGAAAGAAAAGTAAGATTCATGACAGAGCGAACACATATGATGGAAGACCTTATCCAAAAGGTAAGATCGAGGATATAGTAAACACATATCCTAGACCCACGACAAGAGGGAAATAATGAAAAGTAAGATTCATGACAGAGCGAACACATATAATGTAAGATCTTAACCAAAAGGTAAGATCTAGGATAGAGCGAACACATATCCTTATTCTATAACCAAAGGGAAAGAATGAAAAGTAAGATTCATGACAGAGCAAACACATATCATGGAAGATCTTAACCAAAACGTAAGATCAAGAACAGAGCGAACACATATCCTAAACCTACGACCAAAGGGAAATAACGAAAAGTAATATTCATGACAGAGGGAGCACATATCATGCAAGATTCTAACCAAAATATCAAATGGAGGACATAGCAAACACATATCCTAGATCGACGACCAATGGGAAATAATAAAAAGTAAGACTCATGACAGAGAAATCACATATCATGGAAGATCTTAACCAAAAGGTATGATCGAGAACAAAACAAACACATATCTTGGATCTACGACCAAAGGGGAAGAATGAAAAGTAAGATTCATGATAGAGCGAACACTTATCATGCCAGATTCTAACCAAACGGTAAGATCGAAGACATAGTAAACACATATCCTGGTTCTACGAACAAAGGTAAAGAATGAAAAATAAGATTCATGATTGAGCGAACATATATCATGCAAGATCATAACAAAAAGGTAAAATCGAGAATAGAACAAACACATATCCATGATCTAAGACCAAAGGGAAAGAATGAA
Source organism: Vicia faba (assembly GCA_948472305.1). Lineage (NCBI taxonomy): Eukaryota > Viridiplantae > Streptophyta > Magnoliopsida > Fabales > Fabaceae > Vicia > Vicia faba. The sequence goes on along the minus strand of OX451735.1, from coordinate 466,158,456 downwards.
ATGTAAGATTCATGATAGAGCAAACATATATCATGCAAGATCTTAACCAAAAGGTAAAATCGAGGACACAACAAACACATATCCTGGATCTACAACCAACGCGAAAGAATGAAAAGTAAGACTCATGACAGAGCGAACACATATCATGGAAGAAATTAACCAAATGTTAAGATCGAGAACAAAGAGAACACATACCCTGAACCTACGACCAAAGGGTAAGAATGAAAAGTAAGATTCATGACAGAGCGAGCACATATCATGCAAGATCTTAACCAAAGGATTAAATCGTGGATAGAGCAAACACATATCCTGGATCGAAGACCAAAGAGAAAAAATGAAAATAACGATTCATGACAGAGCAAACACATATCATGGAAGATCTTAACCAAAAGGTAAGATCGAAAGTAGAGAGAACACATATCCTTAACCTACAATCAAAGGAAAAGAATGAAAAGTAAGATTCATGACAGAGCGAGCACATATAATGAAAGATCTTAAACAAAAGATTAAATCTAGGATAAAACAATCACATATATCGACGACCAAAGGGAAACAATGAAAAGTATGATTCATGATAGAGGGAACACATATCATGCAAGATCCTAACCAAAAGGTAAGATCGAAGACAGAGTGAACACATATCCTGGTTCTACTACCAAAGGGAAAAAATAAAATTAAGATTTATGTTAGAGCGAACATATATCATGCAAGATCATAACAAAAAGGTAAAATCGAGGACATAACAAGCACATATCTATGATCTACGACCAAAGGGAAAGAATGAAAAGTAAGATTCATGATAGGGAGAACATATATCATGCAACATCCTAACAAAAAGGTAAAATCTTTGACAGGGAAAACACATATCCTAGATCTACAACCAAAGGGAAAAAATGAAAAGTAAAATTCACGACAGAGCAAACACATATCATGGAAGATATTAACCAAAAGGTAATATCTAGGACAGAGAAAACACAAATCCTAGATCCACGACCAAAGGGAAAGAATGATAAGTAAGATTCATGATAGAGAGAACACATATCATGGAGGATCTTAACCAAAAGGTAAGATCGAAGACAGAGACAAAACATTTCCTGAACCTACGACAAAAGGGAAACAACAAAAAGTAAGATTCATGACAAAGGGAGCACATATCATGCAAAATCTTAAACAAAAGATAAAATCGAGGACATGGCAAACACATATCCTTGATCGAAGACCAATGGAAAAGAATGAAACGTAAGATTCATGACAGAGCAAACGCATATCATGGAAGATCTTAACCAAAAGGTAAGACCAAGAACAAAAAACACACATATCCTGAACCTATGATCAAAGGGAATGAATGAAAAGTAAGATTCATGACAGAGAGAGCACATATCATGCAAGATCTTAACCAAAAGATCAAATCAAGGACATGGCAAACACATATCCTGGATCGACGACCAAAGGGAAAGATTGAAGATAAAGATCCATGACATAGAAAACACATTTCATGGAGGATCTTAACCAAAAGGTAAGATCGAAAATAGATCTAACACATATCATGAACCTACGACCAAAGGGAAATAGTGAAAAGTAAGATTCTTGACAGAGCGAAAACATTTCATGCAAGATCTTAACAAAAAGTTGAGATCGAGGATAGAGCGAACACATATCCTGGATCTATGGCCAAAGGGAAAGAATTAAAAGTAAGATTAATGACAGAGTGAACACATGTGATGGAATAACTTAGCCAAAAGGTAAGATCGAGGATAGAGCAAACACATATCCTAGACCTACGATAAAAGGGAAAAAATGAAAAGTAAGATTCATGACAGAGCGAACACATATAATGGAAGATCTTAACCAAAAGGTTAGATCTAGGACAGAGCAAACACATATCATGGATCTTCAACCAAAGGGAAAGAATGAAAAGTAAGATTCATGACAGAGCAAAAACATATCATGGAAGATCTTAACCAAAAGGTAAGATCGAGAACAGGGCGAACACATATCCTGAACCTACGACCAAAGGGAAAGAATGAAAAGTAAGATTCATGACAAAGCAGGCACATATCATGCAATATCTTAACCACAAGATTATATCTAGGACAGAGAAAATATATATTATGGATCGAAGACCAAAGAGAAAGAATGAAAAGTAAGATTCATGACATAGCAAACACATATCATTGAAAATCTTAACCAAAAGGTAAGATCGAGTATAGACCAAAAACATATCCTGAACCTACGACCAAAGGGAAAGTATGAAAAGTAAGATTCATGACAAAGCAAGCACATATCATGCAAGATCTTAAACAAAAGATCGAATTGATGACATAGTAAACACATATCCTGGATCAAAATCCAATGGGAAATAATGAAAACTAAGATTCATGACAGAGCAAACACATATCATTGAAGATCTTAATCAAAAGGTAAGATCGATAATAAAAAGAACACGTATCCTGCACCTACTACCAAAGGGAAATAATGAAAAGTAAGATTCATGACAGAGCGAGCTTTTATCATTTAAGATCTTAACCAAAAGATTAAATCGAGGACAGAGCAAACATATATCCTGGATAGACGACCAAAGGGAAAGATTGAAAAGTAAGATTCATGACATAGCAAACACATATCATGGAAGATCTTAACCAAAAGGTAAGATCGAGAACAGAGCAAACATATATCATGAACCTACGACCAAAGGGAAAGAGTGAAAAGTAAGATTCATGATAGAGTGAACACATATAATGTAAGATCTTAACCAAAAGGTAAGGTCTAGGACAGAGGGAACACATATCCTGGATCTACAACCAAAGGGAAAGAATGAAAAGTAAGATTCATGACAGAGAAAACACATATCATGGAAGATCTTAACCAAAAGGTAAGATCGAGAACAGAGCGAACACATATCCTAAACCTATGACCAAAGGGAAAGAATGAAATGTAAGATTCATGACAAAGAGAGCACATATCATGCGAGATCTTAAACAAAAGAATAAATCGAGGACAGGGCAAACACATATCCTAGATCGACGACCAACGGGAAAGAATGAAAAGTAAGATTCATGACAGAGTGAACACATATCATGCAAGATCCTAACCAAAAGGTAAGATCGAAGAAAGACTGAACACATATCCTGGTTCTACGACCAATGGGAAAAAAGTGAAAATTAAGATTCATGACAGAGCGAACATATATCATGCAAGATCATAACAAAAGGGTAAGATCGAGGACAGAACAAGCACATATCTATGATCTATGATGAAAGGGAAAGAATGAAAAGTAAGATTCATGATAGGGGAAAGATATATCATGCAACATCCTAACCAAAAGGTAAAATCGAGGCCAGAGAAAACACATATCCTAGATCTACGACCAATGGGAAAAAATGAAAAGTAAAATTCAAGACAGAGCCAACACATATCATGGAAGATATTAACCAAAAAGTAAGATCTAGGACAGAGAAAACACGTATCCTTTATCCACGGCCAAAGGGAAAGAATGAAAAGTAAGATTCATGATAGAGCGAACACATATCATGGAGGATCTTAACCAAACGGTAAGATCGAGAACAAAAAGAATACATATCCTGAATCTACGACCAAAGGGAAAGAATGAAAAGTATGAGTCATGACAGAGCAAACACATATCATGGAAGATCTTAACCAAACGGTAAGATCAAGAACAAAAAGAATACATATCCTGAACCTACGACCAAAGGGAAAGAATGAAAAGTAAGATTCATGACAGAGCGATCAGATAACATGCAATATCTTTACCAAAAGATTAAATCGAGGACAGAGAAAACACATATCCTAGACCTACCACCAAAGTGTAAGATTAAAAAGTAAGATTCATGACAGAGCAAACACATATCATGGAAGATCTTAACCAAAAGGTAAGGTCAAAAACAGAGCGAACACATATCCTGAACCTACGACCAAAGGGAGAGAGTGAAAAGTAAGATTCATGACAGAGCGAACACTATCATGAAAGATCCTAACCAAAAGGTATGATCGATAACAGAGTGAACACATATCCTAGATCTACGACCAAAGGGAATGAATGGAAAGTAAGATTCATGGCAGAGCGAACACATATGATGGAAGACCTTAGCCAAAAGGTAAGATCGAGGATAGAGCAAACACAAATCCTAGACCTACGGAAAGAGTGAAAGAATGAAAAGTAAGATTCATGACAGAGCCAACACATATCATGGAAGATCTTAACCAAAAGGTAAGGTCGATAACAGAGCGAACACATATCCTGAACCTACAACCAAAGGGAAAGAGTGAAAAGTAAGATTCATGACAGAGCGAACACATATAATGAAAGATCTTAACCAAAAGGTAAGATCTAGGATAGAGCGAACACATATCCTGGATCTACAACCAAAGGAAAGAATGAAAAGTAAGATTCATAACAGAGCAATCACATATCATGGAAGATGTTAACCAAAAGGTATGATCGATAACAGAGCGAACATATATCCTGAACCTATGACCAAAGGGAATGAATGAAAAGTAAGATCCATGACAGAGCGAACGCATATGATGGAAGATCTTAACCAAAAGGTAAGATCGAGAATAGAGCGAACACGTATCTTAGAACTACGGCCAACGGGAAAGAATGAACAGTAAGATTCATGCTAGAGCAAAGACATATCGTGCAAGATCCTAACCAAAATATAGGATCGAAGACAGGTTGAACACATGTCCTGGTTCTACGACCAAAGGGAAAGACTGAAAATTAAGATTCATGATAGAACGAATATATATCATGCAAGATCATAACAAAAAGGTATAATCGAGGATAGAACAAACAGATATCCATGATCTACGACCAAAGCGAAAGAATGAAATGTAAGATTCATGAAAGAGCGAACATATATCATGCAAGATCTTAACCAAAACGCGAAATCGAGGACATAACAAACACATATCTTGGATCTATGACAACCGCGAAAGAATGAAAAGTAAGATTCATGACAGAGCAAACACATATCATGGAAGATCTTAACCAAATGGTAAAATCGAGAGAAGAGAGAACACATATCCTGAACCTACGACCAAAGGGAAAGAATGAAAAGTAAAATTCATGACAAAGCGAGCACATATCATGATAGATCTTAACAAAATGATTAAATCAAGGACAGAGTAAACACATATCCTGGATCGACGACCAAAGGGAAACAATGAAAAGTAAGACTCATGACATAGCAAACACATAACATGGAAGATCTTAACCAAAAGGTAAAATCAAAAATAGAGCGAACACATATCCTGAACCTACATATATCAAGGACATAACAATGAAAAGTAAGACTCATGACATAGCAAACACATAACATGGAAGATCTTAACCAAAAGGTAAAATCAAAAATAGAGCGAACACATATCAAGGACATAACGAACACATTTCCTGGATCTAAAACCAAATGGAAAGAATGAAAAGTAAGATTCATGACAGAGCTAACATATATCATGGAAGACATCTGCCAAAAGGTAAGATCTAGGATAGAGCAAATGCATATCCTGGATCTACAACTAAAGGGAAAGAATGAAAAGTAAAATTTATAACAGAGTAAACACATATCATTGAACATCTTAACCAAAATGAAAGATCAAGAACAGAGCAAAGACATATCCGGAACCTACGACCAAAGGGAAAGAAATAAAAGTAAGATTCATGACAGAGAAAGCAAATATCATGAAAGATCTTAACCAAATGATTAAATCAAGGAAAGAGCAAAAACATATTCTGGATCGACGACCAAATGGAAAGAATGAAAAGTAAGATTCTGAAGAAGTGAAAAACACAAGAAGGGGGGTTGAATTGTAAAACTTGAAATCAAATGCAGACAACACTTTATTTTTATCCTGGTTCGTTTGATCTCAAACTACTCCAGTCCACCCGTCAAGGTGATTTCGCCTCTCTCCAACGAGGTCCTAATCCACTATATTCAACTGAATATTACAACTGCTTTAACAACTGCTAAAGCCTTCTTGAGTCAAAACCACAAACCGGTTTCTCAAGGAAATACTTTCTTACGGAGAAATGAAATCTAAGTGTATTGAATGTTTTCTACAAACTGTTTATCACAACTGTGATACTACACAAATTAAGCTTATGAGAATTGGAATGCTAAAACAATAGAGTAAGTAATTTGAGAGCTTTAGCAAACTGGGAATGAGGATGAAGATGAATCGCTTTAGGCGTGTAGAGAGTTGTAGAGCATTAGCCAATCCGTTCCTCACTTGCTTGTTTATATAGCATTGGAAATGATACGTTGGAGTCAGTTATTCTGTTTCAATGCCAATTACATTCTTTCCATATTGAGAAGATCTTTGTCTGGAATAATGTTGTTGATAATAAAGTATCTTGAATGCACAGTACCGTTGCCAATTAAGCGTGTTCTGGCTTTGGCTTATTCTGACGCTGGTAGGTGTTGATGAATTGTTGTGGTCTTGATCAGAGTTTAGATTGTTACGCGCAGATCTGTTCATCAAGCTTCAGCGTAAGCACATGCTTTGATCTTCTGATTCTTGTATCTGATATAACATCCTCTGATGCTGATGATGATATTTCATCTTCTGATGTTGATGATGATATTCTTATGCTGATACTCATCAGAGTTTCTGTAAAACACAATATAAAATTTAGGTAGCATATATGTCTTACATGAATCATATAATTTATATAATCTTGCATTTTGTTATCATCAAAACTTTAACTTAGGGTAGTAGATTCAAACTTTGTTCTAACAATCTCCCCCTTTTTGATGATGACAAAAACTAGATTTTTTCAATTGAAAATTAACGAGAAAAGTATCAGAGATAACCAAATAATAAATTGTATCAGAATTAAATAGGAAGTTATCAAAGATAAGAAGATAAGGGATAAAGAGGTATCAGAGTTTAGATCGGAAATACTCCCCCTGAATTTATTACTTCCCTTTAATTCTAAGATCAGATCTTTATTGACTTTCTTTGAACATCAGAACCTCAGAGCTTCAGTGTATTAGAGTTCATCAGATTCTTGTACCTGTAAGCTACGCAGAACAAAAACATTCAAGTATATCAGAGTGTTAGAATGTTTGAGACTTTTGTCTCAGTAAACCGTTATTGAAAAATATCAGTCTTTCTCCCCCTTTTTGTCAGCAATCAAAAAGTGCACATAATTGAGGAAGTAAAAAAATAATTGAAGTAAGAGAATCAGTGCAGAAAAACGATTGTATTCAGTTCAGAGCCAGAAAAATAGTACAGATGATATGCAAAGAAAACAATGAAAATATCAAGAGGAAAAAAAACTAAGGTGCAGGTGGAAGGCGTGTGAACAGAGGCTCAAGCATGTTCTTAATCTGATCAGTGGTTTCCTTTTGCTGATGCACCATGCTGGCTATTGAGTCAATCTTGTTGTCCTGAACATCCATCCTTGCTTTCATCCTTTGATCACTTTCATCCATTCTCTCCTGCAGACGAAGATCATTTTGCTTCAGCTCTTCAAGAGTATGTCTGTCCAAGGCAGCTTGAGAGATGTCAGAGTCAGGGTGCTTCTGAGAGCTTTCTGCAATGTCTTCTTCTTGACACACAACTTCTGCTGGTTGAACTGTTGATGCTAGACGCTTTTCAGACCATGGCTCACTATCAAGAAAGAGCACTTCCTCCTTCAGCAGCTGACTCATGACTGGACCTTCAACTTCTTTCAGCAGCTTGCTAAAGTTCTGTTGAGCCTGTTCATAGTTTATGTATTGCAGCTTAAAGGTTTCAGCGCGTACCCACTTTCTGAATTGTGTCCAGAGTTGGTCTGACGCAGCAGGATCAATCATTCTCGGATAAGCCTTCTTTAGAGAAGCAATCCAATTCTGCATGCCTGTTTCAAAATTCAAGATGCTAGAACCAACATCTAGTTGTTTGTGTTTGGGAATGGTGGTTTTATATTTAAGGGCAACAAGGCGGTCAAGGACTGTTAGATCAATGACGGTCTTGTTGTGGTCATCTGTATTTTGTTTGGGTGAGGGAGTAGGAGAGTCAGAAATGATTATTGGACTGTGTGGAGTATTAGGAGGGGTAGTTTCTGGTGAGGATGGCAGTTGAGGTATGTTTACAGTTGTACCACAAGGCAGTTGAATGGCCAAGGGTTGTGGTTCAGAGGATTTAGGTGAATGAGGTTTAGGGGTTTAAGGTTCAGGTGATGGAGTTTCATAGTGTTGAGACTCAGGTTGTGTAGATGATGGTTGAGGTGAAGGTGGATTAAGTTCTGGTTGTGGAGAGGGAGGTGGAGAAGTTTCTAGTTCTGGTGATTATGGATTTTCTGGTATTGGTGAGAGTGTATATTCTGGTTGAGGTGAATGGGCAGTTTCTGGTTGAGTGTTTGGATTTTCTGAGAGGGGAGCGGAAGAACGTTGATCAATTTCAGAAAGAACTTTATCAAGTTATGATTCTGTTGATGTTGTGGGTTTTGGATTTTGAGGTTTTGTGCGGGATCTCCAGAGAGTTAGTGATTCATAAGGATCAAACTCTGGTTCGGTATCATCAATGGTTGGTATGGGAATTGGGAGTTCATATGAAGCTGGGGTTGGAATCAATGTTGGAACAACAGATGAATTTAAAACATTTATAGAAGACAGATTACCTCTCTTCTTTGGGGTCTGCTGGGATGGTCCTTCTGAAGCAGCCTTTCTCTTCTTAGTCTTCTTCAAAGTAACCTCTAGTGCTTGCTGGTGCAGATCTTTGATGTTCAGATCAGGATTTGTGCCATCAACTTTACACGCGTCCAAGTATCTGAGAACAGTGACTGGTTTAGAGTCAATCTCAGAGAATATGGGAAATTCGCTCAAAGGGTACCTTCTGCTGGTGATGTCAGCAAGAGGAGTGACGCTGGGCTCCTTTCTGATATTCTCTATCAGTTTCATCTTCTTCATATTCTTGGCGTTCAGCTGCTTTCCAACAGCTGGTTCCAGAGAGATTATTTCCTGTGCCTCAGTCAGGTGTTCTATCAGCCTATTCTCAGTTAGAATATCTGATATTAATTTTTCGAAGGGTATCCAATCCCTTTTAGTATTTTCTTCTTCTCTCGTCTCCTTGACGCTGGTCTTTAGATGATTGAACAGAAGATGAGCAAGGTTGGTCTTGGTCTTCTTTGCAATAAAATAGAGTAGAAATTGCTGATCTATGTTGATGTAGTCAGGAGAGCTTGTGGGCTTCCTGTGCTTGAAGCAGCCCAAGATGATCTTTGCCCAGATTCTATGCTGATCCATCAAATCTCTGATCTTGCTAGATGGAACCCCATGCGTGAAAATCTGTCTAGCAACTATGGCAGTGTTTCCAGCTCTTTCTGCCATGTCAATACAGCGGATGCCGCCAACGTTGTATCCAATCAGTCTAGCAATGTGATCTTCAGTAATCACAATCTTCTTGCCCGTGACATATGAAGTAACCTGATGTGTTGATGAAGACACATGTATCCAGAATTCTTTGACCAATACAGGAAACGTTGGACCCACCAACCTGTCAAAGTACCTTTCCCATCCTTGTGCCCTAATTTCTTCAGTCAAATCGAAGCAATTTTCTTCCAAACTGGTGAAATCAATGATCAGTTCAGACAGAACTTCCAAGTTCTTCACCGGTGTGAGTAGAGTTCTGAAGGGAATTTGGTACTGATCAGAAGAAGCATCTTGCTGGGAACCTGCAGAAACAGTGCTAGAGGACGCCATGTTCACACTAGGGTTTTTTGAGAAAAAGCTTGAAAAAGGGTTTTCTTGAAAAAGATGAACACACAGTAAGAACACAGAAATATTTTGATGATTGTAAGAGACGATAAAAAATTAATGAATGATGTTAAGGCGTTTAAATAGGCTTCGAAAGATGTTTTGAAAACGTAAACGATTTTAAGAGAGAGAATTAACTCATGATTACACGCATTTAATGTTTGCTGATTTTGGGGGATTTGAGAAAGATATTTGGAACGGTTACCAGTGACATGTGTCTCAATGCATCCAATCAGCCCTTTGCCTTCTCAGAAACGTGCACGCGTGTTCTGCCTCAGGAATAAGCTATTGACTGGATTACACCTGTTTGATTTAGTGAACAGCACATCTATCCTTGAACTGAAACGCTCAGATCTTTAAGAATAGAATCTGATACAATCTGCATGTCTAAGTTTCTGAAGGAAGATTGATCAGAAGTTCACAGTGAAGTAAAACAAATTCTGAAGGTTAACATATAAACTTAAAACATTTTCACTCTGGGCAAAGCTTCATGCTTAGATGTTTCAGAATGAAGTTGAACCTATCTTCAGAAAGTGGTTTAGTGAAGATATCATCCCATTGATGGTCTGTATCAATAAATTTTAAGTTCAAAATTCCTTTCTGAATATAGTCCCTAATGAAATGGTGTTTTATTTCTATATGCTTATCCCTAGAATGCAAAATTGGATTTTTACTTAAGCAAATGGCAGAAGTATTATCAGAGTATAGGGATGTTACTCTCAAAAATCTGGAAGTCTTCAAGCTGACTTTTCATCCAGAGCATTTGTGTGTTGCATCTTGCTGCTGCTATGTACTCAGCTTATGCTGTTGATAGCGCAATTGTGGATTGCCTTTTGCTGGACCAAAAGATCAGATTTTCTCCCAGAAACTGGCAGCTTCCAGAAGTACTTTTACGCTCTACTCTGTCTCCAGCAAAGTCAGCATCGCAGTAACCTACTAAGTTGTAATCACTAGATTTTCTATAAAATAAACCCAGATTAGTAGTACCTTTCAAATACTTGAAAATTCGCTTAACAGCTGTTAAGTGAGATTCTCTAGGATCTGATTGGAATCTTGCACAAATACATACGCTGAATAAAATATCAGGCCTTGAAGCCGTCAGATAAAGAAGAGAACCAATCATACCTCTATAGACCTTCTGTTCTACCTTTTTGCTTACCTCTTCTCTTTCCAGAATGCACGTGGGATGCATTGGAATCTTTGATGACTTACATTCTGAGAGATCAAATTTCTTCAGAAGTTCTCTGACATATTTGCTCTGATGAATGTAATATCCCTCTGGAGTTTGATTGATCTGAATTCCCATAAAGAATTTCAGTTCCCCCATGAGGCTCATCTCAAATTCTACCTGCATACACTTAGCAAATTTTCTTCCAAGAGAAGGATTAGTAGATCAAAAAATAATATCGTCAACATAAATTTGACAAACTAAGATGTCATTCTTAACTGACTTACAGAATAAGGTAGTGTCCACCTTCCCTCTGGTGAATTCTTTTTCTAAGCGAAAGTTACTTAGTCTTTCATACCAAGCTCTGGGAGCTTGTCTCAGACCATATAGTGACTTCTTTAGTTTGAAAACATATTCTGGATTTTTTGTACTTTCAAAACCAGGGGGTTGGTGCACATAAACCTCTTCTTCTATATATCCATTTAAGAATGCACTCTTGACATCCATCTGATACAGAGTGATGCCTTTATTAACAGCAAACGAAATTAAAAGTCTGATAGATTCTAACCTGGCGACTGGGGAAAAGGTTTCTGTATAGTCTATCCCCTCTTGCTGACTATAACCTTGTGCTACCAGTCGTGCTTTGTTTCTGATAACTTCACCTTGTTCGTTCAACTTGTTTCTGAACACCCATTTTGTTCCAATAACGTTGAATCCTTTTGGTCTTGGAACAAGATCCCATACATCATTTCTGGTGAATTGATTCAGCTCTTCTTGCATTGCTAGAATCCAGTCGTTGTCCAGAAGTGCTTCATCAATTGAGGAAGGTTCAATCAGAGAAACAAGTCCCATGAGGGATTCTTCAGAGTTTCTGAAGCTGGCTATTATTCTGATTGGATCTTCCTTTCTTCCTAAGATAGTTTCTTCTGGGTGATCCAAGCTGCTTCTGGGTAGTCTTTTCTAAGGTTGGTCAATAGATGTTGCTGGATTGCTAGTTGTGCCTCTTTCTGATGTTGAAGGAGTGTCTTTATTTAGAGCTTCTGATGACTTGTCTTCAGAACCTGTAAATTCAACTTCCATACCTGCAAAAACTTCATTCTGCTTTGACTTTTCAGAGTCAAGCTTATCATCAAAACGAACACTGATTGATTCTTTCACAATCTGTGTTTCTGTATTGTATACTCTGTACCCTCTTGAGCGTTCAGAGTATCCTAACATAATACACTTCTGTGCTTTAGAGTCAAACTTGTTCAAATAATTTTTTGTATTTAACATAAAGCAAGTACATCCAAATGGGTGAAAATATGAAATGTTGGGCTTTCTGTTCTTCCACAATTCATATGGAGTCTTTTCCAGAATAAGTCTTATGTAGATTCTATTCTGAATGTAGCACGCTGTGTTTATTGCCTCTGCCCAGAAGATCTTAGCAACGTTTGTCTCATTGATCATGGTTCTGGCCATTTCTTGCAATGTTTTGTTCTTTCGTTCTACAACTCCATTTTGCTGGGGAGTTCTAGGACAAGAGAAATCATGCAGAATGCCTTTGTCATTAAAGAATGACTCAAAATCTTTGTTTTCAAACTCTCCACCATGATCAATTCTGACTTTAACGATTCTAAGATCCTTTTCATTCTGAACTTGGTTATAGAAGGTGACAAACACAGAGTGTGACTCGTCCTTGTGTCTTAAGAACTATACCCATGTCCATCTGCTATAGTCATCTACGATTACTAACCCATACTTCTTGCCACTAACTGAAGCAGTTTTAACTGGTCCAAATAAGTCCATGTGCAGAAGTTCTAATGGCTTAGAGGTAGAAACAACATTTTTAGATTTGAAAGAAGGTTTTGCAAACTTGCCTTTCTGACATGCTTCACACAGAGCATCTGAATTGAACTTCAGATTAGGAAGTTCTCTGACCAAATTGAGTTTGTTAATCTGAGATATTCTTCTCATACTAACATGCCCCAATCTTCTGGGCCAGATCCATTGCTCGTTGTTAACAGACAGAAGACACTTTACATTCTGACTTTTCAGTTCAGAAAGTTTGATTTTATAAATGTTGTTTTTCCTCTTTCCATTAAATAGGATAGTCCTATCTTTCTGACTAACAACTTTACATGATTTTTGATTAAATATTATATCATAACCGTTATCACTTAATTGACTAATGGATAACAGATTATGCATTAATCCATCTACTAACAGAACATTGTTTATAGAGGGAAGATTTCCATTACCTATATAGTTCCAGAGCCAATGATCTTTCCCCTCTGATTGCCTCCAAAGCCTATGTGGCCTCCAGGCTTAAGTTCCAGGCTTTGGAACATATGCCTTCTTCCCGTCATGTGTCGCGAGCAGCCAGAGTCCAGGTACCATGACTGGTGTTTCTGATTTGCTGCTAAAGATATCTGCAACATGTATTATTTTATCCTTAGGTACCCATATTTTCTTGGGTCCTGATTTGTTAGCTTTGCCAAAACTCTGGTTGAATTTTGGTTTCACAGAATAATTACTACTAGTATATTTAATGTCATATGTGTGACCATACACAAAGTGTGAATTCAGAGGAGTGTGTTTAATAGTTAAATCCATGGCATTCTTTGGTGTAGGAACCTTACCTTGGTATCCTATTCCCTTTCTGCCGTTTCTGCTAACTCCATAGATCATTGAAGCCATTTTGCTTCTATCTATGCTTTTAGCAAGGAACTTCTGAAAGCTATGATCATACTCCTTGATGATATCATCAGCGCTGCTGGGAGTTTCAGAAATTGTTTCCTTCTGAGAGTTTTGTAAAACATTTTCTAATTTTGAAATTTTATTTTTCAACTCAGAATTTTCAAATTTGAGACTCTCAGTTTTGTCAGAGTCAGAATCAAGATTCCTTTTCAGGTTTCTGAATTTAACTATGATCTGCTGGTACCTTTCCAGAATTTCGTTAAGGCTTTCAGCAAGTTCAGCCTTAGTAAATATAATTGCAAAGTCAGGAAATACCTCTTCGGTGTCTGATTCTGAGTCTGATTCAGAAGCTTCACTGTCTTCTGATATGTTGGCCATGAGAGCTATGTTTGCTCTCTCATCATCTGATTCTGAGTCAGCTTCAGACGAGTCAGAGTCATCCCATATAGCCATGAGACTTTTCTTCTTTTCTCTTCCAAACTTCTTTTTGGGCTTTTCCCTCTGAAGCTTTGGACAGTCACTCTTATAGTGTCCTTGCTCGTTGCATTCATAGCAAGTGATGTCCTTGGTGTTTGGCTTTCTGCTTCCTGAAGAGCCTTCAGATCTTCTGTATCCAGAGGAAGAGTCTTACCTTCTGTATCTGGAAGAGAACTCATTCTGATCAGATCTTCTGGGATTCCTGAACTTCCTTTGCCTCTGCTTCTATAGTTGGTTCACTCTTCTGGAGAGGAGGGAAAGTTCGTCTTCTTCTGATGAGGACCCATCAGATGTTTCTTCAATTTCCTGCAAAACTTTAGAGTCAGATTTTATGTTATATTTTAATGCTAGAGGCTTACCTTGCTTCTGAGGTTCATCAGCTTCTAGCTCTATCTCGTGACTTCTGAGGGAGCTGATAAGTTCCTCCAGAGAAATTTTGTTGAGATCTTTAGCTAGCTTCAACGCTGTAACCATTGGCCTCCACTGTTTTGGAAAGCTTCTGATAATCTTCTTTGACCTGAATGTTGCCTACATGCGTCATTCTGAGTGAGTCAAACATGTTCTTTGTTGTGTCTCTGTTAGATATCTTTTCATATTCAGCATAAGAGATGGCGCTGAGAAGAATGGTTATGGCCTTGTGGTGATTTTTGAAGTCACGCTTTTGTTGATCAGACATTGCTTTCCTGTCAATCTTATGACCGCTTGCATTCACTGGGTGCATGTAACCATCTGTCACCATGTCCCACAGATCAGCATCATGTGCCAGAAAGAAGCTTTCAATTCTGTCTTTCCAGTAATCAAAATTCTCTCCATCAAAGACTGGAGGTTTGCGGCTGAATCTGTCTCTGTCTTCATTGTTGTCATTGCTGGTGTGTTGATATGTTCCTGCCATTGTGTTTTTCTGACGCTGGATCTTGTACTGACACAGTTAAGTGTTTTAGCTCAGAACCAGGCGCTCTGATGCCAATTGAAGAAGTGAAAAACACAAGAAGGGGGGTTGAATTGTAAAACTTGAAATCAAATGCAGACAACACTTTATTTTTATCCTGGTTCGTTTGATCTCAAACTAGTCCAGTCCACCCGTCAAGGTGATTTCGCCTCTCTCCAACGAGGTCTTAATCCACTATATTCAACTGAATATTACAACTGCTTTAACAATTGCTAAAGCCTTCTTGAGTCAAAACCACAAACCGGTTTCTCAAGGAAATACTTTCTTACAGAGAAATGAAATCTAAGTGTGTTGAATGTTTTCTACAAAACTGTTTATCACAATTGTGATACTACACAAATTAAGCTTATTAGAACTGGAATGCTAAATCAATAGAGTAAGTAATTTGAGAGCTTTAGCAAACTGGGAATGAGGATGAATATGAATCGCTTTATGCGTGTAGAGAGTTGTAGAGAATTAGCCAATCCGTTTCTCACTTGCTTGTTTATATAGCATTGGAAATGATACGTTGGAGTCAGTTATTCCGTTTCAATGCCAATTACATTCTTTCCATATTGAGAAGATCTTTGTCTGGAATAATGCCGTTGATAATAAAGTATCTTGAATGCACAGTACTGTTGCCAATTAAGCGTGTTCTGGCTTTGGCTTATTCTGACGCTGCTAGGTGCTGATGAATTGTTGTGGTCTTGATCAAAGTTTAGATTGTTACGCGCAGATCTGTTCATCAAGCTTCAGCGTAAGCACATACTTTGATCTTCTAATTCTGGTATCTGATATAACATCCTCTGATGTTGATGTTGATATTTCATCTTCTGATGTTGAAGATGATATTCTTATGCTGATACTCATCAGAGTTTCTGTAAAACACAATATAAAATTTAGGTAGCATATATGTCTTACATGAATCATATGATTTATATAATCTTGCATTTTGTTATCATCAAAACATTAACTTGGGGTAGTTGATTCAAACTTTATTCTAACAGATTCATGATAGAGAAAACACATATAATGGAATATCTTAACTAAAAGGTAAAATCGAAAATAGAGCGAACACATATCCTGAACCTACGACCAAAGGGATATAATGAAAAGTAAGATTCATGATAGAGCGAACACTATCATGCAAGATCAAGGATAGAACAAACACATTTCCTGGATCTACAACCAAATGGAAAGAATGAAAAGTAAGATTCATGACAGAGCAAACATATATCATGGAAGACCTTAGCAAAAAGGTAAGATCTAGGATAGAGCAAACACATATCCTGGATCTACAACTGAAGGGAAAGAATGAAAAGTAAAATTCATGACAGAGTAAACACATATCATTGAAGATCTTAACCAAAATGAAAGATCGAGAACAGAGCAAACACATATCTTGGATCGACGGCCAAAGGAAAGGAATGAAATGTAAGATTCATGACAAAGCAAACACATATCATGGAAGATCTAACCAAAAGGTAAGATCGAGATCAGAGCAAACACATATCCTGAACCTACGACAAAAAGGAAAGAATGAAATGTAAGATTCATGACAGAGCGAGCACATATCCTGGATCTACGACCAAAGGAAAAGAATGAAAAGTAAGATGCATGACAGAGCGTACACATATCATGGAACACCTTAACCAAAAGGTAAGATCGAGGACATAGCGAACACATATCCTAGATCTACGACAAGAGGGAAAGAATTAAAAGTAAGATTTTTGACATAGGAAACAAATATAATGGAAGATATTAACCAAAAGGTAAGATCTAGGACAAAGCAAACACATATCATGGATCTACAACCAAAGGGAAAGAATGAAAAGTAAGATTCATGACATAGCAAACACATATCATGGATGATCTTAACCAAAATGTAAGATCGAGAACAGATCGAAAACATATCTTGAACCTAGGAAAAAGGGAAGGAACGAAAAGTAAGATTCATGACAAAGAGAGGACATATCATGCAAGATCTTAAACAAAAGATCAAATCGAGGACATAGCAAACACATATCCTAGACCGACGATCAATGGGAAAGAATGAAAAGTAAGATTCATGATAGAGCAACCACATATCATGGAAGATCTTAACCAAAAGGTAAGATTGAGAACAGAATGAACACATATCTTGGATCTACGACTAAAGGGAATGAATGAAAAGTAAGATTTATGATAGAGCAAACACATATCATGCCAGATCCTAACCAAACGGTATGATCATAGACATAGTGAACACATATCCTTGTAATACGACCAAAGGTAAAGAATGAAAAATGAGATTCATGACTGAGCGAACATATATCATGCAAGATCATAAGAAAAAGGTAAAATCAAGGACAGAACAAACACATATCCATATTCTACGACAAAAGGGAAAGAATGAAATGTAAGATTCATGAAAGAGCGAACATATATCATGCAAGATCTTACCTAAAAGGTAAAATCTAGGACATAACAAACACAGATCCCGTATCTACGACAACCGCGAAAGAATGAAAAGTAAGATTCATGACAGCGTAAACACATATCTTAGAAGATCTTAACCAAATGGTAAGATCGAGAGAAGAGAGAACACATATCCTGAACCTACGACCAAAGGGAAAGAATGAAAAGTAAGATTAATCACAGAGCGAGCACATATCATGAAAGATCTTAACCAAATGATTAAATCGAGGACAGAGCAAACACATATCTGGATCGACGACCAAAGAGAAAGAATGAAAAGTAAGATTCATGACAGAGAAAACACATATCATGGAAGATCTTAACCAGAAGGTAAAATTGAAAATAGAGCGAACACATATCCTGAACCTACGACCAAAAGGATAGAATGAAAAGTAAGATTCATGACAGAGCAAACACTACCATGCAAGATCTTAACCAAAAGGTAAGATCAAGGATAGAACAAACATATTTCCTGGATCTACGACCAAAGGGAAAGAATGAAAAGTAACATTCATGACAGAGGGAACACATATCATGGAAGATCTTTGCCAAAAGGTAAGATCTAGGATAGAGCAAACACAAATCCTGGGTCTACAACTGAAGGGAAAGAATGAAAATTAAGATTCATGACAGAGTGAACACATATCATTGAAGATCTTATCCAAAATGAAAGACCGAGAACAGAGCAAGAACATATCCTGAACATACGACAAAAGGGAAAGAATTGAAAGTAAGATTCATGACAGAGCAAGCAAATATCATGAAAGATCTTAACCAAAACATTAAATCGAGGATAAACCAAACACATATCTTGGATCAACGACCAAAGGGAAAGAATGAAATGTAAGATTCATGACAAAGCAAACACATATCATGGAAGATCTTAACCAAAAGGTAAGATCGAGAATAGAGCGTACACATATCCTGAACCTACGACCAAAGGGATAGAATGAAAAGTAAGATTCATGACAGAGCGAGCACATATCCTAGATCTACAACCAAAGGGAAAGTATGAAAAGTAAGATGCATGACAGAGCGTACACATCTCACGGAAGACCTTAACGAAAAGGTAAGATCGAGGACATAGCGAACACATATCCTAGACCTACGACAAGAGGGAAGGAATGAAAAGGAAGATTTTTGACAGAAAAAATAAATATAATGGAAGATATTAACTAAAAGGTAAGATCTATGACAAAGCAAACACATATCATGGATCTACAACCAAAGGGAAAGAATGAAAAGTAAGATTCATGACAGAGAAAACACATCTCATGGAAGATCTTAACCAAAAGGTAAGATCGAGAACAGAGCGAAAACATATCCTTAACATACGACCAAAGGGAAAGAACAAAAAGTAAGATTCATGACAAAGCAACCACATATCATGCAAGATCTTAAACAAAAGATCAAATTGAGGACATAGCAAACACATATCCTTGATCGACGACCAATGGGAAAGAATGAAAAGTAAGATTCATGACAGAGCAAACACATATTATGGAAGGTCTTAACCAAAAGGTAAGATTGAGAATAAAAGGAACACATATCCTGGATTTATGACCAACGCAAAAGAATGAAAAGTAAGATTCATGACAGAGCGAACACATATCATGGAAGATCTTAACTAAATGGTAAGATCGAGAGTTAAGATCGAGAGAAGCGAGAACAAATATCCTGAACCTATGACCAAAGGGAAATAATGAAAATTAAGATTCATGACAAAGCGAGCAAATATCATGCAAGATCCTAACCAAAAGATTAAATCGAGGATGGAGAAAACACATATCCTGGATCGACGAACAAAGGGAAAGAATGAAAAGTAAGATTCATGACAGAGCAAACACATATCATGGAAGATCTTAACCAAAAGGTAACATCGAGAACGGAGTGAACACATATCATGAACCTACGACCAAATAGAATGAATGAAAAGTAAGATGCATGACCGAGCGAACACATACCATGCAAGATCTTAACCAAAAGGTATGATCGAGGATAGATCGAACACATATCCTTGACCTACGACAAGAGGGAAAGAATGAAAATTAAGATTCAAGACAATGTGAACACATATAATGGAAGATCTTTAAAAAAAGGTAAGATCGAGGACATATCAAACACATATCCTGGATCTACAACTGAAGGGAAAGAATGAAAAGTAAGATTCATGAAAGAGTGAACACATATCATGGAAGATCTTAACCAAAAGGTAAGATCGAGAATAGAGTGAACACATATCCTGAACCTACGACCAAAGGAAAAGAATGAAAAGTAAGATTCATGACAGAGCGAGCACATATAATGCAAGATCTTAAACAAAAGATTAAATCGAGGATAGAGCAAACACATGTCCTTGATCTACGACCAAAGGGAAAGAATGAAAATTAAGATTCATGACAGAGCAAACACATATCATGGAAGATATTAGCTAAAAGGTAAGATCGAGAACATAGCGAACACATATCCTGAATCTGCAACCAAAGGAAAAGAATGAAAAGTAAGATTCATGATTGAGCTAACACATATCATGCAAAATCATAACAAAAAGGTAATGTTGAGGACAGAACAAGCACATATATATGTTCTACGTCCAAAGGGAAAGAATGAAAAGTAAGATTCATACAATGGCGAACATATATCATGCAACATCTTAACCAAAAGATAAAATCGAGGACAGAGAAAACACATATCCTAGATCTACGACTAAAGGGAAAAAAATAAAAAGGAAAATTCACGAAAGAGCAAAGACATGTCGTGGAAGATCTTATCTAAAAGGTAAGATCGTTAATAGAGCGAACACATATCCTGGATCCACGACCAAAGGAAAAGAATGAAAAGTAAGATTCATGATAGAGGGAACATATATCATGAAATATCCTAACCAAAAGGTAAGATCGAAGACAGAGTGAACACATATCCTGGTTCTACGACCAAAGGGAAAGAATTAAACCTAAGATTAATGACAGAGAGAACATGTATCATGCAACATCATAACAAAAAGGTAAAATCGAGGATAGAACAAACACATATCCATGATCTACAACCAAAGGGAACAAATGAAAAGTAAGATTCATGACAGAGCGAACATATATCATGCAAGATCTTAACCAAAAGGTAAAATCGAGGACAAACCAAACATATATCTGGATCTACGACCAAAGGGAAAGATAGAAATGTAAGATTCATGATAGAGCGAACATATATCATGGAAGAACTTAACCAAAAGGTAAGATCAAGAAAAAAAATAACATATATCCTGAAACTATGACCAAAGGGAAAGAATGAAAAGTAAGATTCATGACAGAGCGAGCAAATATCATGCAAGATCCTAACCAAAAGATTAAATCAAGGATGGAGAAAATACATATCCTGGATCGACAACCAAAGGTAAGATCGAGAACAGAGTGAACACATATCCTGAACCTACGACCAAATGGAATGAATGAAAAGTAAGATTCATGATCGAGCGAACACATATCATGCAAGATCTTAACCAAAAGGTATGATCGAGGATAGAGCGAACACATATCTTGGACCTACGACAAGAGGGAAAGAATGAAAAGTAGGATTCAACACAATGCGAACACATATAATGGAAGATCTTTACCAAAAGGTAAGATCGAGGACATAACAAACACATATCCGGGATCTATGGCCAAAGGGAAAGAATGAAAAGTAAGATTCATGACAGGGAAAACATATATCATGCAACATCTTAACCAAAAGAAACAATCGAGGACAGAGCAAACACATATCCTATATCTACGACCAAAGGTAAAGAATGAAAAGTAAGATTCATGAAAGTGAAAACACATATCATTGAAGATCTTAACCAATAGGTAATATCGAGAACATTGAAAAGACATATCCTGGATATACGACTAAAGGGAAAGAATGAAAAGTAAGATTTATGATAGACCGAACACATATCATGCAAGATCGTAACCAAAAGGTAAGATTGAAAACAGAGTGAACACATATCCTAGTTCTACAACCAAAGGGAAAGAATAAAAATTAATATTCATGATAGAGCAAACATATATCATGCAAGATCATAACAAAAAGGTAAAATCGAGGACAGAACAAACACATATCCATGATCTACGACCAAAGGGAAAGAATGAAAAGTAAGATTTATGACAGAGCGAACATATATCATGCAAGATCTTAACCAAAAGGTAAAATCGAGGACAAAGCAAACACATATCCAGGTTCTACGACCAAAGGGATAGAATGAAAAGTAAGATTCATGACAGAGTGAACACATATAATGGAAGATCTTAACAAAAATGTAAGATCGAGAACAAGAAGAGCACATATCCTAAACCTACGACTAAAGGGAAAGAATGAAAAGTAAGATTCATGACAGAGCGAGCACATATCATGCAAGATCTTAACCAAAAGATTAAATAGAGGACAGAGAAAACACATATCCTGGATCGAGAACTAAAGGGAAAGATTGAAAACTAAGATTCATGACAGAGCAAACACATATCATGGAAGATCTTAAACAAAAGGTAAAATCGAGAACAGAGCGAACATATATCCTGAACCTATGACCAAAGGGAAAGATTGAAAAGTAACATTCATGACAGAGCGAACACATATCATGGAAGATCTTAACCAAAAGGTAAGATCGAGGACAGAGTGAACACTTATCCTGGATCTACGACCAAAGGGAAAGAATGAAAAGTAAAATTCATGACAGAGCGAACACATATCATGAAAGACCTTAACAAAAAGGTAATATCGCGGACAGAGCATACATATATCCTAGACCTAAGACAAGAGGGAAAGAATGATTAGTAAGATTCATGACATAGCGAACACATATAATGGAAGATCTTAACCAAAAGGTAAGATCTAGGATAGAGCGAACATATATCTTGGATCTACAACCAAAGGGAAAGAATCAAAAGTAACACTCATCACAGAGCGAACACATATCATGGAAGATCTTAACCAAAAGGTAAGATCGAGAATAGAGCGAACACATATCCTGAACCTATGACCAAAGGGAAAGAATGAAAAGTAAGATTCATAAAAGAGCGAGCACATATCATGTAAGATCTTAAACAAAAGAGTAAATCGAGGACAGAGCAAACATATATCCTGCAACCTCGACCAATGGGAAAGAATGAAAAGTAATATTTATGACCGAGCAAACACATATCATGGAAGATCTTAACCAAAAGGTAAGATCGAGAATAAAGTGAACACATATCCTAGATCTACGACCAAAGGGAAAGAATAAAAATTAAGATTCATGACAAAGCGAACATATATTTTGCAAGATCATAAGAAAAAGGTACAATCGAGGATAGAGCAAACACATATCCATGATCTAAGACCAAAGGGAAAGAATGAAAAGTAAGATTCATGACAAAGCAAACACATATGATGTAATATCTTAACAAGGGAAAGGGAAAGAATGAAAATTAAGATTCATGACAGAGAAAACATATTTCATGGAAGATCTTAACAAAAAGGTAAGATCGAGGAAAGGGCATACATATATCCTGGACCTACGACAAGAGGGAAAGAATAAAAAGTAAGATTCAAGATAGAGTGAACACATATAATGGAAGATATATACCAAAAAGTAAGATCGAGGACAGAGCGAACACATATCAAGGATCTATGGCCAAAGTGAAACAATGAAAACTAAGATTCATGACAGAGTGAATATATATCACGCATCATCTTAACCAAAAGGTAAAATCGACGACAAATCAAACACATATCCTGGATCTACGACCAAAGGGAAAGAATGAAAAGTAAGATTCTTGATGGAGCGAACACATATCGTGGAATATTTTCACCAAAAGGTAAGATCGAGAATAGAGCGAACACATATCCTGAACCTACGACCAAAGGTAAAGAAGGAAAAGTAAAATTCATGAGAGAGTGAGTACATATCATGCAAGATCTTAATCAAAAGATTAAATCTAGGACAAAGCAAACACATACCTTATATTGACGACCAAAGGGAAAGAAAGAAATGTAAGATTCATGACATAGAAAACACATATCATGGAAGATCTTAACAAAAAGGTAAGATCGAGAATGAAAAGTAAGATTCATGACAGAGCGAGCACATATCATGCAAGATCATAACCAAAAGATTAAATTAAGGATAGAGGAAACACATATCCTGGGTTGATGACCAAAGGTAAAGAATGAAAAGTAAGATTCATAATAGAGCGAACACATATCATGCAAGATCATAACCAAAAGGTAAGATCGAGGACATAGTGAACACATATCCTCGATCTACGACCAACAAGCAAGAATGAAAAGTAATATTCACGATAGAGTGAACACATATCATGGAAGATCTTAACCAAAATGTAAGATCGAGGACAAAGAGAACACATATCATGGACCTACGACCAGAGGGAAACAATGAAGCATAAGATTCATGACAGAGCGAACACATGGCATGCAAGATCTTACTAGGGATGGATAACTACATGGTTGTATCTTGACATATATTGATTTTGCTGAGGATTTAGGAGTATAAGGGTCTGGCACCGTTAGCTGGGGATTTACCATTGTTTTGGTGGAGAAATGAAGTGAGCTTTCGTGCAAGGTATCAAGTCCACTTATGCTTTGTATGCATGTTTGAATTTTCCTATAGTGTAATGATCCATTTCAATGAATATTCTACGCATTTAAGGATGCAATTTGATGCAGAGATGATTACTATATGCAAAGTGAAGAGAAATAAACTTTGTGTTGCCTATTATCTTGAGATACTGATATGGGTTGGTGCTAAAAATCTTACAACACCAAAGAGTATTAGTGGCTTCACTGGGTATGAATTGTGTTGTACCCCAAAATATTCCCTCCCATTTTCTTTAAGGTATATCCTTATGCTTTAAGTGAAGTTCATGGTTCCTCATATGTCTCAAGGAATACTCATGAAAAATTTCGAGCCTTGTATCACAAGTTTGCTCAGTGAATTGCTCAGATGAGTAAAAGTCTACTTTATTGGGTTAAAAGTCAATTGTGGTCAACATACAGTCAAATTTCAAGATTTTTGTTTAACATCAATATTTTGAAGTCATTTTCATCATTTGATCAAGGGTTGATCGTGACTCATTAAGAAAACTCAAGATTCATCAAAAGTCAAAAGTTACTAAATTAGGGTTTTCTTAAGGAGAAGTCAACTGAAATTTGACCAAGCATAACTTCCATATGTTTCATCATATTTTTCTCAACCAAAGTTCATCTCGGTGGAAATTCAATTCTCTACAACTTTGTCCCTCTAAGCTCAAATTCAAAAAATGCTTCATTTCAAAAGTCAACAATAAGACATTTTTTATCAAGGCAACTTACATCAAGATAAAGTATTCAAATGAAAACATGATCAACATAGAGATTGCAGAGGACATAAAAGTCCAAGATCACCTTTATATGATAAAAATTGAGAGAGTTATGATTGGTGCAAGTCATGCAATTTTGAAAAAATGCATGAAACCTAAATTGATCAAACTTGAATTTTTGGACTAGTGGGCTTATCTTTCAAGGCCCAAATGTGTTTTAGGCATAATAGTGAACCCTTAAATCCATTCATACACCCCCATTTGATTTTTATTCCATTTATTTTTTATTTTATTTATTTATTTTAAAAATTAAATAAAATAAAATAAAAGGCTTTCATACAAGGTCCAAGCACAACTTTTGTTGACAAATTCACACGCTATATATTCCTCATTTAGAAAAAAAATAGCACATGAAACCTTGAAAGAGAAATCACATTCAAAAAATCTCCAAATTTTTCAAAAAACTAGGGCAAACTTCAAACCCTATTTGCAGCCTCTCTCCAAGCAAGCCAGTGATTCCAATCAATCCCTGAGGCATTGTAGGGTAAGAATGGATCAATCTTAATGATCCTAAGAGCCTGAAAATCACATACATGCCTCTCCGGTTTCCTTATTTTTTTAGTAAATTCGTATTTTTGTTTTCATATTGTTTTGATGCATAATAACATTACTAACATGCTTCTAAGGTATAACTATGTAGGATAGACCCATGGCATGGCCCCCATAACGAATGAATCATGAGTTTCCAAGTTTGAATCATTTTACATTATTTGCTTTGTATCTCTTTGTATAGGGAGAATCAGCCAAAACCAAGGCCACGTTGATTTACCAGGGTCTAAATTAGGGGGTAGGGTACCTTCGAACCACTAATGTTTGTTATTTCGCAGGAACACAAAAAAGAAGTCGTCAGAGAAGACGACGGGAGCTAGGGCTCTGGCGCCTCTCCGGACCAGTAATTATGTTTATTATATATTTATTTGTTTTCATTAAAGTACTAGATGACGCAGCCACCCTAGTGGCAAGCGCGCACATGTTAAGGCATTACTAGAGGATGTGGTTTCGATCCCTGCCTTTTGTTGTGTTTTTTTATGTTTTACAATTTTCACAGTTTTATTATATATTGTGCAGCGCGCAGTGTATAGACACCAACACATGGTTGGTGCAGCGGCAAGCTATGTAGGGCATAAGGAAAATGGAATGGTTTTAACACCCACTCCTAACATTTTTGTTTTTCCTAACCCTATATTCTTATTTTTTTAGTTAATAAACCCTAATTCTTTTAATTAAACCCTAATAACTTTTTTAGTAACCCTAATTATTTTTTTAACCTAATAATTTTCTAACACTAACTAAATTAGGATTAAGTTTGTGATGATTAATTTTTTTAATAAATTAATTAAATCTTTTTAATACTAAATTAATTAGAATTTTTAGGTTTTTTATTAGTTATTATCATTAAACTTATTTCTTCATAAAAATCACCAAAAACATTTTCTCTTTATTTTTTTATTTTTCCTATTTTCTAGATCAATTGTATAGGTCGCGCGTTCCTCATGTTATAATTAGATTTGATTTTCTTGAACATTTTTATTATTATGTAATTGCTTGCAGGATATAATAGTTGTAGGGTTTCTTTTCCGTATTTCTTTATTATGTAACTGCCCCAAGGCCTTGTAATGGTCTTAGGTTTGCATTTCCGTCTTTATCTTCTGCTACTATATTTTATATACTATTGTTAGTAACTAGGGTTTGTATGACAAGATAAAATAAACCGATAGCAAAACCCTAATTTCAAGATAAATAATTGAAACAAACACATTTTCACACTTACACCTCTAGGGTAGCCTCTCTCCGTCGCCTTTCGAAGTAACGGTCATGTCACTTGAAAATAGGGATACTTTAGCAAAGTCCCTTCTAATAAAAGATCATAGTCCCTCGATGACCCTTCGATGTTTCCTACGAACAAATGATCTAGTACCTTTGATAATTGCTAAAGTATCCTTATCAGTTGCCTTCAATGACCATACGATGACCCTCGATTGTCTTTTCACATCTAAAAGATGGGGGTACCTACCAACTAATGGTACGGATAGCACTATCTCTAAAGGAGGAGGAAAATAACAAGAACGACCTTGAGTGGGTATGATACTTTTATTCGTTGCTTACAAACTTTTCGAAAAAAAATATTTCTCACATCACACTTTCAAAAAACAAATATTCTCAAACACTTTGTAGACATTCTTGAGGACCGATACAAGAGTTATTACAAAAGGTGATAACACCTTCCCTTTTCATAATTCACCCCCCGAACTCACAATCTTAAGGTCTTTCCTATTCTTTTCACCCTTTCCATATTGGATAAAATAAAAGTCGATGGCGACTCTTGTTATCCGCAACATTTGCGTTAAAAAGCAAAACAAGTCAGTTCTCCCACCGTATTACAAATTGTAACTTTGCTGGGGAGGAAGTGATTTTATCTGACTTCTCTTCATCCTTAACTACTTGGGGATGGTAAAAATGGTACGCACATGTTGGGGAATTGCATGATGAGAATTACTTGGATATCTCCGGATGCCCTGAGTCTGCATCATGTTGGGGAATTACACCTTAGACCACTTGGGGATCAGGAGATGTACATGGACGTCTTTGAGTGCCCCGGTTTACTTCTCTATTGTAGATTAGAGGATGATTTTATGGGGATTACATGTTGAACCAAGTAAAACATCTTAACTACCCCAAGTTTACTCTACTGGGGAATTGCACATGCATACAGTGAATTGCACGAAGACTCTGAGTGCCCCAAGTTTTCACTACTGTTGGGGAATCAAGCTGAATATGTGCGTTGATCTGCATAAAAACATCGAGTTCCCAAATTTACTCTACTGAGGGGAGTATACTTTGAACATTTGTAGGGGATGAGAACTACCTTTGTAATGATGGATGGGTCAAGGTGACCGTTATGGCACTTTTAGCTTGATTTCTTTGGCAGTTACCTTCCAGGACATAACTTGCTTGAGTGGCTTTACGAGTATGGATGAGGAATGTTCATGTTTGTAGGATCTCTGAAAGAATCTCGTCTCGATTAAAAGACTGGAATATTTGTTCCACAATTGAATATGAGGTGGCCTGCCCCAACGTCTTGGGTCACAAAATAACTGGCTCTGATTAAAGATTTCTTGGAGAGATTTATCGAATCTCGATGTAACATCCCCAGGTTGAATGAATTATGAATAGATTTCTCGATAAGATTAACCTTGATTGATGGCAACTTGAAGAGATTTATCGACGTGATAGCCTCAGATTGGTCATAGCTTAAAGAGATTTATCAATGTGATAGCCTCAGAATTGAAGATTTAAGAGATTTATCGACGTGATAGCCTCATATTGGTTAAGTTTGAATGGATGCCCCTAGCTTGACAAATTCTTCATACAGTTTACCTCTTAAGGTGCCCATTCTTTGAAATGACTGGCTCTTGGATGTGATCAAATTTTTTCAGCAGTTGTTCATTGTTTGATCTTCCTTGATGGTAAGTGTTTACTCACAGGTAGTACATTCCTGTTTTAAGGATGATAATCCTAATGCAATGCTTATGTTATCTTCAAAATCAACATTATTGAAACGATGTTGTGACATTTAGTGTTTGAATTATTTGTCATATCGGTGTTAACACAAATGATAAGTGGATTTCTAGGAGGTGGCTTGGTTCATGGTTTTGAGAGAAAAAAGGATTTAAGGCTCCAAGTCTAACCTAACCCACGCATTCTCCATGATGTTCTCCGGTCCTACGTTCAGTTATTTTGACACGAGTGTTCACCTTTCAAAATGGTTTAGAAGTGTAAAAGATGGTTGAGGAACCAACGAGGTTTTTGGAATGGCAGTCACCCTTTTTTTGTTTTTTGTTTGTAGTTACACGAATTTGTTCTTGCTTGAGGATATTTGTTTTGTAATCGTTTTCATTTTTCATTCTTTTGTTCTTTTTGCTTTCCTTTTCCCTAACTTTTGCTTGGACTAGCTTTCTGATTTTGAAGTCCAGCGGGATGTCCTAATTTTTGCCTAGGTCATTTTCTTTAAAGTTTTCGAATTAGTGGGCTTTCTTTCCTTTTTAGTTTTTATTTCTTTTTTTCTTTTATGAACAAATCATATGAATGATCGTAACTTTAATAATCTATCAGGTAATTAACTGCAAGTGCACTATTTAATCGCGTAGTTTTAAAAGATATTGAACCCACAAGGACTGATAATCGAGTTACTGCTATCTAAAGTTACTGTGTGAAGCTAACGCTAATAATAAATTATAGGTTTTGGGATGCACGAAAATAAGCTTAGACATTATTGAAATATTTAATAACGGGACAGTGGTACGTAATGTTCTAACTTTGGGAATTCAGTAAATCATTGGCATAATTTTGAGTATTCAAAACACAGTTCAGTATAAACTATCAATTTAAAAACCATTATCTCACACTCTTGTGATTATTGATTCAGATTATATATTTAAACTTAAATTCTTGCTCTCGCTGTCTCATTTAAAATTCAAAAATACTTTTTGAAAACAAATTGAACCTAATTAATCTTAAACCACTCTCGTTGTATTTAAAATTAATGTTTGATTCCACTATTCGCTTAAAAGCTCACAGTCTCGTAATTATTGATTTTAGCCTTCATTTGTCTCTTACTCTCGTAAAAAAACGGTTTTAATAATAAAATTGGAAACCAAACCAAAAAAGTATTTTATAAAAGGTTTATGCCAAGTTATTACCGAACTCCTTTGGTATGTGACCTTACAGACATTACCAACATAAACTAACAGTAAGCAAACATTAACATAAACATGATTACTAAGTATAAAATAGTTAATATAAAGGAAAATAAGAACCTGGAATTAAATAACTGTAAATAATGACAAGCCTCTAGTACCAAAAAGCAATCCTCCACAGTATGCCGACAACATTTGCCTTGAAGAAAATAAATAACTTGAATGCAGGAAGAATAAAAACTTAAAACAAATTCTGAAGATTCTGAATAAAATATTTGGTGAAATAGCTCCTTGGTTTGGAAAACTTTCGTTGTATTAGGAAGGAAATTATCTGTTTAAAATTCTAAACAAGTGTGTTGAACTATAGAATAAATTTGGGTAAAATTCTCCGACCCTTTTTACAACACAAGCGCTCATCTTATATAGCCTCCGTATCACTTCTATTTGAGAATAATTAGGAATTCATGGAATCCATAATGCATGGCCCGTTGAAACTGAATTTCTCACTAAAATCTAGGATGTGGTGATCATGGGTTGAACCAGTCATAGAGAAAATTATCATATTTCACTAATAGTTTTTCAAATATTTTCGAAATGAAATGAGAACCACCATCACTGATAACAAGTCTTGGCACACTGAATCTAGGAAATATTATGTTTTTAAAAAGCCTGACTACTACTTGTGCATCATTTATTGGAAAAGCTACGACCTCGATCCATTTTGATATGTAATCTACAGCAACGAGTACGTATTTATTTCCAAAAGAGGATGGGAAAAGTTCCATGAAATCAATTCCTCATACATCAAAGACTTCTACTTCTAAAATTCCCTTTTGAGGCATCTCGTCACGTCTGGAGATGTTGCCAGTGCGTTGCATCGGTAACAGTTTATGACTGTAATGTGGACATCTTTCCATAAGTTGGTCCAATAAAGGCCATCTTTTAATATTTTAGCACAATTCCTTGAAGTGCTTGTATGTCCACCATAGGGAGCAGCATGACAATGGGAAATTATGTTTTCTATTTCATCTTCGGGAACACATCAACGGAAAATAACATTGGCACCTCTCTTGAAAAGCATAGGCTAATCCCAATAATAGTGTTTGATATCGTGGAAGAATTTCTTCTTTTATTGATAGGTTAGATCTGGCGGAAGCACTCCAGTGGAAAAGTAGTTAACAAAGTCGACGTACCATGGAAATGTGTTCTTAGTGTAAACTGCTTCTGCAACTTCGTTAGTCTTAGTATTAAGAGTTATAGGGAATTCAATGGTGTTGTTTTCTAACTGAGCTATAAATTTTTTGTAAGGGAAAGTATCGTTGATAGGAACTTGTTCAGGCTTAATGCCTTCCATTATAGATAAGTGATCAACTACTACGTTTTCAGTGCCTTTTTTGTCTTTGATTTCTAAATCAAACTCTTGTAGGAGTAAGATCCATCTGAATAATCTCGGCTTGGCATCCTTTTTGCTTAATAGGTATCTAATCACAGTATGGTCAGTATAGAGAATTATCTTTGCTCTTACTAGGTAAACGAAATTTATCTAGGGAAAAAATGACATCCAAAAGTTCCTTTTCGGTTGTGGTATAGTTCATATTTGCAGGATCTAAGATTCTACTGTCGTAATAGATTGCATGAAGGTTTTTATCTTTTCGTTGTCCTAAAACCGCACCTACAATATAATCACTAGCGTCACACATGATTTTGAACGGTAATCACAAATCAGGTGGTTGCATAATACGTGCGGTAATAATATCTATTTTTAGTTATTCGAATGTTTTTAAGAATTTGTCATTGAAATCGAATTCAGCGTCTGTCATTAATAGGCCAGTCAGCAGTTTGGGAGTTTTAGAGAAATCCTTAATGAATTGTCGGCAAAAATTGGCGTGTCCTAAGAAACTTGGTATTTCTCTTACATCTTTTAGAGGTTGAAGACTTTCTTTAACTTTTATTTTTGCTTTGTCAACCTCAATCCCCTTGCTGGATATTCTGTGTCCAAGTACGATTCCTTGTCAGACCATGAAATGGCATTTTTCTCAATTTAATACGAGATTAACTTTTACGCATCATTCAAGTACTATTTATAAGTTTGATAAGCATCCTTCAAATCTTTTCCCACAAAAATATAAATCATCCATAAATACTTCCATGATGTCATCTATAAAATCTGTGAAAATTGACATCATGCACCTTTGGAATGTTGCGGGAGTATTGCATAGTCCAAACGACATTCGTCAATAGGAAAATGTACCATAAGGACAAGTGAATGTAGTATTTTCTTGATCTTCAGGGTGTATATGGATTTGGAAAAATCCCGAATAACCATCAAGATAGCAAAAATTGGAATGCTTAGCTAGTCGTTCCAGCATTTGATCAATGAAGGGTAAAGGAAAATGATCGTTTCGAGTGGCTTTGTTTAACTTCCTATAGTCAATACACGTTCTCCATTAGGTTTGAGTACGTTGTGCTACGGATTCACCTTTTGCATTGCTAACAACAGTAACACCTCATTTCATTGGTAGAACATGTACTGGGCTAACCCATTTACTGTCGAATATTAGATATAAGATTCATGTTTCTAATAACTTTTATACTTCTTTCTTAACTACATCACTCAAAACTGGATTTATTCTTTTCTCATGTTCTCTTGAGGTCTTGCAGTATTCCTCAATCATAATGTGATGGATTTATATTGAGGGGCTTATTCCTTTTAGATCTCAGATTTTATAGCCTAAAGTAGTCAGGTATTTCCTTAGGAACTGTAGTAATTTTTATGTTTCTATCTGTCCTAAATCTGTGTTGACTATGACGGTTCGTTCGAGTTCTGTGTCTAGGAATTCATATCTTAGATATTTTGGTAATGTTTTAAGTTTGACAGTTGGTTTCCCTAAGCAAGGAAAAGGGTCAGGAGTTAGCGCGAGACATTCACTTAGATTGTCATCCTTGTATTCATCACACAGATTATCATCTTTAAGGATTTGAGGTTTTGTAATTTTTAGAGCTTCTAAATATTTGGTCTATTGTTTCTCCATTTCCTTAACGCATTCATCAATGACGTCCAAGAAAAATCACAAATCATCTATAGCATGTGCTTTGAAGAATTGTGAGAGGATGAACTCGAATTTTTCTTCGCCAACCTCAAATGTGAGTTTACCTCTTTTTACATCTATTATGACTCTGGCGGTGGCGAGGAATGGGCTTCCTAATATAATAGGGATGTTGGAATCTTCCTTGATATCCATAATAATGAAGTCAGTGGGGTTATAATGTTTTCCAATATGTACATGAACATTTTCGAGCATTCCTAAATGAAACTTCACTGAATGATCATCTAGTCGTACAGACATACTTGTCGGTCACAATTATCCCATATTAAATCTTTTGTAGATTGATAAATGCATTAGACTCATATTGGCTCCCAAGTTGCACAGAGCTTTTTCTATCACGAACTTTTCGATTACACATGACATGGAAAAGCTACCAGGGTCTTTCAGCTTATGGGGCATGTTATTTTGGATTATAGCACTACATTCTGTAGTAAGCATAATGGTTTCATTGTCCTCGAGCTTTTCCTTATTAGATAAAATTTCTTTAAGTAACTTAGCATAGGAGGGCATTTGTATGATGGCTTCCGTAAAAGGTATAGTGATATTTAGCTATTTCAAAAGTTCAACGAATTTCTTAAATTTCCCTATATTTTTAGATTTACCTAACTGTTGAGGGTATGGTAGCGGTGGTTTGTACGGTGGCAGAGGTACGTAGGGTTTTTTTTCTCTTCTACCTTTGCGCTTTCATCTCCCTTCTCATTTTCTTTTGGTTCATCTTCTTCCTCATTTGGTTTACCAATACTCTGGTACATGGCTAGATTTTTGGTTCTTGGGTTAGTCGGTCCTTCTACTTCTGTTCCACTTCAAAGTATTATAGCATTAGCATGACCTTTCAGATTCGGTTGTGGTTGGCCAGGAAAAGTTCCAGCTGGAGCAGCTGCAACTTCTTGTTGTTGAGCCACTTAAGAGATTTGTGTTTTAAGAATTTTGTTATGAGTGGCAAGAGCATCAACCTTGTTTGATAGTTGCTTTATTTGTTCACTAGTGTGTATATTTTAATTTAGAAAATCTTTGTTTTGTTGAGCTTGAGCGGATACAAAGTTTTCTATCATGATATCTTTATTGGATTTCCAAGGAACATTTGGAGTAATTTGTGCGGCTTTCTGGTATCCTAGTGGTGTAGTAGGAGCTTGCCCAGGTGCATTGTTATTCTTGTAAGAAAAGTTTGGATGATTTTTCCAGGTAGGATTATAGGTATTCCCATATAGGGTTCCTTGAGCATAATTCACTTGATCAACTAGTACTCTTGTTAACTTGGTCTAAACTTCTAACTTCGTACATACAGCCTTTCTTTCGAGGTTTCTCCATAATGGTTCTATCGCTTCCCAACTAGTAATGGTTTTGAGCCATACTTTTGTTAAGTTGATAAGCGTAATGATAAGGTTTATCCATCAGTGTGCCACCAGCTGCAACGTCAATCATTAGTCTTGTGTTGTACAAGAGACCATTGTAAAAGGTGTGGATGATCATCCATTCTTCTAGACCCTGATGTGGACAAACTCGCAACATGTCTTTGTATCTTTCTGATGCTTCAAAGAGAGATTCGCTTTCCTTATATTTAAAACCATTGATATTGGCTCTTAGCACAACTGTCTTACTTGGCGGAATATATCATGCTAGGAAAATTTATTCAACTCGTTCCATGTAGTAACAGAGCTGGATGGTAGAGACGGGAGCCAAGATATAGCTCTATCTAACAATGAAAAGGGGAAAAGACGAAGTCTTATTACTTCGGGGATGACGCCATTTGCTTTTATCATTTCTATGTACTGCACAAACACGGATAAATGTAGGTTCTGGTCATCTGTAGGACATCCTGAAAACTAATTTTTTTGGACAGTTTGTAATAATGTAGATTTCAACTTGAAATCATTCTGAGTGACAGCGAGGGCAGCAATGTTGTTGTAATATTCTTCTTGTGATGGGGCAGCATATTCCTTCAGAGGACGATTTTGGGGTTGTGATACGGTGGCAGAACCGACTGTTTTTTGTTATTATTGGTTTTGCGTTTTTTGTTTACAAATATACGGTAAGCAAGAGTCGCCACTGTCATTTATTTTATCCAACAAAGTAAAAGGAAAAAAGAACAGAAAAAACCTTTTTCGAGATGTTTCTGAGTACGGGGGGTAGGTTATAGAAAGGGAAGGTGTTAGCACCTTTTCTATCTGTGGTTTTCCATGGGCTCTTAGGTACTTGCTCATTCTTAAATTGCTTTTGTGTGTTTGTGTCTTTGAAAAAAGTTTTGAAATTGCCTTAGTATGGCGATTCACTTTATGGTAACTGTTGTATCAGTCCTCAAGAGTGTGATAAAGTGTTTTTGAAAACTTTGTTTGAAAGTGTAAGTTTGAAAGATTATTTTGAGCAAGTACTTAAGAGCCCGTGGAAAACCACGGATAGAAAGGGTGCTAACACCTTCCCTTTCTATAATCTACCCCCCGTACTCAGAAACATCTCGAAAAAGGTTTTTTTCTGTTCTTTTTCCCTTTTCCTTTGTTGGATAAAATAAAAGATGGTCGCGACTCTTGCTTACTTTACATTTGGGAATAAAAAACGCAAAACTATTAGTAACAAAAAACAGTCGGTTCTGCCACTGTATCACAGAATTGGCGACTCTGCTGGGGATTATAGATGTCGGCTCTCTGAAGGAACTTTGCTGAGGAAAGTAGCTCATGTTTGGGGAAGCCGATGTCAAATTTTTGGTTGCCTTTACTCTGTGGGGAGTGTAGACGTCGCGGGGTCGCATGTAGTGGTGACCTTGTTTCAAAACTGTCTCTGCCCCTATACCTGCTGAACAGGGTAACCGTCGGGATTAGGCTTTGCCCTGTTACTTAA
Source organism: Vicia faba (assembly GCA_948472305.1). Lineage (NCBI taxonomy): Eukaryota > Viridiplantae > Streptophyta > Magnoliopsida > Fabales > Fabaceae > Vicia > Vicia faba. Next base: position 466,122,959 of record OX451735.1, on the reverse strand, counting down.
GTCATGAGAAATGATCTTTCTGTTTCATATGCAAATATTTATGGATAGCAATCATATTCAAATGTGTATGTCAAGAATAAATCATTGGACATTTTTGCAAAACAAAACCAAAAAAGAAAAACCCATGGTTTTGTAAAAGTGACATGTATTAACTTCTGAAGTTGGCCTATAACAGCCGTTTTTGTACAAGGAAGTTGACGCTCTAATAAGAGAACGCCGTCGTGAAAATTAAAGCTATACAATATTGTGTACAAATAGAAGAAAAAATCTATGTGTAATAATCCCATTGAGTTTCAATTCTGCTATTGCCGCTATGTCTTCAAGCGTCTCATCACTTTGCTACTTTTCCGAAGCTGACTGGATTGATTGGTTTCGTTCGAGCTTGATAGTTGATAATGAGGTCTGGTCGCAAGGTGATCCACCGGGAAGCCCTATTTTTGCCTAGGCCAGTCAACCTAGCGGGTCTTTAATCATGCGTAGTATCTTTTCACTATGTCCGCATTGATAGGGTGAGGGAGGTCGTCACCGTCCATGATGGTCAGAATCATGGCTCCACCTGAGAAAATGTTTTTAATCACGAATGTCCCTTCATATGTGGGAGTCCATTTTCCCCTAGTATCTCCTTGCAACAGTATGATGCGCTTGATCACTAGATCTCCGACTTCATATGCTTGACGCCTGACCTTTTTGTTGAAAGCCTTGATCATTCGTCTTTGATACATTTGACCATGACAGACAGTAGTAAGTCTCTTCACATCGATCAAATTCAGTTGATCAAGTCGAGTCAGGATCTAATCGTCTTTGTTTAAACCCGCATCCTTCATGATCCTTAGAGAAGATATATGGACCTCAATAAGCAGGACAACCTTCATGCCATATACCAGAGAGTAGGGTGTTGCCCCTGTCGATGTTCGTGCAGAGGTGTGGTACCCATGAAGAGAAAATCGTAACATCCAATGCCTGTCTTTGTATGTCATCATCATCTTCTATACAATTTTATTGATGTTCTTGTTAGCAGCCTCCACAGCACCATTCATCTTTGGCCGGTAGGGGAAGAATTATAGTGTTGTATCTTGAATTGCTTACAGAGTTCGATGATCATTGTGTTGTTGATATTCATACCATTGTCAGTGATGATTATTTCGGGGACACCGTAACGACAAACCAGGTTATGCTTTATAAACCTCGCCATAACATTCTTGGTAATAGTGGCAAAAGAGGCAACTTCAACCCACTTCGTGAAGTAATCAATGGCCATTGTAAGCAGTAGGTCTAATCTCTCCAATCATGTCAATGCCCTACATTGAAAAGGGATAAGGAGTTGTCAAGACATTCAAGGGAACATGAGGTACATGTACTTTATCAACGTAGATTTGGCACTTGTGGAAAGTTTGGGAGTGCTGATAACAATCTGCTTCCATAGTGGACCAATAATATCCCGCCCGTAGGATCTTCTTAGCAATGGTATGTCAACTTGAATGGGTGCCAAAGGTACCTTCATGTAAATCAACCATAATCCTATATGCTTCGCTCTTGTCTATACACTGCAGTAAGGTAGAGTCATGGTTGCGCTTGTAGAGGTTTCCATTACTGAGGAACAATTTCAAGGCGAACCTTCTCAGAAACGTTTTGTCATTGACAGATGCCCCCTCGGGATACTCTTGAGCCTCGAGAAACCTTTTTACTTCGTGAAACCACGGTTTGTCTGCTACCTCTTCAATATCAATCTCACAGCAGTATGTTGGTTCATCTAACCTCTCAATGGTGATTCGGGGAGCTTCGTTGTCCCACCTGACCTTGAAAATAGAAGACATGGTAGCTAGTGCGTCCGCTAATTGATTCTCTTCTCGTGGGAAATGTTCAAAGGTTACCTCCTCAAAGTGTGGGAGCAATGTTAGCCTGTGCTCTTTGCACGGGATGAGATTCGGGTGCTTCGTATCCCACTCTCCTTTGATCTAACTAATCACAAAGGCTAAATCCCCGAAAACGTTTAAGAACTTGATCCCCAGGTCAATAGTAGCTTTGAGACACATGATGCATGCTTCATACTCCGCCATGTTGTTGGTACAATTGAAGCATAGTCGGACAGTGAAAGGAGTATGACAGCCTTCAGGAGATATGATCCCAGCACTGACGCTATTACCAAGAGCGTTGGAAGCTCCATCAAAAACAATAGTCCATCGGGATCCTTCTTCGGGTCCTTCATCTGGTCCAGGTTCTTCATAGTCAACGACTAGCATAATATTCTCGTCCGGAAACTCCAAAACTCGTGGACTGGTAGTCATCGACGGCCTGATGAGCCAAATGATCAGCTAATACACTTCCCTTGATTGCTTTCTAGGTTGTATATTGTATATCGTATTCGGTTAAGATCATTTCCCATCTTGCTATTCTTCTAGAGAGAGCGGGATTCTCGAAGATGTACTTGATTGGATCCATCTTAGATATCAACAACGTAGTGTTGGTCAACATATATTGTCTCAGACGGTGAGCAGCCCATGCCAAAGCGTAACAAGTTTTCTCGAGCAGTGAGTATCTTGTCTCCCAGTCGGTAAACTTTTTGCTAAGGTAGTATATTGCGTGCTCTTTTCGGCCAGACTCGTCATGCTGCCCCATCACACACCCCATTGAATTGTCTAACACTGTTAAGTACATTAACAAAGGTTTTCCTTCAATCGGAGGCATCAAAATTGGTGGTTCTTGAAGGTATTCCTTGATTCTTTTGAAAGCAGTCTGGCATTCGTCATTCCATTTTACTACTTGATCTTTCTTCAAGAGTTTGAAGATCGGCTCACAAGTAGCAGTCAGATGCGAATTGAACCTGTCGATATAATTTAGGCGTCCCAAGAAACCTCTAACTTCCTTCTCAGTACGGGGAGCCGGCATCTCTTGTATAGCCTTCACCTTTGCGGGGTCAACCTGAATGCCTTTGTCACTGACGATGAACCCCAGAAGTTTACCAGACCTTACCCCGAAGGTGCACTTGTTTGGATTCAACCTCAACTTTTATGTCTTCAACCTGTCAAACAGCTTTTGTAGATGATCAAGGTGTTCTTCCTCGATTTGAGACCTGGCTATCATGTCATCAACATAAACCTATATCTCATGGTGAATCATATCGTGGAACAAATCTACCATGGCTCGTTGATAGGTTACCCCAACTTTCTTTAACCCGAACGGCATCACCTTGTAGCAGAAGGTTCCCCACTGTATGACGAAGGGTGTATTTTCCATGTCTTCATGAGCCATCTTGATCTGATTGTACCCAGAGAAACCGTCCTTGAAGGAAATGATCTTGTGTTATGCGGTGGTATCAACCAGAACATCAATGTAGGGAAGCGGGAAGTCATCCTTGGAGCTTGCCCTGTTCAGGTCTCTGTAGTCCACACACATTCGTGCTTTGATGTCTTTCTTAGGTACCAGAACAACATTAGCGACCCACTGCGGATAGGAGGTGACATCTAGGAACCCAACATTGAATTGTTTCATAACCTCTACTTTGATCTTCTCTGACATTTCAGGGCGCATACGTCGGACCATTTTCTTAACCGGAGGACAATCTTCTTTAGTCGGCAGACGATGTACCATAATATTAATGTCTAAACCAAGCATATCTTCATATGACAATTCAAAGATCTTAACATAATTGTGCAACATCTGTACCAACCGTTGTTTGACACTGAGCTCCAGATTTTTGCCGATCTTGACTTCTTTTCTTTCTACTTCTGTGCCCAAGTTTATCGTCTCAACTGGATCTTCATGAGGCTGTATAGCCTTCTCTTCCTACTGTAGTAGTCTAGAAAGTTCTCCAGGTACTTCACAATCTTCCTCACCTTCGTCCTCGGCTTAGTTGATCGGATTTTCGAAGTTATAACTGGCAATAGTGGAAATGTTATCAATGGGATCCATAGTGGATATGGATCTGCAGTTTGATATGTGAGTGTGTGTAAGAGCATAGCTGTATCGATAAAGTTAAAAGTAGAAAAGAAAACAGAGAGCACAAAATTTATATGCAAGAACGTCCAATGTTTTATTGATGACATATGATAATGACATATAATAACCCTCACAAATAAACCATTGTGCCTCGGGTAAGGCACAAGGCCATAAAGTTTATATTCTTTATTACAAATTCGAAAAACAAGTAAGACAATTATTGTTGGACAAAAGTAATCGACACAAAATCTTTGGTTGTCTAGTTACTAGGTCCACCGTTGGTACTAGGGTAGATCCAGCTGTCAATATCAGAATCCTCATCATTTTCTTCTATATCATTGACCCCACGATTGCTGATGCGTAGGGGAGGTCCTCCAGCCCGTGCACGTCGAACAACCCTTTGAGCTCTTGAAGTAAAGCCCAAACCAAATTTTTCAGTTTTATGAGGAGAATCAGGGAGCTGTCCCCAAATGGTACACCCACCTTCTTCAATTATTGCTTTGTCTTCCTTGACAGAAGCCATCTTTAAAGGAGGTTTGGTGATCTTCGGCACATTGGTGATAGTCTCGGTTGACGCCATAATCTGGGGAACCTCTTCAAAATTTTGACAAGGGGTCTCTATGAACTCACCGTCCATCTCCACATACCTGAAATAGTTTAGGTGGCTTACTATGTACTCTTCTTCACCATGCACAGTGACAATCTTCACCTTCACTAGATACTTCAACATTTGGTGCAACGTAGAAGTAACGATTCCAGCTTCATGGATCCAAGGATGACCCAACAAACAAGAATAAGATGGCCCGATGTCCATCACGTAGAAGGTGGATTCAAAGGTATGGGAACATACTTTGACAGGGATGTCCACCTCCCCATGCACCATTCTTTTTGAATCGTCGAAAGCCCTAACCACAATGTTATCGAGCTTTAAGGTTAAACCTTCACAATCTAGCCTATCTAGAGCCTTCTTGGGTAAAACATTCAGTGACGATCCAGTGTCCACTAATACATGGGTGTTGTACCCCAATTTTTGCCCCTAAGATCCCTTCATCATACCACATTGTTTCCATCACCACAAAATCACATTAGGGATTTTGGTTCTTCTCCCTATCTTTAGCTTTGCTTTTTGAGAAGTTACCAAGCACCTTGATTTGTTTGCTTTTGTGATCATAGATATTGTACTTTGATTTTTCTCTCTAATTAATAAAATTCAATATTGGTTTGTCTTACTTGTTGATAATGTAGGTAAAAGCAATGAGGTTTAGCAAGTTGCTTCAAGGGTTCATGAGTTTATTTCCATTCCCTAGTCAAAAGTTTGAGAGATTCAAACCTAACCATTGAAGTTTGTTTTGAATTCAATATGAAATTGATTTTGGTGGCCATAGGTCCTCATCTTCATCCTCAACAATTTATATTCACAAAGGAAGAATATTGGCACAAAAAGTTTGTTCAAACTTGGCAAAGTTCCACCAAGCATTCTCTTGATCCACCAAGCATTCAAAGAGGCATATCTTGCTCATCTTTTGGTATTTCTGAGTGATTCCAAAAACATTATTCTCTTCAAAGAGTTACCAACAAATCACTTCAAAAGTTCCAAAGATTTCTCATGTGGAAGGAACTTGGTGAAGAAGAAAGATTACAAGTCATCGAGATGAACCCCTAATTTTCCATATGTGACTTCAAATGGTCATAACTTGGTCAATTTTTATCACCTTGAGCCCATTATTTTTCCATGATGATCTTAAGGATGTGTACTTCATACCTTATTTTATGTGCAAAGTAAGAAAATGGATGGAAGTTTCCTTAAGAATGAAACGATTATAGGTCATTTCATGATTTTTGGCAACCTTCAACAAGTCATAACTTGCACAATTTTTGGATATTTTGAGTGGTTCAAATTGAAAAATGTCATTCAAGAGATCTAATTCATTCCATATTTTTGGTTCAAGAGCAAATACTAAGTGGAAAGCCATGTTTGGATGCAAGAGATTATAGGTCATTTTTAAAAAAGAATTTGAAATATTTCTAAGTATGGAAAGTCAACTCTTTTTCTTCAACTTTGACTCCATGTAATTTTAAGCTCAAGTATCCAATTGATTACATTCTTTTTCCATTGCAAAGTTTGTTAACTCGTCTTTCCAAAGCATCAAGAATCATTCCTCAAGACTCCCTGAGATGGAAATGCCATTGTTTCAAAAATGGTAACTTGGAATTGAAGTTTCCCTGCAAGTCAGATTTTGAATTTCATGTTATAACCTCTAAACCTAAAATTAGCTTATGTTTTGGGTCTAAACATGATTAGCCAACTTTCTCAAGTGGATTAGTGCATCAAAACGCAAAAAATGGATGAGTTTTGGTGAAGTTTGGATCACACTTCACTCGTGCATCAGGTTTGCACGAATTCCCTCCAAAACGCATCATTCACTCTTCCTTTTGATCCCATTTGCTTCTCCTATAAATACATGAACTATCCCATTCATTTTCTCAAGCTTAGATAGGCAGAATCACCCTGCCAAACTTGCTTCATAACTCAGAATTCGGTTACTTTGAATCCTATTCTCAAGCCTTTTTCAATCCATTTTCTCCATCAATTCACCTTCCTTGATCTTCCCTGAAGCTAACCATACCATTACATTAGAGAATCGTGCCCTATATTTCTCCATAGAAGTTCAGTTTCAGAGCTCTACAACTCAACTTCAATAGGTTTTTGTGATTGCATCCTTGATTTGCAATCTGGAATTCACCCGTATACAGCCGTTACTCTGCCCAATTTTTGTGAAGACTTAATACATTTGAAGACGTCTAGTATCTTTGTTTGCTTGGTTTCAATCCAAAGAATGGGAATTCTATCTTAACTCATAATGTCATGTTTTTGGCTTCTTGTTGGTTAGATGGTCCTTATCCTTAGCTTTTATCTTATGCTTTAGGATAGTCTCTTCTTCTCCTCCCATCTTCTTTAATTTCAAAAATCTTATCCCTCCTTTTGAAAACTCTTCTTGTTTTGAAACTTAAACAATTTCATAATAAACTTTGACTTAGGTCCATGCATCTTCAAAACATTTTCATAAATAAACATCAATCAATTTAATAATACTTTGACATTTTTTTGATGAGAAGACTAAAAGTCAACCAATCTCATTTCAAACCATTTTTGCCACTTTGGCTTTTACCCTTAAACTTTTTCTTAAAAGATTAGACTCTTGTCAATCCTTGTAGTGATGCAAACAACTATACTTCTACAATATGTAGTGAAGAGAGATAGTTTCCACTTGAGTGTTGAGTGAGGCATTGTTGATTTTAAAATCCAAGCCATATCCTCCACTTTGAGATGATGCAAATTCTCATTTCTCATTATTGTGGGTAGTAAGTATGTTTTCCACACGGACAATGACGATGATGCCTTATCTCTTAAAAATTAACCAACACACTTATGTTTCAAATCTTTTAAAAGAGGAACTACGTGTACCCTGATCCCCTATTGCACGAAAGGTGGTACGTAGGCACTAAAGGTTCGCAACCGCGGCGGGTGCAAAAATCATAAAAATATATTTCTTTTCTCACCTCCACCATCCATTTTATGTACAACACATTTTTATAGCCAAAATATACAGATTTTACAAAGAGGCACCTGCGGAGTACCATATATGTTTAGGGTGCTAATACCTTCCCTTTGTATAACCAACCCCCTTACCTTGAATCTTTCCCCCTTTTTTGGGTTATTCGCTCTTTTCCCATTCCTTTGGAAATAATAAAGCGCGGTGGCAATTTTTATTTTGATTTGTATAAAGTATAGGCAATCCAATGGCTTAGTCTTGAACATTTCTAGAGCTACAACGGGCCATACTTGTGCCCCTGCATTCGATCTAGACATGCAGAGCATCATTATGCTTTCTCCCTATTTGTGTCAAATCAGCATCTGAAAAACCCAACCCATTATCAGCAGTCAAACTGGCCACACAGTCCTTGAATTGGTCGGCAGAGATATCTTGCGGCACATGTGCAGTCTTGAGAAATGTAATCAAATCCTTTGCATGGGCCTCAGATTACAATAGCAGAGCCAGCATTCATATCTTCGAAGGGGTCTTCCCCATTTGTTTGACCACATTGTATTTGCTTTTCTTGATTATTTTTAAAATTTCCTCCATTTCTTGTTTAGAGGATTCCAAAATAAGTTCTCTAGGTGCCGCCGTCCGGGCAGGCTCACCTATAACTTCTTTGCCCCGAGTCACAGATGACTCATCGGCAGGGATAACAACTAGAGTAAGGATGGGAGTAGTAAATGAAGTACTAGTAGGAACAACAGATGGAATAACAACAGGCTTAGCAGTAGTCTTCGGGGAGATCTCGGGAGAGAAAACCCTTCCACTTCGAGTAATTTTGCTAGTCCCAACAATGTTATTGATATCGGGATCAGCCTTTTCTGCTTATTCATCTTTAGTGGTTAACAAATCTTGCTTGACACCATGGTAGTAAACGTCAGCACCATAATTCCAAGGAACAGCTTTGTCCAAGGAGTATGGTACAGGGCCAGGAAAAGTGATTATTAATGGAACAATTCTTGGAGCAGGTGTAATCCTAACAGGTCTTTTGGAGGAGACCTTGGAAGGATTGGCGGAAATGAATATGATAGCAACATTTTCATGTAGAATAGTTGGAATCGGAGTTTTTTCGAACAAAATTTCTCTATTATCCATCAGGCGTTAAACACCTGCTTTCAGCAAATAAAAACAAGAAGGCAGAGATAAACACATGTGGCAACCTTCACCACAGCCCGGAAATAAACCGGCTAGAACCAAATTCTTCTTGACAGTCATGAGAGGAGTGGAAACTTCATCAATAGAAGTGACAAATAGATCAGTATCAACAGAATTAACACCATGGTTGTTCTTGGGCGTGGGAGCAGTTATGACATGAGGCATCTCAGGAGCATCAAACTCAATCTCCTTTGCTTCAATCAGATCATGTATCTTATTCCTCAGAGCCCAACAGTCGTTTGTATCGTGGCCTGGACGCTCAGAATGGTAAGCACACCCAGGGTTTGGATTTTAACGAGGAGATATGGTGTTGGGATTTTTGGGAGCCTCCTTCAAGGTTGCCAAGTTAGATTTTAACAGATGGGGTAAAACCTCAAACAACGTTATATTGATCCGGGTGAGCTGGCTTTGAGTAGCTGATTGTTTCGTTGTTGAGTAGCTGCAGGCCTAGGTATCATCACAGCCTCTACCTTTGGATAGCGCTCGGTTCTACTCTGACCTCTTGGGTTATAAATAGCATTGACCTCCTTCTTACCCATGAATGGATTCTTCACTATACTTGAAGAGGTGTCTTTCTGGATCTTTCCACTTCGGATCCTAGCTTCTACTCTTTCTCCAGTCAATATCAGCTCAGTAAAACCAGATGAGGAGCTACAAATCAAGTGATTGAAGAATGGACCAGATAGTGTACCAAGAAATATTTCCACCAACTCCCTATCAGACAAAGGGGGTTGGACTCTCCCTGCCATATCTATCCACTTCTGCGCATAGTCCTTAAAACCTTCGCTTGCACCCATATACATACTCTGGAGTTGAGTTCGGGTAGGAGTAAGGTCAGTTTTATATTGATACATCTTATAAAAAGCAGCGGCCAGATCTTCCCAGGTGTGGACATTAACTCCCTCCAACTGATAGAACCACTCAAGCTGAGTCCCGGACAAACTGTCTTGAAAGAAATGAACCCACATGTTCCTATCAGCAGTGTGAGGCTGAATATTCCTCACATAAGAATGGAGATGAAGCTTAGGACAAGAAACCCCATCATACTTTTCAAATACTTGAGCCTTGAACTTCGGTGGAATGACAACCCCGGATACCAATCCCAGCTCTTCAAAATCCAGCCCTGGTAATCTTTGGATCTCCATCGCATTCAGACGATCCTCTAACTATTTGAATCTATCCTTAGTGGGAGGATACTGTTCATCATTGTAATCATATTCATCCTCAAAAACTCTTGGGCTAGGGTCTTCCTCCCTTGCCGTGCCTTCTTCATTCTCCCCTTATTTAGATGAAGAGGTCAGATCAACCGGTTACTTCAACGGTCCCCTGAATCTTCTGCCCAGATTCAGGAAACCAGCGGTCTTCTTTGTCTTCTTCTTTCTATCTTTCAGAATAAGGGCCTTCAGATCTTCCTGCCCTTTAGCCAAAGCTACGAACATTTGCTGAAATTGGTCATTTTGTGCCTGGAGATCCTTGATACTTTGTTCAGAAGTCATTATTGCTAAAATAAATATCGAAGGCGATGAGAAACCTGTTACGAAACCTGTTTATGCAATGTCATGGATGATATACGTATGCAATGATTTCAAGGATTCTTAAAGGCTCAAATTTGCTTAACCAAAAGAAACACAAGTTAATTGTATTAATAAGTTCGAATTGTTACAAAGAGTGCCTTTCAGGCTTACAATCCTCTTTGGTGCAATGTGGGCGTTTATATTCCTCTATTCATGAAATAGCCTAGTGAGTTCTAGGACTTTCTTCTCGCTGTCGTAGAATTGAGCTTCAAAAGTATCCTGCTCCTCCTTAAGTTGGACCCAGGAATTTTGTAGCTCCTCATGATCAGTTGGCATGTCAGGATGAAGAACAAGATAAGGAGTGTCTCGTTCAGCAACCGGTTCCATAATCATAGGTAGGATGGCGGGGTAAGGCATCATAAAATTTTTGGCACGTATTGTATTATTATCAACCCTATGTACCATGCCTTAAGCTCGCATGAACCTTTTACGATAACCTTGAGCATCATTCTCATAGTTGAAGACGATTCCTTAGATAAGTGTATCATGAGGACCATCCCTTCTCGCATATCCAAACTGTCGCAATTCCAAACAAGGATTGTAAGTGATTCCTCCCCTAATTCCTTTAGAGGGACATTAGGGAATTCTCCGCATCGATCAATGATGGTAAAATTCTCCGAGGATCGAGGACACCAATGAATACCTGAATATGTAAGAGTCATTAGCCTATGAGACCATCTCAAACCATGTTCATTATTCAAGGCGGATCAGGGTAGGTGCGAAATAAACCACCTATCCAAAATAGGAGTGCAACACAAAAGGGTCCCTCTTCTCTTTATAGTGTGAGTATGCAGAGAATGTAGAATATCTCCAAGTAGAGTAGGTACCAGATTCAGGACAGGAAAACCTTAACCGCATTGACGTCTATGAGCTGGTCCGGATTAGGAAATAGTACCAACCCATAAATGAGAAGGGCTAACACTTCTTTAAAAGCTTGTAAGTCCATGGTATCCCAAAAATGATGAGCTTTCTCAAACAAGAACTTAGCCAAAAAACCCTTGACACCTCTCCTGGTTTCCCAATTTTCTACTACGTCAGACCGTTGTTAGGATGGAGCTTTAGCAATATCTTCAGGTTTAGGGTCTCTTTCCATACCATTGAAAGGTACCTTGTTAAGGATAGGCACACCTAGTAACAGAGAAAACTCCTCCATAGTAGGCACTAACTGGTAATCCGGAAAAGTGAAATAGTGATGTAGAGGGTCTAAGAACTGAAATAGCACTTTTAACATTTCATCATCAGGGTTTGAGGTGACCAAGCTGAAAAGTCGACCGTGCCTTTAAGTGAAGAGAGATCTTTCAAGAACCCTTGATACTAAATCCTTAAGCTGAGGAGGTACCTTTACCATACTGACTTAGATAGTGAATCTGCGGGCGAGGGCCATGTCCTACAAAACAAGACAAAAGTAAACCCTAAGAATCCTTGAAATGGTTAGCATGATATGCTATGTTATGATGTCATGATTATGCTCAGATATAGCAGGTATAACAAACACAAACAAATCACACAGAGACCTTAGGTTTAAGGCTTGCATGGATTTTAAGGTAATACCCTCTCGAAGTTGGGTTCGTTCAACCTATCCTAAATATAGTAATCAAGTTCTAAGGGATCTCAATATCACTGATAGAAAATTGACTTGCCACCAAACAAAACTCAAGAGTCAAACCTCAATGAGTGTAGCATCGAGTACCAACCGACTTTGGGTTTACACCAAAGACGACTATCTCACTACGTCCTACTAGACAAGTTGGTCAATTAAGGTGCTAAGGTCAGTGATGCTTTATGATACCACGTAGCGGCCCTGTGTTCTCCTTGATTACTCAAGGGCTACCGATACACATCAAAGTATCGCATCAACGTAGCTACTGTTTCAACCATGTCGGTATACCCTGCATAGCTCCCTCGCAGTTTATTGCTACTTATCTAAAAGGAATTCCCTGATCCGGGTTTAGGATCCAAACAACCCAAATAGATACCCTTAAAAGTAAATCAAACAAAACAAGCAAAAGAAGCAATTAAGAATGACCTAGATCCTAAGGTAAACCCCACTTTTTATAAGTCTCCGGCAGAGTCTCCAGTTTTGTGATACAGTGGCAGAACTGACTATTTTTTGTTACTATTGGTTTTGTGTTTTTTGTTTGCAAATATACGGTAAGCAAGAGTCACCACCATATTTTATTTTATCCAACAAAGGAAAAGGGAAAAAAACAGAAAAAAAAACATTTTCGAGATTTTTCTGAGTACTGGGGGGGTACATTAAAGAAAGGAAATGTGTTAGCACCCTTTCTATCTGTGGTTTTTCATGGGCTCTTAGGTACTTGCTCATTCTTAAATTTCTTTTGTGTGTTTGTGTGTTTGAAAAAAGTTTTGAAATTGCCTTAGTATGGCGATTCACTTTATGGTAACTCTTGTATCAATCCTCAAGAGTGTGATGAAGTGTTTTTGAAAACTTTGTTTGAAAGTGTAATTGTGAAAGATTATTTTGAGCAAGTACTTAAGAGTTTCTACCTACTCGAAAAAGACTGTTCATTTTTTTATTTCCTTTAGACAGTGCTATCCTACTATTAAGGAGTAGGTAGCTTCATCGTTGGAGTTTGAGGGACAATCGAAAGGGACGAGTACGATCACTAAAGCAATGATTAGGAAACCTTAGTAGTTACCCTAGAGTCTTAAAGATCTTTCCGAGGCAACATTCGAATGGGTCATTTATGATCTTTTGGGACTAGAGGGCAACCACTAAAACTCCCTATACTTCATGACCATTTACCGAAGGCAACCGAAGTGGGGAAAACCCTAGGAGTGAGCATGTGCAAGTGTTTGTTTTTTAGTTTATTTAATCTTTGCACATTCAGGGTTTTCTACTATTTTAAACATTGATCTTTTGCATACAATCCTATTATCAATCATCTAACAGTTTATAATAACGGAAAATAAAGTGCGATATATTTAAACCTAGCTATTACAAGGCTTTGGGGAGGGGGATTACATAATCAAAAACTTGGGGAAACATTAAATGAAAGCAGTAATTAACCTAAGTTAAAAGCTATTACAAACTCGGAGCAATTACATTAATTTGAAAAATAAATAAATGCGTGCAAGATTAATTTAAACGAAGAATTAAAGTTAAATTCAAAGATATTTAATTTAGTGAATAAAATTTTTTTTGGATTTTCTGAGAAAAGTAATTAATTTTGCAAATTAACCTAATTTCTAATCAATTTTAATTATGAAAAAAAGGAATTTAAATTATCCTAACTAACCTAATTAATTAATGGAATTAAATATTTTATGAAAAAAATAAAATTCTAATGTTTTTTTTGTGATTTTTATGATTTTTTGATTTAATTAAAAAAATAATGATTTTTTTTTTGTAAAATAATTAAAACCAAAAATTAAATAAAGAAATTAAAAAGAAATTGAAATGGGCCTGATATGAGAACTAATTCTGGGGGGTGTGAAGTGGAATTTCCCAGGACTATAATAGTTGGCCCAAGGCTGGCGTTTGATCCAATGTCACTAGATCTGGGATGCCCACTATGCACTGCACCTACTGCTCGTTGGATCTTGGATGGAGATGAATCTGATGGTCATATCCTGAGTTTTATGATACTCCCCTTTGGACGTCGCGTGCTAGATCCTGTGGCAATGCATGCCCTGCCCTTTGCCAACTGCACTGAATTGTTAGTCGTGAACATATTTCAACAAATAAAATATAACATAAACATATTATTATGCCCAAAAACACGCGCAAATACAAATCTCCCAATGGGAGTCTGCCACCTAATTGTCTTCTTCCCAGAACTGTTGTTTTAGAAATTGGGCTTTTACCTACAGACGAATTCGTCACTATAGACTATAGCGACAGTTCTTGTGCGTGGCTACGAACCTATAAAAATAAAAAACGTAACACAAACAACATAAATCCCAACCAAGGTCATGGATTAATTGGAAATAACCCCCTGAATGCTATGGTACCCATAATCTAGGCCAATTTTCCCTAGAGAAGGAAACCCTAAATTCGAGCTTATGAACCCTAGCCATGGCAAGAAGCCATTCATATGCTTAACTTTAATTAGACCAATCAAAAACATGGAAAATATGATAGCAAGCATGTATATATGATCAAAACAGATTCATGATGGACAAATCATTGTAATCGAGTTTTGGAAAAAAAAAACACAAACCGTGGCTGTGAGAGAGCACGATTCTTGATGTTTCAGGCTTTGGTAATGCTTACAATCGCTTTAGAGGATGCCCATGGATGTGATTTTCTCATTGGAATGGCTTGAATCGGTCTGTGCGGGAGAATGGGCTTTGCACTTTTTTGACAAAAAATTGACACTTGTTCTTGCTCTTAGGGAGGCAGGTTGCGCATGAAATCTTCTTCTCTAGGGTTGCAATACTTTGTTATATGTAGTAATCAAATTAGGGCAATATAATTAGAAAGAATCATAAGATGTTATGGTCATGAAGTTTTGATTCAAATATTTCCCCATTAAGAGATTTCCTCTTGTTTTTAACCTTGCACATTTTTTCTTAGCTATAGATAGCTTGCATGATCTATAATTCATTGCAAAACAAATCTCATTCCATTGATTTATTTATTTTGATTTTATTTGATTTTATTTGAATTTTAAATAAATAAAATCAAAATAAATTAAATAAATAAGTGAATAAGGCATGGAGGGTCCCATAGGTCGTGGACCATGCTAGGACTGAGATTCAATCTTGAAAAGATGGGCCCAGGTAGAAAAAATGCAATTTTGGGCATTGTTGACTTTGGGCAAATTTCCAAAAATGGCCAACTTTGACAATGCATATCTCTCCCAATTTTGACCCTAAGAGGGTGTTCTTAGACCATTTATAAAGCTTAGGATGTCCTCTAAACAACCCTTTTGGTTTCGTCTCAATTGGATCTTCCCTGTTCATGTAAGGAGCTTTGACCCAAAAGGCGTTTTTATTGACTTTTGAAAAGGACCTATAATGTTTTAATTTATATCTTTTCATGAGTGAATTTGTTGAACTTGAAGGCTGAAGATGCATTGTAGCAAACTGAATTCTCTTCAAAATGAGCCTTGGATGAGAAATTTCTGATAAAGTATGAGAAATTTATGTCTGGTCAAAGTTTGGTTGACTTTTCCTATAGGACCCCTAATTTAGAAACTTTTGAGTTTTGATGAATTAGGAGCATTGCTTGGGGAATCATGATCAACCCTTGATCAAATGATGGATATCACTTCAAAATATTGATGTTGACCAAAAATCTTGAAGTTTGAATGTATGTGGGTCACAATTGACTTTTGACCTAGTACAGTTGATTTTTAGGCATTTGAGCAGTTGACTGAGCAAACTTCTTGTGCAAGGCATGACACTTGGCATGGATGATCTTGAGGACATATTAGGGAAATGGAAACCATTTAGGACCCTTGTAACTCAAGCATCTTTATGAGGAGTGAAACCCTAGTTTGAGGCTCATTGTCTTAGGAGGAGGACCTCTAGGAGTATGTTTTGAGTAAAACAGGGAGGGCAAATTTTGGGGTACAACAGGGGTCCTTCGGCCATTCTTGGTTCAGTAAGAGATAAATCGAAAAGATTGAACTCGAGAAGATTGTACTTAATTTGGTATTCTCTAATTCAGAGTCTTGTACTAACAAAATGCTTGACCTCGTCGATTGGTTTCTCTAATACTTTTCCTTGAGAGCGAGTGCTTGGCGTACAATCAACAGATAAAAAGTAAATAAAATTGTTTGCCTTAGTCTATACTACATAACAAAGGATTCACAATATCGACTAAATCAGTCCCCGACAACAGTTCCAAAAACATGATAGCGACTTTAAGAGTCTATCGGGTGTATTAACTACAAGTGTACAATTTAATCGCATAGTTTTAAAAGATAACGAACCCACAAGGATCGATAATCGAAATAATGCTATCTAAATTTATTGTGTGAAGCTAAGGATAATAATATATCTTAGGTTTTGGGGTAGACGATAATAAGCTTATACTTAATTGAAATGTTTAATAACGGGACAATGATACGTAATAGTCTAACTTCGGGAATTCAGTAAATCATTGGCATAGTTTTGAGTATTCAAAACACTGTTCAGTAGAAAATATCAGTTTAAAAACCTTTATCTCACACTCTCATGATTATTGATTCGGATTATATAATTAAACTCAAATGCTTGCTCTCGCTATCTCATTTAAAATCCAAAAAAACTTTTTGAAAACAAATAGAACCTACTTAATCCTAAGTTGTTCTAGCTGTATTTAAAACTAATGTTTAATTACCACTATCCGGTTAAAAACTCACACTTTCGTGATTATTGATTTTAGCCTTCGTTTGTCTGTTACTCTCGTAGCAAAAAAGTTTTAATAATAAAATTGGAAACCAAACCATAAAAGTATTTTATAAAAGGTTTATGCCAAATTATTACCGAACTCCTTCAGTTTGTGATCTTACATACCGGAATTAGGGAAGTTAGCCAAACATGTTATTATGTACCAACATAAAACAACAGTAAGCAAATATTAATATAAACATGATTACCAAGTATAAAATAGTCAATATAAATGCAAATAAGAACTTGGAATTAAATAACTGGAATTAATGACAAGCTTTTAGTACCAAAAAGCAATCCTCCACAGTATGTCGGGAGGATTTGCTTTGAAGAAAATAAATAACTTGAAAGCATGAAGAATAAAAACTTAAAACAAATTCTGAAGGTTGTGAATAAAATCTATGCTGCAATAGCTCCCTGGTGCGGAAAACTATCGTTGCATTAGGTAGGAAATTATTTGCTTAAAATTCTAAACAAATATTCTGAACAATAGAATAAATTTGGGTAAAATGCTCTGACCCTTTCCACTGCACAAGCACTTCTCTTATATAGCCTTTGTATCACTTTTGTTGGAGAAGAATTAGGAAGTCGTGGAATCCGGAATGGATGGTCGTTGAAAATGACTTTCTCCCAAAAATCTAGGACGTGGTGATCATGGGTTGAACCAGTCATAGAGAAAATATTGCTGCTTCATTGGAGACGTGGAGAGAATTTAGGAAATAACGCTTATGAACAGATGTGGTGAGTGACATGGTTTGTATGTCGTGTGGCAGACATACTTTTGAATTGTACCAAGTGGCATGTGTTTTGTGCCGAGGGGCACACTAATTGAACTTGTGGCGAGCGGAATGGGGCTTTGACGAGCGGCATGGCCTTCTGTCATGGGAATTTCTTCTACTTTGAAAATTTGAATATTTTCTTCTTCATTTCTTCTTCCTTTCTTCCTCTTTCATAATGTAAGCCGCGTGGGATGAAAATACCCGAAACAAACTTGAAATGCCAACATAATGCAACATAATTGAGATGAAACGGTAACTTTATATATGCAAATCGGGTCGAATATGCTATGTATTTTCGCGTTATCAAAGACCTTAGATGGTTTTGACTTGCTTAAATGGTTGCGACTACCTCATTCCTTGATTGTTGAGGGAGAACCATTGTGGCTTGCATTTTCCGATTTCTTGATGTTTGAGGGATAAGATATGGTTGATCCTCATATGGGACACTCTTGTTTCTTGTGAAATTTGAACACACGGTCAAATTAACTGAAGACTACCCTGCCCTAGGTTAAAATTGAGGGTTTTTTCCGTATAGAAAAGAAACTCCTACTTCAAAGCTCAAAGGGGTTGACGAGGGTTTCACTCCCTTATATATCTGATGTTTGGGATTTGAAACCATGCCTTACATCATCAGTAGGGTTTTATTCAAAAGCATACGACCAGTGATTTAACGCATTTTGTTTTCATCATTCTCCTTTAGATTTCTACTTAAACAAGAGTTTGATATCGATAAATAGGATAATAATTGAGTGAACACGAGTGAATTAATTCGGAACAAACATATGCAGTGCATTATTATTATAATTTAAAAACAAACGAGATTTACATGCATGTAGCATTTAACGCACAAAAAAAATACAAAGGACAATGCAGAAATGATTTAATGATTGTCAGTGCTGAGGATAGTTCTTCAGGCTTGACTTATTTGAGGATATGTTATTGGTAGAATTGGAAATTATTCGAGCAGAGGGTCTCTTGTTACCAACATGTTTACTCATTGAAAGGCTAAGAACTTCTTATCGATTAACTATTGTACTTTAGCTTTATAAGCTTTGAAATCCTCGGTCGAGTGTCCTATTCACTCGGCATGGTACCCACATTGTACGTTGAGATTATACCCAAGTGGAAATGGCTACGGTGGAGGCTTCGTAGATTTGGGAACTACCAAGGAATTTTGAATCAGACATGGCAGAAGTTGACTATGTCATAGGAATTTGATCCAGAGGACCAGTCCTTTTTTCCAAATTATTTTAAGGTTTGCGCTGATTCTGATGGTTTTGATGTTGGTGTGTAGTATACTATTATTATGGAACGTACTGTTTTTGTGGAAAGAAAGGTTGTTGTTGATCCACCCATGGTTGTGGAGTTGCGGTAGCGTATGCTTGAGGAACATACTTGTTTGGAATAACAGCAGGAGTTGAGTAGCAACAAAATCGGACTTGAGAATAGGCAGGAGCTTTCCCCTGATCAATAGTAGCAGCACTAGTTTCACCTTTTTCACTCTTGACAAAGTCGTAGTAGGGTTTCTTGCCATTTCCAGTGTTGTTGTTAATTCCAGGAGTACCTTGGATTGTACCAGCCTTGATACAAGTTTCAACACGCTCCGCGATAATAACCATATTAGAGAAGGAGGTGGAAATATCACCAATCATATGTTGAACGTAAGGTCCTTGCAAGGTTCCCATGAACAAATCAGTTGATTCACAATCCAAGAGAGGAGGTTGAACCCCCGCAGCTAGTTCACGCCACCTCTGGGCGTACTCTTTGAAGGATTCTTCAGATTTTTGAGCCATACTCTGTAGTTGGGCACGACTAGGAGCCATAACAGTGTTGTAGTGATAATCTTTCAAGAAAGCATCAACAAGTTCTCCTCAACTGCTGAGAAAATTTCTCTCTAACTTCATATACCACTCTAGCGGTTCCCCTGCTATGTTGTCTTGAAAGAAGTGCATGAGTAATAGTTCATTCTCAACATGAGCTGCCATCTTGCGACAATAAGAACAAAGATGAGTCTCTGGGCATGTGGTGCATGTGTACGTGTTATATTCTAGAAATTTGAACTTTGGAGGAATAACAATCCCAGGAACAAGACACATTGCAAGTCTACATAGCCTTGAGGCATTCTTCAAGAGTATGATACAACTTAGTAGTTTCAACAAGGTCCATGGTGAGATCACCCTGGGAATCATCAAGATCAATGACATTGTAATGGTTTTTATCCACCTTCTTCTGAATTTCAGGACTAGTCACAATAGTAGAAACCTTGGGAATTCCATTATGAGGATTGGGGAGCCCATTAAAAGTATAAGGAGCAACTTCTTCAATCTTAGTGACGTTCTGACGAAGCTCTTCTTGAACCTGAACAATAGCATGGAGAGTCTAAAGGAGTTGATTCATTATGGCACCCATTGTAATCATGTCCTGACCGAGGGCATTCTTATTCTGTTCAAAGAGATCCATATGTATTCGTTTATTATATCTAGTGAGGTACGGATGTAGTGAAGTCATTGTCATTTATTCTGAACTCTAACAAAGAGAAAGGCCCCAATATGATTTTTTTATGAATAATGAAATGCATGATATTATGAATGCGGGTTTCATATTTCATTTCTAGGGAAACCCAAAGACTTGTCTATTCATAAATATTCTTTTGGTAATAGCATTCATCTTTTGAAAAGCTTGGCGAAAGAGACTCGTCTTTGGAATTCCCTAGAAAATGATGTATATACAAAATAATACAATGTCATGGTATGCACTAGCATGGGATCAAGGCTTCATAGAATTTGGGTAGCCATTGTACAACCCTCTGAATAAATACTATACAATCTTTTGAATAAATACTGTACAATCTTCTGGATAAGCTGAATGTCATAAGATCAAAGGTCTAGAACATAACCAAAGGACCATAGTCACCAACATAACATACGGTCACCTTCAAAACAAATAGTCACTATTTGTACCTATAAAGATAATTCTCGCCCCACTCACGGGTCAACACTAGGTCAAGGTAAGATCAATGGTAACTTAGAATCCCAGGTTCTCTTGAGAATACTATTATCATACACCTACGTGATAATGATAGCACCTCATTAAAACCTCATTTGAGCATGCACGACACAACGGCAAATGGAGATCTACACCCCCTACTCATCATGTTCAACTTTATTCCGAGTGTTCTTATTGTTTGTAATAAAATGATATGCAATAAAATGATATGCAAACATATGCACGAAAGCATGTAAATGAGAAAGCTATAAAGCATAAAGATACAAAACACTAAAAGACAAGAAAACAAACTAAATCTAGGGATGAGTTGCATTGAATAAACCAACATATATTCAACCTGTCCCCAGTAAAGTTGCAAACTGTCACATCAAAAAAAAAACCCAGAGTCGCCAACAAACTCTATTTATCCTGGAGGAAGAGAAGATATGAAGAGAACCCCAAAGAAATGGATAAGATGGTCTTGCAATGAAGAGAAAGGGTACATAAGTCGGTTACGCCAGGGGAAGGTGTTAGCACCCCACGCGTATGTGGTACTCCACGGGATCCAATTAAGTTTGCTTTAGTCTAAGGGTGTGTAAAAATCTATGTCTAAAGCTTACAGCTAAGAGGGAATTCATGCGTATGAAAACATGGGAAAAAGAAGGAATATTTACAAATTTTTCTCACCTAGGCCCCCGACCTAATGCTTACGTATCCCTTTCGAGGAATCAGGGCGTCATAGTTCGGCTGTGTTCCGGTTTGTTGTATGTTTTTTACCATGAAAAAATGTTTTAAAAGAAAAGCCAAGCAGCAAAATAAAGTTTGAATTGGTTAGTGTTTTTTATCTTGAAAAAAGGTTTTCGTAGTATTAGAGTGTTTTGAAGTTTGAAAGATAAAGAGGTTTTAGTTTTAATGCAAATGTAAAAGAGAGAGAAATATGTCTAAGGGAGACTAGCAAAGTAAGCCTAAAGTTATCATGCATGGTTTCCAACCTAAGGTCTTTCTCAATTTTCTTCCGAAGATTGAATCGAGAAATCCTACGGGATCATGTAAACATGCAATGGAAAGTGAACACACAAAGCTTGAGGAGTATCCACTCACTCAAGTAGCACACACCTAAATGAGGTATCATGACACCAAGGAAGGAAAGGGAAATGGATCATGCCTAACCACGATATCATATCATTGAGGCAGGACAAGGGAGAAGGGGCACTTAACCATGTTATCGGATCATCAAGGTAGGATAAAGGGAGGCTTAACCAAGATATTGAATCATTGAGGCAAGCGAAAATTGGGGAATCGATAACTCTTAACCATGGTATCATGTTACCAAGGCCAGAAGAATAAGAGGGGTCGACCATTAACCAAGATATCATGTTATCTAGGCAAGAGAAGAACAAAAGTAAATTGTCATAGGCGACTAAATATCTGACCAAGACATCGTATCATCAAGGTGTCGTCCATGATGAAATTCAGAAGTCTCAACATCAAACCTATCCAAAAATGCCTCCCGGAACCTAATATGATCAGAAACTCCATCAATTCCGCATAACTTCGTGGATCGAAAGATTAGGGATATTGATTAGCGGTTTTTCCATATTTATTTAGAATTGGTTTTAGTTATAGTTTCTTTAATTTGTCAAGTTTTTTAGTTCATTATTCTATGTTTTATGCGTTGCTTATGTATTTTGTTGTTTCCGGGCTAAGAGAAACAAAACCAGGAAAATCAATGCGAAAAGTGCAGAATTCAGAGTTTTGGAGGAAGTCTCAAAAACCAAGCTACATGGAACCTGACACGGTCATGTAGGTTTGGGACAAGAGGCAGAGGCTGACACGGGTGCTCGTGTCAGTTGACATGGATCGTGTAAGAAGATCTGGGCGACAGAGTTGTTGGTGTGATGGACAGAGAATGACACGGCCTGTGTCGGCCTATGACGTTGATTTCCTGATTTTTTTTCATACTTTTTCCACATGTTAAGTTGTGAGGCATTTTTGGTACTTCCAACTGACCTGGATGAATGGTGACTATTTAAATGAGTTTTCATAGGGAATAAGGGAACTTTTTGATGGAATAAGATTAGGAACGATAAATATTGGGGCTTTCAATAAATTTGGAGATGGAGATTCCTTCATGAGCGAGAGCACTTAAAGATTGAAGAATCCTCACCTTTTGTAATGTCAAATTTTATTATTTCTTTTCTTTTTGATACTATGAGAGGCTAAGCCCCTCAATTCTAGGAGGTGTCCCTGATTTGCAAATGTATTTATTTTGAATTCTTGGTATTGATACAATAGTTGCTTTTTAATTTAATTGTTTAATGTTCTTATGTCTTTCCTATCAGACAAATAGATATTGATCCACGATTGAAAATTAGGGATGGACCGCCATTGTTATGGTTCTTGATAACATAACTGCTTGGTTTCATCACAATTCATTAAGGACTTAGGTATTAGGATGAATGACCAAAGATTTTCTCACTAAAGACTTGGGGGAAAACAAACTAAAGATTTGGTAGTTTAAAGTAATGAACTTGTTTAAGAGATCAAGAATGAAGGTTAATACAAGGTCAAATCATACACTTACCCTAGCATGCTCCTCATATCTATTAAAAAAACCATTTTATCTTTATGTTGATTAAGTGACAATTCCTAAACCAAAACCCCAATTAAAGTTTTTGTTTAATTGAACGTGAATTGAACTCGATAATTGAATGCAATCCTTGAGGTTGACATTAAGGGAATTACCCATTATTACTGCAAGGTAAAAATAGTACACTTTCTATTTTTCCTGTCAAGTTTTTGGCGCCATTGTCGGGGACTTCTTAGTTATTGAGAGTAATTTGAGTTTAATTAAAATTTTGTTGCTCTGCAACTAAAATTTCTTTTCTGTAAAATTTTATATTTCTCTTATTAGTGATTTTTCCTAACCTTTGCATGCGAGGAAATCCCTCAGTTGAATTTCCTTTTGACACAAAAATTTAAATAATTTTTCACGCAAGGCACAGACAAGCTCGGCTAGTAAGACAGAAATCATAAGGTTTATCAGATCATTCAAGTTCAGAGTATGAAAAGAAAAAAACAATGGTTGAAGACCCACCACCACCAAAGAGACTTCATAGTGATTATGGAGAAGCAAATTCTCCAGGAGGTCGGTTGACTATTATGAATCAACCGGTCAATATTTCAAATTTTCAACTGCATCCTTCTACCATTTGCTAGCTCGAGAATAGATCTTTCACCGGAAAGATCAATGAAGATGCCAATAAGCATTTGCAGAGATTACTCACCATGAGTACTACTTTGAATATTGAGGGGTACTCTGAAGAAGCCAAGAAATTAAGGATGTTCTCGTTCACGCTGTCTGAATATGCTGAAGAGTGGTTTTACTCATCGCCTGCTGGAAGTATCACCACTTGGGAACAGATGGAGAATAATTTTCTTGATGAGTACTTTCCTGCTTCTGTTTATATTCGCAAAAGATATGATATTATGAATTTTAAGCAGAAGGAAAGAGAGTCTCTTTGTGATGCTTATAAGAGGTTCAAGAGGTTATTAGTAGCATGTCCCACACACAACATGGGTCAAATTGAGAAAATGCAAATGTTTATAAATGGCCTCAGAATAAACACAAAAAAGCTTATTGATACAGTTGTTGATGGCTCATCCAACTTTACAACATCCACTGGTGTGAAGAAGATTATTGAAGCCATTGCTGCAAATGAGCATCTAGAGCTATATGACAGAATTGTAAGAAAACTAGAGGAAGTGATTGATTTGAAGTTGGAAGTGAATAAGCAACTAAAAATGGAAGAGGATATTACTGCAGAAGTGGAGAAAAAGCTAAAAGCAATAAACATGGGTACTATACATGTAGCTTAAGTTCAACAGATACAAAAGGTTGCTTGTGAAATTTTTAGTGGACGCACGTTACTGTTGTACCCCAATTTTTTCCCCTAAGATTCCTCTATCATATCATATCAATTCAATCACAACAAGATCACACACTAGGATTTGGTTCTTCTCCTTATCTTTAGATTTCGTCATGGGGAATCACCAAGAACCTTGACTTGTATATTGTGATCATCTATGTTTTATATTGAATAACTTTTAACTAATAATTACAATGAATATTTTCTCTAATTGTGGGTATCATAGGTGAAAGCATAATACATTCCATCAAGTTGATCCATAGGTTCATGAGTTTATTTCCATGCCTTCTTCAACAAAGATTCATTGATATTCAAGCTTCAATATTGAATATATTTGGAAATGATATCATGATAAAGTCTATTATTATTCATCATGCCTCAAGTTGTCAAAAATAGTTCAAAGGTACAAGGTTTGATTGAAGAAGTTTGATCTAGTTGGACAAGTATTTGGTTTCATTGATCACAAGTGCATATCTCCCTCAATTATCAAGATTTGGAAGTGGTTTTGGTTGCTATGGTGTATCCTTATCATCCTTAACAACTTCTATTTACATGATAAAAGTATTTTTACAAGGATGTTTGTCCAAATTGCAAAGGTTTCCCAAGGCATTTTGTTACTCTAGAAGCTAGGGTTTTGAACTTCAAAGGGGTATAGCTTGCTCATCTTTTGATATTTTTTTGTGATTCCAAAGACATCTGTCTCTTCAAATGGATATCAACAAATAAATTCAAGAGTTTCAAGGAAATTTTGTGAGGAAGATACCTAATGATGAAGAAAGATTACAAGTCCTCTAAAAAAACCATCAAATTCCCATATGTGACATCAAAAGATCATAACTTGGTCAATTTTTATCACCTTGAGCCCATTATTTTTCCAAATTGATCTTAAATATTTGAACTTCAACCCTTCTTTTAAGTGCAAAGTGTCAAAATTAATGCAAGATGCCCTAAGGATGCGAAAGATTATAGGTCATTCTATGAATATTTTCCAAATTCAACTAGTCGTAACTTTCTCATTTTTTGGAGACTTTAAATGGTTCAAGTCTCAAAATTTCATTCTAGAGATCTACTTCATGCAATCTTTTTTGGTCAAGAGCAAAATTCAAATAGAAGGCCATGTTTGGATACAAGATATTATAAGTCATTTTTGAAGAAAAAAACTTAGAATTTTTCTAAGTACAAAAGACAACCTCTTTTTTCTCAACTTTGACTCATCACAATTTTCACCTCAAGCATCCATTTGATTCCATTCTTTGCATATTGTAAAGCTTGTGATCTCATATTTCTAAAGCTTTAAGAATCATGTTTTAAGACTCCTTGAGATAAGAATGCCAGTGATTTGAACTTAGTAACTTGAAACTGAAGTTTCTTCAAAAGTCAGAATTTGAAATCCTTGATTTAGCTTCTAAACACATTTTTTTCTGCGCGCTTTTGCTTCTAAACAAGTTTAGTGAACCTCTAGAAGTGATTAGCATAATAAAACACAAGGTTTGGATGAGTTTTTATCAAATTAAAAGTCACACTTTTCTTGTTTGCAACCTCACACGATTTCCCTCCAAACTTCATCATTTCACACGCTTGAGCATTCAATCAGCTTCCCTATAAATAGAGGATCATACCTCATTCATTTTCTCAAGCTTAGAGAGCCAGAATTACCCTGCTAAACTTCCTCTTGAACTCAATTTTTTGCAACTTCGAATTTGCTCTTACAGCCTTTCTCAGTCATTTTTATTTGTCAATTCACCTTCCTTAAACATCGCTGAAGCTAACAGAAGAAGAGTTAAGCTCTAAGACTTCCAAAATCATGCTAGTCCACTCCAGTTTCAGAGCTCTACAATTTAACTTAAATAGGTAGACTCCTTCACCAATTCTCTCAAACTTTGATACTGTTATGAAGCTCTCATCATCAAGATTCTAGTCACAACACTTGTTTTCAACTTGAAGTACATTTTGGCCATGAAATTTCAAATCCCTTTTCAGAACTTCTTTTCAACAACGACTGAGCTACAACTTATATAAATTTTTATCGAAGCTACCATTGGAATCTTCTTGAAGAAACATAGAGAATGGTAACGGTTTCGTGTCCTAATTTTAAAGTTTATGGAATCTGCATATTTGTTGGCTAGAGGTTGAAGATGACCAACGTGTCATCTATCAACCAATGAAGATGTGCCACACATTTTTTCAAATCGGATTTAAATAATTGATTCCATAATTTATTCACTAAAGACCATGATATGCACAACACATTTGATCCATTGGATTAGCTTACTAACACATTTTGACTCTAATCCATTGGTCCACATTTTTTTGACTTTATTTTTATTTCTAATTTTTATATTTAAATTGTTTTAAACTTCAAAAAATTATAGAAAATTCATTTAACTTCAAAAAATATGGAAAAATTATGAAAAATACTTTTGATTTTCCTCTTTCTGATTATTATTTTTTCACCATTTTATTTTGTGTTTGGATATTTTTTATAATTTTTCACTTTATTTTAATTGCTTAAAAATACTTTTCTTAATTTTTAAATTATGAAAAAAAATATGGAAGCATCCAATGACCTTTTGAAAAATATTGGTGACCTCATTTTATTTTCATTTCTGACTTTACTATTTTTCACAATTTTTGGTTTGTTTTTCCTATTTCTTTTAATTTTAAAAATAAATTCTGGCTTTAAAAAATTACAAAAAATTGTTTATAAATATTTGAGCTCATTTATGATTTTTCTATGGTCTTGTTTGATTTTTCTTGGATGTGTTGAATATAGTTTCTATTTTCTACTTTTATTCCCATTTTCAAACCTTTTTTTAAAAATATTTTTCTTTATTTTTTAAAAATATTTTTCATTATTTTTTAAAAATGTTTTTCTTTATTTTTTAAATATATTTTATCTTGTATATATTCTGGCTGATCTTGGACTATGAGATTTTGATCATGAGCTTTATTAACATCATTAGATCCATGGTGTTGAGTTTAACTCCACAAAAAATGGATGAATGATTTTAATAATAGTTTGATTAAATTTTTGGTTCAAATGCGGTTTAACTCTTACCCCATCCTCTTAATCTTATCCCCTTCTTATTGTACTAAATATTATTGGAGAATTATTTCCATATCATTTCTCAAAACATATGGTACATAGATTGCTATTGAACGGCCTCAAAATAGGTGCGACTTCTCTATAAGTCCATTTACGATTGGTTAACATAGCGCTAAATTTTGTCCCGATTTTGAAATGAATGATATACTTAACAAAAAGCAAATGAAACTTGTTGTTGAGAGGCTTTAATTTTATCAATCTTCTAATGAGTTTTCAAATGCAAGTTTCAAGATGGTCATTCAACTAAGCTCTAATTTCTAACTCATTAACAATTGACTTTATTTAATACTTTTAATTTATGCTTTTACTTTAAGCACATTTATTTTGTCATTTACATTTCATGCTATTTTCATCTTTGCTCATTTGAGCATTTACTTTTATGTCATTTTTATTTTTCTCATTTGAGCTTTCATTTTCTTTTTGAAGATACCTAATAATCAACTTGAACCATCAAAAACTTTAATGTTAGTTGGACTACTTGGTTACTATCCTTAGCATTATGGAGATTGTGGACTTCTTGGACTTAGCATTAGAAGCTATGACCTACTTTGAGACATTGTGACCTCAACTATTATTTTATATAGAGTTCTTGGGGTTTACCCCAAGACATTGGGTTGTTTGTTTGTTTGTTTGCTTTGTGTGCAAGTTATTGTGATTACATACTTTGTCTGTGATTGCGAATTCATCTGTATACAGCTGTTACTCTGCACAATTTTTGTGAAGACTTAATGCAATTGAAGCTTGGTTTTATTAAGAGGTTGATTATCTTTCCTTGTTTGGTTTCAAATCCAAAGGATGGGAATTCTACATTGACTCATTGTGTCAAGTGTTGGCTTCTTGTTGGTTAGATGGTTCTTTTCCATAGATTTGACCTTATGCTTTAGTATAGTCCCTTCATCTCCTCCTATCTTATTTAATTTCAAAAATATTCTCCCTCCTTTTGAAAACTCTTCTTGTTTCAAAACATGAACCACTTTCATAATAAATTTGGACTTATGTCCATGCATTTTTAAAACATTTTCTTAATTAAACTTTAATCAATTTAATAATACATGGACATTTTTTTGTGAGAAGATTAAAAGTCAATCAATATCATTCAAATAATTTTTCCACTTTTGCTTTTTGTTTTAAAACTCTTTTATCAAAAGATTAGGCTCTTATTGATTCTTGTAGTGACACAAGCTACTATACTTCTACAATATGTAGTAAAGTGAGACATTTTTCACTTGGTGTTGAGTGATACCTTGTAGATTTTAAATCCAAGCTATGACCTCCACTTTGAGATGATGCAAATAATACTTTCTCATAATCATGGGTAGTAAGTCTGTTTTCCACTCGGATATGACATTGACGTCTTCTCTTCTTAAAATTAACCAACAAACCAAATTTTCAAAATTTTTGAGGTAAACTATGAGTACCTAGATCCTGTATTGCGCGGAAGTTGGTACATAGGTGTTGTACCCCAAAATTTTCTCTCTCATTTATCAAGTAATCTCCCACAAGATCTCCTTTGGTTCAAGATTGCACAAGGGTTGATCAACTCAAGACACCTCCTCAAGCACTAATGACTGGAAGTTAGGGTTTGAGATTGCAATGGGACAAATGGACTTTTAATGCCCCATATGACTTTCAAGGATCATTTTGTACTCTCGTGATTGCTCATGTCAAGCTTCAAGTCTTGGATCACATTTTTGCTCAGTCAATTGATCAGTTGACCTAAAATCAGTTGTATTGGGAAAAAAGTTAATTATGGTCAATTTGTAGTCAAACTTCGTCATTTTTTATCCATATCAACATTATGAACTAATATATGTCATTTTATCAAGTTCAGATCATAATTCCTCAGGAAATTTGATCAGATCATCTCAAGGATTCAAATGCATCATTTTAACCTAATGTCATTGCTCAAAACATCTCTCAATATTGATTGATGGACAGATGAATTTTCAGTCAACTGATCAAAAGTCAACTATACACTAAAAAGTCAAACTTAGACTTTTTGGTCAAAATTAAGTGTCAAAGATTACAATTCATCAAAAAATGTCAAAATATGAAACTTATTCATCAAGAAAGCAAAAAGTCAAGATTTCATTTCGAAAAGTCAAAAATTCTAAACTTAGAAATTTTTCTAAGTGTTGAAAATTTCATATTTTTTCACAACTTTGAGCCAATTTTCCACCATGGTGCAAGATGATTCAAAGGAAACTTCCAACATGAAAGTTGTAGATCTCAATGAGATCTAAAACATGGTATAACACAACTTCTCCTAGAAATGTATGGATTTCAAGTTATGATTTTGTGAATACATGTTTATGAAACTTGGAAATTTTACAAATAGTTCCAAGAGGAATATTAAAAAATGTCTAACATCGAGGTTTTATAGGATGCTACAAGCTTTCCAAAATTTCCAAGAACTGATTGAGATCATGTTTAAGCAAAGAGAATCGAAGACAAGAAGTTGGACATTCATTCTTGAATTATAGGTCATTTCCATTATGAACAAGAATTCAAATCCACACCCATGCTGCATAAATCTTACTTTGCAGGCTTCTAACCTCTAAATCTATCCGTAATCAGAAGATTACATAACTACTTGAGCTATGATCCAAGTGTTTGAGTAATTTTTCAAGTGATTATTCCATTAATGGAACAAAGTTCACACTTCCATTTGGGAAAAGTGACTTTAATCATTAACTCAATTCATAGAGATCCTAACTTGTTTCATCTAAACACAAGCAATGTCAAAGGCAAAAGCAACATGTCTAGAGCCTCCCATAAACTCAAGCCATGCTTGTACTATGCCTTTAAACCATGTTTTCCACTTTTCTTCAAAATCAAGTAACATAGTTATAACTCTATATCTCACACTTATGACCACCTCAAACGCTCTAAACTTTTTCATAGAACTATATAAGTTATTTGCAAACTAACACACGAGTTTGAACACCCTTAAGCACTCCCAAATTCCCTCTAGCCATAAATTGCACAAAACCTCCATTTTTGTGCCATTTCTGACTTTGAACTTCAATCTTCAAAACCACTTATGAATTTCTTGGTCTTTTAGTTTCAAAAGCTTCCTCACATAAAATACAAACCATCCATGTCCCTGTTTGCAGACTGTAACATCATCTTCATCAACTTCCATAGCCAAAAATAGAGTATTGCAGTTGGACTTCTCCAGGACATTTCATCCACTCTCAACTCAAGCTAAGCATTGCATTAGCTTCCTAGAGACTTAAGGAAGATAACCTGATCATTGCAGCACCATGAATCAAGCTCAAACTCATTTCACGATTTCTAGTTTTGAGGTATTTTTCTTGAACTTCTATCTCATTATTTAGGCATTGTTAGGCTTGCATTTGTGAAGATAAAATGTAGATATCGTTGCCCTGAAACTATACATGTCCATAGATTTCATTTATGTTTCTTGAGTAGGGAGAATTTTGAGGTTGAACCTCTAAAAATATTTAGGTCAGAATTTGGTACTGTTAGAAATTCATGCTCATCTTTGAGAATTAGCTTAAGTTATTTACATATTCAGAATCGTAAGGAAATTTCTAACAAGTTTGATGTTGCAAGTTTTGTGAATGGATGAGAAATGAATAAGTTACAGATCGTTTGGCTGGAGGTTGAAGATGAAGTACATCCAGGGCAAGATTTATGTTACATACTTATTCTTTTGTTTAAGTTAATGGTTGTATCACCATCCCAGTGGTTAAAGCGCGCGCCTGTCACCTTAGGGACCTGGGTTGGAGCCCCTGTGGTACCCTTTTGTCTATTTTTTATATTTTCTTGCTTATTTTTTTGCAGCTAGGCGCCTGCCCCCCCCCCCCCCCCCCCCCCTTGGGATTTTTATTTTTTCAGACTCCTAACCATTGTTTACTTTCACACCCCTGGCCCTTTATTTTATTATTTCTTTTTCTTTTTCTTTATTTTATTTTCATTTTCATATTACTTTTATTATTTTCATTATTGTTATTATTGTTATTATTATTATTATTATTAAAAATATAAAAAATATTTTTATTTATTATTTACACTTATTTAGTTTAGCTTTTTTCCATAAAACAAAAAGAACCAAAAAAAACATTTTTCTTTTAACAAATTAATTTCTTTTAATAATTAATATTTTAGATAATTAGGATTAATTATTATATTATCCTCTTGTAAGTTAAAATTAATTTAGAACTTAGGTTTATTTTAATTAGTTAATTTTCATATTATTTTTTAATTTAAAACTTTTTCGTAAAAAAACCTAAAAATCATTTTTTAGTTAATTTCTTTTCTTAATTAGTTTAAGTTAATTTTATTTAATTTTCATTAATCATTTTATTAATTAGGTCAAGATTAAACCCTTTCATAAAACGAAACAAAAACATTTCTTTATCCATTTTGCATTTGTACATTTTTTTTCAATTTTTGTACAATATTCAATATGTTTGTAATAATTAATTAGGTTTAATTTTCTTTCAAAAATCCCCATTTATAAATCTCTACACCCCCTCCCCTATTGATGTAATAGCTTAGTATTTTTTACTTTCCGTAATTTATCGTTTGATATAAATGCTAGTAAATTAGGGTTTGTATGGAAAGATAAAATCAACAAGTTAGCAAACCCTAATCCAAGATAAATAAGCATGTAAATCCAACACACTTGCACACTTGCACCATTAGGGTAATTCCACTTTGTTGCCTTATAAAAATGGCCATATTATGCATGTGTGATATCTTAGCAAAAAGAAATCAAAAATACAAGATCATAGTCTCTCGATGATGCTATCAAAGTTGCCTTTCAAAAATGATCTTAGTCCCTCAAAGAGAATTTCTAAGATATTTCACAACATTACTATCATGGATATACGATGACCCACGCCCATCCCTTTACATCCAAAGATAAGGCTTCTCACCAAATTAATGGTTAGATAGCAACATCAAAGGAAAGGAAGAAACGAACAAAGACTTTTGAGTAGGTAGATTGTTCCTAGTTGCTTGCTCAATTTCAAATCAAACACTCTTGCTTATTTTCAAAACAAACACCAAACACTTTCAAAACATTTTCCAAACTTGAAACATTTTCAAAAGATCAACACTTAGTATACATTCTTACAAACGAGAACTATTACAAAGTTTGCCTAAACGATGACACCTTTTCAAAGTACTTTCAAAATCCACACAAAGCACATTTTCAAACAAAAGCAAGTGATCTAGCGAGCAACTAAGAGCCCATAAATAAGTATGGATGAAAAGGGTTCTAACACCTTCCCTTTTCATAACCAAGCCCCCGAACCCAAGAAACAATCTCAAAGGTCTTTCCTGTTCTTTTCAGCCTTTCCTTTTGGATAAAAGAAAAGTCGGTGGAGACTCTTGCTAACCGCAACATTTGCGATAAAGCACAAAACACCCAAGTCAGTTCTCCCACCATATCACAGAACTTGCGAATCTGGTGGGGAAAAAGAAACATAAAAGTGGGGTTACCTTAGGGCTAGATCACCTTTATTTTCTTTCATTGTTTGATTTGTTTGCTTTACATTTTGGTTCTTTGTTAGGGCTTGTTCTAATCCTCTACCCGCATTTAAGATACCTTATAGGTAAGTAGCAATATGTTGTGGAAGTTGTGCGGGGTATACTGACATGGTCTAAGCAATAGCTATGTTAGTGTGACATATTTGTTGGTACCGGTAACCCTTGAATAGTCAAGGAGAATACGGGGCCGCTGAGTGATGTCATGAAACACTAACTGACTTTAGAACCTTTACTTGACCAACTTGGCCATTAAGAAGTAGTGAGATGACCGACTTTGGTGCAGTCCGAAGTTGGTAGATACTCGATACTACACTCATTGAGGTTTGGCTTTTTGGGATATTTCGGTCTCCGTGAAAGAGTCTTGCGCTGAAACAATGCTCGAGAAGACAGACCAGTGATATTGGGATCCTTTAGAACCCGGTTACTATTTCTAGGACAGGTTTGAGCCAACTAAACTTCAAGAGGGTACTTACCTATGAGACTCCATGCAAGCCTAAACCTAAGTACTTGTTTTCCTTTTTTGTATATACTTATTTGTACATAACATCATAAACATCATAACATCATACTCATTCTCACTAACCATTTCAAGGATTTTTGGGATTTATCTTTGTTCTGTTTTGTAGGACATGGCTTCTATCCGCAGAATCACTATTCAAGTCAATCTCGTAAGGATTCCTCCTAAACTCAATGAGTTAGCATCAAGGGTCCCTGAGAACTCTTCATTCACCGAAAGACATGGTCTCCTCCTAAACTTGGTTACCTCCAACACTAATGAAGATATGATGAAGGTGCTCTTCCAATTCTTTGATCCCCTACATCATTGCTTCACTTTTCCCGATTATCACCTTGTGCCTACTCTAAAAGTTTTCTCCCAACTCTTGAGGATTCCCATTCTCAATCAACTACCCTTCAACGGTACGGAAAGAGATCCAAAACCTGAGGAGATCGCCCAAGCACTACACTTGCAACAATCGGATATCACAACTAATTGGGAAATAAGGAGTGGTGTCAAAGGTTTCTTAGCCAAGTTATTGTTTGATAAAGCTCAAGATTGTTGGAACTCCTTGGACTTACAAGCTTTGGAATAAATCGTGGCCCTTCTCATCTATGGGATGGTTTTGTTTCCAAATCCTGACCAACTCATAGATGTAAACACTGTCAAAATCTTCATATCCCGTAACCTAGTGCCTACTTTGTTGGGAGACATTCTACATTATTTTCACTCTCACACTATGAGGAAAAGAGGGATCATCATGTGTTGAACTCCTCTCTTGGCAAGAAGGTTTATTTTGCGTCTTCCCCGATCTGTGTTGAAGAATGAGAAAGGTTTAAGGCAGTCCCGTAGGTTGATGACGCTCAGACATTCAGATGTTCATTGGTGTTCCCGATCCTTGGAGAATGTTACTATCATCGGCCGTTGTGGAGAATTACCTAATGTCCCCTTGCTTGGCATTAGAAGAGGTATCACTTACAACCCTTGCTTAGCCTTACGACATTTTGGTTATGCTCGAAGGGATGGTCCACATGAGATGCCCATCCAAGTAGTGGTATTTGACTACGAGAGCAATGATCAAAGCTACCGCTAGAGGTTTATCCTAGCTTGGAGGATGGTGGGAAAGGTGGATAGTAAGATGCTAGGACACAGGAATTCCATTCCCCTCAAGCCTTACCTTAAGTAGGTACAAGCTCGTGCTCAGAAACTTGTGATGCCTTATCCTTCCATCTTACCTATCATCATGGAACCTGTGGTCGAAGGAGATGTCTCATACACTGTCCTCCATCCAGACATGCCTACCTCTCTTAAAGACTTTCAAAAGGGTTGGATTCAGATAAAGGAAGAACGAGATACTTTCGAAGCTCAATTTTATGGTAGTGAGAAGAGGGTCTTGGAGCTTACAAAGCAGCCATAAGAAGAGAAAAGTGTGAAGGCCTACCTTGCACCGAAAAGAATGCGTTCAGTCTCTTTATCTTAGAAAGTTATATTGTAAGCCCAAGAGGCATGTTGTAATCTTTTCAAACTAATTAATGAAAATTGACGTTTGTTCACTCTTTTGTCTATACAAATTTAAATCTCAATAAATCCTTGAAATCGTTTGCATATACATCTCCCAATGAATCATAACATGACAGTTTTTCACATAATAGGTTCCCTTATCTTTCTGCTATTTATTTCAGCAAGATGGATCTAGAGATAACGGTGAAAGATATTCAGGCACAAAACTCTCAATTCCAAGAGACTCTATTGACCCTATCCAAGGGGAATCAAGATATGATGGCATTGTTGGCACTTAAGAAGAAGCCCAAGAAGAAAGCTCTACTCAACATGGGTAGAAGGTTCAAAGAGAGAGTCTGTCAAATCCCGATAGGAGAAGACTCATCTGAAGAAGACGAGAATCAGATTGGTGAGGTTAAGAGTACCTAGGCTGACTGTGTTAATGACCAAGCGTCTGATGATGATTATTTCGATGAGCAGTATCCATCCGCCGATGTCAAATACAAGCAGTTAGAAGACCGATTGAAAGCTGTTGAAATCCAGGCAGTCCCCGGTTTAGATTTTGATGATTTGGGTTTGATCTCTGGGGTTGTCATTCCCCACAAATTCAAAATACCAGTCTTTGCAAAGTACAATGGAGTTTCTTGTCCAAAACTAGACTTGAAATCTTATGTGCGCAAGATACAGCCGCACACTGCTGATAAGAAACTTTGGGTTCACTTTTTCCAAGAGAGCTTGGCCGGAATGCAACTTGAATGGTTTTATCAGTTAGATGGTTCCCGTATTAATAATTGGGAGGATTTAGCTACCGCATCCTACCATCAGTATCAGTATAACGCCGACTTGGCGCCAACGAGGGTTCAGTTGCAAGATATGACAATAGGAAAGAATGAAGGATTTAAAGAATATGCACAAAAGTGGAGAGACCTCGCCAGTAAGGTTCAACCACCTTTGACTGATAGAGAGAACATCGACATGTTTATGGGAACTTTATCTGGTCCTTTCTTTAATATATTGGTTAGTTGTTCCTCTTCCGGATTCACCGAGTTAATCTTAACTGGTGAAAGTGTTAAAAACGACATCAAAAGTGGGAAGATCTCTATGGCATCTACCTCCACTTCTAATCCTGTCAAGAAACCTTTTGCTACAAAGAAGGAAATCAATACTGTGTATGGGGAAAGGGCCCGTACCAAGAAGAATGATCATCTGTCTGTTAACGTTGTCCGAATCTCCAATCCAACTTCTACTCCAAGACCATCTGCTAATCATTAACATTTTGAAAATTTGAGAAGACAATTTACGAGGTTAGGCATGTCATTATCTCAAGCCTTACAACATTTGCTCAAGGCTAATTTAGTGTCATTACGTGATCCACCTACCAACCCAAATACCTCTTCACCAAAGTATAATCTGAACGCTAAATGTGCTTACCACTCAAGCAGCTCCGGGAACAAGACTGACCAGTTTTGGGCCTTAAAGAATAAAATTCAGGATTTGATCGATAACAAGACTATTGAGTTTGATCCTCCTCCGACTCCGAATGTAATCACCGCACCTACGCCGAAGAATGACAAGGGTGTTAATGCTGTTGAAGAAACAATTTTTGTTGCCTCTGTTGAAGACTTGACTACTTCTCTGGACATCATTAAAAAGAATCTGTTGAAAACTGGGATATTCCATGGCTGTGTAAAAGACTGTTTTCTGTACTAAACAACTCAATGGAGGAGAATGGCTGAAAAAAGTAATTCAACGCCTGATAGATAGCCACGAAATTCTATTTGAGAAGACCCCACTTGCCAAAAGTTTGACTAACAAATGCAAAGATATCTCCATTATTACGATCTCAACGAGCCTCTTAGGATCACCTCCAAAGGTCCTATTAGGATTTCAAATGAACCCACTGTTGTTTCCTTAATAATTACCAATCCCGAACTAATTCCCTATTCTTCAAACAAGGCAGTGCCATGGAACTATGGTGCTAAGGTTTTTATCATGGGATTAAACAAGACGCTTGGATCGAGGAAGAAATAGCTAATGATATTGATAACATAGATGGCTCAATCAAAGTAACCAGAACTGGGAGAGTATTTTTACCCAATATCTCACCACCAGTTGTTACAAAGACACCCATCCGCGTTACTGCTACCAAGCCAAGTAATGATACAAAGGGGAAGGAGAAGGTTGTTGAGCCGGTCGTGATAGAAATACTCGCAAAGGATGTTTCTAAGGGAGAGCCCCCCGCTCGTGAGATGGACAAGATCTTGAAGGTCATAAAAAGAAGCGACTTCAAGATTGTGGAACAGTTTGGGCAAACCCCTTCTAATATTTCAATGTTGTCATTGCTTCTTTGTTATGATGCCCATGCTCGGACATTAATAAAATTCCTGGAAAAGGCTAATGTTCCCCATAAGACAACAACAAACCAATATGAGAATTGTGTGGCTAGCCTGGCGGCTGATAATGGCTTGGGATTTTTAGATGCTGACCTAACACCGCTTGGGAAGAACCATAATAAAGCTCTACATGTTTCAGTCGAGTGCAAGGGGACCACCCTAGCACATGTTCTAGTCGACACTGGTTCTTCTCTGAATGTATTACCCAAGGGGGTGTTAGACCATCTAGACTATGAAGGTTTAGTCTTGAAGCCAAGTAATATCATTGTAAGGGCGTTCGATGGATCAAAAAGGATTGTTCATGGGGAGGTATATCTTCCAATCAAGGTGGGCTCCCAAATCTTCAACTCCACCTTCTATATTATGGATATCCGTCCTGCTTATTCTTGTCTGTTGGGTCGCCCGTGGATCCATAAAGATGGGGTGATAACATCAACTCTCCATCAAAAGCTTAAATATCTTGTCAAGGGAAGAATTGTCAACGTCTGTGGTTAGGAAGAGTTTATGGTGAGCCACCTCAACTCGTTCAAGTACGTAGAGATGGATGGAGAATTCTTTGAGACCTCGTGTCAAGCCTTTGAAGTCATGGCACCAATGATTGCTGCTACCAAATGTTCCTATGATAAGTATAAAGATGTTAAGGTCGTGCCAAAGATGGTTTCAGTCAAAGATGATCATGCGGCAATGGAAGAAGTGAGCTGTGATACTTGGGGGAAACTCCTTGATATCCCATTCAAAGCGGACAAGTTTGGTTTGGGCTTCACCGTCAAAGCTCAGAAGGAAGGGAGGTGTGCTCGTGTAGGAAAGCCATCTCTCTGCATTGGAAGCCATGAAGTCAACATTGTGGGTGATTCAGATGAAGAAGCTGCATTTGAAGATTGGGTGTATCCAACTACAACGGAGTTGAAGATTTGGCATGCAAAGGACTTCGTGCCCATCTCCTTCCTTGAGGAGTAATCTACTTGTTATTGCTTTTCTTTGAATTCAAGAACATTTTGTCTGTAATATTTAAACAATGACTTTTATGCCATGTGCCTAGCCCGGGGCACTTTGGTCCATTTGCCAAGGGTTTTATTTATGTTCATCTAATAATATGACCATTCAATACAAATCATTGGACTCTTTTGCATTCAAATATTTGTGTTTATTGTCTTTCTTTTCCTTCAAATACATTTTTCAAAATAGCCATGTATCTTACATGCATGCACACACACATTCTTGCAGGTCCTCATCCACTCTGGATCCTATTGCCAATGACTGTACTATTGCCGAATATGACTTCGAATGTCCAATCAACCAAGCCGAATACGAAGGCGAGGAAAATTGTGAAATACCTGGAGAACTAGCCAGACTTCTTTTACAAGAGGAAAAAGCTATTCAGCCGCATGAAGAGTCACTTGAAGTCATCAATCTGGGTACTGAGGCAGATAAGAAGGAAATCATGATCGACGCTAACTTGGAAAGCAGTGTCAAGAGCAGGTTGGTTCAGAAGTTTCATGATTATTTGGAAGTATTTTCTTGGTCTGATGAAGATATGCCTAGGTTGGATACCGACATCGTAGTTCATCGTCTACCGACAAAAGAAGACTGTCCTCCTGTCAAACAAAAGGTTCGTTGCATGAGGCCTGATATGTATGAAAAGATAAAAGCTGAAGTGATGAAACAATTTGATGCAGGGTTCCTAGCTGTGACATCCTATCCCTAATGGGTTGCCAATGTGGTGCCAGTGCCAAAGAAAGACGGAAAAGTTCGCATGTGCGTAGACTATAGGGATTTGAATAGGGCAATCCCCAAGGATGACTTCCCTCTACCACACATTGACGTCTTGGTAGATAATACTGCTCAGCATAAATTCTTCTCTTTCATGGATGGCTTCTCTGGCTATAATCAGATAAGGATGGCTCTCGAGGACATGGAGAAGACTACTTTCGTGACGCAATGGGGCATATTTTGTTACAAGGTCATGCCGTTCGGATTGAAAAATGCAGGGGCAACATATCAAAGAGCTATGGTAGCTTTGTTTCATGATATGATCCATCACGAAATAGAGGTATATGTGGATGATATGATTGTCAGATAACAAACTGAAGAGGAACATCTCGATCACCTGTACAAACTATTCGAGAGGCTGAAAAAGTACAAGTTGAGGTTGAACCCTAACAAGTGCACATTTGGAGTACGATCTGGAAAGCTCCTGGGTTTTGTTATCAGCAATAAAGGCATTGAAGTTGATCCTGCTAAGGTAAAGGCCATCCAGGAAATGCTAGTACCTCATTCTGAAAAGGAAGTTAGACGATTCTTAGGTCGTCTCAATTACATCGCCTGATTCATATCTCACTTGACTTCTACTTGTGAGCCAATCTTCAAACTCTTGAAGAAAGATCAGGTAGTTAGATGGAATGATGAATGCCAAGCTTCCTTCTACAAAATCAAATAATATCTACAAGAGCTTCCTATTATCATGCCTCCAGTGGAAGGAAGACCCTTGATCGTGTACTTGACAATACTAGAGAACTCTATTGGGTGTGTTTTGGGCCAACATGACGAGTCTGGCCAAAAAGAGCATGATATTTACTACCTGAGCAAAAAGTTTACCGAATGTGAAACCAGGTATTCACTGCTCGAGAAAACTTGTTGTGCTATGGCATGGGTTGCTCGCCGGCGAAGACACTATATGTTGACTCATACCACTATGTTGATTTCTAAGATGGACCCAATCAAGTACATCTTCGAAAACCTTCTCTCTTCGGACGGATACACAGATGGAAAATGATCTTAACTGAGTACGACATTCAATACACTATGCAAAACTCCATCAAAGTAAGCGTACAAGCAGATCATTTGGCCCATCAAGCTGTGGATGATTATCAGTCAATGAACTTCAACTTCCCTGATGAGAACATCATGCTGGTGATTGACTGCACGAAACCTGGACCGTATGACAGACCTGAACAAGGATCCCAATGGACTATGGTCTTCGATGGGGCTTCCAACGCCTTAGGTAACGGAATTGGCATTGTGATCATCTCTCCTGAAAGTTGCCACACTCCTTTCACTGCCAGATTATGCTTCGATTTCACGAACAATATGGTTGAGTATGAACCGTGCATCTTGGGTCTGAAAGCTTCCATTGACTTGAGGAGATTAGGACACTAAAAGGAGATTGGGACACTAAGCACCCTAATCTCATCCCTTACAAGGAACTTGTGTTATCCTTGATTCCTAACTTCGAAGAGATCACCTTTGAGCACTTCCCTAGGGAAGAAAATCAGTTGGCTTATGCCTTGGCAGCCATGTCTTTAATGTTCAAGGTCAGGTGGGACAACAAAGCCCCTATGATTACCATTGAAATATTCGACGAACCTGCACACTGCTGTGATCTTGACACTAACAGAGAAAAGCCATGGTACCATGAGGTGATGAGATTTCTCGAAGCACAACAGTATCCCGAGGGATCATCCATCAATGACAGAAAGTTCTTGCGAAGATTTTCAGCCAAATTCTTCCTAAGTAATGGAATATTATAGAAGCGCAACCATGACTCCACTCTACTCTGATGTGTGGACAAGAAGGAGACAGAGAAAATCATGGAAGACATGCACGATGGTCTCTTTGGTACTCACTCAAGTGGACATACAATGGCCAAGAAGATCTTAAGAGCTGGTTACTATTGGTCAACAATGGAGACTGATAGACATCAACACTCTTGGACTTGACACAAATGCCAAATCTACGCTGACAAGGTCCATGTACCTCCTATCCCTCTAAACATCGTGACCGCTCTGTGGCCATTTGCAATATGGGGCATTGACATGATTGGAGAAATCATGCCCACCGCTTCCAATGGATATCGCTTCATTCTGGTCGCTATCGACTATTTCACAAAATGGGTCGAAGGCGCCTCATTTGCCTCATTCACCACGAATGTGGTAGCGAGATTCATCAAACACAACCTCATCTACCACTATGGTATCCCCGAAAGGATCATTACTGACAATGGGACTAACCTCAACAATGTTATGATTACTGAACTTTGCACGCAGTTTAATATCAAGCATCACAATTCTTCTCCATATAAACCTAAATTGAATGGCGTAGTCGGAGAGGCCAACAAAAACATCAAGAAGATTGTGTAGAAGATGGTAGTGACCTATAAGGATTGGCATGAGATGTTGACGTTTGCTCTTCATGGTTACCGCACTTCAGCTAGAACATCAACTGGGGCAACTCCCTTTTCCTTGGTCTATGGCATGGAAGTTGTTTTTCCAGTGGAAGTTCAGATTCCCTCACTAAGGATCATGAATGAGGCAGGCTTAGGCAAAGACGATTGGATTCAAATGAGATTGGATCAGCTGAACTTGGTCGATGAGAAGCGACTGGCTGCTGCTTGTCGTGGTCAGACGTACCAAAAACGTATGATCAAGGCTTTCAACAAAAAGATAAAGCCTCGAGTATATCAAGCTGGCGACTTGGTGATAAAGCACATCATTCTTCCACAAGGAAATCCCAGAGGCAGATGGACTCCCACCTACGAAGGGCCATTTGTTGTCAAGAGATTGTTCTCTGGCGATGCCATGATGCTGACTACCATGGATAGTGAAGACTTCCCACATCCTATAAACGCGGACATAGTTAAAAAATACTATGCATAAGCGACCCACTAGGTTGACACACCTAGGAAAAATAAGGGCATCCCGACAAACCAAAAGGTTTGGGCAAAAATTAGGGGTATATGCAAAATATTGTACACCCGGCAAGTTGAAAACCCGAAAGGGGGACTAGGGAAAAATGGGTATCCTGGTAGGATGAAAACTCGAAAGGGCGGTCCAGGAAAAAGTTAAGGATTAAAAGCGTATGACTATGTCTCGTGGATTCACCACAGTCAACTTTATCATCAAGGTCCAAGTTCAAACGGTCCAAGATCAATCCAATCAACTTCTGTCAACGGTAAGGGGCATTTGAAGACATTGGGGATATAGTAGAGTTGGAAGGCAATGAGATTATTTCACATGGATTTTTTTTTTCAATTTTGTTTTCCTTTCGACGACTTCCTCTTACTAGGATCTCCGTCTCTTTGTACAAAAACGCCTATTCATGGGCAAAATGTTAATACAAATATACTTTGAAGTGCAAACTTTATGTCTTTGTTTTGAATGCAAATTTACCCAATGACTAAAATTGAACGAATATATGCATATGAACATAATTAAAACTGTTTGGCACAGATGACCTAAGCAGTAACAAGCACCTTTTTAATGTATATGGAATATCCCCATAAAGTTATTTCATTAATATCCTCCTCAACAAAGTTACTCATAAAGTCTCTTTGCATATGATAATCTCCAACTAGAGTCTCAATCTCTTGGCAACTCTCTCCTAGCTAAGTTGATCCTACAAGTAGGAAGCCTTTTGAACATCTTCCTCAAATAACTCGCTTGTCAAACAGTTCATCAAGTATTCATCAACAGGGTTTATTTCCCCAACATACAACAATCAAGGAATCATAAAATTCCCCAGCCGAGTACAAAATTCCCCAGCTTAGTCTATCTTTCCCAGTTGAGCCTGTTATCCCGAGTTGAGTGTATCCTCCCCAAGATGATTTTGTCCTCCCCGACTAAGTCTACATTCTCCAGTTTGAGTTTGCCTTTCAGACTATTGCAAATCCTAGGGCCATAACCCCTAATCCACAGTAAATTCGTCAACAAAACCTTTACTATCTCCAAAAAATACTATGAAACCTGGACCCGACCAGATAATAGTTCAACTCTTCAAAGATATAGAAGCACCTAGACCCAACCAGACAAGGGTCTAACCTTCTTTTCCTCAGTAGAGTTCGCCTCTACCCCAACAAGTTTACTGTGAAGTCTGGATTCAACCAAATAGCAACTCCCCGCAGAAGTATATTGTGAAACCTGGAATCTGACCAGATAACAACTAAATTCCCAAGCAGTTTTTTGTGAAACCTGGACCCGACCAAATAACAATTAACCTCATCCACCTCAGAAATCTACTAAGCCTTGAATCCGACCAGATAGCGTCTCAATGTCATTAAGTTACTGCAAAGCCTGGACCCGACCAGATATCAGTTCAACTTCGTCTATTCAAGCAAGCTTATTGTGAAGTCTTGAATCCAATCAGATAATAAACTAGCTACAACCCTCAGCAAAATTATGAAGCCTAGGCCCGACCAGATAGTAGTTACCTTTGTAAGTTACTGTGAAGCCTGGACCCGACCAGATATCAGTTCAACTTCAAGAAGTTACTGTAGATCCTAGAATCCGACCAGATAACAGTTAACTTCCTTACCCCTAGCAAGTTTTTGTGAAGCCTGGATCCGACCAGATAACAATTATATTTCAAGAAATCTTCTGCGAAGCCTGGAATCCGACTAGACAACAGATAATTTATTCTTCCCCAGTAAGTTACCGTGAAGCCTGGAACACGACCAGATAATAGTTGACTTCGTCATTCTCAGCAAATTGTGAAGCCTGGATCCGACCAGATAACAGCTGACATATAAGAGATATTCCTCAGCGGAAGAATCCTTTCAACAAATTTCTAAGATATGTATACTCTTCATCCCCAACGGAAATATGGGAGTTAACTTCCCAAAACTCCTTAGCAGCAGTCAAGGATTTATTTTCCCAGACAAAAACATGCATCTCACATTCATAGATCATGACATATACATACAAAATGCATTTAGCATGATCTCATTCATCTTGTAAACATCATGCATACATCTGCATTTTACTAACTATTTTTCCCACAGGTATAACATCAAGTTCTAGTATAAATTGGCCGAATATTTGTGTTGATACTTCCTCCAGTGTTCACCATCACTCCTCCAAATGGAATCTATAATCCCATTCCCAATCCATCTTCGAGTGCAAATTTTTGGGCACTCTAGTGTTCAATCATCTTCAACCTTCAAGTCACGAATGAAGGATCCGCCAATCTAACTCTTCAGGTTTAAGAAGATTGAACAGGGTCAGCTGTTGTACCCCAAAATTTTCCCACTCATTTATCAAGTAATCTCCCATAATATCTCCTTTGGTTCAAGACTGCACAAGGGTTGATCAGCTCAAGACACCTCCTTAAGCACTGATGACTGGAAATTTGGGTTTGAGATTGCAGGGGGACAAATGGTCTTTTAATGCCCCATATCAATTTCATGGATCATTTTGTACTATCAAGATTTCTCATGTCAAGTTTTAAGTCTTGGTTCACATTTTTGCTCAGTCAATTGATCAGTTGACCTAAAATTAACTGTATTGGGGAAAAAGTCAATTGTGGTCAATTTGTAGTCAAACTTCATAATATTTGATCCATATCAACATCATGAACTCATATATGTCATTTGATCAAGTTTGGATCATAATTACTCAGGAAATTTAATCAGATCATCAAAAGGGCAAAATGGTTAAAATTAGGGTTTTTAATGAGAAGGTACAATTTCTGATTTTTGACCTGGAAAATGTTTGATTGGTTTATGTTATGATGTCAAGGATTCAAATGCATCATTTTT
This sequence comes from Vicia faba, assembly GCA_948472305.1. Taxonomy (NCBI): domain Eukaryota; kingdom Viridiplantae; phylum Streptophyta; class Magnoliopsida; order Fabales; family Fabaceae; genus Vicia; species Vicia faba. The sequence continues at coordinate 466,078,114 of OX451735.1, read as the reverse complement.
ACCTAATTTCATGGCTCAAAACATCTCTAAAGATTGATTGATTGACAAATGAATTTGCAGTCAACTGATCAAAAGTCATTTGTACACTGAAAAGTCAAACTTTGACTTTTTGGTCAAAATCAAGCGTCAAAGATTACAATTCATCAAAAAATGTCAAAATATGAAACTTATTCATCAAGAAATCAAAAATTCAAGATTTCATTTTGAAATGTCAAAATTTATAAACTTAGAAATTTTTCTAAGTGTTGAAAATTTCATATTTTTTCCCAACTTTGAGAAAATTTTCCACCATGGTGCAAGATGATTCAAAGGAAACTTCCAACATGAAAGTTGTAGATCTCAATGAGATCTAAAAAATTGTAGAACACAACTTCTCCTAGAAATGCATGGATTTCAAGTTATGATTTTGTGAATACATGTTCATGAAACTTGGAAACTTAGTGAAATTTTGCCCTAGTTTAAGCAGGATTTTGACCTAACTTCATGGAAATTTTTCACATAGTTCCAAGAGGAATTTTCAAAAATGTCCAACATAGAGGTTGTAGAGAATGTTACAATATTTCCAAAATGTCCAAGAACTCATTGAGATCATGTTTGAGCAAAGAGAATCAAAGACAAGAAGTTGGACATTCATTCTTGAATTATAGGTCATTTCCATGATGAACAAGAATTCAAATCCACACCCATGCTGCATAAATCTTACTTTGCAGGCTTCTAACCTCTAAATCTATCCATAATCAGAAGATTACACAACTATTTAAGCTATAATCCAAGTGTTTGAGTAATTGTCCAAGTGATTATTCCATTAATGGAACAAAGTTCACACTTCCATTTTGGAAAAGGGAATTTAATCACAAAGTCAATGCATAGAGCTCCGAAATTGTTTCATATGAACACAAGCAATGTCAAAGGAAAAAGCAACATGTCTAGAGCCTCCCATAAACTCAGTCCATGCTTGTAATATGCCTTGAAACCATGTTTTCCACGTTTCTTCAAAATCAAGTAACATAGCCATAACTCTATATCTCACACTTCTGACCACCTCAAGTGCTCTAAATTTTTCATATAACTATACAAGTTATTTGCAAGCTAACACATGAGTTTGAACACCCTTAAGCACTCCCAAATTCCCTCTAGCCATAAATTGCATATAACCTCCATTTTTGTGCCATTTCTGACTTTGAACTTCAATCTTCAAAACTACTCGTGCATTTCTTGGCCTTTTAGTTTCAAAAGCTTCCTCACATAAAGTACAAACCATCTCTGTCCCTATTTGCATACTGTAACATCATCTTCATCAACTTCCATAGCCAAAAACAGAGCATTGCAGTTGGACTTTTCCAGGCCATTTCAGCCACTCTCAACTCAAGCTAAGTATTGCATTAGCTTCCCAGAGACTCAAGGAAGCTAACCTGATCATTGCAGCACCTTGAATCAAGCTCAAACTCATTTCACGATTTCCAATTTTGAGGTATTTTTCTTGAACTTATATCTCATTATTTAGGCATTGTTAGGCTTGCATTTGTGAAGATACAATGTAGACATCATTGCCCTGAAACTATACATGTCCATAGATTTCATTTGTGTTGCTTGAGTAGGGAGAATTTTGAGTTTGAACCTCTGAAAATATTTAGGTCAGAATTTGGTACTGTTAGAAATTCATGCTCATCTTTGAGAATTAGCTTAAGTTATTTACATATTCAAAATCATGAGGTAATTTCTAACAAGTTTGATGTTGGAAGTTTTGTGAATGGATGAGAAATGAATAAGTTACAGATCCTTTGGCTGGAGGTTGAAGATGAAGTACATTCAAGGCAAGATTTATGTTACATACTTATTGTTTTGTTTAAGTTAACGGATATATCACCACCCCCGTGGTTAAAGCGCGCACCTGTCACCTTAGGGACCTGGGTTCGAGCCCCAGTGGTACCCTTTTGGCTATTTTTCATATTTTCTTGCTTCTTTTTTTGCATCCAGACGCCTGGGCCTCGCCCCCCCCCCCCCCCCCCCCCCTCCTTGGGCTTTATATTTTTTCTGACTCCTAACCATTGTTTATTTTCACACCACTGGCCCTTTATTTTATTATTTCTTTTTCTTTTTCTTTATTTTATCTTCATTTTCATATTACTTTTATTATTTTCATTATTATTATTATTATTATTATTATTATTAAAAATATAAAAATTATTTTTATTTATTATTTACACTTATTTACTTTAACTTTTTTCCATAAGACAAAAAGAACAAAAATAAAACATTTTTATTTTAACAAATTAATTTCTTTTAATAATTAATATTTTAGATAATTAGGATTAATTTTTATATTATCCTCTTGTAAATTAAAATTAATTTATAACTTAGGTTTATTTTAATTAGTTAATTTTCATATTATTTTTTAATTTAAATTTTTTTCATAAAAAAACCTAAAAATCATTTTTTAGTTAATTTATTTTCTTAATTAGTTTAAGTTAATTTTATTTACTTTTCATTAATCATTTTCTTAATTAGGTCAAGATTAAACCCTTTCATAAAACCAAACAAAAAAATCATTTCTTTATCCATTTTGCATTTGTACATTACTTTTTAATTTTTGTACAATATTCAATAAGTTTGTAATAATTAATTAGGTTTAATTTTCTTGAAAAAATCCCCATTTGTAAATTTGTATACCCCCTCCCCTAATGATGTAATAGCTTAGTATTTTTACTTTTCGCAATTTATCATTTTATATAAATGCTAATAAATCAGGGTTTGTATGAAAAGATAAAATCAACAAGTTAGCAAACCCTAATCCAAGATAAACAAGCATGTAAATCCAACACACTTGCACACTTGAACCCTTAGGATAATTCCACTTTGTTGCCTTACAAAAATGGCCATGTTATGCATGTGGGATATCTTAGCAAAAAGCAATAAAAAATACAAGATCATAGTCCCTCGATGACGCTATCAAAGTTGCCTTTCAAAAATGATCTTAGTCCCTCAAAGAGAATTGTTAAGATATTTCACAACATTGCTATCATGGCTATATGATGACCCACACCCGTCCCTTTACATCCAAAGATAAGGCTTCTCACCAAATCAATGGTGAGATAGCAATATCAAAGTAAAGGAAGAAATGAACAAAAACTTTTGAGGAGGTAGATTGTTCCTAGTTGCTTGCTCAATTTCAAATCAAACACTATTGCTTATTTTCAAAACAAACACCAACAATTTCAAAAACACTTTCAAAACATTTTCCAAACATGAAACATTTTCAAAAGATCAACACTTTGTATACATTCTTAAGAATGAGAACTATTACAAAGTTTTCCTAAACGATGGCACCTTTTCAAAATACTTTCAAAAACCACACAAAGCACAATTTAAAACAAAAGCAAGTGATATAGCAAGCAACTAAGAGCCCATAGATAATTATGGATGAAAAGGGTGCTAACACCTTCCCTTTTCATAATCTACCCCTCGAACTCAAGAAACAATCTCAAAGGTCTTTCTTGTTCTTTTCAGCCTTTCCTTTTGGATAAAAGAAAAGTCAGTGGCGATTCTTGCTAATCGCAACATTTGCGATAAAACACAAAACACCCAAGTCAGTTCTTCCATCGTATCACAGTAGGCACTAAAGGTTTACAGCTGCGGCAGGTTCAAAAATATAAAAAAAAACACTTATTTTCTTATCTCCACCATCTATTTTTTTGTATATACCTTTTATAGCCAAAATACACAGATTTCCAAAGAGGTTCTTCTGGAGTACAATAGATTTTTTGGGTGCTAATACCTTCCCTTTGCATAACCAACCCCAGTACCTAGACTCTCTCTTTTACTTTAGGTTTTATTCGCACTTTTCCTAGTCCTTTGGATAAAATAAAGTGTGTTTGCGATTTCATTGATTTTTGTGAGTTAAGTTAATCCAATGGCTTAGTCTCAACATTTCTTCCGCTATAGGGGGTTTTTGTTGCTATTTTTTTTTTATGTTATTTTGTTTTGATCACCCTAGGTTCCCTAAAAAAGTGATATGAGTCTAACGTGTAGAATGGTATCATAGTTCTTGAATCCTGAAGAATTACTACTTCATTATATTATCTTGACAGTTTGGTATAATATAGATTCACATGCATGTATGATTGGTTGAGAAATAAATAATTTTAGCACCAAATGATGAAAATGCGGTAAATGGCAACCAGCCTACTATGTTGGGTAATCTTCACCCGGTTATTCATCCCAAAGGAGGTTGATCCCCAAACATCGTCCAAATAAGGATAATATATAAACTGAAAAGTTTTGAAATTTTCATCAGTAACTCTCTTGATTGGTCTTGTGCATGTGATGATCATAATAATTCTCATTGCCTTAATTTGATTGTCCGAATGAAAAAGGAGGATAATTGGGAAAATATTTAAGTACAAGCATAGTTAGAGAGGTATCTGAAAGCGAAGCTCAGGTTTAAAGTATTCTCACAAAAACTCTTCGCGTCATGTGAATATCCGACAAACTTCTTTTTGACCAATGTGAACCGAAGTCTCATGTATAAGTACCAGTATACTTTTAATTTTAGGAGCTCTTTTAGTTGTCGCTTGAGGTCAATTAACGGTCTAAGTTTGGGGGAATCTGATCGATGATTTTTACACCTTTGTTTACCGTTAATTCTAGTTAATTGTGTCATTGTTTTATGCGCTTTATTTCCCTTTTCCACATTTTATTCTTTGGGTGTGTCTCTTAAATGTTTTTAGGTTCAGGTAATCAATCAAGAAGAATCAGAGAGAAAACCAGTAAAAATTTCAAGATACCTGGGACCAGCTGCAAGAAATTTTAGGTCTGCCACAGCTGCCCGTGGCAGGATACCTGGGACCAAAAACACATATTTTAAATTACATTAGGTTACCACGTTCCGTGGCAACATGTGACATTGATTTCCTGTTTTTTTATATATTTTATCCATGGGTTGAGCTGTGGGGGAATTTTGGGTATTTCCAACTGATTTTAGTGAATGTTTTCTATTTAGATGAGTTTTGTAGAGGAATGTGAGGACTTTTGGGGCAAGCGAAGAATTACACCATTGAAGGTTGAAGCTGATGATATTTTTGGAGAACAAAGAGTTTTCATGAGCGGAAGCAATTGAAGATCAAAGTACATCACTAATTTGTAATGTCTCAATTTTATGTCATTGAAATTACTTTGAACAATATGAGTATCTAAACCCCCCAATGATAGGGGGTATCCCTTAATTGATTCTGTAAATGACTTTGCTTTTGAATCTCAGTGATATATTTATTTATCATATTTAATTATACCGTACAAGGTTTTTAATGCTTTCTCTGTAGAACGAATAGGGATTAAATTATGATTAACAATTAGGTTGGACCTTCTTTGTTAAGGTTTTTGTACGGTTAAACTATAGTAGATATCACATAGGACTAAGGATACACTATAGTTACCGGTCAAATCTTGATAAAACAAAGGCTTGAGTTTATCATAAATCTCTAAGCACTTAGGATTTTGGATGAATAATCAAAGGTTTTTCTTTTAGGCTTTAAGGTAAAATAAACTAAAGATCTGGTAATTGAGTATTTAGAACATGTTGATGAAATAAGAATTCAACGTTGTTACAGGGAAAATCATACACTTTACCCTAGCATGTTCTTCATATCTGTAAAAAGTCAATTTAATATTATGCTTACTTTTACTTATTGATTGCTAATCTCAAAACAAAAACCCATTTTAGTTTTTGTTTAATTGAACCACGCATTGAACTCGATACTTATATGCATTCATTGAGATCCACATTCGGGGAATTTCGTTGTTATTACTATAAAAGGAAAAATAGTACACTTGTTATTTTTCCGATCAGTGTGCTCGCTTCTAATCAGATCCTAGATAATCATACTTAACTTATTTTAAGAGGATTTGTAGGTATCTGAAAGGTACTACTGACCTTGGTTCGTGTTATAGAAAATAAAGTGAATACAAGTTAGTAGGCTATTGTGATGCTCATTACGCTGGAGATAGACTAGAGAGGAAAAGCACTTCTAGAAGTTGTCAATATTTGGGAGGTAACTTGATATCATTGTCAAGCAAAAGGAAATCAATAATAGAAGTCTCAACCATATAAGCTTAATACATTTCTGCTTCTGGATGTAGCACCCAGATTCTCAGGATGAAAAGTCAGCTTGAAGATTATCAAATATTTGAGAGTAACATTCCTATCTTTTGTGACAATACTTCTGCAATTTGTTTTTCTAAGAATCCAATTTTGCATTTTAGGGCCAAACATATTTAGATTAGGCATCATTTTATAAAAGACTATGTTTAGAAAGGAATTTTATCTTTACAAAACCCTTGATGAAGATAGGCTGACTTTCACTCTGAAAAATTTAAAAATTGTTTTGTTCCTAGAATGAAAAAGATGCAATCTCAAAGTGATGGCTTCTAATGAGTGAAGTTCTCATGTATCAGAAGTATCCAAGGCCAAAATCTTATTTTTAGAATCCTTATGTCTATTGGAAACTGAAGAGTTTGCTTCATTAGTGAGGTGTCAGGATAGTGAAAGGTTGTTGATTCAAAATAAGGCATATGTCTTTTCTGAAGCACACCTAAAACTATATGTGACTCATTGGGAGAAGATATCTTAATGGGATTAGGTAAAAAAATCTTCTCGCTTTACCCCTTGTCAAAAATTTTACCTTTTAAATTCTACTTAAGACTATACACTTGTTCAACTATTTGATTTTTGCCAACTACTGAATACCATATACTATTAAAGTAACTTTTTGGATAAACTCTTTGTGGTAAATAAGAATATTTAGAACGCCTTATCTAATTCCTTTTTTTATTTTTCTTTTACTACAATTATTTCTTTTGACACTTCTCTTCGAAATGATGGTAGTCTTTACTCTTCTCATTTTCTGGCTCAGTCATTAACTATTTGTGTTTCTTGAGTTTGATAGTTCTCTGAACTATATCCTTTCTCTTGTCAGTAATGTTTCCTTTCCTTCTATTTATATCACTCAATTTCCTTCACATCCTTCATCCCTTTATTCTATCCCTACAAAACTTTATCTCCATATTTCTCAATCCTAACTCATTATGTCTTCAAAAACCTTCTGCGGTAATGAGGATCTTCTGGAGGTCGTTACTAAAGAATGACTTCACTTTCCTCCGTTGAGGGCCACTGATTTAAACCTAACTTTGATCATGCAGATACATTCCTATACTCTCTTAACCTGTATGAATAAATTTTTTATTTCTTAATCATGTCCTTTATTCTTTATCATTTTATTATTCCTTGTTGAAAAGCGTGTTTAAATTTTTAATTTTCTCTGTCTTTTATAATCTTTTTATTTCTGACAAAGGGGAAAAAGTGATATGATATTGATATATATTTTCTCAGAATATGTTCGCAAACATGATAAAATATTTGTTCCACTAACATTGTTTGACTCTGAAACTTTGAGAAAGTTCGCTGAATTTTTCCAAACAACCAGACTCAGAAGCTATGAAGGAGATTCAGAAGCTAGAGATCTAGAATTTGTGGGTTGTAAAACTTTTTTAAAGAAGAAGATTCAACTAGACTCTGATGGGAAATCAATACTCTGATAACGAGTGTCAAAGTCCTACAAGGCTCTGATATCATCAACCAGAATCTGATGAAGTAGTGATCAAGTGCATCCATACTATGATACAAGGCTCTGATATTTTCAACCAGACTCTATGCACCATAACATTTTAAAAGTAAAGTCGCAATCTAAGATGAAAATATCTACAACATTGTTCATGAAATTTATCTGGTATAGGAAACACATGTAAATACTAATATTCCAACATCAGAACAATGTCAAGACAGATGTTACAACATCTGATTTTACATCCTGAACAGATTCATGAAACAATAACACATATTGAAACTTAAACTACTGAATGATGAATAACAAATAGAGTTATTAACCCAGGTCAATGCAATATCACCTACTCTAAGGGCTACCATGCCAGGAATGAAGTCTACTATCAGCAGTATTAGTTCAAAGTTAAACAATCCTTATTTACAACTTCTCGCCTAATCCCTACCCAATGCCACTTCAACCTAGGAACCTCCTAGATATGAGGAATCACCATCTCACTTCCTAAATCACCTCAGTGATATCAAACAGTCCCAATCCTAGTGACTGTATTGAGTATAACTTAACAAGAAGACCATACTTCCATTACAATACTTAGCCAAGACTTTTGACTAAGAAAAACACTTGGATTTTCTTAAAAGCTTTATCCAAGAACAATACTCAACTCATTTCCTAAAGGCTTCTGAGTGAGAATAATAACTTGACCAATAGTCAAGTAATAATCAGTCGACCACATAGTATCAAAGATACATGGGTGACTTACAAACTACACAAGAGACTCTGAAAACCTAAAACATATGCTTTCTTTAATTTTACAATTGTTGAAAACTTAAATAACATTAGGTTAGGATTCTTCTTTAAATACAACTCAGCAGTCCATGGGCTTTAATATTATGAGTCTAGAAGTTTCTTGATCCATAAGCTAAGTGTTACATCAATTTTGTAGAAATCTCCTTAAATCTTGGAAAAACCAATACAAAATTTCCTAAACTGTCTCAAGGCCCAATTTTGTAACCAATACACAGTTGGAGATACAAATCTGTTCCAAAACAAATCTTCTTGACCTGTAAAAATATATGATATATATCCAAAAGAAATATAACATAATCAAATCAAATATGTCAAGATTTAAAAACAACAGCTTATGTCTGCTACATATCAGAACGAGGTGTCATGACATCTTGTTTAACTTCTAGTCAGAACCAGGTTTTAGAAAAAGTTGCCAATCCCAAAACCATGGTACTAACAATCTCCCCTTTTGGAATTTTTTTTGGCTAAAACAACCAAAATCTAATTACAAATGGAGAGATGAATAAGACCACAAACCAAATTGCACAAACGTGTATCAAAGATACGGCAGTTACATAACACCAACTACATGTTGATCATGTCAACTGTGTACATGTGAAAGAAGATGAACATTACTCCACCTTAAACACAGAACCAATTCTTGACACAGAGAGATAAATGTCCCCCACAAGAACACAACACATCATAAGCACATGCAACAGAGGCTGGACACATAACTCAGGGCACAAGAGACAATAATGCTCATAAATCAGAACACAAGACACAACATACAAATGTTACAACATCCAATAGGACATCCTACAGAAGCCACAACAGAAGTAGTACTAACAGCAGAAACAAGAAAGACAGACACAGACAACCCTATCGCGTTGCATGAAGCAAACAACACTTGACTAGACTCAATAACACCTTTTCTCCCCCTTTTTAGCCAAAAATTGACAAACAAACATAGTGAAAAGAAACTTACATACTAAGAATCAATATAAGTAAGAATTGATTCAAGACACACATGGAAGGACTCAAAATTGGCTTAAAATTAAAAAAAAAACCAATGACATATTCTAAGCTTAATACAATGGTAATTGCACCAAACTAACTAAAAAGAAAGGAAGAAAGAGAAAATAAACAAATATAACTCACCCAAAGAGATTCAAGATAAGGGTAAAAAGAAGAAAAAAAGACTCACTCTCTTCAAAGAGATCAAAACAAATAGAAAAGAAGACAATAACAGAAAAACAAGAATCTACAAGACTGACTCAATACAAAAACAAACACACCTTTTTTTGTTTTTCTATTTTTTTTTAAACAGATAGCATATAACAACTATCCAACACACCCTTACTGAGTCAATGAAATTGACTCAATCTTGATCAGCCTCTAAGTCTTAATCATGTGTATGCACATGGTTTTTCTTGAGGGACTTCGCCTTGATTAAGTTTTTTCCCTGTCTTGGATGTCCCAGTAGATGCTACAACATCTGATACAATGTTGAACACTACTTTTTTTGAACCAGAACCCACTTCCTTCTTGATTTTCTGCAGAAGAGTTTTCTTTTGCATCAAAAATGTTGAAACACGGCTTTTGAGGATGGTGAGGTTGTAAGGTCTTTAGAAACAAGGAAGGTTACCTAGGTTGTAACAAAACCTTTCTTGTAACAACACTTCAATTAATGAAATCATTTTTGGAAGAAAATATGAGCACCCTTAGTAAAAGTGAACCACTCACCAGAGAAGAGATGCACGTTATTCATTAACTTTCTCTCTTTCCAAGCTTTGACTCCTGGAAAAATGTTATAATATTTGAAATGACATTTACCATGCCATTGAAAATGATTCTTCTGAGATTGCACACTCCACTAGGAAAAAGAATATAGTTGGCAGACTGTCCAAAAAATTAATCCAATAATTCTTTAGTAGTGCAATTCAAAAATTACCCCTCATATTCTCAATGTAACTTGCACCTCAAATTATGATGAAAATACTTTCAGATCTTCTTAACTATATCAAGTTGAGGAGTGTTAATATAAGCTTGTAGCAAGATCCCTGACACACTGATGACAAAACTGATGACTTTATTATACAAGAAGAATAAAATCCTTGTACCTTGATTGTAGTAGCATGTCACGTTATGATGTCATGACATCCAATTTGACATTGCACTCTTTTAGTAACCAGCCCAATTGAAAACACATATTCCTTCAACAATGTACCTAATCTTAGAGATATATCAGGATTCAATTAATTCTAATCGAAGTGACCAGAATATTCTCCAATAATACAATCTTCTTTAGACTTGGTAAATAGATTTTTATCATCATTAACTAAGACACATTTGATTAGAATGAGACTTAACAAGCCACCAGGAACACTCACTACTACAAATAATATTTGTAACGTCGGACGCGAAATGCGTTTTACCTCGACAATAGACGCGATGTAAATAAGATCGTCATAAAAATTAAAGACTTGTCACCTCATTGTTTAAAACATTGAGGTAAACTTTAATTAATACAGTTTGAACTCCAGCAGCTGCAACTTTTATTATTTTTATAACTAGCATATCTTTTATATCCGTTACCAAAATAACCGAGGGGTTATTAGTTTTTTTAAAATAAAACTCGTTACATTGTTTACCCAGAATATTACTATTTTTACACAGAAAAAAATAATTGTTCATGAGGATCATACGTTGGATCTTAAATTACTTGATATCATGGGCAAGATCAAATGCTGGAAACCCTTTTCTACAAAAAAAAATGTTTAGGTAAATTAATTTCTCCAAGATATAGATTTAGATCTTTAAATCATATAATTTTAGGGTAGATCAAATGATGGGTGCAGGATATTCTCCGTGGCTTTTGCTTGCATTTGTTTCTGATATGAACATAAAAAGGATTAGACAAATAAAGGGTTAGATAAATAAATAATTTTTTTCTAAAATAAATATTTAAGAACACAAACCTTAAACCCAAATAATGTTCTACTCTTGCAATCCATCATAGAGAATTATTCATGGAAAACACTCTTGAAAACCTTAAAGTCTTCATGATGTTGGTTTTTGCTTGCATTTCTTTCTGATGTGAACAAAAAAAGGATTACACAAAAAAGGGTTACATAAATAAATGATTTTCTAATCAAATAAATATTTAAGAACACAAACCTTAAAACATAGAAAACTCTTCATGACAAAGACTCTTGCAAATCTTAAAGTTGAACACTAATGGTAATGTCTTGATAGTTTCATAATGTTTTTATAATGAAAGTAACTTATGTTTCACGTGAATCACTAATGGTAATGTCTTTATCGTTGATGGTCATGAAATGGATAGAAAATATTTGATTAATGATTTGATAAATATCTCAACTTTTACGCTAAATGTTACCTCGGTTTTAGGATAACCGACGAGTTATATAATTTAATTAACAACTAAAAACTACAATTAAAATAGAGGTTCCAATTTTATAGCTCAATTTTAACGTTCAAATGTTCCCTTGGTTTTTATTAAAACCCGACGGGTTAGAACATTTATATTACCAATAAAAAATACAATCAAAACAGAGGTTAGAACACCAACATGGTGCACATGCATTGGAATAATATCACTTAACTATAATAGCAATGATCATCTATATATAATTCGTAACGTCTCTTTTGGATTATCAAGGAGGCTTTTAAGTTATTTAGCGTCTAATTACCAACTCAGTGTGTCTTCAAACATTATTTCAAAATATTTTTCTATTTTAAACTTCTCATTACTAACTCTTTGTGTCTTGTTTCTTGTTTTCAAAGTCCTTTTTTTCTTATTATAAATAGATGCAAATTTGTTGTTCATTATCAATGAAAAGTATGTTGATTTCAATGATTTAAATCATTTTCATCTAAGACATGTTATTAGCAGACAAAGGTTGAATGATTACTTTCAAATTTCTAATGGCCTCATATACACTAATCTTGTTAAAGAGTTTTAGATGAATGCCTCATCTGTACCAGTTGGTCATCATGAAGTTACTCAGTCTTATGTCAATGGCTCTCATTTCTTCATTATTCCATCACTGATTACAATGATAATCAACTGTCAAAAGACAGGTTCTTACGCTGAACACTATGAATTCAACAATCTATACTCAACCCAACTTCATGGAATTTATGCCAATCAAACTAAGCTCTTCAGTCCTGCTTCTCTAATCCTAATGGAAAAATATTGGTTTCAACTTCTAGTAGCAAATCACCTCCCAAGAGAGAAAGACCTAGAACGATTACTTGGTATGACAAGCATGTCTTGTTATTCCTCACCTACAACATCAAAGTTAATCTTCCTCTAACCATTTTCAACCTCTTGAAGGAACTGATAAAGACTTCTCGAGAGGAAATGATTTCCTCATACCTTATGGAAGATTTCTTTCTGAACTTTTCTATAAGTTAGGGATAATGTTGAAGTTGAGTGGACTGAGAAGTTTGAATTTGTTGAGTAGTTTTCTTTTTTGTGTTATTTTTTTCATTATTATCAATGAAATATTTCTTTTTTCTATTATTTCCTATTCTTGTTGACTGATAACAAAGTTTTTAGCATGTTGGAAAAGACGCCAAGTAATAAATCATTGAAAAAAAATTTAAATGCAACAATGGGGATTCAAACTAAGGCTCATTATAGCTATATTACCTCGATTCTCAAGAAAATGAGATAACAGGTTTACTAAATTTCTATGGATAAAACAAAGCGCTAACTTATATTTTTATTACCTAGGTTTTATATAACACCGGCGTAAATATTAAAAAAATAAAATATTGCGCTCACAGGAAATATTCTCTCGGTTTTTAGCATGTTGGAGATGAAAGATTCGTCATAAAAAGTGTTATTCATTGTAGTGACTTTTACTGTAGTTAAGTGTATGGAAATGTCAGTGTCAAAATAAAAATCATCTTAGTTAAAATTCTAAGAAGGTATGATGAAATAAGGCAGTTAACACTTTTCCTGACTTTTAACCACTTCTTGGTTAAACAAACCCGAGCTTGACCTTTGAGAAAGTAACCAAAACTATTAAAATCAACTTATCATAGAAGAGATATCTTCAGTGAAAGTATATATCTGTAGCATGTGTAAGTTCATGTACAACATAATGTTAAGACATTAGAATTGACGTCATTGACATGACACTCCTTATGATAAAACATCATTTTGTCATTTTGAGTTTTCCCTTTTCCTATCATAGCTTGAAAACCCATACACTTCCAATAATATTTCAACTTAAACCTTCTTCAACAAAACTCAACTATCCTTACAGACTTGATCTTTGATATCAAGTTTTTAGGATTGATAGAGTCACTTCACCTTGCAATTTATATAGATGGTAGACACTTCTTCATTCTCTTAAGACATAAGATTAGAGACACTAATCCTTCTACTTCTTCATGGTTGATAACACCTTTTATTCAAGATTCACAGATCTTAGAATAAAACATCCAGCATATTACAAGACAATTCTTCAAAAATAGAAATCTTCATTAGAAATCCATCTTCCAGTCAACCAAGAAATAGAGAACCCATGCAGTTTCTCTTGAGATAAGGAGGGCATCATGTTCCACAAAGATCCAAGGTCATCACACTCGTAATAATGCTTTTACATTGGTTGCTCTATACTCCAGTTCCAACCGCTTTTATTTTAGCATCACAGACATGCTGAAGTTAGCACAAATGTTATTGGCATTTGGTCTATACATCTTGTTCAACCTCTTTAACACCTGGTTAGATTTTCTTCCAAAGAACACAATAGTAATAAGAAACCCGTTATTATAAATTAGGGTACAATTTCTTGTAAGTTGAAAAAAAAGAATGCTCTTGTTTTTCTTTAATAGTCGGTCACTTTTCATGTCAAACTTCTTGATTAGAAACCTGAGAAAACTTCTTCTTGATCATCTTCACTTCTAAATTCTTTTCTTCCAAACACACTTAGATGTGCCTTTATAAGTGGACTTGATAAATTCCCAAGTATCTTTGGCTACAATATAAGTGATGTAGAGAACCTACCAATTCCATAGATCATGAATTTGATAATTTCAAAGTGACAAGAGCCAACTCAACCTCTTCCCTTTTATATCTTCAGAACTAGGAATCTCTTATCCTGATAATTCTTCATGCTTCGTTGTCTATTGATAACTAGAATGATATCACTTCAGTATTCCAAAAAGAATAGTAGCACCATAAAAAGACTCTCTGAAGCTCACTCAATGGACTAGGGTGCTTGCTCTGATATCAACTAAAATTTCTCTGATACATGTAACACATGTAAATACTAATATTCCAAAATCAAAATAATGTCAAGACAGATATTACAACATTTGATTTGACATCCTAAAAAAATTCATCAAGTTATAACATATACTGAAACTTAAACTCCATAATGATAAATAGCACATAGAGTTGTTAACCCAGTTCGGTGCAACATCACCTACTCTGGGGGATACCAAGCCAGGAAGGAAGTCTACACTCAGCAGTATTAGTTCAAAGCTAAACAATCTCAGTTTATAACTTCTCACCTAATCCCTATCCAATGCCACTTCTACCTAGGCACCTCCTAGATATGAGAAATTTCCATCTCACTTCCTAAATTATCTCAGTGATATCTAACAATCCCAATCCTAGTGATTATATTGAGTATAACTCAACAAGAAGATCATACTTCCACTATAATACTTAGCCAAGACTCTTAACTAAGAACAATACTAGTATTTGCTTAAAAGTTTCATCCAAGAACAATACTCAACTTATTTCCTAAAGGCTTCTGAGTGAGAATAATAACTTGAATAATAGTCAAGTAAAAATCAATTGACCATATAGTATCAAAAGATACATGAGTGACTTACAAACTACACAAGAGACTCTCACAACCTAAGACTTATGCTTCCCCTAATTTTTCAAATATTGAAAACTTAAATTACATTAAGTTAGGATTCTCCTTTAAATACAACTCTGCAGTACATGGGTTTCGATATTCTGAGTCTAGAAGTTTATAGATCCATAAGATGAGTCTTGCACCAAATGTGTATCAAATCTCCTTAAATCTTGTAACAGCCAATACAAAGTTTCCTAAATTGTCTCAAGGCCCAATTTAGTAACCAATTCACAATGGAGATAAAAATATGTTCCAAAACAAATCTTCTTAACCAGCAAAAAATATCTGATATATATACAAAGGAAATTTAACATAATAAAATTAAATCTCTCAAGATTTAAAAACAGCAATGCCTGTCTGCTGCATATCAGAACAAGATGTCATGACATCTTGTTCAACATCTGGTCAAAACTAGGTTTTAGCAAAAGTTGCCAGTCCTAAAACCAAGGTACTTACAGTTCAGACTTTGATGGTAAACCAGGTCAGATACCTAATTGAACTCTGATAGCAAGCCAAAATCTAAGATGAAAATTTATGCATCTCTAGTCAGAAGTGTGATAAGTCTTCAATTAGGGAAGTATTCCTTTGTTCTGATTGATTCATGCTTTTTCTCAAAACTTCTTTAAGTCTTAAACTCAAGGGGATTCTCTGAACAAGATTAAGCAAGTTCTAGGAATATATAACTCAGGGGAATTTTCTTAGCTAACTCTTAAAGTGTTTATGTGATTAAACCAATATAAATTGTTTATTAAAATACATGGTTTTGTCATCATCAAAAAGGGGGAGATTGTAAGAAAAAGATTTGGTTCTGCATATGGCCTTGAGTTTTGATGATAACATTACATGGGTGATTAGATAATAATTTAGTACCCTAATGATTTGTGTAATGTGTAGTTTTTGCTAACAGGTTCTGACTTTGAAGATGTGATGTGTGATATCATCATATTCTAGACTCAACACACTGCAGAATACATGTTTTTGTTTCGTAGTTTAGAATGTGTCTTAAAGAAATGGTTCTAACGAACATTAGTTTTATTGCTTCTAACTGTAATTCATTTCTAGATCTTTTTATATGTTCTCAAGCTATCAATATTCCATGTTATCTTTCCCAAGTTCTGAAGATTCTAAAGACAAGGTTTTGTTGAACGAGTTTTGAAGATTCTAGATACCAACGGTTCTCTAGCCAACTTCTGAAGACTTTGAAGACAATGTTCTGTTGAAAGAATTTATGAAGACTCTGAAGAAAAGGTTATGAAGGCTCTGAAGACCAAGTCCATAAGACTCTGAAGACAAGGTTCAGGTAGAACAAGTTCATAAGACTTTGATGACATGGTTCGGGAGACTAAACTTTGATCCTTTTACACATGCTTCAAACATTATACATTTAGAATCCTCTGAAGATTAGAAGAAAAGATTAAAAGGTTTCACGTGGGTAATAGTACAAGGTACAACATCACCTTTCCTCCATTATGCTAGTTTTGTGGCGCAAGGACAATACTTTTATACTAGGTTGTCTACCACTCTCTCACTGACCGTTGCAAAGAAGACAACTCGAATTTTGGTATTCCTATTCTACCCTCCAATGGAATTCTTTTTATCTATAAAAGGAAGACATGGAAGAACTGGAAATGTTGAATAACTTTGAATAAAATCACGCTTATTCAAGTTGCTGAAACACTGTCAAAATGACTTTGTGATTTTTGTAAAGCAAAGAGTAATTGATCATTAACTTGCTAGCAAGAAACTTTTGTTCATTAACTTGTTTAACACTTTTGTGTTATTATTTGTACTTCAATCTTTTGTAATATGATTTTAAAGAAGCAATCTTGTAAACACAAAAATGTGTATTCAACATTGAGTTGATAGTTCCTTGAGTGACTAAGTGTTACTCTATATACTCAAAAACTCATTGACAATGTGTCTTTGAGGTTTTTTTCCTTGAGTGAAAAAGTGTTAGTCTATATACTCAAGAAGACATGGAAAATTTGTCTTTGTGGTTTGCAAGAGTGACAGTTAATCTTGTTGTGGTTTTGTAATCAGTTTGGTTATAGTGGATTGAATCCTCATTAAGAATGCGAAATAACCTTGGAGGGTGGACTGGATTAACTTCGTTAACAATGAACCATGATAAAATTAATTGCGTTCTTTTATTATTATTATTCTGTTAAGCGTTGGTGTTTGAGTTTCGAGAAATTTTATTTTATGAAACCAAATTCAAATCCCCTTTTCTTGTGTTTCTGGTACCTTCACTTGATGATCTCAAAGAGAAACCCTAAAGAATCAAAGGTTAGGAGGCTACCAAGTTTTTGATCTTGAAGAAAAGAAATGGTATGATAAGTGGGATCTTATGGGTTAAAAATTAGGGTATGACAATGAACTTAATTGAAGATCTTTGTGTTAGGGTTTTATTTGAATCCTTAGTTTATGTTGTTATTTGTTCACTATGCTAGTTACTACTTTCATATCATAATGCATCTTTGTTTGTTTAGTTGAGTTGTAATTCAACATTCATTACTTTGATTATTGATGTTGATCACTAGGATTAGTGATTGAAATAAAGTGATAAGGGGTCTCTTATTTTGGAGGACTCTTAAATAGAAACATACTAGGGTAGAATTAAGAGGAGTGACATTGAACATAGGGTTGTTAATATAAGACACTTTGTGCTAATGGAATAAAGATTGTATTTCCTTTCTTTTGTTGTAAGACCTCTAGGCGTAGGTTTTCTTACACTGAACTTTCTTACCAATTATTTTATGTTGTTTAATGTTTTTACTTGGAACTATTTTTGTTGTCATATTATATAAAAATTGGTTTAATAAGTTGGACAAGTTGTCCCAGATACCTGGTCCAAGATCTGTCCCCCGAGGAACAAAATTTCTCTTTCATGGCTTCCTTACCCAGACCCACTAAGAATCCACAAAATTTGGATAGCTTCTTCCTCAATTGCTCTCCGGGCAAACCCCTGGTGTTTGAAGATGAACCTTTTGATTTCAGTTTCAAAAGAAAGTGTTTGTTATGTTCATATCCTTCTATTAACAATACTTTTTACATCAAGTGGTTGGGTAGGGTTCAACAAAATAAGGCAAAAGTATGGAATAACCATTGTATATTTGATTTGATACAATTCTCAAGAACTGGTCCTAATTATAACTCTAACATGTTGGTTGCTTCTATTTGCTTTCGAGAATCTTTGAACAACACATTTCATCTACCTTGTGGAATGGTTACCCCCATGTTATTTGTTATGGAACCAATTTTTGGCCTTCGTCTTGTTCTGGTTTATTTTTATGCCTTTTTTATTAACCATGAAGCCTACAAAGTCATCTGCATGGACATCAAAAGAACATTTAATGGATTCATTTTAAGTCCATATTTCCACATCCTTTCAATAGACTGTCAAAGGTGGTCTAAGTGACGAATTTTCGATGAGGATTTAAGGACTATGTCATGTGTATAAACTTATATAATGGTTCCAATGAGATCATAAAACATCAAATTCATTATCCTTTGGTACGTTGCACCAGAATTCTTTTAGCCAAAAGACATTACTACCCATTCATAAGTTCCTAAGGCACCTAGGGCATCGAAATGGAATTTTTGACACATCTTCCTCTGCAATAAAATTTGGTTATAACCAAAATAGCCATCTAAAATACTTAAATATTCAAAACCAGTTAATGATGTTCTTAATTCTATTTTGCTAATTTATTTTTCGTTTAATAGAGCACCAAAACTTATGTTGTATGAAATTGAAAATATTTTGAGGGATTTTCCTTGGTTATTAGAGTGCCGGTAAGTGGAATTGGGACCTTAATTTCTTCCCTTATTTGTTGAATAATGACGCAGCCTATGAGTAACAAGCTTTACTTTACATTTTGGTTGACCTGCACCCATTTTTGTAGATTTCAAACATATTAATTTGGTAGAGGGACTCATAAGGTTTCTTGATTAAGGTAGCTTATTCTAGGCTTATTTCATTATGTTCGACAGATTCAACACATAAGTTTATTCCTACTCATGTATTTTCAAAGATTTGGAAGACCCCCGTTCCTTCAAATATTTGTCTATGAGGTTGGAGGCTTCTAGTTGATTGTCTTCCAAGAAGAATTCATTTTTTGTAAGAGAGGAATAATTAGTTGTTCTCATGACATATTATGTCCACTTTGCTTTGATGATGAAGATTGAGCTACTCACCTCTTTCTTCATTGTAGATTTTTGTCTCAAATCTGGCCAGGTTTTCTTGAATAGTTAGGAATTCATGTGTGTCCTTTGCTTCATTCGAATTCAGGGAGCTTTGTTCTCTTTGATTATCTTTTACTAGGAAACATCCATAATAACATAAATTCAAATTTAACAAAGGTTTTCAGCTTTCACATCAGCTTCATCTTTCATTCATTATGGATGTCATTCTGAGACAAGTATATCATTTCTTCGTCTTCATTCTCCATGAATATTTTAAATAAAGAGTATGTTTGTGAAACATTTTATGAGTTGATATGTTGTTGTTGTTGTTCAAAATGTTTGCCTTGCTGAGTTTATTGTATCACATGTAGATTGCTTGTTTCACTAACCCCTCACTAAACATATGCATTCAGTTAAATTGATTTAAAAAATGATAATATGAAACTTAAGTTATATTTGAAAACCAACTTAGATCAGTCAATGTTTTTCAAATTGCATGCATCTTGTAATTTATCTCTCCCTCTTTAACATATAAAATTTGGTTCAATGCTCTAAGTTCTTCAAAGTAACGCTTCATTTCATCTAGTTTATTTTGAACAATATCAATTTATTGAAAAATTGAATTCATTGTCATCGTTGTCATCATCGTTATTTATTTGATGATGTTGATTATTATGATGACAACAATGACGATGAGTCCGAATTAGTCAACAAATTGATGCTTTTCAAAATAAACTACCGAAGTGAATGAAACACTGCTTTGAGAAACTTGGAGAATTGAAACAAATTCTATATATTAAAGAGCGAGAGATGAATTACAAGATGCACTCAATTCAAAAAATATTGGATCGTTTAAGTTAATTTTCAAGAATAAATTAATTTCTCATATTATTATATCTTTTAAATCAATTTGAATGGCTATATATGTCTATTGAGTGGTAAGAAAAAAAGAAGCATTACATATTTTATAGTGCTTTAATAATAAATTGTTTTTGTTGGGTTTCGAACCCATAAAGTATCACATCATTTATTTAATATAAATCCTGTGATATGTAGTGTGTTATCTTGTTTATCACTACAGTCATACGCTCGTATTGGAAAGAATCATATTTACAACCACACCTTATCTGACCATGGTTGGTTAACCGTCATAGTATACCTTTTCCAACTGTGATTAAAGAGTCTTTCCATAGTAGTGTCGAGTTAAATATTTATTATGGGACTGGTTGGCCATTAAATGTAATAGTAACATTGAAATCCCATTTGAGGATTGAGTGTTAATCATGTTAATTGCATGAATCAAGTTGGTTTGAATTAGTCCGTTGTTGTTATATTTCCTTTTCTTCACTCTATATTCGGTTGAGTTCTCCTGATGGTCTTCCGATGGAGTTTTTTTGTTTATAAAAGAAGTGTATTGAAACTTAGTGTAACACTTGAATTGAAATATGCCAATTTAATTAGTTAACTCAAAGATACAACAAAATAAAAATAGTAGTGACCTCATTTATCTTACAATTCTTTGTTACCATGTGAAGTACTAGTAAATTGGAATTAGTTTTCACTCTTTAAAATGAGTAACACATATACGCCTAACAAATTTCGTGCCAAATGAGTTATAAGTACCCATTCTTAAAGTGTATTATTCCTTCTGTTTTAAAATAATTGTTGTTTGTGAGGGTAAGATTCATGTTTTCATGATGACAAAACCTCTCCTATCCTAAATGACATGTGTGGTACATAAAATATACTTGGGACAAAGTATGAGATGTAAGCTTGAATGAAAATAACATTTTTTGGCAAGAAAAATGAAGACTGCATCGATTCAAACTAGCTCCAGTCGACTCAAATCTTTGTGCTTCTCCCTGGTTGTGTCGCGCCGACCCCTTGGTCGACTCAACCTGATAGTCAAGAAAATTAAAGGCTGCATTGACGCAACCCCCTGGTGAGGTCGACGCATTCAATCTGTTTGGGTCATCTCCTTAGTGCGGGTTATGTTGCACCGACCCAAGGCTCTGGAGCGGTCGACCGCTCACTTAACACACTCAAAATTCTGTTTGTCTTATTTTCCTTCTTTGTCAGATATTATTGGTTCACAAACACATATAAATAGATTTTAGATTCCTTTTGAGCAGTTAACAAGAACTAGTAAAAGATACACATAGTGCTCATCATTTTCATCCTCTCTTCTTAAAAATCAACGTCTGCACATAATCATGGTTGTTGATTCAAGAAAGGTGTTGTGGTGATAACGTTCAAATCAAGGATTCGATTCGGATTTGGGTTGAGCAACTGTAAGCTGTTCTTGAATAAATTTTTTTGGATTTTCTCCTCCAAGATTCCAATTGGTGTGGGGTTTTTGCACATGTCTTTGCTTCATTGAATTCAGCCGATTAAAAGGATTAAGAAACTATGGGTTTTCTTAATCAATTAGCGGTAACCGGAGGATTATGAAGAAAGATTTGGGAACAGATTGCTTGCGATTGAAATCAGCCGAGTGAAAGGTTTAACAAAAAGTGGGTTTGTTTAATCAAGTAGTGGTAACCGGAGGTTTGTTCGAAGAATTTGGAATTTGGTTTGGCTCAAACCAAGGAAAGGGAAGAAGACTGTTACATCAGCCACATTGGTTTATGTGTATTGTGAACTATCTCTTCTCTTCTCACATTTGTAACTTAATATCAAATATCTCAATTCTAGATTCTAGAATTGGGGGAAGACATACCCTACGCGAGGACGACAAGGGGAATTGCCTTAACAAATCATGTGTTCTTCTTCTTTTTCATTATTTCCATACTTGACTACTATAATTTATGGAAATCGACTTGTTAAATTTGCTTGTACTGAAATTATGGTGTGTCGATATCATTTCACAACAATGGTAACAATCCGTTTGATTTATATCTAAGAAAACTCACCACTACAATTTAGTAAAATCAAACTTAAGGATCTTTGCACAAAAGGTATTTGACAAATTGACTCATCCACAATTTATTCATTGTGCTTAGCTTTATTTTAATCAACTCATTGGAAGTAATTCATATTCATTGAAGGAGTATAAGTGATTGATCAATTGATTAAAAAGCATTGATTCTTATTTTGTCATCATATCCCATATGGTTACACATATCCGATCTTTTCAATAGAGGATCGTTTAGACGATTAGAGATTCCGGGAGCTTTCACATATATTTCCGAAAAACAATTTTAAAAAAGTGCAAATTATTTTAACGATATATTCAACCCTCTACTAGATCGATCACATGGTCTAACAAGTGGTATTAGAGCAGTAGTTTATCTGGTGCTTCACATATTACTTTGTATAATATGGAGGACGATCCAAAAGGGGCTTATACAAGTGCTCCAATTTTCACCTGTGAAAACTATAGCTATTGGAAAGATTATATGCGTGTGCAAATTAACTCTGTTAATAGAAAGATATGGAAAGTTATCGAGGATGGTCCTATGCAAATAACCATGACTAATGAGGATAACCTCACCATATCCAAAACGAAAGCACTATGGGACGAGGAAGACGAGAAAAGGTATAGCTATGATTGGAAAGGTAGAAATATGCTTATTGCTCTTCTACTACTATCTCTAATGTCCTATTAGTTGATGGTCTTAAACACAATCTTATTAGCATTAGTCAATTATACGACAAAGGATACAATGTCTCTTTTTCAAAATATTGTTGCATAATTGAACACAGTGATAAGAAAGATTATGTGTTCAAAGGCTTGAGGTTAAACAATGTATACATGCTTGACTTGAATAATGTATCCCTAACCGGAGCAAAATGTCTAGTCACTTTAAATGAGGACTCATGGCTTTGGCGTAGATGTCTAGCTCACTTGAATTTTGATTTGTTAAAAAAATTGTCTCAAAAGATTTAGTAGTCGGTTTACCGAAGCTAAAATTCTCCAAGGATCACTTATGTGATGCTTGCCAAATGGGGAAGCAAACAAGAATCTCGTTTAAATCTAAAAACATTGTTTCTACAACGAGACCTCTTGAACTTCTCCATATGGACCTTTTGGGACCATCTAGAATTAAAAGTCTAGGTGGTAACTACTATGGATTTGTTATTGTAGATTACTACTCTAGATTTTGTTGGATAGTTTTCTTAGCAAATAAAAGTGACACCTTTCCGGCATTTGAAAAATTTGCCAAGTTTTCCTAAAACAAATTGAACACTTGCATAGTTACTATTCGAATCGATCACGGTGGTGAATTTGAGAATGAATTCTTTGATAATTTTGTGTAAAAACGGCATTGATCATAATTTTTCAGCCCCACGTACTCTGTAACAAAATGGAGTGGCGGAACTTAAAAATCGTGTTTTAGAAGAACCGGGAAGAACTATGATCAATGAACACCATCTTCCAAAATACTTCTGGGTCGATGCCATTAACTCGGCGTTTTATGTATTGAATAGGGTTCTAATACATCCTATTCTAAACAAAATCCCTATGAACTTTTAAAAGGAAGAAAACCAAATATTTCACGTCGATGTAAATGCTTTGTGTTAAATAATGGTAAGGAGAATCTAGGTAAATTTGACTCAAAAGCTGATGAAGGTATCTTTCTCGGATACTCTCAATCAAGTAAAGCTTATAGAGTATTTAATAAAAGGTTACATATAATTGAAAAGTTTGTGCATGTTTCCTTTGATGAATCTGATCTGAAATTAGTAAGAAAGGGTAGTGTTTGTGATGGTGCATGTGTATCTTCGGAAAGCATACTACAAGATCCCAAAGAAAAGGACTCAGAATCTACTAAAATTGAAGAGTTGGATCAAGTATCCGAAGAAAGAGGGGAAGATCATCCAAGTTATAAAAATGATCTTCCTTTGGAATGGAAAACCTATAAGGATCATCCCATCGACAACATCCTAGGAGATATATCAAAGGGAGTCACCACTCGCTCTAAGCTAAGTAAATTTTGTTATCGTTTTTCTTTCGTCTATCAAATTGAACCAAAAAACTCTAAAAATGCCTTACTCGATGAACATTGGCTTTTAGCCATTCAAGAGGAACTAAATTAGTTTAAAAGAAATGAGGTTTAGGACCTTGTCCCTCCTCCACGAGATCATCGAGTTATTGAAACTAAATGGGTTTTTAGGAATAAACTAGAGGAAAACGGAATTATAACTCGCAACAAGGTTCGTCTTGTTGCCCAAGGGTATAACCAAGAGGAAGGCATCAATTATGAGGAAACGTATGCTCCCGTGGCTCGACTCGAGGCTATACGCCTTTTGCTTGCATATGCATGCTCACAAAACTTTTCAAATTATATCAAATGGATGCAAAGAGTGCTTTCTTAAATGGATACATTAATGAAGAGGTTTTTGTGTCTCAACCTCTCGGTTTTGAGAATTTTGAGAATCCTAACTATGTTTACAAATTTAAGCGTGCGTTATACGGTCTTAAATAAGCCCCTAGGGCTTGGTACGATCGTCTTAGCAAATTCTTACTAGATCAAGGATTGTCAAGAGGAAAGGTTGACACAACCCTTCACTATACCAAATTTGGCTTTTAGCAGCACCCCTACGAAAGCGCTTTTAGGAAAAGCGCTGGCATAGGCTTCGCTAAAGACAAAATTAAAAAACACGCTAAAAAAGCGCTCTTATAGTGGGGGGGGTATGAAAGCGCTTTTAAAAAGCGCTCTGGTAAGGGGGGGTATGAGAGCGCTTTTGAAAAGCGCTTTGGTAAGGGGGGGTATGAGAGCGCTTTTGAAAAGCGCTTTGGTAAGGGGGTATGAGAGCGCTTTGGTAAGGGGGTATGAGAGCGCTTTTCAAAAGCGCTCTGGTAGGGGGTGGGGTACAAGAGCGCTTTACCCTTAAAAGCGCTGGTATAGCTACATCTACTAAGGCGCTTTTCAAAAGCGCTTTCATAGCCTTTTTAAAATTAAAATTTTTAAAAACAAAATTATACAAACCCCATCCGTCTTCTCACATCAACCTTCACACTCCAAAGTCCAGACCTCAGTACTGTTACGAACTTCCATAACCTTCACTTCTGCCTCATCTCCATCCGTAAAACCCCATCCGCGACCGTTACTTCACTGCTGCCGCCATTCTTCTTCTATTTCCATTTGTTCCTCACCGTCACTTGCCGTCACTTCCTCAGCCATCTCCGTCGCTCCTACTTCAAAGCTCTTTGTCAAGTCCAAACGTGGTTCCCTGTTATCATCATCAACAACATCCAACTTCCAATTTTCTACAAATTATCTTAGGTAACATTACTTGATTTTCATAGTTTTGTTGAATACTTGAGTAATTTGTGCATGCATATTATGTGTTTGTGATAATGTTTATGTGAATTTGTGATGTAGATTTTAACATAGATTTGTAGACATAACATTTGCACATTAGGTGTACGTAGAAATTCCTCATAGAATTGAATTGCTAATTCTTGACATAAGAACTAATTCTTGATATTGTGCTAATCTATTGACATAGAATCAATTGCAATTCTTTGTGTTGATGTTAGATTCTTGATATTGTGAATAAATATAGATAGATTCGGAATTGGATGAATCTTGAGCTTAATTGTGTTGTGCCTAAATGCTAATTTTCCAGAATCGTGATTACTAACTACTGTTGTGTTTGTTCTATGCTATTCACCTCAATGTGCACAATCATGTTTACTAATTTCTAGTAATGAAAATGATCTTTACAGTGTTCTTCACTATCCATTTCAATTGTTTTCAACAACAAACAAGCTAAAGCGCTCAAGATTTAAGGTATCACTATCTTTTGATGCTTCACTAAGTAAGTCATTTGTGATGGATGTCAAGGAAACTTGTGTATTTTTATACTCTTCATTCAACAGTTTCTTCAAACTAATGTCAAAGAAACTAATGTCATTGTTCTTGTTTACCCTAACCAATTGATATTTTCGCATTCCAGGAGAACAATTTCTTTCTCTCGTTCAATTGCTTAAGTAATCTCTCTCATTCAAGTAATCTCAATCCTCCAGAGGCCTTCACGAACTGGTTTTTAGAAGTCCATCTTCTTCATCTAACTTGCTTCCTTCCTCTTAAATCTTAAGTAAGATTTAACATTGTTTTTAAAAATTAATCTTGAAGTAATCTTGTGTTGTTGTAGGTTGGTGTTTTAGTTTGAAGTATAATATTGTGATAATGTGATAATGTGTTTTTGGTTTGTTTTATTAAGTTGATGTTCTGGTTTGAAGTATTGTGTTTGTATTGTGATAATGTGATAATTTTTTTTAGTTTGGTGCCTTAGAAGTTGAAATTTTGTAAACTTTAATTATTAGTTACATAAGACATTAATAGAAAAATGGTAGTGTTTATTTTTTAATTTGTTAGGAGTAGAAGGAATTTGTTTATATTAGAGGTGGTTATATTTTTAATGCGCTATAATGTAGTGGAATTGGAATTTAGAGAATTGGTACTTACTAATATGTGTAAGATTGGAACTTAGATAATTTTGAGATTTTGTTGTGTTGTGTTAATTTATTTAATTGATTATGCATCACAAAAGTGATAATGAAGAGTAGAAAAAATGATTCTTTTTTCAATAGGAAAGAAATAGATGAAGAGAACTTAACCCCTATTAGTAGTGGAAGTAATAGGATGGCCTTGAATCTGTGCAATTTAGGAATTCCAGTTATGAAAGTCATGGACATGCCTTCCAAAACAACATCAAGAATGGGGAGGGAATGTATTTGCTGTAGTAATGAAACTGTTATTTCCCACCCATAACAAACAATGTAGACTAAGGTTTATATATTTAAAGTTCCTTAAATAAGCTTATTGTTCTAATCTAAGGTTTATATTATTGTGTTTATGAAGTCTGTTTTGAACTTTGTGTGAGTTTTAATAGTTTTGTTCTTTGTGTGAAACTCGTCTCATTGGTTGAAGAATGTCGATGTTTATAAATTATCTTTAGTCCTGATTCTTAAGCAACATAATTTTTTGATTCAAGTGTTAGCATATGTTCGGCCTTTATGTATCATGTTCTTAATAGAATTTAAATAATTAAGATGATGACAAATAGGTGAAAGAAATACTCTATAAATTTGAAGTGAAAGTTAGGTTAGTGTGAAACATGTTGTTAGATTATGATGACAAATAGGTGAAATAAATACTAAATTTGAAGTGAAAGTTAGGTTAGAGTGAATCATATATCTTATATATTAAAGTTGTGAAGTCTATTAAATTATTTTGGAGTTAAAATTAAGGTTTTTTTTTAGTAATTTTATATATTTATTTTATTTTATTTTATTAGTTATTTATTAAAATTAATTTCCTCTCAGTAACTCTTTAATTTCGTTTATCGTTAAGTGAGGTACTTACTAACTTTGTGAATTGAATTCGCCATAGGGGTTACTTGTGAAGAGTGAAAGTTTGACCGTTTTTGTTTAGCTTAATTAAGACATGGATAAGACATGGATGAATTCAAACCGATTGTCGAAAGAGTACGAGAAAGGGGTATGGGAATTTGTTGAGTTTGCGGTTGCGCACTCCAAAGACCCGCTTCGAATGCCGTGTCCTTGCTTGGGTTGCTGTTATGCCGGGGGTAAGGTTGACGGGAATCAGTTGGGATCTCATTTACTACGGTTTGGAATTGATAGAAGTTATACATGTTGGACAATGCATGGTGAGAAAAGTACCGGGAATGCTGAGTCGAGTTGTAATAGGAAGTATGCTTCAAACGACGATTGCACAGACACATACGATTGTGATCGAGTCGAAGAGATTGCAGAAGCGCTTGAAGAAGATCTTGCGGATTGTCCCAAAATGTTTGAGAGGTTGGTAAGCGATGCAGAGAAACCGTTGTATGTTGGTTGTTCAAAATTCACAAGATTGTCTGCGGTGTTAAAGTTGTACAACTTAAAGGCGGACAATGGATGGTCGGATAAAAGTTTCACAGAGTTATTAGCCCTTATGAAAGATATGCTACCAGAGGATAATGTTCTTCCCAATCGAACGTATGAAGCCAAAAAGATGTTGTCTTCTATTGGAATGAGCTATGATAAGATACATGCATGTCCAAACGATTGCGTTTTGTTTCGAAACGAGTATGCAGCGTTGAATGAGTGTCCTAAATGTGGTGCCCCTCGATATAAGAAAAAGTTGTCTCCTGCTAAAGTCTTATGGTATTTTCCTATAATTCCGAGATTTAGACGCATGTATCGTAGTGAGACCGATTCAAGACACTTGACTTGGCATGCAGATGAAAGAATTATTGATGGAAAGTTGCGACATCCGGCAGACTCACCACAATGGAGTAAAGTTGATACTGAATATCCTGAATTTGGAAAAGAAGCAAGAAACCTTCGGTTGTCATTGTCTACTGATGGAATGAACCCGCATGGTATTCAAAGTATCTCGCATAGCACATGGCCTGTGATTCTTATGATTTATAACTTACCTCCGTGGCTATGTATGAAGCGTAAGTACATGATGTTATCTATGCTAATTTCTGGGCCTAAACAACCAGGGAATGACATAGACGTATACTTGGCACCCTTAATCGAAGATTTAAAGTTTTTGTGGGAGAGAGGTGTGGAGGTTTACGATGGGTATAGGAAAGAAAGTTTCAACTTGAGGGCGATGTTGTTTGGAACAATTAATGATTTTCCAGCATACGGAAATCTATCCGGGTACAACAACAAGGGTCAAAAGGCGTGTCCTGTTTGTGAAGATGAAACCGATACGACACGATTGGCGCTTTGTCAGAAGAATGTCTTTCTCGGCCATCGTAGATTCTTAAATTCTAATCATCACTACCGTGGGTGGAGAAAAGCATTCAATGGAGAGGCCGAACATCGTACAGCCCCGCCTTTTTTGTCAGGTGATCAAATTTTTGAAAAGGTGAAAGATGTGAGCACTCAGTTTGGCAAGCCTTTTGCACATTCAATTGTCAAGGGTGGGTGGAAGAAGAAGTCAATTTTCTTTGAACTTCCATATTGGAAGTCGTTGTACGTAAGACATTTCCTGGATGTTATGCATATTGAAAAAAATGTATTTGACAGCGTTATAGGTACGCTACTCAATATACAAGGAAAGTCTAAGGATGGCGTTAACATAAGGAATGACATGGTAAACATGGGGATGAGAACTGAATTGGGGCCCGTGACGAAAGGAAGACGAACATATCTGCCACCTGCTGTTTACACTCTATCTAGAAAGGAGAAGAAAACATTGTGTAAGTTCCTCAGTGAAGTAAAAGTTCCAGAAGGCTACTCTTCAGATATTAGAAGACTTGTGTCCATGAAAGACCTCAAGTTAAAGAGTTTGAAGACGCATGATTGCCATGTTATAATGGAACATTTTTTACCAATAGGTATACGTTCTATTCTGCCAGAAAAAGTAAGAAGCGCAATAACTAAGCTGTGTTTCTTCTTCAGGTCTATTTGCAGTAAGGTGGTCGATCCCGCGATCTTACCAACATTGCAAAATGAGATAGTTGTTACTTTATGTGATCTTGAAATGTATTTTCCTCCCTCGTTTTTTGACATAATGGTTCATCTAGTCGTTCATCTTGTGAAAGAGACACAACTGTGCGGACCAGCTTATATGAGATGGATGTACCCTGCTGAACGTTATATGAAAATATTAAAAGGGTACGTGAAAAACAGAAGTCGACCAGAGGGTTGTATTGCCGAGCGATACGTTGCTGAAGAAGCGGTTGAGTTTTGTACTGAATATCTGTCAAATGTTCAATCAATTGGACTCCCCAAATCTCATATTGTCGAAAAAAAAGAAGGAAAAAGGCTAATTGGAAATAAAGTTGTGACAGTATC
Organism: Vicia faba; assembly: GCA_948472305.1. Taxonomy (NCBI): domain Eukaryota; kingdom Viridiplantae; phylum Streptophyta; class Magnoliopsida; order Fabales; family Fabaceae; genus Vicia; species Vicia faba. Next base: position 466,047,848 of record OX451735.1, on the reverse strand, counting down.
AATGGTCGAACGGGATCAAGTGCACTTGTATGTTCTGCACAATGAGATTGAGGTTGAGCCGTTTGTTGAAATGCACAAAGTTGTTCTCCGAGATTTAAATCCAAATAGAAATGAGAACTGGATAGTACGAGAGCACAATCGAAGTTTCATACCGTGGTTTAGAGATCATATTTATTCAAAGTATCGTTCAGATCCTGCTTCAGTAACAGAAAGGTTGAGATGTTTAGCCTATGGTCCATCTGTAATTGTGCTTTCTTATAGCGCATACGCAATTAATGGATACACATTTTATACCAAAGAACAGGATGATAAAAGTACTATGCAAAATAGTGGTGTTACCTTGGTAGCTGAAGCTATGCACATATCAAGTGCGAATGACTTAAATCCGAAATTTGCAAATTTGTCATATTTTGGGGTTATCGAGCGCATTTTGGTGTTTGATTACGCGAAGTTTCAGATTCCTGTATTTGGTTGCAAGTGGGTTGAAAATAATAGTGGCGTACGAATGGATAAGTCAGGATTTTTGCAAGTGGATCTCAATAGGGTAGGGTACAAAGATGAGCCTTTCATTCTAGCCTCTCAAGCTAAACAAGTGTTCTATGTCAATGATCCGACAAGTACGAAATGGTCTATAGTGCTTTTATCTAACAAAATAGTTGATGAAAAAATTGAAGATCAAGGTGATATTGGTGTTGGCATTGAATCTTGTACAAGAAACGATCAAAATGAGAATGAATCTTGTATTAGAAATGATCATAATGAGGGTATTTGGATCAATCCAACCGTCCGCATTGTTAAGAGACGCGTAGTACACAATCCTACCAAGAAAAGAAAGAGACGTTAGTGATAAAGTTAGTGTTAATAGTGTCAATGTTTTAGTTTGTTTGATACAGGTTCAAAATTTGAAGCATTTTTGTATGCTATGATGACTTGTTGCAATGATGAAACTTGATTGTTGTACATGTTCAAATATATACATGTTCTCTCTATTTCAATCTTGATTGTTGGTACTGTAATGTTAGTTTAAAGGTGTACATGTTCAAATATATTCATGTTCTCTCTATTTCAATCTTAATATGAGTATCATCTAATATTATTTTTGTCATTTTTGTCTCCTTCATTTTCCTTCATTTTTGTCTTACTGGTTCATATACCATCTACATATTATCTAGTTGTTCAAGAGTTAAGGGGTAATTCGAATTAAAGGTATTATCTTTTTATTTTGTTTTAAATTTTTCATTTTTGTTTTTAGTATATCCTCCAACAGTGTTTTGTTTTTATTTTAATATTAAGATGTTTTTTCTAACATTTTTTTTATGTTTTAGGTATCTCTTCAAAGCAAGAAAAATATTACTGGACTGCTTATTTATTATCTATGGGTTTAGTTTCTTTTGTTGTTAAATACTTTATTATTTTTAGTAAAAGGGGTTGAGTTTTGAGGACATCTTTATTATTTTTATGTAATTTTTTGAAATGTTTCTCATATAAAGTTAGTGTTAATAGTGTACTAATGTGCTTTAGTTTGTTTGATACAGGTTCAATGGCTCCAGATAGAGATGCTCCACCTCAAAACCCACCTGAAAACGCACAAGAAAACTCACAAGAAAGAGTTGCTTCGGATACAAATGCTCCACCTGATACTGAAGCAAAAGAGGTGGCACGAGGCATCACTATTATGAAGGGAATCATTCGACATAGAGACCAAGGATTAGTATACCGATTGGAATGGAATTCTGATAAACAACCAATTGGTCCTAATTCTGCAAAGTTGACAAGTTATATTGGTACACTTGTCCGTATGCATATTCCGGTCTCCGTACCTACCTGGAAATCGAAAACGAAAAATTCAGAATTGGAGGAGAAAAAACAAGCGATTTGGGAAGAGCTTCAGGTATATATCATATATGGTTAATTGTTGTTATTATCTTGACGATAAATTGTTTAAATTACTTATACTAACACTTCAGGTATATATCATATATGGTTAATTGTTGTTATTTTTGCAGAGGACTTTTGAGATACCAGATGAACGTAAAAGCTACATACTTAGTTTGGCCGGCAAAAGATATAGAGGGTGGAAAAGTTTTTTGACAAACACCTATCTTAAGGATAAAGATGGAAAATTTCTTGAAGAGGCACCGGGACGGCCAACAAAGTATGCGACATTCATTGATGAAGCAGATTGGGCTGAGTTTTTAAAGCAAAGAGATGAAGCATTTCAGAAAAAGAGTGCCACGATTAGTAAGAGAGCATCCAAACCCGCGTATCCATACAAGAAAGGGCGTTTGGGATATGCACGCTTAGAGGATAAAATTGTAAGTAAATAGAAATGCGTTTTAATTAATTGTCTACATGTGCATGTTTTAATTGACGATTTTATCGTTTGTGTCAATGCATAGTTAGAGGAGACTAAAAGTGAGGAAGCTTCACTTCCTGTACATGTGTTGTGGAAGGAAGCTCGTGTGGGCAAAAATCAAGCTGTCGATCCCGATGTTCAGAGAGTTTATACTGAATGTGTAAGTATAATACTGTGTCTTTAATTAAATCAAATGTTTTTTAATATATAAATGATTTTTTATCTCCACTAATAATTATTTAAATGTAAATGAATTACAGGAGACCTTGTCGCAATCGGCATCCACCGGTGAGGAGAGCGTACTTAGTAGAGTACTAGATGCTCCCGAGTATCCCGGTCGGGTGAGGGGTAAGGGTCATGGTGTGACTCCAACCTCTTTTTATAAGAGTTCTAGGAGAAGATCAAATCTTACCAATGAAGAAGTGTTGCAAAAGTTGCAGGAATTGCAAGCACAGGTCTCTGAATTGCAAAGAGATAAAGATATGTATATGAGAGAAAAATGCAACACTTCATCGGTGAGAGATACTAGTGATAAGGCTAGTATCAACTATCAAAAGAAATTTCCCGAGGTAATTATAAGTTTTTTTCCTTACAAACTGTTCTATTTTATTAATGATAATGACTTTATATTTTCTATTTGTTTAGGGCATTTCATCTTGCCAACTATACTTATCGTCACCGAATTATCGACTAGTTGGCAAGGGAAAAGTGCACAACACTTCGGGAGATTTACTTCACCACAGACCCCTCCCTGATGGACACCTGAAAGTATCGGTGGATGTTGTATTAGATCGTGATGCGATTCTACCGGTACCCGACATGGTCTCAGAGACGACATTGCTGCGAGATGCAATAGGATCATTTGTTGCATGGCCCTCGGAGCTCATTACCATTAGTGATGAGGTATACTGAAAACGATTATGAATCATTTAGTTTTCGAATGTCAATTCTAAACCGTTTATTAATTATTTTTTACATTTTAATTTTAGACTGCTCCTATAAAACCCGCAATTAAGGGTAAAGGGATTTTACAGGAGGAGGAGTCTGTTGCATCACTAAAAGAGGTACATTTAAAGTGTTAATATATAGTCTGAATCTAAATCTGCATGATTTTATATTTTACCTAACTTATATGATTTTTAGGCATCCGCTCGGGAGTCACAACAAGTGACGCAGCAGGTTCGTAGCTTACCACCCACTGGTCCTCCGAAGCAAGCGGCAAAAAAAGGCGGTGCTTTTGTGCCTCGATACCGTTCGACACTCGCAACAATGGTTGATATGTCCGATTTGAAGGATGGTGGTTTACGTGAAATCAACATGGATGAAAGTGTCTTCGGTATTGAATTCCAGTCACATATTACATTTGATGACTTGGAAGAGATTTTTACCCATGATCAACTAGGCGTCAGTAATATGCACTCATACATCCGGTAATATTCACTCATCCGATATATTATTTAATTAGTCCCACAATATAATTTATTTACACATTTCAATGAAAATAATCTAATGTTTATTATGTTTTTATTTAAGGTTGTTGTATGACAGAGTGTTGCGCGGGACTGCATTGTCTGACAGATTCCGTTTCGTGTCTTCCGCCCATTGCAGCGGAATGACAATTGCTTCGGAACCGGAATCAGTTAGACAGCGCTTAGTAGATAGATTCATGTCCACCGGCAATACAGAAAGTCTGCATCTTTGGGCGTATAATACCCGACCAGTAGGGTTAGTTTCTCATTCTTGGTTCATCTAATCTCTGTTTCTTTTGTGTATAGCAAAATTTTCATATAACCTATTGTTTTAATTTATAGAGCACACTGGTTGCTGCTTGCTATCAACCCGATAAGAGAAGTCGTGTATTATCTGAATTCGGTAAATGGTGAATGGACCAATTATCCGGCTATGAAGGAAATCGTTGATTTGTAAGTGGGATCGTTCTAAATATATATTCGTGTATATTTATATATTTTCTTATTTGTGGGATTGATTTAAACATATGCTTTTATATATTTAATAATTAGATCAATACAAGTGTTCCGTAGTCAACGGGACGCACAGGTATCCCGAACTAAATCGAACAACATCACTTGGATCCAAGTGCAGGTACATTACTTTTCACAATTTTGCTTATAATATTTATGCTACTTGGTAAAACAAGACAACTATAGAATCTTATTTGTTTTATTATGTAGTGTCCGCAACAGCGAAACATTCATGATTGCGGATACTTTGTTTTGAGGTTCATGAAAGAAATCCTTCAGGCGAATCAATTAGAGATTCCGCTCACGGTATGAATTTATAACTTAAGATAATTTCATATAATTTATTACATTTAACTAAATATATCATTTATATTATGTTTTTGTTTTGTAGTACCTTGACGAATTCCGTGCTGCTGCGTACCCGAAGCTTAAGTTGGAAGAAATTAAAGAAGATTTGTGTCAATATTATATTAGGCAATTTTTCATGTAGGATTTGTGTCGATTTGAACTATAATATTATTGATGTAATGATGTATATATATAATTTTGGATATTATAATGGTATTATATTAGTACATATATTGTCTTACTGATGGCTGAAATAATAGCGTCGAAAATATATTACAGGTCAAAAATATATTACAGGTCGAAAATATTACAGGTCGAAAACATTACAGGTCGACTGGGAGGATTAAATTATAGGCTGCACATAAAAATACCTCATTTAGAAACGACAGCGCTTTTAAAAAGCGCTCTTAAAGGTCCACCTACTAAAGCGCTTCTTAGTAAAAGCGCTGCCAAAGACCAGTAAAAAAGCAAAAAAAATTAAAAAAAAACGCAGCCTACAAAAGCGCTTTTGTAAAAGCGCTCTGGTAGGCCCCCCTATAAGAGCGCTTTTTCTGGAAAAAGCGCTCTTATAGGGGGGCCTACCAGAGCGCTTTTACAAAAGCGCTTTTGTAGGCTGCGTTTTTTTTTAATTTTTTTTGCTTTTTTACTGGTCTTTGGCAGCGCTTTTAAAAAGCGCTCTTAAAGGGGGGTCTACCAGAGCGCTTTTTCCAGGAAAGCGCTCTTATAGGGGGTCCTACCAGAGCGCTTTTTCCAGGAAGCGCTCTTAAAGGGGGGGTCTACCAGAGCGCTTTTAGAAGCGCTTTTGTTACCTACGCCAGCGCAAGCTTTTAAAGCGCTTTTAAGCGCTTTTAAAGGCCAAAATAAGCGCTTTAGTAGCCCTTTTCCGTAGTAGTGCTTTTTATTAAGCATGAAGGAAAACATTTTATTTTAGTTCAAGTTTATATAGATGACATTATTTTTGGTTCTTCTAACATATCTTTGGTCAAGAAATTCTCTAAGCTAATGCATGGAGAATTTGAGATGAGCATGATGGGGGAGTTAAACTACTTCCTTGGACTTCAAAGCAAGCAACTAAATGAAGGGATATTCGTGAGTCAAACGAAATATTGTCTTGACCTACTCAAGCGATTCGACATGAAAAACTCAAAAGCAATTGATACTCTGATGCCTACTTCCGTGAACTTAGACTGAGATGAAAATGGCAAACCCCTCGATATAAAAAGGTATAGAGGTATGATTGGTTCCCTTCTATATCTTATAGCTTCTCGTCCAGATATCATGTTTAGTGTTGTCATGTGTACTCGGTTTCAATCATGTCCCAAGGAGTCACATTTAAAAGTCGTAAAGCGCATACTTAGGTATCTTAGTGGTACAACTAAGTAGGGACTTTGGTTCTCCAAGGGTAGTGATTATTCTTTGGTTGGCTATTCTGATTCTGAATTTTCCAGTTGCAAATCGGATAGGAAAAGAACTAGTGGTACTTGTCATTTCTTTTGAAATTCTTTGGTCAGTTCGCGTAGTAAAAAGCAATTTTTTGTTGCTTTGTCAATCTTCGAGGTGGAATACGTTGCAGCCCGTAATTTTTATGCCCAAATCTCGTGGCTCAAACAACAATTGCTCGATTTCAATGTCTGACTTGAATGCATTCCTATTTTTTTTGACAATACAAGTGCCATTAACCTAACCAAAAATACGACTTCACACTCTCGCACAAAATATGAGATAAGGCATCATTTCCTAAGGGATCATATGGAAAAGGGTGATGTCCTTTTCGAGCATGTTGATAGAAAAAATCAACTTGCCGATATTTTTACTAAACCACTCGCTACAGAACCCTTCTTTCACATCCGTAGGGAACTTGGTGTTCTCGATATCTCGGATAGATTGCAACATAATTAAGTTGCATGCTCCTTATTTATTGCATATATTTACTTATTGTGTGTGTGTGTGTGTGTGTGTATTTATTTAGGTCATCTTCTTGCTCTACATTCATTATATTGTTGATTTGCTTGTGTGATTTATCTATTTCCCCTATTACATGACCTTCCTTCAAAAATGTAGTAAATCTCAAAATCTCACTGGATGAGTCGACCCACAACAAGATTGCGTCGACACACGTTTATATAAACTCTTCAGTATCATGGTTTTTCTTATTTGCATCGACGTATGACCTGGTCTGGTCGGTGCATCTTGCGAATTTTCAGATTTTTATTTGTATGTTGTGTGATTTATATTATCCTTATTTCTTCCAAACCCTAAACTTCTCTATACCAAAAACGGAATTCCCTCTACTACAAACTCTTCGAGAAAACTTCATCATGGCCACATCTAGGGTTTCTAAGAAGAGAACCATCAGAGGTAGCTCCTTCAATTCTCCTTTCGAATCTTCGGTAAATGCTCTTTCTCTTATCTCTGATGACATAGTTAAATCTTACGAAGCTAAGTTTGGAAAGAGAATGGTTGTTAAGAAATTCTTTTTGGAAATGACAACTATGGGTCATTTAAACCTTTTTGAGATCCTTGGTCTTATTAGATTTCAGAAACTTCACAACTTTCTTAAATGTAAGGATAAGTATAATGAAGATTTGGTTAGGATATTTTTTGTGGGTGTTCAAGGATATTTTGAGGATTTTGTGTTTAGGTATAGAATGAATAATAAGAATTACATGATCAGTTCACATGTTTGGAAATATTTGGTTCAGATGTACCTTGTTGACTCTGATTCAATTAAAATTTTTAACTCTAATGTTGCTCCTGGATATGAATTTAAGACTGCTTTGAACTCTATGCTCAAGAAACCCTATAATGAGCGGATTGTGAATAATGATCTATTTCCCAAGTCTATGACCACGGATACCCTAGCTCCTCTTGATAGGATTTTATTTTGGATCGTTTTCCACATCATTGGACCCAAAAAAGGGTGGGTAATCTCGCATGGACAAGCCATAGGTTCAGCTCATGTATGTACTCAAGAACAAAATCAAGATTAAATGGCCATACTACTTTGTTAGCAGGATCTTCGATCTACACAAGTCTGAGAGAGGGACTACACTATGCTACCCATCATTTATCTAATGAGCTCTCAACAGATAAAGTATTCGGGTGCCTGGTATCTCTTACGTAAGTTTGGGTATTGTTGTACCCCAATTTTTTTCCCTAAGATCCCTTCATCATACCATATTGATTCAATCACAACAAGATCACATTAGGGATTTTGGTTCTCCTCCTTATCTTTAGCTTTTCTCTTTGAGGAATCACCAAGCACCTTGACTTGTTTTTATTTTGTGACGATTCATGTTTTGTTTTGACTTTCCTTTTAATTAATAAAATTTAATTTTGGTTTGTCTCACTTGTTAATAATGTAGGTAAAAGCAATGTGGCTTAGAAAGTTGATCCATGGGTTCATGAGTTTATTTCCATGCCCTAGTCAATAAATCTTGAGAAATTCAAACCTCATTATTGAAGTTGTTTTGGAAGAAATGGAATGGAAAGGTTTATTTTGGTTCACCACATTTCTAACTTATCAAGATTGATTCAAAAGTACAAGGGGTTGATTGAAGAAGTTGTCATGGTTGGACAAGGCCTTGTTCCCATTGGTCACAAGTGCATATTTCTCTCAATTCTCAAGATATGGAAGTGGTTTTTGTTTCAATGAGTTCTCATTATCATCCTCAACAAATTATATCTACAAAGCAAAAGTGTTGGTACAAGAAGGTTGTTTAAGATTGTCAAAGTTCATCAAAGCATTTTCTTAATCTATGAGCTATGGTTTTAAACTTCAAAGAAGTATATCTTGCTCATATTTTTGTATTTTTGAGTGATTCCAAAAACATACTTCTCTTCAAATGGTTATTAACAAATCACTTCAAAAGTTTCAAGGAGTTTTCATGTGGAAGAAACTTGATGATGAAGAAAGATTACAAGTCCTCCAAATAAACCCCAAATTTCCCATGTGTGACTTCAAATGATCATAACTTGGTCAATTTTTATCACCTTGAGCCCATTATTTTTCCACAATTATCTTGAGGATGTGAACTTTATTCCTTCTTTTATGTGCAAAGTGAGAAAATGGATAGAGGATGCCTTAAGGATACAAAAGATTATAGGTCATTTCATGATTTTTTGCCTTCTTCAACAATTCATAACTCTCTCAATTTTTGGATATTTTGAATGGTTCAAGTTTCAAAATGTCATTCAAGAGGTCTATTTCATGCCATCTTTTTTGGTCAAGAGAAAATTCCAAGAGGAAGGCCATGTTTGGATGCAAAACATTATAGGTCACTTTTGAAGAAAAACTTGAAATGTTTCTAAGTATGGAAAGTCAACTTCTTTTTCCCAACTTTGACTCATTGCAACTTTCAGCTCAAACATCCACTTGATTTCATTCTTTTCCCATTGCAAAGCTTGTAATATCATCTTTCTAAAGCTTCAAGAATCAGGCCTTAAGACCCCTTGAGTTGAGAATGCCATTGATTTGAATTTGTTAACTTGAAACTGAAGTTTCATCACAAGTCAGATTTTGAAATATTTGATTTGGCTTCTAGTCACAAGTTTTCCATGCGTTTTTTCTTCTAATCATGTTTAGCAACTTTCCAAAGGCGTTTAGCATCATGAAACGCATGATTTGGCTGAGTTTTGATGCTAAACAAGTCACACTTTCTTCATGCTGTGAACCCCCTAAGATTTCCCTCCAAACTTCATCATTTCACACGCTTAAGTATCTCATTCGTTCTCCTATAAATAGAGGGTCATCCCCCATTCATTTTCTCAAGCTTGAACAGCCAAAATCACCCTGCCAAAATTGATCCATAACTCACTTTTTTGCAAATTCAAAATCATTGTTCAAGCCTTTTTCAATCCATTTTTCCTATCAATTCACCTTCCTTGATCTTCCCTGAAGCTAACCATACAATTACCTTCAAGAATCGTGACCTATATTGACCCATAGAAGTCCAGTTTCAGAGCTCTGCAACTTAACTTCAATAGGTAGATTCCTTCACCAATTCTCTCAAACTTTGATATCATTGTGAAGCTCTCATTTCCCTGGTTCTAGTTGCAACACTTGCTTTTAACTGGAAACACATTTTGACCATGAAATTTCAAATCCCTTTTCAAAACTTCTCTTCCAAATTGCTTGAGTTACAGTTTATATAAATCTTTCGCGAATGTATGGTTGTCTTCGTCTTGATGAGACGAAGCGGATGACATAGGTCTGAGCTTCTGATTTTACAGTTTAAGGGACATGTGTTTCATGTTGGCTGGAGGTTGAAGATGACCAACGTGTCATCTTCTAACCAATGATGTCATGCCATTTGTTTTTTTTTTTGAAATTCTGATTTTATATTGAATCCTATGCTTTATTCAGGAATGACCATGATATACACAGTGCACCAAATCCCTTGGATTTGATTACTAACGTGTTCTGACTCTCATCCATTAGTCCACATTTTTTTAACTTTATTTTATTTTCCGATTTTTATATTTAAATTGTTTTAAACTTCAAAAAATCATAGAAAATTCATTTTATGTCCAAAAAATCTGAAAAAATGATAAAAAATATTTTTGATTTTTCTCTTTCTGATTTATATTTTTTTTACAATTTTATTGTGTTTTAATATTTTTATAAATTTTCACTTTATTGGAATTGTTTAAAATATTTAAAAATACTTTTATGCATTTTTAAATTCTAAAAAAAATATGGAATGATCCAATGATATTATGACAAATATTGGTGACCTTATTTATTTTTTTATTTCTGACTTTTTTATTTTTTATCATTTTTGGTTTATTTTACTCATTTCTTTTAATTTTAAAAATAGTTTTTGACTTTAAAAAATTACCAAAAAATTTATAAAAATATTTTAGTTCATTTATGATTTTTCTATGGTCTTACAAAAATTTTCTTGATTAATTTAAACATAGTTGATATTTTTCTCTCTTATTTCTATTTTAAAACATTTTAAAACCTTTTTTTAATGCATATATTAATTGTAATATTATTTTGTGATTATTTTCTGGATGATCTTGGGTTGAATTTTTGATCATGAACTTTGTTAACATCATTGGATCCATGGTGTTGAGTCTAACTCCATAAAAGTGGATGAATGATTTTAGTAATAGTTTGGTTAGAATTTAAATCAAATATGGTTTGTATATTCTTTTCCACCCCTCTTCATATCATCCCCTTTCTTATTGCACTAAGTGTTATTGGAGCATGATCTCTATATCATGTCTCAAAACAAATGATGCATAGATTGCTATTGACCGGCCTCAAAATAGGTGCGACTTCTACATAAGTCCACTTACGATTGTTTAACATAGCGCTAAATTTTGTCCCGATTCGAATAAATGATCATTCGTGGCATAAACCTATATTTGCAAACCCAAGTATGTTAATTTGATCTCTTTGATCCAATAACCTTGAGATTCGTTGTGTGGAGGCTTTGGTTCTACCGATCCTCTAATGGATCTTCATCAATTTTGATCAACGCGGATCACTTAAGCATTGTTGATCATTAAATGGTACTTTTGAGGATTCCAAAATGGTTGATATACTTGACAAAAAGCCAATGCAACTTGTTGTGTGGAGGCTTTGGTTCTACCAATCCTCTAATGAGCTCTAAATGCATGTTTCAAGATGGTCATCCAACTAACCACTAATTATTAACAATTGACTTTACTTTATGCTTTTATTTTTATGCTATATGTACCATTTACTTTAAGCATTACATTTCATGCTATTTTTCATATTTACTCACTTGAGCATTTATACTCTTGTCATTTTTATTTTGCTCACTTGAGCTTTTCTTTTCTTTTTGAAGATACTTAATAATCAACATGAACCATAAAAAACTTTAATGATACTTGGACTATTTGGTTACTATCCTTGGCATTATGGAGTATTGGACTTCTTGGACTTAGGATTAGAAATCTTGGCCTATGTTGAAGACCTTGTGACTTTAATTGATGTTTTGTCTGGAGTTCTTGAGGTTTACCTCAAAACATTGGGTTGTTTGTTTGTTTTGTATGCAGGTCATTGTGATTACATACTTTGTTTGTAATCTGTAATTCACTCGTATACAGCCGTTATTCTACCCAGTTTTTGTGAAGACTTAATACATTTGGAGTTTGGTTCTCTCAAGAGGTCTAGTATCTTCGCTTGCTTGGTTTCAATCCAAAGAATGGGAATTATATCTTGACTCATAATGTCAAGTATTAGCTTCTTGTTGGTTAGATGGTTCTTCTCCTTAGATTTTACCTTATGCTTTAGGATAGTCTCTTCTTCTCCTCCCATCTTCTTTAATTTCAAAAAATCTTCTTCCTACTTTTGAAAACACTTCTTGTTTTTTAAACTTAAACCACTTTCATAATAAACTTGGACTTAGGTCCATGCATTTTCAAAACATTTTCATGAATAAACTCTAATCAATTTAATAATACCTTGACCTTTTTTGTGAGTTGACTAAAAGTCAATCAATCTCATTTCAAACCATTTTTCCACTTCGGCTTTTTATTTTTATACCTCTCTCAAAATATTAGACACTTGTCAGTCCTTGTAGTGATGCAAACAACTATACTTCTACAATATGTAGTGAAGTGAGATATTTTCCACTTGGGTATTGAGTGAGGCATTGTTGATTTTAAAATCCAAGCCATATCCTCCACTTTGAGACGATGCAAATTCTCCTTTCTCATGATTGTGGGTAGTAAGTACGTTTTCCACACGGACAATGACGATGATGTCTTATCTCATAAAATTAACCAACACACTTGTGTTTTAAAAAATTTTAAAAGAGGAACTACGTGTACCATGATCCTCTATTTCATGAAAGGTGGTACGTAGGCGCTAAAGGTTCGCAACCGCGGCGGGTGCAAAAATCATAAAAAATATATTTCTTTTCTCACCTCCACCATCTATTTTACATACAACATTTAATAACCAAAATATACAGATTTTTCAAAGAGGTTCCTGTGGAGTACCGTAGATGTTTAGGGTGCTTATACCATCCCTTTGCATAACCAACCCCCTTACCTTGAATCTTTCCCCCTCTTTTTGGGTTACTCGCTCTTTTCCTATTCCTTTGGAAACAATAAAGTGTGGTGGTGATTTTTATTTTAATCTGTATAAGTCAAGCAATCCAATGGCTTATTCTTAAACATTTCTACTACTATAGAGAAAAAATGACGACTTCACTGGGGAAAGATTGACCTCTTGCTGGTCCATCCCTAAGTGGGTTGAGTCTATCTTTGTTTATATTTGTATATGTGCTATTGTTATTTATGTGTTATATGTTGTATATATGTTTGTCTGGATTTTCCTGGTTTTCAGGGGGCTTGGTGATTACTTATAAGTCCTATACCCGGAATTGGGCAAACTTTAAAATAGGACGGGCGGTATAGTCATGTTAACTTTGAGGGAGTAATCCAAAAAAAGGAGGCATGAGATCCCCCACTCAGTGGGAGCCCCTTTGACTGTAGTGTCGTTTACCGGGTAATCAGGAAGACGTACTGCTTTCGACCTGGGAGCCTGCTGAAACTGAGGACCTTAGAATACCTAACCCATCTTGGCCTTTTAGGTGTAGTGCGGAACCTATGACGGAGTAATCCGGAAATAGTTGTCACGCGATACTACGCTCGGACTAGTTTTTCTTAAGAATACTACTAATTACCGAGTTAATCAGGAAGTTGGTAATATCCGAAGGAAGGATGTAGACTTTGGGAACCTCTAGAATCTTGTTCGGCAGGTTATAAATTTTATACCATACCTTATGGGTAGTACCTTCGACCTCATGCTCGTGACATTGAATCTATGAACCATATGTTTGTAATATTGTGTGTGATTGTTGTATCATGCATCCATGCACTCATAAGCATCTTTTGAAGAAATTTTATTTCAAGGGACTTGAAAGTTGACCATTTGTGAACATCTCAGGTAACTTTTGACCATGGATTCTGGAAAAAGAAAGATCGGAAAATACAGTTTCAAAGATCCTAAGATAGATGAGTTGATCAGTCTGATTCCCGAGATTGAGTGTTCTGTAGATTTTTGGAAGAAGTATGGATCCATCATTCCTATCGTGAAGCTTAGGATGAAGGAGGGTATTCTCTCGACCTTGGTCTAATTCTATGATCTGATGTATCATTGCTTTACTTTCCCTGACTATCAGTTGATGCCTACACTAGAGGACTATTCCTATCTGTTGGATTTATCGATTACCGATCGTGTTCCTTTTACTGGTTTGGAGGGTGAGCCAAAACCACACGAGATTGCTGCTTTGATCCATCTGGGGAAGTGTGAGGTTGAAGCCCATATGACTACTAAAGGAGGGATTAGAGGATTCCCAGGTCAGTTCTTATTGGAGAAAGCTCGTTACTTTTCTAGGATGAAGTGTAAGGACACTTTTGAGGCCATCTTTGCTCTACTTGCTTACAGGTTGTTTTTATTTCCTAATGTGGATAAGTTTATTGATGTTAATGCTATCAGGATCTTCATGATTAGAAATCCAGTTCCTACATTATTGGGTGATGCTTATTACTCTACTCATCTTTGGAATTCTTATCATGAGGGGATGATTATCTGTTGCACGCCTCTGTTGTACCGGTGGTTTATTTCTCATATGCCTCTGTCTGATGCTTTCTGGGATGTTAGGAAGGAACCCCGTTGGGCTCCTACAATCATGGAACTTACTCACTCAGATATTGATTGGTATCATCGGGCTTACCATGATGTAGAGATTGTAGACAGTTGTGGTAGTTTCCCCAATATACCTATTCTTGGTACAAAGGGAGGAATTAACTACAACCCTGTTCTTTCAGGATGACAACTTGGTTATCCGATGAGGGATAAACCAAATATTATTCCTTTGAGTAGTTTCTTCCTGAAGGAGGGAGAAGACCATAAGGAAGCTAGGGAGCAGATTGCGAAGTCCTGGCGTCACATTCATAGGAAGAGTAGGAAAGACCTGGGACCTAGGGGGTTGTTTCTCTAGAGCCTTATCTTCAGTGGATCCAAACGAGAGCTATTCAGTTGAAGATGTTGTATTGCCAGGAAGCACCTATGCCTGACTTGTTTGTGAAAACCACTCATCCCTTATTGGATGATGTGGAAGAGCTACAACTTGCTTTGGTCAGGATGCGGAAGGAAAAGGACGCTTGGAAGAATAAGTGCCAAACTTTAGAGATTTCCTATAGAGTAGACTTGAAGGAGAAAGAGGACTTGATTGAGATTCTTGAGAGTCGGGTTGTAGAGATGATGGAGAGGCAAGGGGATTTATTTTCCTTTAAGCCTTAGTCAGATGCTAGTTGCTCACTTCCTGATTCAAGTGATTAGAAGGAGGTTTCCACTAGATATGTGGAAGAAAACCAAAGGTTAAAGGCTCAGATTGCCAGGCTTACAGGGAAGCGCCAGCGTATAGAGTGATCTTCATCAGCTTTACTTCTTAGGGTTTTAGACTATATTTTCATCTTGTAATTGGGTTATTGAAACTTGTAATCTATTTTGAAGTTATTATAATAAAAAATTTCAGTATTTCAAATGTGTTATTACTTTGATATTTGGAATGTGTCTATAAATCTTTAAGTCCCTTGAAATATTAATAAAATAAATCATGTGCATTGCATATCATGCATCATATTCCACATATTTCTTGCATTTATTATGCATATCCAGGTGTCTTACCAAGCTTCTTTACTTTGTTTAGCAAGCTGTCTCACCACTAAAATACTCGAGCTAATGATGATATGTGTCGTCCTTTTCCTCCAACAAATGAAGGCTTGGGTCTCTATGATAGAATGGATGATTTTCAAGATCAGTTTGACAAGATGCAGAGGGAGATGAAGGCCCTCAGGGGAAAGGAATTGTTCAGGCAGAATGTAAATGATTTATGCTTGGTCCCGAATGTCAAGATACCTGCGAAGTTTAAAGTCCAGGAATTCGAGAAGTACAAGGGTATCACTTGTCCTCATGCTCATATTGTGATGTATGTAAGAAGAATGTCTACCCACACTGATGATCAACGTCTGTTGATTCACTTTTTTCAGGATAGTTTGACTGGTGTTGCGTTGAAGTGGTACATGAGTTTGGACATCGTTAATATCTATACTTTCAACAACTTGGGGAAGCATTTAATAGACAGTACAAATACAACATGGACATGGCGCCTGACCATGATTAACTCATGGCCATGGTCCAGAAGGACAGGGCATCATTCAAAGAATACGCACAGAGATGGCGTGAGGTAGCCGCCCAAGTGATTCCTCCAATGGAAGAAAAGGAGATGACTAAGATTTTCCTGAAGACTCTGGGTGCTTTCTACTATGAGAGGATGGTAGCGAGTGCGCCAAGTTACTTTACTGAAATGGTGGGCATGGGTATCCGTTTAGAAGTTGTTGTAAGAGAGGGTCGTTTAACAAAAAGTGAAAGTTCCGGAAATACGAAGAAGCCATCCTATGGGTTTTCCAAAAAGAAGGAAGGAGATACAAATGTTGTTATGCAAGAGAGGAGGGTTAACCCTCCTAGAAGAAATTATCAGCGTCATCAAAGTGACCCGCAGTGGTCGTGTATTTGCACCAGTTATTCGTAGATATGTTAATATTGGAAAGAAAGTTACGGAAAGTGTTGAGGAAAAGAAGGCTACGGGTGAATCCAGTGGTGCTACTCTGGAAAAAGAGGTGCATGATATTTTGAAGATAATCAAGATGAGCGACTACAGAATTGTAGATTAGCTACTGCAGACTCCTTCAAAAATATCTATCTTTGATTTATTGATGAACTCCTTTGCTCAAAGAGAATCTTTGATGAGGGTATTGGACCAAGCTTTCGTGGAAAGAGATATGCATGTAGACCAATTCAGCAGTGTGGTAGGGAACATAACATCATGTAATAACCTGAGTTTCTGCGATGATGAACTGCCCGATGAAGGAAGGAATCACAATTTGTCCCTCCACATCTCTATGAACTGCAAGAATGATTGATTATCTAATGTGTTGATTGATAATGGATCCGCATTGAACGTTATACCAAGGAGCACACTTATGAAGTTGAAATATCAAGGAATGCCCATGCGCCCAAGTGGCATTATTGTGAAAGTGTTTGATGGATCAAGGAAATCTATTATTGGTGAAGTGGACTTGCCTATTCATATAGGCCCACATTTGTTTCAGATTACTTTCCAGGTCATAGATATTGTACCCGCTTATAGCTGCTTGCTGGGACGGCCGTGGATACATGAGGAAGGGGATGTCACTTCGACTTTACACTAGAATTTAAAGTTTGTGCGTGAAGGAAAAGTGGTAATTATAAATGGAGAGCATGCATTATTGATATCTCATTTGTCCTCTATCAGCATTGTGGAGGCGAATGAAGCTGCTGATGGAACCTAGTTCCAAGCTTTATCGATTGATAATATAAGAGGCAATGGGAATTCTATGGCTTTGTTTAAGGATGCTCAGCAGGTTGTGCGTAATGGCCATAGTGAAGTATGGGGACAAATTGTTGATCCACGTGTAGACAAGAATAGATCTGGCTTGGTGTTCTTTGTGAAGAATGATAAAGGTAAGAGCATGAAGCTGAAGTCTGCTGCAGGAAAGTATCAAGACATCTTTCGTAGTGGGAGTTATCTTCATCCAATTGTTTTCGGGATTAATGCCATTGTGGAAGATGAAGTAGAGCCAGAAATGCCAAATTATGTGACGCACACAGCTAGATCACCATTGATGTTCCCTCTTGCATACATGTTTCAAAGTAATTTGTTTTTGTTAATCTTTTTGAAAAATATTTCACTCTGCCCAAGGTGAAAGTATTGATATTATATGGGCTTATCTGATTGCTTTGACTTTTAAAATCAATAATAAAAGTTGCCTTTGTTTCCCAAACTGTGTTTTTATTTTTTGCTTTTTTCTTGGAAATGGTAATTAGAAAAAATGTTTCAAAATAAATAATTACTAAAATTCAATATGCACGATCACTTGTTATGTGTGTCCGTCTCTAAAAGAAATCATAAATCATATGTGAAGATTAATTAAAAAACCCATTGAATACAATGATCCTGCACACTCTCCCAACTTTGAACGTCCTGTGTATGGGGCCGAAGAAGAAGACTATGATGAGATTCTAGAAGAGGTCTCACGGTTGCTTGAACGCGAGGAGAATGCCATTCATCCATATAAAGAGCCATTGGAAGTAATCAATTTGGGTTCAAAAGAAGATCCAAAGGAAGTCGGGATTGAAGCTTTATTGCATCCTGATGTGAAGACCAGGTTGATTGAAATGTTGAAAGAGTATGTGGATATTTTTGCCCGGTCATACCAAGATATGCCTGGTTTAGATACAGATATTGTAGAGCACCGTTTTCCGCTGAAGCCAGAGTGCCCGCCAATCAAACAGAAGTTGCGAAGAACTCACCCAGATAAGGCAGTGAAGATCAAAGAAGAAGTTCTAAAGAAGATTAATGTCGGTTTTCTTGTGACATTAGTGTACCCTCAGTGGATGGCCAATATTTTCCCAGTACCCAAGAAAGACGGAAAAGTTCGCATTTGCATAGATTACAGAGATCTAAATAAAGCTAGTCCAAAAGATGATTTTCCATTGCCACACATTAATATGTTAGTGGATAGCACAGCAAAATTCAAAGTTTTCTCATTCATTGACGGATTTTCCGGGTATAATCAAATAAGGATGGCTCCTGAGGACATGGAAAAAACAACATTTATCACACCCTGGGGAACATCCTGTTATAGAGTGATTCCCTTCGGGTTGAAGAACGTTGGTGCAACGTACCAGAGGGCTATGACAACCATATTCCATGATCTGATGCACAAGGAAATTGAGGTATATGGTTATGATCGCTAAATCCCATACTGAAAAAGGGCTTGTAGAAGATTTATTGAAGTTGTTTCAACGTTTGAGGAAGTATCATCTCCGCTTGAATCCAAATAATTGTACCTTCGGTATTCGGTTATGGAAATTGTTGGGTTTCATTGTTAGCCATAGAGGGATTGAAGTTGACCCTGATAAAGTCAAAGAAATTCAATAAATGTCAGCGCCGAGAACTGAAAAGCAAGTCAGAGGGTTCCTCGGGCATTTGGATTATATTTCCATATTCATTTCCCACATGACTGCAATGTGTGAACCGATCTTTAAGTTGTTAAAGAAAGATCAAGGATGTGTATGGACAGATGACTGCCAAAGCGAATTTGAAAGTATTAAAGAATATCTTCTTGAACCTCCTATCTTTCTCCCTCTTGTTGAAAGAAGACCATTGATTATGTATCTTACAGTGTTAGATAATTCCAAGGAATGTATTCTGGGACAACAAGATGAAACAGGGAAGAAATAGTACGCCATTTATTATCTCAGTAAAAAGTTTACTGATTGTGAGTCGCGGTATACCATGCTGGAAAAGACATGTTATGATATGGCATGGGCGACTAAACGTTTGTGGTAGTATATGTTGAATCACACTACTTGGTTGATCTTCAAAATGGATCCAATAAAGTACATTTTTGAAAAGCCTTCTCTTACCGGGAGAATTTCCCATTGGCAGATGTTGTTGTCTGAATATGACATCGAATACCGCACTTAAAAAGCTATTAAAAGCAACGTGTTGGCAGAATATCTTGCTCACCATCCAGTTGATGATTATCAGTCTGTGATGTATGATTTCCACGATGAGGATGTGATGTTTTTGAAAGTGAAAGATTGTGATGAACCATTTTCTGAGGAATGTCCTGATCCTGAATCTCGCTGGAGAATGATATTTGATGGAGCTGTGAATGCCTATGGTAAAGGAATTGGTGTTGTGATTGTCACTCCACATGGATCACACATTCCTTTTACTGTAAGGTTGACATTTGATTGTACTAATAATATGGCAGAATATGAGGCTTGCGTCATGGGTCTCGAGGAGGCTATTGATCTCAGAATTAAAATTCTAGATGTGTATGGCGATTCAGCTTTGGTAATAAATCAGATTAAAGGAGAGTGGCATACTCGTCACCCCGGCTTGATCCCTTACAAAGATTATGCTAGAAGATTGTTACCCTTATTTAATAAAGTGGAATTCCATCATATCCCAGAGATAAAAATCAAACGGCGGATGCTCTAGCAACTTTGGCTTCTATGTATCAAGTGAATACTTGGAATGATATACCTCGAATTATAGTTCGGCGACTGGATAGGCCCGCTCATGTGTTTACAACAGAAGAGGTAGCAGATGAGAAACCTTGGTATTATGATATCAAGCATTTTCTTCCGACACAGGAGTACCAGATTGGTGCATCAAATAAAGATAGAAAGACATTGAGAAGATTGGTTGGCATATTCTTCCTCAGTGAAAATGTGTTGTACAAGAGAAATTAAGACATGGTCTTGCTCAGATGCGTGGATAGACACGAAGCAGACATGTTGATGCATAAGATTCATGAAGGTTCATTTGGCACTCATGCCAATGGATATTCGATGGCTAAAAAGATGCTAAGGGCAAGTTACTATTGGTTGACCATGTAATCTGACTGTTACAGATTTGCAAAGAAGTTCCATAAATGCCAGATTTATGCGGACAAGATTCATGTGCCTTCGACACTTCTAAATGTTATTTCTTCCCCGTGGCCTTTCTCTATGTGGGGTATTGACATGATTGGAATGATAGAACCCAAAGTTTTGAATGGACGCCATTTTATCTTGGTAGCAATTGATTACTTCACCAAATGGGTGGAATATGCTTCATATGCTAATGTTACTAAGAAGGTGGTAGTGCGCTTCATTAAGAATAATCTCATATGTCGATATGGTGTGCCGAGCAAAATTATCACCTATAATGGCTCAAATTTTAACAACAACAAGATGATGAAAGAACTTTGTGAAGAATTCAAGATTGTCCATCACAATTCATCTCCGTACAGGCCGAAGATGAATGGGGCTGTTGAAGCTGCTAATAAGAATATCAAGAAGATCATCCAGAAGATGGTTGTTACTCATAAAGATTGGCATGAAATGCTCTCTTTTGCTTTACATGGATATCATACATTTGTCCGCACTTCAACAGGAGCAACCCCATTCTCCCTTGTGTATGGGATGGAAATGGTGCTCCCAGTTGAGGTTGAGATTCCCTCTTTGCGTGTGATCATGGAAACCAAGTTGTCAGAGGTTGAATGGATCCAGAACAGGTTTGACCAATTGAATTTGATCGAAGAGAAGAGAATGACGACTTTGTGTCATGGGCAGTTATATCAGAAGATAATGAAGAAAGCTTTAGATAAGATGGTCAAAACTCGTGAATTTAGAGAAGGCGACCTCGTGCTCAGGAAGATCATATCTTTTAATGATGATCTAGGGGCAAGTGGACTCCCAATTTTGAAGGTCCATATGTTGTCAAGAAAGCCTTCTCTGGTGGTGCATTGATTCTTGAAACTATGGATGGCGAGGAGTTCCCACGTCCCATGAATGCTGATGCAGTCAAGAAATACTTCGCCTAAAGAAATAAAAGAATAGCTCACTAAGTTGAAAACCTGAAAGGGCGGCTTAGGCAAAAAGTAGCGTCTCGGTAGGCCGAAAACCTAAAAGGGCGGTCTAGGCAAAAATTAGAGACATAAAAAGAATAAAATTTCCCGCTAAGTTGAAAACTCGCAAGGGCAGCTTAGGCAAAAGTTAGGGACTTTCTTGGCAAGTAACTGCATCAGACAAGACTTGATCATTGAAGCAATAATCTTCTTGGATCCTCACCATACTTCAACAGAAGTTGCTGCTCAGAATTTCAAAGTTGTCAGAGGGAATAGTGGTCATTGTATCTCAATGTATCTTTTCCATTATATATTACCATTTTCCGAACTTTGTAATCATCTGTGGAGTCTTTGTTAGAACATAGTTTGATTCTACAACCCTTAATTAAAGTTTTGATGATAACTAACACAAAGAACAAATGTGAACTCTAAATTTGTGTTATTTTGTATGCAGAAGTTCTGACTTAAATAGCATCAGAAGTTAAGCTACAGAAGCTTTCAAGCTGAGGTAATCAGAATGTTCTGAAGAATGATGATCAGAATCTGCGCTAAAGTAAAGGTTACTCTGATTCTGAACAGAAGTCTAATATACCATCAGATCTTCACATCTATGAGTCATAAATGTTCTAAAGTAAAAGCAGCATGCAAGATTCTAATTCTGAAGCGTTACTTTTCAATTAAGACAGTATCATATGCAACGGCTTCATTCAGACAAGAATCTTCTCAATATGGAAATTGCATTGAGTGTCCATTATCACGCTTTATGTTGCACAAGGTTTCCACGCCTATATAAACAAGCTTAAAGGACAAATCATTTACGATTTTTGATACACAACTGCTCATACATCTTAAATGCTGCAAATATTCATATTCACTCATACGCTCAAATTGTGTAATATATCACAGTAGTGATACAGTTTTTGTAACGAAAAACAACAGTACACAGTAAATCATTTTATTTTGATTAAGCTAGTTTTCCTTGAGATAAATCGGGTTGTGGTTGTACTCAAGAAGACTTTGGCATTTGTCAAAGTAGTATTGTAATCAGCTTTGATTAGTGAATTAAGTCCTCGTTGGAGAGAGGCGAAATCACCTTGGCGGGTGGACTGGAGTAGTTTGAGATCAAACGAACCAGGATAAAAATACCGTGTCTACTGCTTTTGTTTATAAGTTTCAATTCAACCTCCCCTTCTTGTGTTTTTCACTTCTTCAATTGGCATCAGAGCGCCTGGTTCTGAGTTCATACACTTAACTGTGTCAGTACAAGATCCAAGCTTGAGAAAAACACTATGGTGGGATCAAGCCAAAACATCAGCAATGACTATCATGAGGACAAGGACAGAATCAGCGGCAAACCTCCAGTCTTTGATGGAGAAAATTTTGACTACTGGAAAGACAGAATTGAGTGCTTCTTTCTGGCTCATGATGTTGATCTATGGGACATGGTAATTTATGGATAAACACATCCTGTGGATGAAAGTGGTCAGAAGATAGATAGAAAAAGGATGTCTGACCAGCAAAAAACATGATTTCAGAAACCATCATAAAGCCAGAACAATACTTCTCAGTGCCATCTCATACTCAGAATATGAGAAGATCTCAAAAAGAGAGACCAAAAACATGTTTGACTCTATAAGAATGACGCATGAAGGAAACATACAAGTCAAAGAAACTAAGGCCCTTGCGCTCATTCAGAAATATGAAGCATTCAAGATGGAAGACAGTGAATCCATAGAAGCAATGTTCTCAAGATTCCATATTCTTGTTGTTGGGCTGAAAGTTCTTGACAAAGAATATTCTACTATTGATCACGAAAGAAGATCATCAGAAGTCTACCAAAGCAATGGAGGCCAATGGTCACTGCACTTAAGCTGGCTAAATATCTCAACAAGATATCTCTGGAGGAACTTGTTAGCTCCCTCAGAAGTCATGAGATAAAGCTAGAAGAAGACGAGCCTCAGAAGCAAGGTAAGCCTCTAGCATTAAAATATAACAAAAAATCTGATTCTAATGTTTTGCAGGCTATGGAAGAAACCTCTGATGGATCCTCATCAGAAGAAGATGAATTGTCTCTTCTCTCCAGAAGTGTCAATCAACTGTGGAAGCAGAGACAAAGAAAATTCAGAAACCCGACAAGATCATAAAATTAGAATGAATCCTCCTCCAGATACAGAAAGTCTGAATCCTCCTCTGGACACAGAGGATCTGAAGCTTCCTTCGGTCACAAAAAGTCAAATAACAAAGACATCATCTGCAATGAGTGCAATGAACAAGGGCACTACAAAAGTGATTGTCCAAGGCTTCAGAAGGAGAAGCCTAAAAATAAGTTCTTCAAGGAGAAGAAGAAAATCCCCATGGCAATATGGGACGATTCAGACACTTCTGATGCTGACTCAGAGTTAGATGATGAAAGAGCCAACATCGCTCTTATGGAAAATGTGACTGAAGACAGCGAAGCTTCTGGTTCAGACTCGGAATCAGACAGAGAAGAGGTATTCCCTTATTTCACTGTTAATTTTACTAAAGCTGAACTTGCAGAAAGTCTGAATGAAATTCTGGAAAGGTATCAGCAGATCATAGTCAAATTCAAGAACCTGAAAAGGGATCTTGTCTCTGACTCTGAAAGAACTGAGAGTCTTAGATTAGAAAATTATGAGTTAAAAGAAAATATTTTAAAATTAGAAAATGATTTACAAAAATCTACGAAGGAAATAATCTCAGAGACTCCCAGTAATGCTGATAAGATCATCAAAGAGTATGATCACGGCTTTTAGAAGTTTCTGGCTAAAAACATAGATAGAAACAAGATGGCTTCAATGATCTATTGAATTAGGAAGAATGGCAGAAAAGGAATAGGATACGAAGGTAAGGTATCTCCACCTAAGAAAGTCATGGACCTTGTTATAAAATGCACACCACTAAAATCACACTTCACATACGGGCACACACATGACTTAAAATACACTAGTAATGATTACCCTTCCAAACCAAAATTCAAACAGAATTTTGGTAAAACTAACAAACCAGGACCCAAAAAGATATGGGTACCTAAGGACAAAATTATATATGTAGCAGATATCTTTAGCAGCAAGGCTAAAACACCGGTCATGGTACTTGGACTCTGGATGCTCTCGACACATGACGGGAAGAAAGCATATGTTCCAAAGCCTGGAACTTAAACCTAGAGGCTACGTGGGCTTTGAAGGCAACCAAAGAGGGAAGATCATTGGCTCTGGAACAGTAGGTAATGGTAATCTTCCTTCTATTAATAATGTTCTTTTAGTTGATGGATTGATGCATAACCTGTTATCCATAAGTCAATTAAGTGATAATTGTTATGATATAATCTTTAATCAAAACTCATGCAAAGCTGTTAGTCAGAAAGATGGAACTATCTTATTTAATGGAAAGAGGAAAAACAACATTTATAAGATAAAACTTTCTGAAATAAAAAGTCAGAATGTAAAATGCCTTCTCTCTGTTAACAACGAGCAATGGGTCTGGCACAGAAGATTAGGGCATGTTAGTATGAGAAGAATATCTCAGATTAATAAACTCAATCTAGTCAGAGGACTTCCTAATCTAAAATTCAGCTCAGATGCTCTGTGTGAATCATGTCAAAAAGTAAAATTCGCAAAACCTGCTTTTAAAGCTAAAAATGTTGTTTCCGCCTCTAGGCCATTAGAACTTTTGCACATAGACTTATTTGGACCAGTGAAAACTGTGTCTGTTAGTGGCAAGAAGTATGGGTTAGTGATCATAGATGACTATAGCAGATGGACATGGGTAAAGTTCTTAAGACACAAGGACGAGTCACATTCTGTGTTTGTTTCATTCTGTAACCAAGTTCGGAATGAAAAGGATCTTAGAATTGTCAAAGTCAGAAGTGGTCATGGTGGAGAGTTTGAAAATAAAAAATTTGAAACATTTTTTAATGAAAAAGGCATCTCGCATGACTTCTCTTGTCCTAGAACTCCTCAACAAAATGGAGTTGTAGAACGAAAGAACAGAACATTGCAAGAAATGGCCAGAACCATGATCAATGAGATTAACATTTCTAAGATCTTCTCGAAAGAAGCAATTAACACAGTGTGCTATATTCAAAATAGAATCTCTATAAGACCTATTCTGGAAAAGACTCCATATGAATTGTGGAAGAACAGAAAGCTCAACATTTTTTATTACCATCCTTTTGGATGCACATGTTTTATTCTGAATACTAAAGATCATCTGAACAAGTTTGACTCTAAATCACAGAAGTGTATTATGTTAGGATACTCTGAATGCTCAAGAGGGTACAGAGTATACAATACATAAACACGGATTGTTGAAGAGTCAATCAGTGTTAGATTTGATGATAAGCTTGACCCTCAAAAGTCAAAGCAGAATGAATCTTTTGCATATATGGAAGTTGAATTCACAGGTAATGAAGACAACTCATCAGAAGTTCCCAACAGAAACGCTCCAACAACTTCAGAAAGGAATGTTACAAGTGCTCCAGTACCTTCTATTGATCAACTCCAGAAAAGGTTATCCAGAAGCAGCATAGCTTACCCAGAAGATAAGATCCTAGGAAAGAAGGATGATCCAATCAGAACAAGATCAACATTCAGAAATTCTAAAGAATCCCTCATGGTACTGGTCTCACTAATTGAACCAACAACAATTGATGAAGCTCTTCTGGACAATGACTAGATTCTAGAAATGCAGGAGGAATTAAACCAGTTCACCATAAATGACATATGGGATCTGGTTCCCAAACCAAAAGGATTCAACGTCATTGGAACAAAGTGGGTGTTCAGAAACAAACTGAATGAGCAAGGATAAGTCATCAGAACTAAGGCACGACTGGTGGCACAAGGTTATGGTCAGCAAGAGGGGATAGATTATATAGAAACCTTTGCTCCAGTCGCCAGGTTAGAATCTATCAGACTCTTAATCTCCTTTGATGTAAATAATAGCATCACTCTGTATCAGATGGATGTCAAAAGTGCATTCTTAAATGGCTACATAGATAAAGAGGTATATGTGCACCAACGCCCTGGGTTTGAAAATTCCAAACACCCAGAATATGTTTTCAAACTAAAGAAGTCACTTTATGGTCTGAAACAAGCTCCCAGAGCTTGGTATGAAAGACTAAGTAACTTCCTGTTAGAAAAGGAATTCACTAGAGGGAAAGTGGACACAACCTTGTTCTGTAAGATATTTAAGAATGACATTTTAGTTTGTCAGATTTACGTAGATGATATCATTTTTGGATCCACTAAACCTTCTCTGGGAAGAGAATTTTCTAAGTGCATGCAGGCAGAGTTTGAGATGAGCTTAATGGGGGAACTTAAATTCCTTCTGGGAATTCAGATAAACCAAACTCCAGAAGGAACTTACATTCATCAGAGCAAATACGTCAGAGAACTTCTGAAGAAATTTGACCTCTCAAAATGTAAGCCCTTAAAGACTCCAATTGATCCCACGTGCATTCTGGAAAAGGAAGAGGTAAGTAAAAAGGTAGAACAGAAAATCTACAGAGGTATGATTGGATCTCTCCTTTATCTCACGGCTTCAAGGCCTGATATTTTATTCAGTATTTGCTTATGTACTAGATTCCAATTAGATCCTAGAGAATCTCACTTAACACCAGTTAAGTGAATTTTCAAGTATCTGAAAGGTACTACTAATCTGGATTTGTTTTATAGAAAATCCAATAAATACAACTTAGTAGGATACTGTGATGCTGACTTTAATGGAGACAGAGTAGAGCGTAAAAGCACTTCAGGAAGCTACCAGTTTCTGGGAGACAACCTGATATCATGGACCAACAAGAGACAGTCCATAATAGCATTGTCAACAGCAGAAGCTGAATACATAGCAGCTGTTGGATGTAGCACTCAAATGCTCTGGATGAAAAGTCAACTTGAAGACTTCAACATATTTAAGAGTAACATTACTATCTTCTGCGATAACACTTCTACCATATGTCTATCCAGAAATCCCATTTTGCATTCTAGGGCTAAGCATATAGAAATAAAACATCACTTTATTAGGGATTATATTCAGAAAGTAATTCTTACCTTAAAATTTATTGACACAGACCATCAATGGGTTGATGTGTTTAGAAAACCCCTTTCTGAAGATAGATTCAATTTCATTCTAAAACATCTCAGCATGAAATTGTGTCCAGAATAAAATGTTTTATTTGCATATTCTAACCCTCAGAATTTTATTGTTTTCTGTGAACATCTGATCAACTTGCCTTCAGAAGTTAGGAGTGTAGTTGCCTCATAATCTATCTATGAAGATCTGAACTTTTAATTTTAAAGATAGAGGCGTGCAGTTCACACCATCAAACATTTGTCATCCTCTCACAAGCTACCTTCTGAGGTTGAACACGCGTTCAAATTCTGAAGGGTCCAAGGCTCTTATTGGATGCATTGAGACACTTTTCATTGGTAACTGTTCAATATCTCTCTAAATCCCCTAATTTTAGGTTTCATTAATTCAATATAATCATTACTTATTTTTTCTTTCTTACTGATTACGTTTTCTAAAGATCTTATATAAACTCAATTTACTATTTCATTCATTCAGGTTTTACCACCTTCAATATTCTCTCTTGCTCTAGTTTTTCAAAAACCCTTTCTATCAATTTTCTTCAATGAATCTGTGTGAACAATGGCATCCTCATCAAGTCTCAAGAATATCAACAATGCTTCTGGTTCTTCATCAACTGAACAATATAAGGATCCCATTAGAACACTACTCACTCTAGTCGATAACCTTGAAGTTCTCTGTGAATTGATCGTCGATTTTGAAAGCTTACAAGAAAATGGGTTTAATCTGTATGAAGATGTAACTGCATAGGGATAGAATAGATACTTTGATCGTTGGTTGGGTCCAACTTTTCCCATTCTTGTTAAAGAGTTTTGGATTCATGCTACTTCATCCAACCACCAGGTCACGTCATATGTTATGGGGAAAAGATAGTGATAACAGAAGATTTGATTGGGAAACTCATTGGATACAATGGAGGCGGAGTCAGATGCTTTGATATGGATGATAAGTGTTCTGACCTAAAATCCATTGCTAGGGTCATCTTCACTTCTGGACAGCCATCCAGCGAGATCAGAGATTTGAAAGATCATTACAGAATCTGGGCTAGAATAATTTTGGGATGTATCAATCACAGGAAGCCTACAAGCTCTCCTGATTACATTAACATTGATCAGCAGTTTCTGATATACTTCATTGCAAAGAAGACCAAGATAAACCTTCCACATTTGCTCTTCAACCATCTCAGAACAAGTGTGAAAGAGACAAGAGAAGATGAAATAACTAAGAGGGATTGGATTCCTCTAGGAAGATTGGTTTCAGATATTCTAACGGAAAACAGGCTGATAGAACATCTGACAGAGGCTCAAGAAATCAGTACTCTGGAGGCAACTGTTGGGAAACCTCTGAATGCCAAGAATCTGAAGAAAATGAAGATTATTGAAAACATTAAGAAGGAACCAACAATTACTTCTCATGAGGTCATCACTTCTAGGAGAATCCCTCTGAAGGATTTTCCACTATTCTCTGAGATAGATGCCTCTCAAGAGACTATAGTCAAATACCTTGAAGCTTGCAAGGAAGATGGGACTATTCCAGAAATCGACATCCAAGACTTGCACAAGCCAGCTCCATAGGTTGTGCTAAAGACATCTAGAAAGAGGAAGGCAGCATGAGAAGGATCCTCTCAGAGGACACCCAAAGTTGCGAAAAACAAAGGTAACACATTTTTTGTTTCTGTTGTAGAATCAATAGCTATTCCAACATCTGAAACCATTCCCCCTCAACCAACGGGAAATCCTTCACCCCAAACATTTGAGGATTTTGACATGGAGTTTGACCCATCTGTAACTCTTGGAAATTTCTTAAATGAACCTCACTCCCTCAATCCAAATCCATAAAAACATCAACCAGAACTTGCAAGAGTTCTCTCTGATATTGAACTGTTTGATCAAGACATTTCCTCGCCTATCCTAGAAAATCTAAACACTAAATCTCAACAACCAGAAAATCCACAACCACACTCACCCCAACCAAAAAATGAAAACCCTCTCACTCCTCAATCTAAAAATCCATCTTTTGAAATACCTGAACTAGAAATTCAACACGCTACCGCAAACCAATCAGAAGACTCCCTTTCAGACTCTGATACCACCACCCCAATTCCTGGGATAACAGAACCTCTTACAACTCGTTTACCTCTCTCAATTCATGATATTCCAAAAATACCTTCACCATATGAATCCACACCACCAAACACCACTCACTCACCAATCCTGATATCTGATTCTTTAATTCCCTCACCAATCAACCGTCTAGCTGACCATCTTAGAACTGTCATTGATCTAGAAACGCTGGACCATCTAGATTCCACCTCAAACAAAGTTGTCATCCCTAAACCTAAACCAACCTTACCCAAATCAGATGTTGGTAAGAACATGTTGATTTTTGAAACAGAAATACAGGAATGGGTTACTTCTTTAAAGCAAGCAAGCCAAGAGAATTCTAATCCTGCTGCTTCTGATTCTCTATGGAAAAGATTCAGAAAATGGTTCAACTCTGAAACCCATAAGCTGAAAGAATTGAGCTATGAAATGGCTCAGCAGAACTTCACTGATCAGCTGAAAGCCTTCAAAGATCAAGTTCTAAGCCACTGGGACAAGAAAGAAATTCTTTTGCTGGAAAATGCTCCCTGGAAAGAGCACCAACCTTCAAAAGCCACTAAACCAGATTCTGATAGTCACCCTCTGGCTACTGCTCCAGAAAAGGTGATTGCAACAAAAGAAGTTGTTCAATCAGAAGAGGCTACAGAGTGTTCTAAACGACATGCAGCCCCTGAAGATACACCAGTTTCATCTCTAGTCATGCAAACTCTAGAAGAGTTGAAGAAGGAGAGTGCCTTAATCCATTCCAGACTGGATAAGCAAGAAGAGACAAACAAAGAGATCAGGGATATATTGGATAAACAAGAAGATACAACAAAAGTAATCAACGACATTATGGGAAAGCAGGGAGAATCAAGCACTCAGATTAAGATCTTGTTGGAAGCATTGTTCACACGACTTCCCCCTCCTTCTTAGATTTTCTTTAACTGCTTATCTGTATTTTTCATCTTATCATCTTTGTTTTTGAAAAATTTCATTTCATTCTGTTTTCAATATAAATCATCCTTTTGACTCTGATTATATTGCTTTTTGACACCTGACAAAAAGGGGGAGAATGTAAGATATTTTCAATAACAGTATACCAGGACAAAGTCTCAAACATTCTGAATATCTTAACCTCTATGTTTTTTGAAAAGCTTGAACAGGAACATATTCTGATAAGGACTGAAGGAGATGCATCAAAAGCTCTGACAAGAAGAAACTTCAGGGAAGTAACTCATATATATCTGAGTAATCAACTCAGGGGGAGAATCTCTTAAGCTTTTTGTTCTATATTTTTCATTGAAAATCCTAGTTTTTGTCATCATCAAAAAGGGGGAGATTGTTAGAACATAGTTTGATTCTACAACCCTTAATTAGAGTTTTGATGATAACAAACACAAAGAACAAATATGCACTCTAAATTTGTGTTATTTTATACGCAGAAGTTCTGAATGAAACAGCATCAGAAGTTAAGCTATAGAAGCTTTCAAGATGAGGTAATCAGAATGTTCTGAAGAATGATGATCAGAATATATGCTAAAGTAAAGGATACTCTGATTTTGAACAGAAGTATAATATACCATCAGATCTTCACATCTCTGAGTCATCAATGTTCTGAAGTAAAATTAGCATGCAAGATTCTAATTCTGAAGCGTTACTTTTCAATTAAGACAGTATCATATGCAACGGCTTCATTCAGACAAGAATCTTCTCAATATGGAAATAGCATTGAGTGTCCATTATCACGCTTTATGATGGACAAGATTTCCATGCCTATATAAACAAGCTTAAAGGATAAATCGTTTACGATTTTTGATACACAACTGCTCATACATCTTAAACGCTGCAAATATTCATATTCACTCATACGCTCAAATTGTGTAAAATATCACAATAGTGATACAGTTTTTGTAACGAAAAACAACAGTACACAGTAAATCATTTTCTTTTGATTAATCTAGTTTTCCTTGAGATAAACCGGGTTGTGGTTGTACTCAGGAAGACTTTGGCAGTTGTCAAAGTAGTATTGTAATCAAATTTGATTAGTGAATTAAGTCCTCATTAGAGAGAGGCAAAATCACCTTGGTGGGTGGACTGGAGTAGTTTGAGATCAAACGAACTAGGATAAAAATACCGTGTCTACTTCTTTTATTTTTAAGTTTCAATTCAACCCCCCCCCCCTTCTTGTGCTTTTCACTTCTTCAGTCTCGCCATTCGCAGACTACCATTCTATCAATAAAATTTGAGCTTTTACTCAATTCTTTTTATTTCTTATATTTATTCAGCTTACCAAAACTTCATTTGTTACTGATAATAATTTTCAAAGCAAGAAGATTAAATAACAAAATTAATTTTCAAAAAGAATTTACAACTTACTTTTACTTTAGATTTTGTGATTCAAGAGGAAAACAAAAGTGGTGATCCCAGGAATGGACGACCTCCAGTAATTTTGGGAAGTTTTGTTTCCCCCAGGAAGGTTTTCTCAGGTCATTTTCGCTGGTATACGCGTGTTTTTGTATATTGAAGACGTTACCAATTGGCGTAAGGTGCAGTGTTGGGTTTAAGATCCCAGTGTCCCAGCCAAGTATTGGTTCTTTTTTTTTTTTTGGGTTTGCATGGCCTGAGGCCTCTATCCCAGATTCCTAAACGAAGTCTTCCCTCATATGACGAAAGGTCTTGTTCCTTGGTGTGCTGAGATGGAACTATTTGCAAAATGTCGCTCTTTCTATAGTATTGGCATTATTGTTGGTATTTATTTCCCAGGCAACTAGACCAAGGAAGTATATTTTCTAAGAAGTGTTGAGACATTTGTCAACCCTTTGGGTTTTCACCCGCTAAGTGCTGGGTTTGATTTAAATTCCCCATGAGTTTGGCCTTTTTCTATAATGTTGACTTCTTGATTCTCCAGGAAGGTTATCCCAGGGCATCTCTTGTTGGAATAAGTTTGCATGATATGAAGACTCAATCCAAGATTCCCTAGTAAAGGCTTTTCTTATTTGATAGAATTATTTTCTTCCGGTGCATACTAAGTTGGACTCATTTGTGAAGTATCTCCCTTTAGGCGGTATTTATATTTTGTTTGATTGCAAGATAATCAGGCAAGGGAAATGTTTTATTTAAGAAGTGTTGAGATAGTTTGTCAGTTTTTTTTTGGGTTTTCCCCCGCCAGGTGGTGGGTTTGATTTAAAATCCCCATAATTTTGATTTCTTGCTGATATGTTTGACTTCTTAACTGCCCAAATTGTAATCCCCATGAGGTCTCATGCTTCTTTTTCCCTAGAGAAGTGGGTGCAATATTTACTCTCAATTTTGAAGAACGTATGTTGGTTTCCTCTCTTCAATGTAGTGTTGATCTCCCCAATAAAGTCATCACGAGGTCCCCAGTTGATATCTCGATGATGAGGCACTATCTGCCCTAGTGAAGTCTGTATGATATTCCTCAATGAAGTCAGCTCGAAATCCTTAATTGATGTTTTGCCGATATGGTTTCCATCTGCTTTATTTGAAATCAATATTGCAATCCCCAGTAGAAGTGCAGACCGTGAAAAATTTGTTTTCCCCGTTGAAGTCTGTGTGCTATTCCTCGGTGAAGCCTGGAGAAGGATGTTATATCCCTGTATTTGTACTATTTTGTCGCTATGATTTGTTTATTTCCGAATTGTGTTCCTTCCCAGTGAAATTAAGTTGTGAAGTAGGAATTTGTTTCCTCAGTTGGTGCTTACATTTTCTTATGGATTGTTCATCTTGGATGTGATTTAGCCGGGTGTATATTATGCCTGAGTTGGTTTTCCTAGTTACTCCCAGTGTTATATGTCTATTTTGTCAGCATATACATGATAACGCTCATACATTCAGACATACATCATGCATAGTTAAATTTAAAAAATCATTGTTCATTCACATTCGTTAATATTTTGTTGACATATTACCATGTTTTGCAGAGTTGTGTTGTCCTCCCTCCAATAGAGTGTCGGCCTTAAGCAGAAAGTGTATATTCTTTCAATTTCGCCACTGAGTTATCCCTCGAGGAAGATTTTTGCTTTAGCCTTCCTATACAACTCTTTGTCTAGATAGATTGGGTTTCCCTCTTGAGTTTACTTCTCAAAGGATATATTTTTGTTGACTGTTTCACTCCAGTTTATTTCTGGTTTAAATCTTTGGATCCCAACAATATTATTACTTATGATCTCTGCAAGCTTTGAGCCTTGGTTTGAGAATGTGCATTTATTTTGCACGAGAAGACTTTATCTCCTCAGCAGGAATATATTGGCATTTCCCCAAGAATTCATGATTCATTCCCCAGGAAATCATGATTCATTCCTCAGGAAGTCATGATTCATTCCCCAGGAAGTCATTTTTCTTTCCCCAGGAAGCCATATTGCTTTCCCCAGAAAGTCATCTTTACAATCCTTCCTATAACAACAAGTAGCAGGTCTCTTTATTTGAGCAACTTATACTTCCCCGTAAAAGTCGACGTTAATTTTTTGTTATCTTCTCTATGAGTGGATAGTTTGCAGTTCATTGTCAAATTACTCCAGTGGATGGAAAGTCTTTCAATATGACATAGACAATTCATTGTGAAATCTTTGTCAGTGGTAGTCTCTTTATTTGAGACAACTTATATATTACCCTTTCCAGGCGGAATGCCTTGGTTAAAGCAGAAGTTGAGACCCGTTCTAGGTGAAACGCCAGAATTTTGGGGAAACTTGTTATCTTTTTGCTACCTTCAGTGAATGTTGGTAGTTCACTGTCTGTAAACGTTGGTGCTATGATATTTCTTTTCTTACTACCTTCAGTGAAAGTTGGTAGTTCACCATCAGTGAACGTTGGGGATTGTTATCTTTTTGCTACCTTTAGTCAACATCGGTAGTTCACCGTCAGTGAATGTCGGTGCTATGATATTTCTTTTCTTACTACCTTCAGTGAAAGTTGGTAGTTCACCATCAGTTAATGTTGGTGATTGTTATCTTTTTTCTACCTTCAGTGAACGTTGGTAGTTCACCGTCAGTGAACGTATGTGCTATGATATTTCTTTTCTCTCTACCTTCAGTGAAAGTTGGTAGTTCACCATCAGTGAATGTTGGTGATTATTATCTTTTTTCTACCTTCAGTGAATGTTGGTAGTTCACCGTCAGTGAACGTCGATGCTATGATATTTCTTTTCTCTCTACCTTCAGTGAAAGTTGGTAGTTCACCATCAGCGAACGTGGTGATTGTTATCTTTCTGCTACCTTCAATAAATGTTGGTAGCGCACCTTCAGTGAATGTCGATGATGTTATTCTTTTCTCTTTCTACCTTCCATGAATATTGGTAGTTTCTCATTTAGTAAAAGTTGGTGTATCCTTTGATCTTTTACCATCCTCTATGAGTCGGTATCCTTTTGATCTTCTACCTTCAACTATGAGTTGGTGTATCGTTTGATCTTTTACTGTCATCTATGAGTCATTATCTTTTTTATCTTCTACCTCTGACTATTGAGTTTGGTAGTTCATAGTTGGTTGTGAATCACTTTTATCCTGTATTATCTCCTCTTTAGCTGAGTTGATGCTACCTTATCTCTTCTTTGGGTGTTACACCAATAGAGTCGGGTCTTTTTGATTCACCAGTGATTTATTTTCCTGGTCGGGTTTCTCTTTTGATCCTTTTTTTCCTTTGCTACATCCCCAGTGGTGTTTTGCGTCCCTTTGAAGTTGTTCATATGCATTCATACTCATAAGCACTGCTTGGCATATTAGGGCCAAAAATAGGGTTTTTTTATATTTAAGTATCTTCGATCACATCGACACGAAGATTTTTAACCTTCGTATCTCTGGATAGAAGAAACTTAAATAAGGGAAGTTGTTGTACCCTAATTTTTTCCCCTAAGATCCCTTCATCATACCATATTGATTCAATCACAACAAGATCACATTAGGGCTTTTGGTTCTCCTCCCTATCTTTAGCTTTGCTCTTTGAGGAATCACAAAGCACCTTGACTTGTTTTTCTTTTATAACCATGCATGTTTTGTTTTTATTTTCCTTTTAATTAATTAAATGCAATGTTAGTTTGTCTCACTTGTTAATAATGTAGGTAAAAGAAATGTGGCTTTGCAAGTAGATCCATGGGTTCATGAGTTTATTTTTATTCCCGAGTCATTAAAGCTTGAGAAATTAAAATCTCACCATTAAAGTTGTTTTGGAAGAAATGGCATGGCATGGTTTATTTTGGTTCACCATATTTCAAAGTTATCAAGATTGATTCAAAACTACAAGGGGTTGATTGAAGAAGTTGTCATGGTTGGACAAGGCCTTGTTCCCATTGGTCACAAGTGCATATTCCTCTCAATTATCAAGATATGGAAATGGTTTTGGTTGCTAATAGTTATCATTATCATCCTCAATAACTTCTATCTACAAAGCCAAAGTGTTGGTACAAGAAGGTTGTTTAAGATTGTCAAAGTTCCTCAAAGTATTTTCTTGATCTAGGAGCTAGGGTTTTGTACTTCAAAGAAGTATATCTTGCCCATCTTTTGGTATTTTTTAGTGATTCCAAAAACATACTTCTCTTCAAAGGGTTATTAACAAATCACTTCAAAAGTTTCAAGGAGTTTTCATGTGGAAGAAACTTGATGATGAAGAAAGATTAAAAGTCCTCAAGATGAACCCCCAATTTCCCATGTGTGACTTCAAATGATCATAACTTGGTCAATTTTTATCACCTTGAGCCCATTATTTTTCCACAATGATCTTCAGTATGTGAACTTTATTCCTTATTTTATATGAAAAGTGATAAAATGGATGGAGGATGCCTGAAGGATACAAAAGATGATAGGTCATTTAATGATTTTTTGCCAAATTCAACAATTCATAACTCTCTCAATTTTTGGAGATTTTGAATGGTTCAAGTTTCAAAATGTCATTCAAGAGGTCTATTTCATGCCATCTTTTTGGTCAAGAGAAAATTCCAAGAGGAAGGCCATGTTTGGATGCAAAACATTATAGGTCACTTTTGAAGAAAAACTTGAAATGTTTCTAAGTATGGAAAGTCAACTTCTTTTTCCCAACTTTAACTCATTGCAACTTTCAGCTCAAACATCCATTTGATTCCATTCTTTTCCCATTGCAAAGATTGTAATCTTATATTTCTAAAGCTTCAAGAATCAGTCCATAAGACCCCTTGAGTTGAGAATGCCATTGATTTGAATTTGGTAACTTGAAACTGGAGTTTCATCACAAGTCATATTTTGAAATCTTTTTTTTTGCTTCTAATCACAAGTTTTCCACGCGTTTTTGCTTCTAATCATGTTTAGAAAATTTCCAAAGGCGTTTTGCATCATGAAACACACGATTTTCCGAGTTTTCATGCTAAACAAGTCACACTTTGTTCATGCTGCAGACCATCCACGATTTCCCTCCAAACTTCATCATTTCACACGCATAAGGATCCCATTCATTCTCCTATAAATAGAGAGTCATTCCCCATTCATTTTCTCAGGCTTGAACAGCCAAAATCACCTTGCCAAACTTTCTCCATAACTCACTTTTCTACAACCTCAAAATCATCGTTCAAGCCTTTTTCAATCCATTTTTCCTATCAATTCACCTTCCTTGATCTTCCCTGAAGCTAACCATACAATTACCTTCACGAATCGTGACATATATTGATCCATAGAAGTCTAGTTTCAGAGCTCTGCAACTTAACTTCAATAGGTAGATTCTTTCACTAATTCTCTCAAACTTTGATATCATTGTGAATCTCTCATTTCCATGGTTCTAGTTGCAACACTTGCTTTTAACTGGAAACACATTTTGACCATGAAATTTCAAATCCCTTTTCAAAACTTCTCTTCCGAATTGCTTGAGTTACAGCTTATATAAATTTTTCGCGAAGGTATGATTGTCTTCGTCTTGATGAGACGAAGCGGATGACATAGGTCTGAGCTTCTGATTTTACAGTTTGAGGGACATGTGTTTCACGTTGGCTGGAGGTTAAAGATGACCAACGTGTCATCTTCCAACCAATGATGGTGTGCCAATTTTTTTTTGAATTTCTGATTTTATATTAAATCCTATGTTTTATTCAGTAATGAACATGATATGCACAGTGCACCAGATCCCTTGGATTTGATTACTAACGTGTTCTGACTCTCATCCATTGGTCCATTTTTTTTTACTTTATTTTATTTTCTGATTTTTATATTTAAATTATTTTAAACTTCAAAAAATCATAGAAAATTCATTTTAAGTCCAAAAAATCTGAAAAAATTATGAAAAATATTTTTGATTTTTCTCTTTCTGATTTTTATTTTTTTACAATTTTATTTTGTGTTTTGATATTTTTATAAATTTTCACTTTATTTGAATTATTTAAAATGTTTAAAAATGCTTTTATGCATTTTTAAATTCTAAAAAAAATATGGAATGATTCAATGATATTCTGACAAATATTGCATTCTTTTAATTTTAAAAATAGTTTCTGACTTTAAAAAATTAACAAAAAATTATAAAAATATTTTAGTTCATTTCTGATTTTTCTATGGTCTTACTTAATTTTTATTGATTAATTTGAACATAGTTGATATTTTTCTCTGTTATTTCTATTTTAAAACATTTTAAAACCTTTTTTAATGCATATATTAATTGTAATATTATTTTGTGATTATTTTCTGGCTGATCTTGGGTTGAATTTTTTATCATGAACTTTGTAAACATCATTAGATCCATGGTGTTGAGTCTAACTCCATAAAAATGGATGAATGATTTTAATAATAGTTTGATTAAAATTTAATTCAAATATGGTTTGTATATGCTTTCCCACCCCTCTTCATCTCATCCCCTTTCTTATTGCACTAAGTGTTATTGGAGCATGATCTCTATATCATGTCTCAAAACAAATGATGCATAGATTGCTATTGACCGGCCTCAAAATAGGTGCGACTTCTATATAAGTCCACTTACGATTGCTTAACATAGCGCTAAATTTTATCCCGATTCGAATAAATGATCATTCGTGGCCCAAACCTATGTTTGCAAGCCCAAGTATGTTAATTTGATCTCTTTGATCCAAAAACCTTGAGATTCATTGTGTGGAGGCTTTGGCTCTACCAATCCTATAATGGATCTTCATCAATTTTGGTCAACGCGGATCACTTAAAAATTGTTGATCATTAAATGGTACTTTTTAGGATTCCAAAATGGATGATATACTTGAAAAAAAGCAAATGCAACTTGTTGTGTAGAGGCTTTGGTTCTACCAATTCTCTAATGAGCTCCAAATGCAATTTTCAAGATGGTCATACAACTAACCACTAATTAATAACAATTGACTTTACTTTATGCTTTTATTTTTATGCTTTATGTACCATTTACTTTAAGCATTACATTTCATGCTATTTTTTATCTTTGCTCACTTGAGCATTTATACTCTTGTCATTTTTATTTTGCTCACTTGAGCTTTTCTTTTCTTTTTGAAGATACTTAATAATCAACATGAACCATAAAAACTTTAATGATACTTGGACTATTTGGTTACTATCCTTGGCATTATGGAGTATTGGACTTCTTGGACTTAGGATTAGAACCTTGGCCTATGTTGGAGACCTTGTGACTTTAATTGATGTTTTGTTTAGAGTTCTTGAGGTTTACCTCAAGATATTGGGTTGTTTGTTTGTTTTGTGTACAGGTCATTGTGATTACATACTTTGTTTGTAATCTGGAATTCACCCGTATACAGCCGTTACTCTGCCCAATTTTTGTGAAGACTTAATACATTTGAAGTTTGGTTCTCTCAAGAGGTCTAGTATCTTTGCTTGCTTGGTTTCAATCAAAAGAATGAGAATTCTATCTTGACTCATAATGTCAAGTATTGGCTACTTGTTGGTTAGATGGTTCTTCTCCTTAGCTTTTATCTTATGCTTTAGGATAGTCTCTTCTTCTCCTCCCACCTTCTTTAATTTCAAAAAATCTTCTTCCTCCTTTTGAAAACTCTTCTTGTTTTTTAAACTTGAACCACTTTCATAATAAACTTGGACTTAGGTCCTCGCATTTTCAAAACATTTTCATGAATAAACTCTAATAAATTTAATAATACCTTGACCTTTTTTGTGAGAAGACTAAAAGTTAATCAATCTCCTTTCAAACCATTTTGCCACTTCGGCTTTTTATTTTTAAACATTTCTCAAAAGATTAGACTCTTGTCAATCCTTGTAGTGATGCAAAACTATACTTCTACAATATGTAGTGAAGTGAGATATTTTCCACTTGGGTGTTGAGTGAGGCATTGTTGATTTTAAAATCCAAGTCATATCCTCCACTTTGAGACAATGCAAATTCTCATTTCTCATTATTGTGGGTAGTAAGTACGTTTTCCACACGGACAATGACGATGATGTCTTATCTCATAAAATTAACCAACACACTTGTGTTTTAAAATTTTTTAAAAGAGGAACTATGTGTACCCTGATCCCCTATTGCACGAAAGGTGGTACGTAGGCACTAAAGGTTCACAACCTCGGAGGGTGCAAAAATCATAAAAAATATATTTCTTTTCTCACCTCCACCATCTATTTTTCATACAACATTTTATAGCCAAAATATACAGATTTTTCAAAGAGGTTCCTACGGAGTACCGTAGATGTTTAGGGTGATAATACCTTTCCTTTGCATAATAAACCCCTTACCTTGAATCTTTTCCCCTCTTTTTGGGTTACTCGATCTTTTCCCATTCCTTTGGAAACAATAAAGCTCGGTGGAAGTTTTTATTTTGATCTGTATAAGTTAAGTCAATCCAATAGCTTAGTGTTAAACATTTTTACCGCTACAGGTATGGACCAATAATACTCTAGAAAATCACTCACCTTAATGGGTTTTTTGTGAGATTCCCAAAGGAAAAGATATAGACACATCATAAGAAGTAACCGTGTACAATTCCATAATAGTAATGATGAAGAAGATGCGGAAATTGATATTGGGAGTGAAGAAGAAATAAGTGATGAAAATGTTGAAAATATGGGAGCAGATACTCCTGATGCTCAAAGCGACAACTTTAGTGTGTTAGCTCAATTGGAAAGGATGCAGATCCAGCAAAATGAATATGCTTCCCTCCAAAATGAACAATTGTCTAACCTCTACAATATTATCAAGGCCCAAGGTTAAACCTTTGCTTCATACCCGAATGTCCAAGCTCAAAGATATTCAACCCTGCATGGCATGATTCAAACACAAGCTAACAACTTAGTTGCCTTCCAATCCACCTTCATGCAACACTTTCAGCATCCTCCTCAACAAGGTCCTTCAACCCAAGACCAAGATCAATACCAAGACAATGAAAATTGAACCTGCTTTGTGTCTTGTTTTTTAGCTTAAGTTTCATCTTGCTACGATTTGGTCATGTTTTTCCTAACTTTATTTGCTTGCCTTAAACCTACTTTGTATTTGTTTAAGATTATTTGTCATATGGTATATCTAGTACTTTGTGATGATTTTTTAATTATCTCTTTTATACTATTTTTCATTTTATGTGAATGGTCTTTAGTGCGTTAAGGTGAAAATTTATAATATCTACTCTATTTTTTTTCTAATAATCAAATGCTTTTCTCTTTTTGAAGTTTTCAAAGAGGGAAAAGTGTTATGAGAATTAAATAGACTTACAATTTCTGAGTTCTGAAGATCTGCACAAACTCAGGGGGAGTTCCCTCTTCTTATGTCATTTGTTGTATTTTTTATTTGACAATATTGTTTAGATTTTGCCATCATCAAAAAGGGGGAGTATGTGAGGGAAAGATTCATGTTTTCATGATGAAAAAAACTCTCCTATCCTAAATGACATGTGTGGTACATAAAATATACTTGGGACAAAGTATGAGATGCAAGCTTGAATGAAAATAACCTTTTTGGCAAGAAAAACGAACAATGCATCGACGCAAATCTTTGTGCTTCTCCTTGGTTGTGTTGCGCTGACCCCTTGGTCGACTCAACCTGATAGTCAAGAAAATTGAAGGTTGCGATGATGCGACCCCCTGGTGCGGTCGACGCATTCAATCTTTTTGGCTCATCTCCTTGGCGTGGGTTGTGTTGCACCGACCCAAGGCTCTGGAGCGGTCGACCGCTCACTTAACACACTCAAAATTATGTTTGTCTTATTTTCCTTCTTTCTCAGATATTATTGGTTTTTCACTAACACATATAAATAGAGTTTAGATTCCTTTTGAGCAGTTAACAAGAACTAGTGAAAGATACACATAGTACTCATCATCTTCATCCTCTCTTATCAAAAATCAACATCTACACATAATCATGGTTGTTGATTCAAGAAAAGTGTAGTGGTGATAACTTTCAAATCAAGGATTCAATTCAGATTTGGGTTGAGCAATTGTGGACTGTTCTTGAACAAAATTGTTTTGATTTTCTCCTCCAAGATTCCAATTGGTGCGGAGGTTTTTTGCACAAGTCTTTGCTTCATTGAATTCAACCGATTGAAAGGATTAAGAAACAGTGGGGTTGCTTAATCAAGTAGTGGTAACCGGGGGATTGTGAAGAAAGATTTGGGAACAAATTGCTTGCGATAGAAATCAGCCGAGTGAAAGATTTAAGAAACGGTGGGTTTGCTTAATCAAGTAGCAGTAACTGGAGGTTTCTTCGAAGAATTTGGAATTTGGTTTGGCTCAAACCAAGGAAAGGGAAGAAGATTGTTACATCAGCTACATTGGTTTATGTGTATTGTGAAATATATCTTCTCTTGTAACGTTTGCAACTTATTATCAAATATCTCAATTCTAGATTCTAGAATTGGGGGCAGACGTACCCTACGCGAGGACGACAATGGGAACTTCCTTAACAAATTATGTGTTCTTCTTCTTTTTCATTATTTCCATACTTGACTACTATAATTTGTGGAAATCAACTTGTT
This sequence comes from Vicia faba, assembly GCA_948472305.1. Lineage (NCBI taxonomy): Eukaryota > Viridiplantae > Streptophyta > Magnoliopsida > Fabales > Fabaceae > Vicia > Vicia faba. Next base: position 466,005,586 of record OX451735.1, on the reverse strand, counting down.
AAATATGCTTGTACTTAAATTGTGGTGTGTCGAGATCATTTCACAATATTGGTAACAATCCGTTTGATTGATATCTAAGAAAATTCACCACTACAATTTAGTAAAATCAAACTTAAGGTGTTTTGCACAAAAGGTGTTTGACAAATTGACTCATCCACAAATTATTCATTGTGTTTAGTTTTATTTTAATCAACTCATTGGAAATAATTCATATTCATTGAAGGTGCATAAGTGATTGTCAATTGAGTAAAACGTATTAATTCTTACTTTGTCATCCTATCCCATACACTTACGCATATCCGATCTTTTCAATAGAGGGTCGTTTAGACGGTTGGAGATTCCAGGAGCTTTCGCATATATTTCTAAAAAACAATTTTAAAAAACACAAATTATTTTAAACGATCTATTTAACCCCCCTTCTAGATTGATCACATCGTCTAACATCGTTAAATTTTTTGCATACAAATTAAGAAATACAATAATGTTTTCATAAGACATTACATTGCAATGACCGTCTTTCTAACCACTAAAAATTGTTTCAAAATAATATATTCCCTCTATTCCACAATGAGTGACTCAGTCTACTATATCACACATATTAAGAAAAGTGTAAAAAAATAAGATAGAGAATAATATTTTTATTATAGTATTTTTAATTATGTATTGAAAATGATGAAAGTTTAATTAATTATAGAATAGAATTGAAAAAAGTGTATTAAAAATTAAAATTGAATATTTATTTTGGGACAATCATTTATTATAAGACGGAATGAATACTCTATTTATTTTTTCAATATAATATTAATTAATTTTTATCAATTTTAGTCATTGTCTACACACTTTTCAAAGTTATGAAGTAAGAATTAGTCATGATTTCCCTACTTCCATCAAAGTTATGAAGTATACTAAAATTAGTCATATTGAAATCATGACTAGTCATTCACATAAAAGCTTGAATTTTGTAGGGCTTTTCATTATCACAACTTCTGCCAATCCCTCTATATACAACTTAGATTCCCTGGCTGCAAGTGACAGACACCTGAAATAGAGAATTGTCGAGTGCATTAGAAATTGAACTGAGAGATTCATTTTAGAACACTATTTATTTCAAATAAATCACTCATTATAAGACAGAGGGAGTAGTCTCTTTACTTTTTCAATGCAACATTAATTAATTTTTACTAATTTTAGTTATTGTCTACATACTTTTCAAATCATGATAATCTATAACAACCAATAGTAATTAAGGGTAAAAATTACCTTGATTGATTTTATTATTACTTTTTTTAATATGTGTATAGCAAATTTAAACAACTTTTATTTTGAGATGAATAAAGTATATTAGAAATAGTGTAGAGAATAAAAAATAAATGATATAATTGAAAAATAAAAATCAATATTACATTAAAAAAATAAAAATAACAATTATTTTAAAATAAAATTTATTTATTAAAATAACAGTCATTTTAAAAGAAATTGAATATCTATAAATCCTACTCCATCAAAGTTCTGAAGTAAGAATTAATCATGATTTCCCTACTTCCACCAAAGTTGGTCATAATGAAATCATGACTAGTCAATCATTCACATAAAAGCTTGAATTTTGTAGGGCTTTTCATTATCACAACTTCTTCCAATACCTCTATATACAACTTAGATTCCCTGGCTGCAAGTGGCAGACACCTGAAATAGAGAATTGTCGAGTATTTATGCTTCTCCACCCCTATTTCTTTTGGCCCATCATTGTCCCTAAGAACCTAGAGGGAAACCACTTGATCCAACATACTAGTAGGCATTCAGGAAATAGGTAACCCTTTTTCCTTTGTCTATCAAAACGTATTTCACACTAACATTCATGTCAATCGAATGGTTGTAGACAAGAGATAAGAACCAGTACATGCCTATCTATGGATTATATTCATCTAGGTTTTCATCCTACATGCGCCACATATAAAATAAAATATTTTAAAATGATGATCATTTTAAATATTTTAATTTTATTTTTGTATTTCTTCCGACCATTATTATTAATAAATATATATTTTTTAGATTTATTAAATAATAAATATATTTCGTCTATTTAAAATAAAAAAATTTATTTATAAATAAAGTTGGAGAAATATTTATTATTGAATGATCAAATAGTTATAAACATTTCATTGTAGTTATCCTATTTGGAGTTTTGTCCGTTCAACGATAAGATTTTGTTTAAATAAATAATAATTATTTTTCATGTGTTTTTAAGAAAAGAATTGAAATAAAATTTAAATATTTTATATATTATTTTTCTTTTTTTTTAAAGTAATAATTATTAGTGCGTGGGACACTTTTAATTAGAAAAAAAATAGAGAATAATAAGAAACTAAAGATTATATTATTCCCTTGAATTATTTAAATAATGATATAATTTATGACTATTTATATACAATCCTAATTGGTCATGAGCTTACCAAATTGAATTACATTTGATATTATATCTAATATCGCAATATATCTGACATGAATTATATTTGATATTATATATAATATCTCAACATATCTAACTTATATTATATTTGATATTATATCTAATATCTCAACATACTCCCCTATAATCCAAGCCGACGAACCTACGCTAATCATAGTCAATCTGAACTATTCCTAATTTCTTTCTCAAATTCAGAAATCTATTGATCTTCAATCATTTAGTGAAAATGTGGGTCAATTGTGCCTCACTTGAGCAATGTCTAACTTCAAGTTCACCTTGTTTACCTTTTCTCTCAAGAAGCGAAATCTAGCTTCAATATGCTTACTTCTTCCATGCAAAACTAGATTCTTCGCCAGATTTATGGATGACTTATTATCGATTTGCAATACAAGAGGTTTTCTCACTTCGACCTTCATTTCTTCAAAGTACCGATCTGATCCAAATTTCTTGACATGCAACATAGGATCTTGCTATATATTCAGCTTCACACGATGATAATGCCACCACAGGTTGCTTTTTAAACACCATGAGATTGGGGCACCGAATACTTGAAAGAAATATCCAGTTGTGCTTCTTCAATCTTCCTTATCTCCACACTAATCAGCATTTAGAAAAGAATTAATTGTAGATTATTTGATTTCAGCGTCTTGTCGAAATAGTATTTCATAGTTTATCGATCCTTTTAAGTATCTCAAGATTCTTCTTGCAACCTTCATGTGTGACACGCTTGGTTCACTAATGTATCTGCTCACTAATCCGACCGTGAAATCGACTGTTGCACACATACCTCATAGATCCAACATTTTTTCTTGAACAAAGTGTCGTAACCGGCAAAAAATTTAAAGTCACCACCATTAATTTTTATCCTAAGATAGGAATATAAAGGAATAACTCTAAAATCGATACAGAGATTCTAAGTCTTGACTCACTTTAGACGAAGGGAAGGTGTTAGGTATCCTTCATTTATCTTGTTCACAAGGACACTAGAGTTTAGGTTTAAAGATTAAGAATAAGGTTTTAATTTTAATTAGGGGAACTCGCCACGATTTTAAGTCTCATGCCTATGTATCCTCTTATGAAGAATCAGAGTCCCATTTTGTAGTTCATAGTTGTTTGGTTAGTTTTTTTATGGATTGTGGAAATATCTCGAATTCTCCTTGAACCAAGTTTGATTTTGGGAATAGCGGAATCGTAGACGAAGTTCGCAGTCGATAAGAAATATCTATAGACCCTTTTTTTTTAAATGTATAAATTTGAATTATGTTAGTGGAAAATGAGTTATTATTTGGTTGGTTAGATGTTTTCGAGTATAGATGTAATATGAGAAAAAAATAGATTTAATGCAAATATATAAAAAGAGTTAGTATTTAAAAAGAGATTTTAATTAGTAAATATCTATTTTATAATTTATTAAAAATATATTTAATTTTAAAAAATTCAATAATTTATTAATTCTGCAAAATTATATGTTAATGTAATAAATCAAAAAATAATAATGAATAAATAAACAAATGAATAAATAAATGAAATTATAAAAATAAATTAATTTTATTTTTAAATTGCAAGGGGGTGTAAACTATTTTGGCTTAGTAATTCTGGAGGGTGTAAATATCAGGGCCCTAAATTCAGATATTAGATTTACGCCCAATTGCGTAGGGGGTATGGATCTGAACTGAGGAAGTAATTATGGGGGCGCAGATAACATGGGCCTAAGCTTAGAAATTGAACTTGGCCCAAATAAGCAGGGGGTGTAAGCTGGTGTTGAGTAGTAAAAACGATGAGCGTGGTTAGAAATTGGGTGTGGCCCGAAGTTTTGAACATTTGGATCATGTATGGGAAGGTATGTGGCGTTATCATGGTCTTGCGACTTTTGGGTGTTTGATCAAGATTAGAGGGATGTGATTGGAGGCGCATGGTAAGGCGAATCGTATGGGATCCAAACGATATTATATTTTAGTTTTGCTTTTCATTTTCGTTTCATTTTTACACAACCTCTCTCTCTCTCTCTCTCTCGCTTCTCTCTCCGTCCCAACAACAAACACTACCTCATGAACCCCAAGCGGCGGTAGTCTCTAACGGCAGCGATTCTCAACAATCGTACCCCAAAGTTATAGAACCCTAACCCCCAATCAAACCCTAATCCCCAAATCCTCCAACAATTCGACGAAACAAAATCAAAATCGCAAAAAGATATGTGTATGGTACCTCTAGTGTCGTGATTTCCTTTGAATCTCTGTGCAACCCGATCATTAGTCTTCCCTATTTTCTAGTTTCGTAGGTGGTGATGAACGAAGATGATGATGGAGGGGCGACAATGATGGATACGCAGTTTGAAGGCAATGATACCACAAATCTAGGGTTTCAGAAGTTGAAACCCAAATCTCTCTTCTTCTACTCCTTCTGGTACTTCTCCATAGCGATATGTCCTCCTCTCTTTAGGTATTATAGGGTTATATAGGTTTAGCTTAGAGTTAAATTAAGAAAATTGTTTGTGATTTCTGTTAGAAATTAGGTATTTAGAGTTGATTGAGGATTTTGATTTGTAATTGATACTGTAATGTATAATTTGGACGATTTTGTTTGATTATAGATTTGATTCAATTACCGATACGATCTTTGTATAAAAATATGAAAGTTTTGATTTTGTAAATATTTAGATTTAGTTCAATAATAGTGATTTGTTTTGAATCTATACAGTATCTGTTTTTGGGTTTGATTGAATTACGAATCTGTGTTTATGGGTTTTGTTTATTCCTGGGTTGCTTAGTGGATGAATTAGGGTTTGTAGGATGGCTTGGAAAAGACGAAGATGAAGAAAGGTTGGGGCGGCGGCGCATGCAAGGTTAGGGTTCTAAGCCTATTTTGACTAAAGTCAACAATCTCAAAATAATAATAATCAAAACTGAATTAGTAATATTAATAATAATAATAATAATAATAATATTGATTAAAAGTTAAAATAATAATAATATTTATTTTAATAAAAACTATAATAATTATAATAATTATAATAATTAAATAATAGTAATTATAATATAATAATATTAGTAATAAATAATTGTTACTGGAATAGAAAAAAATAATTATTTTGACAAGTTGACCCGGTCAACCCTTGATCCAAATTGACCAAAAACGTAAAAAAAACTATCATTCAGAAAAGATTAATTGGGGCTTACAAAAATTAAATGGGCCAATTCTGATCAAACAAAAAACATACACCCTCTCCATGTTATTGTGAATGGACTAAAAGATTTAAATGGGCCTTTCTGATTTAGAAAACCCACAAACTCTTAATTGGATCACACACCCTTCTTATTATTTAAAACAAATAAAAACCCTTAACGGGCCATCAGATCTTGATGGTCCATACACCCCTCTTTTAACTTTTAAACCACTATACCAAAAATATATAAAAATAATTTAATAACAAAAATTATTAGAATTAATCAAAAATGACTATAAAGGAAAAGTTGATTATTGATACCCAATGACAAATTTGGGGTATCACAGCTGCCCCTATTTAATTATTCTTTGATTGAGGGTGCGAGAATACGAATGTCTCACATATTCGAATCAGAAGGTTATTAAATAATGGAAGACCCCACAATTTGACCAAATGTTTGCTAGATAAGGATACACCATACAATGTTCCCAAGAGTACAAAGAAATAACAAAGATGATGATGCATCATCCTTCCAGAGTTTGAATGAAGAGTTTTTATTTGACTTAGATACGACAACGCAGATAGCTCATCAATACCTAAAAGAGATCGTAAATTTTTCGCGTATTTACCATAACCTAGGAGGTAAATAACACAAGTTTGAAAATAAACTTACTATTGCTTATAAACTAGCATAGTGAGCTTGTAACGCGGATTTTTTGTCTATTCATCACATCCTAGGGGATGAATAAAACAAAGCTTGATAACACCTTGCCACATACAGACTAACACAATGAGTTATATTGCAGATTTTGTATATTTACTAAAACCTATAGAGTAAATAATACGAGGATAGGCTTAAGTATTTATCACAATCTAGAGGATAAATAATATAAACCTGATAATTCGCATACCTACCACGACCTAAAGGATAAATAAAACAAGAATACGCTTGTGCATTTATCACGACCTAGAGGATAAATAACATGAGGATAGGCTTAGTTATTCTTCACGACCTAGAGGACAAATAACATAACATGATCATTCGTATACCTACCACAACCTAGAGGATAGATAATACGAGGAAAAGTTTATGCATTTATCACGACCTAGAAAATAAATGACACGAGGATAGGCTTATGTATTCATCACGACCTAGAGGATGAACAACATAATCCTGATAATTCGCATATCTACCACAACCTAAAGGATAAATATTTGAAAATTTAATGTGTTTATCATGACCTAAAGGATAAACGACAAGAGGATAGGCTTATGTATTCATCACGACCTAGAGGATGAACAACATAATTCTGATAATTCGCATATCTACCACAACCTAGAGGATAGATAATACGAGGAAAGTGTTTTAGTAATAAAATCTTATATAACTATACCAAAGATAAGATCGAAGTGTACCAGTTGTGTGTGTTCTCAACCAAAGTATTTCTTTGTTTTGCAGACAAGATAGTTCAACAATGGGCCCCAAGAAAAGCTCGTAGTTTAACCAAAATGGATTTGAAAAATGTCGGGCATGATGTATATTTCTAATGCCCTAGATTGATATGGGGCCCAAAATGTATATTCCATGAGTATTTTGTAAATGTACCAAACGCTTGTATATACGCCAATTTTTTGTATATGCACCAAATGTTTGTATATGCACCAAATGTTTTTTTTGTAAAGGTTTTAATCTTCTCTCCTTTTAAACCATTTGTTTTGTTTCACCGACTCCCCAATGTTGTATGTTGCATCGTTGTGGTATGTTTGAGTTGATTTGATTAAGATGAATAAGTTTCAGTAAGATTTTGATATTTGTATCGCATACACAGGTGTAGGTGTGGGCGTAGTTGTGGACATAGGCGTGAATGTGGCTATGGTCGCAGGCGTAGGCGTAGGTGCGGATTTCCTTTCGATGTTTTTCTAACCAAAATTCTCTTTTATGTTTTATAAAATGCTTCTATTTATTTTTCAAATCCCCAAAATGATTTCAATGCGGTATTCACAAGAAATAATCGTAGTATTTCGCAAACAAGTCCAAAAAGAAAAAAACACAACTTGAAAAGATTGAAAAAGTAAATGTTTTATTGATGAAGTTTCCTTTGATAAGGAGAAAGTACAAGATAAAATTCCTTGAAAGAGGTAATTACAGAAAGTTTAACAAAAATGGAAAATGGCAATGAAAATGATGATCGCTACTGTTGTTTCTCCAATCTCCTTTTGATAACTCCAATATCCTTTGCTTCGGAGTCAAATGATTTGGATCAATCCCCTCCTTCATGGTCGTAGTCGTGGTTCTTAGATCATAGTCTATTTGTTCTTTATTTTGAATAAGATCCATATTTTCCCTTTTGGGTTTTCAATCCACCGGGATAATTTTTTTATTTATGTCCCTAATTTTTGCCTGGACCGCCCTTTCAGGTTTTCAATCCACCGAGACACCCATTTTTTCCTAATTCGCCCGTTTAGGGTTCGAACTTAGCGGGATTTTTATACATAGTATTTTTTGACTGCGTCAGAGTTCGTCGGATGTAGAAGTTCTTCCCCATCCATTATTGTGAGGAAAAGACCACCATACGAAAATGTTGTTTTTACCACATACGGACCTTCATAGTTTGGTGTCCATTTACCACGTGAATCAAGGAAAGGTAGTAGAATATTTTTGAGCACTAAATCTCCTTCTTTGAGTACTCAAGGACGAACTTTCTTGTCAAATGCCTTCTTCATCCGCTTTTGGTATAATTGATCATGGCACAGAGCTGACAAGCATTTTTCTTCAATGAGGTTGAGCTGATCAAGTCGTGTCTGAACCTACTCTTTCTCTTCAAGCTTTGTTTCCATTAGAAGTCATAGCGATGGAATTTCTACTTCAAGAGGGAGTACTTCCTCCATGCCATATACGAGAGAGAAAGAGGTTGCAACTGTTGTCGTACGTACGGAAGTACGATAGCCATGTAGAGAGAAAGGGAGCATTTCATGCCAATCTATGTATGTATTCACAATTTTATGAATTACTTTCTTGATATTATTATTGGAATCTTCAACGGCCCCATTCATATTGGGTCGATATGATGAGGAGTTGTGATGTTCAATCCTGAAGTCGTCGCATAACTCCTTCATCATTTTGTTGTTCAAGTTGGACTCGTTGTCTATAATAATCTTGTTGGGAACCTCATATCTATATATAAGATTCTGCTTGATGAACCTAGTAACCACTTGTCTTGTCTGTTGTAACCCAAAATTTTCCCTCTCTTTTCTCAAGATATCTCTCACCAAAATATTTCAAATACTCAAGGGTTGATCAGGCAAGCTCACCTCCTAAGCACTGGGCCCACAAATTAGGGTTTTGGTTTTCTCAAGGATAAATGGACTTTTAATACCTAAAGTGACTTTCATGGTTCATTTTAGGTCTTCGTGATTTCTCATACCAAGTTTCAAGCCTTGCATCACAAATTTGCTCAGTCAATTGCTCAAATGATTGGAAATCAACTGTATTGGGTAAAAAAGTCAACTATGGTCAATATACAGTCAAACTTCATGACTTTTTTTTTCCAAAATCAACATTTTGAAGTCATATTCATCCATTGAGAAAGTGTTGATCACAATGCCTCAAGAAAAGCACTCAAATCATCAAAGGGGCAAAATTGTCAAAATTAGGGTTTTGATTGAGAATGATTGATCAATGACTTTTGACCTAGTACATGACCTAATGGATTGAAGCATGATCTCAAGGACTCAAATACAATATATTGACCTAATTTCATGACTCAAATCATCTATCAAGATTAATGGATTGATAGTTGAAATTTGGATCAACTGATGAAAAGTCAACTAATACACAAAAAGTCAAACTTTGACTTTTTGGTCAACATTGAATTTCAAAGATAAAAATTAATCAAGTACTTCAAAAATATCAAGCTTTATCATCAATAATCAAGAAAGTCAACAAAAGTATAAAAAAATTCAATACAAGGAATATTCTAAGTGTTTTTTATCCTTGATAATTCAACTATTTCATGACAATTTTTCACCAAGATGCAATATGATTCAAGGAAAACTTTAAACATGAAAGTTGTAGATATTAATGAATTCTACAAATTGGTACCTTGGGGTTGATGTCCAAAAAATGCTTATATTTGAAGATATAGGCTCATGAAGTCATGACATTTTTCTATAAACACTTAGTGAAATTTTCATCAAGTTAGGCAGATTTTTTGTGCCAACTTCTTGGAAATTTTTTACCAAGTTCCAAGGTGATTTAGCCAAAGTGGTCAACATAAAGGTTGTATACAATGTTTCAAGCTTTCCAAAATTTCTAAGAACTTGAAGAGATCATGCTTGAGCTAAGAGATTTGAAGAGAAGAAGTTGGGCATCCATTCTTAAATTTTAGGTCATTTTCATGAAGAACATTATGATCAATCTTCAAGCATGCTGCATAATCTTTATTTTTAATCCACTTAACCTATAAATATATCCATAATAAATTGATTACACAAACTTTTGAGCCATTGTCCAAGTGGTTCAAGCATTGTCCAAGTTACCTTGCCATTTAAGGAACAAAGTTCACACTTCCGATTTGGAAAAGTGACTTTAATCATAAAGTCAACTTGTCTTGAGCCTCTAACTTGTTTATTATGATTACACTCCACCTACAAGGTCAGAAACATTGTGTTTAAAGTATTCAACCACTCTATGAGCAATGGTACTACACATTGGGACTTTGATTTCTGAAAAATCACATGTTGTGTTTCAAAAAACCATAACATGAGATCTTTCAAAACTGATCAGCTCCTTCGATCCAAACTTTTCTCTATAAATAGAGGAACTATTTGCAAGCTAAGACACGAGTTAAAAAGCCTTGAAACTCTCTCATACTCCCTCAAACCATAATTTGCACAAAAAACTACATAACTTGTCATTTCTGACTTTGAACACCAAACTCCTAATTCCCTCGTGCGTTTTCACTCTGAGTCAATCACAAAGCTTCCATACATCATATACAACTCATCCACATCCCTGTTTCATAATTGTAACTTCATTTCCATCATTGTCCAAACCTTACTTTGCACCTCTGCAACTTGACTTCTCTAGCATGATTCAGGCACTTCCAGGACAAAGTAAGAGTTGCATTAGCTTCCTAGGAGTCCAGTGAAGCTATTCAGATCATCACACCACTTCCAAGGATGCTCAAACTCCATACACGAGTTTCAATTTTGAGGTAAGTTTTCTCAACTTTGAAATTCTTATACAAGCATCATTAATGGTTACTTTATGAATAAAAATGTAGACATCATAGCCCTGAAGCTAACCATGCCTTTAGTTTTCATTTATGTTGCCTGAGTGATGTGAATTTTGAGTTTGAACTTTCTGAAAAAATTAGGTTTTATTTGGTACCAAACAAAATTCATGTTCATCTTTGATGTATAACTTTAGTCATTTATATGGTTGGATTCGTTGTGAAAAATGGAACAACTTTCATGTTTACAATTTTGAAAATGGTTGAGAAATGAGCAAGATCAGATTTCATAGCAATGGTGTTGTTGCTCTGCATGCACAAGGTTGAAGATGAAGCCATTTCAAACATTCAGGACCAAGTTTATTTTAAGTTTATTGCATGTTGTATTATGACCAGATGAAACAGCCACCCCAGTGGCAGAGGAAGCGCGCGTAAGGCATTGAACTATAGGGACCTGGGTTCGAGCCCCAGTGGTACCCTTTTGGTTTTTTTCTTATTATTTCCTTGCAGATTCAATATAAGCCAAGTCACACGCGCCTAGCATGCACTTCACACTAATGCCATCAGATCTGCCAGCCGTCCAATCTTACGCTCCAATAATGGAAGCTCATGGTACACTCCCAGAAGTCAATCACATTGGATCAGCAAGCGCTGGACTTCATATCTGGGCCTTTGACTGAATTCTTCTTCATACCCCCCCCCCCCCCCCCCCCCCATTTTTACTTTTACTCATGGCCCATCTTTTTATTTTATTTTCTGACTCAACAAAAACACATGTTTGGGTCTAGTGCCCTTTTTGTAACTTCTTACCTCCCTTTTGTTGTTTTAACACCCAGGCCAAATTATTTTTATTTTATATTTTTATTTTATTTTCATTTATTTATTTATTTTATCTAAGCCAAAAAATACCAAAAAATATATTTTCTTGATTAAATTAAAGAATGTTTTAGTTTAATATTTTTATTTTATTTTATTTTATTAAATTAAATTAAATTAAATTATTTCATTTACATTGTAAAACATTTTCTTTATTAATATTGGCATTCAAATTATTTTCTAAACAAATTATTTAGACTTAAATTTTATTTTATTAAATTCAATTAACTTAGATTATAGGTTTAAGATAAATAATTAATTAACTTTTCTTGTAATTAATTAACTAGTCTAATTAGGTTAACCATAAAACCTTTTTCTCCATCAAAAAACCCTAAAAAAAAACTTTTTCTTCCTCTTTATATTTTGTACATTCTATTATTATTCATATTCAATGATCTGTGATAGATAATTAGGGCTTTATTGCTTTCTCACCCTATTTAAAAACTTATATCCCCCATTCCCGAAGCGTTGTAATAGCGTAGGACATTTAAATTCCGCAATTTATCGATTTTCTTATTATTGCTAGTAATTAGGGTTTGCATGACAAGACTTAAAATCAAAACTAGCAAAACCTTAATTCAAAGATAAAATATTTGAAATCAAAATTTTTTGCACACATGCACCTCTAGGGAAACCCACACTTGTTGCCTCAGATAAAGATAGTCATGTCCCTCGAACGTGAGATGTTTTAGCTAAGACCCTCGATTAAAAGATCGTAGTCCCTCCATGACCCTTCAATGTTTCCTTCGGTAAACGATCTTCGTCCCTTACGAGAATTGCTAAAACATATTACAAGTTGCCTTCTATGACTGTACGATGACCCACGTCTGTCCCTCACATCTAATGATATGTCTCTCTACCAATTAATGGTAGACAAGCACTATCTAAAGGAGGAGGAAAAGAACAAAGAGTTTTTGAGTAGGTAGATTGCTCGTAATTGCTTGCTCACAAACTAAAACAATTTCCATACCTCACACTTTGAAAAACAAACATATTTTCAAACATTACCTTTCCAAACAAATATTTTCAAAACAAACATTTTGTATACATTCTCAACGATACGAGAATCATTGCAAAATTGACGCACCAAGGCGTTTTCAAAATATTTTCACAAACAAACATTTTGTATACATTCTCAACATACGAGAATTATTGCAAAATTACCACTTTCAAAATTTTCTTCAAAAACATCTTTCAACATACACAAACACAAAGCATTTTTAAGTGATTAAGCAATTAAGAGCCCGTAGATAACTATAGATGAAAAGGGTGTTAACACCTTCCCTTTTCATAACCTACCCCCCGAACTCAAGAAAAATCTCGAAAGGTCTTTCCTGTTCTTTTCACCCATTCCTTTATTGGATAAAAGAAAAGTCGGCGACGACTCTTTCTATCCGCAACATTTGCGATAAAACACAAACACCCAAGTCACTTCTCCCATCGTATCACAGAACTGGCGACTCTGCTAAGGAGAAAAATACTAAAAGTGGGGTTACCATAAGAGCTAGATCACCTTTATTTTGCTTTAATTATTTGCTTTGTGTGCTTTACATTTTGGGTTTTGCTTGGGTTTATTTCTTGAATAGATCCTATACCCGGATCTGGGGCATATTAGGTAAGTAGCAACAGATCATGGAAACTGTACAACGTAGATCGATATGGTTGAAGCTAAGAATACGTTAGTGTAACATATTTGTTGGTACCGGTGTCCCTTGAGTTAAATCAAGGAGAATACGGGGCCGCTGAGTGGTGTCATGAAGCACTAACTGATCGTAGAACCTTAGTTGAACAACTTGGCCATTAGAAAGTAGTGAGGTAGCCAGCTTTAGTGCAGACTGAAGTTGGTTGATATTCGATACTACACTCATTGAGGTTGGACTTTCAGGATATTTCAGTCGCAAAAATAGATTGATTTTGCTGAAATAATTCCCGATGAAGAAAGATCAATGATATTGAGATTCCTTAGAACTCGGTTACTTCTTAGAACAAGTTGAACTAACTAAAACTACAAGACGGTACTTACCTATAAACCCCATGCAAGCCTAAACATAAGGATTTGGGTGTTTTGTTTGCATATGATTATTTGTTCATAACATCATAAACATGATGACATCATGCCATAACATTTTCACTAACCATTTCAAGGACCTAGGGATTTATCTTTGTTCTATTTTGTAGGACATGGCTTCTGCTCGCAGAAATACCATCTGAATCAGCTTTGTAAAAGTGCCTCCTCAACTCAAAGAGTTAGCATCAAGGGTTCTTGAGAATTCTCCATTCACCAAAAGATATGGTTGACTTCTTAATCTGGTTACCTTAAGCTTTAAAGAAGACATGATGTGTGTACTCTTTCAATTCTTTGATCCTATACATCATTGTTTCACCTTTCTCTATTATCAATTGGTGCCCATAATGGAAGAGTACTCTCAACTGTTAGGAGTACTAGTCCTGGATCAAATGCCACTCACTGGTTTAGAGGAGACTCCAAAACCTGAAGTTATTTCCAAGGCCTTACATTTGAACAGGTCTGACATTGTAGATAATTAGGAAAAAAGGAGTGGAGTCGAGGGTTTTTTATCTAAGTTTCTGTTGGAGAAGGCTCGATTGTTTTGGGAAGATATGGATTTGCAAGCTTTTGAAGAATTCTTGGCTCTTCTAATCCATGGGTTAGTACTATTCCCTAATGCAGACCAACTCATAGATGTGAATGCTGTCTAGATTTCCCTTTCTTGTAACCTTGTGCCTACTTTTCTCGGAGACATTTTGCATACTCTTCACACTCGTACCATGAGGAAGAGAGGGGCTCTTTTCTGTTGCATACCGTTGCTATATAGGTGGTTTATTTTACACCTTCCCCGGTCAGTATTAAGGAATGAACAAGGCTTGACTTAGTCTCAAAGGATGATGTCGCTCTCTCATTATGATACCTTTTGGTGCCCTCGATCTCAAGAGGACATTACCATCATTGACCATTGTGGGGAGTTCCCTAATGTTCCACTCTTGGGCATTAGGGGAGGTATTACTTATAAACCTTCTCTGGCACTACGACAATTTGGATATGCTCGAAGAGATGGTCCTCATGATGCACTTATCCATGGTATTATATTCGACTACGAGAACAATGTCTAAGGTTATCGTCAAAGGTTTGTACGAGCTTGGGGAATGGTGAATAAGGTTGATAGCAAGATTTTGGGACATAAGAACTCTATTTCTTTGGAGACTTATCTCAAATGGGTGCGAGCTCACGCTCAAAGTCTCATGATGCCATATCAATCTATCCTACCAATAGTTGTGGAGTCTATTGCTGAGGGGGATATTCCTTTTACCATTCTCCATTCTGACGTGCCTACCAACCTGGAAGAATTACAGAAATCGTGGATTAAACTCAAGGGGGAACGAGACCCCTTTGAAGCTCGATTCTATGCAAGCGAGAAGAAAGTGTTGGAGCTCACCAAGCAACTTCACGAGGAGCAAAGCCTGAATGCCTACCTCAACACAAAGAGGAAACGCCTATGGGAGACTTGAGTCTTTTGTTTTAGGAGTTCATTTTATTGTCTCTTTGAGACCTTTTTGCTTTTCTATTGTAAGCCCAAGGGGTATTTGTAACTTCTGAACTTATAAATACAATTGTTGTTTCTGTTTCCTTTTCGGCTAGCAAATTTAAATCTCTTGAGGTCCTTAAAAACATTGCATCTACATAACATGCATCATATCATAAGCAGGTTTTCCGATACATGTTTCCTCATCTTTTTACTTTTTATTTCAGTATAAGATGGCTCTAGAGTAAACCGTCAAAGATCTGCAAACTCAACACACACAATTCCAAGAGACTCTCCTCAACATAGCTAAAGGATAGCAAGAAATGATGGCACTCCTTGCCACCAAAAAGAAGACCAAGAAATGGGTTGTTATTTTCAACATAGGAAGAAGGTTCAAGGGGCCCGCCCGACTGGCTCAAATAAAAGAGGCTTCTTCTAAGGAGGAAGACAATCAAGATAAGGATGTTAGAAGCACCTGGGATGGGGGTGGAAATAAACAGATTTATGAGGATGAAGACTACTCCAATGAGTAGTACCCAGTGGTGGAGGATAAATACAAACAATTAGAAGATCGACTTAAGGCTGTAGAGATCCAAACAGTGCCTGGTCTGGACTTTGGAGATTTAGGTTTGGTCCCTGAGGTGGTCATTTTCCACAAATTCAAGGTTCCTGTCTTTGCCAAGTATGATGGAATCTCCTATCCCAAAATGCATCTGAGGTCTTATGTCTGCAAGATTCAAACACACACCGCCGATAGGAAGTTATGGATTCATTTATTCCAAGAGAGCTTATCTGGGACATAGTTGGGATGGTTCTATCAACTAGAAGGTACTAATATCCACACATGGGAGGATTTGGCTGCTGCCTTCTACAGACAATACCAATACAATGTTGATCTTGCACGAACTAGCGTGCAATTACAAAATATGACTATAGGCTCAAGCAAAGGCTTCAAGGAGTATGCTCAAAAATGGAGGGACCTGGCTGGAAGGGTGCAACCCCCTTTGACTGACAGAGAATTAGTGGACATGTTAATGGGCACCTTGACTGGTCCATTCTTTACTTTGATAATTGGGAGTTCTTCGTCAGGGCTTACTGAGTTGATTTTGACTGGTGAACATGTTGAAAGTGGAATAAAAAGTGGGAAGATCTCAATGGCCTTGACCTCTACTGCTGTAAAGAAACCATTTGTTGGTTAGAAAGAAACTAATGCTGATTATGGACAATGGAGCCGTATAAAAATGATCATTATCAGTCAGTAAGTGCAGTATTGATTTCTAACCCAACCCCAGTTCAACGACCACAACGAAAAAACAACCAACAAAGGCCGGATGCCCCGAGAAGACAGTTCACTAGGATCAACATGCAATTGTCTCAAGCTTTACAACATCTGTTGAAGGCAGCTTTGGTAACACTGCAGGATCCCCCTCAAAATCCCAATACATCATCTCTGAAGTATAACCCAAATGCAAGGTATGCATACCATTCCAATAGCCCTGGGCATGACACCAATGATTATTGGGCCCTAAAAAGAAAAATCCAAGATTTGATTGACAAAAAAGTGATTGAGTTTGACCCTCCATAGACCCCTAATGGGATTACCGCACCCATGCCCAGTTATGGTAAAGGTGTTAATGTTGTTGACGATGTCTCCTATGTCTCCTCCATCAGTGATTTGACTACTCCCTTGATGACCGTTAAGAAGAATCTGTTAAGAGACGGTTTATTTTCGGGCTGCCTTGAAAATTGTTACCATTGTGCTTCCCAAACTAATGGTTGTATATGGTTGAAGAAATGTATCCAACGCCTGATTGATAGCCATGAAATTTTGTTCGAGAAAACTTCGTCTGTGAAGAGTTTTCCTGAAAGTACTTTCCAAGAGATGAGACTTGAAAATGTTTCCATAATCACCATTTCAAATACTCCTATTAGGATCACCTCTAAAGGCCCTATAAGGATTCATGCTGAGCCAAGAGTGTCTCCCCTAATTATCACTACACCAGAGCCAGTCCCCTATTCCTATGACAAAGCTATACCTTGGAACTATGGGGAAGAAGTTTAATATCATGGTGTCAAGCATGAGCCATGGATTACTAAAAATGAAGATCCTGAAATTATAAATATTGCGGGAACTAGCAAGGTCACTAGGACATGAAGGATCTTCTCTCTGAAGATCTCTCCTCCAACAACTACAACAACACCTATTTGTATTCCTGCTGTTGGGCCAACTACCAATGCCCGAGGTAAAGAGAAGGTTACTGAGCCTGCCCTGATGGAGGCATCCTGAAAAGAAGTGACAATTGAAGATCCATCTAGATAAGAGATGGAAGAAATCCTGAAGATCATCCGAAAAAGTGATTACTAAATAGTTGAGCAATTGGGGCAAACACCCTCAAATATATCCATGTTGTCCTTGCTATTGTGCTCCGAAGCACATGCCCAAGCTCTGCTGAATTTCCTAAAGAATGCCCATGTACCACAAGAAACCACTGCTGATCAATTTGAGAATTGTATAGCAAGCCTAACTACTGACAATGGGTTGGGATTTTCTGATGCAGATTTAACTCCAGTGAGGAAGAATCATAACAAAGCTCTTCACATCTCTATTGAATGCAAAGGTACCACCCTGGCACATGTGTTAATAGATATCGGGTCCTCCCTCAATTTTTTACCCAAAGGTGCTTTGGATAGATTGGACTGTGAAGGGCTGGTGCTGAAACCCGACGATATTGTGGTAAGAGCCTTTGATGGTTCCAAGAGGATGGTCCATGAAGAGGTTGATCTCCCAATTAAGGTGGGATATGAAGTATTCAATTCAACATTTTATGTAATGGATATCCGCTCGGGCTATTCTTGCTTGCCCGGACACCCATGAATTCATGGGGCAGGTGTAGTTACCTCTACATTGCATTAAAAGTTGAAATACCCAGTAAAAGGAAAGATTGTCACAGTCTGTGGAGAGGAAGAATATATGCTTAGTCATTTGAATTATTTAAAATATATTGAAATGGATGGTGAATTCATTGAAACCCCCTTCCAGATATTTGAAGTAATTCCTCCGAAGATTGTTGTTGCTTAAGTTACTATTCCTGAGATCTCAAAGGGCACACCAAAAATGGTTTCTCTAAGAGATGCTAGGTTATTGTAGAAGATGTAGGTTGCACTATCTGAGGACAACTTCCTGATATCCCCTACAAATCCGACAAATTTGGGTTGGGTTTTACATCAAAGGCTCAAAAAGAGGTTCGACGTGCTCGTGCCGGGGGCCCGCCTCTCCGCATCAACAACAACAAAGTCAATGCTCTGGGAGACACTGATAGTGATGGTGACTTGGACAAATGGATATTCCTAACTGTTGATGATGGACTCAACAATTGGATGGCCAAAGACTTCGTCTCAATCTCCTTTAGCCAGGAGTAATTTCTATTTCTATTTTTATTGCTTTAAGAAGTTTGTCTGTATAATTTCTTTTAAAAACGATGAATTTAAACCATGTGCCTTTTCCGGGGCACAATGGTGCATTTGTTAAGGGTTTTTATTTCATATATCATATGCTCATTTAATTAAAACATTAGACGATTTTGCATTAAAATTTTTCACTCCTTGTCTTTCTTTTAATTTACTGCATTTTCAAATAGCCATGTGACCTTACATGCACACACAAATCTACAGATCCACATCCACTCTGGATCTCATTAACAACAATTCTGCTATTGCCGTTTATGACTTTGAAAATCCAATCTATCAAGCCGAAGACGAAGGTGAAGAAGATTGTGAGATACTTGGAGAACTTGCCAGACTTCCGATACAAGAGGAAAAGGCTATCCAACCGCATGAAGAACCGGTCGAAGTGATAAACTTGGGTATTGAGGTAGATAAGAAAGAAGTCAAGATTGGCGCCAACCTGGAAGACAATGTCAAAAGCAGATTGGTTTAGATGTTGCACGAATATGTTTAGGTCTTTTATTGGTCATACGAAGACATGCCAGGGCTCAATGTTGATATCGTGGTTCATCGTCTGCCAATGAAAGAGGGTTATTCTATGATCAAACAAAAGGTTTGTCTCATGTGTCCTGATATGTCCAAGAAAATCAAGGCCAAGGTAATGAAACAGTTCAATGTAGGTTCTTTGGCAGTGACGTTGTATCCCTAATGGGTTGCAAATGTTGTTCCAGTGCTGAAGACAGACGGTAAGGTGCGTATGTGTGTAGACTATATGGATTTAAATAGGGCGAGCCCTAAAGACAACTTCCCACTACCGCATATTGATGTCTTGGTTGACAACACTGCTCAACACAAGGTATTTTCTTTCATGGATGGCTTCTCCGGTTACAACCAAATCAAAACGGTGCCTGAGGACATGGATAAAACTACTTTTGTCACATAGTAGGGCACCTTCTGTTATAAGGTCATGCCTTTTGGGCTGAAGAATGCAGTTCCAACTTATCAACGGGCTATGGTAGCTCTATTTCATGAAATGATTCATCATGAGATAGAAGTCTATGTGGATGACATGATAGCGAGATCAAAAATTAAGGAAGAACACCTTGATCATCTACACAAGCTGTTTGAAAGGATGAAGAAATACAAGTTGAGGCTGAATCCAAGAAAATGCATCTTCGGGGTAAGGTCTGGAAAACTCCTAGGTTTTGTCGTTAGTGGAAAACATATTGAAGTCGATCCTACTAAAGTCAAAGATATCCAAGAAATTCCAGCTCCCTATACTGAGAAGGAGGTCATAGGTTTCTTGGGACGACTCAATTACATTACCCGATTTATCTCTCACCTGACTGCAACTTGTGAACCACTCTTCAAGCTGCTGAAGAAAGATCAAGTAGTAAAATGGAATGACGACTGCCTAATAGATTTTGACAAGATCAAAGAATACTTACAAGAGTCTCCAATCATAATCCCACCAGTTGAAGGAAGACTTATGATCATGTACTTAACCGTGTTAGAGAATTAAATGGGGTGTGTGCTAGGGAAACATGACGAGTCTGGTCGAAAAGAGCATGCAATATACTACCTTATTAAATTTTTTACCAATTGTGAAATAAGATATTCCCTGCTCGAGAAAACTTGTTGCGCTTTGGCATGGGCTGCTCGCCGACTAAGACAGTATATGTTGGCTCATACTACTCTATTGATTTCTAAGATGGATCCCATCAAGTACATCTTTGAGAAGCCATCTCTCTCGGGAAGGATAGCCCGATGACAAATGATCTTAACTGATTATGACATTCAGTACACTACTCAAAAAGCAATAAAGGGAATTGTAATGGAAGATCATTTGTTACATCAAACTGTAGATGACTACCAATCTATGAACTTTGAATTCTCGGACGAGAATATCATGCTGATTACGGATTGTGAAAATCCTGGACTGTATGAAGGACCTGCGCAAGGATCCCGATGGACTATGGTTTTTGACGGAGCTTCCAACGCACTAGGTAACAGAATTGGTGATGTGATCATTTCCCCCGAAGGTTTCCATACGCCTTTCACTACCAGACTTTGCTTTGACTGCACCATCAACATGGTTGAATATGAAGCGTGAATCTTGGGTCTGAAGGCTGCTATTGAATTGAGAATCAAATTCTTAAGTGTTTATGGAGACTCAGTTTTGGTGGTCAGTCAAGTTAAAGGAGAGTGGGATACAAAACATCTAAATCTTATCCCATACAAAGAACTTTTGCTAACCCTGATTCCATACTTTGAAGAGGTTACCGTTGAACACATTCTGAGGGAAGAAAATCAGTTGACGGATGCTTTAGCTACCATGTCATCCATGTTCAAGGTCAAGTCGGATAACGAAGATCCCAGAATTACTGTCAAAAGATTTGATGAACTTGCACCCTGCCATGAGATTTACACTGATGGAGTAGAGAAGAAGCCTTGGTTTCATGAGGTGAAAAGATATCTCGAAGCTCAAGATTATCCCGAAGGGGCATCAATCAATGACAAGAAGTTCCTACGGAGGTTCTCTGCCAAGTTCTTCCTGAGCAATGGGATTTTATATAAACGCAACCATGATTCAACTCTGTTTCATTATATGGACAAGAAGAAAGCTAAGAAAATTATGGAGGACATGCACGAAGGCATCTTTGGTACTCACTCTAGTGGACATACTATGGCCAAGAAGATTCTGAGAGCTGGCTACTAATGGTTGACCATGGAAACCGATTGTCACCTCCACTCAAGGACTTGTCAAAAGTGCCAAATTTAGGATGATCAGCTTCTCGTGCCTCCAATACCTTTGAATGTCATGACTGCCCCTCGGACATTTGAAATGTGGGGAATCGATATGATTGGAGAAATTAAACCTACTGCCTCTAATGAACATTGTTTCATTCTTGTCGCCATTGACTACATTACTATGTGGGTTGAAGAAAATTCATTTGCCTCAGTTACCAAAAACGTCGTGGCCCGGGTTATCAAGTATAACCTCATCTTCCGGTATGGCATCCCTGAGAGGATCATCACTGACAATGGTACCAACCTCAATAATTCCATGATCTCTGAACTCTGCACGCAGTTCAAGATCAAGCATCACAACTCTTCTCCATACAAGCCTAAGATGAATGGCACAGTGGAAGCCACCAACAAGAATATAAAGAAGATTATGAAAAAGATGGTGGTGACCTACAAAGACTGGCATGAGATGTTACCATTTTCTCTTCATGGCTATCATACTTCGGTGCGAACATCAATTGGGGAAACCCCTTTCTATTTGGTCTATGGCATTAAAGATGTCCTGCCTGTCAAAGTCCAAATTCCTTCTCTAAGAATCATGAAAGATGCAGACTTGGACGAAGACGAGTGGATTTAGACTAGGTTAGACCAGTTAAATTTGATTGACAAAAATAGGCTAGCTGCTTTTATCATGGTCAGATGTATCAAAAATGTATGATCAAGGCATTCAACAAGAAGATCAAGCAACATGTATACCAGGTTGGTGACTTGGTAATAAAGCGTATCATTCTACCACAAGGAGATCCCATGGGGAAATGGACTCCCACCTACGAAGGGCCATTTGTTGTTAAGAAATTATTCTCTGGCGGTGCTATGATTCTAACCACTATGGATGGCGAAGATTTCCCGCACCCTGTGAACATGGACATAGTCAAATAATACTATGCATAAGAATGACCCGCTAGGCTGACACACCTAGGCAAAAATAAGGGCATCCCGACGAACCAAAAAGGTTCAGGAAAAAATTAGGGATATATACAAAAGATTGTACACCTGGAAAGTCGAAAACCTAAAAGGGCGGGTTGGGCAAAAATGGGTATCCCGGTGGGTTGAAAACCTGAAAGGGTGGTCCAAGCAAAAATTAGGGATTAAAAGCGTACGACTATATCCCGTTGGATCACTTACATGCAAGCTTTATTACCAAAGTAGAAGGTTCAAATGGTTCACTCAACTTCTTCCAATGGCAAGGGACGAGATGTTCGAAGAAATAGGGGCAATAGCAGAGTTTGGAACCCAATGAGATCACTTCCACATGGCTATACATATTTGTTTTCAATTTGTACTCTTATCATTTTATGACGACTTCCACTTACTAGGATTTCTGTCTCTTTGTTCAAAATCTCCTGTTTATAGGCCAATTATCAATACAAATATACTTTAAAGTCCAAACTTTTTGTTTTTTCTGTTTTGCTTGCAAAATTGTCCAATGACTAAAATTGAATGAGCATATGCATATGAACATGATTAACTGTTAAGAAATATATGCTTAAGAATAAGAATAAGCATTTACTCAAGATTCTAGAAGCTGGGATGACGCTCAAGCTTTCCATAAATCCCCGCAGATCTACTTTAAAGAGACTATCCCCATAGAGTAGTCTTCACAAATAAGGGTACGTTCCACGTAATCTCCCCAGAAGATCGCTCTAGCAAATAAAGGAGTATAATCTCCTTCCCGTAATTTACCTACGGAGTTCCAATCAGTACCCTTCCTAGAAATTCTATTCCCCAGCTGAGTTTGGTCCTCCGAGACTGAAAAAGAAACCTTGCAGATTTCTTCTCTATAGAAAGATTCAATTCCCCCAAAAGAATTTGTTTCCTTAGCAGAGTACTACTCCGACAAAAGGTTTTATTTCCCAAGCAACCTACAATTTCCCCAGCTCAAGTCTATTCTTCAGACAACTATAAATCATTGATGCAATTCTTCTCCCCAATAAAGTTATCACTATCTCTAGAGAGTTGCTGTAAAACCTGGAACCCAACCAAATACCAGGCAATTCTATTCCCCCGAGACGAGTTGGGAGATTACTCATCTCTTTTATCCCAGTCAGGATATATAATAATTAAATTCCCCAGTAGTGCAATGAATGACCAATGTTCCTAAACTCTATTCCCCAAGCAGAAATCAATACATCCCCTGCAAAGTTTCCTCAAACAAGTAAACATAACTCCCTAGTGGAAGAATTCTAGATAAGATTGAAGATACACATACTCTTCATCCACAATAATGGTCAGGGATTTATTTTCCCAGAAAAGATTCTGCACGAGTTTACAAATACACTTCAACAACATTTTACATTCATACATCATAGCATATGCATACGAAACGTGTATATCACAATCTCAATTATTTTGAGAACATCATTACGCAATACATTTAATACATCATGACATTGCATACAACTAACTCTTTACCTTTTCAGGAAAGATTAATTAACATACCGATATCATCAACAAATCCTCAAAACAAATTGTAGGACATTCCCTGGAACAAGACATGGAAATATCTACATGATGAACACTCTTTTAAAACCTTTGTTGGCTCAGATTAAATCGACCAAAGATTTATTCTGATACTTCTCTCAATAGACCTTTTTCTGGCTCAGATTAAATCGACCAAAGATTTATTCTGATACTTCTCTCAGTTAAAGATTTAAAGACCTCTGTTGGCTTAGATTAAATCAACCAAAGATTTATTCTGATACTTCTCTCAGTAGACCTTTTTTGGGCTCATATTAAATCTATCAAAGATTTACTCTAATACTTATCTCAGTAAAAGATTTAAAGACCTGTGATGACTCAGATTAAATCGACCAAAGATTTATTCTAATACTTCTCTCAGTAGACCTTTTTCTAGGTCAGATTAAATCGACCAAAGATTTATTTTGATACTTCTCTCAGTTAAAGATTTAAAGACCTTCGTTAGATCATATTAAATCAACCAAAGATTTATTCTGATACTTCTCTCAATAGACCTTTTTCTGGATTCAATTAAATCGACCAAAGATTTATTCTGATACTTCTCTTAGTTAAAGATTTAAAGACCTCTGTTAGCAAATTAAATCGACCAATGATTTATTCTGATACTTTTCTCAGTAGACCTTTTTCTGGATCAAATTAAATCAACCAAAGATTTATTCTGATACTTCTCTCAGTTAAAGATTTAAATACCTCTGTTGGCTCAGATTAAATCGACTAAAGATTTGTTCTGATACTTCTCTCAGTAGACATTTTTCTGGCTCTGATTAAATCGACCAAAGATTTATTATGATACTTCTCTCAGTTAAAGATTTAAAGACCTCTACTAGCTCAAATTAAATCGACCAAAGATTTGTTCTGATACTTCTCTCAGTAGACCTTTTTCTGGCTCAGATTAAATCGACCAAAGATTTATTCTGATACTTCTCTCAATTAAAGATTTAAAGACCTCTGCTGGCTCAGATTAAATCGACCAAAGATTTATTCTGATACTTCTCTCAGTAGACCTTTTTCTGGCTCGAATTAATTCTACTAAAGATTTATCCTGATACTTCTCTCAGTTAAATATTTAAAGACCTCCGCTGGCTCAGATTAAATCGACCAAAGATTTGATCTGGTACTTCTCTCAGTAGACCTTTTCTGGCTCAGATTAAATCGACCAAAGATTTATTCTTATATTTCTCCCAGTTAAAGATTGAAAGACCTTTGCTGGCTCAGATTAAATCAACCAAAGGTTTATTCTGATGCTTCTCTCAATAGACCTTTTTTGGCTCAAATTAAATCAACCAAAGATTTATTCTAATACTTCTCCCAGTTAAAGTTGAGCGTAGACTTAGTCTAATTTCTCTATTAAAAATTACCTTTGGATTGCATATATAAGCCCGTCTATGACGACTCTCTGTCACCTATCCAAATGGCATCTTTAAGCCCATTCCGGCATAATCAACAAGCAGGCGAGTGCAAATTTCTGGGCACTTAAGTGTTCAATCCTCTTCTAGCTTCAAGTCACGAATGGAGAACACACCAATCTAACTCTTTAGGTTTAAGAAGATTGAACAGGGGCAACTGTTGTACCCTAAAATTTTCCCTCTCTTTTCTCAAGATATCTCTCACCAAAAGACCTTAAATACTCAAGGGTTCTCAAGTGTTGATCAGGCAAGCTCACCTCCTAAGTACTTAGCCCACAAATTAGGGTTTTGGTTTTCTCAAGGATAAATGGACTTTTAATACCTCAAGTGAGTTTCATGGTTCATTATAGGCCTTCAAGATTTCTCATACCAAGTTTCAAGGCTTGCATCACAAATTTTCCCAATCAATTGCTCAAATGACTGAAAATCAGTTGCATTGGATAAAAAGTCAACTATGGTTAATATACTAGAAAACTTCATGATTTTTGGCCAACATAAACATTTTGAAGTTATATTCATCCATTGAGCAAGTGTTTATCACAATGCCTCAAGAAAAGCACTTAAATCACCAAAGGGGAAAATTGTCAAAATTAGGGTTTTGACTAAGAATGACTGATCAGTGACTTTTGACCTAGTACATGAGCTAATGGCTTGATGCATGATCTCAAGGACTCAAACACAATATCTTGACCTAATTTCATGACTCAAATCATCTCTCAAGATCAATGGATTGATATTTGAAATTTGGATCAACTGATGAAAAGTTAACTGATCTTACAGTTGACCAGAACCTTGAGAGTGGCCGGAGGATGATCTTCAGTTGGGCAGAGGAGAGAGGGGGTTGTACCTTCAAGGTACTCCAAAGATCAAGTAAGAGTGGGAGTAAGGAAGTACTAGCAGAATATCAGGTTATGACTGGTGAAAATTGTGATACTTGGCCCTCACAGGTGTGAGGGTTTATATAATTCCCCTGGCGCGTGGCCATTGGTTCCTGATTTCTCGCCTAGATATGGGGGTCCAGAAAATCAGGTAACTGCCAGGAGTTGGTCAAACCGGGCATATGTGCTCGTGACTAACCGTTGGTTCCAGGGAGGAGGCTGGTTGCGGGCATCTCTCTGGTCGGTCCCTGGTGGCCTGCATGACGCTAGTGTCGGGCAGGCTGAGAAGACGCTCGACGGGAATCTTATATCAGTGCTAGACCAGAAGGGAAAGAGGGTGATATTGCCCAACAGGTGTGGGCAGTCCGTGTCACGGTCAATGGGTAGCACCTATGAGATGTCTTAGACTAGGCCCACTCAAGCTTTCGGGCCAGTCCATAATAGTATCCCCCCAAATCGTTGCTTTTGGGCATAGGAGCGAAGACTTTGGTGTTTGTCCGGAAGACGGGGAAATGGTGTTTTCCTGTTGTATTTATTTGTCGGGGAGGCGAAACATTTGTTGTCGGGACCGTTTAATTTTGAGAGGTAGTATGTTTTGGGAAACGTGTCGGTCGAGCGGTGTTAATGATGGCCTAGGGCTAGGGTGTCGTGATGACGACCCTAGGGTTCCCAAGGCGAGTGTTTTGCACGCGCGGATATTTTCATCTATAAATACGAGAGGGACAAGGTGATTGGTATTTTTATCTTTCTTCTCCAACTACTCGTATTAGCTCGACGGTCGATAACCAGCATCCGCTCAATTTCTTCGTTCGCGGTTATCCAGCTTTGTCTCTTCTTCTTCTTTCAGTGAGTTTCTGATTCTCCATTTTTGCATGTTTTTGTTTTTTTGCTTCTTAGATATCCATGTGGTTAGGATTTAGGGTTCCGTTAGGGAGGAGACCGTTAGAGACACTTGGTGGTGGATGTTGTTCTCGTGGCGCACGGTTGCCCAAGCCGCTGTGGAGCTCTCTGGCGGCGCGCTATAGGTGATTTGTTTAGGTTTTGATTGTTTTCTGCAACCCATGCCCGTTAGAATACCTTAGCGGAGTTCTGGGTTATTTCTGCATTTTTTTCCCGGCAGCACGCCTTAGTGAGGGTCCTGGTCGGGGATAAGATCCTCGTCTCCAAGCGCCTTTTCACATGTTTAGTGGTGGAAGGGTGGTTCTGGCATTGATGTCGAGTTCACCCTAATCCTGTACTTTTCAGGTGCTATGGCTGACGACGTGCATGTTGTTATTTCGAGCGAATCCACAGAATCTTCCAGGAGCTCTTCGAGCGAGACCAGTAGCAGCTCATCGAGCATTTTGGAAATTTCGGAAGGGCAGCAAAACCTGGTGGAATAACAGACGGGGTATCCCGACGTAGGGACGACCTCTCTGGAACGGGAAGGCCTATTTCCTCCTCGAGATGATGAGGATCCTCGAGACTAGGTAGCTTAGGACCCCTGGGAGTGGCGGTCATACTTTTACGAGCATGGGGAAGACGTGTTCACCGACGTCTACGTGTGCAAGGAAGGGGCTCGGGAGGAGTGGTCGTTATACATCCCCAGGAAAGATAGCAGGATTTGTTCGAGGTACGATAGGAGGCAAATTCCTATGTACAACATAGTTTTCTGGGAGATGGGTCTCCATCTTCCTTTCTCTGATTTTGAAGTGGCCATTTTCAGGCATCTGTGTGTGGCCCCCTCTCAGTTGCACCCGAACAAGATTTCATTTATACGGGAATTCCAGAGAGTGTGCGACTATCTGAAGATCGGGGCCACGATCCTGTTGTTCTTTTACTGTTTCCATATATAGAGGATCCAAACTGACGGGCGATGGGGATGGGTCTCCCTCAAACAAGGCAACAGGAATTTGTTCAAGGCCTATTTGGAATTCGTGCGCCATTTCAAAGACAAGTACATATTGGTGCAGCCCACGTCGTCAAAGGGAATACTAAACATTTTCAGGAGCCGGCCATCTCTCAACGAGGATGGGACTCCTCAATTTAACGAGCTGGGGGAGCCAACCGCGATGCAGGTCGCCAAGTTCCCATTCCAATGGACTAGCAGACATTTCGAGAAGGAGCTAGGCTCTTATGTCAGGAGAGAGGGGGATCTTGGGGGCAAGGATATGTCGAGCTTCTCTACTTTAACCTTGTTTGTTGCTCAAATCCCTCCGATCCAGCGAGTCGGTCGAGGGGGTAAGCCAGTGTTGGACAAAAATGGGGAGCCCGTGTTCGAGTCAGGTCTGATAAATGTTCCGGAGATCCTTGATAGCGAGGATCCCGTTAGATATCTGGGTATAGATTTTATTTTTCCAGTATGTGATCATCATTTGTTTGACCGGTCGTTTTACTAACTCTTATTTTTTCTTTGTTTTGCAGAAAATATGAATATCGCTCAAGAACGCCTGGCTAAGACACTCGCTGCTCGGGCGAGAAAGGCCAAGAAGGATGCTCAGACTAGCACGGGGCCAACTCCTGCTCCTGGGTCAGGCGGATCATCCTCGACCCCGTCTACTGCTGCTTATCTCTGTCTGTTGTCATCTCGAAGGCGAAGAGGCCTCGACCTGAGAGGAGTGTTGATCTTACTGGGGAGACAGGAAAAAGGGCTTATGATCTTCCTCCCTTCTGGCTGGAGAAGTCCTTTTTCAAGAGCGCGACATTTCGTATTCCCAGGGCCGAATCTTATTCTTGTATTTTTATTTAATTTATTTGATTTAATTCATATTTAAATGTATAAAAATTCAAATAAATAGAAATAAAAATCACAATAGTGCATGGTTAGGTTTAGAGCTCCTTGGGTATGTCATAAACATGTTTGAACCCTAAAAGTTAGGTCCATTAACCTAAAAATGCAATTTTGCTCAAAGTTGACTTCATGCATTTTCACAAATTTGCCCAACGTGTGCAAAACCATAACTTGCTCAATTTTCATCTTTTGAAATTGATCTTTGACTTTTTTGAAATCCCAAGATTTACTCTACAATCTCTATGTTTACCATTTTTGTTTTTGAAGACATTATCTTGATGTAAGTTTTCTTGACAAAAAGTGTCTTTTGTTGACTTTTTTAAAATAACCTATAATGTATGAGATCATATCTTTCAAATGAAGCATCTTTTGGACTCGAGAATAAAATAAAAGTTGTAGAGAATTGAATTTTATTAAAAATGAGCTTTGTTTGGGGAAAAGTTGATGAAGCATGTGAAAGTTATGCCTGATCAAAATTCAGTTGACTTTTCCTAGGAAACCCTAATTTAGCAAATCTTGACTTTTGATGATATTAGGACTTTCCTTGAGGAATGATGATCAACCCTTGATCAAATGATGAATATAACTTCAAAATGTTGATGTTGACCAAGCATCTTTAAGTTTGACTGTATATTGACCATAATTGACTTTGGACCTAATATAGTTGATTTTCAATCATCTGAGCAATTAACTGAGCAAACTTGTGATACAAGGCATGAAACTTGGCATGAGCATTATTGAGGACATATTAGGAGCCATGTAAATCACTTTAGGCCTTTGAAACCCAAACTTATTTGTGAAAAGTGAAACCCTAGTTTGAAATCCATTGCTTAGGAGAAGAATTTGTCTGGTCAATTCTTGGTCAACCTTGAGCATTTGAGGACCTCTAGGGCTATGTTTAGAATAAAATGAGAGGGAAAATTTTGGGGTACAACAGCTTCCCCTATTCAATCATCTTAAACCTGGGGATTTAGATTGGCTTGTTTTCCTTTCGCGATTTGAAGCTGGAAGATGATTGAACACTAGAGTGCCAAGAAATTTTCACTTGCCGGTGCACGGAGTAACATTATCGGTTGATGGTATGCTTGAATGGGCTTAAAAATTCCATTTGGAGAGATGAATGAGATTCGTCAGAGATGGGCTTATAGATGCCATCCAAAGTAAATGTTAACTTCAAACTGGAAGGAGTATCAGAATAAACCTTACGGTTGGTTTAATCCGAGCCAGAAAAAGGTCTACTGGAAGAAGTATCAGAATAATCTTTGGTCGATTTACCCTGAGCCAGAAACTATCTACGACCGTCTTCAACTAGAAGAAGTATCATAATAAATCTTTGGTTGATTTTATCTGAGCCAGAAAAAGGTCTACTGGAAGAAGTATCAGAATAAATCATTGGTCAATTTAATCTGAGCCAGCGACTATCTACGACCATCTTCAACTGGAAGAAGTATCAGAATAAATATTTGGTCGATTTAATCTGAGCCAGAAGAGGTCTGTGTATCTTTAACTAGAGAATTATCAGAATAAATCATTGGTCGATTTAATCTTAGCCAGAAAAAGGTCAATTGGAAGAAGTATCAGAACAAATCATTGGTCGATTTAATCTGAGCCAGAAAAAAGGTCTACTGAAAGAAGTATCAGAAAAAATCTTGGGTCAATTTAATCTAATCCAGAAAAGATCTACTGGAAAAAGTATCAAAATAAATCATTGGTCGATTTAATCTAAGCCAAAAAAGGTCTACTGGAAAAAGTATCAGAATAAATCATTGGTCGATTTAATCTAAGCCAATGACTATTTATGCTTATTTTTATCTATAAGAAGTATTAGAAAAATCTTGGTTCGATTTAATCTGATCCAGAAAAGGTCTACTAAAAGAAGTATCAGAATAAATCATTGGTCGATTTAATCTGAGCCAGCAACTATCTACGACCGTCTTCAATTGGAATATGTATCAGAATAAATGTTTGGTTGATTTAATATGAGCGTGAAGAAGTATCTGTATCTTTAACTGGAAGAAGTATCAGACTAAATCATTGGTCGATTTAATCTGAGCCAGAAAAAGGTCCACGGGAAGAAGTATCAGAATAAATCATTGGTAATTTAATCTGAGCCAGCAGTATTTATCCTTATTTTAATATGGAAGAAGTATCAGAATAAATCTTTGGTTGATTTAATCTGAGCCAGAAAGTGTCTTCAACTGGAAGAACTATCAGAATAGATCTACACCTGATCTAAGCTGAGCCAAAAGAATGTCCACTAGAAGAAGTATCAGAATAAATCATTGGTCGATTTAATCCAAGCCAACGACTATCTACGATCTTCTTCAACTAGAAGAAGTATCAGAATAAATCTTTGGTTAATTTAATATGAGCCAAAAGAGGTCTCTGTGTCTTTAACTGGAAGAAGTATCAGGATAAATCTTGGGTCAATTTAATCTGATCCAGAAAAGGTTTACTGGAAGAAGTATCAGAATAAACCATTGGTCGATTTAATTTGAGCTAGAAAAGGTCTACTGGAAGAAGTATCATAATAAATCATTGGTCGATTTAATCTGAGCCAACGACTATTTATGCTTATTTTTATCTAGAAGAAGTATTAGAAAAAATATTGGGTCGATTGAATCTGAGCCATAAAAGGTCTACTAGAAGAAGTATCAGAATAAATCATTGGTCGATTTAATCTGAGCCAACAACTATCTACGACCATCTTCAACTGGAAGAAGTATCAGAATAAATATTTGGTTGATTTAATCTAAGCCAGAAGAGGGATTTGTATCTTTAACTGGAAGAAGTATCAGAATAAATCATTGGTCGATTTAATCTTAGCCAGAAAAAAGTCTACTGGAAGATGTATCAGAATAAATCATTGGTCGATTTAATTTGAGCCAACGACTATTTATGCTTATTTTTATATGGAAAAAGTATCAGAAAAAATCTTGGGTCGATTTAATCTGAGCCAATGACTATTTATTCTTATTTTTATCTTGAAAGAAGTATCAGAAAAAATCTTGGGTCAATTTAACCTGAGCCAGAAAACGTCTACTGAAAGAAGTATCAAAATAAATCATTGGTCGATTTAATCTGAGCCAACAACTATCTACGACTGTATTCAACTGGAGAAGGTCTGTTGCCTCTTCAAAACCATGAAATCAAAGAGAAAACTCCACTGAAGCTGCTTCACACAAGTGATCAAAGAATTAGTATCCAAGCATTCCACATTGCGAAAGTTGCATCAACATTCTATCATAAAATCTTAGCTAGAAAATGACATCGAAAATGATTATTAAACATGAAAATAACAGAAAACTCTAATGAAGATTCTAAAGAGATGTCCAAAGAATTCTAAAATGTTCTAATATTTTGGTATCATTTTTATTATCAATTAAAAGAAAAATTAAACTAGAATAAAAACTGAAATAATAATAAAAAAAGAAAGTTAGAAGACTTAGGGGGTGCAAGCTAAACTCATGGGATATGTGTCACAAATCTTCTAGGCCCCAAATATGCAATTAGAAAATAGATCCAATGACATATTTTGTTGCAATTTGCTTATGCCAAAAAAGATGTCCACGGGCCTAAGGGCAATCCGGTTCGGCCCAACTACCAATAACAAAAACTCACCAGCCACTTTCAACATTATTTAGCATAAATGTTTATTGATTTATTAATTAAATTAAAGAAAATAAATACAAACAAAAATAATTGAGAGAAGAAAACAGTGTCGTTTCTTCTTAGGGTTTGAGTTTAAGGTTTTTCAGATCCCTCAAACAAATTATGTTCCCTCTTTCTTCTTCCGTGAGCGGTGCTATAAACCTCCACTCAATTTTCTTCCCCAATGATCTCCACCGTGCCTACGCGACTAACCTCATCATCTCAACCTCTTCATAGCATCCGTTCAACCTTATTTTCCACTTTGACTCATAACTCCTCTGTCTCATCCTCAATTCAACTCTCTTCACCGAACTCCATCTTATCTTCTTCTCAAAACATTATCAACGTCGCTACTCACCTCCATTTATGCTTTCATAGATCCAACCTTACTGTTTTTCCGATTTCATCCCCTATGTTCCATACTAAAGCAATAAAACGACAATTGAAAGGGAACGAGATACGTACCTGTAATACGGTAGGAGAACTGACTTGGTGTTTTGTGTTTATTCACAATGTTGTAGATAGAAAGAGTCGCCACCAACTTTTCTTTTATCCAATAAGGAAAGGTTGAAAAGAACAGGAAAGACCATTCAAGATTATTTCTTGAGTCCGGGGGGTAGGTTATGAAAAGGAAAGGTATTAGCACCCTTTTCATCCGTAGTTATCTACGAGCTCTTAGTTTCTTGCTAGATCACTTGCATTTGTTTGAAAATGTGCTTGTGGTGTGGGTTTTGAAAGTTTTTTGAAAACGTCTTTGTAATGGTTCTCATTTCTATAAGAATGCGTACAAAGTATTGTTTTGAAAATAGTTCAAAGAGGTGTTTGTGGAATGTGTTTTTGAAAGTGATTTTGAAAAGTGTCTTTGTAATGGTTCTCGTTTCTATAAGAATGGGTGCAAAGAGCTTTGTCTTTTGAAAATGTTTAAAAATGAAAGTGTTGGTGTATAAAATGTTTTGTTGTTGTGAGCAAGCGAGCAACTAGGAGCATCCTACCTACTCAAAAGGTCTTAATGTTCTTTTCCTCCTCCTTTAGATGTTACTATCATACCATTGATTTGGTAAGAAGCCCCATCATTGGATGTGAAGGGACGAGCGTGAGATGTTTGTATAGTCATAGAAGGCAACCTATGGGACGTTTTAGCAATGTCGTTTAGGGACTAGATCATTTATCGAAGGCAACATTGGGGGTCATCGAGGGACTACGATCTTTTATCGAGGGTCTTTGCTAAAACGCCCATATTCGAGGGACATGACTATTTTTCCAAGGAAACAAGTGATATTACCCTAAAGGGTGCATGTGTGAATAGTGTTCTTGATTTTCATGCATTTTGTCTTTGATTTTTAGGTTGTCTACTTGTTGGTTTTATCTTGCAATACATCCTAATTACTAACATTTGTACAAAAGCAATAAAAATGCAGAAAAATAAATCCTACACTATTACAACCATATTGAATAGTAAGAAAATATAAAGACAAAATAAAATAAAGAAAGGAAAATGGGGTTTTTGATTTCGGCAGCAGAACCCTTCGATTCTGATTCTCTGGCTCCCTTCGATTTGGCCTAGAAGTAGTGAGGGCTTGCCTTTCGATTGGGCCTAGAATCAGCATGAGATACAGTCTGCCTTTTTGCTTCCTTCGACTGAGGCCTGGAAGTAGTGAGGTGTAGCCAGACTTCCTGCTTCCTTCAACTGGGGCCTGGAAGTAGTGAGGTGTAGCCTGACTTTCTGCTTTCTTCGACTGGGGCTTGAAATTCAGTGTGGCCATCCTTTTGGCTGCCTCTTTCGTTTGGACTTGGAAGTCAGTGTGGAAGCCTAAGGCTTTGTTTCATACTTCTTTCCTCATGTTTCTTTTGTTTGGGATTTTAAATAGCAACATGGCCTGAGGCCATGCTAGCATGGTCTTATGGCTAGGTTAGTTCTTAAAGCATGTTTAATAAAACAAGAAGCAAAACTAAAAGGGTTAGCAATGAAAACAAATTAAAAGGGTGGAAACAAAAAGGAAATAAATGTTATGTACATGTTTGAAACGAAAGGAAAGATTATTCACATGTTATGTTAGAAATGAAGGGTTCAAAGTTAAGAGTGACTTACCTTGTTTGAAGCTGGAACGTGTGCTGGAACTTGAGTGGATGGCTTGGATGTCCCTGGATTTTATGGAAAGAAACAAGGATGAAGTTTTTAATGCTAGGTTCGAAGGAGAAGAACAAGTGTGATGTTTTTTCTACTGGATTCGAAGGAAAACAAAGTGTGGGGATGTTTTAGATTCAAAAGAGGCAAATGTTTAGATTCTGGGTTGGTGTTTAATGTTTTGGAATCTTAAGAGTTTTTTTTAGAGTTTTTGAGAGTTTGATGATTCGTTCCACCACCCAAAAAAAAGATCCCCCTTAGCTTGCAAATGTTTCTCTATTTATAAAGAAAAGGCTGAAGGTGTTTGAAGTAACCAGGTTTGTAGGATAACAAACTATGGTTTGGTTGAAAATGGAACAAGTTTAGACCCTTTTCATTGATCCCAAGTTTTAAGTACAAGTGGTGGCCTGCTGGCAGGAGATTGGACTTGTGCTTCTGGCACTGCTTTTTGTTCAGAAACAAATTAGACTGGGAGCTGAATTTGTGATAAAAGTACTCTTTATGAAAAAAGGGTACATAGCCTTTTTGCTATTTTAACCAAGCATGGTATTATCCAGTAGAGAGAGCTTCAAACCTTTGTGTAAGCCTCTGATCATGTAAATATTTGGAAGCTACATAGCCTGACAAATAGGGTAAGGCTATGAAGTTTGCTCAAAGTTCTTCAAACAAACTTGCTTCGAAGGGTCCAGAGTTGGGTTTGAAGCATGCTGATTCGAAGAGAATCAAAGTTCCAATTGAAGCCTTGTGTGAAGGTGGCTTTTGTCAAGTCGAAGGCTTGCCTGCCAGAGGTCACATGGCCAAACAAAGGGGTGCATGCCAAAGGTCCCTGCTTTGGGGTGCTAGCATGAAGGAAATCCTGCCTTGAGAGTTTGGCAAACATGAAAAACCAAAGGCTTCTGAGTCGAAGGAGAATTGTAGGAGGCCCTTGCTTTGTGACTTCAAATAAAACATGCAAGAAGCCTTTTCTCAAATGAAAGCTTGCTTACCAAATATCCATATGGACAAACGAACTTGCATTTGAAGGAAACCACAAGCCCAAACAAAGAATGTAAACCCAAGCTTGTATGAAGAAAGCCATACGCCCAAACAAAAAGTGTAACCAAAGCTTGCAACAAATGGGGTCACATGCCCAAACGAAAGAGCCATGTGAGGCTTGCATCAAAGGAGGGCCACATGCCCAAATGAAAGAGGCATGCAGGAAGCAAAACTTCCTAGATGAAAGACTCATGCAGGGGGCAATTTATGCAATCGAAGGATTCCAAAAGGAGGCCTTTTGCCTTTGAATCAAAGGAGGCTACATGAGGCTTTTTGCCTTGTGCCTGTTGGCCTGGTGGGCGCCTCTTGCATGCAAGAATGAAGTTGTGGCTCAATCGAAGGCTACATATAGCTAGCCATCAGTTTGTGAATCAAAGCAAGCATGGAGGGAATTATTTGTCCAGTCAAAACAGGCATGCAAGCATCAAACATCAAATTGAAAAAGGCATATGGGCAGCCATTGCATTGTGAACCATGTGAGGCCAAAGATGCAATCGGAGGTGGCATACAGTAAGCTCCTGCCTTGTGAATTAAAGCCAGTGTGCCAGAGGCCAACGCCCAATCAAAGGATGCAAGCCAAGCTTGCATCGATAGATGCCTGAAGTCCAATCAAAAGATGTGAATCGAAAGAAACTTGTTTTTCCTTCAATTTTGTCAAAAAGATTATTTTATCCATTTTCCCCTTTTTTAACAGTTTCCTCTTTAACTTGATACTGGAAAATCTAATTGTATTTGTGCAATCTTGAATTTTCATAATCATTATGAGAAATGCCTTGAGAAATGGGAGGACAAATTTTGGGGTACAACAGTACCAATCGAAGTACCACCGACTATTTTTCGAATTGATGAAAATGATAAGAAAATCATAGAAGTTGCAATTCAGGTAACACACATGCTCGTCTTCTCTCTTCGATTTTTGTTTCCATGCCTTCTTGCTTATGTTCACTGTGTGAATTTATGTTGAACCGTTGTGGTTGAATTCACGGGCTATTATTGTTCTTGCGAACTCAGTGATGTGTTGATGTTGATTCCGGATTGAAGATGATGGATCTTTTGATGGGGCTGTATTGATGATGATTTAAGATTCTGGAAATAGTTGCAGAGAAAAATATCCACACCAATGCACCCTTGTTTGAAGTTTTGCATAAAAATAGAAAGTTAGAGGACCGTGCAACTAGGGAAATCAACAATTTTAAGAAGGGAAGGTTAGCCTTTAAGATGGTGGCTGAAATAACTAAGCCCAAACTTGAAAAGTTGATACTCAAGGTAGATCTAGAACCACCACCACAAGTTCAAAAGAATGAACCATCCCACAGAAGAAAGAAAAGAAAAGGTTAGGGATATGTAAGATGGATTGATAAGTGGCCATGGAAACCAAATATTATTAAAAGTTTGATCGAGGAGTAATTCTTGAGAGAACCACCATGAGTGTTTGCACTCCTGAGTTGTCGAGCTATCAACGTTAAACAAAGTGTTGCGTGGGAGGAACCCCATGAGTTTTTAATTTAATGTTTTCCTTTTACTGTGTTAAATTGCATATAATAAAGAGATGGATCATTTGTCACGTCTCAGCTACTTCTAGACGAAAAATCTCAAGATGCCAATCTTGGAAATGAGCCAGGTGCCCACGGATATTCTTGTGAATGTCACTGGTGGTGGTGACACCGATGATGATTATGATAGGAGAGATATTGTCTCAATCATTTGTAACTCACCTCCTCCTCGTTTTTCGCATGGTCAGATTCCACATGCACACAATGCACCGTATTTTTCTAACACTTTTGTAGGTACTCCCTCTGGAAACGAACAACATGATGAGATGCTTTGCAAAAGAGTAGTTTCAATAAATGTAGGTATCTCAAAACATCTGTTTCCGAAGCAGAGGTGGATGGTAAAGACATGAACAATAAGAGCGGGATCAGAGAAGATTTTGCATGCAGTAGCATTTACACAGGTTCTATCTTTCCTTTTTCACCTTCTATCAAAACATTGAGGACAATGTTTGGTTTAAGTGTGGGCGAGAAACTTTACCGATTTCCATTTATTGTTTACTAGTTTGACTTATTTGTTTTCTAGTTTATTGCATGTGTTTAGGATTTTATTTGTTTTCAGTATTTGGTTGTGTCATTGCATTAGATGTTGAGTGTGTATGCCTGTTTTTCAGTTGTTATTAAATTTCCCCAAATTTTTAAAATTTTAACCCGCGACAAAAATTTTCTTGGATACATGGCACACACACTCTGAAAGTATATAGGTTGTCACACTTTAGGTTGTGTTAGAGATACTTGGGAAAGTTTCAATAAAATCGATACTGTTATGACACCCAAAACCCCCTCATTATGTGATATTGATTTGGGTACCCATTATACTGAAACCTTAGGCTCAAGTTTCAAAGTAGCTCTTAAGTAGTTTATATTAGCATTCAGCACCATCTTAAACACAAACTACGTAGAGAGTCGGTGAATATAAGTGAATGATATTGTTTTTAATAAATAAATGATTTAATTGAATAATAACCTTCTAAGTTAGGTGATCCTCACCCAGTCATTTAGCCTAACGGTTGTTATGCCTATACAGATTTAATAATAAGCACCCATTTTAGGTTGGTCCAGAGGTCACTGGTACTGGACTTGGTAGGGCAGGCTATGGTTCGATCCCCCTACAATCGCAGTTGGGTAAAATGGGGCTGCACGGCTTAAATAACAAAACCCCGTGCTAAAGAAAAGAAAAGGATCAAAGTCTCTAATTGATTTCCCTATTATATGGGTGTAAGGATAAAGGGCTTAATGTGATTTCACTTGAATGAATAGAGTGAAATAAAAACGAGAGATATAGGTTGAGTTATAATGGCATGATTCAAAATGGTTTACATGATGAGGGAGTCTTTGAACATTGTGTCATTACGCTATCCATGGTATTGAACATTTAGTACCTATCAATATAAAGTTACCCTAGCAACCGCGTATGATCAGAAGTTGTGTCATTTCTTTGTTTCAAATCGCACTTAATCATTTCCTTTACTGTGTTGGTTGATTGGTTAAGGACAAACAATGGTTTAAGTTTGGGGGAGTTTAATAACGCAAAATTACACTGTATATTTGACTCGACTCACATGAATTCTATTACCATTTTCATTTATTTATGTCATGTTATGCGAGTATTTCTGTTTAATTTCAGGTATTTTCTAACAGCAAGCTTCAATGTTCAAAAGAACAAAGAACTGACAAGAAATGAGAAGAATAGCGTAAAAAAGAAAATAAAATCTATTTTTGGCCTATGGCCCTCACCACAGCATGTGTGGCCCTCGCCACACATGACCAACTAGCGTGGCCCTCGCCACACTCAATTATGTAAGCCATGTATTCAATTCTCGTGACCTTCTCCACGTCAGTAACTCATGAAGCCCAGCCCCCTTGACATTTTCCCATGAAGCCATTTTCCTCAATTTTCTCCATGCACATCATGGACACTGAGGTCACGAACAGAGGAGAATAAAATTAGAGCAGCTATACGATTAAAGGGGGGAGAGTTTTGGGCGAGATGATTGTTTTCATTAGAGTTTTAAGTAGAGAGGTTTACTTCTAAAAGTGGTAGTTTCTCACATCGAGTGACTACCACACCATTAGTTTTAGGTGCTGTTTTCTTTTATTTCAATTATGTTTTCAATTGTCAAGCTTGCCGGTGTGCTGGCATATTCAAAATCCAGTTCCTGTTATTATACACAAATATAATATCAGAAGTTAATTCCAGTTGCATTTATTTATGTTTTTACAGGTTTATTTTTTATCTCATTTCTTATTTCTATTGCTTCGTTTGTTTAATTTAATTACTATCTTGTTTTTTTATTGCAATCATTATGTTTAATTCGTTTTTAATTAATTCCATGTCTAGTTAAATTGTATAGAGTCCGGTGTGTGAGGACCATTGTTTCCGACGGGACTCAGTAACAATGTTGGCTTAAATCTTAATTTGAAAATCCTGTTTTGGTCTTTGTTTATAAACTTATTTTAATTAGCTTTGTCATGGGAGTGAGAGGTTATTTAACATGAGTTTTCCACGAGAGTGGGAAATTAACTAAGGTTCGGGCCGACACTGCGAGAGCATGGGGGTCGAATCTGGATAGAAGAAACTAGACATTAATCCTAAACACAATAAGATCTCTTTAGGATTAATTAGAATTTGTTCAGTTTTGAAAATGCATTCCTCTATTAAAATGGGTGAGCGAGAGAAAATTACCATGATCAAGGAATGTGACTTTATTCAAAACCACGAGAGTGTGAGATATTGTCTTTAAATTGATATTTTTCTACTAAACACTTTTCTAACATTAGTGTAAGCCAATAAGTTACAAAGTCCCCGAGATACGCAAAATCCATATTCCGGCCTCTCTTTTGTTATATATTTATTTAATATTATTTTAGTATTTATTTTAGTGTTAGTTTCCCCTTAATCAATCATTCATTAACCTTAGCTTTATAAAGCAACGATATATTACAGTATGTTGGCATTGGTCTATGTGGATTCAACAATCTTTTATATTACTTCGACATTTCCGTGCACTTACAGACACATCAAGTTTTTACTTGTCAAATGCAAATCAAAGTATGGTTTTTATGTTCAAGTTGTAGCACAAGATAAAATAATCATATGCTTATATGTGGATGACTTTCTAGTAATTGGAAATATCTTGGAGAACTTTTCAAAGTTCAAAGAGTTGATGATGAAGGAATTTGACATGTCGGATATGGGAAAATTGTCTTATTTCCTAGGCATGAAATTTCAAATGTAAAATCAACGTATGATGCTAAATAAAAGGAAGTATGTCAAAGAGATACTCAATAGATTCAGAATATATGATTTGAATCTTGCAGCCTCACCCGTCGAATAAAATGTGAAGTTGGAGAAGAATGAAGAGGTAGACAAAGTTGATGTAACTTTGTATCATACCCCAAATTTTCCCTAGGGTATCAATAATCAACTTTTCCTTTTTAGTCATTTTTGATTGAATTTTAATAGTTTTTTATTAAATTAGTTTAATATATGTTTGGTATAGTGGTTTAAAAGTTAAAAGAGGGGTGTACGGACCATCAAGATCTGATGGCCCATTAAGATTTTTTTATTTGTTTTAAATAATAAAAGGGTGTGTGATCCAATTAAGAGTTTGTGGGCTTTCTAAATCAGAAAGACCCATTTAAATCTTTTATTCCATTCACAATAGCATAGAGAGGGGCGGTTTATGTTTTTTGTTTGATCAGAATTGGCCCATATCATTTTTTAAGGCCCAATTAATCTTTTTTGAATGATAGCTTTTTTTACGTGTTTGGTCCATTTGGGTCAAGGGTTGACCGGGTCAACTTGCCAAAATAATTATTTTTTCTATTTCAATAATAATTATTTATGAATAATGTTATTATATTATACTTACTGTTATTTAATTATTATAATTTTTATAATTATTATAGTTTTTATTAAAACAAATATTATTATTATTTTAACTTTTAATCAATATTACTATTATTATTAATTCAATTTTAATTATTATTATTTTGAGATTGTTGACTTTAGTCAAAGTAGGGTTAGAACCCTAATCTTGCAAGCGGCGCCACCCCAACCTTTGTTCATCTTCATCTTCTCCAAGCCAACCTAAAAACCCTAATTCATCCACTAAGCAACCCAATAATAATTAAAAGTCTAAAAACACAGATTCGTAATTCAATCAAACCCAATAATTGATACTGTAGCGATTCAAAATAAATCAATATTATTGAACAAAATCTAAATCTTTACAAAATCAAATATTTCATATTTTTATAAAAATATCGCATCAGTAACTAAATCAAATCTATTATCAAACAAAACCGTCCAAATTCTACATTGCAATATCAATTACAAATCAAAATCTTTAATCAAGTATAAATTCCTAATTTCTAACAGAAATCACAAACAATTTTGCTAATTTAACTCTAAGCTAAACCTATATAAACTCTATAATCTAAAACCTAAAGAGAGAAGGAGGGATCGCTACGGAGAAGTACAAGAAGGAGTAGAAGAAGAGAGATATGGGTTTCAACTTCTAAAACCCTAGGTTTGCAGTGTCATTGCCTTCAAACTACATATCCATCACCGCCGCACGTACATCATCATCTCCGTTCATCACCACCTGTGAAACAAGAAAAGAGGAAAGATTAGCAATTGGGCTGCACAGAGATTCAAAGGAAATCACGACATTATAGGTACCAAACACATAACTTTTTACGATTTTGATTTTATTTCATCGAATTGTTAGAGGATTTGGGTATTAAGGTTTGATTTGGGGGTTAGGGTTCTGTTGTACCCCAAAATTTTCCCTCTCATTTATCAAGTAATCTCTCACAAGATCTCCTTTGGTTCAAGACTGCACTAGGGTTGATCAGCTCAAGGCACCTCCTCAAGCACTGATGACTGGAAATTGGGGTTTGAGATTGCACAAGGATAATTGAACTTTTAATACCTCATATGACTTTCATGGATCATTTTGGACCCTCAAGATTGTTCATGTCAAATTTTAAGTCTTGGATCACATTTTTGCTCAGTCAATTGATCAATTGACCTAAAAATCAATTGTATTGGAAAAAAGTCAATTATGGTCAATTTACAGTAAAACTTCATAATTTTTATCCATATCAACATTATTAACTCATATATGTCATTTGATCAAGTTTGGACCACAATTCCTCAGAAATTTGATCAAATCATCAAAAAGGTAAAATTGTCAAAATTAGGGTTTTGACTGAGAAAGGGCAATTTCTGATTTTTGACCTAGAAAATGGTTGATTGGTTGGAGACATGATCTCAAGGATTAAATTGCATCATTTTTACCTAATGGCATGACTCAAAACATCCCTCAAGATCAATTGATTGATAGTTGATTTTCAGTCAACTGATCAAAACTCAATTGCACACTGAAAAGTCAAACTTTGACTTTTTTTTGTCAAAATCAAGTATCAAAGATCACAATTCATCAAAACATGTTAAAACATGAAACTTGTTCATCAAGAAATCAAAAATTCAAGATTTCATTTTGAAAAGTCAAAATTTCTAAACTTCGAAATTTTTCTAAGTATTGAAAACTTCATATTTTTTCACAACTTTTAGCCAAATTTTCACCATGATGCAAGCTGATTCAAAGGAAACTTTCAACATGAAAGTTGTAGATCTAAATGAGATCTAAAACATTGTAGAACACAACTTCTCCTATAAATTCATGGATTTCAAGTTATGATTTTGTGAATACATGTTCATGAAACTTGGAAACTTAGTGAAATTTTGCCCTAGTTTAGGCAGGATTTTGACCTAACTTCATGGCAATTTTTCACATAGTTCTGAGAGGAATTTTCAAAAGTGACCAAAATAAATGTTGTAAAGGATGTTAAAAGATTTCCAAAATGTCCAAGAACTCATTGATATCATGCTTGAGCTAAGAGAATCGAAGAGATGACGTTAGGGTTTCATTCTTGATTTACAAGGCAGAATTTGTGACGAACACTTGAACAATTCATAGCTAGGTTGTATAATATTTGCTTTACAGACCTCAAACTTGTTTGTCACTCCATAATTAAATGTTTACACAGCTGTTAGAGCTTTGATCCAACCATTTGAGCCATTATCCAAGTTACATTTCCATTCATGGCACAAAGTCACCATTCCATTCTTGTAAAGAGGCTTTAATCACAAAGTCAATGCATAGAGCTTTGCACTTGTTCCTTCTGATCACAAGCAATTTCAAAGGCAAAAGCAACATGTCTAGAGCCTCCCATAAACTCAGGCCATGCTTTTGCTATGCCTTGGACCCATATTTCCACTTTTCTTCAAAATCAAGTAACATATCCATAAGTCTATATCTTGTGCTTCTGACCCT
Organism: Vicia faba; assembly: GCA_948472305.1. NCBI lineage: Eukaryota > Viridiplantae > Streptophyta > Magnoliopsida > Fabales > Fabaceae > Vicia > Vicia faba. The sequence goes on along the minus strand of OX451735.1, from coordinate 465,961,815 downwards.
CTCAAGTGCACCAACCTTTTCCATATAATTATACAAGTTGTTTGCAAGCAAACACATGAATATACAAGCTCTCAAACTTACCCAAACTCAGAACTGCATCACAAACCACCATTGTTGCACATTCTGACCAAGAACTTCAAACTTCCATTTCCCTCGTGCTTTCTTGGCCTTTCAGTTTCAAAAGCTTCCTCACATCAAATATAAACCATACCTGACCCTGTTTGCAGACTATAATACCATCTTCATCAACTTCCAAGTTCAAAAATAGAGCATTGTAGTTGGACTTCTGCAGATCATTCTAGCCACTTTCAGTTCAAGCCAACCATTGTATTAGCTTCCTAGAGGTTCAAGGAAGCTAACTTGATCATCACCATCACTTGAAACAAGCTCAAACTCATTTCACGATTTCCAGTTTTGAGGTATTTTTCTTGAACTTCTATCTCATTATTTAGACATTGTTAGGCTTGCATTTGTGAATATAGAGTGTAGATATCATTGCCCTGAAACTCTACATGTCCATAGATTTCATTTATGTTGCTTGAGCATGGAGAATTTTGAGTTTGAACTTGCTGAAACATTTAAGTCAGAATTTGGTACTTTCATAAATTCATCCTTATCTTTGAATTTTATCTTAAGTTAGTTACATGGTTGGATTTGTGGTGAAAAAATGCACAAGTTTCATGTTTACACTTTTGAAAATGGTTGAGAAATGAACAAGTTACAGATCCTTTGGCTGGAGGTTGAAGATGAAGTACAGTCAGGGCAAATCTTGTGTTATATATTTATTGTTTTGTTTAAGTTAACTGATGTATCACCACCCCAGTGGTTAAAGTGCATGCATGTTACCTTAGGGAACTGGGTTCGAGCCCCAACGGTATTCTTTTGCCTGTTTTCTCATATTTTTCACTTTTTTTTTAATTTTTGTTTGCAGCGCCTGGGCCCCAAACATTGGACTTTCTATTTGTTTGCCGATTTCCCATGATTATTGTTTACACCATGTCTTATTTTATTATTTCTATTTCTTTTTTTTATTTTTTTTTATTTTTCATATTACTTTTATTATTATTATTATTATTATTATTATTATTATTATTATTATTATTATTATTATTATCATCATTTTTATTAATAAAAATCCAAAAATATATTTTAATTTATTTATTTACATATTAAAAAAATGTTCATTAATAGGTTATTTTTCTTCATAAAACAAAAAGACCGAAATATTTTCTTTTAACAAATTAATTAATTCTTTTTTTAATAATAATTAATGTTTAGACTTAGTTTAATTATTATTTTATTTTCTTAATTAAAATTAACTTAGAACTTAGTTTTCTTTTAATTAATTAATTTTCCTATTATCTTTAATTTAAAACCTTTTTCATAAAAAAACCTAAAAATCATTTTTTTTCTTTTCTTAATTAGTTTAAGTTAATTTTTTTAGTTAATTTTCATTAATCATATTTTTCAATTAGGTTTAAGTTAAAACCTTTCATAAAATCAAACAAAAATCATTTCTTTTTCCATTATGCATTCTTGCATTTTTATTTTCAATCATGTATATATATTCAATATGGTTGTAATAATTAATTAGATTTAATTTCCTTGCAAAACCCCCATTTGTAAATTTGTATACCCCCTCCCCTAATGATGTAATAGCTTAGTATTTTTATTTTCCGCAATTTATTGCTTTATATATAAATGCTAGTAAATTAGGATTTGTATGGAAAGATAAAATCAACAAGTTAGCAAACCCTAATTCAAGACAAAATAATGCATGTAAATCAACACACTTACACACTTACACCCTTAGGGTAAACCCACTTTGTTGCCTTATAAAAATGTCCATGTTATGCATGTGGGGTATGTTAGCAAAAACAATCAAAAAATCCAAGATCATAGTCCCTTGATGGCGCTATCAAAGTTGCCTTTCAAAATGATCCTAGTCCCTCAAAGAGAATTGTTAAGTTATTTAACAACATTTCTATCATGGCTATACGATGACCCATGCCTGTCCCTTTACATCCAAAGATAAGGCTTCTTACCAAATCAATGGTAAGATAGCAATATCAAAGGAAAGGAATAAATGAACCAAGACTTTTGAGTAGGTAGATTGTTCCTAGTTTCTTGCTCAATTTCAAATCAAACACTCTTGCTTATTTTCAAAACAAACACCAACACTTTCAAAAAAACTTTCAAAAACATCTTCCAAACTTGAAACATTTTCTAAAGCTCAACACTTTGTATACGTTCTTACGAACGAGAACTATTACAAAGTTTGCCTAAACGATGACGCCTTTTCAAAATACTTTCAAAAACCACACAAAGCATATTTTCAAACAAAAGCAAGTGATCTAGCAAGCAACTAAGAGCCCATAGATAACTATGGATGAAAAGGATGCTAACACCTTCCCTTTCCATAATCTACACCCCGAACTCAAGAAATAATCTCAAAGGTCTTTCATGTTCTTTTTAGCATTTCCTTTTGGATAAAAGAAAAGTCGGTGGCGACTCTTGCTAACCGCAACATTTGCGATAAAACGCAAAACACCTAAGTCAGTTCTTCCACCGTATCACAGAACGGGCGACTCTGCTGGGGATAAACATAAAAGTGAAGGAATAAGAAAACAATTAGAAGAGGGGGTTGAATAAGTGACTCTTTTTCTTTTCAAAACAAAGCTCAATAATAATGGAAGGACAAGATTATTTTTATCCTTGTTCGTTTGAACTCAAACTACTCCAGTCCACCCGTCAAGGTGATTTCGCCTTTCTCAACAAGGACTTAATCCACTATAATCAACTGATTACAAACACATAATAACTGTTGTGACTAACAATGCACAAGTAATCTTACAAGTGACTAACACCACTAAGACTTAAATCTAGTCCTAGTCTACTTGAGAAATCTGACCAAACTTGGTCTCTCACGGAACAATTACAAGAGTTTAATCTTACATATAGTGAAATGAAATTTGCTTCTAATCAAGCTATATCACAATTGTGATTTTTCACTTAGAATAAATTGCACAAAGTGTATGAACAAAGAGTTTGTGAGCCCAGAATTTTTCACGTAGTTTCTTGCTTCTTTTTGAAATTTATTCGTTGGTTAGCTTGCAATAAATTCCTTCTATATATAGTAAGAACAAAAATACCGTTGCTGCCTTCAAAAAGTGGAGAGCATTAAATGCTTGCGTGTTTCTTTGCACTATTCCATTTTCCAAGAACTAGCGTAGACACTTGAGTGCTTGCAGCCACCTTTGTATTAAATGAGCTAACGACACTTGTAAGAATATGTTTCTTGAAGCTTGACAAGACAAGTTGGCTTTTGCATTTCTTTCAGAAATTGCTTCAACGTCTTGAATTCAGAACATGCTTTGCTTATCTTCTGAACAATGCTTTGCTTGCTAAGAACTTGATCAGCGCTTGCTTTCAAATAAACTTCTGAACGACACTTGCTTTCAAGTAATCTTATGAACAAGGAATCCTGCTAAGTGTTAGAAGATGCAATTAAATTAATTGTCTTACCAGAGTCAGCAACAACAGTTGCGCTTAATGCAAATAGTTATTTCATTTAAAGAACTTCTTCATATATTTTTTAGCTCAACACATGAAAATGCTTCTGTCAGAACATCTTCTGAAACATTCAAATATGTTCATCAGAGTATAAATTATCTAAAATGTAATTTATTGTTATCATCAAAACTCTGAGATAGATCAGAACTAATCTTGTTCTAACAATCTCCCCCTTTTTGATGATGACAAAAATTATTCAGATATAGAAATAAAATATAATAAGAGATAAGAATCTCCCCCTGAAATGAATATTTCTATATATAAAACTTCCTGAGATTATTTATCAGAGAATTGAAAATATCTTCTTCGATTTCTTCAGAACTTCTTCATGAAGATAATGTTCAGCTGAATTACTCTTCTAGTGTTTTACGTGATACCTGCAAAAAAAATCTTTTGCACAAAGAAAGAAATCTTGTATTTTGTTAGAATGTCTGAGACTTAGTCCCATAACTGTTAATCAGAGATTAGATCAAAATACTCATTTTCTCCCCCTTTTTGGCATAATCAAAAAGTAAATAAAAAATAGTTGAAGAGCTTAAAAAGGTTTTTATAAAAATAGCAAAAGATATCCAGAAGTACAAAACAACAAACAAAAGACAATAAACAGAAAGACACCAGGATTTCTTAGTAACAAGAGCCATCAGAAGATTCTTGATCTCAGAGGCAGATTCTTCTTGTTTTATCATCCAGTTCCTTATTTCTTGATTTGTCTGGTCTTGCTTATCCAAGCGCTCATGAATGAATTCATTCTCCCTCTTGAGCTTATTCAGAGTATCCATGATAAGTGAGGTAGGAGCAGAGGATGAAGAAACTTCAGCAGAAACATCCTTTGGAGCAGCAACCGTTGAGTCAGAATGTACGAAGGTTGAAAGCAGAGTTCCCAGATCCATTACAAGAGTTGGCACTGGTTCAGGTGTTGCCTTTGTAGAAGGTTGATTCAATAGAATAATAGCCAGAGGGTTTGAATCGTCAGAGGCATCTTCAGATTCATCTTCTGATATGTCAATTGTATCAGTTGGTGTATCAGCAATCATTAGAGAAGACTTCTTATTCCAAATGTCAAAAGCTTCTGACTTGAAAGCATGTCGAAGTTTGGAAAAGTTTTTCTGAAGGTTTCCCATAGAAGATCCGTTGCAGCTGGGTTCACACTTCTGGAACTGTCTTCCTTCAGCAGATTCAACCATGCTTGAACTTCTGTTAAAAAATTCTGAAACAATGTATTCACATCTGGTTGAACAGGTTTTGGGACAACCTTCTTGAAAGATTTGTTTTTCAAAAATTGTAGAGATTCATAATCCACTACAGTTCTTAAAAAGTTAGCAGGATCATGATTTTTGGTTGGTTCAAGAGTGGCTGAATGGTCAGGTTGGTAAACAAGGTTAGGTGGAGCTGATTGATCATGAGGTTCAGATGATTCATGAGTTTCAGAAGGTTCAAATGTTTCAGGTGGTTCATGAGATTGGTGTTATGGAATATGAGGAGGTGAGAGTATAAGTGAGTTTGGTGTTGGAAGTTGTGGTGAAGTAGGTGGTGTGACGTCAGGTGAAATAATTATTGTATTTTCAGCAGTGGGAATGAGGTTCTGAGGATGTGGTCGATTCATAGCAAAAATGTTTTCAGACGGTAAGGTGAATGGAGGCTTTATAGTGGCCAGAGGTTCATTTATCCCTGGTATTCTCCAAGAACCAACATCATACAATCCAGTAGGTCTGGGTGATAATGGTCTGGGAGGAGGTCTTGTAAAGTGTTCAATAGGAATGAGTTGAGAAACAGATGGTTCAGAGGGTTCTAAGTAAGATGGTTCAGATTGGGATGGTTTTGTCTGGGTTTCAGAGTGTTCATCAGAGTCAAAGTCACTCAAGTCTGATAAAACCTGATTTCTATGAGGGTTGTCAGCAAGAGAGTCAGGTGGTAAGGTTAGGTCAATATCAACATCTATATCTCTTAAGGTTTGGGGGGGGGGGGGTCAGCAGATGTAGATACATTGACAGAATCATAAACAGTGATGGTTTCAGCAGGTTTACCTGATTTCTTTTTCTTCTTCTGAGGTGTAGCAGAAGGTCCTTCAACTACTTTCCTCTTCAAAGATTCCTGAAAAACAACATCTAGAGCAGCTTGATTTCTTCCTTCGAGTCAAGCTGGATCAATAGGTGTTCCAGTCTCTTTGCAGATTTCAATGTAGTGCAGGATGATACGTGGATGATCTCCTGAGTTGAACAGAGGGAAATCAGCAATATGTATCCTTCTTCTCTTTACAGCAGCTGACACATACGAAGTTGGTTCCACCATCAGCTTGTCAATTATTTTCCTTTTCAGTAAATTCTTCCCAGTCACAGTTTTACCACAAGTAGGTTCTAGCTCCCCCAGAAGATTGGCTTCATCTAGATGAGCAATCAGACCATTCTCAGTCAGAATGTCTAAGATTAATCTACCCATAGGAATCCAATTCCTTTTGGATTTTGGGTTTTCATCCTTTCAGCTTCCCTAGTCTCTTTTACATGGTTCCAGAGATGTTCAAACAGAAAATAAGGCAAATCAATTTTTACATTTGTTCCAAGGAAAAATAACAAGTATTGTTGATCAGCGTTAATGTAATCTGGAGAGCTGGTGTCCTTCCTATGGTGAATACATCCATGGATAATTCTTGCCCAAATCTTGTATTTATATTTCAAGTCCCTGACTTTTGAAGATGCTTGACCATTTGTGAAAATCTCTGAGTAGACCCTTGACATTTCCATTCTTCCACTTGGCATACCTGTAACTCCAAGTCCTTTAAACCCTAGTAACTTTCTGATTAGGTTTTCAGTAATAGATATTTCCTTGCCCATTACGAAAGAGAGGATAACCTTAGGGGTTGCAATAGCATGTATCCAGAATTCCTTCACCAGATGTGGAAAAACTGGACCAATGAGATGATCAAAAAAGTTTTCCCAACCTTGAAACTTAACAGCAGGAAACAAGTCAAAACCATTTTCTCTTAGATTCTCAAAATCTACCATTAATTCACTTAACACTTCCAAGCTGTCTACAGGAATGAGAATTGTTCTCTCAGGCACGATGTATTTCTCAGAGTGGATATTCTCAGAATGGGTGGAGGAAGAAGCCATTGGAGCTCTTAGAGTTGAGAGATGAAAAAGGGTTTTAGAGAAAAAGTACAGAAACACTTGAGTTTTGAAGAAGAAGGTAAAAATGAAAAAGGGGTTTTCCAAAAGTATTTATATGAAAAATAATTTCAGAAATAGGTTTAGAAATAAAACTGTAAAAATATTTAAAGAATTTAAAACGAATTTCATCATTACAAGCATTTAATGATTTTCCCAAAATTAAGGGAAAACGTGAGATTAGCTAATCATAACAGTTACCTAGAACAGTGTCAGTAGCTTTTGCACGCGTGACCTTTCAGAAACACACCACGTGTTCATTTCCTGAAGGATGCATGTAACAGCTGTTTGTTCTAATGAATTTCCGAATTATACTTAGAAATGAAACGTTAGAACATTTCATAACTTTTCATATAGCTTCTGATGCAACTTCTCTTCTAACTTCTAAAGAGTTGTTAATCAGAACATTCATTTCAGAATATTCTGAAGTCAAACACAGAAGATAAATATTATTTTGTTCAGGACATAATTCCATACAAATATTTTTCAAAATGAAATTAAATTTATCTTCTGAAAGGGGTTTGGTAAAAATGTCAGCCCATTGATGGTCTGTTTTTACAAAAATTAAATTTAAAATTCCCTTCTGAATATAGTCCCTTATAAAATGATATTTAATTTCAATATGTTTGGCTTTAGAATGTAAAATTGGATTCTTAGAAAGACAAATAGCAGAAGTATTGTCACAGAAGATAGGAATCTTACTTTCATAAAGATTGAAATCTTCTAGTTGACTTTTCATCCAAATCATCTGAGAACTACATCCAGCAGCAGATATATACTCAGCTTCTTTGGTTGAAAGTGAAATTGTTGCTTGCTTCTTGTTGTACCACGAGATAAGATTGTCACCCATAAACTGGCAGCTTCCAGAAGTGCTCTTTCTTTCAATTCTATCTCCAGCAAAGTCAGCATCATAATAACCTACTAGTCTGTAATCTTGTGATCTTTTGTAACATAAACCCATATTAGTAGTACCTTTTAGATACCTAAGAATTCTCTTAACAACTATTAAGTGAGATTCTCTAGGATCTAATTGGAATCTAGCACACGAACACACACTGAATAGTATATCAGGTTTAGATGCAGTCAGATAGAGAAGGGATCCAATCATACCTCTATAGAGCTTCTGATCTACCTTCATACTTACCTCATCTTTTCCCATAATGCAGGTTGGATGCATAGGTGTCTTGGCATCTTTGCTTTCTGACATCTGGAATTTCTTCAGAAGTTCTTTAACATACTTCGTCTGATGTATGTAAGTACCTTCTGGAGTCTGGTTGATTTGAATTCCCAGAAAGAACTTCAATTCTCCCATCATGCTCATTTCAAATTCTGCCTGCATGGTCTCAGCAAATTCTTTTCCAAGGGAGATATTATATGTTCCAAAAATTATATCATCAACATAAATTTGACAAATTAAAATATCATTTTTAAATGTCTTTCTGAAAAGAGTTGTGTCCACTTTCCCTCTGGTAAAATCATTTTCTAAAAGAAAATTACTCAGACGATCATACCAAGCTCTGGGAGCTTGTTTTAAACCGTACAAAGACTTTTTTAATTTAAAAACATGTTCTGAATGTTTTGAATCATTAAATCCAGGAGGTTGATGGACATCAAGTTCTTCTTCAATATAGTCATTTAAAAAGGCACTTTTAACATCCATTTGATATAATGAAATGTTATTTTGTATAGCAAAAGAAATTAATAATCTTATAGACTCTAACTTGGCGAATGGGGCAAAGGTTTCCTTATAATAAATTCCTTCTTGTTAACTATAACCCTGTGCAACCAATCATGCTTTTTTTCTGATCACCTCTCCTTGCTCGTTCAGTTTGTTTCTGAAGACCCATTTGGTTCCTATAATGTTGAATCCTTTGGGTCTTGGAACTAGATTCCATACATCATTTTTGGAGAATTGATTGAGTTCTTCTTGCATTGCTAAGATCCAATCATTATCTTCCAGAGCTTCATCAATAGAAGTTGGCTCAATCAGAGAAACCAAACCAAATAATGATTCTTCATTGATTCTGAGAGAGGATCTTGTTCTGATGGGGTCTTCTTTTCTTCCAATGATTACGTCTTCATTGTGAGCTGAAGAGATTCTAGGAAACCTTTTCTGAGTGGGTTGATCAGAGATTCTGAGGTTGTCCAGAGCATTGTCAAGAGGATGATCTGCTGAGTCTTCCTTTGCTTCTGAGTCTTCCTTTGCTTCTGAAGTTTCAGATTTTAAGGGATGATCTTCTGTACCTACAGAAAAGTCAATTTTCTTTGGTTGTTGCTGGCCAAGCTTATCTTTAAAGCTTACTTTGATTGATTCTTCAAAAATCAGAGTTTATGTATTGTATACTCTATAGCCTTTTGAGCGTTCAGAATATCCAAGCAGAAACCACTTATGTGCTTTAGAATCAAACTTGTTCAGAGTTTCTTTAGTGTTCAGAATAAAATAAGTACATCCAAAAGGATGGAAATAAGAAATGTTGGGTTTTCTGTTTTTCCATAATTCATAGGGAGTCTTTTCAAGAATAAGTCTTGTAGAGATTCTATTCTGAATGTAACACGATGTGTTCACAGCTTCTTCCCAAAAGTGCTTTTCCATATTAGTTTCATTGGTCATAGTTCTGGCCATTTCTTGTAATGTTCTATTCTTTCTTTCTACAACTCCATTTTGTTGGGGAGTTCTAGGAGAAGAAAAATTGTGAAAAATACCATTTTCTTTAAAATATTTTTCAAAATAATGATTTTCAAATTCACCACCATGATCACTTCTGACTTTTATGATTTTAAAATCTTTTTCATTTTGCACTAGAGTACAGAAGTCAATGAACACAGAATGTGACTCATCCTTGTGTTTTAAAAACTTTACCCATGTCCATCTGCTGAAGTCATCAACAATGACCAATCAATACTTCTTGCCTCTGATGGATGCAGTTTTAACTGGCCCAAATAGATCAATATGAAGTAATTCTAATGGCTTAGAGGAAGAGACAACATTTTTTGATTTAAAGGAAGGTTTTGAAAATTTTCCTTTTTGACTTGCTTCGCACATAGCTTCTGAGTTGTACTTCAGATTGGGAAGTTCTCTGACTAAATTTAATATATTTAGTTGAGAGATTTTTCTAAGACTGACATGTCCCAATCTTCTGTGCCATACCCATTTCTCATCGCTAACAGACAAAAGGAATTTAACATTATGAGATTTAAGATCTGATAAATCAATTTTGTATATGTTGTTCTTTCTCTTGCCATAAAAGAGGATTGATCCATCTTTTTGACTCATAGCTCTACAGGAGTTTTGATTGAAGATAATGTCATAACCGTTGTCACTTAATTGACTTATGGACAACAGATTATGAGCTAATCCTTCTACTAATAAAACATTAGAGATAGAAGGAAGGTTATCATTTCCAATGGTTCCAGAACCAATAATCTTCCCTTTCTGATTACCTCCAAACTTCACGTCTCCTCCAGCTTTAAATTCCAGGCTTTGGAACATAGACCTTTTTCCCGTCATGTGTCGTGAGCACCCAGAGTCCAGGTACCATGACAGGTGTCTCAATTGAGCTGTTAAGGACATCTGCAACAAATATTATTTTATCCTTAGGTACCCATATCTTTTTGGGTCCTTTTTGGTTAGCATAAGAGTTTCCAGAATGTGATGTATATTTTATATCATGTGAGTGTCCAAACTTGAATTGTTTATTCAGAGGTTTGTAAGTGAAAGTCATTTTGGAAACAGGTTTTGGTATGTATGTCTCCTTCCCTTTGGGAGGTTCACATCCAATTCCTCTTCTGTTTTTCCCACTAACTCCATAGATCATTGAATCCATTTTTCTTCTATCTATGCCTTTAGCTAGGAAAGTTTGAAAGCTATAGTCAAATTCTTTCAGAATATCTTTTGAACTAGACACAGATTCCGAACTAGAAATTTTTTGAACATTTTGAATTTCTTCTTTAAGTTTAAAATTATTTTCTAAGAGTTCAAATTTTTCTACTTCATGTTTCTCAATATCAGATGTAAGACTCTTCTTGAGTTTATTGTATTTGATTTTGAGCTTACTATAGTTTTCTAGAAGTTCTGATAAACTATCAGCAAGTTCATCTCTAGAAAAATCAGAAAATACCTCTCTTGGTTCTGACTCACAGTCTGAGTCATCTACCGTGGTAGCCATCAGAGCTAGGTTGGCATTTTCATCTTCAGAACTAGATTCATCTTCAGAAGAATCTGAGTCATCCCAGGTTGCCATCATCCCTTTCTTCTTACCAAACCTTTTCTTTGGTTTTTCTTTTGGAAGCTTTGGACAATCACTTTTGTAGTGACCAGGTTCTTTGCATTCATAACAGATGATCTCTCTTATGTTTGACTTTTTGTGTCCAGAAGATTCAAGTTTATCTTCTGACTTCTTGAAGTTCCTGAACTTCTTTTGTCTGTGCTTCCACAGATGATTGATCCTTCTGGAGAGCAAGGATAGTTCGTCTTCTTCTGATGCTGATTCTTCAGAGTTTTCCTCTTCATCCTGAAAAGCGTTAGTATCAAATTTCTTAATTGATTTAAGGGCAAGATACTTACCTTTCTTCAGAGACTCGTGCTCATCAAGTTCTATCTCATGACTTCTGAGAGTGTTGATGAGTTCCTCCAGAGACACGTTGTTCAGATCTTTAGAAACTTTGAAAGCAGTGACCATTGGTGCCCATCTTCTGGGTAAGCTTCTGATGATCTTTTTAACATGATCTACTTTAGTATATCCCTTGTTCAAAACTCTCAGACCAGCGATCAGAGTTTGAAACCTAGAGAACATTGCTTCTATAGACTCACTTTCTTCAACTTTGAAGGCTTCATACTTCTGAACTAAAGCCATAGCTTTAGACTCCTTTACTTGAGCGTTTACTTCATGAGTCATTTTAAGAGACTCAAACATATCATGTGATGTATCTCTATTAGTGATTTTTTCATATTCAACTTTAGAGATAACATTTAGAAAAATATTTCTAGCTCTATGATGATTTTTAAAATCAGCTTTTTGTTGTCTATCCATATTTTTTTTGTCAACTTTGTTTCCTTATGATTCAGTAGGATGTGTGTAACCATCCAAGACTATATATCATAGATCACTATTATGACCGAGAAAGAAACTTTCTAGTCCGTCTTTCCAGTACTCAAAATCTTCTCCATCAAAAACAAGAGGTTTGTTGTAACTATTGTTGCTTTGTTCAGCGGCCATTGTGTTTTCTTCTGGATCTTTTCCTGACACGGTTAAGTGTTGTGCTTAGAGTCAAGCTCTGATACCATTTGAAGGAATAAGAAAACACTTAGAAGCAGGGGTTGAATAAGTGACTCTTTTTCTTTTGAAAGCAAAGCTAAATAATAATGGAAGGACAAGATTATTTTTATCCTGGTTCGTTTGAAATCAAACTAATCCAGTCCACCCGTCAAGGTGATTTCTCCTTTCTCAACAAGGACTTAATCCACTATAATCAACTGATTACAAACACATAACAACTATTGTGACTAACAATGCACAAGTAATCTTACAAGTGACTAACACCACTAAGACTTAAATCTAGTCCTAGTCTACGTGAGAAATCTGACCAAACTTGGTCTCTCAAGGAACAATTACAAGAGTTTAATCTTACAGATAGTGAAATAAAATTTTCTTCTAATCAAGCTATATCACAACTGTGATTTTTCACTTAGAATAAATTGCACAAAGTGTATGAACAAAGAGTTTGTGAGCCCAGAATTTTTCACGTAGTTTCTTGCTTCTTTTTGAAATTTATTCGTTGGTTAGCTTGCAATAAATGTCCTTCTATATATAGTAAGAACAAAAAGACCGTTGCTGCCTTCAAAAAGTGGAGAGCATTAAATGCTTGCGTGTTCCTTTGCACTATTCCATTTTCCAAGAACTAGCGTAGACACTTGAGTGCTTGCAGCCGTCTTTGTATTAAATGAGCTAACGACACTTATAAGAATATGTTTCTTGAAGCTTGACAAGAAAAGTTAGGTTTTGCATTTCTTTCAGAACTTGCTTCAACGTCTTGAATTCAGAACATGCTTTTCTTATCTTCTGAAAAATGTTTTGCTTGCTAAGAACTTGATCAGCGCTTGCTTTCAAATAAACTTCTGAACAACACTTGCTTTCAAGTAATCTTCTGAACAATGAATCCTGCTAAGTGTTAGAAGATGCAATTAAATTAATTGTATTACCAGAGTCAACAACAGCAGTTGCGCTTAATGAAAATAGTTCTTTCATTTAAATAACTTCTTCATATAATTTTTAGCTTAGAACATGAAAACGCTTCTGTCAGAACATTATCTGAAACATTCAAATATGTTCATCAGAGTATAAATTATCTAAAATATAATTTATTGTTATCATCAAAACTCTGAGATAGATCAGAACTAATCTTGTTCTAACAAAAAGTGGGGTTACCTTAGGGCTAGATCCCCTTTACTTGCTTTCATTATTTGACTTGTATGCTTTACATTTTTGTTCTTTGTTTGGGCTTAAATCCTCTACACGGATTTGGGAAACCTTATAGGTAAGTAGCAATACGTTATAGAAACTGTGTGGGGTATACCGACATGGTCTAAGAAATAGCTACGTTAGTGTGACATATTTGTGGGTACCGGTAGCCCTTGAGTAGTCAAGGAGAATACAGGGCCGCTGAGTGATGTCATGAAGCACTTACTGACTTTAGAACCTTTACTTGACCAACTTGGCCATTATGACGTAGTGAGATGACCGGCTTTGGTGCAGTCTAAAGTTGGTAGATACTCGATACTACACTTATTGAGGTTTGGCTTTTTGGGATATTTCAGTCGTCGTGAAAGAGGCTTGCGCTGAAACAATGCCCGAGAAGACAAATTGGTGATATTGAGCTCCCTTAGAACTCGGTTACTATTTCTAGGACAGGTTTGAGCCAACTGAACTTTAAGAGGGTACTTACCTATGAGACTCCATACAATCCTAAACCTAAGAACTTGTTTGCCTTGTTTGTATATACTTACTTGTACATAACATCATAAACATCATAACATCATACTCATTCTTACTAACCATTTCAAGGATTATTGGGATGTATCTTTGTTCTGTTTTGTAGGACATGGCTTCTATTCGCAGGAAAACCATTCAAGTCAATCTCGTAAGGATCCCTACTCAAATCAAAGAGCTAGCATCAAGGGTTCTTGAGAATTCTCCATTCACCGAAAGACATGGTCGCCTCATGAACTTGGTTACTTATAATAATGATGAGGATATGGTGAAGGTGCTCTTCTAATTCTTTGATCCTCTATACCATTCCTTCACTTTTCCCGATCTTTAAATTGTGCCTACTCTAGAAGAATTCTCCCAATTCTTGAGGATTCCCATTCTCAATCAACTACCCTTCAACGGTACGGAAAGAGATCCAAAACCTGAAGAGATTGCCTAAGCACTACACTTGCAACAATCTGATATCATAACTAATTGGGAAACAATGAGTGGTGTCAAAGGTTTCTTAGCCAAGTTCTTGTTTGATAAAGCTCAAGATTGTTAGAATTCCTTGGACTTACAAGCTTTTTAAGAAATTGTGGCTCTTCTCATCTATGGGATGGTTTTGTTTCCAAATCTAGACCAACTCATAGATGTAAACGCTGTCAAAATCTCCATGTCTCGTAACCCGGTGCCTACTTTTTTAGGAGACATCCTACATTCTTTTCACTCTCGCACTATGAGGAAGAGAGGTATCCTCATGTGTTTCACTCCTCTCTTGGAAAGATGGTTTGTTTTGCATCTTCCCCAATCTGCATTGAAGAATGAGCAAGGTTCAAGGTGGTCCCATAGGTTGATGACGCTCAGACATTCAGATATCCATTGGTGTTCCTGATATTTGGAGAATGTTACTATCATCGACCGTTATGGAGAATTCCCTAATGTCCCCTTACTTGGCATTAGAGGAGGTATCACTTACAACCCCTGTTTATCCTTACGACAATTTGGTTACGCCTGAAGGGATGGTCCACATGAGATGCTTATCCAAGGAGTGGTATTTGACTACGAGAATGACGATCAAGGTTACCGCCAGAGGTTTATCTGAGCTTGGAGGATGTTGAACAAGGTGGATAGAAAGACACTGGGACACAAGAATTCCATTCCCCTTGAGCCTTACCTTAAGTGGGTACGAGCTCGTGCTCATAAACTTGTGATGCCTTATCCTTCCATCTTACTAATCATCATGGAGCATGTGGTTGAAGGAGATGTTCCTTACACTATCCTCCATCCCGACATGCCCACCTCTCTCGAAGACTTGCAAAAAGGATGGATTAAACTTAAGGAAGAACGATATACTTTTGAAGTTCAATTCTATGCTAGTGAGAAGAGGGTCTTGTAGCTTACGAAGCAGCTACAAGAAGAGGATGTGTCCGTCTTTTTATCTTAGAACGTTATTTTGTAAGCCCAAGAGGCATGATATAATCTTTCTTGTTTTGTTTAGTGAAAATTTACATTTGTTCATTCTTTTTTCTATACAAATCTAAATCTCATTGATCCTTGAAATCATTTGCATATACATATTCCATGCATCATAACATGATAGGTTTTCACATAACAAATTTCCTTATCTTTCTGCTGTTTATTTCAGCAACATGGATCTAGAGAAAACTGTGAAGGATCTCCAAGCCCAAAATTCTCAGTTCCAGGAAACTCTACTGGCCCTAGCCAAGGGGAAGCAAGACATGATGGATTTGCTGGCAGTTAAGAAGAAGTCCAAGAAGAAAGCCATACTCCACATGGGTAGAAGGTTCAAGGAGACAGACCGTCAAATCCCAGTAGGAGGAGACTCATCTGAAGAGGACGAGAACCAGATTGGTGAGGTCAAGAGTACTCAGGCTGACTATGTTAATGATCAAGTATCTGATGATGATTATTTTGACGAGAAGTATCCACCCACCGATATAAAATATAAGCAGTTAGAAGACAAATTGAAAGCTGTTGAAATCCAAGTCGTCCCTGGTTTAGATTTTGATGATATGGGTTTGATCTCTGGGGTAGTCATTCCTCAAAAATTCAAAATACCAATCTTTGCAAAGTACGATGGAATTTCTTGTCCAAAACTCCACTTGAAGTCTTATGTGCGCAAGATACAGCGGCACACTACTGATAAGAAGCTTTGGGTTCACTTTTTTCAAAGAGAGCATGGCTGGAACACAACTTGAATGGTTTTATCATTTAGATGGTTCCCGTATAAATACTTGGGAGAATTTAGCTACTGCCTTCTACCATCAGTATCAGTATAACACCGACTTGGCGCCAATGAGGGTTCAATTACAAGATATGACCATGGGAAAGAATGATGGATTTAAGGAATATGTGAAAAAGTGGAGAGACCTCGCCAGTAGGGTTCAACCACCCTTGACTGATAGGGAGCACATTGACATGTTCATGGGCACTCTATCTGGCCCTTTCTTTAATCTGTTGGTTGGCTGCTCTTCTTCTGGTTTCATCGAATTAATTTTAACCAGTGAAAGAGTTGAAAGCGGAATTAAAAGTGGGAAGATCTCTGTGGCATCTACCTCTACTTCAAATCTTGTCAAGAAACCTTTTGTTTCAAAGAAGGAAGTCAATGCTGTGTACAGGGCAAGGGCCCGTACCAAGAAGAATGATCATTCGTCTATCAATGTCGTCCAAATCTCCAATCCAACTCCTACTCCAAGACAATCTTCAAGTCACCAACGTTTTGAAACTCCGAGAAGACAATTTACGAGGTTAGGCATGTCATTATCTCAAGCCCTTCAACATTTTCTAAAGGATAATTTAGTGACATTGCTTGATCCACCTGCCAACCCTGATACCTCTTCACCACTCAAGCAACCTCGGGCACGAGACTAACCAGTGCTGGGCCTTGAAGAACAAAATCCTGGATTTGATCGATAACAAGACTATTGAGTTTGATCCTCCTCCAAATCCGAATGTAATCACTGCTCTGATGCCGAAGCATGACAAGAGTTTTAATGTTGTTGAAGATACAATTTTTGTTGCCTCTGTTGAAGAATTGACTACTCCGTTGAATATAATAAAAAACAATCTGTTGAAAGCTGGAATCTTCCCTGGCTGTATAAAAGACTGTGTGTGTTGTACAAGACAACTTAATGGATGTGAAGGGATGAAGAAAGGCATACAACGCCTGATGGATAGCCATAAAATTCAATTTGAGAAGACCCCATTTGCCAAAAGTTTGACTAACAAATGTGAAGACCTCTCCATTATTACAATCTCAAACAAGCATCTTAGGATCACCTCCAAAGGTCCTATTAGGATTTCAAATGAACCCACTGTTGCCCCATTAATAATTACCAATCCTGGACCAATTTCCTACTCTTCAAACAAGGCGGTAACATGGAATTATGGTGCTGCGGTGTTTTATCATGGGATTAAACAAGACGCTTGGATCGAAGAGGACAAAGATGACAATGTTGGTAACATAGCTGGCTCAAGAAAAGTAACTAGAACTGGGAGAATATTTTTACCCAATATCTCACCACCAGTTGTTACAAAGATGCCCATCCACATTACTGCTGCCAAGCCAAGTAACGATACAAGAGGGGAGGAGAAGGTTATTGAGCCTGATGTGATTGAAGTACCCGCAAAGGACGTTGCTGATGGAGAGCCCTCTGCTCGTGATATGGACGAGATCTTGAAGATCATAAAAAGAAGCGACTTCAAGATTGTGGAACAGTTGGGGAAAACCCCTTCTAAGATTTCAATGTTGACATTGTTGCTTTGTTTCGATGCCCATGCTCGGACATTAATCAAGTTCCTGAAAAAGGCTCATGTCCCCCATGAGACAACGACAGACCAATTTAAGACTACATGGATAGCCTAACAGCTGATAATGGCTTAGGATTTTCAGATGCTGACTTGACACCGTTAGGGAAGAACCATAATAAAGCTTTACATGTTTCTGTCGAGTGCAAAGGGACTACCTTGGCACATGTGCTAGTCGACACTGGTTCTTCTCTAAATGTATTACCCAAGGGGGCATTTGACCGTCTAGACTGTGAAGGTTTAGTCTTGAGTCCAAGTGATATCATTGTAAGGGAGTTTGATGGATCAAAGAGGACTGTTCATGGCGAAGTCGATCTTCCAATCAAAGCGGGCTCCCAAATCTTCAACTCCACCTTCTATATTATGGAAATCCGTCCTGCCTATTCTTGTCTGTTGAGTCGCCCGTGGATCCATAAAGTTGGGGCAGTAACCTCGACTCTCCATCAAAAGCTTAAATATCCTATCATGGGAATAATTGTCATTGTCTGTGGTGAGGAAGAGTTTATGGTGAGCCACCTTAACTCTTTCAAGTATGTAGAGATGGATGGAGAATTCATTAAGAACCTGTGTCAAGCCTTTGAGGTTGTACCACCAATGATCGCTGCTACCAAATGTTCCTCTGATGAATCCGAAGCTGTTAAAGTCGCACCAAAGATGGTTTCAGTCAAAGATGCTCGTGCGGAAATTGAAGAAGGAAACTGTGATACTTGGGGGCAACTCCTTGATATCCCATTCAAAGCGGACAAGTTTGGTTTGGGCTTAACCGTCAAAGCTCGGAAGGAAATGATGCATGCTCGTGCTAGAAAGCCACCTCTCCGCATTGGAAACCATGAAGTCAACAATGTGGGTGATTCAAATGAAGAAGCTTCATTTGAATATTGGGTGTATCCCACTACAACAGAGCTGAAGAATTGGCATACAAAGAACTTTATGCCTGTCTCCTTCATTGAGGAGTAATCTACTTGTTATTGATTTTCTTTCAATTTAAGAACAATTTGTCTATAATATTCAATAATGACTTTTAAGCTATGTGCCTGGCCCGGGGCACTTTGGTCCATTTGTCAAGGGTTTTATTTATGTTCATCTAATCATATGATCATTCAGTACATTGGACTGTTTTGCATTCAAATATTTGTGTTCATTATCTTTCTTTTCTTTCAATTACATTTTCAAAAATAGCCATGTATCTTACATGCACACACACACACACACACACACACACACACACACACACACACACACACACACATTCTTGCAGGTCCTCATCCACTCGGGATATTATTGCCAATGACTCTAATATTGCCGACTATGACTTTGAATGCCAAATTAACCAAGTCTAAGATGAAGGCAAGGAAGATTGTGACATACCGGGAGAATTATCCAGACTTCTATTACAAGAGGAAAAAGTTATTCAGCCGCACGAAGAGTCAGTTGAAGTCATCAATCTAGGTACTGAAGCAGATAAGAAGAAAATCAAGATCGGTGCTAACTTAGAAGGTAGTGTCAAGAGCAGGTTGGTTCAGATGTTGCATGATTATATGGAATTATTTTCTTGGTCTTATGAAGATATGCATGGGTTGGATACCGACATCGTAGTTCATCGTCTGCCGACAAAAGAAGACTGACCTCCCGTCAAACAAAAGGTTCGTCACATGAGGCCAGATATGTCTGAGAAGATCAAAGTTGAAGTAATGAAACAGTTTGATGCAGGGTTCCTAGTTGTGACATCCTATTTCCAATGGGTTGCCAATGTGGTGCCAGTTCCGAAGAAAGACAGAAAGGTTCGCATGTGCGTAGACTATAGGGGTCTGAATAGGGAAAGTTCCAAGGATTACTTCCCTCTACCACACATTGATGTTTTAGTTGATAACACTTCTCAACATAAAGTCTTCTCATTCATGGATGGCTTCTCAGGATATAATCAAATAAGGATGGCTCCCGAAGACATGGAGAAGACTACTTTCGTTACGCAATGGGGCACCTTTTTCTACAAGGTCATGTCGTTCGGATTGAAGAATGCAGGGGCAACATATCAGAGAGCTATGGTAGCTTTTTTTCATGACATGATTCATCATGAAATAGAGGTATATGTGAATGATATGATTGCCAGATCACAAACTGAAGAAGAACATCTCGATCACCTGTATAAACTATTCGAGAGGCTGAGGTTAAACCCTAACAAGTGCACATTTGGAGTACGATCTGGAAAGCTTCTAGGATTTGTTGCCAGCAATAAAGGAATTGAATTTGATCCTGACAAGGTGAAGGCTATCCAAGAAATGCCAGTCCCCCATTCTGAAAAGGAAGTTAGAGGATTCTTGGGTCGTCTCAATTACATCGCACGCTTCATATCTCACTTGACTGCTACCTGTGAACCAATCTTCAAACTCTTGAAGAAAGATAAGGTAGTCAGATGGAATGATGAATGCCAAGCTGCCATCGACATAATCAAATAATATCTACAAGAAAATCCTATTGTCATGCTTCCAGTTGAAGGAAGACCTTTGATCATGTACTTGACAGTACTAGAGAACTCTATGGGGTGTGTTTTGGGCCAACATGAGGAGTCTGGCTAAAAAGAGCATGCTATTTATTACCTGACCAAAAAGTTTACCGACTGTGAAACTAGATATTCACTGCTCGAGAAAATGTGATGTGCTCTGGCATGGGTTACTCGCCAGCTAAGACAATATATGTTGACTCATACCACTCTGTTGATTTCTAAAATGGAGTCAATCAAGTACATTTTCGAGAAACCTGCCCTTTCTGGATGAATAGCCAGATGGAAAATGATCTTAACCGAGTACGACATTCAATACACTACACAAAAGGCCATCAAAGGAAGCGTACTAGCATATCATTTGGCCCATCAAGCTATGGATGATTATCAGTCTATGAACTTTGACTTCCCTGATGAAAACATAATGCTAATAACTGACTGTGTGAAACCTGGACCGTATGACGGACCTAAACAAGGATCCCGATGGACTATGGTATTCGATGGGGCTTCCAACGCCTTAGGTAACAGAATCGGTGTTTTAATCATCACTTCTGAAGGTTCCCACACTCCATTCACTTCCAGATTATGCTTCGATTTCACGAACAACATAGCCGAATATGAAGCATGCATTTTGGGTTTAAAAGCTGCCATTGACTTGAGGATCAAGCATTTGAGTGTGTTTGGGGATTCCGCTCTAGTGATCAGCCAAGTAAAAGGAGATTGGGACACCAAACACCCTAATCTCATCCCTTACAAAGAACTTGCGTTATCCCTAATTCCTTACTTCAAAGAGATCACCTATGAGTACTTCCCTAGGGAATAAAATCAGTTGGCTGACGCTTTGGAAACCATGTATTCAATGTTCAAGGTCAGATGGGATAACGAGGCCACTATGATTACAATTGAGAGATTCGACGAACCTGCTCATTGCTGTGAGCTTGACACTGACGCAGAAAAGCCATGGTACCACAAGGTGATGAGATATCTTGAAGCACAAGAGTATCCCTAGGGAGCATCTATCAATGACAGAAATTTCTTACGAAGATTTTTAGCTAAATTCTTCCTAAGTAATGGGATATTATACAAGCGCAACCATGACTCTACTCTACTCCGATGTGTGGACAAGAAGGAGGCAGAGGGAATCATGGAAGACATGCACGATGGACTCTTTAGTACTCACTCAAGTGGACATACGATGGCCAAGAAGATCTTGAGGGCTGGCTACTATTGGTCAACCATGGAGACTGATTGCCATCAACACTCTAGGAATTGTCACAAATGCCAAATCTATGCTGACAAGGTCCATGTGCCTCCTATCCCTCTGAACGTCATGATCGCACTGTGGCCATTTGCAATGTGGGGCATTGATATGATTGGAGAAATCAAGCCAACCTTTTCCAATGGATATCGCTTCATTTTGGTCGCTATTAATTATTTCACCAAGTGGGTCAAAACCGCCTCTTTTGCATCAGTCACCAAGAATGTGGTAGCCAGATTCATCAAACACAACCTCATCTACCGCTATGGTATCCCCAAAAGGATCATCATCGACAATGAGACTAACCTCAACAATGCTATGATTACTGAGCTTTGCACTCAGTTTAAGATCAAGCATCACAATTCTTCTCCATATAGGCCGAAAATGAATGGTGCAGTCGAAGCAGCCAACAAAAATATCAAGAAGATTGTGCAGAAAATGGGAGTAACCTATAAGGATTGGCATGAGATGTTACCATTTTCTCTACATGGCTACCTCACTTCGGCTAGAACATTAACTAGGGCAACTCCCTTTTCTCTAATCTATGGCATGGAAGTTGTTCTGACACTGGAAGTTCAGATTCCCTCGTTGAGGATTATGAATGAGGAAAGCCTAGGCGAAGACGAGTGGATTCAAACGAGATTGGATCAGTTAAACTTGATCGACAAAAAAATGACTGGCTGTTGTTTGTCATGGTCATACGTACCAAAAACGGATGATCAAGGATTTCAACAAAAAGATCAAGCCTCGAGTATATCAAGCTGGTAACTTAGTGATAAAATGTATTATTCTACCACAAGGCGACCCCAGAGGCAAATGGACTCCCACCTACAAAGGGACATTTGTTGTCAAGAGAGTGTTTTCTATCGGTGCCATGATGTTGACTACCATGGATGGTGAAGACTTCCCACATCCTATAAACACGGACATAGTTAAAAAATACTATGCATAAGAGACCCACTAGGTTGACACACCTAGGCAAAATAAGGGCATCCCGACAAATCAAAAGGTTTGGGCAAAAATTAGGGATATATGCAAAATATTGTACACACGACAGGTTGAAAACCTGAAAGGGCGACTTGGGCAATAATGGGTATCCTGGTGGGCTGAAAACCCGAAAGGGCGGTCCAGGAAAAAGTTAAGGATTGAAAGCATATGACTATGTCCCGTGGAATCACCACAGTCAACTTTATCACCAAGGTCCGAGTTCAAATGGTCTGGGGTCAATCTAATCAACTTCTGTCAGCGGCAAGGGGCATTCGAAGACATTGGGGAAATAATAGAGTTGGAAGGCAATAAGATCATTTCACATGGCTATTTGTTTTGTTTTCAATTTTGTTTCCCTTTCAACGATTTCCTCTTACTAGGATCTCTGTCTCTTTGTATAAAAACTTCTATTCATGGGCAAAATATCAATACAAATATTATTTGAAGTGCAAACTTCCTACCTTTGTTTTGAATGCAAACTTGTCCAATGACTAAAATTGAATGAACATATGCATATGAACATGATTAAAACTGTTTGGCACATATGACATAAGCAGTAACAAGCACCCCTTTAATGAATATGGAATATCCCCACACAATTATTTCATTAACATTATCCCCCACAGATCGGATACAATAGACCAATCTCCAAGCCAGAGTCTCAATCTCTTGGCAGCTCACTCCCTAGCTAAGTTGATCCTACAAATAGAAGCCTTGTGAATCTCTTACTAAAAAGAACTCACCTCTTCAGCAGTTTATCAACCAGGTTTATTTCCCCAACAAACAATGAACAACATAACTCCCTAGCCGAGTACAAAATTCCCTAGCTTGGTATATCTTCTCCAGTCGAGCTTGTTACCCCCAACTGAGTGTATTCTCCCTAAGTTGAGTCTGTCCTCCCCGATTGAGTTTACATTCCCCAGCTTAAGTTTGCCTTTCAGACTATTGCAAATCATAGGGTTACAACCCCTAATCCCCAGTAAAGTCGTCAACAAAACCTTTATTGTCTCCAAAAACTACTATGAAGCCTGGACCCGACTAGATAATAGTTAACTTCTCAAGTCACTATAAAGACTCGATCCGACCAGATAATAGTGTAACCTTTCAACTAACTATGAAGACTGGATCCGACCAGATAATAGTTAACTTCGCAAGATACTATGAAACCTGGACCCGAACAGATAATAGTTTAACTCTTCAAAATATAGAAGAACCTGGACACAACCAGACCAAGGTTTTACTTCTTTTCCCTAGTAGAGTTTACCTCTACCCCAACAAGTTTTTGTGAAGCATGGATCCGACCAGATAGAAATTCCCTCAGAAATTCATTGTGAAACCTGGAACCCGACCAGATAACAACTAAATCCATAAACAGTTATTGTGAAACCTGGAGCCCGACCAGATGACAATTAACTGTGATCCCCAGAGAGACACTGTGAAGCCTGGACCTGACTGGATAATAGTATAACTTTCCAAAAAAACCATGAAAACTGGACCCGACCAGATAGTAGTTACCACTTTAAGTTACTGTAAAGCCAGGATCCGACCAAATATCAGTTGACTTCCTTATCCCTAGGAAGTTGTTATGAAGCCTGGATCCGACCAGATAACTCTTCAATTTCAAGAAATTTTCTGCAAAGCCTGGAATCCGACCAAGTAACAGTTAATTTATCTCTTCCCTAGTAAGTTACCGTAAAGCCAGGAACCCGACCAGATAGCAGTTGACTTCCTCATTCTCAGTAAGTTGTGAAGCCTGGATCTAACCAAATAACAGCTGACATTCAAGAGATATTCTCCAACGGAAGCATCCTTTCAACAAAGTTTGAAGATATATATATATATATATATATATATATATATATATATATATATATATATATATATATATATATATATATATATATATATATATATATATATATATATATATATATATATATATATATATATATATATATATATATTCTTCATCCCCAACAGCAATCAGGGTTTCAACCTCCCAGAATTTCCTCAGCAGCAGTCAGGGATTTATTTTCCCGGATAAAAACATATATCTCACATTCATACATCATAACATGTACATACAAAATGCATTTAGCATAATACCACATCTGGTGAACATCATGCATACATCTGCATTTTTACTAACTCTTTTTCTCATAGGTAAAACATCAAGTTTTAGTATATATCAACATTAGATTTATGCTGATACTTCTTCCAGTGTTTACCAACATTCCTCCAAATGGCATCTATAAGCCCATTCACAATCCATCTTCGAGTGCAAATTTCTGGGCACTCTAGTGTTCAATCATCTTTCACCTTCAAGTCATGAATGGTGGATCCGCCAATCTAACTCTTCAGGTTTAAGAAGATTGAACAGGGAAAGTTGTTGTACCCCAAAATTTTCCCACTCATTTATTAATTAATCTCTCACAAGATCTCCTTTGGTTCAAGGCTACACTAGGGTTGATCAGCTCAAGGCACCTCCTCAAGCACTGATGACTGGAAATTAGGGTTTGAGATTGCACAAGTATAATTGAACTTTTAATACCTCATATTACTTTCATGGATCATTTTGGACCCTCAAGATTGTTCATGTCAAATTTCAAGTCTTGGATCACATTTTTGCTCAGTCAATTGATCAATTGACCAAAACATCAACTGTATTAGAAAAAAGTCAACTGTGGTCAATTTACAGCCAAAATTCATAATTTATTTATCCATATCAACATTATGAACTCATATATGTCATTTGATCAAGTTTGGACCATAATTCCTCAAGAAATTTGATCAAATCATCAAAAGGGCAAAATGGTCAAAATTAGGGTTTTGACTGAGAAAGGGCAATTTCTGATTTTTGACCTAGCAAATGCTTGATTGGTTGGAGACATGATAACAAGGATTCAATTGCATCATTTTGACCTAATGGCATGACTCAAAACTTCCCTCAAGATCAATTGATTGATAGTTGATTTTCAGTCAACTGATCAAAACTCAACTGCACACTGGAAAGTCAAACTTTGACTTTTTGGTCAAAATCAAGTATCAAATATCACAATTCATCAAAACATGTCAAAATATGAAACTTGTTCATAAAGATAAAAAAGTCAAGATTTCATTTTGAAAAGTCAAAATTTCATTCTTGATTTACAAGGCAGAATTTGTGATGAACACTTGACCAATTCATGGCTAGGCTGTATAATCTTTGCTTTACAAGCCTCAAACTTGTTTGTCACTCCATAATTAAATGTTCACATAGCTGTTAGAGCTTTGATCCAAGCATTTAAGCCATTATCCATGTTGCATTTCCATTTAGGGCACAAAGTTATCATTCCATTCTTGTAAAGAGGCTTTAATCAGAAAGTCAATGCATAGAGCTTTGCACTTGTTCCTTCTGATCACAAGAAATGCCAAAGGCAAAAGCAACATGTCCAGAGCCTCCCATAAACTCAGGCCATGCTTTTGCTATGCCTTGGACCCATATTTCCACTTTTCTTCAAAATCAAGTAACATATCCATAAGTCTATATCTTGTGCTTCTGACCCTCTCAAGTGCACCAACCTTTTCCATATAATTATACAAGTTGTTTGCAAGCAAACACATGAATATACAAGCATTTCATTTAAGTTAGAGTGTAGATATCATTGCCCTGAAACTCTACATGTCCATAGATTTCATTTATGTTGCTTGAGCATGGAGAATTTTGAGTTTGAACTTGCTGAAACATTTAAGTCAGAATTTGGTACTTTCATAAATTCATCCTTATCTTTGAATGTTAGCTTAAGTTAGTTACATGGTTGGATTTGTGGTGAAAAAATGCACAAGTTTCATGTTTACACTTTTGAAAATGGTTGAGAAATGAACAAGTTACAGATCCTTTGGCTGGAGGTTGAAGATGAAGTACAATCAGGGAAAATCTTGTGTTATGTATTTATTGTTTTGTTTAAGTTAACAAATGTATCACCACCCCAGTGGTTAAAGCGTGCGCCTGTTACCGTAGGGACCTGGGTTCGAGCCCCAGTGGTACCCTTTTGCTTGTTTTCTCATATTTTTCACTTTTTTTTATTATTTTTGTTTGCAGCGCCTGGGCCCCAAACATTGGGCTTTCTATTTGTTTGCTAACTTTCCCCCCTGATTATTGTTTACACCCCTGTCTTTTTTTTATTATTTCTATTTATTTTTTTTTATTTTTTTTATTTTTCATATTACTTTTATTATTTTTATTATAATAATAATAATAATAATAATAATAATAATTATTATTATCATTTTTATTAATAAAAATCCAAAAAATATATTTATTTATTTACATATTAAAAAATATGTTCATTAATAGGTTATTTTTCTTCATAAAACAAAAAGACCAAAATATTTTCTTTTAACAAATTAATTCTTCCTTTTTTTAATGATAATTAATTTTTAGACTTTATTTAATTATTATTTTATTTTCTTAATTAAAGTTAACTTAGAACTTAGTTTTCTTTTAATTAATTAATTTTCCTATTATCTTTAATTTAAAACCTTTTTCATAAAAAAAACATAAAAATAATTTTTTTCTTTTCTTAATTAGTTTAAGTTAATTTTTTAGTTAATTTTCATTAATTATATTTTTTCAATTAGGTTTAAGTTAAAACCTTTCATAAAATCAAACAAAAATCATTTTTTTCCATTTTGCATTCTTGCATTTTTATCTTTGATCTTGTATATATATATATATATATATATATTCAATATGGTTGTAATAATTAATTAGATTTAATTTCGTTGCAAAACCCTCCATTTGTAAATTTGTATACCCCCTCCCCCAATGACGTAATAGCTTAGTATTTTTATTTTCTGCAATTTATTGTTTTATATATAAATGATAGTAAATTAGGGTTTGTATGGAAAGAAAAAATCAACAAGTTAGCAAATCCTAATTCAAGATAAAACAATGCATGTAAATCAACACACTTGTACACTTACACCCTTAGGGTTAACCCACTTTGTTGCCTTGTAAAAATGGTCATGTTATGCATGTGGGGTATCTTAGCAAAAGCAATCAAAAAAATCCAAGATCATAGATGACGCTATCAAAGTTGCCTTTCAAAATGATCTTAGTCCCTCAAAGAGAATTGCTAAGATATTTCACAACATTGCTATCATGGCTATACAATGACCCATGTTTGTCCCTTTACATCCAAAGATAAGACTTCTTACCAAATCAATAATAAGATAGCAATATCAAAGGAAAGGAAGAAATGAACCAAGACTTTTTAGTAGGTAGATTGTTCCTAGTTGCTTGCTCAATTTCAAATCAAACACTCTTGCTTATTTTCAAAACAAACACCAACACTTTCAAAAACACTTTCAAAAACATCTTCCAAACTTGAAACATTTTCAAAAGCTGAACAATTTGTATACGTTCTTACGAACGAGAACTATTACAAAGTTTGGCTAAACGATGACGCCTTTTCAAAATACTTTCAAAAACCACACAAAGCACATTTTTAAACAAAAGAAAGTGATTTAGCAAGCAACTAAGAGACCATAGATAACTATGGATGAAAAGGGTGCTAACACCTTCCCTTTTCAAAATCTACCCCCCGAACTCAAGAAATAATCTCAAAGGTCTTTCCTGTTCTTTTCAGCCTTTCCTTTTGAATAAAAGAAAAATCAGTGGTGACTCTTGCTAACCGCAACATTTGCGATAAAACATAAAACACCCAAGTCAGTTCTCCCACCGTATCACAAGTTCTATAACTTAGGGTTACGATTGTTGAGAACTGCGTCCGTTAGAGACCACCACCGCCAGGGCTTCGTGAGGTAGGGTTTGTTCTTGGGACGAAGAGAGAAGTGAGAGAGACAAAGAAAAGAGAGAGAGAGAGGTTGTGTAAAAATGAAATGAAAATGAAAAGAAAAACGAAAATATAATATCATCCGGATCCAATATGATTTGCCTTACCATGCACCTTCAATCATAACCCCCTGATCTTGATCAAACGCCTCAAACCTGCGAGACCATGATAACGCCACTTACCTGCCCATACACGATCCAAACATTCAAAACTTTGCGCCAGGCCCAATTGCTAACCATGCCCCTGGTTTTTACTACCCAAGATAAGTTACACCCCCTGCTTATTTGGGCCAAGTTCAATTTCTAAACTTGGGCCCATGTTATCTACGCCCCCATAATTACTTCCTCAGTTCAGATCCATACCCCCTTACGCAATTGGGCTTAAATCCAATATCTGAATTTAGGGCTCTGATATTTACACCCCCCAGAATTACTAAGCAAAAATAATTTACACCCCTCTGCATTTTAAAAATAAAATTAATTGAATATTTTTAAAATTAAATATATTTTTAATTAATTATAAAATATCTATTTACTAATTAAAATCTCTTTTTAAATACTAACTCTTTTTATTTATTTGCATTAAATCTATTTTTTTCTCATATTGCATCTATACTCGAAAACATCTAATCAACCAAATACTAACTTATTTTCCACTAACACAATTCAAATTTATACATTTTCAAAAAAGGAGTATATAGATATTTCTTATCGACTGCAAACTTCATCTACGATTCCGCTATTCACAAACTCGAACTTGGTTCAAGGAGAATTCGAGATATTTCCACAATCCATAAAAAAACTAACCAAACAACTATGAACTATAGAATGGGACTCTGATTCTTCATAAGAGGATACGTAGGTATACGACTTAAATCGTGGCGAGTCCCCCTAATTAAATTTAAAACCCTATTCCTAAACCTTAAACCTAAACTCTAGTATCCTTGTGAACAAGGTAGATGAAGGGTGCCTAACACCTTCCCTTTGTCTAAAGTGAGTCCAGACTTAGAATCTCAGTATCGATTTTAGGGTTATTCCGTTATATTCCCATCTTAGGATTAAAATTAATGGCGGAGACTCTATATTTTTTGCCGGTTACGGCAGCTGGTGACTCTGCTGGGGAAGTCAACCTAGGGTTTAAAAGCCTTTTCTTTTGTGTTAGGATTTTTTAGGGTTTTTCTTATTCTTCTATATTTTATTTATTTATTTATTTACTTTTGTTTATTATTATATTATTATTATCTTTTTATCATTTGTTGGTGGGATTTATTTATAAAAAATGTTTCAAAACCTTCTAAGGAAGGTTCGTCTATTGGGCAAAGGGATACATCATTCCTATGGGTTTTTGTGACGACTTCGCCTAGAGTCGGAGGAATTCCGAAAAAGAAATCTGTCTCAAGAGGTAACCTCTTGGAGGATAGGACTTTGGAAAGAAACCTATGACTTTTTGTATAACCCAAAACACACAAAAAAACTCATTGTGAGACCTTTTACGACCTTAGAGACAAAAGTTTCGGTCTACAAAGAGGCTCCGCTTAAGGGAGGCCCTTGTACCTTTTCCTTTAGTGTTATCCATGATAACCTTAAGGAAACCACCTTATGGAGAGGGTAGAATATCTGTAGGCCAAAACTAGGAACCTACCAACTAAGGATACCTTTCATAAATCCCGTTACTATCATCATGCATTCATATATTTTGCACCTCACATATTCATCATTTTTCAGTTTTGTTGTTTGTCTTATTCACAAGATAAAAAAATTAAAGTTTTTTGGTGAGTATCTTAAAAATGGATGCTAGAGGGAAATAACTTGTCTGTATTAGTGTCGTGAAGCCAGATATGACAAAGATCAAGATCATCAAAAGGAAACTGTCTGAAAGAGCTTTGAAGATGGTTGTTCGTTGCTATGGGGATACCCTTGAATAGACAAAAATGAATATACAATTGGATGCTATCTCTTCCTTGTTTCGATCCTCCGTTAAGGTGTTTCACCTTTCAAAACTTTCAGCTAGCACCAACTTTAGAAGAAATTGATAGGCTCTTGAATTTTTCTAAAGAAAAAACATATGTGGGAATTGGAAAAAAGATTGATGTTAAGGATTTGAAAAAGGGTTTAGGGATCTCTTATCCTGAGTTTTGACTTAATTATAAAAGAGAAGGTGATGTACAAGCGATTAAAAGATAATATTTGGAGGCTAAAGCCCTTTATTTTACCAGTAAGAAAGAAAAGGGAGTCGTGTGTTGATTGTTTAGGACTACTTGTCTTTGGTGTAATTCTATTTTCGCGGACTTTGGACTATATTGACCCTGCATCTATTAGTGTATTTTGGGGCACGAAAGCTTTAAATCCGGACCCAACTCCTGCTTTACTTGTCAATGTTTACTATGCTCTTCATACCTGTTATAAAAAGGGGAGGGATACGCTAAACTATTATATCCCTCTCTTATATTCTCGATTTATATCTCATCTTTATAAGGAAGGCTACATGGTTCTAAATCTGACAAGATATAAGTGGCCTCAAAATTAAGGTCTCTTACTAGGATTCTGTGTTGTGGTATGTAAGGAAGCTAAACATTGGATATATCATTTACAATTGTGGATATTTTGTGAATGTTTTATTGATTGAGTCACGTGTTTGCATCAATTATAACCCTACTTTAGCCTTGCAACAGCTTGGGTACCCTTTGAAGGATAAACCCTCTGATGGATAACTTCAACAATTGATCGTTCATGACATGGGCAAAAATGACCGAGAATTGCTCAACAAGATTTCGAGCTTCGAATAGGGTTAACAAAAGAAAGGCCGAAAGAAATAATGTTGTGGAAAGACAACTGTGATATGGTGGGAGAACTGACTTGGGTGTTTTGCCTTTGATCGCAAATGTTGCGGTTAGCAAGAGCCGCCACCGACTTTTATTTTATCCCAAAGGAAAGGTGAAAAAGCACAGGAAAGACCTTTGATATTATTTCTTGAGTTCGGGGGGTAGATTATGAAAAGGGAAGGTATTAGCATCCTTTTCATCCATGGTTTTCCATGGGCTCTTAGTTACTTTCTAGATCTCTTGCTTTTGTTTGAAAATGTGCTTTGTGTGGTTTTTTTTAAAGTATTTTGTTAAGAGGCCATTATCTAGGCAAACTTTTGTAATGATTCTCGTTCGTAAGAATGTATACAAAGGTGTTGATCTTTTGAAAATGTTTTCAAGTTTGAAAGGTGTTTTGGAAGTGTTGGTGTTTGTTTTGAAAATAGCAAGGATGTTTTGGTTTTGAAATGGAGCAAGTAACTAGGAACATTCTACCTACTCAAAAGTCTTTCATGTTAATTTCCTTTTTTCCTTTGACATTGTTATCTTACAATTGATTTGGTAAGTAACCCTATCTTTGCATGTAAAAGGGACGGGAAAGGGTCATCATATAACCATGATTAGCAATGTTGCAATATATCTTAGCATTTTTCTTTAGGGACTAAGACCATTTTGAAAGGCAACATAGATAGCGTCATCGAGGGACTATGATCTTGTATTTTGCTTGTCTTTGTTAAGATACCTCACATGCATAATATGGCTAATTTTATAAGGCAACCAAGTGGATTTACCCTAGGGGTGTTTGTGTGTAAGTGTATTGATTTTCATGCTTGATTTGTCTTTGATTAGGGTTTTCTATTGTTGGTTTTAGTCTTTCCATACAAAACCCTAATTACTAGCATTTATATATAAAGCGATAAATTGTGAAATTTAAAGTTACTACGCTATTACAATACTTAGGGGAGGGGGTGTACAAATTAAAAATGGGGAATATTGCAAGAATTTAAACCTAAATAAATATTACAACCATATTGAATTTTGAATAAATGTACAAAAATAAAGATAAAAATGCAAGAATGTAAATGTAAAGAAACATGATTTTTTTGTTTGGTTTTTTCATGAGAAGAGGTTTATTGACTTAATTAATTAAAATAAAATTATTAACTTAAAAAAAGGAAAATAATATTAAGTTAGTAAACTAAATTAATTTAAAGAAAACAATTTTTTTAGGGTTTTTTGGCGATTTAATTAAGTTAGTCAATAAAAATAATTAAATAAAAGATCCTAAGTTCTAAATTGATTTTAATTTACAAAAATGATATAATAATATTTAAAATTAAATTATCTATGTATTAAAAAAAAACAAAGAAATTAATTAAAGAAAATGTTTTTGTTCTTTTATTTTTGTAAATAAAAATAAATTAAATAAATATAATTAATAAAATATAAGTGTTTTTTTTGGATTTTTTATTAATAAAAATAATAATAATGATAATAATAGTAATAATAAAAATAATAAAGAAAATATGAAATAATAAAAAAAAGGGAAAACAAATAAAAATGGAAAATAAAATAATGGGCCAGTGGTGTGAATAACAAGGCAGGGGGTCATAAGTAGCAAAAATATAGCCCAAAGGGGGAAGGCCCAGCGCTGCAAAAAAGGGGTCAGAAGATGTCAAAAAATGGAAAAAGGTCACGCTGGGGCTTGAACCCAGGACCTCATGGTGACAGGCGCACACTTTAACCACTGGGGTGGTGATACATCCATTAACTTATGTAAAACAACAAATATATAATCTAAGTCTTTCCCTAAATGTACTTCATCTTCAACCTCTAGCAAGAAGCCCTACAACTTGTTCATTTCTCAACCATTTGCAAAAATATAAACATGAAAGTTGTGTAAAATTTCACCATGATTCCAGAAATGTAAACAACTTAAACTAATTCTCAAAAATGAGCATAAATTTTGAATGGTACCAAATTCTGACCTAATTTTTCCAGGATATTCATATTCAAAATTCTAACTACTTAAGCAATATAAATGAAATCTAAAGACATGGTTAGCTTTAGAACAGTGATACCTACATTTCTTATTCACAAATTAACTATTAATGATGCATGTATGAAGAGTTCGAAAATCAGAAAACTCACCTTGCAAGAGGGTATCGTGTTTTGAGTTTGAGCAGCTTTTAATGAGTTCTAATGATTGGATTAGCTTCCTCAAGTTCCCAGGAAGCTAATGTGATGCTTAGCTTGAGCTGAAAGTGCCTAAGGAGTTCTGGAAGTCCAAATGCAAAACTCTATTTTTGAAAATGGAGGATGGTGTTAATGATGTTACAGTCTTGTAATAGGGTGTGGGATGAGTTCTAAATGATGTTTAGAAACTTTAGGAACCAAAAGGCTTGAAAACACACAAGGGAGATGTGAGTTTCAAACTTTTGGTTAGGTTAGACAACAATGGAGGTATGTGATCAGTTCTGAGTTCTTGGTGTTTTTAGGGGTCAAGCATGCGTGTGTTTTCTTGCTAAGGACTAGTGTATGTATAAGCAAAAGGTTGGAGAGGTTTTTCACAAAAGATTTCTGAGTTCTAGCATTATGGCTAGGTTGCTTGATTTTGAAGAAAAGTGAATTTATGGTTCCAAGATGAAGTACAAGCATTGTAAGGCTTGAGACAAACTTCTCTTGAGTTATAGGATGTGTATGATCAGAAGAAAACCATTGTAAGGCGCAAGAACTAGTTTTATGCATAAATCTACTTTTTCAAAATGGCATTGTGCACTTTCTTCATAAAATGGATATAAAGCATGGCATTGCATTGAATTCTTGAGTTGAGACCTCTAACAGATGTGCAAGCAATTAATTATGGAGTTCCTAACAATTTTGAGGCCTGTAAAGTAGAGATCATGCAGCATAGGTTTGAAATTTGAATCTTGTTCATCACAAAATTTGCCTTGTAAAGCAACTTGAAACCCCAACTTCTGAATTTCGATTCTCCTTGCTCACAAATGATCTCAAGGTGTTCTTTTACATTTTGGAAAGCTTGTAATGTTCTATACAACCCCTCTTTGAATAACTTTTGAAAATTCCCCTTGGAACTAGGTGAAACATGGGTCAGAAGTTAGGTCAAAATCCTGACCAAAAAAGTTCAAAATTTCACTAAGTGTTTAGTTTCAAGACTATGACTTTATGAATTAATAACTTGAGATCCAAGAATTTTTAGAAGAATTTGTGTAAAGAAATGTTGTAGATATCATGGAGCTCTACAACTTTCATGTTAAAAGTTTTTTTTGAATCATCTTGCATCATGGTGAAAAATTGGCTCAAAGTTGTGAAAAAACATGAAGTTTTCTAAGTTTGAAAACTTTGACTTTTCAAAATGAAATCTTGAATTTTTATTTCTTGATGAATAAGTTTCATATTTTGACATGTTTTGATGAATTGTGATCTTTGACATTTGATTTTGACCAAAAAGCCAAAGTTTGACTTTTCAGTGTATAGTTGACTGAAAATTCACTATCAATCCAATTGATCTTGAGCAATGTTTTGGGTCACGCAATTAGGTAAAAATGATGCAATTGAACTCTTGAGATCATGCCTTAAACCAATTAACCATTTGCTAGGTCAAAAATCAGAAATTTCCATTTCTCAGTCAAAACCCTAATTTTGACCATTTTGCCCTTTTAATGATTTGATCAAATTTCTTGAGGATTTGTGGTCCAAACTTGATCAAATGATACATATGAGTTTATAATGTTGATGTTGATAAAAAATTATAAAGTTTGACTGTAAATTGGCCATACTTGACTTTTTCCCCAATACAGCTGATTTTTAGGTCAACTGCTCAGTTGACTGAGCAAAAATGTGATCCAAGGCTTGAAACATGGGATGAGTAATCTTGGGTGTCCATAATGATCCATTAAAGTCATATGAGGCATTTAAGGTTCAATTATTCTTGTGCAATCTCAAACCCTAATTTTAGTCATCAGTGCTTAAGGAGGTGTCTTGAGTTGATCAAACCTTGTGCAGTCTTGAATCAAAGGAGATCTTGTAGGAAAATACTTGATAAATGAGAGGGAAAATTTTAGGGTACAACAAAAACCATACACTCAATGGGTTTTGGATAGGTTTCAAGTTGTTAAGCTACCATTCGAAATTAATCCTGAGTATATGTCAGATGTTCCATATCCTCTTCCTATGTCCTTAGAAGAGATAAAAAATTTGAAGAAAGCATTGGATCAAGCTCAAAAGGAGAAAGAGAAATTAGAGCTTAGCCTTCATAACATTGCTAAAGAGAAAATACTGATGCAACGAGAACTTGAGTCAAAAGACCAACAAATTAAGAAAGACCGTGAAGCATTTGAAAAGGAGAGCCTAAAGCGGAAGCATTCGGCCGAAGGACTATTGAGTGCTACTTTCAACTTGGATTCTCATAACCAAAGGCTAGATAATGATGCAAGGGAAATTGGAAGATTGAATAGGTGGTACGAAAAATTCTTACAAGACAAAAAGGAGATGATAGAAAATCTGAGAGCCCAAATCCAAGGTTTAGCACAAGAAGCTCTAGATTTTGAAGATTAACTCTAGTTCCTTACTATCAGTCTCTAAGAAAGTCAGCAATCGAAGGTAAGAGAACACCTTGGAAATATGGAAGTAGAGAATCTTCTCTCTCAAAGGGTAGAAAAATATGAGCAAGTCTTTCATGAGTTAGAAGACCTCTGAAAGAATTTCCTCCTACAGAGGAGACTCTATACAGAGATAAGGGCTGAAAAAGTATATTGGGAAGAGCAGCATGCAAAAATTGCCAAAGTAGGAAAGGATAACCACAAGATAATTCCGGACCTCTACCAGGAATATCAGTTCTACAAATAAAAGCATGCAAGAATCGCCTTCTTAGCCAACAATATCATTGGTGACATCCCTAGAAGTTTGAGAGATGCGGAAAATGTGATGGTCCCGCTTCTGAAAGATGTTGAAGACTTCCTCAAGCTTTATAGGAAGATGGTGGATGGTTTCAGAGCATATATCCGCAAGCGCACTTAGGAGATTGATGTTTTTCCTTTGTTACTTCTTTCAGCAATTAAATTTTGATGTTTTATATAGAATATTTTTCAATATCTGAATTGTATTCCCTTTTTTAGGACAATTGTTATTTCAATAAAAGTACTTTGTTTCAATATCTTGTTTTTGTATTTATTTTTGAGATGCTCACCAATAAAAAGCAAAACCTAATAATATATATATATATATATATATATATATATATATATATATATATATATATATATATATATATATATATATATATATATATATATATATATATATATATATATATATATATATATATATATATATATATATATATATATATATATATATATATATATATATATATATATATATATATATATATATATATATATATATATATATATATATATATATATATATATATATATATATATATATATATATATATATATATACACACGCACACACACACAAAAGAAGAATATGAAAGAAAAATCCAAGTGAATAAGACATTAAAAAAAATGAACTCTTAGCATATTCATACGCATCCATGCATTCGCAAACATTGCATTTCATATTTCATACAAAAACTCATTATTTTTCAAAATCATCTCCAGTTGAATCATTGGTAAAAAGCACTGCCTCTCTTACCACCATATCAAACAAGAGCCCATCAAAAGAAAATGATGGAACAAATAAAAGAAAACCAAGTTGCTTTCAAAAGAAGATTTGGAGCAAGTGAAAGGCAATATCAACTCAATGAAGGGATACATGAGCCAAATTCTTCTAGCCTTGAAGAACATCATTGAGAGACAAGAAAAAATTCCTAGGGAAGCCTTTGAAGAAGTAGCCTAGATTATTGGTGCATCGAGCGGTCAATAACCAAGAATAGAACCAGAATCAAGAACTCTAAAATTGACTGTATCATAAGAAGAGGTCTGACAAACTGATATTGAAGGATTTGTCCCACTTCCACCGAAGGTATGGGAATCCCATACTTTTCAAATTCTAGTCAATAATACGGACAACTAGATAGATCTACAATATGAGGATCTTGATTTGGAAGGTGTTACTTAGGCACACCAACCTAATATTATTTAGAATACCTTGGCGCTTAATCAATTTAAAGCTCTTGAAGAAAGGTTGAAGTTTATAAAGGGTTATGATGCTTTCAACGTCGATGCCCTCGAAATGGGTCTAGTTTCTAATGTGGTGATCCTTCTAAAATTTAAAGTACCTGACTTTGGAAAATATAAGGAACTCAAATGTCCGAGGAACCATCTACCCATGTATTGTAGAAAGATGCATACATATGCTCAAGATCAAAAGCTGATGATCCATTATTTCCAAGACAGTTTGAGTGGGGAATCCCTAGATTGGTACATGCAATTGGAGCGGGTTCATATCTAGACATGGGCTGATCTTGCCAACGCTATCCCGAGACAGTACAAGTACAATTTGGACATGGCCCCTAACCGCATGCAGCTCCAAAACTTTTCTCAGAATAAGGATGAGTCCTTAAAAGAATATGCTTAAAGGTGGAGAGAAATGGAAGCTCGTGTACAACCACCACTCCTGGAGAAAGAATTGGCCGATATGTTCAAGGGTACTTTACAAGGGTTGTACTATG
Source organism: Vicia faba (assembly GCA_948472305.1). Taxonomy (NCBI): domain Eukaryota; kingdom Viridiplantae; phylum Streptophyta; class Magnoliopsida; order Fabales; family Fabaceae; genus Vicia; species Vicia faba. The sequence goes on along the minus strand of OX451735.1, from coordinate 465,924,242 downwards.
ATAAGATGGTAGGAAGCGTCTCTTCTATATTTTTTGATTTGGTAACTATTGGTGAAAGGATTGAAGCAGGCATAAAGAGTGGAAAGATAAAATGGGAATCATCTAACACCCCTTACAATTAAAAGAGACATGTCCCTAACTTCTCAAAAAAGAAGGAAGGAGAAATTAATGTTGTGGCATCACATCCCAGAACACAACAACCATTGGTGATTCCATGAGAACAATGATAGAATAAGTTTGAAAGGCCTCCGAGAAGATTTGATCCTCTCCCTATACCTCATAGTCAATTTCTCTAACACATACTCAAAGCATCTTTGGTAGAGCTGAAGTCCCTAGCTCCTCCAATTGGGGAACTCCCGCCGAAGTATGATGCAAATGTCAGATGTGAATATCATGCCAACTCTCTGGGGAATACCATAGAAAAATGTTGGAACTTCAAACATAAGGTTCAAGATTTGTTGGATTCTCAGGATATCACTTTTGATAAGCCTAATATCAAGACTAACTCCATGCCTCCGCATGGCGGGCCAGTTGTGAACACAATTGAGGAAGTCACTGACTTTGGGGGAGCCTGGCGAGCAAAGGATCCGATAAACCTTTTGAAATAATATTTGTTTGAATGTGGGTTTCTCCTAGAAAATAATGAAGCTTTCGAGAAGACGTTACTGAAATTGGTGAATCAAGGGATAGTCCAATTCAGGCAATATCCTGAAGGAGAATATGTAGTTGTGATAGATGGAAACACAAAGAAGCAGTTAGTAATTCCTTGCAAAAGGTCGAGTCCTTCAACGAAAACTCTTGTGATTCCTTGGGGAGAGTCAACAGAAGCACCAGTGACAACAATACCCCATAAACTCTAAGAATACCAGTGATTCCGAAGACTATGATGGTAATTAGGGGGCCGTCTCCCACTCCTTACGAAAGTAAAAAAGCTGTACCATGGGTTATTACTATATTATCTATGTCAATGGTTTAAAGAAGGAATGTGAGCCATACACAAGTCAAGGAACTACGGTAAAAAATATAGCATGGATAGGGGGCATGACCCGCAAAAGTAGAATATATGGTCTTGAACCATAAAATAAGGATAATGTTATGGTTAAGGATAAGAGAAAAGCTATAGTGGAGGCAAGTCAAGAACAAGAATCTTCAAGCAAGAATTTTATCGACCAAGAGGCAGAAGAATTCCTTAAAATAATTAAGAAAAGTGATTATAGGGTGGTGTATCAGCTATAGAATACCCCGACCAAAATTTCAATACTCTCATTGCTTATCAATTCAGAAGCGCGTCGAGATTCTCTGATGGAAATTCTAAGTTCTGATCATATTGCAAAGGAGATTACACTGAATCAGTTGACAATGTCGTAGCAAGCCTAACATCTGGATGATATCTAGGATTTAATGACAATGAGTTACCTTAACAAGGTAGAGCTCACAAAAAGGTGTTGCACATTTCCATTCAGATAGGCACAACTAGCCTATCTAGAGTACTCACCGATACTGGTTCTACCCTCAACATGTTATCAAAATATAGCTTGATGAAGTTAACACTGGATGGTGTTGTTATAAGGACAAGTTATACGATAGTCAAAGCTTTCAATGGTTCTCAAAGTATAGTGTTTGGAGAAGTGGATCTTCTTGTCAATATCGGTCCGCATATGTTTTATATTACCTTTCAAGTAATGGATATAGAGCCAGCATATACATGTTTTCTCGGACGACCTTGGATTAATGGCGCAAGGGCTGTTACTTCAATTTTACATCCTTGTTGAATGAAGATTGGTTATAATCGACGGGGAAGAGGACATATTTGTAAGTCATATAGAGTCCTACCGATATATCAGTGTAGATGAAGACTGCATAGCAACACCATTTCAAGTCTTAGAGGTTTCTTCAATGGTAACCCTACCAGTGGAGAAAATCAAGAAACCTAATATGACTTCATGGAGAGATTTTGAAGAAATTATGGAAAATCATGCCTCAAAAGATTGGGATAAACTTGTGGAGATACCTAAGAAGAAAAATTGTTTTGGTTTGGGCTACGAACCGTCAAAGGCTATTTTGAAAGGCAAAGCGCAGTTTTCTCCTATCTAAAAAATCTTCCTCAACAAAGGAATAGAGCATGATGGACAAGTGGAATTGATATCTAACAAGGGCAGCACCAAAAGAGCATCTGACTTCTCCATGAATGTGCTCCAGGTGAAGAACTCAGGAATTGGACAGCCCTGGAGATTCCAGAGATATTTTTCTTTCCAAAGTAATTTTTCTTGTTTTTTAAAAGAACCTATGTCAAGCCTGAGGCATAGAGGTAGCTTGTAAGGGTTCACGATTGGTTTCAAACAATATTTCCAATTAATAAGAGTTATATCTCGCATTAAACTAAGAGCCATGTCTTTCTCTTGCATTTATCTCTATTGTTTTTTAAAATGGCTATAATTTTCTTCATATGAATTTTTAAATTCACATACTAAAATTGCACCAAAACAGGATAAATGTGCAAATCCATGCCTAAATTCACCAACAATGTTACTGCTGCTATCCGATATAATAATATTGATGCACCCATCAACCAAGCAGAAGAGGAAGATGATTAAAATCTTGAACTCTCCAAAAAATTAACAAGGGAATTAGAGCAAAAGGTTGCCAATATACAACCATACCAAAAATCTATTGAGACCATCAACCTTGGGATAAAGGAGGATCTAAAAGAAATCAAGTTAGGGGAAACATTGGAGGAAAGCGTCAAAGAAAGACTAATCAAGTTATTACATGAATATGTGGATATATTTTCCTGGTCTTATAGAGATATATCAGGATTGGATACGAATATTGTGGTGCATAGAATACCTCTCAATAAAGGTTGTTCTCCAGTTAGACAGAAGCTCAAAAGAACTCGTCCAGACATGTCTAGTAAGATTCGAGAAGAAGTCCTTAAACAATTTGATGCAGGGTTCTTAGTGGTGGTAGATTATCCACCTTGGATAGCTAACATCGTGCCAATGCCCAAGAAGGACGGCAAAGTATGCATGTGTGTAGATTATCAGGATCTGAACAAAGCAAGTCCCAAAGATAAATTCTCGTTACCTCACATAGATGTTTTGGTGGATAATATAACTCAAGCTTCAGTATTCTCATACATGGGTGGTTTCTTAGGTTATAATCAGATCAAAATGGCACCCGAAGGTATGGAAAAGACTACTTTCATGACTCCTTGGGGAACTTTATGTTACTAGGTAATGCCTTTCGGTATAAAGAATGCAGGGGCAACTTATCAACGAGTTATAGTCACATTATTTCAAGATATGATCCACAAAGAAGTTGTGGTATACGTAGATAATATGATTTCCAAATATAATACATAGGAGGATCACATCATACATTTACAAAAATTATTCAAGTGTCTGTGAAAGTTCAAACTGAGGTTAAATCCGAACAAATGTACATTTGGTGTTAGGTCAGGCAAGTTACTGGGTTTTATTGTAAGTCGGTGTGCTATTGAAGTAGATCCCAACAAGGTGAAAGCCATACAAGAAATGCCATCTCCAAGGATGGAAAAAGAGGTTTGTGGTTTCTTAGGGAGATTGAAATACATTTCGAGGTTCATATCGCACCTAACTATTACATGCGAGCTTATATTTAAGTTACTTCGAAAGGATCAAATAGTGGTATGGAATGATGATTACAAGAACCACCAATCTTGATGCCACCAGTTCCTAGAAGACCGCTCATCATGTACTTGACAGTTCTTGAAGGGTCTATGGGATGTGTATTGGGGCAACACAATGAAACTGGTTGAGAAGAGCATGCAATCTACTATCTCTGAAATAAATTCACCGACTGTGAAACCAGGTGTTCACTCCTCGAGAAGACTTGTTGTGCATTAGCTTAGGCTACTAAATGATTGAGGCAATATATGTTAACTCACACTACATGGTTATTACCGAGAATAGATCCTTTGAAATATGTGTTCGAAGAACCAACTCTTACAGGGAGAATTTCTAGATGGGAGATGTTACTATCATAGTACGACATCCAATATGTTACTCAAAGAGTAGTGCACTAGCTGACCATATAGCTCATCAGCCGTTGCCAAAATATCAAACAATGATGTTCGACGTTCTAGACGAAGATGTCATGGTTATATGTGACTAACAAATTCCAGAACCCGACAAAGGACCTAAACCAAGGGCACGTTGGACACTTATGTTTGACGGTGCTTCAAACACACTAGGGCATGGTTTTGGCGCAGTGTTGACTTCCCCAAAAAAGTTTCACAAACCTTATACCACAAGGTTATGTTTTGACTGCACCAAAAATATCGCTGAGAAGGAAGCTTGTGTCTTGGGTCTAGAAGTCGCTATCAATCTAAGGATTACGCACCTTGAAGTATACGACGACTCAATGTTAGTCATATACCAAGTCAATAGTGAATGGGACACTAAAAATCCCAAACTGATTTCATATCGAGATCATGTCTTAAAGCTAGCTACATAATTTATTGAGATTACCTTCAGTCACATTCTGCGAGAAGAAAATCAGATGGCAGACGCCTTGCCAACCTTATCATTCATGTTCAAAGTAACCTATCCAAATCACAAACCACACATTACAATCATATGTTTTGAAGAACCTGCACATTGCCTTGCCATCGAAGAAAGACCAAATAACAAGCCTTGGTTCTACGACATCAAGAGATATCTCGAGAAGCAAGAATATCAAAAAAGTTCCTCTACAATTGACAAGTGAACTCTAGGAACTCTAGGAAAGTTGGCTTCAGTGTTCTTTCTAAATGGTGATGTGTTGTACAAAATAAACTACGATATGGTATTGCTCAGGTGCATGGTGAAACATGAAGCAGATACACATATGAGAGAAATCCATGAAGGCACTTTTAGAACTCATATAAATGGACATGCCATGGCTAAAAAGATCTTGTGAGCAGGTTATTATTGGTTGATGATGGAGGCTAATTGCTACCATTATACAAAAACATGTCACAAATGCCAAATCTACGCCTATAAAATGAATGTGCCACCGACTCCTCTGAATTTCCTGAGTTCTCGTTGGCCATTTTCAATTTGGGGAATTGGCATGATAGGAATTATTGAACCGAAAGCCTCCAACAAATACCGGTTCATACTAGTTGCCATCAATTACTTCACCAAGTAGATGGAAGTTGCGTCCTACGCAAATGTGACAATGTGATATGGTGGGAGAACTGACTTGGGTGTTTGTGTTTTATCGCAAATGTTGCAGATGCCAAGAGTTGCCACTGGCTTTTCTTTTATCCAATAAAGGAAAGGGTGAAAAGAACAGGAAAGACCTTTTGAGAATTTTCTTGAGTTCGGGGGGTAGGTTATGAAAAGGGAAGGTGTTAGCACCCTTTTCATCCGTATTTATCTACGAGCTCTTAATTTCTTAATCACTTAAAAATGCTTTGTGTTTGTGTATGTTGAAAGATGTTTTTGAAGATATTTTTGAAACTGGTAATTTCGCAATGATTCTCGTATTGTTGAGAATGTATACAAAATGTTTGTTTTTGGAAATGTTTTGAAAACGCCTTGGTGCCGCAATTTTGCAATGATTCTCGTATCGTTGAGAATGTATACAAAATGTTTTTTTTGAAAATATTTGTTTGGAAAGGTAATGTTTGAAAAGATGTTTGTTTTTGAAAGTGTGGGGTGTGGAAATGGTTTTAGTTTGTGAGCAAGAAATTAAGAGCAATCTACCTACTCAAAAAGTCTTTGTTCTATTCCTACTCCTTTAGATAGTGCTTGTCTACCATTAGTTAGTAGAGAGCCATATCATTGGATGTGAGGGACGGGCGTGGGTCATCGTACAGTCATAGAAGGCAACTTGTAAGATGTTTTAGCAATTGTCGTAAGGTAAGAATATCATTTACTGAAGGAAACATTGAAGGGTCATTTAGGGACTACGATCTTTTAATCGAGGGTCTTTGCTAAAGCATCTCACGTTCGAGGGACATGACTATCTTTATTTGAGGCAACAAGTGTGGGTTATCCTAGAGGTGCATGTGTGCAAAATGTTTTGATTTTAAATATTTTATCTTTGAATTAGGGTTTTGCTAGGTTTGATTTTAAGTATTGTCATGCAAACCCTAATTACTAGCAATAATAAGGAAAGCGATAAATTGTGGAATTTAATGTCCTACGCTATTACAATGCTTCGGGAATGGGGGATACAAGTTTGTGAATAGGGGGAGAAAGCAATAAAGCCATAATTATCTATTATAGACCATTGGATATGAATAATAATATAATGTAGAAAATGTAAAGAGGAAGAAAATTGTTCTTTTAGGATTTCTTATGGAGAAAAAGGTTTTATGGTTAACCTAATTAGACTAATTAATTAATTACAAGAAAAGTTAATTAATTATTTATCTTAAACCTAAAATCTAAGTTAGTTGAATTTAAGAAAATAAAACCTAAGTCTAAATAGTTTGTTTAGAAAATAATTTGAATGTCAATATTAATAAAGAAAATGTTTTACAATGTAAAAGAAATAATAAAATTTAATTTAATAAAATAAGATAAAATAAAAATCTTAAACTAATTTTTTTTAATTTAATCAAGAAAACATATTTTTTGTTATTTTTTGGCTTAGATAAAATAAATAAATAAATAAATGAAAATAAAGAAAATATAAAATAAAAATTATTTGGCATGGATGTTAAAACAATAAAAGGGAGGTAAGAAGTAGCAAAAAGGGCGCTAGGCCCAAACATGTGTTTTTTGTTGAGTCAAAAAAATAAAATAAAAAGATGGGTCATGAGTAAAAGTAAAAATGGGGGGATATGAAGAAGAATTCAGTCAAAGGCCAAGAGATGAAGTACAACGCTCGCTGATCCAATGTGATTGACTTCTGGGAGTGTACCATGAGCTTGCATTATTGGAGTGTAGGATTGAAGGGCTGACAGATCTGATGGCATTAGTGTGAAGTGCGTGGTAGGTGCGCGTGACTTGGCTTGTATTGAACCTGCAAGGAAATAATAAGAAAAAAACCAAAAGGGTACCACTGGAGCTCGAACCTAGGTCCATATAGTTCAATGACTTACGTGCGCTTCCTCTGCCACTAGGGTGGCTGTTTTATCCGGTCATAATACAACATGCAATAAACTTAAAATAAACTTGGTCCTGAATGTTTAAAATAGCTTCATCTTTAACCTTGTACGTCTAGAGCAACAACACTATTGCTATGAAATATGATCTTACTCATTTCTCAACCATTTTCAAAATTGAAAACATGAAAGTTGTTCCATTTTTCACAACAAATCGAACCATAAAAATGACTAAAGCTATAAATCAAAGATGAACATAAATTTTGTTTGATACCAAATAAAACCTAATTTTTTCAAAAAGTTCAAACTCAAAATTCACATCACTCAAGCAACATAAATGCAAACTAAAGACATGGTTAGCTTCATAGGTGCAAAGTGAGGTTTGGACAATGATGGAAATGAAGTTACAGTTATGAAACAGGGATGGGGATGAGTTGTATATGATGTATGGAAGCTTTGTGATTGACTTAGAGTGAAAACGCATGAGGGAATTAGGAGTTTGGTGTTCAAAGTTAGAAATGACAAATTATGGAGTTTTTTGTGTAGATTCTGGTTTGAGGGAGTATGAGAGAGTTTCAAGGCTTGTTAAATCGTGTCTTAGATTGCAAATAGTTCCTCTATTTATAGATAAAAGTTTGGAGGGAAGGAGCTGATCAGCATTGAAAGATCTCATGTTATGGTTTTTTGAAACACAACATGTGATTTTTGAGAAATCAAAGTCCTAATGTGTAGTACCATTGCTCATAGAGTGGTTGAATACTTTAAACAAAATGTTTCTGACCTTGTAGATAGAGTGTAATCATGATAAAAAAGTTAGAGGCTCAAGACAAGTTGACTTTGTGATTAAAGTCACTTTTCCAAAATGGTGTGAACTTTGTTCCTTAAATGGTAAGGTAACTTGGACAATGCTTGAACCACTGGGAAAATGCCTCAAAAGTTTGTGTAATCAATTAATTATGGATTAATTTAGAGGTTAAGTGGCATGCAAAGCAAGATTATGCAGCATGCTTTAAGATTGGTCAAAATGTTCTTCATGAAAATGACCTAAAATTTAAGAATGGATGCCCAACTTCTTATCTTGGAATCTCTTAGCTCAAGCATGATCTATTCAAGTTCTTTGACATTTTGGAAATATTGAAACATCTTCTACCACCTTCATGTTGACCACTTTGGCTAAATCACCTTGGAACTTGGTGAAAAATTGCCAAGAAGTTGGCACAAAAAATCAGCCTAACTTGATGAAAATTTCACAAAGTGTTTATAGAAAAATATCATGACTTCATGAGCCTATATCTTCAAATCTAAGAATTTTTTGGACATCAACCCAAAGGTACTTAGTTGTAGAATTCATTAAGATCTACAACTTTCATGTTGAAATTTTTCCTTGAATCATCTTGCACCTTGGTGAAAAATTGTCATGAAGTAGTGGAATTATCAAGGATAAAAAACACTTAGATTTTTCTAAGTATTGAAATTTTTTTAATTTTGTTAAATTTCTTGATTATTGATGATCAAGATTGATATTTTTGATGGTATTAATGAATTTTGATCTTTGAAATTCAATGTTGACCAAAAAGTCAAAGTTTGACTTTTTGTGTATCAGTTGATGTTCTGGACTGGCTCGAAAGCTTGAGTGGGCCCAGTCTAAGATATCTCATAGGTGCCACCCACTGACCGTCACCCGGACTGCCCGCACCTGTTGGGCAATATCACCCTCTTTCCCTTCTCGTCCAACACCAATCCAAGATCCCCGTCGAGCGTCTTCTCAGCCTGCCTGACACCAGCGTCGTACAGGCCACCAGGGACCAACTAGAGAGATGCCCGCAACCAGCCTCCTCCCTGGAACCAACGGCTAGTTACGAGCACATCTGCCCGGTTTGACCAAGTCCTGGCAGTTACCTGATTTTTAGGACCCGTATATCTAGGCGGGAAATCAGGAACCAATGGCCACGCGCCAGGGGCATTATATAAACCCTCACACCTGTGAGGGCTAGGTATTAAAATTTTCACCACTCATTACCTGATATTCAAGTACAACCCCTTCTCTCCTCTTCTCGACTGAAGATTATCCTCCAGCCACTCTCCAGGTTCTGGTCAACCGCAAGATCAGTGGGCCGTCTGTGGGAATCGGTTATCCCCATCTTTCTTACCTCGGAACCTAAGATCAAAGCAACTCTTCTTTCAAGATCCATCTCTCATGGCCGACCATAATGATCTCTACCAGTCCGGAAAGACCATCCTTTCCCCCGTTCGCAAGACTGATGGAGGCCAGGAACACCCTCGACTTGAGGACAACCCGTGCCCTCGTGACCGACAAACTGCGTCCCCTGATTCCGCTGATGCCCGGCGTGGTGATGATCAACTCTTGGACGAAGGGCGTTCCAAGAATCCTGCCGAGGAACTCCCAGAAATCTTGCAACCGGTCCCTATCCCCGTCAACACCGACCCAGCCATGGCAGTACTGCTCGCTACCCTAAATCATACCAACGCCCTCATTCTTCAACAAAATCAGAGGATAGTAGCCTTATAAAATAGGCGTTTAAGATCTCCTCCCCGGAGGACCCGAAGACGAAGTTCCCCCAGTGCATCACCACTCAGGCGTGGTCCACCGCCCAAGAAGGAAAGGCGCGATGTTTCTTTCTTCAAGAAACGCAATCACACACCTCCTGCCCGAGATCAAGAATCCCCTTCGTTCAAGAAGAGGAAGGACAACAAGAAGATTGACCGCACTCGATTTCCCTCTCCCGAGCCAAAGCAAAAGCGAAGGAGCCCCTCCCCTCGACAGGACCGTGACGACCTACGGGAGAGAAATTACCACTCTCCTTCTCTATCTCCCATCAATAGTGAGGATGAGAAGCCCCACGGCCCTCTATCCAGGGAGATCACTGAAGCTCCACTCCCCATCGGCCTAGAGAAGCCGCCTACTCTAGGGACCTACGACGACACGACGGATCCTGACGAGCATATTGAGAACATCGATGCGCTCCTCGACTACAAAGGGGTCCGATGAGCCACCAAATGCAGACTCTTCCCGACTACTCTTAAGAAATGGGTGATGGCATGGTACAAAAGTTTTCCCGATGAATCCATCACCTCGTGGAAACAGCTCGGGAAGATGTTTTCAAGACATTTCACCGCCTCCCACCGACATCCTAAATCAGAGGCTTCGATCGAGGCAATCATACAAGGCAGAGACGAATCTCTGCGAGCATACATTGAGCGCTTCAACAAAGAAGAGGTCCAGGTCCCGATAATGGATAACATGAATAAATACTTGCTCGAGCGTGGGCTCCGTCCCCGCAGCGACTTTGCCAAGGCTGTGGGCATAGAAACACCATCCATGCTCGATTCCCTTCTCCTGAAGGCCAGGCATACATAAAGTACGAGGAGAAGGAGGCAGCTAACAACACCCGGGAATCCAGGCACAGGGAGAGTGCCAGCCCCTCAAAGAATGACGAGCCTTCGACATCCCATCGGGGGGAGAAGAAGCGGGAGAACAGGTCCCATGATCCTAAAGACTACAAGGGGACGGCCAGTCGTTTTCACGACTACACCCCTCTGACAACCTTAAGAGAGTGTATTCTTTCTGAATGCACCAATTCAGAGTTCAAACAAGCCGGGGTGCACTTCCCCCGACAAACGTCGTCGAAGCTAATAATCAATAAGAGTAAGAACTGCAGGTTCCATAAGAGTCACGACCACAACACAGAGGATTGCATCCATCTCAAGGATGAAATAAAAATATTAATCAAAGACGGGCACCTAAAATAGTATAAGAAGAAGGAGGCCACCCACGACGAAGCACCAGAGACAAAGAATGTCGAAGAAGGGAAGAAATCCCATGACCTCGACACCATTTCAGTCGCCTTGAGCATCTCACGGCCGAAAGACTTCTACTTTCTGGACATGGAGGATGCCCCCCTGTACTTCTCCACCCACAATCATTGGGAATCCTTCCCCACAACCATGGTCATTTTTGGCGGAGGGTTCAACATGCATACAATCAGATCGGTGAAGATAAGATTTGACTAACTCATCGAGGCCAACTCCGAGATGGATGCCACGCTCGACAAGTTTCGAGGAGGATCTCACCCCTCACATTCTATAGGGAAGAGTTACCGGGAGGAGCCTCGAATTCGAGAATCCCACTACCCGTGAGAGCTCGGATGGCTAACTTCGACGTGTGTCACATTTTGGTTGACCATGGCTGTTTGGTTGACATTATGTACGCCAAACTTTTCAACAATCTACAGTTGAACGAGAGCCCCCTAAACCCCTATGTGGGTTCTGATCTTCAAGGGTTCAACGGGGCCAACACGAATCCATGGGGGTATGACGAGCTGATAGTCACCTTTAGGAGGTGGTAACGGCCAGGGCCATCAAGACCCAATTCTTGGTGGTGAATTGCTCGTCCCTCTATCAATGCATCTTCGGGAGACCCACTCTCACCAAGCTCATCGCGGTCTCCTCCACCATTCATCTCAAGATGAAATACTACCCAGCCGAAGGTTTGGTCTCCACTCTTCACGGGGACAACCAAGCAGCCATGAGATGCTTTGAAGCTTCTGCGAAGGGCCTCAGCTCCATCAACGCCCAGCCTCGACTGACCACTCGAGCCACGTTGCTCTCTAGCTCCAAGGAATCCAGACCACTGCCAAGGGTCGACACCATTTAGCTCGATAGTCGCTTCTTTGTAGAGGACAGGGTCGAGCAAAGGAAGAAGGGGGAGGAGCCTATGGTCGAAGACGAAGGATCAACCTCCTCTGCTGGCCACAACGAGCTCTCAAGTCACGCCCGACCTATCCCGAACTGCAACTTCGAGCTGGTTCCCCTCGGAGAAGACCCCACCAGGGGAGTAAAGATTGGAGTGGACCTCCCCGACCTGGATAAAAGGAAACTCAAAGCTTGTCTGCGGGAGAATGCTGATCTCTTTGCCTGGAATGCGACCAAGATGCCTGGTTTAGACCCCGAGGTCACATGCCATCACCTGACCATTGATCCCACCATCAAGGCGGTCACGCGGCGTAGAAGAAAGCAGTCGACCGAGAAGTCGCATGATGCCGAATTAGCTGTAAAAGACCTCCTAGAGGCACATTTTATTTCTGAAGCCCAGTATGAAACCTGAATTTCCAATGTAGTCCTCGTTAAAAAATCTAATGGAAAATGGCGAATGTGGATTGACTATACTGATCTCAACTGGGCTTTCCCGGAAGATGCTTATCCCCTCCCCAATATTGACAAACTGGTCGACAATTCGGTAGGTTATTACTACAACATAATGCCCTTCAGCCTAAAGAACGAGGGCGTTACCTACCAGCGCATGATGAACAAAGTCTTTTCCAAAAAGATAGGCGACATGCTCGAAGTCTACATGGACGACATGATCTTCAAGTCCACTGAAGAGCTCGACCATGCCGCCCATTTGAAAAAGGTGTTCGAGCAAGCCCGAAAATGCCGGATGCGGTTCAATCCAGAAAATGCACCTTCGGCGTACAGGCAAGAAAGTTCCTCGGGTTCTATCTGATAGAATGAGGCATCGAGGCGAACCCCGACAAATGTCGGGCCTTCTATGAGTTTCCAACGCCCACCTCAAAGAAATCCATCCAGATCTTAAATGACATGCTCACTTCTCTTTCCCGATTCGTGGAAATATCTGCCCAGCACGCGCTCCTCTTGTTCAAACTCCTGCGTAAGGAAGCTGCTTTCGAGTGGACGCCCGAATGCGAGCAATCCCTCGCACACTTGAAAAGAGCACTCTCACAACCGCCCGTCTTATCCCGGCCCGAGAAAGATGAAGTCCTCTACCTTTATCTAGTTGTCGCCTCCGAGGTAGTAAGCGCGACACTAATAAGGGAAACCATGGAGGGACAAAGGAAAATTTATTTCACGAGCAAAGCCCGGAAGCAAGGTATCAGCAAATCGAGAAAGTAGCCCTGGCCCTCGTTAACGTTGTTAAGAGATTAAGACACTAATTCCTGGCCCATACCATAGTGGTCCAGACGGATCAACCAATAAAATAGCTGCTCGGAAGACCAGACATGGCCGAAAGAATGCTGAAATGGTCTCTGGAACTCTCAGAATTCGATATCTAATACGAAAGCATGAAATCCCTTAAGGCTCAAGCCTTGGCTGACTTCGTAGTAGAAATGACCTCTCCCGGGGACCCGGAAGGCTCGCGCCGCTGGACGATCTTCATCGACGGTGCCTCCAGTACGACTAGAGGTGGCGCGAGCATCATATTAGAGAACGAGGAAGGGACCCTGGTCAAAGTTTCCCTTGCCCTGTCTTTCCCAACCTCCAACAATCAAGCCGAATAAGAGGCATTCCTTGCAGGATTACCGCTAGCCAAAGATCTGGGAGCCGAGGAAGTAAAAATCTTCACTGACTCTCAGTTGGTCGCCTCGCAAGTCCGAGGAGAATATCAGGTCAAAAACGACCAACTCGCTGAATATTGGGCCATGGTCCAGGAGGCGAAGAAGAAATTTAGGTCTGTAGATGTTCAACACGTCCCCCGCGACCACAACACCCGCGCAGATGTTTTATCCAAACTGGCGAGCACAAAGAAGAAGGGAGGAAATAAATCTGTAATACAAGAGGTACTCCCTCGACCGAGCACCCAGAAACCATCTGCCACCTTAGGAATATTCTCCATCGGGGACAACGATTGCTGGATGACCCCCGTACACGATTACCTCACTAAAGGAAAACTCCCCGATTACCCGAAAGAGTCGATCTTCGTCAGAAGGAGGGCTTGCTCGTACGTATTGATCGAGGGAAAACTATACAGAGGAGGATTTTCCACCCCACTCCTCAAGTGTGTCGATAGAAGTGCATCAGAATGCATACTACACGAAGTCCACAAAGGTATCTGAAGTCAGCATCTTGGTGGAAGATCCTTCGCGAGGAATGCCTTGCGGGCAGGATACTACTGGCCCACCATGCAGCACGATGCAAGAGAACACGTGAAGAAATGTGATAAATTCCAAAGACACGTGGACATGCATTTAGCTCCTCCTAGTAAGCTCAAATCCCTCTCCTCTCCCTAGCCCTTTGCTTGGTGGGGACTAGACCTCCTCGTCCCATTCGTTGTCGGAACCAATCAGAATAAATATCTGATTGTAGATGTCGACTACTTCACTAAGTCGATAAAAGCCAAAGCCCTGGCTAAAATCACTGCCCAAAAAATCCGTCACTTCTACAAGAGAAATATTTTGACTCGTTTCGGTATCCCACAAGCGATAGTCGCCGACAACAGGACCCAGTTCACAGATCACACCTTCCACAAATTCGTCACAAAACATGGTACGACCCAACATTTTGCATCCGTCGAGCATCCCCATACCAACAGCCAGGCCAAGGCTACCAACAGAGTGATACTCAGAGGCGTCAAGTGAAGGTTGGACGAAAACAAGAAGCGATGGGTCGAGGAGCTACACAGTGTGCTCTGGGCGTATCGAACAACCACCCACTCGTCTACCGAGGAATATTCATTCTGAATAGCATACGGGATGGAGGCCGTTATCCCCGTGGAGATCAAGGAACCTTCTAGACGAACCGAGGAACCTCCCGACAAGGAGATGAATGACGTCTCCCTCAGAGAGGAGCTCGACCTGGTGGAAGAAATCAGAACGGGAGCGGCCCTGTGAGAGGCCTCGCTCAAACAAAAAATATCCATGCGCTACGATGCCAGGGTAATACTTTGAGAGTTCGAAGTCGGCAGCCTTTTCCTGAAGAGAAATAGTAAAGAATCTCGCAAGGGAAAGCTCGCGGAAAACTGGGAAGGTCCTTATCGCGTCTATGCCAAAAAGGGAACCAGAGCGTATTACCTAGAAAATTTACAAGGGGAATAACTCATTCGATCATGGAACACTGAAAACCTAAAACAATACTACAGTTGAAAACACTAAACTGTTGGTAGGATCAGTCAACAAGACAGACCCTCCTGAACCCGACCATGCGTGCACGCCTAGGCACAAGCGTAGCACCCAAAAGAATTTAGATGGGGCGAGGCTCCGCTCTATTGACGAGCATACCCTTAGCTCGACGTGGATAACTCGACCGAGCTCCACAATCTTTGTGCCACGATGGTAGAACTCCCGACTCGCAAAGGGAAATTCATGTTGTCGAACCCGGGTCCCTCGAAAGCAAGACTTGGAATTTGACCCTTGCCCGGAATTCTCCCCGACAGTTTGATCGGTTTCCCCGCACCGACGAACGTACAAAAACGAGCACATCCCCGATACAAACTCTACATAGTACAAAAGTCCTAATCGGGCTAACTTTCCAAAAATCATGTAAATAATATATTAAATATTAAAAGCAAAACGACCAATGGCCGGAAAATAAATAGAATGACCACTTGAGTCAAAATTGTGCAAATATTACATAAGCGGGTAATAGCCCGGGAAATAACAAATATTATAAAAATTGACACGCAGGCCGAAACAAATAAATTATCATCCATCCGCTTCTTCCTCGACGATAGGCGACAGTCGAGCGGAATCCCCAGCTGGTTGGTCGATGACATCCCTCAAGTAGTCAGGAACCAGAATCTTCCCGTCATCCACATAGTAGTTGACCCCCATGCCTGAAGTGTTGAGCTCAACTCCGGTATTCAACACAAGTATCTGATTCACCGCATTATCGAAGCTCCCCTTGGAAGCAACCTGAGCATCGTCCACCGCAAGATGAAAACGGGCTACTAGCTCGGCCCATGTCTTTAGATCCTTTGTGTCTTCTGGATCGTCCTCAGCGGGCGCTAGCTCGGCAGTCAGAGCCACCACCTTCCCTTTAAGACTCTCCCTTCTGAGCATGAAAGCATTGTGCTCCTCGGCCAACTTCCCCGACTCCGCCTCGGCCAGCTTCAGGACTTTGTCTTAATCAACCAAGGCCTTCTCGGCCGCCTCGAACTTGGCTCAGAGGTTCCTAATTTCTGTCTCCTGGGACAAACTCCCCTCGGTATACGCCACGACCATCTCCAAGATCCGCATCAAGCCACCTGCATCTTGGGCCAGCGTCGCCATTTTCTCCGAACGACTCGTCCCCTCGAGAAGGAGATCGGCTAGTGAATTTGGGCTTGGCTTGACCCACCATGGAGCCAAATATTTCGTGCAAAGACCAACAAAAAACTTTCCAGGTTCATGTAGTATCAAGAATGGCAAGAATCATCCAAATATGGCAAACTTTCAATATGTTGGATTTTTGTCTCATGGCCTTGAAAGCTTTGTTTCTTGCCATACTTTCTCTTCTCCTAACTCTATAAATACATAAAATTGCAAGCAATAAAGGGCACAAAATTCCTACATAAAAAAGCTCTCCAAAAGTCTCCAAAAGCTTTCCCTAATTCTTTACATTTTTCAAAGAAATTTGCATAGCAATTTCCAGCCATATTCGAGAAATTTCAAGCCTCGTACCATCTTCCTGAGGTTCCCAGGAGTCTATACCAAGCCTCACTTATCGTGAATCAACCCCATAATCCTCTTTTGCACAAGCTCTGATCGGTAAGTTGGTAAGTTTCTGTGATACGGTGGGAGAACTGACTTGAGGTTTTGCGTTTGTTTTTGCAAATGTTTCGGTTGAGCAAGAGTCGCCACCGACTTTTTATTTTATCCTAAGGAAAGGTTAAAAAGCACAGCAAAAACCTTTGAGATGTTTTCTTGGGTTCGGGGAGTAGATTATAGAAAAGGAAGGTATTAGCACCCTTTCTATCCATGGTTATCCATGGGCTCTTAGTTACTTGCTTAGATCAACTTGCCTTGGTTTTCAATTGTTTGAAATGGTGCTTTGTGTGTGTGGGTTTGAAAATGTTTTGAAAAGAGGCCAATGTGGTGGCAACCTTTGTAATGATCCATGTTGGGATGTATACAAAGGTGTATGTATTTTTGAAAAAGGTTTTCAATGTTTTTGAAAGTTGTTTTGAAAGTGTATTGATGTGTGGTTTGAAAAGAATAAGCAAGTGTTTTGTTTTGCAAGTTTGATTCAAGTAACTAAGAGTTTGTCTACTCCTAAATTTCTCAAAGATTTCTCCTATGTTTTTAACCCTTTTAACAATTTTGTTCCACCATTGCATTTGGTGGACAATCTTGTGTTAGGATGTGAAAGGGACGGGCGCAGGTCATCGTTTAGACTATAATTGCAATGGTGCCAAGTATCTTTGGGCAATTTTTCCTTTAAGGGACTTGATCATTTTTTAGGCAACTTTTGAAAGCGTCATCGAGGGACTATGATCATTTGAATCGTGTTTGTTTTGCCCAAAGAGACCTAACATGCAATATGGCCCATTATTGAAGGCAACAAGTGGAATACCCTAGGGGTGCAAGTGTGATTAGTGTTGTCCATTTTCATGCTTGATTATCTTGAAGTTAGGTCAAACTATTTTGGTTAATTGATTTGCATACAACCCTAATTCTAGCATGGCATATTTAGAAAACTTGTAAATGCGAAAAATAAAGTTCCTAAGTTATTACAACATAATATATGGGATGGGGGGTACAAATGTTCAAATGGGGGTATTTTGACAAGAAATTAAATCCTAAATTATTACAATCCAAATGGAATTATACAAATTAATTAATATGCAATAATTAAATAAAATAAGATAAATATGCAAGATGCAAAAATGATTTTTTATGTGTATGTAAAAAGTGTTTTTTATGTGTCAAGAAAACAAAAATAAAAGTATTAATTTTTGGGCATTTTTATATTTAGGGCAAAAACCCTAATTTTCACAAATAAAAGTATTTATTGTATAATATATGTAATATTTATTAATTATATACAAAAAATAAATAAAAGAGAAGTATATTTGTCAAAAAGGTATTTTTAATGTTAAATATTAATAAAAATAAAAATGTATTATTTTTATGTTTTTAACCTAAATACACTAATAAATATATAAGTATTTGTATTATTTACTAAATATATTAAATATGTACAAAAATAAAATATTTAATATTTACAAAAAAAAGTATATTTTATATAAAATATTTTCAGAAGATAAAATAAAATAAAAAATGGAAAATAAATGTATTTGGTATTCTTCCTAATATTCTAAACAAAAAAGTATTTTGTATTTATTTATATATATAACTAACTAAAGCAAATAAATATCAATAAAAATGCAAAAAAAATGTGGAAAAATGTTTTTTAATTTTTTTATGTTTTAATGAAAAATAACAAATCAGAATCAAAAAAGAAAAAAATGAAAATGGCAAATAAAACTCAAAATGGGCCAGGGGGGTGCAACTGCAAAAGCATGGTGTGAAAAGGAAAAGAGATCTCAGGCCCAGCCCAAGAAAGGTTGTCTTCAACCTTCAGACAACCATTCAAAAAAACGCGCGCCTCTGATGCTTCAAACACAACTCCTGATTCCTGGACTTTTAGCACAAACTTACAACATGAAAAATGTCAAGCATCAAGCCACGATTCTGGACATATAAAGAACTCATCCTAACTCTCAGAAATGAGAGAGAATTTCTTCTCCCCCAATTCCTGGCCTAGTTTTTATTCAATGTTCAGACTTAAAATTCTCTAAGTACACATAAAATAAATGAAAACTAATGATATGGGCGTGTTCAGGGCTATGAATGTGACGTAATTTCTTCACAAATCTAAACCTAACAATGCCTGGATAGAGAGATACAAGTTCATGAACTTACCTGTTCAGTTGGAATCGTGTGCAACAATGGAGATGCTTACAAGGCAAGTTAATGATTTGTATAGCTTCCTTGATGTCTCAGGATGCTATTCCAACCTTTAGTTTGCTTGGAAACCAAGAGAATCGTGCTATGGTACTTCAACTGCAAAACAGAAAAATGAAAATGGTGATGTTAGCTAGGGATGTTACAGGTCGTGTTTAGGGCTTGGAATAGTTTCAAGGGATGATGTGGGATGTGTTTGAAGTGGTTTCAGCAAGAATGCACGAATGGATTGAGTTATGGAACTCAATCTGCAGCAGGTGCCCTGTGTTGGCAGTTCTATGGGGTTTTTGTGTTTGAGAAGGCAATGGAGATGGTTGGCTCGTGTTTTAGGTCAGGGTGGTTGTTTAGAATGTGTTCACAATCTTTGCTTAAGCTTCTCTTGGTTGAGATGAGAGTTGTGTGTTGTTATGCAAGCTTTCTTCACACTTAAGCAAGAAATGTCAACTTGGTTTTCTAGACCTGTGCAGGCCCCCAATCTATGCTGCATACTTTAGCCTTGATCAGTGTGATTAGTTCATAAACTTGTGCCAAAAGGATTTGCATTGTACTTGCTTGGATTTGCATTTGACATAAAGTTCAACTTTTTTAAAATGGCTAATTTGCTTTTTCTATTTAAGGGTTAAACTTCCATGTAATGACCAAACTCATAGAACAACACCTTGGCACAAAGGATTAGCATTAAATTATGGAGTGTAGATGAGATAAAAGACCTGTAATCTAGCTTAAGGCATGCTGAGTTCAAAAATTCAAGGTTATGGACATGTAACTTGGTCATGAACAAAGTGAGTTTTTTCCAACTTGCCAAATTCGATTCTCCCTAACCATGAGGTTGTTTGATGAGTTCTTTGACATTTTGGAAAGATTGGAATGTGTACTACAATCCATCTTTGAAATGCAAATTGAAATTCCAAGTGGAAGCATGTGAAAAGTGGTCTTGAAGTTAGGCAAAAATCCTGCCTAAAATGGTTCAAAATTCTCTAAGTTAAGAATGGTTTGGTACCCTTGTTCCAAAAATTGTAAATTGAGCTACAAGCTTCTTTTGAGGAAACTTTGTGAATCAAAGTTGTAGATTTTGCAATGGACTACAACTTTCATGTTTTGACTTTTCCTTGAATCCAAATGCATCTTGATGAGAAAGTGGGACAAAGTTAGGAAAAAATTAGGGTTTTTCATAACTTAGAAAAATTCTAAGTTATGAAAAATCTTCATTTCAAACCCTAATTTGTGATTTTGGATTTCTTGATGAACAAGTTTCATGATTTGGCATATTTTGATGAAAAATGAATCTTGACACTTGATTTTGACCAAAAAGTCAAAGTTTGACTTATCAGTATACAGTCAAAATTGATCAATTGACTGGGAAATTCAACTGTCAATCTTGTGCATTTGGGATCTTTTGAACTTGTTGAGCATTTCAAGACAATTCCATGGGGTCCTTGAGTCCATATGTGAGCTTGGTTTGCCATTGGCTAGGTCAAACAGTCAAAAATTGCCTTTGTGCAGTCAAAACCCTAAAAATGACCATTTTACCCTTTTGGTGATCTGATCAAATTTCTGGTGGAATTATGATCCAAACTTGATCAAATGGTCCATATGAGTTCATAATGTTGATGTGGGTCAATTTTCATGAGATTTGACTGTCAATTGGCCACAGTTGACTTTTTCCCCAATACAACTGATTTCTAGGTCAACTGTCCAATTGACTGGGCAAAATTTGGAATCAAGACTTGAAACTTGGTATGGATAAACTTGGGAGTACAACATGAAGCATGAAAGTCATCTTAGGCATTTTAGGTCAAAATATCTTTGTGCAAACACAAACCCTAATTTGGGTCAACAGTGCAAGGAGAAGTCTTGAGCAGAGGAAACCCTAACTGGATCTTGAGTTCCCAGGGTCTTGTGGTGAGAAAATGTTAAGGAAATGGGAGGGAAAATTTTGGGGTACAACAGTTGCCCCTGTTCAATCTTCTTGAACCTGAAGATTTAGATTGGCAAGTTTGCCTTTCGTGACTCGAGGGTAAAAGGAGATTGGACACTAGAGTGCCCAGAAATTTGCACTCGCATGCTGGAGTGTCAGCAATGTGATGTCGGGAATGGGCTTATAGATGCCATTTGGAGAGATGGTGGATAGGGAGATGGGCTTATAGATGCCATCTGAAGGCGTGACAGAACCTTGTCGGGAATGGGCTTATAGATGCCATTTGGAAGTGTTGATCGCATAAGAGATTCCTTAGCGAGAACTTGCGTATTTTGAGAAAGACAGATGTTTTCCTGGCTTGTTACAGGTGTTGATCTTCAATATAATCATGCAGACATGCCCTGGCTAGATACAGGTATCGAGTCTACAATCGGTTGCTCACAGATGTGCCCTGGCTGGATACAGGTATCGAATCTGGAATTAGTCGTCAACAGATATGCCCTGGCTGGATACAGGAATCGAATCTTCAAACGCTTCAGATGTGCCCTGGCTGGATACAGGAATTGAATCTGGAATTGTAACAGTCGATAGATATGCCCTGGCAGGATACAGGAATCGAATCTTCCAACTCTTCAGATGTGCCATGGCTAGATACAGGAATCGAATCTGGAATTAGTTATCAACAGATATGCCCTGGCTGGATACAGGAATCGAATCTTCAAACTCTTCAGATGTGCCTTGGCTAGATACAGGAATCGAATCTGGAAATTGATCACTCACAGATGTGCCCTGGCTAGATACAGGAATCAAATCTGGAATTGTGACAGTTGAAGGTAGTTGTCTTTTGGGTTGTCTTTTTCCCTGAAAAGACAAAATATCAGTTGTATGCAATGTCATGATGTATGAAATGCATGATGTCATGATGTTCAAAATGAGATAGTGTTGTATGCACTTTATCATGTATGTAAGCAAGATGTATGAAATGTGAAATGTTTATGAATGTATTTTCGTCTAGGAAAATAAATCCTTGACGATTGGCTGGGGAATTAAATCCTGGGCTGACGTTAAAGAGTAAAGTTCTTCGCTTCCGCTAGGGATGATGTTTGCAAGAATACACCGGTAGGAGAAGATGACTCCGTTGGGGAATAAACTTGTTGGAGAGATTACTCTGAGGGGAAATACTCTGTGGGAAGAGATACTTCGCTGAAGTTTTGATGAGAGCTCTGCTGAGGATTTCGACGATGGACTCCGCCGGGGATAACAATGATAAACTCCGCTGGGGACTGGAAGAACTTCGTCGAGGGCGATCTTCCGTGGAAATTAGCTGAGGATAACCCAGTTATAAGCCCTTGTGAGGAATAACTTTGAATAAAGCCCGGGAGAGACGTCAGTACTTTACAGGGGATAAGCTTCCAGAATCTACTGGGGATAAGCTTCAAGACCTGCTGGGGATATGGATTCCAAATTTCCTAGGGAAACTTTCGGACTGTACTTGAAAAATGGTTCCACTGGAGTGTCCGTATTCCGCCGGGGAACAATCTTAGATCAAGATTGCCAGGGATGCTTGCTGAGGACTGCCTATACTCCACTGGGGAATGTTGATATCTTCTGGGGATAACCAACTTCCTTTAGGCTGACCGTAGACTAACTCTGCTGGAGGAGAGTATTGCTGACTTGCTAGGGGAACATGGTGCCTATTGTAGGGCTGATGATAGACTAACTCTTCCTGGGGAGAGTATTGCTGAATCTTGTCCTACTCTGTGGGGAGTTTGAGATAACTTGGTCACATTCTTCAGTTGAATCTACCTTGGTACCTTGGCAGACAGAGCAACTAGACTGCCTGGACAACTCTACATTGCCCCTGTTTCTGATGTCACCTGTAATTAGTCTTTTGTTTCGTATGCAAGTATTTATGAATTAGCAATTTAACGTCAAATGCATATATCAAAAATGAACATTGGACGTTCTTCGCAAGACAAAATAGAAAAAAGGAAAAACAATTGGCAATTTGTTTGGAAAAGTGAACTTGTATTGATTTTGAAATTTGCCTGTAAATATGCGTTTTTTTTTGTACAAGAGGCTGACGTCCTAGTAAGAGAACGCCGCCAAGTAACATAAAGTTTATACAATTTTGAAAAGGAAACAAAACAGCGATGTGAACAATATTCCCACTGGGTTCCAACTCTGCTATCGCCTTTATGTCTTCAAGCGTCTCATCACTTTGCTGCTTGGTTGAAGATGAAGCTGATTGATCGATGCCGAAGTCTGAGCCCGATAGTTGATGCCGAATTCTGGATGCAAGGTGATCCAATGAGACATAGTGTTACGCTTTATCCCTAACTTTTGCCTGGACCACCCTTTCGGGTTTTCAGTCCACCGGGATACCCATTTTTGCCCAAGCCGCCTTTTCAGGTTTTCGACTTGCCGGGTGTACAGATTTTTTTTCATTTCATCCCTTATTTTTTCCCGAACCCTTTTGGTTCGCCGGGAAGCCCTTATTTTTGCCTAGGTATGTCAACCTAGCGGGTCTTTTATTCATGCGTAGTGTCTTTTTACTATGTCTGCATTGGCGGGGTGAGGAAGGTCGTCACCATCCATGGTGGTTAGAATCATGGCTCTTCCTGAGAACACATGTTTAACCATAAATGGCCCTTCGTACGTAGGGGTCCATTTGCCCCTGGGATCACTTTGAGGAAGGATGATGCGTTTGATTACCAGATCCCCAACTTGATACTCTTGTGGTATGACTTTCTTGTTAAATGCCCTGATCATCCGTTTTTGGTACGTCTGACCATGACAGATAGCGGTGAGTCTCTTTTCGTCAATTAGGTTTAATTGATCAAGTCGAGTCTGGATCCAGTCATCTTCACTCAAGTCCGCATCCTTCATTATCCGGAGAGAGGGTATTTGGACTTTAATCGGCAAAACTGCCTCCATGCCATAAACCAAGGAAAAGGGAGTTGCCCCGGTTGACGTTCTTGCTGAGGTACGGTACGCGTGAAGAGCGAACGGTAACATCTCGTGCCAATCTTTGTAGGTCACTGTCATATTCTGCACAATTTTCTTGATGTTTTTATTAGCTGCTTCGACAGCCCCATTCATCTTCGGTCGGTAAGGAGAAGAGTTATGGTGCTGTATCTTGAATTGCTCGCAGAGCTCAGTGATCATCTTGTTGTTAAGATTGGTACCATTGTCCGTAATGATCCTTTCCGGGATGCCGTACCGACAGATCAGGTTATGCCGAATGAAACGTGCCACGACGCTCTTGGTTACCGTGGCGTAGGAAGCTGCCTCAACCCACTTCGTGAAGTAATCAATCGCTACCAAGATAAAGCGATGCCCGTTGGATGCCGTCGGTCGGATCTCGCCGATCATATCAATGCCCCACATTGCAAAAGGCCAAGGTGCCGTCAGGATGTTCAGAGGAACCGGAGGGATATGCACCTTATCAGCATAGATCTGGCATTTATGACAAGTTCGAGAATGTTGGTAACAGTCGGCTTCCATTATGGACCAGAAATATCCTGCCCGTAGGATTTTCTTTGCCATGGTGTGTCCACTGGAATGTGTTCCGAATGTACCTTCGTGTAGTTCTACCATGATCTTCTCTGCTTCAGTTTTATCCACACAACACAGTAGAGTTGAATCATGATTTCGTTTGTAGAGAACGCCGTTGCTGAGGAAGAATTTTGCCGTAAACCTTCTCATGAACTTCTTGTCATTGACCGATGCGCCTTCGGGGTATTCTTGAGCTTCCAAATATCTCTTCACCTCATGATACCAGGGTTTCTCGATTAG
This sequence comes from Vicia faba, assembly GCA_948472305.1. Lineage (NCBI taxonomy): Eukaryota > Viridiplantae > Streptophyta > Magnoliopsida > Fabales > Fabaceae > Vicia > Vicia faba. The sequence continues at coordinate 465,899,749 of OX451735.1, read as the reverse complement.
CTCTTCGGCCTCAAGATCGCAGCAGTATGCAGGTTCGTCCAATTTCTAGATAATGATCCGGGGAGCCTCGTTGTCCCATTTGACTTTGTACATTGAAGACATCGTAGCTAGTGCGCCCGCTAACTGATTCTCCTCTCTTGGGAAGTGTTCAAAAGTTATCTCTTCAAAGTGAGGAAGCAAAGTCAGCACATACTCCTTGTAAGGAATAAGATTTGGGTGTTTCGTATCCCACTCGCCTTTGATCTGATTGATCACGAGAGCGGAATCTCCGAAGACACTCAGAAACTTGATCCTTAAGTCAATTGCAGCTTGAAGACCCATGATACATGCCTCATATTCTGCCATGTTGTTGGTGCAGTTGAAACACAGCCGGGCAGTGAGTGGAGTATGAGTACCTTTAGGGGATATGATCACAGCGCCGATGCCGTTACCCAAAGCGTTTGAGGCTCCGTCAAAGTGCATAGACCATCGGGATCCTTCCTCAGGTCCTTCATCCGGTCCAGGTACTTCACAATCAGTTACTACCATGATATCTTCGTCTGGAAATTCAAAGTTCAATGATTGGTAATCGTCCACAGGTTGGTGTGCCAAATGGTCTGCCAATACACTTCCCTTGATTGCTTTTTGAGTTGTGTACTGGATATCATATTCTGTCAAGATCATTTGCCATCTTGCTATTCTTCCAGATAGAGCAGGCTTTTCGAATATGTACTTGATTGGATCCATTTTTGAAATCAACAGAGTAGTGTGAGTCAACATATACTGTCTCAGCCGGCGAGCAGCCTATACCAGAGCGCAACAAGTTTTCTCGAGCAGTGAGTACCGAGTCTCACAGTCGGTAAACTTTTTGCTCAGGTAATAAATAGCGTGCTCTTTTCGGCCAGACTCGTCATGCTGCCCCAGCACACACCCCATTGAGTTGTCAAGTACTGTCAAGTATAGTATTAGAGGTCTCCCTTCCACTGGTGGCATAAGAATGGGTGGTTCTTGGAGATATTCCTTTATCTTTTCGAAAGCAGCCTGACATTCATCGTTCCAACGTACTACTTGATCTTTCTTCAGCAATTTGAAGATTGGCTCACAGGTAGCAGTTAGATGCGAGATGAATCGGGCAATGTAATTCAGTCGTCCTAGAAAGCCTCTGACTTCTTTCTCTATCTTGGGGAGTCGGCATCTCTTGTATGGCTTTCACCTTGGCAGGGTCCACTTGAATACCTTTATCGCTTACAATGAAACCTAGCAATTTTCTAGACCTCACCCCAAAGGTGCATTTGTTTGGGCTCAACCTCAGCTTGTACAACTTCAGTCGGTCAAACAGCTTCTGCAGATGGTCAAGGTGTTCTTCCTCAGTTTGGGACCTTGCAATCATATCATCGACATACACTTCAATCTCATGGTGGATCATGTCATGAAATAAAGCAACCATGGCATGTTGGTAGGTTGCCCCAGCATTTTTCAACCCGAATGGCATGACCTTGTAGCAGAAGGTGCCCCACTGAGTAACAAAGGTAGTCTTTTCCATATCTTCAGGAGCCATCTTGATCTGATTATACCCTGAAAAACCATCCATGAAGGAGAAAACTTTATGCTGAGCAGTATTATCCAATAGAACGTTAATATGAGGCAGAGGGAAATCATCCTTAGGGCTAGCCCTGTTCAAATCCCTGTAGTCAACACACATCCTGACTTTACCATCTTTCTTTGGCACTGGAACCACGTTGGCCACCCACTGAGGGTAAGAAGTCACTGCTAGAAACCCGACATCAAATTGTTTCATAACCTCAGCCTTGATTTTCTCGGACATCTCTGGGCACATGCGGCGGACCTTCTGTTTTACCGGAGGGCAGTCTTCCTTGGTAGGCAGGTGATGAACCACAATGTCGGCATCCAAACCAGGCATGTCTTCGTAAGACCAAGCAAAGATTTCCATGTAGTCATGCAGCATCTGGATCAATCGTTGCTTCACGCTGAGCTCTAGATTGGCTCTAATCTTGACTTCTTTTCTATCTGTCTCAGTACCCAGGTTTATCGTTTCCACTGGCTCTTCATGCAGCTGAATGACCCTCTCTTCCTGGAGTAGCAGTCTTGCGAGTTCACCAGGCACTTCGCAATCATCCTCACCTTCGTCTTCGGCCAAGTTGATCGGATTCTCGAAGTCATAACTGGCAGTAGCAGGGCTGTTACCAGTGAGATCCAGAGTGGATTGGAACCTGTATAAGTGAGTATGTGTAAATATAACTGTTTTGCAATATATAACACAGAAAGAAAAAGAGCACAAGATTTGAAATGCAATAACGTCCAATTTTTTGATTAATGATATATGGAAATGTCATACAAAAAGCCCTCACAAATGGAGCTACGATGCCCCGGGTAGGACACCGAGCCAATAAAAGTTTCAACATATTGTTTTGTTACAAATTGAAAACAAAAGACTTCATTACTGCGTGACAAATGTAATAGGTGTAAAATCTTTTTCCGTCCAGTTGCTTGGTCCGTTGTTGGTTGCTGGATAGATCCAACTGTCAAATTCTGCTTCCTCTATGTCCTCCTCGATAGCATTCACTCTTGGGTTGGTGATGAACACCGGAGACTTTCTGATCCTTTCCTTGCGAACAACCCTCTGAGCCTCTGCAGTGAAGCCCAGCCCAAACTTGTCGGTCTTTTGAGTGAAGTCAGGAAGTTGACTTCAGTTTGCGCACTTGCCTTTCTCGATTACAGCCCGGGCATCATTCAAGGAAGCCATCTCCAAAGGAAAGTCTTCTTCAACCACTGTCTCAGTTGACGCCAACGTTGGAGGAACCTCCTCAAAATGTTGAAAGGGGGTTTCAATAAACTCCCCGTCCATCTCGATATACCGGAATGAATTCAAGTGACTAACCATGTATTCCTCCTCTCCCTGCACAGTAACAATCTTCCCTTTGACAGGGTATTTGAGTTTCTGGTGTAGAGTGGATGTTACCGCCCCAGCCTTGTGAATCCAGGGTCGACCCAGCAAACAGGAATAAGATGGACGAATATCCATCACGTAGAACGTTGAGTCAAAGACTTGGGAACCCACACGAATAGGAATGTCTACCTCACCATGCACCATCCTCTTAGAACCGTCGAAGGCTCTAACAATGATGTTACTAGGTTTCAATTCCAGGCCCTCACAATCCAACCGATCTATGGCCTTCTTGGGCAATACATTCAGGGAAGAACTGGTGTCCACCAACACGTGTGCGAGAGTAGTGCCCCTGCATTCTATAGAGACGTGCAGGGCATCATTGTGGTTTTTCCCTTTGGCGGTAAGGTCTGCATCCGAGAAACCCAAACCATTGTCAGCTGTCAAATTAGCCACACAGTCAGTGAACTGATCTGCAGATGTCTCTTGCGGCACATGGGCCATTTTTAGAAATGAAATCAGGGCCTTGGCATGGGCCTCTGATCACAGCAGCAATGGTAGCATAGAGATTTTGGAGGGGGTATGCCCCAGCTGTTCAACGACATTGAAGTCACTCTTTTTAATGATTTTAAGGATTTCCTCCATCTCTTGCTGGGAGGCTTCAACAGCAGTCTTTTTTGGTGCCTCCGTCCGGGCAGGCAAATCGGTAGTAATTTCTTTGCCTCGAGCATCAGAGGACTCAGCGGCAGTAGTAGACACAGGAACTTGATTTGAAACATGCACACTTGCGGGTGTGATGATAAGAGGTTTTCGAATAACTGGTGGTGCAATGTCAGGCGAGAAGAGCCTGCCACTGCGAGTAATCTTGGCGGGACCAGTGATGTTACCGATACTGGTACCGGTGTTGAACTCCTGCTTCACTCCAAGCACATACACGTCTGCCCCATAGTGCCATGGGACAGCCTTGTCAGATTCATAGGGGAGGGGTCCCGGAACAGTAATGGTAATGGGTGCAACAGACATAATTTGGACTGGCTTCCTCGGGGGAGCCTTGGTACGATTGTTAAAAATTGTGACGACAGATACTTCTTCAGTGGAAACAAATGGAACAGCGGTTTTCTTGAACAGAATTTCTTTGCTATCCATTAGGCTTTGGATGCCTGATTTCAGCAGCGGACAACCGGTAGGGATAACAGCACACAGGAGGCAACCCTTGCTACAACCCGGAAATAAACCGGCTAGCAGTAGGTTCCTCTTAACATTCAATAGAGGGGTAGCAACATCATTCACCGAAACAGCATACAAATCTTCCTCAACGGCATTTACTCTATGCTGGGGCATAGGAGCAGTTACAACATTTGGCCTCTCAGGCGCCTCAAACTGAATTTCCTTCGCATCGATAAGGTCTTGAACTTTATTTCTCAGGGCCCAGCAATCATCAGTAGTATGCCCGGGGCTATCAGAATGATAAGCACAACGGGAATTTGGGTTATACTTAGGAGATGCAGTATTCACGACCTTCGGAGCCTCTTTGATGGTCACCAAGTTGGTTGATAGCAGTTGCGGTAAGATTTGTGACAAGGTCATACTCAGCCGAGTATACTGCCTTTTGGGCCTCTCACCCCTTTGTTGATTGTACTGCTGAGGAGCAGCAACAGGTTGTGAAATGACCAAGGCATTGACGGCCTGGTGGTGTTCTGGCTTGACTTGTCTTCTAGGACCATAGACGGAACTAGCTTCCTTCTTGAAAGGCTTTTTCGCAGTACTCGCGGAAGCACTTTTCTGTATCTTTCCTGACCTGATGCCAGCTTCTATCCTTTCACCCATTAGGATCAAATCCATAAACCCAGCGGAGGAATTACCAACCAGATGATTGAAGAATGGACCAGACAAGGTCCCTAGAAACATGTCAACCAGCTCACGGTCAGTCAATGGAGGCTGCACCCTGCCAGCCAAATCTCTCCATTTTTGCGCATATTCTTTGAACCCTTCGCCCGTTCCTAGTGACATACCCTGAAGTTGGGTACGCGTAGGAGCGAGGTCAGAATTGTATTGATATTGTCTATAAAATGCGGTAGCCAAATCTTCCCAATGTCGGATACTGGTTCCATCTAGCTGATAGAACCACTCAAGTTGTGACCCCGAAAGGCTATCTTGGAAGAAGTGGATCCAAAGATTTTTGTCTGCCGTGTAAGGTTGGATCTTCCTTACGTACAACCTGAGATGCAGCTTTGGACAGGAAGCCCCGTCATATTTGGCAAAGGCAGGCGCCTTGAACTTGTGCGGGATTACCACCCCAGAATATAATCCTAAATCTCCGAAATCCAACCCCGGCACATTTTAAATCTCCATGGCACTCAAGCGGTCTTCTAATTGCTTGTATCTGTCAGCAGCAGGAGGGTATTGTTCGTCATTGTAATCCGTCTCGTTGTCAGAGACTGCAGGACTAGGAGCTCCTCCCCCTTGGGGACTGTCTTTCTCTGCAGAGGAAGTAGTTGGATCAACCTCGTTATGGAGTGTGTTCCCAAACCTGCGTCCAGTATTGAACAACGCAGTCCTCTTCTTCTTCTTCTTCTTTAAGAGCAGAGTCTTCAACTCTTGTTGACCTTGGGCCAGGCTCATGACCATTTCTTGAAACTGGGCACTCTGGGCCTGGAGGGCCTTGATAGCTTGCTCACTGGATGATTCTGGATTCATGATGACTGTTCAAAATAAACAGCGAAAAAGATTAAGCAACCTGTAGAAAAAGGGGTACCTGTTATGCACATGATGCATGAGGTGCTATCTATGCAATGCATTCAAAGATTTTAGAAATTCACAATTGTTGCAGACAAAAAGAACGCACGTCATATTAATAAGAAAAGATTTGTTAGTACATAAATGCCCCATGGGCCAAATATTACAGAAAACAACTTCTCAAGGTAAAAAGACGTTGTGCATCCTCTTTGGCGCAATGTAGGTGTTGAGGGCCTCTTGCTCATGGAGTCGGCGGGTGAGCTCTAAAACCTTCTTCTCGCTGGCGTAGAAGCTGGCTTCAAAAGTGTTCTGTTCCTCCTTGAGTTGGATCCAACTCTTCTGCATCTCCTCCCACAATGTAGGCATGTCAGGATGTAGGATGGTGTAGGGAACCTCTCCTTCCTTGACAGGCTCTTTAATCACAGGGAGAACATGAGGATAGGGCATCATTAGACTCTGGGCCCGGGCTCGTACCCACTTGAGATTAAGCCCAAGAGGGATGGAGTTCTTGTGTCCTAGTGTCTTGCTGTCAACCTTGTTGGGCATCCTCCAAGCTCTGATGAATCTTTGGCGAAGTCCTTGCGCATCGTTGTCGAAGTCAAAAACTAGGTCAGGAATCAACATGTCGTGAGGACCATCTCTTCGTGCGTATCCAAATTGCCTCAAAGCTAGGTAAGGGTTGTAGGTAATGCCCCCTCTAATACCATGTAATGGAACATTAGGGAACTCTCCACAATGATCGACGATGATGACATTTTCTCTGGACCGAGAACACCAATGTACATCAGAGTGAGTAAGAGTCATTAACCGTTGGGACCACCTTGAGCCTTGGTCATTCTTCAAGACAGATTGTGGAAGGTGCGAAATAAACCACCTTGCAAGGAGAGGAGTACAACACATGAGAACACCCCTCTTTCTCATGGTTCGTGTGTAAAATGAGTGATGGATGTCCCCAAGCAATGTTGGTATTGGATTTCTGGACAAGAAGATTTTGACAGCGCTGACCTCTACAAGCTGGTCAGGATTTGGGAACAGGACCAACCCATAGATAAGGAGTGCCACAATCTCTTCAAAGGCTTGTAGGTCCAATGAATTCCAACATTCTTGTGCCTTCTCAAACAAGAATTTTGCTAAGAAACCTTTGACGTCGCTTCTAGTTTCCCAATGCCCCTTGATGTCAGAAGGCTGTAGATGTAATGCTCGAGCAACATCTTCAGGCTTTGGTTCCTTTTCCGTACCGTTGAAAGGTAGTTGATTAAGGATAGGAATTCTCAGGAGTTGAGAAAATTCCTCCAAAGTGGGAACCAACTGGTAGTCGGGGAAAGTGAAGCAGTGGTGAAGAGGGTCAAAGAACTGGAATAGCACTTTCATCATGTCCTCTTCAATGTTGGTGTTGACTGAGTTGAGCAGTCTACCATGTCTTTCACTGAAGGGAGAGCTTTATGGAATTCTTGATGTGAGCTCCTTGAGTTGAGGAGGGATTCTCACAAGGTTGACTTGGATGGTTTTTCCGCGAGGAATTTCCATGACCTACAAAACAAGAACAAAGATGAAGATCTAAACCCTTGAAGTGGTTAGCAAATGCATATGATGCTTTATGATGTTCATGATGTATGTACAAGCATATGTACAAGCAATTCACACCAAACCCTAGTTTCAGGCTTGCATGGGGTTTCATAGGTAAGTACCCTCTTGAGTGTAGTTGGCTTAAAAACCTGTCCTATAAATAGTAACCGGGTTCTAAGGAGCTCAATATCACTGGATTGTTTTCATTGTTCATTGTTTTTGTTTAGCCACTTAACTAGCGACCAAAATATTCCAAGAAAACCACCCTCAATGAGTGTAGTATCGAGTATCTACCAACTTTGGACTGCACCAAAGCCGGTCATCTCACTACCCCTAATAAAAGGCCAAGATGGTCAAGTAAGGTTCTAGGTCATTAGTGCTTAGTGACATCACTCAGCGGCCCCGTACTCTCCTTGATTGAACTCAAGGGTTACCGGTACTCACAAATATGTCGCACTAATATAGCTATTGCTTCGACCGTGTCGGTATACCCCGTACAGTTTCCACAACGTATTGCTATCTATGAATGTTTCCCAAAATCCGGGTGTAGGATTGCAAACCCAAACAAGAGAGCCAAGATATAAAGCAATCAAATCAAACAATTTAGTCATGCAAGAGGGTGATCTAAGCCCTAAGGTTACTCCACTTTTAAATTAAGTCCCCAGCAGAGTCGCCAGTTCTGTGATACGGTGGGAGAACTGACTTGAGGTTTTGCGTTTGTTTTCGCAAATGTTTCGGTTGAGCAAGAGTCGCCATCGACTTTTTATTTTATCCTAAGGAAAGGTTAAAAAGCACAGCAAAAACCTTTGAGATGTTTTCTTGGGTTCGGGGAGTAGATTATAGAAAGGGAAGGTATTAGCACTCTTTCTATCCATGGTTATCCATGGGCTCTTAGTTACTTGCTTAGATCAACTTGCCTTGGTTTTCAATTGTTTGAAATGGTGCTTTGTGTGTGTGGGTTTGAAAATGTTTTGAAAAGAGGCCAATGTGGTGGCAACCTTTGTAATGATCCATGTTGGGATGTATACAAAGGTGTATGTCTTTTTGAAAAAGGTTTTCAATGTTTTTGAAAGTTGTTTTGAAAGTGTATTGATGTGTGGTTTGAAAAGAATAGGCAAGTGTTTTGTTTTGCAAGTTTGATTCAAGTAACTAAGAGTTTGTCTACTCCTAAATTTCTCAAAGATTTCTCCTATGTTTTTAACCCTTTTAACAATTTTGTTCCACCATTGCATTTGGTGGACAATCTTGTGTTAGGATGTGAAAGGGACGGGCGCGGGTCATCGTTTAGACCATAATTGCTGTAGTTGTTTAGTTATTGGCTTGCATTTTTGGTAAAACCCAAGTGTATGTGTGAATGTCATGACTGATGTCATAACATTCTAGTTTAGTTTGTACTGATTCATTAGGTACCTTTGCAGAAAAATATTGTCATACAGGTACTGATGTTTATAAGTGTGTATCTGAGCATTTTGCAAAATGATCACATTTTCCTAAATCAGTAGACAGGTTTTTCAGATGTCATAACAGATGTTAAGACATCCTGTTCTGAACTAACAGGTTTGCAGTTTGGTTAATTCTGAGTTTTTTCAAGAAAATGACTCAGTCTTTCCAGAACAGAATCCTGCATTTTCTTTGGGTTAACCTAGCTCAACCCTAACCTGGTTGATAAAGTCTTGTGACCTAGTCTTAAGGTCAAATGGAATTAACCCTAGCTTTTTGTGGAAACTCTAACTGAAGATGCAGCTGCTATATATTCATCAGAGCTGCTGTTTTGGAATTAATCCCTTTTTGGTCAGAAGATCATTTGTAAGCTGTATAGTTTTAACTATTGTAATTCAAGCAATTATCATTGTGATAAGTGACTTGGAATAGGTTTTTAATTGTAAGGGTTGTGTAGCACTCAAAGCTTTGAAGCAAGAGTGTTTGTATGTTTCTTGACTAAAGCTGTGAAGCAGAGTCAAGTTAGGTGTGTGTATCACTCAAAGCTGTGAAGCAAGAGTGGTTGTGTTGCTTGATTAAAAAGCTGTGAAGCTTAATCAAGTGTATGTTTTTGAAGAGTGTCTTCATCAATTCATTAGTCAAATTGTTTTATGTATCACTGCTGTGATTGAGGGGGAGTGAGTAGGAACTCAGGTTTAAGTTGTACTTAGATTGAAATTGCATTGGGTAGGTCTTAAGTGAAGGAGATAAACTGGTTGGTTTATTCCTGAATTAACATCTCTTATAGTGGATTTCCTCCCTGGCTTGGTAGCCCCCAGAGTTGGTGTTGTTGCACACTGAACTGGGTAAACAATTGATTGTGTTCTTTACTGTTTTTGTATTTACTGTCTTATAGAAAGTCAGATACGGTGTCATAACATTGAACGTGACATTGAGTATTTGCAGCCAGAATTTCAATTGGCATCAAAGCAGGCACCCTGCCTGTATTACTGGGTGAGATCTAGGGATATCACTTTCTGGCACTATGGACAAAGAAGGAGTTTTTGGAAATAGACCACCCATTATGGATGGAACTAATTATGACTACTGGAAACCTCATATGATTGCCTTCTTAAAATCTCTGGACAAAAAGGCTTGGAGAGCTGCTGACAAAGGATGAATCCATCCCACCATAACTGAGAAAGATGGGACAATCAGTCTGAAGCCTGAGGAAGATTGGAGTAAAGAAGAAGATGAGTTAGCCCTGAGAAATTCCAAAGCTTTAAATGCCTTGTTCAATGGAATTGATAGAAACATTTTCAGACTAGTACATCAATATGAACTGGCCAAGGAAGTTTGGGACACTCTCAAAACTACTCATGAGGGCACTTCCAAAGTAAAAATGTCAAGGCTTCAGATGTTGACTACCAAGTTTGAGAATCTAAAAATGATGGAAGATGAAACCATTCATGAGTTTCACATGAACGTCTTGGAGATTGCCAACACCTCAGGAGCACTGGGAGAAAAGATGTCAGAAGAAAAACTGGTGAGAAAGATTCTCAGATCCTTGCCTAAAAGATTTGCAATGAAGGTAACTGCCATAGAGGAAGCCCAGGACATCAGCAAGTTGAAAGTGGATGAACTTATTGGGTCTCTTCAGACTTTTGAGATGGGGATCACTGATAATGGTGACAAGAAGAACAAGAGCATATCACTTGTGTCCAACAATGATGTTGAAGAAAATATTTCAGAAGCTATAGCCATGCTTGGAAGACAGTTCAACAAACTCATCAAAAGAATAGATCCAAAGTCAAGGTCTAATGTCCATAACATTCCCTCTGACATTGACAGTTCCAGCAGAAGACCAAGGTCAGAAGAGAAGGGAAATCAAGGCAGAGGAATTCAATGCCATGGTTGTGAAGGATATGGGCATATTCGAGCTGAATGTCCTACCTTTCTTAAGAAACAAAAGAAAGGAATGACTGTTACTTGGTCTGACTGTGATTCAGAAAGTAATTCTGAAGAAGAATCTGCCAAACTAGTTACTGCTTTAACTGGTGTTTGTACCTCTGAAAGTGACATCAGTGATGAAGAGGTGACTTTTGAAGAACTGGCTGATACTTACAAGAAATTGTGTATCAGAAGTACTGAAGTCTGTGTGCATAATGAAAAACAATCAAAACTCATCATAAAGCTGGAGGCTGAAAAAAGGGCAAACCTTGAAACTATAAGTCATCTAGAAGGAGAAGTTCAATTGCTGAACTCACAACTGAATCAAATGACCAAATCTGTCAAGATGCTGACAAATGGAACAGACAAATTGGAAGAGATCCCTCAGGTTGGACAAAATGTGGGAAATAAACCTGGACTAGGATTTATGGAAGCAAAGAAATCTGGTACAGATAAGAAGATCAGGCCTGATAAGCAAATGTCAAAACAGATGTCTCAACACAACTCTCAACATCAGGAACAGAGACATATGAAGAAATGGTACCAAAGATGGAGATGTCATCATTGTGGGAGATATGGCCACATAAAGCCCTTCTGCTTCAGATTGCATGGATACCCTAATCAGAACTCAGGTGTCAAACCTAAGTCTAAAAAGGTACCACATGCTCCTAAATGGAAGAAAAAGGCTACTGCCCTGATAGCCCACACTACCCTGAGGGTCTCTGCAAAGGAAGACTGGTACTTTGACAGTGGATGTTCCAGACACATGACTGGAATCAAGAACCTCCTCAATAATGTTAAGCCTCACACCACCAGTTTTGTGATCTTTGGAGATGGTGCTAAAGGTGAAATCAAAGGAGTTGGTGATTTGGACTGCCCTGGAGTTCCAAGTCTGAATGAAGTACTGCTGGTAAAAGGGCTGACTGCTAATCTCATTAGTATCAGTCAATTGTGTGATCTAGGATTCAAGGTCAATTTCTCAAAATCTGAATGTCTTGTAATCAATGACAAACAAGAAACTGTAATGAAAGGAGTCAGATCTAAAGACAACTGTTACTTGTGGGAGCCTGAGAACACTAATTTCTCCTCTGTGTGTTCCATTGCAAAAGAAGAAAAAGAGGTGAAACTGTGGCACCAAAAACTTGGCCATCTTCATCTAAGAGGTATGAAGAGGATTATCTCCTTGGAGGCAGTCAGAGGGATTCCAAGACTGCAAATTGATGAAGAAAGAGTTTGTGGTGAATGTCAGGTTGGTAAGCAGACTAGGATGTCACATCCAAAGTCAAGACATCTGACCACCTCTAAGGTTCTAGAACTTCTTCATATGGATCTGATGGGACCAATGCAAGTAGAGAGTCTTGGTGGAAAAAGATATGCCTATGTGGTTGTGGATGATTTTTCCAGATTCACCTGGATTAATTTCATTAGGGAAAAATCTGATGTATTTGAAGTTTTTAAAGAATTGTGCAAAAGAATTCAAAGAGAAAAGGAAGGGTGTATTGTCAGAATCAGAAGTGATCATGGCAAGGAATTTGAAAACAGCAAGTTTGAAGATTTCTGTTCTTCAGAAGGAATTAGTCATGAATTTTCTTCTCCTATAACACCTCAGCAAAATGGAGTTGTGGAAAGAAAAAACAGGACCATACAGGAATCTTCCAGAGCAATGTTACATGCCAAAAGACTTCCTATGTATTTTTGGGCTGAAGCTATGAATACAGCCTGCTATGTTCATAACAGGGTCACCTTGAGAAAGGGAACCTCATCCACCATATATGAACTCTGGAAAGGAAGAAAACCAACTGTGAAGTACTTCCATGTGTTTGGCAGCAAATGCTATATTCTGGCTGATCGTGAACAAAGAAAAAAATTGGACCCTAAAAGTGATGAAGGCATATTTCTAAGATACTCCTCAAACAGCAGAGCTTATAGAGTATTCAATTCCAGAACCAAAGCCATGATGGAATCAATAAATGTTATAATTGATGATTATCATGAAGAAATAGATGTTCCTTGTACTGTTGAGACATTCTTTGAGACTTTAACCCAATAGAATGATCTACCCAACTCCACCACAACAGAATCTGAATCAAAGGAAGCTAGCAAGATCCCTTCCATCAGAATTCAGAAGGATCATCCAAAAGAGCTCATCATAGGAGATCCCAACAGTGGAGTCATTACAAGATCTAGCGAAATCATCTCAAACTCTTGTTTTGTGTCCAAAATGGAACCAAGAAATGTCAAGGAAGCTATAACTGATGAATACTGGATTGGTGCAATGCAAGATGAACTGAACCAATTCAAGCAACATGAAGTTTGGGAACTGGTTCCTAGACCTGAAGGAACTAACATCATTGGGACAAAATGGATTTTCAAGAACAAGTCAGATGTTGAAGGAGTTGTCACCAGAAATAAGGCAAGACTTGTTGCTCAAGGATACACCCAGGTTGAAGGGGTTGATTTTGATGAAACCTTTGCACCTGTAGCCAGGCTGGAATCAATCAGACTCCTATTGTCAATTGCTTGTCTTCTGAAGTTCAAGTTATTTCAGATGGATGTGAAAAGTTCCTTTCTAAATGGGTACTTAAATGAGGAAGCTTATGTGGAACAACCTAAAGGCTTTGTGGATCCAACCCACCCTGATCATGTCTACAAATTGAGAAAAGCTCTATATGGCCTGAAACAAGCTCCTAGAGCATGGTATGACATGTTAACAAAGTTTCTCTCAGACAAAGGCTACAGAAAAGGAGGCTTGGACAAAACTCTCTTTGTCAAAACTGAAGGAGGGAAGTTGATGGTTGCCCAAATATATGTTGATGACATAGTGTTTGGAGGAATGTCAGAACATATGGTTAAACACTTTGCTGACCAGATGCAGGCTGAATTCGAAATGAGTCTCATGGGAGAACTAACTTATTTTCTTGGACTGCAAGTCTCACAGATGGAGGACTCAATCTTCTTATCTCAAAGCAAGTATGCTAAGAACATTGTAAAGAAGTTTGGTATGGAGAATGCAAGTCACAAAAGGACTCCTGCTCCTACTCATCTAAAGCTTTCCAAAGATTCAAGTGGGGTTAAGGTGGATCAAAGTCTGTACAGAAGCATGATAGGAAGCCTGTTGTACTTAACTGCCAGCAGACCTGATATTGCCTTTGCAGTTGGAGTTTTTGCAAGATACCAAGCTGATCCCAAAGTCAGTCATATCAATCAAGTGAAGAGAATTTTGAAGTATGTGAGTGGAACTTACAACTATGGGTTGATGTATTCTCATGGCTGTGAACCAGCTCTGACTGGCTACTGTGATGCTGATTGGGCTGGTAGTGCTGATGATAGAAAAAGCACCTCTGGAGGATGTTTCTTCTTGGGAAATAATCTGGTTTCCTGGTTCAGCAAGAAACATAATTGTGTGTCTCTTTCTACTGCTGAAGCTGAATACATTGCAGCTGGTAGTAGCTGCTCTCAAATGATCTGGATGAAACAGATGCTTACTGAGTATAATGTCACACAAGATATTATGACATTGTACTGTGACAATCTGAGTACAATCAACATTTCCAAGAATCCCATTCAGCATAGTAGGACCAAACATATTGACATACGACATCACTTTATCAGAGACCTTGTAGAAGAGAAGACAATCAAATTGGAACATGTTGCCACTGAGCTACAGCTGGATGACATTTTTACCAAGGCTCTTGATGCAAATCAATTTGAAAACTTGAGGGGTAAGTTGGGTATTTGCCAACATGAGGAATTGTAGCAATTAATTTTGCTTAAAACAAGGGTTAAAGGAGTTATGCTTGTTCTGATTGGGTTAAAATTATATTTTCCCATTTCCTTCAATTCTTTTAAGAAGTTGAATATACACTCCTTTTCTTCCTTCCCCTCTCGTCTCCTCATCAAAACCCAGTCTCTCAATCAGAATTTTCTCTTCAGTTGTTGTTGGTCCTCTAAGACTGTCAAAATGTCTCAAACACCATCATCATCCAATACAACTATTTCAACCTCTTCCTCTGATCAAGATTCTAGGACAATCTCTTCTTGTCTGGACTCTGAAGTCCTGGAGATCTCTTCTCGTAGAAAAGTGGGAACTAACCCCACCAAGGTCAAAGAGTTGAGAACAAGACATGCGGGAAAGTCCCAAGCTTCTGCCTCTGGTAATCCATCTCATCCTTCTTCTTCAGTTCCCCCTGAAATTGCAAATAGGGAAGGGTCAGCCTATGTTAGTCAAGCAATAGCTAAAATTGTTTCAAGAATTCTGAACGAGAACCACTCAGTTCCTGGAATTTCTGTTCCTTTGAATCAAGAAAGTTCAAATGCTGAAACAAATCCAGATGTCTCTAAGGATGTTGAGACATCAGACAAAGAGAAGAATGCTGACATTGCTCACAAGAAAAGGAAGAAGCCCGAATCCTCTGAGTCTGATGACAATGCTTAAAGGTTGGTGGAGTTGCTGTTTGGTGAAGTTGGTGCTGGTACCTGGTGGAGTTTGGAAGTGTGTTCAGTTTTTTTTTTTGGCTGCTGCTCTTATTACTTTTTTCTGGATGACTGTATAATTTTTATGAACATGTATCTTTGGCCCATTTGTGGCTAAAGAGGGGGAGAATATTTTGGTACTTACTTAATTAGACATTCTATTTTTCTGCAGTCATTTCTTTCTTCTGCTATCTATCTCTGATTGCTTAGGGTCTTTAGCCAAAAATTTGCCAAAGGGGGAGTTTGTAGTTGTTTAGTTATTGGCTTGCATTTTTGGTAAAACCCAAGTGTATGTGTGAATGTCATGACTGATGTCATAACATTCTAGTTTAGTTTGTACTGATTCATTAGGTACCTTTGCAGAAAAATATTGTCATACAGGTAGTGATGTTTATAAGTGTGTATCTGAGCATTTTGCAAAATGATCACATTTTCCTAAATCAGTAGACAGGTTTTTCAGATGTCATAATAGATGTTAAGACATCCTGTTCTGAACTAACAGGTTTGCAGTTTGGTTAATTCTAAGTTTTTTCAGGAAAATGACTCAGTCTTTCCAGAATAGAATCCTGCGTTTTCTTTGGGTTAACCTAGCTCAACCCTAACCTGGTTGATAAAGTCCTGTGACCTAGTCTTAAGGTCAAATGGAATTAACCCTAGCTTTTTGTGGAAACCATAACTGAAGATGCAGCTGCTATATATTCATCAGAGCTGTTGTTTTGGAATTAATCCCTTTTTGGTCAGAAGATCATTTGTAAGCTGTATAGTTTTAACTATTGTAATTCAAGCAATTATCATTGTGATAAGTGACTTGGAATAGGTTTTTAATTATAAGGGTTGTGTAGCACTCAAAGCTTTGAAGCAAGAGTTTTGTATGTTTCTTGACTAAAGCTGTGAAGCAGAGTCAAGTTAGGTGTGTGTATCACTCAAAGCTGTGAAGCAAGAGTGGTTGTGTTGCTTGATTAAAAAGCTGTGAAGCTTAATCAAGTGTATGTTTTTGAAGAGTGTCTTCATCAATTCATTAGTCAAATTGTTTTATGTATCACTGTTGTGATTGAGGGGGAGTGAGTAGGAACTCAGGTTTAAGTTGTACTTAGATTGAAATTGCATTGGGTAGGTCTTAAGTGAAGGAGATAAACTGGTTGGTTTATTCCTGAATTAACATCTCTTATAGTGGATTTCCTCCCTGGCTTGGTAGCCCCCAGAGTAGGTGTTGTTGCACACTGAACTGGGTAAACAATTGACTGTGTTCTTTACTGTTTTTGTATTTACTGTCTTATAGAAAGTCAGATACGGTGTCATAACATTGAACGTGACATTGAGTATCTGCAGCCAGAATTTCAATTGCAATGGTGCCAAGTATCTTTGGGCAATTTTTCCTTTAAGGGACTTGATCATTTTTTAGGCAACTTTTGAAAGTGTCATCGAGGGACTATGATCATTTGAATTGTGTTTGTTTTGCCCAAAGAGACCTAACATGCAATATGGCCCATTATTGAAGGCAACAAGTGGAATACCCTAGGGGTACAAGTGTGATTAGTGTTGTCCATTTTCATGCTTGATTATCTTGAAGTTAGGTCAAACTATTTTGGTTAATTGATTTGCATACAACCCTAATTCTAGCATGGCATATTTAGAAAGCTTGTAAATGCGAAAAATAAAGTTCCTAAGTTATTACAACATAATATATGGGATGGGGGGTACAAATGTTCAAATGGGGGTATTTTGACAAGAAATTAAATCCTAAATTATTACAATCCAAATGGAATTATACAAATTAATTAATATGCAATAATTAAATAAAATAAGATAAATATGCAAGATGCAAAAATGATTTTTTATGTGTATGTAAAAAGTGTTTTTTATGTGTCAAGAAAACAAAAATAAAAGTATTAATTTTTGGGCATTTTTATATTTAGGGCAAAAACACTAATTTTCACAAATAAAAGTATTTATTGTATAATATATGTAATATTTATTAATTATATACAAAAAATAAATAAAAGAGAAGTATATTTGTCAAAAAGGTATTTTTAATGTTAAATATTAATAAAAATAAAAATGTATTATTTTTATGTTTTTAACCTAAATACACTAATAAATATATAAGTATTTGTATTATTTACTAAATATATTAAATATGTACAAAAATAAAATATTTAATATTTACAAAAAAAAGTATATTTTATATAAAATATTTTCAGAAGATAAAATAAAATAAAACATGGAAAATAAATGTATTTGGTATTCTTCCTAATATTCTAAACAAAAAAGTATTTTGTATTTATTTATATATATAACTAACTAAAGCAAATAAATATCAATAAAAATGCAAAAAAAATGTGGAAAAATGTTTTTTTAATATTTTTATGTTTTAATGAAAAATAACAAATCAGAATCAAAAAAGAAAAAAATGAAAATGGCAAATAAAACTCAAAATGGGTCAGGGGGTGCAACTACAAAAGCATGGTGTGAAAAGGAAAAGAGATCTCAGGCCCATCCCAAGAAAGGTTGTCTTCAACCTTCAGACAACCATTCAAAAAAACGCGCGCCTCTGATGCTTCAAACACAACTCTTGATTCCCGGACTTTTAGCACAAACTTACAACATGAAAAATGTCAAGCATCAAGCCACGATTCTGGACATATAAAGAACTCATCCTAACTCTCAGAAATGAGAGAGAATTTCTTCTCCCCCAATTCCTGACCTAGTTTTTATTCAATGTTCAGACTTAAAATTCTCTAAGTACACATAACATAAATGAAAACTAATGATATGGGCGTGTTCAGGGCTATGAATGTGACATAATTTCTTCACAAATCTAAACCTAACAATGCCTGGATAGAGAGATACAAGTTCATGAACTTACCTGTTCAGTTGGAATCGTGTGCAACAATGGAGATGCTTACAAGGCAAGGTAATGATTTGTATAGCTTCCTTGATGTCTCAGGATGCTATTCCAACCTTTAGTTTGCTTGGAAACCAAGAGAATCGTGCTATGGTACTTCAACTGCAAAACAGAAAAATGAAAATGGTGATGTTAGCTAGGGATGTTACAGGTCGTGTTTAGGGCTTGGAATAGTTTCAAGGGATGATGTGGGATGTGTTTGAAGTGGTTTCAGCAAGAATGCACGAATGGATTGAGTTATGGAACTCAATCTGCAGCAGGTGCCATGTTTTGGCAGTTCTATGGGGTTTCTGTGTTTGAGAAGGCAATGGAGATGGTTGGCTCGTGTTTTAGGTCAGGGTGGTTGTTTAGAATGTGTTCACAATCTTTGCTTAAGCTTCTCTTGGCTGAGATGAGAGTTGTGTGTTGTTATGCAAGCTTTCTTCACACTTAAGCAAGAAATGTCAACTTGGTTTTCTAGACCTGTGCAGGCCCCCAATCTATGCTGCATACTTTAGCCTTGATCAGTGTGATTAGTTCATAAACTTGTGCCAAAAGGATTTGCATTGTACTTGCTTGGATTTGCATTTGACATAAAGTTCAACTTTTCTAAAATGGCTAATTTGCTTTTTCTATTTAAGGGTTAAACTTCCATGTAATGATCAAACTCATAGAACAACACCTTGGCACAAAGGTTTAGCATTAAATTATGGAGTGTAGATGAGATAAAAGACCTGTAATCTAGCTTAAGGCATGCTGAGTTCAAAAATTCAAGGTTATGGACATGTAACTTGGTCATGAACAAAGTGAGTTTTTCCCAACTTGCCAAATTCGATTCTCCCTAACCATGAGGTTGTTTGATGAGTTCTTGGACATTTTGGAAAGCTTGGAATGTGTAATACAATCCATCTTTGAAATGCAAATTGAAATTCCAAGTGGAAGAATGTGAAAAGTGGTCTTGAAGTTAGGCAAAAATCCTGCCTAAAATGGTTCAAAATTCTCTAAGTTAAGAATGGTTTGGTACCCTTGTTCCAAAAATTGTAACTTGAGCTACAAGCTTATTTTGAGGAAACTTTGTGAATAAAAGTTGTAGATTTTGCAATGGACTACAACTTTAATGTTTTGACTTTTCCTTGAATCCAAATGCATCTTGATGAGAAAGTGGGACAAAGTTAGGAAAAAATTAGGGTTTTTCATAACTTAGAAAAATTCTAAGTTATGAAAAATCTTCATTTCAAACCCTAATTTGTGATTTTGGATTTCTTGATGAAAAAGTTTCATGATTTGGCATATTTTGATGAAAAATGAATCTTGACACTTGATTTTGACCAAAAAGTCAAAGTTAGACTTTTCAGTATACAGTCAAAATTGATCAATTGACTGGGAAATTCAACTGTCAATCTTGTGCATTTGGGATCTTTTGAACTTGTTGAGCATGTCAAGACAATTCCATGGGGTCCTTGAGTCCATATGTGAGTTTGGTTTGCCATTGGCTAGGTCAAACAGTCAAAAATTGCCTTTGTGCAGTCAAAACCCTAAAAATGACCATTTTGCCCTTTTGGTGATCTGATCAAATTTCTGGTGGAATTGTGATCCAAACTTGATCAAATGGTCAATATGAGTTCATAATGTTGATGTGGGTCAATTTTCATGAGATTTGACTGTCAATTGGCCACAGTTGACTTTTTCCCCAATACAGCTGATTTCTAGGTCAACTGTCCAATTGACTGGGCAAAATTTGGAATCAAGACTTGAAACTTGGTATGGATAAACTTGGGAGTCCAACATGAAGCATGAAATTCATCTTAGGCATTTTAGGTCAAAATATCTTTGTGCAAACACAAACCCTAATTTGGGTCAACAGTGCAAGGAGAAGTCTTGAGCAGAGGAAACCCTAACTGGATCTTGAGTTCCCAGGGTCTTGTGATGAGAAAATGTTAAGGAAATGGGAGGGAAAATTTTAGGGTACAACAGTTTCAGTTTAAAAATTTCAACACATTTTCAATCATTGCAAGCATGTCATCATGATTTGTATCCATGATTTAAGTTGTTCTAACATTTTATATTTGAGTTTTAATGAAGAAATAGCGTCGTGTCATTGTTAGGGCACGAAGCTTTTGAAGCTTCAGTTCTTGCAGTACAAGGATTATTAGATCAAACTAACCGCAGCATGGGATTCACATGGTTTTAATAAGTCGAATAGAATCATTTTCTTTTCCATTTTATTTAAACCATGCAGCTTTTGACCGGAACCACCACCCAAGTTGGTTTGACCGGAACCACCACCCAAGTTGGTTTGACCGGTGGGAGAATCCGTGTGGCTAAAAGAAATAATATGATTGACAAATTCAAACACCAGGGGCCCATTTGGGCACACGCGCTTTTATTTAAATGATTTTGAACTTCATTTGTAATATAATTTTATCATTACCTTGTTGTTTTGCTTAAATAATATTTTCCTTTTAATTTCTTAAAACCATAAAAAAAATCATAAAATCAAAATCACAAAAATAATTAGACTTAGATTTTCATTAATTAAATTAATTTTAATTAATTATTTTTCATCACTTTCTTTTTAATTAATAATCACCTTCTTTTTTTTTATTAATTAATTAATTAGAAATAGGTTTCTATTATTTAATTTAATTATTTTTCCTAATAAAAAAACAACAAAAACATTTCTTTTTATCACTTAGAAATTTTTCTTAGACTTTTTCTTCATCCTTTCATTTTTATTTCTTTCTCCTCCCCGTGTTCATTTATTTATTAGCATTATTTTTCATAAATATTATATAATTGACTATGGATTGTAATAGTTTAACTAGGACCATTTACATTTCTTTTCCCCGTTTTGGTTAGTAATTCCCCCACCCCGAAGCCTTGTAATAGCGTAGATTTAAATTCCCGTATTTTTATTTTTGTACTGATATTAACTATTAGATGAATGCCAATAGGCTTGTATGAAAAGATTAAAAGTAAACATTAGCAAACCTAACATCCAAGAAAAATATAACTTAAACATAACACACTCGCACCTCTAAGGTACCTCCACTTGTTGCCTTCAGAATAAATAGTCACGACTCTCAAATGTGAGAGATTTTAGTGGTGACCATTTGGTTTAAAGATCATAAGTCCCTCGATGACCCTTTCGATGTTGCTTCGGCATATGATCTTAAAACCATAGGGTAACTACTAAAGTATCTTACAAGTTACTTTTGTGATTGTACGATGACCCTCGCTTGTCCCTCAAAACATCCAACGATAGGGCTACCTACTGACTAATAATAGGATAGCACTTCCTAAAGGAAAATAGGAAAAGAACAAAGACCATTCAAGTAGGTAGATAGCTCATAGTTGCTTGCTCATACAAATAAAATAATTTTTCTCACACATACATAAACTATTTTCTAAATATTTTTGAAAGCAAAAAAACATTTTGTATACATTCTCACCGAAACGAGAAACATTACAAAATTCACCATGCTAAGGCGTCGTTTCAAAATATCTTCAAAAACACACTTACACAAAAAAAGCATTTTCAAAATGAGCTAGTAACTAAGAGCCTGTAGATAACTACGGATGGAAAGGATGCTAACACCTCCCCTTTCCATGATTTACCCCTCTTACTCAGAAATTAATCTCGAAAGGTCTTTCCTGTTCTTTTCACCCTTTCCGTTGTTGGATAAAATAAAAGTCGGTGGCATCTCTTGCTAACGGCAACATTTGCGAAAAATAAATGCAAAACCAGTCAAAGTTAGTTCTCCTACCGTATTACATAGGGCTTTACTGCTTTCTGATGCCATGAGAAATATGGTAGAGATGTATGAAGGGGGTCTCCATTTCTGATCATGTCAGGAATCCCTCTGGTTTATTTAAAGACCTGTTTAGGGAAATTCCGCATTGTGTGCATTCTATGTGCTACTTGTGTGTTGTTTGTTTAAAACCCTACCTTTGAGTAGGTATTCTGCTCGCGTGTTTATATTTGTTCCCACATATGTATAGATGATAAGTCCTCAAAAGGAGGCGAGCCAGGCGGGTTCCCAATCAACCCCCACCATTTCGTCTGTGTCATCCTTAGCTCGTGACGTACCACGATGCTTCAGAGTTTTGCCTGCTCTTGTGTATAGAGTCGTCAAGTGGGGAAGGGTTCCGTAACCGAACCCACACGCTTTGTCAGGAGTTCGCATTAGTCGATGCTGACACTCTGTGATTGTTCATATTTTATTTTGTTTCCTACCTAGATCTCCTATATCTTGGTTAGGTGTTTAGTCTCTTTGGACATCACATTTTTGTTTTACATCCTACTCTCGATTGTTTGTCTCGGGTGATATGCTCCCCTTGAATAAAGAATTTCGCTTCTTTTCCTTACTACTTTGTGTGTATGCTCTTTCGAGCTTGTGTTTTTTATCCTTGTACATACCATGTTCCCTTAGGATGTACTTTTTCCTTTCGGATGCAAGTTAGACCTTAGGTTGCAATCCATGCATGCTAACATTAGGTAGTGATTTCCCTTTCATCCTTGATGTACGGCTACCATTGTATGATAACATTAGGTTAGAAATAGGCTAGTCTCCCTTAGACTCTTTCTTCCCTTTTTTTGCATATGAATTTAAAATAGAAACTTTTTTCCTTAGCAAATCATAAAACATGCTAATCATACTTAAACCCTTTTTCAAGGTAACAAAAAACAAACCAATCAAATGTGGCATCTTTCCTCGAGGGCGTAACTCGAAACTTTTTTCAGTACGGACATGATTAATTTACTTCTGTGCCAAGGCGTGAGTCTCCAAAGGTAGAGCTGTGGTAGAAGGCGGAATTAACATTGTTCGTAAAAAAAACAAAAAACAAAAACATGTAAGCCGAACAACGGTAACTCTGATTCCTCAAAAAGGATACGTAGGCATTGGGATAGGGCCCAAGAGAGCATAAATTTATTTTCCCTACATTATTTTATCCTTTCTTTTGCATGCATTCTTCCTCAACAGTAAAAAGTAAGCATAGATTAAACACACCCATAAGATAGATAACAAGAGTGGATATCATAGAGTACTACGGGCGTGTGGGTTGCTAATACCTTCCCCTCACATAACATACTCCCTTACTCGATCTCTCATTCGCAATACCGTGACTTCTCCCTTCTCAGGTTTTCTTGATGTTTACCTTTCCCTTCATGTTGGATAAAAGACGTTCGGTGGAGACTTCATTATTTGATGATTTTCAGCCAGTTGTTTCAGTTGGTGACTTCACTGGGGAATTACCTCTTAAATCACTTGGGGATAAAAAGATGGACATGGACATTTGCGAATGCCCCATTTCAGCTCTGTGAATGCCCCAGTTTAGTTCTGTGAATGCCCCGGTTTACTCTACTATGGATGCCCTGGTCCAGCTTTGAGAATGCCCCAGTTTCAAATTTAGCTCTCAGAGTACGTGCACTTGTGCGTGCCAGTCAGGCGGCGACTTCGAACTTTCTGAATTCACTTGGGGAATCAGGTTTGAAATTGTCTATAGTAGATGAAGGAGGCTTCGTGCACTGGCTAGGTCAGGGTGACCATTATGACGCTTTTAGTCTGATTGTTATCATCTTGTATGAGATAATTTTGCTTGAGCAGCTTTTCGAGATTGGAGGGGGATACCCCTATCTAGAGGATCTCTGAGAGGATTTGTGCTGAATAGAAGACCAGAATATCCGTGGCACAATTCGATATGAGGTGGCCTACCCCAATCTCTTGATTCATGAAATAAACTTCTCTTGATTACAACTTTCTTGGGGAGATTTGTGAAATCTCGATGTAACTTCCCCAGGTTAAATGAATTCTGAATAAATTTATCTATGTGATAGCCCCTGATCGAAGGAAACTTGAAGAGATTCATTGACATGATAGCCTCTGATTGATATTAGCTTGAAGAGATTTATCAACATGATAGCTTCTGATTTGACAGCTTTGAGGGAATGCCCCAGACTTGGCTGAACTTAGAGAGATCGAATCCCAACTTGATTGCTTTAGATTGGCAGAACCTGCTAACTTTATCCCTAAAAGGTACTCAGATTGTAAAGCCCCAAGATGCTTTCTCTTAACAGAATCTTCGGTTAATGTGCCTTTGGATAAGTCATTTCTCTTGTGACAACTGACTTTTTCTTTAACAGAGTATTCACACCTCTCTTCTGTGACAAGATTAAGCTCTTTATAGATGTTAATTGTGTAAACTTACTTGAAGTCAATCAGTTTTTTTGTATACAGAAGAATGTTTATTATGAGAGTGATAATTCTAATGCAACACGTATGTAAGTCTTGAAGTTTGAAATTTTTTTTAATGAAATGATGTCACAAATCTGTTGTGAATGAACCACTAGCTAGAGAGCACATTCGAAAATTCTTTTCCATGAAAGATAATGCAAGAATATGGTGCCAACACAGATATTTAAACATACATCTTAGGATTCAGTTAAACGTTATCTCATTGTGGCACGCTTTCAAATCAACGCATGCTTCAGTTAGGACTTTTAAGGGTTGTAACGTGGCCTGGTTCACGGTTTTAGAAAAAAGGATTTAAGGCTCAAAAATATTTTGATGCCCACCCATTATCCAAGATGTTCTCCAATCCTATGTTAAGTTAACCCGATACAAGCATTCATCTCTCGATAAGAGTTTGCGATGGTTGAGGAACCACAGAGGTTTCTTGGACACGACAGTCACTTCACCTTTTAATTTTGGTGTCTGATCATACAACTCTGTTATTTCGATGAGGATTTTTATTGGTAATCATTTTCTTGCCTTTTAGACTTCTCAATTTCTTTCTCGCTTTCCCTAACTTTTTCCTGGACAAATTCTTTTAAATTTAGATTTGGAAGTCCAGCAGAATGCCCTAACTTTTCCCTAAGCGACTTTTTTAAAGTTTTGACTTAGCGGGGATTTTTTGTTTCTTTCTTATTCATACTTTCCTTTTTGAACAAGTTGTTTATCTTTGCATTGTATTTGATTAGTGGGAAGTGATCATAACTGTCTGAGTCTTTGGTAGATGACGGATAGCCATTGTTGTATCGTCATCTAATCCCGACTTCTTGATGTGCGAGAGATACCCATTGGGATATCGTTAATCGATGCACATTTCTAGTAATTGAAAGTTAGGCATTGTGGTTTTGAATATCCTCAACCTTTTAAGGGATAACCAATGTTGTATCCTTAAATGCGCACTCTTGATGAGTTCTGAGTACTTGATCAAAATAACTAAACATTACCCGCCCCAGGGTTAAAATGAGGGTTTTTTCTGAAAAAATAAAGAAACTCCTACTTTGAAGGCTCAGAGGGGTTAACAAGGGTCTATCTTCCTTATATCTCTAGTGTTTAGGGATTGAAACAAGGCATGTACATCGTCAACATGTACTTACTCAAAATCATGCCAACCATAGATTTTTGCTTTTTTAGATTATCACCATCCTCCTTCCAATCTTTACCTAAGCATAAGACTTGGAAACATGGCATCAATATGGAGGTAAATCATTTAAAAAGTGATAACGAATGGATGAATAAAAATTAAAATAATGCTTCAAGACCAGCATATTTATTGCATTAAGATTTTCATTAAAAAATGTACAAGTTTCTACATGCTAGCAATGTTTAAACAAATAAGTAAGACTGCAAATGAAAGTGCAGTAAAGAAACCAATGATTGCCAATGTTGAGGAAACTTGACTTCGTATGGGCTTCTTGATCCTGACGACTTTTCACAATCTTGATGCTTGAATGGGTAAGAGAATTCCCCTTCTGATCTGATGTGAACATGATAGTCTCTGAATTGATCCCCTCTTGTACCTTGTCTCTGGATGAGATACCATCTTCAGTCGGATGGCTCGGAGCCCCAAAATAATATGCATAGAAGATTATTTCAGAAGAACAAATGAATGCTTTACTGAGCAAACTGGTATAAACTGCATCACCAAGCGTCTTATGCCACAAAGAAACAACACACTTCATCTTCTATCACAACAGAAGAGACATCCAGCTGGTGAGAAAGAGTCTGGAAGTTGGCCCAATAGGAATTGGACCTTTGGAAGAGGTTCCATACAGGCGCTGGACCTTATACTTCAGTCCCTTTACGATCTTTAACATCAAAATTGGGTGCCTCAGAATAGAGGATACATCTAGCATGTATATCGTAATTAAAAGAGATGTTTACGGGAGGAGGACCCCAAAGATTAGAGCATTATCAACTGAACCTCTACCAGGCGAGGAAATAACTGAATGTAATGTATTGGGATTGCATCAACATGCTTATCAGGCTTCTTCTGTCTTTTGTTAGAAGCTTTACCCCATGAATTCACTTGGGGAACAAAGAATGGTTGTTGTCGAACAGATCAGGGAACAGAAAGCTGTGGAAAATTCCCTTGATTGAATAGTCGGATGTCCTGACGTGGTAACCATATCTGACGTCAGTATCATAATTTAGAAGGGAATTTATAGATGGTATCAGAGTACGAGTCTAACCCACTGAAGCTCAAACAAGTGTGGAAACCAATGAGAATGAAACACTGATATAAGATCAACTCTTCTTCAGGAATATTCTAACCTCGCTGGTAAAACAAGTTTCTTGAATTCACATAGTAAATGGGAATCATATTCTGATAACATGTTCCAAGAACTCAAGACTGTGTAGCATTCCATGGTTGAAATCAATTCCCAAAAGACGAGGATAAGAGAGAATATGTTGCAGAAGTAAGTGTAAGATTGCTGACATCATCATTAGAGCTTCCATGACCCAGTTCATCTGAGTCTTCAATTGATTATCTTCCTTCTCGGAGAATTCCCGACCATAGGCCAAAGCTTGCATGTATACCACAATCAACCCCCTCGGGATCTTCGTAGCGATCAATCCACCACAGAGTTATCCTATATTGATCTCTAAACATGTGAAGCAAGAAATTAAGTTTGAACCTCTGAAGATAGCACCAGGCCTGAAGAAGAATCCCTAATCTGAGTACATGTTATGAATGCATGAATATGCATGGGGTTCATGAATGGATGCCATACCATGTTCCGTCAAAGAATTTATGTGCTTTGATTTTGATTTTACGCAAGTAAGGGATGGAAAAGTTCAACACAAGGCTTACAAATATAATTGGCTCAGAAGTTGATCAGACAGATTCTCTCCCTAAACAATAAGTCAGCAATTAGGGTTTTGCATTTTCTCAAAGAAATTTGAGTCTTCAAGGTTTCAAATGGTCTTCATAGGTCTTCTTGTCTCCTCAAGGTTGTTTAAGTCAGTCTTCAAACTTCGCATTGCAAGTTTGCTCAATCAATGGGCCAAATAACTGAAAACGACTACATGGACTTGAAAATCACCCTTTTGCGAGAACAAATTCAAACGATCGTAACTTCTTCATTATTCAATATTTTTGAATGGTTTTTCTTGCGTATGATTCTCCTTGATGCCGTCTCAAATTTCTCTTCACAAATCAAGAACTGATTACGCGTAGAAGATCACCAAAAATTTGAATGCGTTGGAAGTCGCATCGTGAATTTTGACCTAATAACAATCGTCTGATTGATAAAAAATGTTATTTCTTCTAATTACAGGACCTTGAGAGATTTGTTTCTGCTCATGGTCATATGTGATGCATCTCATGAGTTTATCTTCAAAGGATCGAAGGAAAATTGTGTTTGGAAGACTTTAAAATTATCAAATCGTCGCAAGGCATTTGTTGATTTTTTATTTTTTTTTCTTAACCACAGTTTACTAAAGGATCGACGATTGTTCTCAAGAGCATGTTCATTTGGATATGATATAAAGATTAAGGCTATCATTTGAAACAATCATGATTGTGGATTCAAGTTGGCCAATTGAGTTACATTCTTAAACATTTATTTTGTTTAGGAATTGGAGTACAAGGTGCAGGTTTGTTTAAAATGCAGTTATAAAGTCAGTTGTGATCATTTGGAATTCAAGTTACCAGATTGAAATATTTTATTTCAAATATTCTAATTAGGAATTTCAAAAAAAAAATTTTTAATTTGAATACAAAATTTGTACAAGATCCTATCATACCAAAGTTGTTCAAAACCTTTGTATTATTACACTACAAATAAATTACAAATTTTGTTCGTTTACAAAAAAATCACAAGTTTGTTTGGTTACAAAGAGAAATTACAAGCTTGATTGTTTACAAAAAATCACAAATTTATAAAGAAAAGATTCTTCTTCAAGTTGTCATATTCATCTTCAGGTAAGCCATCCAATCTTTGTTTGCACCCAAGCCTCGCTTGCCGTTCATGAAACAAGAAAAGGAAAAGTTAGCAAAATTCAAGCGAAATAATATGTTGAAAAAAAAGATAATTCATCATTAGGGTTTGCGACTTGGAATCAGAATGTTTGTTTATTTCATCACAATCCATTTCCCCCAATTGCAAATCACAAGAAAGTTACCCTTCTTGGTTCACAAAAAGGGAAAAGGAGAAATTCGCAAGCACAACAGCCCAAGGCTGCACACATCAACAAAATGAAAAGGCTACAGCAGCATAAGCCTACAGCAAATGCACAAAACAACAAGCCAATGCAGCAGCCCAAAGCTGCCAAATAACAGGCTGCAAGCAACAAACATGACCAGAATAACAAATCTGCAACAAGCAACAACAAGTGCAGCAAGAACAGCAGCCAAAGGCTGAATAAAGCAGAACAAATACATCATAAGCATAGCAGTAGCAAGCTATCTTTTTCACATGTCATCACTTTCCTAAAGTCAAGCAAACCCTTCAAAAAATATAGCAAAAGCAAAAGTGCTTTATTTCACAGAAAAATGAAAGAGGAAAAATAGAGTTGGGAGGATATCACCTAGGCCATAAAACCAATCCCAAAATTGTGCAAAGTTGTAGTGCATATACAAACAAACTGGCAGCCCTGCAAAGTAACCCAAAACAACCAGCAAACCAGCCTACATTACAGTCCAAGACCTGTCCAAACTTGCACTAAAATGGCAAAAATATCAACTTGCACTAAAAAGCCACAAATCAGCATATCAAATCTATTCAAACTTGCCAATACTTCCCACCAAAATCCACTCTCATTGAATATAAAAGAAAGGCTCTGCATTAACATTAGAGAGAGGTTGATACACAAAAAATACCAGCAAAAAACTAAAACATCCCAGAACCAAAAAATCACAAATCCAGAACCAAAAGTTCAGCAAAACCCTTTGTCTCAAACCAACTCAAACATTACAGAATCAGAAAATCAAAAAAGCCAAGAAACCAGAACCAACAAAAAATAGAAAAGAGATCAACACAAGAAAAAAACATCCCCAAAATCCTAACTCACCTGCTCAAACCCTAACTCACCTCTGTTTTGCCCAAGTTGTACTTACCAATAACCTATTGCAGTAAACCCAACACAGAACTAGCAGAAAAGTGAACAATCAGAAGCAGCAAAAACCTCAACACCCTCTCAACCGCATAACTCCAACATCATTCATTAAACCTTCAACCTTTTCACTAACCTACGATAATAAACCCCAACATTCAGAACCCATCTACGGAAATTTAAACTCACCTTACAAATCCTCAAAATCAAAGTTCTGCCAAACCCTTATCTCTATCATAAACCCACTTTACTCCTAAACACTCAATAATCACCTTATTCTAATCCAAACACAAAACTACAATAATCAACAACATAAACCTGCAGAAACAGATCTGAGCATCAACGCCAACAAGCAAGTTTCTCAAACACAGAAAGTTAACAAGACCAAATCGAGACATAACTGTTTCAGATTAGAGGAAAGAGAAGAATTTTTTCTTGTACCTGAGACAAACTTCAAAAGTCGGACATCATTCCTAGTTCCGGTTCACCATTCGGTAAACGCATTTCCCTTAAAACTTTCGCCTTATTATTGTTGAGCATGCTTTATTTCATCGTATTTGTGTGCGATTCTGTCGAAATCTCTTGAATTTGGTATTTAGGGTTTTCAACCCATTCGTAGATTTGTGTTTAGGAAGAAAGCGGTTGAGAGAGATGAGAGGTTTGTTGGTTGTTTGATTTAGATGAGAGAGAAGAGAGAGACGAGAGGCGTTTGAGAGATGAGAGGCATTTGATTAGGTTTAGGGTAAGATAAAGGAAAACCATTGGAGAGAAGAAGAGAATGGCGAGAGAGAGAGAGACAGAGAGAGAGAGAGAGAGAGAGAGAGAGAGAGAGAGAAAACTGAGGGATTTTGTTTTCCTCTTTTAGTTTACATATTAACTTAACCTAACCTAGATTTAACTAATAAAACTTAGGTTTAGTTCTTTTTTTTAATTAATTTATTTTAGTGTCATTTTTTTAGTTACTTAATATTAATTTAGGCTTAATACATTTTAGGTTTAACTTTTTTTAATTAGCTTGTGTTAGGATAATTTTTATTTAGTTGTATTTAACTTAATTTAGATTTAGTCAATAAATTTTAGAATTAGTTTTATTTAATTAGTTTGTTTTAGGATAATTCTATTTAGAATTTTAAATTAGTTTTTTTTAGATTACTTTAAATGGCTTTTGTAATTAAAATTTAATTTTGTTAATCTTTAATTAAAAAAAAAGGGTTTAAAAAAATCAATTTATTTTCTCATAAACAAAAATACCCAAATTTTTTATGCTTTGTCAATTACTTTTTTATAGACTGTTATAATTCTAGTTAAATTGTTAATGTTAGATTTGGTTTTATTGTTTGCTATTTGAACTTGGTGATCACGTTCGACTCATCCACATTCATTAATTTGTACCCCCATTCCCGAAGCTTTGTAATAGCGTAGAATTTCAATTTCCGTATTTTACTGTTTTTACTTATTACTGTATAGTAATTAGGCGTGTATGGCAAGATTTAAAATCAATCGCTAGATAACTTAATTTCAAAGACAAAATAACTTGAATCAAACACACTTTTTCGCACGCACACCTCTAGGGTAATCCCGCTCGTTGCCTCAGAAAAACAGTAATGTCCCACGAATATGGGACGCTTTAGCAATGACCCTTCGATAAAAAAGATCGTAGTCCCTCGATGACCCTCGATGTTGCCTCCGATAAAACGATCTAGTCCCTTAGGAAAATTGCTAAAGCGTCTCATAAGTTGCTTTCGATGATTGTAAAATTGACCCGCGCCTGTCCCTTCACATTCAACGATAGGGCTTCTTACCAAATCAATGGTAAGATAGCAACATTAAAACGAGGAATAAAAGAACCTTGAGACCTTTCGAGTAGGAAGATTCGCTCCTAGTTACTCGCTTGCTCACAACAAAAAAACATTTTTACACCAATACTTTCATCTCAAAATATTTTCAAAAGACAAGACCTTTTGCATATGTTCTTATAGAGACGAGAACCATTGCAAAACATATTTTCAAAATACTTTCCAAAACACAATCCACAAACACATCTTTGAACCACTTTTCGAAACAAAACTTTATACGCGTTCTTATAGAAACGAGAACCATTACAAATAGAGTTTTTTAAAACACTTTCGAAGCCCACACCACAAGCACACTGTCAAAACTAAAGCAAGTGATCTAAACGAGTAACTAAGATCCCATGGAAATCCATGGATGAAAAAGGTGCTAATACCTTCCCTTTTCATAATCTACCCCCCGAACCCGAGAAATAATCTCGAAAGATCTTTCCTGTGCTTTTTTACCTTTCCTTTTGGATAAAAGAAAAGTTGGTGGAGACTCTTGCTATCCGCACAAATGCGATCAAAACGCAAAACACCAAGTCAGTTCTCCCACCATATCATAATGTATCTTAAGCATGTGGTTAACCATGTTATGTATGCAAAGACATGGGTTCAAAGTTCCATCACTTCTAAATATGATTGTTGCAATGTTTCTGAACCATATGAATATCACCTGATCAAAGGTCCGACATAGCTTTTGCACATATAAGAACCAAGTACCATGTAGATCTTCCATTGTACGGGATCAAGGCTTCTGGAACCGGATACTATTGATCATTTTTTGAACATGTTGGGAATACTAAGATCAAAGGCCCGAATGAACCTCCAAATAAACAAGTCAGGAACTCAGAAAATAAATCTGAGAACCATACAGTCACCAACGGAATATAGTATTTGAATAAGTAACCAACAATACATGTACTTGTGAAGAAATATTCTCGCCTCACTCATGGGTAAACTAGGTCCAGGTAAAGTTAATGGTAACTTAAAATCACGGGTTCTCTTGAGAGTATTATCATCGTACACCTACGTGATAATGATATCACCTCATTAAAACCTCATCTAAGTGTGGAAGACGCAATCGTCTAGGGTAATCTACATCCCTTATCCATCATATTACACTCTATTCATAGTGTTCTTATTGTTTGTCACTTGGCCTGGGTATTGGGCCTTTTACCTCATAGTAACACCCACCCAACAAGATGCAGATCCAGTACAGTAGTAGTATAAGTAAAACAGTAAAATGCAATGCATACATATGCTCAGGTAATCAGGTATGGATGAATACACTGAAATCATAAAAATAAACACCCAAAGAAAAGAAAATAAGAGCTAGGAGCGACTCCGGGATGGACCAACAATTGGTTGACCTGTCCCTAGTGAAGTCGCCAGCTGAAACAACTAGATGAAAATCATCAAACAATGAAGTCGCCATCGAACTTCTTTTATCCCACGTGAAGGGAAAGGTAAGCATCGAGAAAACCTGAGAAGGGAGAAGTCACGGTCTTGCGAATGACATATCGTGTAAGGGAGTTTGTTACACGAGGGGAAGGTATTAGCACCCCACACGCTCGTCGTACTCTATGGTATCCACTCTTGTTATCTATCTTATGGGTGTGTATAATCTATGCTTATTGTTTATTGCTGAGGAAGAATGCATGCAAAAGAAAGGAGAAAATAATGTAGGGAAAAAAGTTGTGCTCGCTTGGGCCCTACCTCAATGCCTACATATCCTTTTTGAGGAATCAGAGTTACCGTAGTTCGGCTACATGTTTTTGTTTGTTTTGTGTTTTTTATGAACAATGTTGATTCCGCATTTTTCTGCAGCTCGACCTTTGGAGGCTCACGCATTGGCACTGAAGTAAATTAATCACGTCCTTACTAGAAAAGGGTTTTAGGGAAAATGTATTTGGGTGCACAAAAAGGCTTGAGTTGGTTTGTACTTTGTTACCTTGAAAAAGGGTTTAAGTGTGATTAGCATGTTTTATAATTTGCTAAGAAAAAAGGTTTTAGTCTCAAATGCACATGTGAAAAGGGGAAGAAAAGAGTCTATAAGAGACTAGCCTATTTCTAATCCTAATGTTATCATGCAATGGTGGCCCTACGTCAAGGATGAAAGGGTAATTCCTACCTAATGATAACATGAATGGTTAGCAACCTAAGGTCTAACTTGTATCCGAAAGGAACAAGTACATCCTAAGAGAACATAGTAATGTACAAGGATAAAACAAGCAAGCTCTAAGGAGTACACACATAAAATGGTAAAGAAAATAAGCGAAATGCTTTAGCCAAGGGGAGCGTGTCACCTGAGAAAAACAAGCAGGAGTGAGATGTAAAACAAAAATATGATGTCCAAAGCGATTGGACACCTAACCAAGATATAGGAGATCGAGGTAGACGACAAAAGGAAATATGAACGATTACAGGGTATCATCATCGGCCAATGCAAACTCCAGACAAAGCGTGGGATTTCAATTGGGGAACCCTTCCCCACTTGACGACTCAATTATAAGAGTGGGAACAACTCCGAAGCTTCGTGGTGCGTCATGAGCTAAGGATGACACGAATGAAGTTACGGGGGTTGATTGCAAACCCTCCCTACTCGTATCGTTTTGAGGACTTATCAGTTATACAAGCACAAATGTAAACATACCTACAGAATACCTACTCAAAGGCCGGGTTTTAAATAAACACAAATAGCACACAGAAAGTACACAATGCGGAATTGCCCTAAACGGGTTTTTAAATAAACCAGAGGGATTCCTAACATGATCAGCAACGGAGATCCCCTTCATACATCTCTACCCTACTTCTCATGGCATCAAAAAGCAGTAAAGTTCTTACTTCTCATGATATCTAAGAAAGTGGTAAAATGTGGAAAGGAGGAATAAAATTGAAGCCACGATGATACCTAACAGAGAAGGTTTGTTACCTATTCAAAACCATACAAGTGATAAGAAAACTCTACAAAAGTTGCTTCACACAAATGATCAAACGAATTAATATCCAAGCATTCAATATCACAAAAGATTGTCTTAATACTATCATAAACACTCAACAACAATTACAACCAAATGATTAGCAAACATAAAAATGATAATAAAACTCTAATTAAAATTCTAAAAGGAAATTACAAAGAGTTATATTAATATATTTTTATTGTTTTTATCATGTATTTATATTAAAAAACAATGGAAAAGAAAGTAAAAACTAAAAGGTGATAAAAAGAAGACTAAGAGAACCAGGGGGTATAAGGTCTGAATCAGATGGGGAGCTCAGAAAGTGGCGTTAAGCCCAGGCTGAAGGCCTAGCAACATGATAGTCCAAGAAGTTGTTGTTTTTTTGTCAAGGCAAACAAGTTCCAAGGAAAGAATAAGAAACATGGAGTGGGCTTATGGAGGGTTCAAAAACGAGGCCCATGGATGATGATCCTAGTCCAGTCCAATTCACTCTTCAGATTATCAATAAAAAAAGTAAAAATTATGGAGAGGAATAAGAAACGATGGCATTTTGATGTAAGGGATAGGGTTCAATGTTGTTGAGGCTTCTTCAACTTCTTCGTGAAAAATCTCTTCTCACTCTCTTCTTCCTCACCGCCACAACTCCATCATGATTCACCATCACCGACGATTCTCTTCAATCAATAATGGATACGCAGAGCCTTCGTATTTGTCGTTACTGCCATACACTGCTAATCACCTCAACATCTCCGATTTGCTATAAGGATCATCACCTCTGCTCATCTTCAAAGATTCTCTTCGTCTCACTTATTCACTCTCCACTTCAGAAGCATCACATTCATTTTCAAACATTCTTAACTCAGACGTTCATCTCCTCGGTTCCGGTTTAGAGGTTTCTAACAGATTCAATTCATTTCAACATAAACAAATGTATACGGTTCACATAGTGAAGAAAATCTATGAAGAAAGGAAGATTGTTTACCTATCAGAGAACTCTGGTGGCTCTTCGATGCAATGAAGACGATGAGAACCCCTCAAGTATGTCTTCTTTTCCCATTCATCCTTCTCTTTCGGATTTTGGTTTCTGCATTTCGTGCTGTACGAAATTATTGTAAATACTTGATGCAGAGATGAAGGTTTGAGGAATTCATTGTTGTTATTATTGAAGTTTGTTGATGGTTGAAGAATTGATGATGATTGGATGCATAATCGATGCTGGTTTTGCAGATTCGAAATAACTGAAGCAGACATAATTGAGGATTCAGAAGTGTTGAAGCTTGGGGATAAAGATGAGAATTCTTCAGAAGGTTGTTGAACAAATGAAGATTGAGGGAGAGTAGAGAGGTGAGTTTTGATAGCTTTTTCTGTGGTTTTTGCATGAATCATGAAAAGATGAATCTCCCCCCCCCCCCTTTTCTGTTATCCTTTTTTCCTTTTCTGTTATCCTTTGTTCAAAGTTTGTTAGAGAGTTAAAGAAGTTAGTTATAGGTTAGTTGTGAAATTCTTCTTTTGAAGTTGTTAGAGGATAGAAATTTGATTATGATTTTTTGTGATAAATGAATCCTTTTTCCTCCATGCTCTCAATTTGTTATATGTTGTTTATTTTGGCGAATGAATCATATATTTCTTCTGTTTTTTTTCCCGTTTTCATTTTGTTTTTTGTTTTTATTCTGTTAAAGTTTTTTAGAGGAAGTTAGGGGTTATGGAGTCAGTTAGAGATTTTTTTGTTAGCATTCTGTTAGGAATTTTGTTATATGGTTACTTAGGGTTTAAGGTAGTTGAAATTCTGTTAGATATTTTTGTTATTTTGTTGGTTATGATCCAATGATGTAGGGTAGTTAGGTTGTTAACAAACCGGCTAGCTTTAGTTTGAAAGTTATAGGATTTTGTTTGAAAGTTAGTAGCTACTATGGATATGTTAGCTGAACTAAGTTTGCTTCATCCGTTTGATAATCCAGTGGCTTGTGAATTGGATTGGTTTTTTTTTGTTAGTCGATTTTTCTGAACTGAGTTTGTGTTGCAGGGAAGCATATTGAATGAAGGCTTGAAATATCTTGGCAAAGTCATGACATTGAAGGAGGAATCATGGAGTTATGGGAATAATTTTAAGGCTATGATGAAGCTTAGGATTAGAAACAACATGCTTAGGCATTGTATAAACTTTGGTAGAAAGTGTAAGCCCTTATGCGTGAATTTCTTTTGTAATATACTTGTGATGGTAATGTAAATGGTGATCTTTGATGTAATGATATCCTCTTCAATCATTTATCCTCTTTCAAATTAGAATTCACATCCTCAAACCTCATTGATTTTTGCCTTTTTCTCTTGAATGAAGTGACTCTTGTAATGCCTTGGAAACTTGAATGAAATTGTTTAAAAACCTTTGATGGACATTGAACAAAGTTATTTGATTTTACAAGCTTTTATTGAGAATTATGGATGACTTTTGAATAAACCTTGTTTGACTACAACCATCTTGAATTCAACTTGAATATAGCTTAATGTCATGACCATGTTTTGTTAATGTTTTTATAACTTCACTTGTTCTTCAAGAAATCCAAATGCACTTCTTACTTTGCAAGCTTCAAACAAATTTAATCCATTACATTAGGTAGCACCTCAAATGATTCTAAATAACGAATCCATAACCAAACCAAATCAATCTCGCCTCCTTGCTAAAACTCTTAATTTCCATTTTAAATCCACCTCTTGTAATTGAAGCAACAAATAATAACAATGCCTTGATCATATCACGCGTCCATAACATCACCTTTGTCCCATGATTTAAATCTTGAAATTTACTTTGCAAAGGAACCTCATTTCGATGACTAATGATATTGAAGAAAATGTCTTGAGGAAAACCTTGTAGATATGAGCAATTAGAAGCATATGAGTGATGGTGATCACAAAACCCTAAGCTTCCTTGAGACGAACATTGATGGCTTAAAAACACATGATAAAGATGTCCTTGTAGCTTGGTGATAAAGGGGTTCATTAATTAAAACCCTATCTTCAAACAAACTCTGATTGATGAAAGAATCAGTTGGTTCAAGCTTGAGTAAAGATGAGAACCTTAAAGCCATACAGCAACCTTAATTATTCAATATCCTTGATCCCGTGATAAATTTATTGGTTAATGATGCATGAGGTGTTAATTGACCTAATGGAGGGTATGCATATGAAATAAGAACGGAATGCATAAGCCAAGTGATTTGATAAAAGGGTAGGACAAATTTGGGGTATTACAGGATCAAGTTCCGATACTATGCCTATTAGGACCCTAACTAGTCATGGCCACGTGGGTGATATCAGATGATACCTTATATATGTTTCTTGTTTTGTGGAGTGGTAAATGGTAAGTGTGCATGAATGCCAGAGGTGTAACTGATGTGTGGTTGTCATATCTTGGCCAGCATGATATGTGGCTATTCTTTCACATTTGTGATAAGTGTTAGAATAGATGAAGTATATCTTGGGTTAGCTAACATGAGATGTGTCTAGAGGAGTATCTATAGATTCTCATAAGTGAAGCAATGTCAGTCTCAATAAGCAGAGACACATTGGCTTTAGAGTGATGATAAATTTCAAAGGAAAATATTTGAGGCACGAAGTATGATTCATTTCATTATAGTTACACTCTAGACATTAGAACTGATGCATTTATGAATGCAAGCGAGGAAGTTAGTTTAGTGATAGTTTTAGAAACAACGGGGCATGGCAATGAGACAATTCTAGCGGCTTCAAGTTGGAAACTAAATTTGCATCAGGTATGAGAAGGATCCTGAGGCTGTGCAGGTATGGGACTTCAAGGTTGAAGGAAGGCGTATAAGGATTGGTAGGTGATACCTATAATAACAAGACTCATCTTATTTTTGGTAGCTTGTTTCATAAGAACTCCATAGCTAAGCGTGTTTGACTTGGAGTAATATAGGGATGGGTGACATTCATGTAAGTTCCCGGAAAGCGTGTGAGTAAGGTCAACGCATCCTGAAAGGATTTGTATTGATTTGTAAGTTTAGTTGGTGAATCGCAAAGGAAACCTGGGGGGAATTACAAATGAAATTAGACGACTACATGGACAAAGTGTAACTGTGAAAGGATATTGCATCGGTTAAGTTGCATGAGTTAATAGAGGTGTTATCACACTAAGAGTATAAAGTTGTACAATTAGGAAGGGACTATGGAAAATTTGTTAATGTTATCGTAGTAGTTATACCATGTGGAAGTCCATAAGGTATGATGAGTTCTTATTCAATGGGTTTTGACCTTAAACATTATGAAACCGAAATGTATGACAAAGGTCATGTTCTGAAGAGAATTAGCCAAGAATGATTGAATCGTTAGTGACCTGATATTGGGAATTTCTCAACCTCAAGGAGTAGTTTTGTGGAGGGTGTTTAAGATTATAGCGTGTATCGTGATTGGATGAATTCCAAGAAAGAATTGTTGTTATTAAGGGATTAAGCAAAGTGTAGTAGAGTAATGGAACTACATGGATTAAGGATATAATGTCATTCAGAGGATTTCGAGAAGTGTGTGATTGGTCGAGGACAGAGTAACGCAACAGATAAAAGAAGACATAGATAAGCTTGTAACAGGTGTGAATGGGACACTTCTAAGAGTTGTTTTGATTGGAGATATCTTCTTAAGATAAATCCGTTGAAGCAATATTTTGTTCGTCTCAATCTCTCAAGGATCCACCATAATATAGAGAGATATTGTTGATGGACAGTCCCAGAAGAGACTAAGTGGTGGTATATAATCATATGTTCATGGGTTAACGGTGGAGTTTGTAAGAATTGAAGGAAGGACCAAAGTAAGAAGTTTTGGTTGCTTAGCGAAGGGAACTTGTAGCAAAACATTCTTAGAATCTGGAAAGTAGAAGTTAGGACCAAGAAATTCCACAAGAAATGGTATGACATTGTATGGACCCAAGTGGAAGCGATTCTGAAATGTTATCATTAGAAAGAGACGCAGAAGCAGAGATGTATGGATTCGAGGTTATACAAGAAACGAACGGAGAAGAAGTAAGAATCAGTGGCATGTGTTAGGAAAGAATGAGCTTAGCGAACATTGAGGATGAGGAATATCCGACCAAAATGAATTTCCAGGAATTCGGAAGCCATGAAGACTCGATGTGAATAAGTAAAGGTTAGGAACCTTGGACGGATTACTTCTCAGGTATGTCTGGACAGAGTATCAGAAACGATGTGTTATGAGATGACTAAGACTTCCAGACAAGCATGTGACGGAAGGATATAAGGAACATTTCATCTCCTCGTTGGAAGAAGATATAAAGAAGTTTTTCTCATGGTGATTGGAAGGAATTTGAGGGCGAATTCTATTTAAGGGGGGAGAATGTAACATCCCAAATTCTCTAAGCATGAGAATAAAGGCTAATTTATATGTATCTACTTCATGAACTTAATTGAATTAAGTAAATATTAATAGAGACCTCAAGTATTTAGTTGGGATTGAACTAAAAGGGAAAATTGGTAATTATTGCATGGTTGAAGGGTTAAATGGCCATTTCACTTAAAGGAGTGTAGCGGTAGAAATGTTGAGACTAAGCCATTGGATTGACTCGACTCGTAAAGATCAAATAAAAATATCGCCAGCGTGCTTTATTATTTTCAAAGGAATGGGAAAAGAGCCAGTAAACCAAAAAGAAGGGGAGAGAATCTAAGTTCGGGGTTTGGTTATGCAAAGGGAAGATATTAGCACCCTAAACATCTACGGTACTCCGCATGAACCTCTTTGAAAATCTATGTATTTTGGGTATAAATGTTGTATACAAAAATAGATTGTGGGCATGAGGAAAGAAATATATATTTTTTATGATTTTTGCACCCTCCGCGGTTGCGAACCTTTAGTGCCTACGTACCATCTTCTGTGCAATAGGGGATCAGGGTACTCGTAGTTCACCTTTAGAAATTTTAAAACACAAGTGTGTTCGTTAATTTTAAGAGACGAGACATCATCGTCTTATCCGAGTGGAAAACATACTTATTACCCATGATTATGAGAAAGGAGAGTTTTCATCATCTCAAAGTGGAGGATATGGCTTGGATTTTAAAATCAACAAAGCCTCGCTCAATACCCAAGTGGAAAATATCTAATTTCACTACATATCATAGAAGTACAATAGCTTGCATCACTACAAGGATTGACAAGAGTATAATCTTTTGAGAAAATTTTAAAGATGAGAGTCAAAATGGCATAATAATTTGAATTAGATTGATTGACTTTTAGTCTTCTCACAAAAAATGTCAAAGTATTGTTAAATTGTTTAAAGTTTGATTGAGAAAATATTTTTGAAAATGCATGGACCTAAGTCCAAGTTTATTACGAAAGCGGTTCATGTTTAGAACAAGAAGAGTTTTCAGAAGAAGGGAGAAGATTTTTTGAAATTAAAGAAGATGGGAGGAGAGTATCCTATATACATGAAATTAAAGAAGATGCCTCTATGAAGAGTTCAAAAATCAGAAAACTCACCTTGCAAGAGGGTATCGCGTTTTGAGTTTGAGCAGCTTTTAATGAGTTTTAATGATTGGATTAGCTTCCTCAAGTTCCCAGGAAGCTAATGTGATGCTTAGCTTGAGCTGAAAGTGCCTAAGGAGTTTTGGAAGTCAAAGTGAAAAGCTCTATTTTTGAAAATGGAGGATGGTGTTAATGATGTTACAGTCTTGTAATAGGGTGTGGGATGAGTTCTAAATGATGTTTAGAAACTTTAGGAACCAAAAGGCTTGAAAACACACAAGGGAGATGTGAGTTTCAAACTTTTGGTCAGGTTAGGCAACAATGGAGGTATGTGATCAGTTCTGAGTTCTTGGTGTTTTTAGGGGTCAAGCGTGCGTGTGTTTTCTTGCTAAGGACTAGTGTATGTATAAGCAAAAGGTTGGAGAGGTTTTTCACAAAAGATTTCTGAGTTCTAGCATTATGGCTAGGTTGCTTGATTTTGAAGAAAAGTGAATTTATGGTTCCAAGATGAAGTACAAGAATTGTAAGGCTTGAGACAAACTTCTCTTGAGTTATAAGACGTGTATGATCAAAAGAAAACCATTGCAAGGTGCAAGAACAAGTTTTATGCATAAATCTACTTTTTCAAAATGGCATTGTGCACTTTCTTCCTAAAATGGATATAAAGCATGGCATTGCATTGAATGCTTGAGTTGAGACCTCTAACAGATGTGAAAGCAATTAATTATGGAGTGCCTAACAATTTTGAGGCCTGTAAAGTAGAGATCATGCAGCATTGGTTTGAAATTTGAATCTTGTTCATCACAAAATTTTCCTTGTAAAGCAACTTGAAACCC
The DNA here is from genome assembly GCA_948472305.1 of Vicia faba. NCBI lineage: Eukaryota > Viridiplantae > Streptophyta > Magnoliopsida > Fabales > Fabaceae > Vicia > Vicia faba. Next base: position 465,858,378 of record OX451735.1, on the reverse strand, counting down.
CAACTTCTGACTTTCGATTCTCCTTGCTCATAAATGATCTCAAGGAGTTATTTGACATTTTGGAAATCTTGTAATGTTCTATACAACCCCTCTGTGAATCACTTTTGAAAATTCCCCTTAGAACTAGGTGAAACATGGGTCAGAAGTTAGGTCAAAATCCTGACCAAAAAAGTCCAAAATTTCACTAAGCGTTTAGTTTCAAGACTATGACTTTATGAATTAATAACTTGAGATCCAAGCATTTTTAGAAGAAGTTGTGTAAATAAATTTTGTAGATATCATGGATCTCTACAACTTTCATGTTAAAAGTTTTTTTTGAATCATCTTGCATCATGGTGAAAAATTGGCTCAAAGTTGTGAAAAAACATGAAGTTTTCTAAGTTTGAAAACTTTGACTTTTCAAAATGAAATCTTGACTTTTTGATTTCTTGATGAATAAGTTTCATATTTTGACATGTTTTGAGGAATTGTGATCTTTGACATTTGATTTTGACCAAAAAGCCAAAGTTTGACTTTTCAATGTACAGTTGACTTTTGATCAGTTGGCTGAAAATTCACTATCAATCCAATTGATCTTGAGCAATGTTTTGGGTCATGCAATTAGGTAAAAATGATGCAATTAAACTCTTGAGATCATGCCTCAAACCAATTAACCATTTTCTAGGTCAAAAATCAGAAATTTCCCTTTCTCAATCAAAACCCTAATTTTGACCATTTTGCCCTTTTAATGATTTAATCAAATTTCTTGAGGAATTGTGGTCCAAACTTGATCAAATGATACATATGAGTTTATAATGTTGACGTGGATCAAAAATTATGAAGTTTGACTGTAAATTGGCCATACTTGACTTTTTCCCCAATATAGCTGATTTTTAGGTCAACTGCTCAGTTGACTGAGCAAAAATGTGATCCAAGGCTTGAAACATGGGATGAGTAATCTTGGGGGTCGATAATGATCCATGAAAGTCATATGAGGCATTTAAGGTTCAATTATCCTTCTGCAATCTCAAACCCTAATTTTAGTCATCAGTACTTAAGGAGGTGTCTTGAGTTGATCGAACCTTGTGCAGTCTTGAACCAAAGGAGATCTTGTAGGAAAATACTTGATAAATGAGAGGAAAAATTTTGGGGTACAACAACAACCATACACTCAATGGGTTTTGGATAGGGTTCAAGTTGTTAAGCTACCATTCGAAATTAATCCTGAGTACATGTCAAATGTCCTAGATCCTCTTCCTATGTCCTAAGAAGAGATAAACAATTTGAAGAAAGCCTTGGATCAAGCTCAAAAGGAGAAAGAAAAATTAGAGCTTAGCCTTCATAACATTGCTAAAGAGAAAATACTGATGCAACGAGAACTTGACTCAAAAGACCAATAGATTAAGAAAGATCGTGAAGCATTTGAAAAGGAGAGCCTAAAGCGGAAGCATTCGGCCGAAGGACTATTGAGTGCTACTTTAAACTTGGATTCTCATAACCAAAGGCTAGACAATGATGCAATGGAAATTGGAAGATTGAATAGGTGGTACGAAAAATTCTTACAAGACAAAAAGGAGATGATAGAAAATCTGAGAGCCCAAATCCAAGGTTTAGCACAAGAGGCTCTAGATTTTGAAGATTAACTCCAGTTCCTTACTATCAGTCTCCAAGAAAGTCAGCAATTAAAGGTAAGAGAACACCTTGGAAAGATGGAAGTATAGAATCTTCTCTCTCAAAGGGTAGAAAAATATGAGCAAGTCTTTCATGAGTTAAAAGACCTCTGAAAGAATTTCCTCCTACAGAGGAGACTCTATACAGAGATAAGGGCTGAAAAATTATATTGGGAAGAGCAGCATGCAAAAATTGCCAAAGTAGGAAAGGATAACCACAAGATAATTTTGGACCTCTACCAGGAATATCGGTTTTACAAATACAAGCATGCAAGACTCGCCTTCTTAGCCAACAATATCATTGGTGACATCCATAGAAGTTTGAGAGATGCGGAAAATGTGATGGTCCCGCTTCTGAAAGATGTTGAAGACTTCCTCAAGCTTTGTAGGAAGATGGTGGATGGTTTCAGAGCATATATCCGCAAGCGCACTTAGGAGATTGATTTTTTTCCTTTGTTACTTCTTTCAGCAATTAAACTTTGATGTTTTATATAGAATATTTTTCAATATCTGAATTGTATTCCCTTTTTGAGGACAATTGTTATTTCAATAAAAGTACTTTGTTTCAATATCTTGTTTTTGTATTTATTTTTGAGATGCTCTCCAATAAAAAGCAAAACCTAATAATATATATATATATATATATATATATATATATATATATATATATATATATATATATATATATATATATATATATATATATATATATATATATATATATATATATATATATATATATATATATATATATATATGTTGTACCCCAAAATTTTCCCTCTCATTTCATCAACATTTCTCATCACAAGACTCTTGGAACTCAGGATCAAGCTAGGGTTTGCTCTGCTCAAGACACCTCCTTGCACTGTTGACCTAAATTAGGGTTTAAGTTTGCACAGTGATGTTTTGACCTAAAATACCAAATTTACTTTCATACTTCATATTGGACTCACAAGTTTGTCCATACCAAGTTTCAAGCCTTGATTCAAATTTCTGCCCAGTCAATTGGAAGGTTGACCTAGAAATCAGCTGTATTGGGGAAAAAGTCAACTGTGGCCAATTGATAGTCAAACCTCATGAATTTTGACCCACATCAACATTATGAACTCATATGAACCATTTGATCAAGTTTGGATCATAATTCCACAAGATATTTGATCAAATCACCAAAAGGGCAAAATGGTCATTTTTAGGGTTTTGACTGTACAAAGGAAATTTTTGACTGTTTGACCTAGACAATGGCAAATAAATCTCAACCATGGACTCAAGGACTCAATGACATTGTCTTGACCCATTCAACAAGTTCAAAAGATCTCAAATGCATAGGAAGGACATATGAATTTTTCAGTCAACTGATCAAAATTTAACTGTATACTGAAAAGTCAAACTTTGACTTTTTTGATCAAAATCAAGTGCCAAAGGTCATTTTTCATCAAGACATGTCAAATTATGAAACTTGTTCATCAAGAAACCCAAAAATGAAAATTAGGGTTTAAAATGGAAAAAATTTATAACTTAGAATTTTTCTAAGTTATAAAATTTTCTTATTTTTTCCTAACTTTGTCCCATTTTTTCACCAAGATGCAAATGGATTCAAACAAAACTTGCAACATGAAAGTTGTAGTCCATCAAAAAGTCTACAACTTTGATTAAGAAAGTTTTCTCAAAAGAAGCTTGTATCTCAAGTTATGAGTTTTGGAACAAGGGTACCTAAAACTTTTAACTTAGAGAAATTTTGCCCTAGTTTAGGTAGGATTTTGACCCATCTTTTTGGCCATTTTTCACATAGTTACACTTGGATTTTCAAGTTTCATTTCAAAGATGGATTATATTACATGTTGCAAGCTTTCCAAATTGTCTAAGAACTCCTCAAACACCCTTGTGGTTAGGGAGAATCGAATGCTTGAAGTTGGCAAAAAGTCACTTTGATCCATGGCCAATACATGTTCATACCAAGTTGCAAATCTGACCAAGATAGATTAGTATATGATTACAAGCCTCTAAACCAATTTACACTCCAAAATTGAATGCAAATACATTGGATATTGACATTGTTCTGATCAAGAGAGCTTTGTACAATGAACATTGTCATTTTAAGCATAAAGGCCACACTTCCATTTTCATAAAGGGCACTTTATGTCAAATTGCTTTTTCTTGAGCCTTGGACTTTCTTCCTTTGTAGCAAATAAGCTCCACAATCTCAGGCATAGTACAAGAAGTTGGTGCATGCTTAGAGATAGCCTGTACAGGCCTATCTCACTTCACTTCCAACGTTGTTTTCAAAACATGTCAAAGGGCCAAAAGCTTCTATCTCTCATATCTGATAAAACCAACAAGAACAAAGTTGTAAAACAAGTTTTGAATATCCTCACAAGTCAGAAGCACGAGCCCTTAACCCCTCAAACCTCCTTGAACACAAAATCACCATTTTTTCTGCAAAACAGGGCAAGCCCTGTAGAACCACCTCCATCTCCACTTTCCCTCGTGCGTTTTGCCTCAAACTTGTTCCAATATCTTCCATTCAACTCACCTGAACTATCCCAGACCTCCATTGCTAGCTGTAACACCATTAACACGCATTGTCATTTTTGTTTGAAAGCTTTGCAGGTTGAGTTTTGTAGCACGATTCAGGCTATTTCAAAACAAGCCAAGCATTGGAAAAGCTTCAGTGGACCTCAGGCAAGCTCAAAAGAACCTCAAGCACCCTTGGAAGTTGTTGTATTGTCCAGCTCGAAGTCAACTGAAACAGGTATTTCATGAACTTCTATCTCTCTATTTAGGAATAGTTAGACTTAGGTTTATGAATGAAAGATGTTGTATTCATAGCCCTGAAACCATACATGTGCTTAGTTTTCATTTATATTAATCGTGTTAGGAGAATTTTATTCATGAACTTTCTGAAAAAACTAGGTTAAGAATTAGGGCCAGAGAAATTCTCTCTGGTCTTTGAGAGTTAGCTTAAGTTTTTAATATGGTTAGATTCGTTGTTTGATGCTCTACAAGTTTCATGTTATGAGTTTTGTCAAAAAAGCAAGGAATCATGAGATAGCATTTGATACACAGAACGCGCGTTTTTGTTTGAACTGAGGAAGAAGATGAAGTTGCTTGGGTTGGGCCTGATTGCTTTTGCTTCTCACACATGCATTTCAGTTCACACCCCCTGGCCCATTTCTTTGTATATTTGTCATTTTTGTATTTTTATTTTTATTCTGACTTTATTATTTTATGTCCAAATATAAAAAATGCCAAAAATTATTTTTATATTATTTTTACATTTATTTTATATTTATTCTTATTTTTACTAGTATAAAAGTGTTTAAATGCTTTATATTCCTTTTATTAAAACTTAAAAATAATGCAAAAAAATATTGTTTATTTTCGTTTATTATTTTATACACCTTTGAAAATATTTTCTTGAAATATATACCTTTTTTGTAAATAATTTATTTTATTTTTATACACACTTAATATATTTAATACATATATATACATATATAATATATTTTATTAAATAATAAGAATAAAAAAACACAAAAATAATACATTTTTATTTTATTTAATATTTTATGCTAAAAATACCTTTTTTTAATATACTTTTATTTTTTTGTATAAACTAATACATTATGGTATGTAAATAATAAATAATACTATTTATTTAAGAAATTAGGGTTTTTGCCCTAAAAAAATAAAATAATTGAAATTGACTTTTTATTTATTTACATTTCACATTAAAAATACTTTTTACATACATAAAAACTTTTTTTTTGCATAATACATTTTATTTAATATTTATTTATTGTATTTATTTAAATATTGCATATTTAATTGTTATGCCTTGTACATTCGATTTGGTTGTAATAATTTAGAATTTAATTTCTTGCAAAATAATCCCCAATTCAAATTTGTATCCCCCTCCCTATATCATGTTGTAATAGTGTAGAATTTAAAATTCTCGCACCTTTAAGCTTTCAATTATGCCATGATTAGACCTAGGGTTTGTATGCAAAATAAAATCAACAATTAGATTGACCTAATCCAAGATAACAATGCATGAAAATAAACACAATGCACACTTGTACCCCTAGGGTTTCCATCCACTTGTTGCCTTCAAAAATGGGACATGATATGCATGTCAAGTTACTTTGGCAAAACAAAAACAAAACAAAGATCATAGTCCCTCGATGATGCTATCTGAGTTGCCTAAACAAAATGATCAAGTCCCTCAAGAAAATTGCCAAAAATACTTGACACTATTGCTATCATGGTCTATACGATGACTCGTGCATGTCCCGTTTAACATCCTAACACAAGGTTGTTCATCAAATACAATGGTGAAGCAACACTATTAAAAGGGTTAAAAACATAAGAAAGATCTTTGAGTAAAATAGGGTAGATAACTCTTAGTTACTTGATCAAAACTTGCAAAAAACATCCTTGCTATTTTCAAAACACACTTCACAACACAATTTCAAAACTCTACTTTCAAACATTGAAAACTTTTTAAAAGACAAAAACACCATTGTAAACATTCAAAACAAGAATCATTACAAAGGTTGCCACAATGATGGCCTCTTTTCAAAACATCTTCCAAAATCACACACAAAGCACCATTTCAAACAATTGAAGAGCACCATTTCAAACAATTGAAAAGCAAAGCAAGTGATCTAAGCAAGTAACTAAGAGCCCATGGATAACCATGGATAGAAAGGGTGCTAATACCTTCCCTTTCTATAATCTACTCCCCGAACTCAAGAAAACATCTCAAAGGTCTTTCCTGTGCTTTTTGACCTTTCCTTAGGATAAAATGAAAAGTCGGTGGCGACTCTTGCTAAACCGAAACATTTTGCGAACACAAACGCAAAATCCCAAGTTAGTTCTCCCACTGTATCACAGAACTGGCGACTCTGCTGGGGACAACTTTAAAAGTGGAGTAACCTTAGGGCTTAGATCACCCTTTGCATGATTATTGTTTGCTTTGATTGCTTTACATTTGGTTCTCTTGTTTGGGCTTGAAATCCTCCACCCAGATTTGGGAAACAATCATAGGTAAATAGCAATACATTATGGAAACTGTGCGGGGTATACCGACACGGTTGAAGCAATAGCTATATTAGTGCGACATATTTGTGAGTACCGGTAGCCTTTGAGTCAATCAAAGAGAATACGGGGCCGCTGAGTGATGTCATAAAGCACTAATGAACTCTTAGAACCTTACTTGACCATCTTGGCCTTTTATTAGGGGTAGTGAGATGACCGGCTTTGGTGCAGTCCGAAGTTGGTAGATACTCGATACTACACTCATTGAGGGTTGTTTTCTTGGAATATTTTGGTCGTTAGTTAAGTGGCTAAACCAAAACAATGAACATAGAAAACAATCCAGTGATATTGAGCTCCTTAGAACCCGGTTACTATTTATAGGACAGGTTTTGAGCCAACTAAACTCAAGAGGGTACTTACCTATGAAACCTCATGCAAGCCTGAAACTAGGGTTTTGTGTGACTTGCTTGTACATGTGTTTGTGCATACATCATGAACATCAAAAAGCATCATATGCATCCACTAACCATTTTAAGGGTTTGGATATTCATCTTTGTTCTTTTTTTGTAGGTCATGGAATCTCTTCGCAGGAAAATAATTCAAGTCAACCTTGTGAGAATCCCTCCTCAACTCAAGGAGCTTACTTCTAGGATTCCAGAGAATTCTCTCTTCAGTGAAAGACATGGTAGACTCCTCAACTTGGTTAATACTAACATTGAAGAAGACATGGTGAAAGTCCTCTTCCAATTCTTTGACCCCCTACACCACTGTTTCACATTCCCTGATTACCAGTTGGTGCCTACTTTGGAGGAATTTTCTCAACTCTTGAGAATTCCTATTCTTAATCAACTACCCTACAACGATACGGAAAAAGAACCAAAGCCTGAAGAAGTTGCTCAAGCATTACACTTGCAACCATCTGACATCAAGGGGCATTGGGAAATCAGAAGTGGTGTCAAGGGTTTCTTGGCAAAGTTTCTGTTTGAGAAGGCCCAAGACTGCTGGAATTCTCTTGATCTACAAGCCTTTGAATAAATTGTGGCACTCCTTATCTATGGGTTGGTCTTGTTCCCAAACCTTGACCAACTTATAGATGTGAATGCTGTCAAGATTTTCATATCCAGGAATCCTATACCCACATTGCTTGGGGACATCCTACACTCATTTTACACACGAAAAATAAGGAAAAGGGGTGTTCTCGTGTGCTGTACTCCTCTCCTAGCAAGGTGGTTTATTTCTCACCTTCCACAATCAGTTCTGAAGAATGAGCAGGGTTTAAGGTGGTCAAAACGGTTGATAACCCTCACACATTCTGATGTAAATTGGTGTTCTCGGTCTAGATAAAATGTCATCATCATTGATCGTTGTGGGGAATTCCCTAATGTCCCACTACTTGGCATTAGAAGAGGCATTACCTACAATCCTTGTTTAGCTTTGAGGTAGTATGGATATGCTTGGAGAGATGGCCCTCATGGCATGCTGATTCCTGACCTAGTTTTTGACTTCGACAATGATGCGCAAGGACTTCGACAAAGGTTCATCAGAGCTTGGAGGATGCCCAACAAGGAGGATAGTAAGACACTGGGGCACAAAAATTTCATCCCCCTTGAGCCTTACCTCAAGTGGGTACGAACCCGCGCCCAGAGTCTTATGATGCCATATCCTCACATTCTCCCCGTGATCAAAGAGCCTGTTACGGAAGGAGAGGTCCCATACACCATCCTACATCCTGACATGCCAACATCATGGGAAGAAATGCAAAAGAGTTGGATCTAACTCAAGGAAGAACGGGATACTTTTGAAGCCATCTTTTATGCCAGTGAGAAGAAGGTTTTGGAGCTTACCCGCCGACTTCATGAGGAGGAAACTCTCAAAACTTACATCGCACCAAAAAGGATGTGCAATGTCTTTTTACATTAAGAATTTTGTAATGTTTTGCCCATGTGGCACTTATGTACAAACAATTTCTTCTTAATACGACATGCGTTCCTTTTTGTTTGCAACAAATTTGAATTTCTGAATCCTTGAATGCATTACATGAATAACATACCATTCATCATATGCATAAATAGGTCTTCACACCAGGTTTCCTTATCTTTCTGTTGTTTATTTCAGCAAGATGGATTTGGAGCAGACGGTAAAGGATCTGCAGGCACAAAATTCACAATTCCAGCATCTTCTCATGACCTTGGCAAAGGGTCAAGAGGACCTCAAAGCTTTGTTGGAGAAGAATAAAGAGAAAAAGAAAAAGAGACCTGGGGTAGCCACTTTTGGAAGAAGGTTTGAGAGCAATGCTAGGAAGGTTCTTGAGTTGCCCTCAACGTCTAACGAAGGGGCCGGTAAAGGGAAGAGGGTTGTTGTACCTTATGAATATGAGGTTGAAAAGGAGGAAGAGGAAGAAGACAAAGACTACTCCGAACAACAGTATCCTCCAGCGGATGATAAATATAAGAATCTTGAAGATAGACTGGCAGCCATGGAGTTGCAGAGGGTCCCTGGTTTGGATTTTGAAGAACTAGGGCTGGTAGATGGGATTGTTATCCCTCCCAAGTTCAAGGTACCAACATTTGCTAAGTACGACGGCCTGTCTTGCCCAAAGATGCACCTGAGGTCGTATGTCAGAAAAATCCAACCCCACTCGTCCGATAAAGACCTCTGGGTACACTTTTTCCAAGACAGTTTGTCTGGCACGCAGTTGGATTAGTTCTATCAACTCGAGAGATTAGAGGTTCATAATTGGGAAGGCTTAGCTGCTGCTTTTTATCGTCAATATCAATACAATGATGATTTGGCGCCCACCCCTACTCAGCTACAAAGTATGGGAATGGCTTCCAATGAAGGGCTTAAAGAGTATGCCCAGAAATGGCGTGATCTGGCTGGAAGGGTGCAGCCGCCGTTATCAGATAGGGAGTTAGTTGACATGTTTCTGGGGACCCTGTCTGGCCCCTTCTTCAATCATCTAATCGGGAGTTCTTCCGCGGGATTTACTGAACTAATTTTGACTGGCGAAAGGGTCGAGGCCGGTATTAAGAGTGGAAAGATTCAAAAGGATACTTCCGCGTCTGCTGTTGTTATAAAACCCTTCCCAGATAAGAAGGAAGCATCTGCTGTGTATTCTCTGAAGGGTCAGGGAAGAACCGAGCACCGGCAGACCGTAGGGGTTGTGATGATTCAAAACTTGTCAAATGATCAACCTCCTAACAACCAGTCGATACCTAATCAACAACGGGTAGAAAGGCCACAACGGCAGTTCACCCGAATCAACATGACGCCCGCTCAGGTACTCCCTTATTTGTTGAAGCTGAATATTACCAGTTTGAAGGAAGCGCCAAAGAACCCAAACACCTCCTCTCCATACTATCACTCCAATGCCAAATGTGCTTACCATTCTGACAGTGTTGGGCACGATACCAATAATTGTTGGGCACTTAAGAACAAAATTCAGGATCTGATTGATGCTAAAGAAGTAGAATTTAATGCTCTTGAGAAGCCCAATGTGATATCTGCTCCGATGCCCAAGCACGGCCATAATGTTCATGCTGTTATAGAAGACCTCCATGTTACTGATGTTGTCGATCTGTTGACTCCATTGTTAGTGATTAAAGAGAAGTTGATGAGAGCCGGGATATTCCCAGGCTGCGGGAAGGACTATTATTTTTGTTTGAACATACGAGCTGACTACCCCATGTTGAAATCAGGTGTCCAACGCCTGATGGATACTCAAGAGATACTTTTCCAGAAAACCCCTGTTGATACCTTCAATCTTGTTACTCCTGTTACTTTTGCTACTTCAACAAACGATATTGCAATCATAACCATTTCCAACAATCCTCCCAAGGCTTGCAAAAGTCCTGTCAGGATTACACCCAACTCTAAATGTGTACCTTTAAAGATCACCATGCCAGGACCTGTCCCGTACCAATCCAGCAAAACGATACCATGGAACTATGGAGGAGAAATCTGCTACATTGGTATCAAACAAATTGAGGCAGTCCAAGAAAATTCTGAAGAAGAAAACCCTGATATAGGGAACATTGCGGGTACAAGCAAGATAACCCGCAACGGTCGGATCTTTTCTCCGGAGATTGCTCCCCCTCGAGCAGTTTTCGGACCCTTGAAAGCTTCTGTACCTGTTGGACCATCTGTGCAAGGACTAGTGATTGAAGAATTGGATACTCCTAAAGAAAGACCATCTGCTGATATTACCAATAAGGGTAAGGGGATACTAGAAGTGCCTATCAAGACGAAGGCTCATGCTGTGGTTATCCCCGAAACCACTCAGAAAGAAATGGATGAAATCTTGAAAATAATCAGAAAAAGTGACTACGACATTGTGGAACAGCTGGGGAAGACCCCTTCTAAAATTTCAATGTTGGCTCTTCTACTCTGCTCTGAGGCCCATGCAAAGGCCCTGATCAAATTTTTGAAGGCGGCACATGTACCCCAAGAGACTTCGGCTGACCAGTTTCAGGAATGTGTGGCCAGTCTTACTGCTGATAATGGCCTTGGATTTTCTGATGTTGACTTGACTCCCAAAGGAAGGAAACACAACGACGCGCTACATGTCTCAGTTGAATGCAGGGGAACCACCCTCGCCCATGTCTTAGTTGATACTAGTTCTTCCTTGAATGTGTTGCCGAAGAAAGCTTTAGACCGTTTGGATTGCGAAGGATTGACCCTCAAACCTAGTAACATCTTTGTTAGGGCCTTTGATGGGTCCAAAAGAATGGTTCATGGAGAGGTTGATATTCCTATCAAGGTAGGCAAAGAAGTTTTCAACTCCACCTTTTATGTGATGGACATTCGTCTATCATATTCTTGTTTGTTAGGAAGACCGTGGATCCATTATGTCGGGGTAGTTACCTCCTCTTTGCACCAAATGCTGAAATATCTTGTTAAGGGTAAGATTATAACAGTGCACGGCGAGGAAGAGTACATGATAAGTCATCTCAATTCCTTCCGCTATGTGGAGTTGGATGACGAGTTCATCGAAACGCCTTTCTAACATTTTGAGGAAGTTTCCCCTGAGGTAGCAGTTGCGAAGATAATGGTTGAGGTGCCTATCGTTCCCAAGCATGTATCTATGATGGCATCTCTCAAGGACGTAGAGGCTATAATTAAGGAGGGGTAGAGTACAGTATAGGGACAATTGCCTGACTTTCCCCATAAGACGGACAAGTTTGGGTTAGGGTTCACTGCTGCAGGACAAAAGGTTATGCGTCGCTCCAAGGTTGGAAGACCACCCGTCAAGATCTCTCACCATGGAATCAATGTTGTAGAAGATGAAGATGAAGAGAGCCACTTTGAAGATTGGATCTTTCCGATCGTCGAAGGGGGTCTAAGCAACTGGGAAGCAAAGGATTTTATTCCCATCACCTTTATCAACCAGTAATTTTATCTTTGAACAATTTCCCATTTATGGTCTGTAATAACTAAACAATTTGCACACTATTTTCACCTCATGCCTTGCCCGGGGCATGTAGGTCCATTTGTAAGGGCTTGATTTTCTTCATAATCATATGCCATGTTTTAATGAATCATTGGACGTTTTTCATCTATAAACTGCTATGTTCATTTTCTTTCCTTTTGCATTTTGTTTGTTTAAGGATGGCTATCCCTTACACACACCCACACTCACAAATGCAGGTACCCATCCACTCCGGATTCCATGGGGGACCATTCAGCTTTAGCCTTCGATAACTCTGAAGATTTGGTCAATCATGCTGAGTACGAAGTTGACGAAGATTGTGAAGTGCCGGGAGGGTTAGCCAGAATTCTACAACAAGAGGAGAGGGCCATTCTGCCTCATGAAGAGTCGCTAGAAACCATCAACTTGGGGACAGAGGAAGACAGGAAGGAAGTAAAAGTGGGTGCCAACCTGGAACCAAGTGTCAAGGAGCGCTTAGTGTAATTGTTGAATGAATATGTTGAAATCTTCGCATTGTCTTATGAAGACATGCCAGGGTTAGACACAGATATCGTGGTCCACCGTCTCCCTACAAGAGAAAACTGTCCACCGGTCAAGCAAAAGGTCCGCCGAATGAGGCCTGACATGTCTAAGAAGATTAAAGTTGAGGTAATGAAGCAATTGAACACTGGCTTTCTGGATGTTACTTCCTATCCACAATGGGTTGCTAACATCGTGCACGTGCCTAAGAAGGACGACAAAGTCAGAATGTGTGTGGACTATCAGGATTTAAACAGGGCTAGCCCTAAAGATGATTTCCCACTGCCATATATCGACGTCTTTGTTGACAACACAGCTTAACACAAGGTTTTTTCCTTCATGGAAGGATTCTCGGGATACAACCAGATCAAAATGGCCCCCGAGGACATGGAGAAAACAGCCTTTGTCACGCAATGGGGTACCTTCTGCTACAAAGTGATGCCATTCGGACTGAAGAATGCATGGGCAACCTATTAACGCACCATGGTAGCTTTGTTTCATGATATGATACATCATGAGATCGAATTTTACGTAGACGACATGATAGCTCGATCACAGACAGAAGAAGAACACCTTGATCATTTGCAAAAGTTGTTTGCCAGGTTGAAGGAGTATAAGCTCAGACTGAACCCAAGCAAGTGCACTTTTGGGGTTAGGTCTAGTAAACTTTTGGGATTTATTGTCAGCAACAAAGGCATTGAGGTTGATCCATCTAAAGTAAAGGCTATACAATAAATGCCTGCTCCCCATATTGAAAAGGAGGTTAGAGGATTCTTGGGATGCTTGAACTATATTGCGAGGTTCATCTCTCACCTGACATCTACCTGTGAGCCAATCTTCAAGCTGTTGAAGAAAGATCAGGTAGTTGAATGGAACAATGATTTCCAAGTTGCTTTTGATAAGATCAAGGAGTATTTACTAGAACCTCCTATTTTGATGCCACCCGTCGAAGGAAGGTCGTTAATCATGTATCTGACTGTTTTGGATAACTCAATGGGGTGCGTACTGGGCCAACATGACGAGTCTGGACGAAAAGAGCATGCCATTTATTACCTTAGCAAAAAGTTTACCGACTGTGAGACTCGCTACTCACTACTCGAGAAAACTTGCTACGCTTTGGTATGGGCTGCTCGCCGGTTCAGGCAGTACATGTTGACTCATACCACTCTGCAGATTTCCAAAATGGATCCTATCAAGTATATCTTCGAGAAGCCTGCTTTATCTGGAAGAATTGATGGCAAATGATCCTGATTGAGTATGATATCCAATATACTACCCAAAAAGCTATAAAAGGGAGTGTACTAGCTGACCATCTAGCTCATCAAGCCGTCGAAGATTACCAATCTATGAGATTCGACTTCCCTGACGAGTACATCATGATATTGGATAACATTGAAGGTAACGGACCGTATGACGGACCTGAACAAGGATCCCGATAGACCCTGTACTTTGATGGTGCTTCAAATGCACTTGGAAACGGTATCGGTGCGGTACTCATTTCTACAGAAGGTTGCCATACACCCTTCACTGCCCGACTTTGCTTCAGTTGTACCAACAATATGGCTGAATATGAAGCTTGCATCTTTGGTCTCAAGGCTGCTATAGACTTGGGAATCAAATCTTTGGTTGTATTTGGAGACTCGGCTTTGGTTATCAGTCAAGTCAAAGGAGAGTGGGATACCAAACATCCTAATCTTATCCCATACAAGGAACATGTCTTGACGTTGTTGCCTCATTTCGAGCAGATTACATTCGAGCACTTCCCGCGAAAAGAAAATCAGTTAGCAGATGCTCTGGCTACAATGTCTTCCATGTTTAAACTCAACTGGGATAACGAGGCTCCCCAAATTACCATCGAGAGAATGGACGAACCTGCGCACTGTCATGAGATTAATACCGAAGAAGTAGTGGAGCAACCCTGGTTTCATGAAATCAAAAGGTATCTCTAGACTAGAGAATACCCTGAAGGAGCTTCCGTCAATGACAAAAAGTTCTTAAGGAGATTTGTTGCCAAGTTCTTCCTAAGCAATGGCATCCTTTATAAGCGCAGCCATGATTGTGTTCTACTCCAGTGTGTGGACAAGGTTGAAGCAGAGTTGATCATGACTGAGATACACAGTGGCACATTCGGCACCCACTTGAGCGGACATACGATGGCTAAGAAGATTCTAAGGGCGGGCTACTACTGGTCTACTATAGAAGTTGATTGTCATCAACATTCCCGTACTTGCCACAAATGCCAAGTCTACACCGAAAAGGTATATATTCCTCCTGTTCCTCTAAACGTTCTGACAACTCCTTGGCCATTTGCAATGTGGGGCATTGACATGATTGGAGAGATCAAGCCCACGGCATCCAATGGACATCGCTTCATCTTGGTCGCTATTGACTACTTCACCAAGTGGGTCGAGGCAGCTTCTTACGCCTCAGTTACAAAGAATGTGGTTGCCCGCTTCATCAAGCAGAACCTCATATTCCGGTATGGTGTCCCCGATAGGATCATCATAGACAATGGTACAAATTTGAACAACACTATGATCACCGCTCTATGCGAACAGTTCAAGATTTATCATCACAGTTCATCTCCCTATCGGCCGAAGATGAACGGTGTTGTTGAAGCCGCGAAAAAAAATATTAAGAAGATCATTCAAAAGATGACAGTCACCTATAAGGACTGGCATGAGATGTTACCATTTGCTCTGCATGGATATCGTACCACGGCACGTACTTCAACAGGGGCAACCCCATTTTCTTTGGTGTATGGCATGGAAGCTGTTTTACCTATGGAAGTTCAGATTCCTTCCTTAAGGATTATGAAGGACGTTGGTTTGAATGAAGACGATTGGATTCAGACCCGGCTTGATCAACTTAATTTGATCGACGATAAGTGACTTACTGTTGTTTGTCATGGTCAGACGTATCAAAAACGGATGATCAAGGCTTTCAACAAGAAAGTCAGGCGCCAGGTATATCAAGTCGGAGATCTTGTAATCAAGTAGATCATCTTACCGCAAAGTGATCCCAGGGGCAAGTGGACTCCTACTTACGAAGGACCATTTGTGATCAAGAGAATCTTTTCTGGTGGGGCAATGATTCTGACCACCATGGACGGTGACGACCTGCCGCACCATGCGAACACAGACATAGTCAAAAGATACTACGCATAAAATAACCCGACAAGTTGAAAACCCGAAAGGGCGACTTGGGAAAAAATGGGCATCCCGGTGAATCGAAAACCCGAAAGGGCGATTGAGGAAAAAATTAGGGATAAAACAAAAAATTTGTACACCCGGCAAGTTGAAAACCTGAAAGGGCGACTTGGGCGAAAAGGGGTTTCCCGGTGGATCGAAAACCCGAAAGGGCGGTCCAGGCAAAAGTTAGGGAATTAAAGCGTATGACTATGTCTCGTCGGATCACTTTAAGAGAAATCTCTTCACCAACAAGCTCCAAGCTTCTGATCAATCCAATCATCGGCGGACAAGCAGCGAATGGACAAGATATTCAGAATTGTGAAGGCTATAGCAGAATGGGAATCCCATGGAATTATTACACATAGCCATCTTTCTTTTGTATAAATTTTTTACAATTTTTACGACAACATTCTCTTACTAGGATGTTTGTCTCCTTTGTAAAAAAATATTCACGAAAGTTAAATACAAAGATACTTCAAAGTGCAGAAATTTTCTTGCCTTTCTTTTCTTTTTACACTTATGTTTTATTTGAAAATGTCCGATGTTTTGTTAAAATAGGCATATGAATTTGAATATAATCATTGCTTACAAATAAAACAAATTTGAAAATGGATAATTACTGATAGGTTGAAGGTGTAGGAAGAAATCTTTGTGCCATTTCAGAAGAAAATCCCCTACGATACATCATTCGGATCCTCAACAAAGCTAAAATTTGGAGTATATTTCCCCAACGGAGTTAAGCTTCAAGATCCTCAACGGAGCCAGTGCATTCTAAAACTTGATTCCCCATCTGAGTTAAGTTTCAAAATTCCCATCAGGGTTAAGCTTCAAGATCCCCAGTGGAGCCCGAAAACCCTGAAAATTCCTATCCCCAGCGGAGCCAGAATAGCGAACATTCTCCCCACAGTGTTATCTTCCAAAAGGTTGAAGATTCCCAGTCTCATTTCTCCAAGCAGAAGCCTCCAAGGTTTCAATTCCCCAGTAGAGATCATCATAGTTTTTCTCATTCCCCAGGAAAGTCATGAAGGATTCTCACAAGAGTGGTCAAGGGCCTTGTTAATCCCCACAAATCGCCGAGGATTTTCAATCTCCAGCAGTGGTCCCAGGATTTCCCCTTCTCAGCAATCAGAGATCTTTAATCCCCAAGCCGTCAGCAGTCAACAAGGATTTCTCATCTTCAGTAATCAAAGATTTTTGGAATCCCCAACATCGGTCAAGGATTTACTTTCCCCGACAGCAGTCAAAGATTTCTTTATCTCTAGTTATCAAGGATTTATTTTCCTCGGCGAGACAGCTACTCAGCTTACATGCACATCCATTACATTCATACATCATAAACATTGATGAAACACAATTCATTGCATCATACATATCATGCAACATAACTTTGTGTTCTAGCTAACATTTTACCCTTTTCAGGATAAGATTAAAAGGCTATTGTTAACGATTATTCATATACAGTATGGATACACCCCAGACACGGCGGTCATTCTATTACCCATTCACAGTTTCAAGTTAA
The DNA here is from genome assembly GCA_948472305.1 of Vicia faba. NCBI lineage: Eukaryota > Viridiplantae > Streptophyta > Magnoliopsida > Fabales > Fabaceae > Vicia > Vicia faba. The sequence goes on along the minus strand of OX451735.1, from coordinate 465,841,035 downwards.
AATATAGTACAGATACACCCCAGACACGGCGATCATTCCACTACTCATTCAGACTTCAGCAATCCGATACAGACTAGATACGCTCCAGACACAGCAACCATTTTATCTCTCATTCAGATTCAACCATCAATCACAAGTTCAGATACGCTCCAGACACGGATGCCATCCTGGCCCTTATACAAGCAGTTTGATCATCCCCAGTGCAGTCGCCACGGAAGTCATTCTGTCACTTATTCAGATCCCAGTTACAGTCTCAGATACACTCCAAACACGGAAGTCATTCTACTACTCATACAGATCTCAACTTTAGATATAGTCTGGATACGCTCTAGACACGGTTTCCATTTTGTCACTCATTCGGAATTTATCCCCAGCACAGAGATGCTCCATACACAGACGTTTCTTTGTCGACCATTCAGAATTCAGATACAATACAGATACACTCCGGACACGGCAGTCATTCTGATATTCATTCAAAGTTCAAATACAGTTACAGCTCAGATACGCTCCAGACACGGACTCCATTCTTTTTCTCATACAGACCCAGTCTCCAAGATACAGTTCGAATGCATTCCAGACACGGATACCATTTTGACGCTCATTCTTCTGACCTACCACATTGCAATTCAACAAACATTCTTGGATGGCATCTTTAAGCCCATCTCCAGCAATATTCTACCATCTCCAAATGGCATCTTTAAGCCCATTCCCGCATCTATGTTTTGACGAGTGCAAATTTACAGGCACTCTAGTGTCCAATCCTCTTTTACCTTCGAGTCGCGAAAGGCAAACTTGACAATCTAACTCTTCAGGTTCAAGAAGATTGAACAGGGGAAACTGTTGCACCTCAAAATTTTCCCTCTCATTTCATCAACATTTCTCATCACAAGACTCTTGGAACTCAGGATCAAGCTAGGGTTTGCTCTGCTCAAGACACCTCCTTACACTGTTGACCTAAATTAGGGTTTAAGTTTGCACAGTGATATTTTGACCTACAATACCCAAATTTACTTTCATACTTCATATTGGACTCACAAGTTTGTCCATACCAAGTTTCAAGCCTTGATTCAAATTTTTGCCCAGTCAATTGGAAGGTTGACCTAGAAATCAGCTGTATTGGGGAAAAAGTCAACTGTGGCCAATTGATAGTCAAACCTCATGAATTTTGACCCACATCAACATTATGAACTCATATGAACCATTTGATCAAGTTTGGATCATAATTCCACAAGAAATTTGATCAAATCACCAAAAGGGCAAAATGGTCATTTTTAGGGTTTTAACTGTACAAAGGCAATTTTTGACTGTTTGACCTAACCAATGGCAAATCAAGCTCAACCATGGACTCAAGGACTCAATTACATTGTCTTGACCCATTCAACAAGTTCAAAAGATCTCAAATGCATAGGATGGACAGATGAATTTTTTAGTCAACTAATCAAAATTTAACTTTATACTGAAAAGTCAAACTTTGACTTTTTTGGTCAAAATCAAGTGCCAAAGGTCATTTTTCATCAAGACATGTAAAATTATGAAACTTTTTCATCAAGAAACCCAAAAATGCAAATTAGGGTTTAAAATGGAAAAAATTCATAACTTAGAATTTTTCTAAGTTATAAAATTTTCTTATTTTTTCCTAACTTTGTCCCATTTTTGCATCAAGATTCAAATGGATTCAAACAAAACTTGCAACATGAAAGTTGTAGTCCATCACAAAGTATACAACTTTGATTCACAAAGTTTTCTCAAAATAAGCTTTTATCTCAAGTTATGATTTTTCGAATTAGGGTACCTAAAACTTTTAACTTAGAGAAATTTTGCCCTAGTTTAGGTAGGATTTTGACCCATCTTCTTGGCCATTTTTCACATAGTTCCACTTGGAGTTTCAAGTTTCATTTCAAATATGGTTTATAGTACATGTTTCAAGCTTTCCAAATTGTCCAAGAACTCCTCAAAAACCCTTGTGGTTAGGGAGAATCGAATGCTTGAAGTTGGAAAAAACTCACTTTGATCCATGGCCAATACATGTTCATACCAAGTTGCAAATCTGACCAAGATAGCTTAGTACATGATTACAGGCCTTTAAACCAATTTACACTACAAAATTGAATTCAAATACATTGGATATTGGAATTGTTCTGATCAAGAGAGCTTTGTACAATGAACATTGTCATTTTAAGCATAAAGGCCACACTTCCATTTTCATAAAGGGCACTTTATGTCAAATTGCTTTTTCTTGAGCCTTGGACTTTCTTCCTTTGCAGCAAACAAGGTCCACAATCTCAGGCATAGTACAAGAAGTTGGTGCATGCTTAGAGATAGCCTGTACAGGCCTATCTCACTTCACTTCCAACGTTGCTTTCAAAACAAGTCAAAGGGCCAAAAGCTTCTATCTCTCATATCTGATAAAACCAACAAGAACAAAGTTGTAAAACAAGTTTTGCATATCCTCACAAGTCAGAAGCACGAGCCCTTAACCCCTCAAACCTCCTTGTACACAAAATCACCATTTTTTCTGCAAAACAGGGCAATCCCTTAAGAACCACCTCCATCTCCACTTTCCCTCGTGCGTTTTGCCTCAAACTTGTTCCAATATCTTCCATTCAACTCACCTGAACTATCCCAGACCTCCATTGCTAGCTGTAACACCATTAACACGCATTGCCATTTTTGTTTGAAAGCTTTGCAGGTTGAGTTCTGTAGCACGATTCAGGCTATTTCAAAATAAGCCAAGCATTGGGAAAGCTTCAGTGGACCTCAGGCAAGCTCAAAAGAACCTCAAGCACCCTTGGAAGTTGTTGCATTGTCCAGCTCGAAGTCAACTGAAACAGGTATTTCATGAACTTCTATCTCTCTATTTAGGAATAGTTAGACTTAGGTTTGTGAATGAAAGATGTTGTATTCATAGCCCTAAAACCATACATGTCCTTAGTTTTCATTTATATTAATCGTGCTAGGAGAATTTTGTTCATGAACTTTCTGAAAAAACTAGGTTAAGAATTAGGGCCAGAGAAATTCTCTCTGGTCTTTGAGAGTTAGCTTATGTTTTTTATATGGTTAGATTCGTTGTTTAATGCTCTACAAGTTTCATGTTATGAGTTTTATCAAAAAAGCAAGGAATCAGGAGATAGCATTTGATACACAGAACACGCGTTTTTGTTTGAACTGAGGAAGAAGATGAAGTTGCTTGGGTTGGGCCTGATTGCTTTTGCTTTTCACACATGCATTTTCAGTTCACACCCCCCTGGCCCATTTCTTTGTATATTTGTCATTTTTGTATTTTTATTTTTTATTCTGACTTTATTATTTTATGTCCAAATATAAAAAATGCCAAAAATTATTTTTATATTATTTTTACATTTTTTTGATATTTATTCTTATTTTTACTAGTATAAAAGTGTTTAAATGCTTTATATTCCTTTTATTAAAACTTAAAAATAATGCAAAAAAATATTGTTTATTTTCATTTATTATTTTATACACATTTGAAAATATTTTCTTGAAATATATACCTTTTTTGTAAATAATTTATTTTATTTTTATACACACTTAATATATTTAATACATACATATACATATATAATATATTTTATTAAATAATAAGAATAAAAAAACACAAAAATAATACATTTTTATTTTATTTAATATTTTATGCTAAAAATACCTTTTTTTAATATACTTTTATTTTTTTGTATAAACTAATACATTATGGTATGTAAATAATAAATAATACTATTTATTTAAGAAATTAGGGTTTTTTCCCTAAAAAAATAAAATAATTGAAATTGACTTTTTATTTATTTACATTTCACATTAAAAATACTTTTTACATACATAAAAACTTTTTTTTGCATAATACATTTTATTTAATATTTATTTATTGTATTTATTTAAATATTGTATATTTAATTATTATGCCTTGTACATTCGATTTGGTTGTAATAATTTAAAATTTAATTTCTTGCAAAATAATCCCCAATTCAAATTTGTACCCCCCCCCCCTCCCTATATCATGTTGTAATAGTGTAGAATTTAAAATTCTCGCACCTTTAAGCTTTCAATTATGTCATGATTAGACCTAGGGTTTGTATGCAAAATAAAATCAACAATTAGATTGACCTAATCCAAGATAACAATGCATGAAAATAAACACAATGCACACTTGTACCCTGTGATCGGTGGATCCGGAACTGACTGTTTAACGCTGGTTCGCGAAATGTCGCGGTAAGCAAGAGTCGCCACCGTCTTTTATTTTCTCCAAATGGAAAGGAAAAAAGCACAGAAAAATTCCTTATTGAGATTAGTTCTCGGTTCGGGAGGTAGATTTATAGAAAGGGAAGGTGTTAGCACCCTTTCTATCTGTGGTTATCCACGGGCTCTTAGATACTTGCTCACTTGTGTTTTCAAAAATTTGTTTGCTTTTCAAATGTGTGTGGGTTTTGAAAAAGTTTCGTTTGAAAAATTTCTAAGTAACTCTTGTATCAGTCCTCAAGAGTGCATGAAAAATTTGTTTGAAAACTTTTAGAAAGTGTGAGGTGTGAAAAGTTGTTTTATTTGTTTGAAAGAGCAAGTACCTATGAGAATCTACCTACCCTAAGGAATTAGGCTATGTAAGAGTCCTTTAGATAGTGTTATCCCACCATTGAGAGGTAGGTAGCACCATCGTTGGAGGTGTTCGGGTCAATTCGAGGGTTAGGGACAGTGTGATCACCGAGCAATAGTAAGATACCTTAGAAGCTACCCTTATGCCATTGATCTTTTTATTCCGAGGAAACCGTTCCGAGGCAACTTGTTTCGAGGCAACCGTTTCGAGGCAACTAGATCAATGGAACATAAGGACTCACTAAGACGTCCTATACTTGACGACCACGTTTTGAGGGGCAAGGCAACAGTGTGATCACCAGAGCAACGGTAGGACACCTTAGAAGCTACCCTTATGCCATGTTCATGGACATAAGGACTTACTAAGACGTCCTGTACTCGACGACCACGTTTCGAGGGGCAAGGCAACAGTGAGGCGTACCCTAGGGGTGGTGTGTGATTTGTGTGTCGTTTTCAGATATTTTTGTCTTGTTCATGCATTGGTGATCTACGCTTTATTTTTATTTTTGGCATTCATTCTTTCATGCAAATTATTAACAGTTAAAAAGATACGGAATTAAAAGTCCTTGCTATTACAAAGGCGCGGGTCTACATCGCCAAATTAATCCAAGACCCGATTTGAAATAAAATAAAATGCGGCAAATAAATACCCTAATTAATCTATTACATGGCTTTGGGATAAATACATTATATTCACAAAAAGAAATAAATGTAAAATGCAAGAAGAAGTAAAGTCGGGAATGCGAGGGCGTTGGACCCTTTTACGGAAATTAAATTGGAATCATGAAATTGATTAAAAGAAAATAAAAGAAAGAATTTTTGGAGTTTTTGTATTTATGGAGTTTAATGAGAATTAATGGAATCAAAAATCTAATTCTAAACTATTTTTAATTTATTAACAATAATATTTAAATTTGACCTAATTTTAATCTAATTATTTACATGGCAATTTATTTACAAAAATAATTAATATTTAATAATGATAAAGAAAAGAAAAAAAGATAAAAGTATAAAACCCTAATTCTACATTTTTTAGTTTATTGCAAAAATATTAGAATTAAACCTAGAATTAAAAAAACTAAATTAATTAATAAAGTTTATTTACAAAAACATTAAATAAAATATATTTTTATTTTGTGACTTTCTGATTTTTATTTTTTATTTTTTTATGTTAAAGAAAAATTACTTTAAAGAATTAAATTAAAACTAAATAAAACAAATAAAATAGGAAAAATAAAAAGAATGAAAGAAAGCAAACCAATGGGGGGTGTTGACCCCAATTTGGAGGTTATGTTGTGAGCACTTAGGCCCAATAGAACCTTGGCCTTTTTGACTTTTCATGGAGGCGTGCGGCTTGGTTGACCTATGCACATGGTATTCTTCAGATCATGGCCATTGGATTGATCTCAGTGGCCATGTGGCAAGCTTGGATAGTGGATGTATGATGAACCCCTGGGCGTACACTGCATGGAATCATATTAAAACAAAATTTATTGAGAAATATGGGGGACCTGGGAATTGAACCCAGGTCCCAGTGCTTAAGGGACAACGCATCAACCAACTGTGCCAAGCGCGCTCTTTGTAATATTAATGGAATTTGATTCATATGAGAGAGAACAAGTGTTATTTGGTAAACATGAAAAAATGCGCGAATATTTGAATGGCCCTGTATGGTTGGGACACCTCAGCGTCTTCTCCACCACGCCTTTGCTTTTGCCTGAAAAAACATATCAAATAGCGGGGGTTTTGAACCCCCACTAACTACAGTATAAGAAAATAGCGATTACGCCATGGTTGCTCATAAATTGAGCGCGACATATGTGTTAAATTCGTGTGAAGCTTCCGAGTCCAATGGTCCTGGTCCTGTGGTCTAATTTTTCCTGAAGAGGAAAGCCCTAATTTTACAGCTCTGGAACCCTAGCAAGCTTCAATGGTAGATTCATGTATAAAGCACGAAAACTCAATTAAATGGCATGGTTAGCTTTAGAATGATTAAATTAACACAAATCAAGCATTAGAAATTGAAAACAACGCATGAATCATGAGACACGAATATGCAAAAAGTTTGAGAAAGTTTGATCTCCATATACCAATTCTTGATGCTGGAAGCGTGGAAAGGGATTCAGTTAGGTTCCTTGATGCCTTGGTAAGCTATTGAAATTGGTTAGATACTTTGAATTATCCTCTAATGCAGTTTTCAGTTTTGACTTTTCACCAAAAATTGCAAAGTGTGTTTGTGATATGAGGCGCAGCTTCAAGGTCTCTGTGACTAGGGTTCTGATCAACTTAAGTATGCCAATGGATTAGGGTAGAAATCTGAGCCAAGAGATCCATGTTTTGATGAATCCAATATTTGATCTTTAATGAAATATTTTCAAATCTTTTCCACATGAATAACATGCCAATTTGCACCAAATCTTCCCTTTTTTGATGTGCACGAATCTTGAGTAACCAATGAAGGCATATGCTGCATAAAAAGATTCAAACACATTTGTTTAGTATTTTTTCATATTTTATTTAATTAAATGAATTAATGGTGATTAAAAATTCAAATAAATAGTAAAAAATGATGAAATAAATCCCATTTTGGTCAAATGGTCGTGCATAGCCTTTGGATAATGATTCTTGGAAGAAAATGTGGCCCATTAGCAATTTTGAGGCATTTGAAGTAAAGTTGACTTTTCAAAATTCCCAAACATTTCCCAACTTCCACAAGGCATATCCTGCTCAATGTTTAAGCTTTGATCATGTTCTTGGACATTTTGGAAAGGTCTTGAAGTCCTATAACCAATGCATTTGGTCCCATGTCATTTGGATTTACCAATCTCAAGTTATGGTCTTTGACTTAAAGTCCCTTTTTGTTGACTTTTGACAATGACCTATAATGTTGAAATTGATAACTTTTTGTGAGAGCATTTCTTGGACTTGAAGTGTGAAGAGGAGTTGTAGGAAATGTATTTCTCTTCAAAATGAGCTTTGGATGGAATTTTTCTGATAAACCATGTGGAAGTTATGCCTTGGTCAAGTTACAGTTGACTTTTTCAACTGTCCAAATATGGAAACTTTTGCATCTTGAGACTTTTTGAGCAATGCCTTGAGAATCATGATCAAGAATTGATCAAAAGATGTTTGTGGCTTCAAAATAAGATGTTGACCAAAAATTTGAACTTTTGACTGTCAAATGACCATTTTGCCCCTACAGTTGACTGTTGAGCAATTAGGGTTTTTGACTGTGCAATTTTGTGCTGTAAGTCTTGAAACTTGGCATATGGATGCTTGACCATGTTTGTAGGCATGTGGGACTTGATTAGACCCTTGAGAACTTCAATTTTTTTGCCAGAACCAAAACCCTGGTTTTAGACTGTTAGGAGGCCTTTGAACTGTGCAACCCTTGGGGAGATTTTGAAGCATGCTCTTTGCAAATCTTGAAGAATATGGGAGGGCAAATTTTGGGGTACAACAGTTGCCCCTGTTCAATCTTCTTAGACCTGAGGATGCAGATTGGCTGACGTGCCTTTCGTAATCCGAAAGTGGAAGATGATTGAACACTAGAGTGCCCAGAAATTTGCGCTCACATAGTAGTGTGATGGTGGGAATGGGCTTATAGATGCCATTTGGAGATTGATGGATAGGATGATGGGCTTATAGATGCCATGCTAAGAGATGATGGATGAGTGGATGGGCTTATAGATGCCATGCTGAGAGGTGATGGATAGGTGGATAGGCTTATAGATGCCATCTGGATGTCGATCGCGTAAGAGATTCCTTAGCGAGAAGTTGCGTACCTGAAAAAGAAAATGATTACCTGACCTGTTACAGGAGTTGGTCTTCAAACTCTTTGTATAGATGCGCCCTGACTGGTTACAGGAATTGAATCTGGAGCTTCAAAAAGGTGATGAATGAACCAGGGATGGTTACTACCTCAACGGGACGGTGAGAGAACCTTGGACGATTACTACCTCAACATGAACGCTAAGAGAACCTTGGACGATTACTACCTCAACAGTAACGCTGAGAGAATCTTGGGGCGATTACTACCTCCACAGTAACGGGGAGAGAACCATAGGCGACTTCAACCTCAACAGTAACGCTGAGAGAACCTTGGACGATTACTACCTCAACAGTAACGCTGAGAGAACCTTGGACGATTACTACCTCAACAGTAACACTGAAAGAACCTTGGACGATTACTACCTCAACAGGAACGCTGAGAGAATCTTGGGGCGATTATTACCTCCACAGTAACGGGGAGAGAACCATAGACGACTTCACCCTTAACAGTAACGCTGAGAGAATCTTGGATGTCTTCAACTGGATAAGAAACAGGGAGATCTTAGGGTCGATCTGACTGAACCAGAGAAGGCCTTTGACTGGATAAGAATCAGGAAAATCTTAGGGTCAATTTAACTGAACCGAGCAAGGTCTTGGAATATCTTCAACTGGATAAGAATCAGGGAGATCTTAGGGTCGATCTGACTGAACCAGAGAAGGCCTTTGACTGGATAAGAATCAGGAAAATCTTAGGGTCGATTTAACTGAACCAGGCTAGGTCTTGGAATATCTTCAACTGGATAAGAATCAGGGAGATCTTAGGGTCGATCTGACTGAACCAGAGAAGGTCTTTGACTGGATAAGAATCAGGAAAATCTTAGGGTCGATTTAACTGAACCAGGCTAGGTCTTGGAATATCTTCAACTGGATAAGAATCAGGGAGATCTTAGGGTCGATCTGACTGAACCAGAGAAGGCCTTTGACTGGATAAGAATCAGGAAAATCTTAGGGTCGATTTAACTGAACCAGGCTAGGTCTTGGAATAGCCGAGAACTTAACTGGATCTTTCCTGAAAGGTAAAGGTCAGTCATATGCAATGCATGATATGGATCAAGCAATGATGTTCTCAACATAAATGAGATTTGTAAGATATGATGCGTATATGCATGTTATAATGTATGAAAATGTGATGTTTATGAGTGTATCTTTTCGTCTTAGGAAAATAAATCCTTGACGGGTGCCGGGAAGTCACTCCTGGGCTGATGTTGAAGAGTAGAATATTTGCTTCCGCTGGGGATGATAGTTGCAAGAATATCGGTAGGAGAAGATAACTCCGTTGGGGAATAAACTTGGCGAATGGATTACTCTGCGGGGAGAAAAGTACTCTAGCGATCTTGCTGGGACACAACACTCTGTGGGGAGAGATTTCTTTGCTAGGATATTGATGGTAACTTCGCTGGGGATACCGTTGTTGTGTTGGAAGTGCTAATAGACTTCGCTGGGGATAAGAAGACTTCGCCGAGGATGATCTTTCCGTGGCTTTTGGCTGAGGATAACCCAGTTATGTCCTGGTAGGGAAATAAACTTTGAATAAAGCCGGGAGACGCGTTCGTGCTCTACGGGGATAAACTTTCAGAATCTACTGGGGATAAGCTTACTGCTTGGGGAGATGGATCCCAACTTTCCTGGGGAAACTGGATTGGACTCTCCTGGGGAAGTTTTGAATTGTAACGGGGAAGTGACTCCATTGAATGCCTGATATACCACCGGGGAACAATCTTTAGACTAAGACTGCCGGGGATGCTTGTTAAGAATGCATGTATATTGCTGGGGATTGTTGAGATCTGCTGGAGGATACCCAACTTCCTTTGATAATAGCTTTGCTTGGGGAGCGTGCCTTGATTTGGTGGCTCACTCTCTGGGAGATTGAGATATCTGGTTATGTTCTTCAGCTGAACCCACCTTGGTACCTTGGTGGACGGAACAATTAGATCGCTTAGACAACTCTTTATTGCCCCTGTTTCTAATGTTACCTGTAGTTGATCCTTTGTTTCGTATGCAAATATTTATGAGTTAGCAAATTATTATCAATGCATATATCACAAATTGAACCTTGGAAGTTCTTCGCAAAACAAAACAGAAAAGAAAAACAAATGGCAATTTGAGCTGAAAAGTATATTTGTATTGATTTTTGAATTTGCCTGTAAATAGGCGTTTATGTACAAGAGGCTGACGTCCTAGTAAGAGAACGCCGCCGAACAAAAGAGTTTATACAAATTTGTACAAAAGAAAATAAAACAGCTGTGTGAAATGAATGATCCCACTGGGTTCCAACTCTGCTATCGCCCTTATATCTCCGAGCGTCTCATCACTTGATGACCTAGTCGAGGATGAAGCTGATCGATCGATGTCGTCTGAACTTGATGTAGATACCGGATTCTGGATGCAAAGTGATCCAATGAGACATAGTATTACGCTTTATCCCTAACTTTTGCCTGGACCGCCCTTTCGGGTTTTCAGTCCACCGGGATACCCATTTTTGCCCAAGCCGCCTTTTCAGGCTTTCGACTTGCCGGGTGTACAGATTTTTTTCATTTCATCCCTTCATTTTGCCCGAACCCTTTTGGTTCGCTGGGAAGCCCTAATTTTTGCCTAGGTATGTCAACCTAGCGGGTCTTTTTTATGCGTAGTATCTTTTTACTATGTCTGCATTGGCGGGGTGAGGAAGGTCGTCACCATCCATGTTGGTTAGAATCATGGCTCCTCCTGAGAACACATGTTTAACCACAAATGGCCCTTCGTACGTGGGGGTCCATTTGCCCCTGGGATCACTCTGAGGAAGGATGATACGCTTGATCACCAAATCCCCGACTTGATATTCTTGTGGTCTGACTTTCTTGTTAAATGCCCTGATCATCCGTTTTTGGTACGTCTAACCATGACAAATAGCAGTGAGTCTCTTTTCATCAATAAGGTTTAGCTGATCAAGTCGTGTCTGGATCCAATCATCTTCGCTCAGATCTGCATCCTTCATTATCCGGAGAGAGGGTATCTGCACTTCGATCGGTAAGACTGCCTCCATACCGTAGACTAAGGAGAAAGGAGTTGCCCTGGTAGACGTCCTGGCTGAGGTACGGTATCCATGTAGAGCAAACGGTAACATCTCGTGCCAATCTTTATAAGTCACTGTCATCTTCTACACGATTTTCTTGATATTCTTATTCGCTGCTTCTACAGCTCCATTCATCTTCGGCCGGTAAGGAGAAGAGTTGTGGTGCTGTATCTTGAATTGCTCGTAGAGCTCAGTGATCATCTTGTTATTGAGATTGGTACCATTGTCTGTAATAATTCTTTCAGGGACGCCGTATCGACAGATCAGGTTATGTCGAATGAACCGTGCCACAATAGTCTTGGTTACCGTAGCGTAGGAAGCTGCTTCAACCCACTTCGTGAAGTAATCAATTGCTACCAGGATGAAGCGATGCCCATTGGATGCCGTAGGTCTGATCTCACCAATCATATCAATGCCCCACATTGCAAAAGGCCAAGGTGCAGTCAGGACATTCATAGGAACTGGAGGAACATGCACCTTGTCAGCATAAATCTGGCACTTGTGACATGTCCGAGAATGTTGGTAACAGTCGGCTTCCATGGTGGACCAGAAATACCCTGCCCGAAGGATCTTCTTTGCCATAGTGTGTCCACTGGAATGTGTTCCGAAGGTCCCTTCATGTAGCTCTTCCATGATCCTTTCTGCTTCAGTCTTATCCACACAATGCAGTAAGGTCGAATCATGGTTTCGCTTGTACAAAATGTCGTTGCTAAGGAAGAACTTCGCTGTGAACCTTCTCAAGAACTTCTTGTCGTTGACAGATGCACCTTCAGGGTATTCCTGAGCTTCCAAGTATCTCTTCACCTCATGGTACCAAGGCTTCTCAGTCACCAATTCAGTCTCGAGATCACAACAGTATGCCGGTTCGTCCAGTTTACAGATGATGATCCGGGGAGCCTCATTGTCCCACTTGACCTTGAACATGGAAGACATCGTAGCTAACGCGTCCGCCAACTAATTCTCCTCTCTTGGGAAGTGTTCAAATGTTATCTCTGTGAAGTGGGGGATCAAGGTCAACACACATTCTCTGTAAGGAATAAGATTCGGATGTTTCGTATCCCACTCGCCTTTGATCTGATTGATCACGAGAGCGGAATCTCCGAAGACACTCAGAAACTTGATCCTTAAGTCAATTGCAGCTTTGAGTCCCATGATGCACGCCTCATACTCCGCCATGTTATTGGTGCAGTTGAAACATAGCCGGGCAGTGAGTGGAGTATGAGTGCCTTGAGGGGATATGATCACAGTGCCGATACCGTTACCCAAAGCATTGGAGGCTCCGTCAAAGTGCATAGACCATTGGGATCCTTCCTCAGGTCCTTCATCCGGTCCAGGTACTTCACAATCAGTCACTATCATGATACTCTCGTCAGGAAATTCAAAGTTCACTGACTGATAGTCGTCTACTGCCTGGTGTGCCAAGTGGTCTGCCAATACACTTCCCTTGATAGCTTTCTGAGACGTGTACTGGATGTCGTATTCGGTCAAGATCATTTGCCATCTGGCTATTCTCCCAGACAGAGCAGGCTTTTCAAATATGTACTTTATCGGATCCATCTTTGAGATCAATAAGGTAGTGTGAGTCAACATATACTGTCTCAGCCGGCGAGCAGCCCATACCAAAAGCAACAAGTTTTCTCAAGCACTGAGTATCGGGTCTCACAGTCGGTAAACTTTTTGCTAAGGTAATAAATGGCATGCTCTTTTCGGCTAGACTCGTCATGCTGCCCCAGCACACACCCCCATTGAGTTGTCAAGTACTGTCAGGTATAGTATTAGAGGTCTCCCTTCAACCGGTGGCATAAGAATGGGTGGTTCTTGGAGATATTCTTTGATTCTGTCAAAAGCAGCCTGACATTCATCATTCCAACGTACTACCTGATCTTTCTTCAGCAGCTTGAAGATTGATTCACAAGTAGCAGTTAGGTGTGAGATGAATCGGGCGATGTAATTCAGGCGTCCTAGAAATCCTCTGACCTCTTTCTCTGTCTTAGGAGCTGGCATCTCTTGAATAGCTTTAACCTTGGCAGGGTCCACTTGAATACCCTTATCACTTACAACGAAGCCTAATAGCTTTCCAGATCTTACCCCGAAGGTGCACTTGTTCGGGTTCAACCTCAGCTTGTACAGTTTCAGACGGTCAAACAGCTTCTGTAGATGGTCGAGGTGTTCCTCCTCAGTTTGGGACCTTGCAATCATGTCATCGACATACACTTCAATCTCATGATGGATCATGTCATGAAATAAAGAAACCATGGCACGTTGGTAGGTTGCCCCAGCATTTTTCAACCCGAATGGCATGACCTTGTAACAGAAGGTGCCCCACTGAGTAACAAAGGTAGTCTTTTCCATGTCTTCAGGAGCCATCTTGATCTGATTATACCCTGAAAAACCATCCATGAAGGAAAACACCTTATGCTGAGCAGTATTGTCAACAAGAACATCAATGTGAGGTAGAGGAAAGTCATCTTTGGGGCTGGCCCTGTTCAGATCCCTGTAGTCGACACACATTCTGACTTTACCATCCTTTTTTGGTACCGGCACTACATTGGCAACCCACTGAGGGTAAGAGGTTACTGCAAGAAACCCGGCATCAAACTGTTTCATAACCTCAGCTTTGATCTTCTCATACATCTCTGGACGCATACGGCGGACCTTTTGCTTAACCGGAGGGCAGTCTTCCTTAGTAGGCAAGTGATGGACCACAATGTCGGTATCCAACCCAAGCATGTCTTCGTAAGACCAGGAAAAGATTTCCATGTAGTCATGCAACATCTGGATCAACCGTTGCTTCACGCTGAGCTCCAGGTTGGCACCAATCTTAACTTCCTTCCTATCTGTATCAGTACCCAGGTTTATCGTTTCCACTGGCTCTTCATGTGGTTGAATTTCCCTCTCTTCCTGTTGTAACAGTCTTGCAAGTTCGCCAGGCACTTCGCAATCATCTTCACCTTCGTCTTCGGCTAAGTTGATCGGATTTTCGAAGTCATAACTGGAAGTAGCAGAGTCGTTACCAGTGAGATCCAGAGTGGATTGAAACCTGTATGAGTGAGTGTGTGTAAATACAACTGTTTTGCAATATATGTAAAGAAAGAAAGAAAGAGAGCGCAAAATTTGAAATGTGAAAAACGTCCAATGCTTTTATTTATGATATATGACAGTGACAAACAAAATCCCTCATAAATAAGACCACGGTGCACCGGGTAAGACACCGGGCCATACAGTTTCAAATTATTGTTTATGAAATTCTGGTGTATGCCAGTCTTCAGATGTTATACTCAATGTCTAAACATCTGATATGACATAATAAATACACTGCAAGGTAGATACCCAATTTTTGTGATTCAGTATAACAGAAGCATAGAGGTTGCCATATCTGCAGTTCTCGAACAAATAGCTTTGGTTTGTAAACTATCCATTCATAGCCTGATGTCTCAACATTGGTTGCAACATCATCTATCACATACCATGAAGCAAACAAACCCCTTAGTTCCGTTTATCATGCACACAAACCAGCAGGATATTCATTCATCTCTTTTGACATCATCTGTAACATTCACACAGTTTTATTCAAGCACAGATATCAGCATGATGTCTTAACATGTTCTGAGACATCATCTGTTTCAACATTACAGTTTTACCTTGTTGTATAACAGACAGAATTATAAAGTATTGAAGGTAAAAACACAAATCAGTTGTTGACCCAGTTCGGTGTAATACACCTACTCTGGGGGCATACCAAGCCAGGAAGAAGATCCACTATTAGCAATATTAATTCAGGACTAAACTTCACAAGTTCCCATCCTTCACTTAATCATCTACCCAGTGCAACCTATACCTAGGAACTCCTAGATAGAAACCTACCAGTTTCCATTCCTATTGTCGCAACAACAGAAGTCTTACTCCTACTCAAGAAGCAGTGCCCTCCCACTTGGTTTCCTACATTACAATGAATATGAAGTAATGCAGAAATACTTAGACTTGCTTCACAGCTTCATCCAAGAACATTCAAACTCTTACCTACAGGTTTCGAGTTACATACATGGTAACCTTGCCACAGACCGACAGGTTTACCTAACAGAAACACCTTCTAATGTTACATTATGTGTGTCACTTAAGCCCTAGGTTACAATCTGCTATTTATAACCTATTACCTAACTCAGCAAGTTTTTCTCCTTGCTGTTACAACTCAGCAGCAAACTTCTCCTATAATCAAGGTCTTCAATCTTCTAGTTCCTAAAATATCTCCATATTTAGAAACAGTATTTTCTTCAAATATTCTGATTGATTCTTGATTGATCTTCAGATTCTCCACAAGAAACGCCTCATATATTCTCAGAGTATTTAAGTACCAGAACTGTAACTGAATTATCAATTCTGTTGTCGTGATGTCAAGTCAGATGTCATGACATTACATCTAACATATTTTCCTCGATGTTGAATTAGTTTCAGGCGCGATGTCACATGCTGATGTTGTGACATCTTACATAACATGTTGGTTCAGATGTTGAACTTCTTCAACACCACATATTAAAACAACAGAGGGGATCTGGGTAAACTTGCTTTCTTATTTGTTTTACAAATGAAGCCAACTCTCCAGCCAGGGTACTTACAATCTCCCCATTTGGCAAATTTTGGCTAAAACAAATAAGTGCAAGTTGTATTTTGAGACCAGGCCACAACACAGTTGAGATGTTACAACATCTTGTCTAACATCTTCTTTTGTAGAGGCTGATGTCCTTTGAGCAAACAACAAGCCTCTGTCGTCAACTGTGAGCAACTCCACTCCATCGATGCCCCAAGAGGATTTCTTTTCTCCAGATTATTACTTGTGATCATGTAACTCAGATCACAAGTCACAACTATCCTCTTAACTCAGAACACAAGACACAACTAAAGTCACTTACTTAGGGATCATGTTGCTTTCTCCTGAGTCTTGCTGGACATTGCCGTCTGTTGCTTTCACCTGAGTCTCGCCTGAGTCCCTATCCCTATCTTTCTCCCCCTTTTTGGCCAGAATTTGACAAAGACTGCCCATACAGATCCATACCCATGCACAATTTTCCCAGATGCTAACAAACTTCATATTGCTGAAACCCTCTAATGAAGAGAAGGAATAGAGAGAGTCTTCATAAATAATGCAACTTTGGCATAGATAGTAACGACCTTGGTACTTTACTCTGACAGTTTCAGTGCCCTAGGACTGGTTTTAATGCAGGTACCTACCCTTGGGTTTGACCCTTTGACCATGTCAGGATGCCCTTTTAAAAACAGACATTTGTCTTTTAGAACAGACTACTCCCTTGTCTTAGGATCCCCTTTCCAAGACACATCGTTGGTATATTACACTCTGTATTAGTTATATAATACCTTTATTAGATGACAAGTTATCACCTAAACATTCCAGCTCACTAAACTGTTTCATGCTCAAATCCTATGTCGTCATACATTCTGCTATTTTCAGATTAGCAGCTTGACATGGATTTATTAGTAATAATCCATACTTCATCCAATTTTCCTCCTATCTGTAGTTTTAGAGGAAATTAGGAACAATGTCATTACCAATGTGATGACATTCGGTCAGACATAGTCTTCTTCAGTTTTGAACACATCATTCCAATAGTTAATAAGGTGCCACACTTTATATCCTACGAGTTTGATGAAGACCTTTTGTACAAACCAATACTCCCCCTGTTAGGGACAATCACTTCTCCTCATGGAAACAAGTAGGACACATTCAATACTCAGTTGGACCTTCAATGCAGCTTCTGATTCAAAGTAAATAAACCCCTTGATGAATGGAAAACATAAGACGCATCTTCATGTCTTCAAGAGCGCACCCTCTGTTCAACAATATCGATTGAACACATTCATACTGTGAATCAAACTTTCTTGATAATCATCAGCTGTCATATCTGGATTATCTTGATTCTCAGAATCCACTGCTGAGATAGACCAAATGCCACTTTCATGTTTATCAGACTTCTTCCAAAGATATTCTGATCTTCCAATTGAAATTTGAACTTCCGGCTACAAGTTATCACAAAAGGCTTAGATACACTGAGACAGAAACATGTAACAACTCCAAAGAGCTGCAAAGAGACAATCCTTTTGGAGGATCTAATCTTCAACTTCGTAGATCATCCTAGTTGATGAGCCACTTCACTAAGCAAGAATCTGATGTTGAACCAAATGTCGCCGCATTATGTTATAACATCTAGATTATGATGTCTTCTTCTTCTTGTGGTTTTAAGTCTGAACATGTTTCCAGGAAACCTTTTCAAGGATCAAATGATTTTGCTGTCACCAAGGAGATAGCTCTAAGGTATCACTCTTCCTGTGATTCTTCACAGGGTCTAGAAGAATGAATGTTCCCACAACAGTTATTTTGAACTCCAAGGGTAATCAATTAAATACTTGTACTTGTCACAAGTAGCAATTGATCATAAATCCTTCCCATTATCCAGTAAGATACTTTCACCATTTGAATACTTGACATACTCTTCGTGTGTTAATATCTTCTTCTTGCAAGCTCTTTCTTTGAGAGTCCAAAGAGTTGAGATATCTAGGTTGCCACCCTTGACTTAAGTAACCGACTTGAGACTCCTACCAGATCAGATTCATCATTAGGAATGAGAGAGATGAATCCTTCCTTGCAAATATGTCACACAACAACCAGAACCCATGTGACATAGATCAACACCAGGCTGAACTAATGTGAGGAGGTTAACCAAATCTCCCCCTCAAGCTATCAGTCATGGAAGCTCCACAAAAAATGCATTGTGTACAAATGTCTCGACATGACATATGACATCCCTACCAGATTTACGTAACTCCAAGAGCTATATCTTAACCAAACTCTGAGTCTTCATATTCACGACTCATGATCCCAATCTACTTCTATGAAGGAGCAATAGTGCTGCACCATCATTGGCTTTTATTAACCAGTGAGCTTGTCTTTCTTCACACCATAGTACTTCAGGGAACAATTGCTCAGCCCTGATCAATGTCATATCTCAACCAGCTTTACTTCTAGAGTTCTGACTCCTAAAGTAACCTTCGGGAGTACACAGACATAGTTGACTTTACCATTGTCAACTTTGCACACACAGATGTCTCCTCTTCCAGGTCAGGAGTAGGTTCCAAACAAAAGTATCCCTTTGTTTGACACCCAAGACATATGCTCTTCGACTAGTAGCTGCATCCTTGTTCCACCATCACATAGAACATCAATCCCATCACCTTGGAACAAGGCCCTCCTTGAAATTCTTCAAGGTCTTCATATAACACTAATCCGTGAATATGTGATTCTTACCATCCTGAACGAAGAACGTCTTCATGAGTGGACTTGAGAGGACTCAAGTTTCTGTGACATCTTCCATAGTTTATGTTGAATTCTTGAATATAATGGCCTTCAATCCACAAGAGGGGAAACACATCAGAGCTTGAGTTTTGCCAGGTATTACTCAGCGGAAGAACATAATACAACCCAATCTTTGCACACACACTCCACCAGACTGGCCTTCAAAAATAGACCAAGTTTGACTATGGTTCAAACCTAGCATGACTACTACACACAACTTCAGGCGTACACACATCCTAGGTTTGAAAATAAATCAAACCTAGAGCAGCTACCACACAACCAGGCCAAGTGCCAATCACCAAAGACAGGTACACACAATTCCTGTCAAGAATAGTCCATCCTCCCACTTCAAGGGACCATTCAGGGAAATAGCAAACCATTCCAGGTTACAATCTTCAGTACTAAAATTGACCTTGCAGATACCAGAAAGTATCACCCATGGATCTCATCCAGAAACAGAACAGGATGCCCGCTCTGATACCAATTGAAATTCTGGTGTATGCCAGTCTTCAGATGTTATACTCAATGTCTAAACATCTGATATGACATAATAAATACACTGCAAGGTAGATACCCAATTTTTGTGATTCAGTATAACAGAAGCATAGAGGTTGCCATATCTGCAGTTCTCGAACAAATAGCTTTGGTTTGTAAACTATCCATTCATAGCCTGATGTCTCAACATTGGTTGCAACATCATCTATCACATACCATGAAGCAAACAAACCCCTTAGTTCCGTTTATCATGCACACAAACCAGCAGGATATTCATTCATCTCTTTTGACATCATCTGTAACATTCACACAGTTTTATTCAAGCACAGATATCAGCATGATGTCTTAACATGTTCTGAGACATCATCTGTTTCAACATTACAGTTTTACCTTGTTGTATAACAGACAGAATTATAAAGTATTGAAGGTAAAAACACAAATCAGTTGTTGACCCAGTTCGGTGTAATACACCTACTCTGGGGGCATACCAAGCCAGGAAGAAGATCCACTATTAGCAATATTAATTCAGGACTAAACTTCACAAGTTCCCATCCTTCACTTAATCATCTACCCAGTGCAACCTATACCTAGGAACTCCTAGATAGAAACCTACCAGTTTCCATTCCTATTGTCGCAACAACAGAAGTCTTACTCCTACTCAAGAAGCAGTGCCCTCCCACTTGGTTTCCTACATTACAATGAATATGAAGTAATGCAGAAATACTTAGACTTGCTTCACAGCTTCATCCAAGAACATTCAAACTCTTACCTACAGGTTTCGAGTTACATACATGGTAACCTTGCCACAGACCGACAGGTTTACCTAACAGAAACACCTTCTAATGTTACATTATGTGTGTCACTTAAGCCCTAGGTTACAATCTGCTATTTATAACCTATTACCTAACTCAGCAAGTTTTTCTCCTTGCTGTTACAACTCAGCAGCAAACTTCTCCTATAATCAAGGTCTTCAATCTTCTAGTTCCTAAAATATCTCCATATTTAGAAACAGTATTTTCTTCAAATATTCTGATTGATTCTTGATTGATCTTCAGATTCTCCACAAGAAACGCCTCATATATTCTCAGAGTATTTAAGTACCAGAACTGTAACTGAATTATCAATTCTGTTGTCGTGATGTCAAGTCAGATGTCATGACATTACATCTAACATATTTTCCTCGATGTTGAATTAGTTTCAGGCGCGATGTCACATGCTGATGTTGTGACATCTTACATAACATGTTGGTTCAGATGTTGAACTTCTTCAACACCACATATTAAAACAACAGAGGGGATCTGGGTAAACTTGCTTTCTTATTTGTTTTACAAATGAAGCCAACTCTCCAGCCAGGGTACTTACAGTTTATTACAAATCCAAAACAAAGTTCATTACTGGGTGACAAAAGTTATGGGTGTAAAGTCTTTAGCAGTCCAATTGGTCGATCCACCATCAGTCGTCGGGTAGATCCAGCTATCAAACTCTGACTCTTCCACTTCGTCTTCCTCTCCAATAGCATTCACTCCTGAGTGGGTGATGAGCACGGGAGGTCTTCCAATTCTCGCCTTGTGCACAGCCTTCTGAGCCTCTGCAGTGAAACCCAGCCCAAACTTGTTAGTTTTAGGAGTAAAATCAGGGAGCTTGCCCCAGTTTGCACATTCACCTCTTTCAATCACAGCCCGGGCGTCCTTTAAGGAGGCCATCTTCAAAGGAGAAACCTCTTCAACCACTGCTTCTGCTGCTGCCAATGTTTGTGGCACCTCCTCAAAATGTTGAAAGGGGGTCTCAATGAACTCCCCGTCCATTCTCACGTACCTGAAGGAGTTGAGGTGGCTGACCATGTATTCCTCTTCCCCTTGCACTGTTACAATCTTCCCCCTGACCGGGTATTTGAGCTTCTGATGCAACGTGGAAGTCACAGCTCCAGCCTTGTGGATCCACGGGCGACCCAGCAAACAAGAATAGGATGGACGGATGTCCATCACACAGAATTTTGAATCAAAAACTTGTGACCCAACCCTGATTGGGATGTCAACCTCACCATGTACCATCCTTTTGGACACGTCAAAGGTCCGGACAATAATGTTACTTGGTTTGAGCTCTAGACCCTCACAGTCCAGCCTGTCCATAGCCTTCTTGGGTAGCATGTTTAATGAAGAACCAGTGTCAACCAGCACATGAGCAAGCGTAGTGCCCCTACATTCAATGGAGACATGCAGGGCATCATTATGGTTCTTCCCTTTGGCTGTCAGATCGGCATCAGAGAAACCCAGGCCATTATCAGCGGTTAGGTTGGCCACACAGTCGGTGAACTGATCAGCAGACGTCTCTTGGGGTACGTGGGCCGTTTTTAAGAAAGCAATCAGGGCCTTGGCATGGGCCTCTGAACACAGCAGCAGTGATAGCATGGAGATTTTAGAGGGGGTGTGCCCCAGCTGTTCGACAACGTTGAAATCACTTTTCTTTATAATTTTGAGGATTTCTTCCATATCCTGCTTGGAAGCCTCAACAATGGTCTTTGGTGCCTCCGTCTGGGCAGGCACATCAGCAGCAATCCCCTTACCCCGAGCATCAGATGACTCAGCAGCAGGGGTGAAAACTTGGTCAGGGGAAGAGACAGACACACTGGCAGGTGTGATGATCAAAGGCCTCTGAATTACCGGAGGAGCAATGTCTGGTGAGAATAGTCTTCCACTACGAGTGACCTTAGCAGGCCCAGTGATGTTGGTGACACCAGTATCAGTGTTGAACTCTTGTTTCACACCCAGAACATAAACATCTGCCCCATAGTGCCATGGGACAGCCTTATCAGACTTGTAGGGGATGGGCCCCGGAACAGTAATGGTGATGGGAGCAATCTTGTGAACAGGCAGAATTTGGACAGGCTTCTTTGAAGGAGCCTTGGAAGGGTTGTTGAAAATGGTAACAATTGAAACTTCTTCAACAGGGGCAGCAGGAACAGCAGTCTTTCTGAACAAAATCTCTTTACTATCCATCAGGTTTTGGACGCCTGATTTCAGCAAAGAACAACCAGCAGGGGAAGCAACACATAGAGGGCAACCTTTGCTACATCCCGGAAATAAACCGGCTAGCAACAGGTTCCTCTTGACCGTCAGCAGTGGAGTAGCAACATCATCCACCGAAGCTACATATAAATCCTCCTCAATAGCATTCACTCCATGTTGGGGCATGGGAGCGGTAACAACATTTGGCCTCTTTCTTAAAGGGTTTCTTCTTAGAGCTTGCAGATGCACCCTTCTGAATTTTACCAGACTTCATTCCAGCCTCTATTCTATCTCCAGTCAGAATAAGATCAGTAAACCCTGCAGAAGAGTTACCGATAAGATGATTGAAAAATGGCCCAGATAGGGTCCCCAAGAACATATCTACCAGCTCACGGTCAGTTAACGGAGGCTGCACCCTGCCATCCAGATCCCTCCACTTCTGTGCATACTCTTTGAAACCTTCGCTTGACCCTAGCGACATACCCTGGAGTTGGGTACGTGTAGGGGCAAGGTCGGCATTATATTGATACTGCTTGTAAAAAGCAGTAGCCAACTCCTCCCAGTTACGAACCTTGGTCCCATCCAGCTGATAGAACCATTCGAGATGAGTCCCTGAAAGACTCTCCTGGAAGAAGTGGATCCACAAGTTCTTGTCCATTGAGTACGGTTGAATCTTCCGCACATAAGATCTAAGGTGTAGCTTGGGACAAGACGCCCCGTCATACTTGGTAAAAGATGGTGCTTTGAACTTGTGAGGAATGATCACACCAGTAGATAAGCCCAAATCTCCGAAATCCAGCCCAGGCATTTGTTGGATCTCCATTGCATTCAGTCTGTCCTCCAACTGCTTATACCGGTCTTCTGCCGGAGGATACTGTTCCTCATTGAAGTCAGTCTCGTTGTCAGAGACTACTGGACTAGGACCTTTTCCCCCTTGGGGACTGCTCTTGCCTATAGAAGAACCAGCCTCTTCATTCTGCAGAGTGTTGCCAAACCTTCGGCCCGAGTTGAAAAGAACAGTTCTCTTCTTCTTCTTCTTTTCCTTCTTCAGGAGTAAAGCCTTCAGCTCTTCTTGGCCTTGAGCCAAACCCATGATCAGTTCCTGAAATTGCGCGTTCTGCGCCTGAAGAGCCTTGATAGACATCTCGGTTGATGATGAGTCAGGGTTCATGATGCTGAAATAAACAGCGAAGAACAGTAAGCAACCTGAAAAGAAGAAAACCTGCTATGCACATGATGAATGGAATGCGTATGATTTATGTTTTCAAAGACAATCGGGAATCAACTTTGTAAACAAAAAGGAACATACTTCATTAGATTCAACTTTGAAACTTAAATTGTTCAACAGGTTGCCCTTAGGCGTTACATAAAAGGGAAATACTGAAAAGGGAAATAAAACTGTTAAAGAACATCCAGAGCTCCTTATTGATCCCATGGTCTCCTCTTCTCAGTACGGATGTAGTCATTCAGGGCTCGCTCGTTCTCCAGCTGCTTTGTCAGCTTCTAGATCTTCAATTCCTGCTCGTTGAACTTTTCCCGGTAAGAATCCCGTTCTTCTAGCAGTTGCGGCCAAGACCTCTTTAATGTCTCATAATCAGTAGGTATCTGAGGAGGGAGGACAGTTGGAGGAGCCCCTTCTTTGTCAGGATACTCAAGAATGATGGGTCTGACAGCTTCGTATGGCATACCTAACTTCTGAGCACGGATGCAGACCCATTTGTAGTAGGCTTCCATAGGTAGAGAAGTCTTTGGCCCCAACTCTTGTGGGTCAGCTTTGTGGACTCTGTCCCAAGCTTTGATGAACCTACGATGCGGCTCGTCACTATCCACCTAAAACTCAAAACTGATGTGAGGCACTAACATCTCATGAGGCCCTGCTCTTCTGGCTCTTCCAAACTGACGGAGCGCTAGACATGGATTGTAAGAGATCCCTCCTTGAGTACCAATCAGAGGAACATTAGGGTATTCTCCGCAACGATCTATAACAGCTATCTCATCCAAACCTCTGAAAGTCCAAATGATATCCTTGTCAGTGAGAGACATTAACCTGTGAGCCCAACCTATTCCTTCTTGGTTCTTCAGCACGAACTTAGGGAGGTGCGAAATAAACCACCTCACCAACAAAGGGATACAACACCATAGAGTTCCTCGTCTTCGGGTAGTACGAGCATGAAGTTGTTGCAGGATGTCACCCAAAAGAGTGGGCACAGGATTCTGAGACATGAAGATCCTTATGGCAGTGACATTGATGAAGTTGTCAGGATTAGGAAACAAGACTAACCCATAGATCAAGAGAGCTAAGATGTCTTCATATGCCCTAAAGTCCAAGTCATTCCAGAAACTGTTAGCTTTACCAATCAGGAACTTGGCCAAGAAACCCTTAACTCCGCTTCTAGTCACCCAGTTGTCCATTACTTCTTGGTGGGTCAAGGGGAGAGCTGCAGCAACCTCCTCAAGCCTGAGGGTCTTTTCCCAACCAGTGTAGGGAGTCTGATCCAAGATAGGGATGCCAAGCAAATCAGAGAACTCTTCCAGGGTAGGGACCAGCTGGAAGTCTTGAAAGGTGAAGCACTGGTACAGAGGGTCATAGAACTGGGTCAGGACACTCATCAACTGTGGATCCCGCTTTGCAGTGACTAAACTGAGAAGAGAACCATGCCTCTGAATGAAGGAAGTGGTATTTGGAATCCTGCTAACCAACTCTTCAAGCAACTCAGGTGGGTGAACAAAGTTGAACCGGATAGTATTCCTTCGCACAGGCATCATGATGTCCTACAAAACATAGCAAAGGTGAAACCCTCTTGTCTTTGAAATGGTCAGTCCTTATGGAGGATGCGTGCAATGCTCATGATGTTATAATGTTATGATAAAGCATACCACAAATAGTTACAAAGGCACACATGTAAGGCACACAAGTCACACATGACAAGCCCTTAGAGTTTAGGCCAGCATGAGGTCTAGGTATTACCCTCTTTCAGTTTGTTGGTTCATACATGTCCTATCAAAGTAACCGGGTTCTTAGAGGATCCCAATATCATTGACTACCCTCAATCGGTCATAACTCCAGCATTGCAATCTTTTCTTGCGGCCAGAACCATCACGAGAGTTTAGCCTCAATGGGTGTAGCATACTGCTACTGTTCTAATGGCCAAGTTGTGTCATTTAAGGTTCTAAGGTCTGTTGGTGCTTAATGACTCCTTGGAAGACCCATATTCTCCTCGTTGCGACACAAGGATATCGGTACAGACCAAGGTGCCACACCAACGTAGCCACTGCTTCACCCATGTCGGTCTACGCCGGACAGGTCCCTCACAGCTTATGCTACCTAAACAGGGTATCCCCAGATCCGGGTTAGGATCTATGTAACTCCCATGCAACCCACAATTTAAAGCAAGCAAGTCAATACAATTGAAAACACAGTTATGAACTATCCTAAGGTACACCTCACTTTAAGTAAAAGTCCCCAGCAGAGTCGCCAGTTCTGTGATTGGTGGATCCGGAACTGACTGTTTAACGCTGGTTCGCGAAATGTCGCGGTAAGCAAGAGTCGCCACCATCTTTTATTTTCTCCAAATGGAAAGGACAAAAGCACAGAAAAATTCCTTATTGAGATTAGTTCTCGGTTCGGGAGGTAGATTTATAGAAAGGGAAAGTGTTAGCACCCTTTCTATCTGTGGTTATCCACGGGCTCTTAGATACTTGCTCACTTGTGTTTTCAAAAATTTGTTTGCTTTTCAAATGTGTGTGGGTTTTGAAAAAGTTTCATTTGAAAAATTTCTAAGTAACTCTTGTATCAGTCCTCAAGAGTGCATGAAAAATTTGTTTGAAAACTTTTAGAAAGTGTGTGGTGTGAAAAGTTGTTTTATTTGTTTGAAAGAGCAAGTACCTATGAGAATCTACCTACCCTAAGGAATTAGGTTGTGTAAGAGTCCTTTAGATAGTGCTATCCCACCATTGAGAGGTAGGTAGCACCATCGTTGGAGGTGTTCGGGTCAATTCGAGGGTTAGGGACAGTGTGATCACCGAGCAATAGTAAGATACCTTAGAAGCTACCCTTATGCCATTGATCTTTTTATTCCGAGGCAACTTATTTCGAGGCAACCGTTTTGAGGCAACTAGATCAATGGAACATAAGGACTCACTAAGACGTCCTATACTTGACGACCACGTTTCGAGGGGCAAGGCAACAGTGTGATCACCAGAGCAACGGTAGGACACCTTAGAAGCTACCCTTATGCCATGTTCATGGACATAAGGACTTACTAGGACGTCCTGTACTCGACGACCACGTTTCGAGGGGCAAGGCAACAGTGAGGCGTACCCTAGGGGTGGTGTGTGATTTGTGTGTCGTTTTCAGATATTTTTGTCTTGTTCATGCATTGGTGATCTACGCTTTATTTTTATTTTTGGCATTCATTCTTTCATGCAAATTATTAACAGTTAAAAAGATGCGGAATTAAAAGTCCTACGCTATTACAAAGGCGCGGGTCTACATCGCCAAATTAATCCAAGACCCGATTTGAAATAAAATAAAATGCGGCAAATAAATACCCTAATTAATCTATTACATGGCTTTGGGATAAATACATTATATTCACAAAAAGAAATAAATGTAAAATGCGAGAAGAAGTAAAGTCGGGAATGCGAGGGCGTTGGACCCTTTTACGGAAATTAAATTGGAATCATGAAATTGATTAAAAGAAAATAAAAGAAAGAATTTTTGGAGTTTTTGTATTTATGGAGTTTAATGAGAATTAATGGAATCAAAAATCTAATTCTAAACTATTTTTAATTTATTAACAATAATATTTAAATTTGACCTAATTTTAATCTAATTATTTACATGGCAATTTATTTACAAAAATAATTAATATTTAATAATGATAAAGAAAAGAAAAAAAGATAAAAGTATAAAACCCTAATTCTACATTTTTTAGTTTATTGCAAAAATATTAGAATTAAACCTAGAATTAAAAAAACTAAATTAATTAATAAAGTTTATTTACAAAAACATTAAATAAAATATATTTTTATTTTGTGACTTTCTGATTTTTTTTATTATTTTTTTATGTTAAAGAAAAATTACTTTAAAGAATTAAATTAAAACTAAATAAAACAAATAAAATAGGAAAAATAAAAAGAATGAAAGAAAGCAAACCAATGGGGGGTGTTGACCCCAATTTGGAGGTTATGTTGTGAGCAATTAGGCCCAATAGAACCTTGGCCTTTTTGACTTTTCATGGAGGCGTGCGGCTTGGTTGACCTATGCACATGGTATTCTTCAGATCATGGCCATTGGATTGATCTCAGTGGCCATGTGGCAAGCTTGGATAGTGGATGTATGATGAACCCCTGGGCGTACACTGCATGGAATCATATTAAAACAAAATTTATTGAGAAATATGGGGGACCTGGGAATCGAACCCAGGTCCCAGTGCTTAAGGGACAACGCATCGACCAACTGTGCCAAGCGCGCTCTTTGTAATATTAATGGAATCTGATTCATATGAGAGAGAACAAGTGTTATTTGGTAAACAGTAAAAAATGCGCGAATATTTGAATGGCCCTGTATGGTTGGGACACCTCAGCGTCTTCTCCACCACGCCTTTGCTTTTGCCTGAAAAAACATATCAAATAGCGGGGGTTTTGAACCCCCACTAACTACAGTATAAGAAAATAGCGATTACGCCATGGTTGCTCATAAATTGAGCACGACATATGTGTTAAATTCGTGTGAAGCTTCTGAGTCCAATGGTCCTGGTCCTGTGGTCTAATTTTTCCTGAAGAGGAAAGCCCTAATTTTACAGCTCTGGAACCCTAGCAAGCTTCAATGGTAGATTCATGTATAAAGCACGAAAACTCAATTAAATGGCATGGTTAGCTTTAGAATGATTAAATTAACACAAATCAAGCATTAGAAATTGAAAACAACGCATGAATCATGAGACACGAATATGCAAAAAGTTTGAGAAAGTTTGATCTCCATATACCAATTCTTGATGCTGGAAGCGTGGAAAGGGATTCAGTTAGGTTCCTTGATGCCTTGGCAAGCTATTGAAATTGGTTAGAAGCTTTGAATTGTCCTCTAATGCAGTTTTCAGTTTTGACTTTTCACCAAAAATTGCAAAGTGTGTTTGTGATATGAGGCGCAGCTTCAAGGTCTCTGTGACTAGGGTTCTGATCAGCTTAAGTATGCCAATGGATTAGGGTAGAAATCTGAGCCAAGAGATCCATGTTTTGATGAATCCAATATTTGATCTTTAATGAAATATTTGCAAATCTTTTCCACATGAATAACATGCCAATTTGCACCAAATCTTCCCTTTTTTGATGTGCACGAATCTTGAGTAACCAATGAAGGCATATGCTGCATAAAAAGATTCAAACACATTTGTTTAGTATTTTTTCATATTTTATTTAATTAAATGAATTAATGGTGATTAAAAATTCAAATAAATAGTAAAAAATGATGAAATAAATCCCCTTTGGGTCAAATGGTCGTGCATAGCCTTTGGATAATGATTCTTGGAAGAAAATGTGGCCCATTAGCAATTTTGAGGCATTTGAAGTAAAGTTGACTTTTCAAAATTCCCAAACATTTCCCAACTTCCACAAGGCATATTTTGCTCAATTTTTAAGCTTTGATCATGTTCTTGGACATTTTGGAAAGGTCTTGAAGTCCTCTAACCAATGTATTTTGTCCCATGTCATTTTGATTTACCAATCGCAAGTTATGGTCTTTGACTTAAAGTCCCTTTTTGTTGACTTTTGAAAATGACCTATAATGTTGAAATTGATAACTTTTTGTGAGAGCATTTCTTGGACTTGAAGTGTGAAGAGGAGTTGTAGGAAATGTCTTTCTCTTAAAAATGAGCTTTGTATGGAATTTTTTTGATAAACCATGTGGAAGTTATGCCTTGGCCAAGTTACAGTTGACTTTTTCAACTATCCAAATATGGAAACTTTTGCATCTTGAGACTTTTTGAGCCATGCCTTGAGAATCATGATCAAGAATTGATCAAATGATGTTTGTGGCTTAAAAATAAGATGTTGACCAAAAATTTGAACTTTTGACTGTCAAATGACCATTTTGCCCCTACAGTTGACTGTTGAGCAATTAGGGTTTTTGACTGTGCAATTTTGTGTTGTAAGTCTTGAAACTTGGCATATGGATGCTTGACCATGTTTGTAGGCATGTGGGACTTGACTGGACCCTTGAGAACTTCAATTTTTTTGCCAGAACCAAAACCCTAGTTTTTGACTGTTAGGAGACCTTTGAACTGTGCAACCCTTGGGGAGATTTTGAAGCATGCTCTTTGCAAATCTTGAAGAATATGGGAGGGCAAATTTTGGGGTACAACATACCCTTAGGGTTTCCATCAACTTGTTGCCTTCAAAAATGGGCCATGATATGCATGTCAAGTTACTTTGGCAAAACAAAAACAAAACAAAGAACATAGTCCCTCGATGACGCTATCTGAGTTGCCTAAACAAAATGATCAAGTCCCTCAAGAAAATTGCCAAAAATACTTAATACTATTACTATCATGGTCTATACGATGACCCGCGCCTGTCCCGTTTAACATCCTAACACAAGGTTGTTCATCAAATACAACGGTGAAGCAACACTATTAAAAGGGTTAAAAACATAAGAAAGATCTTTGAGTAAAATAGGGTAGATAACTCTTAGTTACTTGATCAAAACTTGCAAAAAACATCCTTGATATTTTCAAAACACACTTCACAACACAATTTCAAAACCCTACTTTCAAACATTGAAAACTTTTTAAAAGACAAAAACACCTTTGTATACATTCAAAACAAGAATCATTACAAAGGTTGCCACAACGATGGCCTCATTTCAAAACATCTTCCAAAATCACACACAAAGCACCATTTCAAACAATTGAAGAGCACCATTTCAAACAATTGAAAATCAAAGCAAGTGATCTAAGCAAGTAACTAAGAGCCCATGGATAACCATGGATAGAAAGGGTGTTAATACCTTCCCTTTCTATAATCTACTGCCCGAACTCAAGAAAACATCTCAAAGGTCTTTCCTGTGCTTTTTGACCTTTCCTTAGGATAAAATAAAAAGTCGGTGGCGACTCTTGCTAAACCGAAACATTTTGCAAACACAAACGCAAATCCCAAGTCGGTTCTCCCACCGTATCACAGAACTGGCGACTCTGCCTGGGGACAACTTTAAAAGTGGAGTAACCTTAAGGCTTAGATCACCCTTTGCATGATTATTGTTTGCTTTGATTGCTTTACATTTGGTTCTCTTGTTTGGGCTTGAAATCCTCCACCTGGATTTGGGAAACAATCATAGGTAAATAGCAATACGTTGTGGAAACTGTGCGGGGTATACCGACACGGTTGAAGCAATAGCTATATTAGTGCGACATATTTGTGAGTACCGGTAGCCTTTGAGTCAATCAAAGAGAATATGGGGCCACTGAGTGATGTCATAAAGCACTAATGAACTCTTAGAACCTTACTTGACCATCTTGGCCTTTTATTAGGGGTAGTGAGATGACCGGCTTTGGTGCAGTCCGAAGTTGGTAGATACTCGATACTACACTCATTGAGGGTTGTTTTCTTGGAATATTTTGGTCGCTAGTTAAGTGGCTAAACCAAAACAATGAACATAGAAAACAATCCAGTGATATTGAGCTCCTTAGAACCCAGTTACTATTTATAGGACAGGTTTTAAGCCAACTAAACTCAAGAGGGTACTTACCTATGAAACCTCATGCAAGCCTGAAACTAGGGTTTTGTGTGACTTGCTTGTACATGTGTTTGTGCATACATCATGAACATCATAAAGCATCATATGCATCCACTAACCATTTCAAGGGTTTGGATCTTCATCTTTGTTCTTGTTTTGTAGGTCATGGAATCTCTTCGCAGGAAAACAATTCAAGTCAACCTTGTGAGAATCCCTCCTCAACTCAAGGAGCTTACTTCTAGGATTCCAGAGAATTCTCTCTTCAGTGAAAGACATGGTAGACTCCTCAACTTGGTTAACACCAACATTGAAGAAGACATGGTGAAAGTCCTCTTCCAATTCTTTGACCCCCTACACCATTGTTTCACATTCCCTGATTACCAATTGGTTCCTACTTTGGAGGAATTTTCTCAACTCTTGAGAATTCCTATTCTTAATCAACTACCCTACAACGGTACGGAAAAAGAACCAAAGCCTGAAGAAGTTGCTCAAGCATTACACTTGCAACCATCTGACATCAAGGGGCATTGGGAAATCAGAAGTGGTGTCAAGGGTTTCTTGGCAAAGTTTCTGTTTGAGAAGGCCCAAGACTGCTGGAATTCTCTTGATCTATAAGCCTTTGAAGAAATTGTGGCACTCCTTATCTATGGGTTGGTCTTGTTCCCAAACCTTGACCAACTTATAGATGTGAATTCTGTCAAGATTTTCATATCCAGGAATCCTATACCCATATTGCTTGGGGATATCCTACACTCATTTTACACACGAACAATGAGGAAAAGGGGTGTTCTCATTTGCTGTACTCCTCTCCTAGCAAGGTGGTTTATTTCTCACCTTCCACAATCAGTTCTGAAGAATGAGCAGGGTTTAAGGTGGTCACAATGGTTGATGACCCTCACATATTCTGATGTACATTGGTGTTCTCAGTCCATAGAAAATGTCATCATCATTGATCGTTGTGGGGAATTCCCTAATGTCCCACTACTTGGCATTAGAGGAGGCATTACCTACAATCCTTTTTAGCTTTGAGGCAGTTTGGATATGCTCGGAGAGATGGCCCTCATTGCATGCTGATTCCTGACCTAGTTTTTGACTTCGACAACGATGCGCAAGGACTTCGATAAAGGTTCATCAGATCTTGGAGGATGCCCAACAAGGTGGATAGTAAGACATTGGGGCACAAAAATTCCATCCCCCTTGAGCCTTACCTCAAGTGGGTACGAGCCCGCGCCCAGAGTCTTATGATGCCATATCCTCACATTCTCCCCGTGATCAAAGAGCCTGTTACGGAAGGAGAGGTCCCATACACCATCCTACATCCTGACATGCCAACATCATGGGAAGAAATGCAAAAGAGTTGGATCCAACTCAAGGAAGAACGGGATACTTTTGAAGCCAGCTTTTATGCCAGTGAGAAGAAGGTTTTGGAGCTTACCCGCCAACTTCATGAGGAGGAAACTCTCAACACTTACATTGCACCAAAAAGGATGTGCAATGTCTTTTTACATTAAGAATTTTGTAATGTTTTGCCCAGGGGGCACTTATGTACTAACAATTTCTTCTTAATACGACGTGCGTTCCTTTTTGTTTGCAACAAATTTGAATTTCTGAATCCTTGAATGCATTACATGAATAACATACCATTCATCATATGCATAAACAGGTCTTCACACCAGGTTTCCTTATCTTTCTGTTGTTTATTTCAGCAAGATGGATTTGGAGCAGACGGTAAAGGATCTGCAGGCACAAAATTCACAATTCCAACAACTCCTCATGACCTTGGAAAAGGGTCAAGAGGACCTCAAAGCTTTTGTTGGAGAAGAATAAAGAGAAAAAGAAAAAGAGACATGGGGTAGCCACTTTTGGAAGAATGTTTGAGAGCAATGCTAGGAAGGTTCTTGAGTTCCCCTCGACGTCTGACGAAGGGGCCGGTAAAGGGAAAGGGGTTGATGTACCTTCTGAATCTGAGGTTGAAGAAGAGGAAGAGGAAGAAGACGAAGACTACTCCAAACAACAGTATCCTCCAGCGGATGATAAATATAAGAATCTTGAAGATAGACTGGCAGCCATGGAGTTGCAAAGGGTCCCTGGTTTGGATTTTGAAGAACTAGGGCTGGTAGCTGGGATTTTTATCCCTCCCAAGTTCAAGGTACCAACATTTTCTAAGTACGACGGTTTGTCTTGCCCAAAGATGCACCTGAGGTCGTATGTCAGAAAAATCTAACCCCACTCGTCTGATAAAGACCTCTGGGTACACTTTTTCTAAGACAGTTTGTCTGGCACGCAGTTGGATTGGTTCAATCAACTCGAGAGATTAGAGGTTCACAATTGGGAAGACTTAGCTGCCTCTTTTTATCGTCAATATCAATACAATATTGATTTAGCGCCCACCCTTACTCAGCTACAAAGTATGGGAATGGCTTCCAATGAAGGGTTTAAAGAGTATGCTCAGAAGTGGCGTGATCTGGCTGGAAGGGTGCAGCCGCCGTTGTCAGATAGGGAGTTAGTTGACATGTTTCTGGGGACCCTGTCTGGCCCCTTCTTCAATCATCTAATCTGGAGTTCTTCCGCGGACTTTACTGAACTAATTTTGACTGGCGAAAGGGTCGAGGCCGGTATTAAGAGTGGAAAGATTCAGAAGGATACTTCTGTGTCCGCTGCTGTTAAGAAACCCTTCCCAGCTAAGAAGGAAGCATCTGCTGTGTATTCTCAGAAGGGTCAGGGAAGAACCGAGCGTCGGCCGACCGTAGGGGTTGTGATGATTCAAAACTCATCAAATGATCAACCTCGTAACAATCAGTCGAGACCTAATCAACAACGGGTAGAAAGGCCACAACGGCAGTTCACCCGAATCAACATGACGCCCGCTCAGGTACTCCCTCATTTATTGAAGTTGAATCTTACCAGTTTGAAGGAATCGCCAAAGAACCCTAACACCTCCTCTCCATACTATCACTCCAATGCCAAATGTGCTTACCATTCTAACAGTGTTGGGCACGATACCAATAATTGTTGGGCGCTTAAGAATAAAATCCAGGTTCTGATTGATGCTAAAGTAGTAGAATTTGATGCTCCTGAGAAGCCCAATGTGATATCTGCTCTGATGCCCAAGAACGGCCATAATGTTCATGCTGTTATAGAAGACCTCCATGTTACTGATGTTGCCGATCTGTTGACTCCATTGTTAGTGATTAAAGAGAAGTTGATGAGAGTCGGGATATTCCCAGGCTGCGGGAAGGACTGTTATTTTTGTTTGAACATACGAGCTGACTGCCCCATGTTGAAATCAGGTGTCCAACGCCTGATGGATACTCAAGAGATACTTTTCTAGAAAACCCCTGTTGATACCTTCAATCATGTTACTCCTGTTACTTTTGCTACTTCAACCAACGATATTGCAATCATAACCATTTCCGACAATCCTCCCAAGGCTTGCAAAAGGCCTGTCAGGATTACACCCAACTCTAAATGTGTAACTTTAAAGATCACCAAGCCGGGACCTGTCCTGTACCAATCCAGCAAAACGATACCATGGAACTATGGAGGAGAAATCTTCTACCATGGTATCAAACAAATTGAGGCAGTCCAAGAAAATTCTGAAGAAGAAAACCCTGATATAGGGAACATTGTGGGTACAAGCAAGATAACCTGCAGCGGTCGGATATTTTCTCCAGAGATTGCTCCCCCTCGAGCAGTTTTCGGACCCTTGAAAGCTTCTAAACCTGTTGGACCATCTGTGCAAGGACCAGTGATTGAAGAATTGGATACTCCTGAAGAAAGACCATTTACTGATATTACCAATAAGGGTAAGGGGATACTAGAAGTGCCTATCAAGAAGAAGGCTCATGCTGTGGTTATCCCCGAAACCACTCAGAAAGAAATGGATGAAATCTTTAAAATAATCAGAAAAAGTGACTACGACATTGTGGAACAGCTGGGGCAGACCCCTTCTAAAATTTCAATGTTGGCTCTTCTACTCTGCTCTGAGGCCCATGCAAAGGCCCTGATCAAATTTTTGAAGGCGGAACATGTACCCCAAGAGACTTCGGCTAACCAGTTTCAGGAATGTGTGGCCAGTCTTACTGCTGATAATGGCCTTGGCTTTTCCGATGCTGACTTGACTCCCAAAGGAAGGAAACACAATGACGCGCTACATGTCTCAGTTGAATGCAGGGGAACCACCCTCTCCCATGTCTTAGTTGATACTGGTTCTTCCTTGAATGTGCTACCGAAAAAAGCTTTAGACCGTTTGGATTGTGAAGGATTGACCCTAAAACCTAGTAACATCGTTGTTAGGGCCTTTGATGGGTCCAAAAGAATGGTTCATGGAGAGGTTGATATTCCTATCAAGGTAGGCAAAGAAGTTTTCAACTCCACCTTTTATGTGATGGACATCTGTCCATCATATTCTTGTTTGTTAGGAAGACCGTGGATCCATTATGTCGGGGCAGTTACCTCCTCTTTGCACCAAATGCTGAAATGTCCTATTAAGGGTAAGATTATAACAGTGCATGGCGAGGAAGAGTACATGATAAGTCATCTCAATTCCTTCCGCTATGTGGAGTTGGATGGCGAGTTCATCGAAACGCCTTTCCAACATTTTGAGGAAGTTTCCCCTGAGGTAGCAGTTGCGAAGATAATGGTTGAGGTGCCTATCGTTCCCAAGCATGTATCTAGGATGGCATCTCTCAAGGACGCAACGGCTGTAATTAAGGAGGGGAAGAGTACAATATAGGGACAATTGCCTGACTTTCCCCATAAGACGGACAATTTAGGGTTCGAGTTCACTGCTGCAGGACAAAAGGCTATGCGTCGCTCCAAGGTTGGAAGACCACCCGTCAAGATCTCTCACCATGGAATCAATGCTGTAGAAGATGAAGATGAAGAGAGCCACTTTGAAGATTGGATCTTTCCCAC
Organism: Vicia faba; assembly: GCA_948472305.1. Taxonomy (NCBI): domain Eukaryota; kingdom Viridiplantae; phylum Streptophyta; class Magnoliopsida; order Fabales; family Fabaceae; genus Vicia; species Vicia faba. The sequence goes on along the minus strand of OX451735.1, from coordinate 465,805,039 downwards.
CGTCGAAGGGGGTCTAAACAACTGGGAAGCAAAGGATTTTATTCCCATCACCTTTATCAACCAGTAATTTTATCTTTGAACAATTTCCCATTTATGGTCTGTAATAACTAAACAATTTGCACACTATTTTCACCTCATGCCTTGCCCGGGGCATGTAGGTCCATTTGTAAGGGCTTGATTTTCTTCATAATAATATACCATGTTTTAATGAATCATTGGACGTTTTTCATCTATAAACTGCTGTGTTCATTTTCTTTCCTTTTGCATTTTGTTTGTTTAAGGATGGATATCCCTTACACACACCCACACTTACAAATACAGGTACCCATCCACTCCGGATTCCATGGGTGACTATTCTTCTTTAGCCTTCAATAACTCTGAAGATTTGGTCAATCATGCTGAGTACGAAGTTGACGAAGATTGTGAAGTGCCGGGAGAGTTAGCCAGACTTCTACAACAAGAAGAGAGGGCCATTCTGCCTCATGAAGAGTCGCTAGAAACCATCAACTTGGGGACAGAGGAAGACAGGAAGGAAGTAAAATTGGGTGCCAACCTGGAACCAAGTTGCAAGGAGCGCTTAGTGCAGTTGTTGAACGAATATGTTGAAATCTTTGTCTGGTCTTATGAAGACATGCCAGGGTTAGACACAGATATCGTGGTCCACCGTCTCCCTACAAGAGAAGATTGTCCACCGGTCAAGAAAAAGGTATGCCGAATGAGGCCTGACATGTCTGAGAAGATTAAAGCTGAGGTAATGAAGCAATTCAACGCTGGCTTTCTGGCTGTTACTTCCTATCCATAATGGGTTGCTAACATCGTGTATGTGCCTAAGAAGGACGGCAAAGTCAGAATGTGTGTGGACTATCGGGATTTGAACAGGGCTAGCCCTAAAGATGTTTGTTTTGAAAGTATTTGTTTGGAAAGGTAATGTTTGAAAAGATGTTTGTTTTTGAAAGTGTGGGGTGTGGAAATGCTTTTAGTTTGTGAGCAAGAAATTAAGAGCAATCTACCTACTCAAAAAGTCTTTGTTCTATTCCTACTCCTTTAGATAGTGCTTGTCTACCATTAGTTGGTAGAGAGCCATATCATTGGATGTGAGGGACGGGCGTGGATCATCGTACAGTCATAGAAGGCAACTTGTAAGATGTTTTAGCAATTGTTGTAAGGGAAGAATATCATTTACTGATGGAAACATTGAAGGGTCATCTAGGGACTACGATCTCTTAATCGAGTGTCTTTGCTAAAACATCTCACGTTCGAGGGACATGACTATCTTTATTTGAGGCAACAAGTGTGGGTTATCCTAGAGGTGCATGTGTGCAAAATGTTTTGATTTTATATATTTTATCTTTGAATTAGGGTTTTGCTAGGTTTGATTTTAAGTCTTGTCATGCAAACCCTAATTACTAGCAATAATAAGGAAAGCGATAAATTGTAGAATTTAATGTCCTACACTATCACAATGCTTCGGGAATGGGGGATACAAGTTTGTGAATAGGGGGAGAAAGCAATAAAGCCATAATTATCTATTATAGACCATTGAATATGAATAATAATATAATGTAGAAAATGTAAAGAGGAAGAAAAATGTTTTTTTGGATTTCTTGATGGAGAAAAAGGTTTTATGGTTAACCTAATTAGACTAATTAATTAATTACAAGAAAAGTTAATTAATTATTTATCTTAAACCTAAAATCTAAGTTAGTTGAATTTAAGAAAATAAAACCTAAGTCTAAATAGTTTGTTTAGAAAATAATTTGAATGTCAATATTAATAAAGAAAATGTTTTACAATGTAAAAGAAATAATAAAATTTAATTTAATAAAATTAAATAAAAATCTTAAACTAAATTTTTTTTTAATTTAATCAAGAAAACATATTTTTTGTTATTTTTTGGCTTAGATAAAATAAATAAATGAAAATAAAGAAAATATAAAATAAAAATTATTTGGCATGGATGTTAAAACAACAAAAGGGAGGTAAGAAGTAGCAAAAAGGGCGCTAGGCCCAAACATGTATTTTTTGTTGAGTAAAAAAAAAAAAGATGGGCCATGTGTAAAAGTAAAAATGGGGGGATATGAAGAAGAATTCAGTCAAAGGCCCAGAGATGAAGTACAACGCTTGCTGATCCAATGTGATTGACTTCTGGGAGTGTACCATGAGCTTGCATTATTGGAGTGTAGGATTGAAGGGCTGGCAGATCTGATGGCATTAGTGTGAAGTGCGTGGTAGGTGCGCGTGACTTGGCTTGTATTGAATCTGCAAGGAAATAATAAGAAAAAAACCAAAAGGGTACCACTGGAGCTCGAACCCAGGTCCATATAGTTCAATGACTTACGTGTGCTTCCTCTGCCACTAGGGTGGCTGTTTTATCCGGTCATAATACAACATGCAATAAACTTAAAATAAACTTGGTCCTGAATGTTTGAAATGGCTTCATCTTTAACCTTGTACGCATAGAGCAACAACACTATTGCTATGAAATCTGATCTTGCTCATTTCTCAACCATTTTCAAAATTGAAAACGTGAAAGTTGTTCCATTTTTCACAACAAATCGAACCATAAAAATGACTAAAGCTATAAATCAAAGATGAACATAAATTTTGTTTGATACCAAATAAAACCTAATTTTTCCAAAAAGTTCAAACTCAAAATTCACATCACTCAAGCAACATAAATGCAAACTAAAGGCATGGTTAGCTTCATAGGTGCAAAGTGAGGTTTGGACAATGATGGAAATCAAGTTACCGTTATGAAACAGGGATGGGGATGAGTTGTATATGATGTATGGAAGCTTTGTGATTGACTTAGAGTGAAAACGCACGAGGGAATTAAGAGTTTGGTGTTCAAAGATAGAAATGACAAATTATGGAGTTTTTTGTGTAAATTCTGGTTTGAGGGAGTATGAGAGAGTTTCAAGGCTTGTTAAATCGTGTCTTAGATTGCAAATAGTTCCTCTATTTATAGATAAAAGTTTGGAGGGAAGAAGCTGATCAGCTTTGAAAGATCTCATGTTATGATTTTTTGAAACACAACATGTGATTTTTGAGAAATCAAAGTCCCAATGTGTAGTATCATTGCTCATAGAGTGGTTGAATACTTTAAACAAAATGTTTCTGACCTTGTAGATAGAGTGTAATCATGATAAAAAAGTTAGAGGCTCAAGACAAGTTAACTTTGTGATTAAAGTCACTTTTCCAAAATGGTGTGAACTTTGTTCCTTAAATGGTAAGGTAACTTGGACAATGCTTGAACCACTGGGACAATGCCTCAAGAGTTTGTGTAATAATTTAATTATGGATTAATTTAGAGGTTAAGTGGCCTGCAAAGCAAGATTATGCAGCATTCTTGAAGATTGGTCAAAATGTTCTTCATGAAAATGACCTAAAATTTAAGAATGGATGCCCAACTTCTTATCTTGGAATCTCTTAGCTCAAGCATGGTCTCTTCAAGTTCTTTGACATTTTGGAAAGATTGAAACATCTTATACCACATTCATGTTGACCAATTTGGCTAAATCACCTTAGAACTTGGTGAAAAATTACCAAGAAGTTGGCACAAAAAATCAGCCTAACTTGATGAAAATTTCACTAAGTGTTTATAGAAAAATGTCATGACTTCTTGAGCCTATATCTTCAAATCTAAGAATTTTTTGGACATCAACCCAAAGGTACTTAGTTGTAGAATTCATCAAGATATACAACTTTCATGTTAAAATTTTTCCTTGAATCATCTTGCATCTTGGTGAAAAATTGTCATGAAGTAGTGGAATTATCAAGGATAAAAAAACACTTAGAATTTTCTAAGTATTAAAAATTTTTTAATTTTTTTAAATTTCTTGATTATTGATGATCAAGATTGATATTTTTGAAGGTATTGATGAATTTTGATCTTTGAAATTCAATGTTGACCAAAAAGTCAAAGTTTGACTTTTTGTGTATCAGTTGATGTTCTGGACTGGCTCGAAAGCTTGAGTGGGCCCAGTCTAAGATATCTCATAGGTGCCATCCACTGACCGTGACCCGGACTGGCCGCACCTGTTGGGTAATGTCACCCTCTTTCCCTTCTCGTCCAACACCAATCCAAGATCCCCGTCGAGTGTCTTCTCAGCCTGCCTGACACCAGCGTCGTACAGGCCACCAAGGACCAACCAGAGAGATGCCCGCAACCAGCCTCCTCCCTGGAACCAACGGCTAGTTACGAGCACATCTGCCCGGTTTGACCAAGTTCTGGCAGTTACCTGATTTTTAGGACCCGTATATCTAGGCGGGAAATCCGGAACCAATGGCCACGCGCCAGGGGCATTATATAAACCCTCACACCTGTGAGGGCTAGGTATTACAATTTTCACCACTCATTACCTGATATTCTGGTAGTACCTCCTTACTCCCACTCTTACTTGATCTTTGGAGTACCTTGCAGGTACAACCCCCTCTCTCCTCTTCCCGACTGAAGATCATCCTCTAGCCACTCTCCAGGTTCTGGTCAACCGCAAGATCAGTGGGCCGTCTGTGGGAATCGGTTATCCCCATCTTTCTTCCCTCGGAACCTAAGATCAAAGCAACTCTTCTTTCAAGATCCATATCTCATGGCCGACCATAATGATCTCTACCTGTCCGGAAAGACCATTATTTCCCCCGTTCGCAAGACTGATGGAGGCCAGAAACACCCTCAACTTGAGGACAACCTATGCCCTCGTGACCGACAAACTGCGTCCCCTGATTCTGCTGATGCCCGGCGTGGTGATGATCAACTCTTGGACAAAGGGCGTTCCAAGAATCCTGCTGAGGAACTCCCAAAAATCTTGCAACCAGTCCCTATCCCCGTCAACACCGACCCAGCCATGGCAGTACTGCTCGCTACCCTAAATCATACTAACACCCTCATTGTTCAACAAAATCAAAGGATAGTAGCCTTATAAAATAGGCGTTCAAGATCTCCTCCCCGGAGGACCCGAAGACGAAGTTCCCCCAGTGCATCACCACCCAGGCATGGTCCACTGCCCAAGAAGGAAAGGCGCGATGTTTCTTTCTTCAAGAAACGCAATCACACACCTCCTGCCTGAGATCAAGAATCCCATTCATTCAAGAAGAGGAAGGACAACAGGAAGATTGACTGTGCTCGATTTCCCTCTCCCGAGCCAAAGCAAAAGCGAAGGAGCCCCTCCCCTCGACAGGACCGCGACGACCTACGGGGGAGAAATTACCACTCTCCTTCTCTATCTCTCGTCAATAGTGAGGATGAGAAGCCCCACGTCCCTCTATCCAGGGAGATCACTGAAGCTCCACTCCCCATCGGCCTAGAGATGCTGCCTACTCCAGGGACCTACGACAGCACGAAGGATCCTAACGAGCATATTGAGAACATCGATGCGCTCCTCGACTACAAAGGGGTCCGAGGAGCCACCAAATGCAGACTATTCCCGACTACTCTTAAGAAAGGGGCGATGGCATGGTACAAAAGTTTTCTCGACGAATCTATCACCTCGTGGAAACAGCTCGGGAAGATGTTTTCAAGACATTTCACCGCCTGCCACTGACATCCTAAATCAGAGGCTTCGATCGAGGCAATCATACAAGGCAGATACGAATCTCTTCGAGCATACATTGAGCGCTTCAACAAAGAAGAGGTCCAGGTCCCGACAATGGATAACATGAAGAAATACTTGCTCGAGCGCGAGCTCCTTCCCCGCAGCGACTTTGCCAAGGCTGTGGGCATAGAAACACCATCCACGCTCGATTCCCTTCTCCTGAAGGCCCAGGCATACATAAATTACGAGGAGAAGGAGGCAGCTAACAACGCCCGGGAATCCAGGCACAGGGAGAGTGCCAGACCCTCAAAGAATGACGAGCCCTCGACATCCCATCGGGGGGAGAAGAAGCGGGAGGACAGGTCCCATGATCCTAAAGACTATAAGGGGACGGCCAGTCGTTTTCACGACTACACCCCTCTGACAACCTTAAGAGAGTGTATTCTTTCTGAATGCACCAATTCTGAGTTCAAACAAGTCGGGGTGCACTTCCCCCGACAAACGTCACGAAGCAAAGAATCAATAAGAGTAATTACTGCAGGTTCCATGAGAGTCACGACCACAACACAGAGGATTGCATCCATCTCAAGGATGAAATAAAAATATTAACCAAAGACGGGCACCTAAAACAGTATAAGAAGAAGGAGGCCGCCCACGACGAAGCACCAAAGGCAAAGAATGTCGAAGAAGGGAAGAAATCCCCTGACCTCGACACCATTTCGGTCGCCTTGAGCATCTCACGGCCGAAAGACTTCTAATTTCTGGACATGGAGGACGTCCCCCTGTACTTCTCCACCCACAATCATTGGGAATCCTTCCCCACAGCCATGGTCATTTTTGGCGGAGGGTTCAACAGGCATACAATCAGATCGGTGAAGAGAAGATTTGACTAACTCATCGAGGCCAACTCCGAGATAGATGCCACGCTCGACATGTTTCGAGGAGGATCTCACCCCTCACATTCTACAGGGAAGAGTTATCGGGAGGAGCCCCGAATTCGAGCATCCCACTACTCGTGAGAGCTCGGATTGCTAACTTCGACGTGTGTCACATTTTGGTTGACCAGGGCAGTTCTTTATGTATGCCCAACTGTTCAACACTCTACAGTTGAACGAGAGCTCCCTAACCCCCTATGTGGGCTCTGATCTTCAAGGGTTCAACAGGGCCAACACGAATCCATGGGGGTATGTCGAGCTGATCGTCACCTTTGGGAGGTGGTAATGGCCAGGGCCATCAAGACCCAATTCTTGGTGGTGGATTGATCGTCCCTCTATCAATGCATCTTCGGGAGACCCACTCTCACCAAACTCATCGCGGTCCCCTCCACCATTCATCTCAAGATGAAATAATACACGGCCGAAGGTTTGGTCGCCACTCTTCACGGGGACAACCAAGAAGCCAGGAGATGCTTTGAAGCTTCTACGAAGGGCCTCAGCTCCATCAACGCCTGGCCTCGACCGACCACTCAAGCCACGCTGCTCTCTAGCTCAAAGGAATCCAGGCCACTGCCAAGGGTCGACACCATTTACCTTGATAGTCGCTTCTTCGTGGAGGACAGGGTCGAGTAAAGGAAGAAGGGGAAGGAGCCTATGGTCGAAGACGAAGGATCAACCTCCTCTGCTGGCCACAACGAGCTCTCAAGCCACGCTCGACCTATCCCAAACGGAAACTTCGAGCTGGTTCCCCTCGGAGAAGACCCCACCAGGGGAGTAAAGATTGGAGCGGACCTCCCCGACCTGGCTAAAAGGCAACTCAAATCTTGTCTGCGGGAGAATGCTGATCTCTTTGCCTGGAGTGCGGCCAAGATGCACGGTTTAGACCCCGAGGTCACATTCCATCACCTCACCATTGATCCCACCATCAAGGCGGTCACGCAGCACAGAAGAAAGCAGTCGACCGAGAAGTCGCACGCTGCCGAATTAGCTGTAAAAGACCTCCTAGAGGCACATTTTATTTCTGAAGCCTAGTATGCAACATGGCTTTCCAATGTAGTCCTCGTTAAAAAATATAATGGAAAATGGAGAATGTGGATTGACTATACTGATCTCAACTGGGCTTGCCCGGAAGATGTTTATCCCCTCCCCAATATTGACAAACTAGTTGACAATTCGACAGGTTTCAAACTATTATCTTTCAGGGACGCAATATCTGGTTACAACCAGATTCCCATGGAAAAAATGAATAGAAAATACACCACCTTCATGACCGAGTCGGGCAATTATTACTACAACATAATGCCCTTCGGCCTGAAGAATGAGGGCGCTACCTACCAGCGCATGATGAACAAAGTCTTTTCCAAAGAGATAGGCGACATGCTCGAAGTCTACATGGACGACATGATCTTCAAGTCCACTGAAGAGCTCGACCATGCCGCCCATTTGAAAAAGGTGTTCGAGCAAGCCCGAAAATGCCGGATGCGTTTCAATCCAGAAAATACACCTTCGGCGTACAGGAAAGAAAGTTCCTTGGGTTTTATCTGATAGAATGAGGCATCGAGGCGAACCCCGACAAATGTCGGGCCTTCTTTGAGTTTCTGATGCCCACCTCAAAGAAATCCATCCAGATCTTAAACGGCATGCTCACTTCTCTTTCCCGATTTGTGGAAATATACGCTCAGCACGCGCTCCTCTTGTTCAAACTCCTGCATAAGGATGCTGCTTTTGAGTGGACGCCCGAATGCGAGCAATCCCTCGCCTACTTGAAAAGAGCACTCTCACAGCCGCCCGTCTTATCCCGACCCGGTAAAGATGAAATCCTCTACCTTTATCTAGTTGTTGCCTCCGAGGTAGTAAGCGCGGCACTAATAAGGGAAACCATGGATGGACAAAGGAAAATTTATTTCACGAGTAAAGCCCTACAAAGCCCGGAAGCAAGGTATCAGCAAATCGAGAAAGTAGCCCTGGCCCTTGTTAACATTGTGAAGAGGTTAAGACACTAATTCCTGGCCCATACCATAGTGGTCCGGATGGATCAGCCAATAAAATAGCTGCTCGGAAGACCAGACATGGCCGAAAGAATGCTGAAATGGTCTCTGGAACTCTCTGAATTCGATATCTAATACGAAAGCATGAAATCCCTTAAGGCTCAAGCCTTGGCTGACTTCGTAGTAGAAATGACCTCTCCCGGGGACCCGGAAGGCTCGCGCCGCTGGACGATCTTCATCGACGGTGCCTCCAGTATGACCGGAGGTGGCGCGGGCATCATATTAGAGAACGAGGAAGGGACCCTGGTCAAAGTTTCCCTTGCCCTGTCTTTCCCAACCTCCAACAATCAAGCCGAATACGAGGCATTCCTTGCAGGATTACGGCTAGCCAAAGATCTGGGAGCCGAGGAAGTAAAAATCTTCACCGACTCTCAGTTGGTGGCCTCGCAAGTCCGAGGAGAATATCAGGTCAAAACGACCAACTCGCTGAATATTGGGCCATGGTCCAGGAGGCGAAGAAGAAATTTAGGTCTGTAGATGTTCAACACGTCCCCCGCGACCACAACACCCGCGCAGACGTTTTATCCAAACTAGCGAGCACAAAGAAGAAGGGAGGAAAAAAATCTATAACACAAGAGGTACTCCCTCGACCGAGCACCCAGAAACCATCTGCCACCTTAGGAATATTCTCCATCGGGGACAGCGATTGCTGGATGACCCCCGTACACGATTACCTCACTAAAGGCAAACTCCCCGATAACCCGAAAGAGTCGATCTTCGTCAGAAGGAGGGCTTGCTCGTACGTATTAATCGAGGGAAAACTCTATAGATGAGGATTTTCCATCCCACTCCTCAAGTGTGTTGACAAAAGTGCATCGAAATGCATACTACACGAAGTCCACGAAGGTATCTGCAGTCATCATCTTGGTGGAAGATCCTTCGCGAGGAATGCCTTGTGGGCAAGATAATACTGGCCCACCATGCAGCACGATGCAAGAGAACACATGAAGAAATGCGATAAATTCCAAAGACACGTGGACATGCATTTAGCTCCTCCTAGTAAGCTCAAATCCCTCTCCTCTCCCTAGCCCTTTGCTTGGTGGGGACTAGACCTCCTCGTCCCATTCGTAGTCGGAACCAATCAGAACAAATATCTTATTGTAGATGTCGACTGCTTCACTAAGTCGATAAAGGCCAAAGCCCTGGAAAAAATCACTGCCCAGAACGTCCTTCACTTCCACAAGAGAAATATTTTGGCTCGTTTCAGTATCCCACAAGTGATAGTTGCCGACAACGGGACCCAGTTCACAGATCACACCTTCCACAAATTCGTCACAAAACATGGTACGACCCAAAATTTTGCATCCGTCGAGCATCCCCATACCAACATCCAGGCCGAGGCTACCAACAGGGTGATACTCATAGGCCTCAACTGAAGGTTGGAAGAAACCAAGTAGCGATGGGTCGAGGAGTTGTACAGTGTGCTCTGGGCGTATCGAACAACCACCCACACGTCTACCGAGGAATCTTCGTTCTGACTAGTGAAACCACCGGCAGAAAACACAGAGCCGCCACCGAACTTTATTTATCCTGAAGGAAGGGGAAATATCGATAAAACCACAAGGGAATGGATAAGATGGTCTTGCGACCAAGAGAAAGGGTAAGGGAGTCGGTTATGCGATGGGAAGATATTAGCACCCCTCACATCCGTTGTACTCAACGGGATCCATTTTGTTTGTTTGTCTTAAAGGGTGTATTTATCTACAACTAGGCTTGCTTAAAGGGAAATGGATGGTTTTTTTTATTATTGTGTTCGTGATGGTTTCACAACCCTTTGCCTATGTATCCAATGAAGGAATCAGAACACCGTAGTTCCTCTAAAAAAAGTTGATTTGTTTGTGTTTTTTAGTGGGAGACATTAACGCACACATTCTAGCAATAGGCACAGCCGGTATCGCGGTAGAATGGAGATAACATGCCCTTTTGGGGGAGTTTTGATTGGTTGAGTGTTTTGCGAGTTTTAGAATAAATTCAAGTAATAATTAAAAGAGTGTTTTTGGATTTTTGATTTGTGAATGTTAAGTTTCAATTACAAAAGGAAAGGGTTAAGAGGGAGACTAGAAACCTAGTTGTTTGTTATGTACAAGTGTTGAATTAAAAGTCGAGTTTGAAAGAGGAGTTCTATCCTAAAATTATCATGCCAAGGTTTAAAACCTAATATCTGATTCAATATTAAAATTATCTAAACAAAGTTTAATCGTATAATAGAATTCTTAAGAGACGTGTTATCTAGAATCAATCAACCTAAGATAAAAGAAAATACAATTATAATATTTTTGGGGTTTTACAAGTATAAGAAATAATAAGATCAAAGGAAATTAAAACCTGAATTCTAAAACTATCTATGGCTACCGAGTAGGGAAACTGTAATATTAAAATTCTAACAATTCAAAAAAGGGATTTTGACAGGTTTCAAGTTTTGTACAGGTCAAGGGGTTTTGACAGGTTTTAAGTTTTGTACAGGTTAAGGGGTTTTGACAGGTTTTAAGTTTTGTACAGGTTAAGGGGTTTCGACAGGTTTCAAGTTTTGTACAAGTCAAGGGGTTTCGACAGGTTTCAAGTTTTGTACAGGTTAAGGGGTTTCGACAGGTTTCAAGTTTTGTACAGGTTAAGGGGTTTCGACAGGTTTCAATTTTGCAGGTTCTAAGGGGTTTCCACAGTCAGTTAGGTTCGAAGGGGTTTCGACAGTCAATTTGCAGGTTCTAAGGGGTTTCGACAGTCAGTTTGCAGGTTCTAAGGGGTTTCGACAGTCAGCTAGGTTCGAAGGGATGTGGATTTGATGAGGGTTTTTTAAGTGGATTTCTTGTATGTTTCTGTGGAGTTTTGTGTGATTTTGTTAAGTTGAACAGAAATCGGAAGTTCCTTTTGCGTGTTGAAGCTCTGTTGTAGCGAATGAGTTGAGTATGAAGTTTGAAAGAGCCAAGGGACCAAGTGTTAAGTGGAAAGTTATTGAAGAGAAGGTTTGTTGTCTTGTTTTTTATATTTCAGTTTTAATGCTTACACAAACAATAATTTACACACCATTTCCATATGATTTAAGGATGGTGACAAAGATTCGAACAAACGGCAAGATCAAACATTCATGGGAAATAATTATTAGCATTACAGAAACATGATTGTATCAAGCAGTAGACAAATGAAGCAATGGTGATATGAGGTTACCAACCTGGACGAAGTTCTTCCCGGTAGACTCCTTCCTCGATCCTTTCCTTCTCCTCTTGATTCTAGTTTCGTTGGTTTTGGTTGGCTTTGTGTTTGGTCTGTTGTCTTGGTTCTTTGGCTGATGCAATTTTTTGCAATTTTGGTTTTTTACTGGTTCTTTTGGGTGGACAGTGTGTGGGTTTTTTTTTAGGCTTTTTGTTCACAGTTTGTGGTTGGTGTTTTGGTTTTTTAAGCTATGTGTTCCCATTCTTAATGAAACAGTGGTGTGTTTCTTTATAGTGCAGGGGTGGAAATGTAGGGGGAAATTGGTGAGATTTGAACAATGTTGGAGTGCTATTTTGATCCTTTCTAATGTTGTTTTTGTATTTTTCCATTTTTATACAAGTTATAGACATCAGGTCTGGTTTTGCATAGCAGGTTTTTTGGACTGGTTTTGGACAGTTTTGTAGCAGGTTTTTCTGTGTTGTTTTGGCATCTTACAGCAGGCATTGAAGCAGCAACAACAGATTTTTGGAGTGTTGTATTTGTCTATTTTGGACTAAAGTACCTTTTATTGAGAAAAAAAAGGGTACATAGTTTTTTTGCCAATTTATCCAAGAATGGTATCATCCCATGAATAAACCTTCGAACCCTTAGGAAATGTATCACAAACTTGTGTAAGCCTCTGATTATGTAAAGATTTGGAAGCAGCATAGCATTGAAAATGAGATTTGGTCTTGAGTCGAATGCAAGAATGAGATCGAAACACACTTGTTCGAAGGAATCCTTTCCCTCAGTCGAAGCTTGTGGTCGAAACAAGATAATGCCCAGTCGAAGCTTGTATCGAAGGAAACATACTTTCAAATCGAAAGCTCAAGCTCGAAGGAAGCACATTGCCCAATCGAAGCATGTGGATTGAAACAAACATAAAGGGAGTCATTGTCTTGTGTCTTTTTAGCATGAGGGAAGTTCCTGGCTTCTAAATTGAAGGGCGCTTTTCAAGGGAAGCAAGAACTTAGTCAAATCTTGTATGAAGATACCTCTTGGCTCAAACGAAACTTGTACAAAGCAGAGTATGCAAGAGGCCCTTGGTGCAAGTGGATTCAAAGGATGCATAGAGATGGTTACTTTGTCCCATCGAAACTTGTCCAAACGAAGCAAGCATGCAGGCAGCAAACTTGTCCAGTTGAAGCAGGTTTGTAGGCAGTAAACTTGTCCAAATCGAAGTAGGCTTGCAGGCAGCACTTGTCCAAATCTAAGTAGGATTGCAGGCAGCATGCTTGGTGAATCGAAAAGGTTTCCTTGCAGGGGGCCTGTGTGGCCAACATGTCATGGCCTGTGGTTGCAAGCATGTAGGCAGCACACTTGTCCAATCGAAAGGCTGAATCGAAGGAGGTTTCAAATCCAAACGAAGGATGTACCTAAACTTGCATTTGAAGGAGGCTCTAAGTTCAAAATGATGGACATGCCCAAGTTGCATTCGAAGGAGGCTAAGAGTCAATCGAAGGGTGCTGAATCGAAGGAGACGTGAGGGTAAGACCTACGAGCGACCTACGACCCTAGTAAAGATAACGTGAGTATTGAGAGTTGGGGGAGTACGACGTACTGGCACCATGGCTTATTTTAGTTGGTAGTGTAATAACAGATGTTAACTGGGAATTGTGAGGATGAAATTATTTGTGAGGATGTTTTGTTGATTTGGGATTTATCTGGCTCATGCTTCATATGCATTTGAAGTGTGACATGATGATCCATGGATATGCTATGCGTTTGAGGATGCAATGCAGTATGTCGTGATGATTATTGTGTGTAAAATGTCAAAAATGCATTGGGATTTGTCGCTCGTCATCTTGAGGTACCAATATGGACTGGTGCTTGAAATTTGAGAGAAAAGAGTTAGCCCTGTCGAGTTCACTGGGGATTAAATCTTGTTGAGGAGGAGTAGCTTGATCTGACTTCCTTCACCTGCTGGACTGCTTGTGAATGACTGAATAGAGACATGGATCTCATCAAATGCCCCAAGTTTTCTCTATTTCCAGGGAGGAAAGGGCCCCGTCTGACTTTCCTTACTTCACGAACCACTTGGGGATTAGGAAATGGACATTAGTGTCTTCAGATGCCCCGAGTTCACTTCATTGCTAGGGAGTTGCGTGTTTAAACATCTGCAGGGAATGATGATGATTCCGAGGATGTTAATTGAACCAAAGTGAATGTCATGACGCTCTTAGCTTAATTGCATTTGTACGGATGACATGAATTTTCTTGAGTAGCTCCACAAGAGGGGAGGAGGGATACCCCTGTCTGCAAGGATCTCTTCGAGTGGACTGCTGGAAGATTCGTGTCAGAATATGGTGCAAAGTGGAATGCCCCAATATCTTCCTCTGATCATGGATTCTTGTAGATATTTGTCGAATCTCGACGTAACTACCCCAGGTTGCACAAATTTTGAATAGGTTACTCAGCCTGATTTCCCCATTTTGAAGTTTAAAGAGATTTATCGACATGGTTGCTTCTGATTGACTGGAAAAATAGGGAGATTCATCGACGTGATAACCTCTGATTGGCAGCTTGAGGGAATGCCCTAGAATAAGATCAATCTTTGTTTTTTGACAAGTTTCTGCAGCAATCGTCCTTCGAGATGACCATGTTTTCAATTGATGCTCATCACGCAAGCTTACTTGATGTTCAAAAACATTTATATGCAACGAATGTTTGTCTAAGAATGATGATTCTAATGCAAATTTTATGCTTGTCTTGAAGTTCAAAAACTTTTATTGAAATGATGTCGAAGCATCAGTTTTTTTGTTTTTAAGAATAGGTGACGTGTTACCAAATCAAATTTGAGTACATCTCCGAGGAGTCAGGTTACCGTACTCTCGCTACAGTATTGCTTTCGAATTAACCCATGCTTCAGTTAGGACTTTTAAGGGTTGCAACGTGGCCTAGTTCACGGTTTTATAAAAAGAGATTTAAGGTTAAAAATTATTTGGTGCCCACCCATTCTCCATGATGTTCTCCATTCCTATGTTTAGTTAACTCGATACGAGCACTCATCTCCTGAGAGGAGATTTTACGATGATTGAGGAACCACAGGGGTTTCTAAGACCCGACAATCACTGGCTTCTTGGCGTCTGATCACTTGATCTTGTTCTTTGTTGAGGATTATTATTGTTTTTTATTTCACTTTCCCTAATTTTTTCCTGGACAATTTCTTGATTTTGAAGTTGCAGTCCAGCGGGATGCCCTGACTTTTGCCTAAGTCTCCTGTTTTTTCAGTTATGACTTAACGGGGCTTTTTTTCTCTTTCTTTTTGAACAAGTTATTGATCTTCGCGCCATCTTCGATTTGTTGGAAATGGTTGTGGTTGTCTGAGTCCTAGATAGATGAAGAATAACTGTTGCGGTATTATCATATGTTGACCTCCTGATTGTGCAAGATATACCCATCAGGATATCGTTCTCTTCAATGCATGTGGATGGTAGGTGACGGTTTATCATTGTGGTGTTGACTTCTCCTAGCCCTTTGATGGATAACCATTGTTGTATCGCTAGGAACTCCCTCTTAACGAGTTCTGGATGCTCGATCGGATTAACTGAAATCTACCCGCCCCGGGGTTAAAAATGAGGGTTTTTCTGTGTAAAAGAAACTCCTACTTCAAAGCTAGAAAGTGTTGACGAGGGTCTATCTTCCTTATAACTCTGGTGTTTGGGGATTTAAAACAATGCATGTACATCGTCAGCAAGGTTTTATTCAAAAGCATACCATTTGAGAATTTAAGTATCAAATCTTCATCATCCTCCCTCAAGAGTTATATTTATTTATTTTTTCTTTAAATTAAAAAAAAGAGTTAAGAATCAAAAGCAAGTACAATAACGAAATGTAAATGAGTGAATATGAATGGATTAGTTCAAGACAAGCACAGTCAATGCATGGTGATTCGATATTTTTGTACCCCAAAATTTGCCCTCCCATATTCTTCAAGATTTGTCAAGAACCAATCTTCAAATGGTTCAAGATTTCTCCAGGGTTGCATAGTCCAAATGCCTCCTAAACCAGCTGAAATTAGGGTTTTGGTTCTTTCAAGGAATTTGAGGTTTTCAATGGCTCAATCAAGTCTCATATGCCTATATGCATTTTCAAGCATCTACGTATCAAGTTTCAAGACTTACAATGCCAATTTGCACAGTCAAAAGCCCTATTTGATCCACAGTCAACTACAGGGGCAAAATGGTCATTTCACAGTCAAAAGTCAAATTTTTTGGTCAACATCTTATTTTGAGTCCACAATCATCATTTGATCAAGTCTTGATCATGATTCCACAAGCAGGGCTCAAAAAAATCATCAAAGATGCAAAAGTTACTATTTTTAGACAGTAGAAAAGTCAACTGTATTTTGACCAAGGCATAACTTTTTCATGGTTCATCAGAAAAATCCCATCCAATGCTCATTTTGAAGGGGATGACATTTCCTACAACTCATCTTCACATTCCAAGTCCAAGAAATGCTCTCATAAAAAGTTATCAATTTCTACATTATAGGTCATTTTCAAAAGTCAACAAAAAGGCACTTTAAGTCAAAGACCATAACTTGAGATTGGTAAATCAAAATTACATGAGACCAAAGGCATTGGTTATAGGACTTCAAGAACTTTCCAAAATGTCAAAGAACATGTTCATAGGATCAAAATTGAGCAAGATATGCATTGGAGAAGTTGGGAAATGTTTGGGAATTTGCAAAAGTCAACTTTGCCTAAAACACCTCATTTTTGCTAATGGGCCCCAAATTCCTTCTTGAATCATTTCCCAAGGCTTATGCACGACCCATTGAGATTAATTTGAATTATTTTCTTATTTTTATTAATTATTTAGATTTTTAATTGATTAATAATTCATTTAATTGATTTAATTGTAGGAAAATTCAAAAGATATTATTTCAAATCTTTTGTGGAGCAAATATGATCAACACATGCTGAAGATTTCATGTATCAATCAAGGAGACAAAATCATCCAATTTTAGCAAGTTTTATCAATCAAAAAATTGGAAATCAAGGATGCAAAACATTATGCCATGGATCTTTTGCCCAAAGATTTAACCTAATTCATTCCACTATATGTATTGAAGCTTAACCTAAAATCATTCACGTGCAAGCTGCTATCAAACACCATAAACCAAATTCCAAAAATTGAAGAAAAGTTGAAAACTGAATTCAACCTTCCAGGCCAATTCAAAACCCTCTCTTGATTCCAATACCTTGCTGGGACATTCAGGGACGATTTGCAATCAAGAACAAGCCCTAACACTCAAAGAATCGTTCTACACAGTCATACGATTTACCACTTTTTTCAAAATCATAACCATTAATTCATGTGTTTTTAACATCTTTTATTGATTGTGTTGTGTTTATTGGACTCATACAAAGCTATTAGTGTGATTGAATTGCATTATGGCGCCCTGAAGCGTGAACCACCATTGTTGAATTCTAGGGTTTCAGAGCTCTCAGATTAGGGCTTTCCACATACAGCAAAATTGGACCTCATAATGCATATGGTTGAATTCGTCAAGGCCAGACGAATTCAACCCAACCATCGCGCCCTTTTTATATTACATGTAAACCTAATCGCTATTATTGGCAGTTTTATTTTGTGGGGGTTTAAAACCCCCGCTATTTGTTTGTTTTTCTTACAGGCCAACGAAGTAGATGACGTGCTGGCAACATGTGACTGGATAATTCAAATAATATGCGCGCGTTTTGCTTTATTGCATAATTGTTTGGTTTCTTAATATATTATTTATTTATCAGTATTATAACAAAAGCGCTCAACTGGCTCAGTGGAAAGGGACGTGTCTGGAAATTGTTGGGACCTGGGTTCGATTCCCAGGTCCACCCCAATATTTATTTCTATTTTCATAACATGATTCTATACAGGCCATTCAATGCATTTCACCATGTATCTCACCTCCATGCTTGCCAAGTGGCCATGAAGCTCAATCCAAAGGCCAAGGATGGTTGACCACCATGTTCTCCAGTCAAAGCGTGCATAGCCAATCCAGAAAGTCAACAAGGGCTTTGTGTTGTTGGGCCTAAAATCTGCAAAGTAAACCTCCCTTTGGGTCATCAAACCCCCCTGGTTAATTACTTCTTTTCTTCTTATTTTTTATTTTGTTTTCTTTTAATCACTAATTATTAATATTATTAACTAATAAATTAATATTTTTAATAAAATTCAGAGAATAAAAAATGTAAATACTTTCATTAATTATTATTATAATTTATTAATTATTATTTTTGTAAATAAAATGTAAATTAAATTAATTAGTTTAATTAGGCAATTTTAATTTCTTTTTACAATAAATAAAATTAGTTTAGAATTAGGGTTCTGTTTACTAACTTTTTAATTCTTTTTCTTTTATTTTCATAAAACATAAAAAACATTTTTCTTGTAAATAATTAATTAATTAATTAGGTTTAGGTTATATATTTGATTAATTGCAAAAAGGACAATTTTCTTTCTTTATTTCTCAAAAGGGCCAAAACCCTAAGGACGTCCCGATTAAATTTCTTTCGCGCATTATTCTTATTTTTGATTATTTATGTAACTGTTTCTGGAATGTAATAGTTAATTAGGTTTTACCGCTTTCTTTACTTTCCGCACTTTATTTCAAAACGGGTTTTTGTTTTTTGGCGATGTATAGACCCGCGCCTTGTAATAGCGTAGATTTATCTTTCCATACTTTAATTTTCCGCACTCTTAACTGTTAATTATGCCTGCAAGACTGTATGCCAAATAAAATTAATCTGTAGCTCACAAATGCATGATCAAAGATAAACCTTAACTGAAAAACAACACACATGCACATGCCACTCCTAGGGTACGCCTCACTGGTTGCCTCGAACGTGGTCGTCAAGTATAGGGTGTTTTAGAGGTCGCCCTCCTGTTTAAAGATCCAGTTGCCTCGAAACGGTTTCCTCGGATAAAAAGGATCTAGGACATTAGGGTTACTTCTAAGGTGTCCTACTATTGCTTCGGTGACCACACTGTCCCTTAATCGAATTGACCCGAATACCTCCAACGATGGTGCTACCTACCTCTTAATGGTGGGATAGCACTATCTAAAGGACTCTTACACAGCCTAATTCCTTAGAGTAGGTAGATTCTCATGGGTACTTGCTCTTTCAAACAAACAAAATACTTTTCACACCTACACTTTCTAAAAGTTTTCAAACAAATTTTTCACACACTCTTGAGGACAGATACAAGAGTTACTTAGAAATTTTTCAAACGAAACTTTTTTCAAAACCCACACACACTTGAAAAGAAAACATCTTTTGAAAACATAAGAGCAAGTACCTAAGAGCCCGTGGATAACTACGGATAGAAAGGGTGCTAACACCTTCCCTTTCTATAATCTACCTCCCGAACCGAGAAACATCTCGAAAAGGAATTTTGCTGTGCTTTTGTCCTTTCCATGTTGGAGAACATAAAAGACGGTGGCGACTCTTACTTACCGCGACATTTCGTGAACCAGCTTAAAAAACAGTCAGTTCTATTTCCACCGATCACAGAACTGGCGACTCTGCTGGGGACTTTATAAAGTGAGGTGTACCTTAGGATTAGACCACTCTTATGTTTTCAATTGTATGTCTTGATTGCTTTAATTTTTGTGGGCATTGCATTGAAGTTTCATAGATCCTAACCCGGATCTGGGGATACCCTTTTAGGTAGCATAAGCTGTGAGGGACCTGTCCGGCGTAGACCGACACGGGTGAAGTAGTGGCTACGTTGGTGTGGCACCTTGGTCTGTACCGATATCCCTTGTGTTGCAACGAGGAGAATATGGGTCTTCTGAGGAGTCATTAAGCACCAACCGACCTTAGAACCCTAATTTGACCCAACTTGGCCATAGAACAGTAGCAGTATGCTACACCCATTGAGGCTAAACTCTCGCGATGGTTCTGGCCACAAGAAAAGATTGCGACGCTGGAGTTATGACCGATTGAGGGTAGTCAGTGATATTGGGATCCTCTAGAACCCGGTTACTTTTGATAGGACAGGTCTTAACCAACGAAACTGAAAGAGGGTAGTACCTAATCTTCATGCTGGCCTAAACTCTAAGGGTTGTCTTATGTGACTTGTGTGCCTTATCATGTTTGCCTTTGTGAATACTTGTGGTGTGCTTTATCATAGCATCATGCCATCATACCATTGCATGCATCCTGCATAAGAACTGACCCATTTCAAAGACAAGAGGGTTTCATCTTTGCTCTGTTTTGTAGGATATTATGATGCTTGTGCGAAGGAATACTATTCGGCTCAACTTTGTTCACCCACCTTATTTTCTTAAAGAGTTGGTTGACAGAATTCCAAACACCACCTCCTTCATCCAGAGGCATGGTTCTCTTCTCGGTTTAGTCACTTCAAAGTGGGACCAACAACTGATGAGTGTCTTGACCCAGTTTTATGATCCCCTGTACAATTGCTTCACCTTTCAAGACTTCCAGCTGGTCCCTACCCTGGAAGAATTCTCTGATTTGCTTGGTATACCTATCTTGGATCAGACTCCCTTCACTGGTTGGGAAAAGACTCTTAGGCTTGAGGAGATTGCTGCAGCCCTTCCCTTGACCAACAAGGAGGTAATGGACAACTGGGTGACTAGAAGCAGAGTTAAGGGCTTCTTGGCTAAGTTTCTGATTGGTAACGCTAACAGTTTCTGGAATGACTTAGACTTCAGGGCGTATAAAGACATTCTGGCTCTCTTAATCTATGGTCTAGTTTTGTTTCCAAATCCTGATAACTTTGTCAACGTCAATGCCATAAGGATCTTCATGTCTCGGAATCCTGTACCCACCCTCTTGGGTGATATCCTGCAACAACTCTATGCTCGTACTGCCCGAAGATGAGGAACTATGTGGTGTTGTACTCCTTTGTTAGTGAGGTGGTTTATTTTGCACCTCCCTAAATTCGTGCTGAAGAACAAAGAAGGAAGAGGTTGGGCTCATAGGTTAATGTCTCTCACTGATAATGACATCATTTGGACTCTCAGAGGTTTGGATGAGGTAGCTGTTATTGATCGTTGCGGAGAATATCCTAATGTTCCTTTGATTGGTACCCAAGAAGGAATCTCTTATAATCCATGTCTAGCTCTCCGCCAGTTTGGAAGAGCCAGAAGAGCAGGGCCTCACAAGATGTTGGTACCTCACATCAGTTTTGAGTTTCAGGTAGATAGTGACGAGTTGCGTCGTAGATTCATCAAGGCTTGGGACAGAATTCACAAAGCTGGCCCACATGAGTTGGGACCGAAGAATTCTCTACCTATGGAATCCTACTACAGATGGGTCTGCATCCGTGCTCAGAAGTTAGGTATGCCATACGAAGCTGTCAGGCCTATCATTCTTGAATTTCCTGATAGAGACGGGGTTCCTCCAACTGTACTCCCTCCTCAGATGCCCACTGATGTTGATACATTAAAGAGATCTTGGGTGCAATTACAAGAAGAAAGGGATTCTTATCGGGAAAAGTTCAATGAACAGGAACAGAAAATCCAGAAGCTGACAAAGTAGTTGGAGAACGAGCGGGTCCTGAATGACTACATCCGTACTGAGAAGAGGAGGCCATGGGAGCACTGATGGGCTTTGGATGTTCCTTTTATAGCTTTCATTTCCTTTTCAGTATTTTCATTTATGTAACGCCTAAGGGAAATTTCTTGAACAATTCCAAGTTAAATCTAATGAAGTGTGTTTCCTTTTTTGTTTACAAAGTTGAACCCCGATTGTCTTTGAAAACATAAATCATACGCATTCCATTCATCATATGCATCGCAGGTACTCTTTCTTACAGGTTGCTTAATCTTCTTCGCTGTTTATTTCAGCAGTCATCATGAATCCTGAATCATCCAACGAACAAGCTATCAAGGCCCTCTAGGCCCAGAACGCCCAGTTTCAAGAGCTGGTCATAAGCTTAGCCCAGGGTCAGCAGGAATTGAAGACTCTGCTGTTGAAGAAGAAGAAGAAGAGGATTGTGTTATTTAACACTGGACGGAGGTTTGGGAATACACTGCAAAATGAGGCTGATCAGGCTGCTTCCTCTGTAGGGAAAGACAGTCCCCAATGGGGAAGGGTCCCTAGTCCCGTGGTCTCCGACAACGAGATAGATTTCAATGATGAGCAGTACCCTCCCGCTGAAGACAGGTACAAACAGCTAGAGGACCGTCTGAGTGCCATGGAGATTCAACAGGTGCCTGGGTTAGATTTTGGAGATCTAGGTCTTTCTTCTGGGGTGGTGATCCCACACAAGTTCAAGGCACCTTCTTTTGCGAAGTATGACGGAGCTTCCTGCCCTAAGCTGCACCTCCGTTCTTATGTGAGGAAGATCCAACCGTATACTGCAGACAAGAACTTATGGATCCATTTCTTCCAGGATAGCCTTTCAGGGGCTCAACTCGAGTGGTTCTATCAGCTGGATGGAGCCAGTATTCGAAACTGGGAGAACTTGGCTACTGCATTTTATAAGCAGTATCGGTACAATGCCGACCTCGCTCCTACACGTACCCAACTCCAGGGTATGTCGCTAGGATCGGGAGAAGGTTTTAAGGAGTACGCGCAAAAGTGGAGAGACCTGGCTGGCAGGGTGCAGCCACCGTTGACTGACCGTGAGCTCGTGGACATGTTCTTGGGGACCCTGTCTGGTCCGTTCTTCAACCACCTGATTGGTAATTCTTCTGCTGGGTTCACAGATTTGATCTTAACTGGTGAGAGGATAGAAGCTGGTATTAAGTCGGGGAAGATACAGAAAGGTGCATCCTCAAGTTCTGAAAAGAAGCCTTTCAAAAAGGAATCTAGTGTTGTTTATGGGTCGAAGAAACAGAATAAACCGGAACGCTGCCAAGCTGTCAACGCGGTGGTAATTTCAAAGCCTGCTGCTGCTCCTCAGCAATATAACCAACCAAGGGGTGAGAGACCCAAAAGGCAGTACACTCGGCTTAGTATGACCTTGTCTCAGATCCTGCCGCAACTGCTGTCAACCAATCTGGTAACTGTCAAGGAAGCTCTGAACATTGTGAACACAACCTCTCCAAAATACAACCCCAATGCCCACTGCGCTTATCACTCTGATAGCCCGGGGCATTCTACGGATGATTGTTGGGCTCTAAGGAATAAGGTTCAGGACCTTATTGATGCTAAAGAAATACAGTTCGAGGCGCCCGAAAGGCCCAATGTTGTGACTGCTCCCATGCCCCAGCATGGAGTGAATGTTGCGGAAGAAGACCTGTATGTAGCCTCTGTGGATGAGATTGTTACTCCGTTGTTGACTGTCAAAAGGAACCTGTTGCTAGCCGGTTTATTTCCGGGATGTAGTAAAGGTTGCCTTCTATGTTCTGTTTCACCTGCTGGTTGTTCTTTGTTGAGGTCAGGTATCCAAAGCCTGATGGATAATAAAGAGATCTTGTTCGAGAAGATTGTTGTTCCTGTTATCCCTACTGAAGAAGTTTCTATTGTTACTATTTTCAACAAACCTCTTAAGGCTCCCTCAAAGAAGACTGTCAAAATCCTGTCTACTCAGAGAATTGCTCATATCATCATCACTGTTCCGGGGCCCATCCCCTATAAGTCTGACAAAGCTATCCCTTGGAACTATAGGGCAGATGTTTATGTTCTGGGAGTAAAACAAGAGTTTGATACTAGTACCGGTGTCAGCAACATCACCGGGCCTGCCAAGGTTACTTGTAGTGGTAGGCTCTTCTCGCCTGATATTGCGCCTCCAGTTATTCAAAGACCTCTTGTCATCACACCTTCCAGTGTGCCTGTTTCCCTTCCTGATCAAGTTCCTGTTTCTACCCCTGCTGCCGAGTCATC
The DNA here is from genome assembly GCA_948472305.1 of Vicia faba. NCBI lineage: Eukaryota > Viridiplantae > Streptophyta > Magnoliopsida > Fabales > Fabaceae > Vicia > Vicia faba. The sequence goes on along the minus strand of OX451735.1, from coordinate 465,781,532 downwards.
TGACGCTCGGGGCAAAGGGATCGCTACTGATGTTCCTGCCCAAACGGAGGCACCGAAGACCGTCAATGTTGAAGCTTCCAAGCAAGAGATGGAAGAGATCCTTAAGATTATCAAGAAAAGTGATTTCAATGTAGTTGAGAAGCTGGGGCACACCCCATCAAAAATCTCTATGCTATCACTGTTGTTGTGTTCAGAGGCCCATGCCAAGGCTCTGATCTCCTTCTTGAAGACGGCCCATGTGCCACAAGAAACGTCTGCTGATCAATTCACTGATTGTGTGGCCAATTTTACTGCTGATAATGGGTTGGGTTTCTCTGACGTCGATCTGACTGCCAAGGGAAAGAACCATAACAACGCCCTGCATGTCTCCATTGAATGCAGGGGCACTACTCTTGCCCATGTGTTGGTAGACACCGGTTCTTCGTTGAATGTATTACCCAAGAAAGCTCTAGACAGACTGGATTGTGAGGGTTTAGAGCTCAAGCCTAGTAACATTGTTGTTCGGGCCTTTAACGGGTCCAAGAGGATGGTACATGGTGAAGTTGACATTCCAATCCGAGTTGGCTCTCAGGTCTTTGATTCAACGTTCTATGTGATGGACATCCGACCATCCTATTCTTGTTTACTGGATCGCCCTTGGATCCATAAGGCTGGAGCTGTGACCTCCACATTACATCAAAAGCTTAAGTACCCGGTCAGAGGGAAGATTGTTACAGTGCAGGGGGGGAAGAATATATGGTCAGCCATCTCAACTCGTTCCGGTACATAGAAATGGATGGGGAATTCATTGAGACCCCCTTTCAACATTTTGAAGAGGTTCCTCAGACATTGGTGTCAGCAGAGACTGTGACTGAAGAAGACTCTCCTTTGAAGATGGCTTCCTTAAAGGATTCCCGGGCTGTGATTGAGAAGGGTGAGTGCGCAAACTGGGGCCGACTTCCTGATTTCACTCCGAAGACTGACAGGTTTGGTTTGGGTTTCACTGCAGAAGCTCAGAGGGCTATTTGCAAGGCAAGGATTGGAAGACCTCCTGTGATCATCACCAACCCGGGAGTGAATGCTATTGAAGACGATGTGGAGGAATCTGAATTCGACAGCGGGATCTACCCAACGACCAACGGTGGACCGAGCAACTGGACTGCGAAAGATTTCCTACCTATTACTTTTGTCACTCAGTAATGAACTCCTTTGTTTTAAATTTGTAACGAACAATAATTTGAAACTTTATGGCTCGGTGTCTTACCCGGGACACCGTGGCTTCATTTGTGAGGGCTTATTACTTGTCATTTTCATATATCATGAATAAAAACATTGGACGTTTTTCGCATTTCAAATCTTGTGCTCCCTTTCTTTCTTTATATATTGCAAAATAGCTATATTTACACACACTCACCTATACAGGTTCCAATCCACTCTGGATCTCACTGGTAACGACTATGCTACTGCCAGTTATGACTTCGAAAATCCGATCAACTTAGCCGAAGACGAAGGTGAAGATGATTGTGAAGTGCTTGGTGAGCTTGCAAGACTGTTACTCCAGGAAGAGAGGGTTATTCAGCCACATGAAGAGCCAGTGGAAACGGTAAATCTGGGTACTAAGACAAACATAAAGGAAGTCAAGATTGGTGCTAATCTGGAGTCTAGCGTAAAACAACGGTTGATTCAGATGCTGCATGATTATGTGGAAATCTTTGCCTGGTCTTACGAAGACATGCCTGGGTTGGACACTGACATTGTGGTTCATCACCTTCCTACCAAGGAAGACTGCCCTCCGGTTAAACAGAAGGTCCACCGTATGCGTCCAGAGATGTCCGAGAAAATCAAGGCTGAGGTAGGTTATGAAACAATTTGATGTCGGGTTTCTAGCAGTGACTTCTTACCCTCAGTGGGTTGCCAATGTGGTTCCAGTGCCGAAGAAAGATGGTAAGGTCAGAATGTGTGTTGATTACAGGGATTTGAACAAGGCCAGCCCCAAGGATGATTTCCCTTTGCCTCATATTAACGTTCTGGTTGACAACACCGCTCAGCACAAGGTATTCTCCTTTATGGATGGGTTCTCAGGTTATAATCAAATCAAGATGGCTCCTGAAGACATGGAGAAGACCACTTTTGTTACTCAGTGGGGCACCTTTTGCTACAAGGTCATGCCTTTTGGGTTGAAGAACGCTGGGGCAACCTACCAACGTGCCATGGTTGCTTTATTTCATAATATGATCCACCATGAGATCGAAGTGTATGTCGATGATATGATTGCAAGGTCCCAAAATAAGGAGGAACACCTTGACCATCTGCAGAAGCTGTTTGACCGTCTGAATTTGTACAAACTGAGGTTGAACCCGAACAAGTGCACCTTTGGGGTGAGATCTGGAAAATTATTAGGCTTCATCGTGAGCGACAAAGGTATTCAAGTGGACCCTGCCAAGGTAAAAGCCATACAAGAGATGCCAACTCCCAAGACATAGAAGGAAGTCAGAGGCTTTCTAGGACGGCTGAACTACATTGCCTGATTCATCTCACATCTAATTGCTACCTGTGAACCAATCTTCAAGCTGCTGAAGAAAGATCAAGTGGTATGTTGGAACGATGAATGTCAGGCCGCTTTCGACAGAATCAAAGAGTATCTCCAAGAACCACCCATTCTTATGCCACCGGTTGAAGGGAGACCTCTAATCTTATACTTGACAGTACTTGACAGCTCAATGGGGTGTGTGCTGGGGCAGCATGACGAGTCTGGCCAAAAAGAGCACGCTATTTATTACCTTAGCAAAAAGTTTACCGACTGTGAGACCCGATACTCACTGCTCGAGAAAACTTGTTGCGCTTTGGTATGGGCTACTCGTCGGCTGAGACAGTATATGTTGACTCACACTACTCTGTTGATTTCTAAAACGGATCCAATCAAGTACATATTCGAAAAGCCTGCCTTGTCCGGAAGAATAGCAAGATGGAAAATGATCTTGATGGAATATGACATCCAGTACACAACTCAGAAGGCAATCAAAGGAAGTGTATTGGCAGACCATTTGGCACACCAAGCAACGGATGACTACCAGTCGATGAACTTTGAATTTTCGGACGAGAATATCATGGTAGTGACTGATTGTGAAGTACCTGGACCGGATGAAGGACCTGAGGAAGGATCCCGATGGTCTATTCACTTTGACGGAGCCTCAAACGCTTTGGGTAACGGCATCGGCGCTGTGATCATATCTCCTAAAGGCACTCATACTCCACTCACTGCCCGACTATGTTTCAACTGCACCAACAACATGGCGGAGTATGAGGCATGCATCATGGGTCTTCAAGCTGCAATTGACTTAAGGATCAAGTTTCTGAGTGTCTTCGGAGATTCCGCTCTCGTGATCAATCAGATCAAAGGCGAGTGGGATACGAAACACCCAAATCTTATTCCTTACAAAGAGTGTGTGTTGACATTGATCCCCCATTTCACGGAGGTAACTTTTGAACACTTCCCAAGAGAGGAGAATCAGTTGGCGGACGCGCTGGCTACGATGTCTTCCATGTTCAAAGTCAAATGGGACAACGAGGCTCCCCGGATTATCATTTGGAAACTGGATGAACCTGCATATTGCTGTGATCATGAGGCTGAAGAGGTAACTGAAAAACCGTGGTATCATGAAGTGAAGAGGTACTTGGAAGCTCAAGAATACCCCGAGGGTGCATCTGTTAATGACAAGAAGTTCCTGAGAAGGTTCGCTGCAAAGTTCTTCATCAGCAATGGCATTCTTTACAAGCGAAACCATGATTCGACCTTACTGCGTTGTGTGGATAAGACTGAAGCAGAAAGGATCATGGCAGAGCTACATGAAGGTACCTTCGGAATGCACTCCAGTGGGCACACTATGGCAAAGAAAATCCTTCGGGCAGGATATTTCTGGTCCACAATGGAAGCTGACTGTTACCAAAATTCTCGGACGTGTCACAAATGCCAGATCTACGCTGATAAGGTGCACATTCCTCCAGTTCCTCTGAATGTCTTGACAACACCATGGCCTTTTGCAATGTGGGGCATTGATATGATCGGCGAGATCAGACCTATGGCATCTAACGGGCATCACTTCATCCTGGTAGCAATTGATTACTTCACAAAATGGGTTGAAGCAGCTTCCTACGCTACGGTAACCAAGAACGTCGTGGCACGATTCATTCGGCATAACCTGATCTGTCGATACGGCGTCCCGGAAAAGATCATTACGGATAATGGTACCAATCTTAACAACAAGATGATCACTGAGCTCTGCGAGCAATTCAAGATACAGCACCACAACTCTTCTCCTTACCGGCCGAAGATGAATGGGGCTGTCGAAGCGGCAAATAAGAATATCAAGAAGATTGTGCAGAAGATGACAGTGACCTATAAAGATTGGCACGAGATGTTACCGTTTGCTCTTCATGGGTACCGCACCTCAGCACGGACGTCGACAGGGGAAACACCCTTTTCCTTGGTCTATGGCATGGAGGCAGTCTTGCCTATTGAAGTCCAGATACCCTCTCTCCAGATAATGAAGGATGCGGGTCTGAGCGAAGATGACTGGATCCAGACTCGACTTGATCAATTAAACCTAATTGACGAAAAGAGACTCACTGCTATTTGTCATGGTCAAACGTACCAAAAACGGATGATCAGGGCATTTAACAAGAGAGTCAGACCACAAGAATATCAAGTCGGAGACCTGGTAATCAAGCGCATCATTTTTCCTCAAAGTGATCCCAGGGGAAAATGGACCCCTACATACGAAGGGCCATTTGTGGTTAAACATATCTTCTCAGGAGGAGCTATGATTCTAACCACCATGGATGGTGACGACCTTCCTCACCCCGCCAATGCAGACATAGTAAAAAGATACTACGCATGAATAAAAGACCCGCTAGGTTGACACACCTAGGCAAAAATAAGGGCTTCCCGGCGAACCAAAAGGGTTCGGGCAAAAATAAGGGATGAAATGAAAAAAATCTGTACACCCGGCAAGTCGAAAACCTGAAAAGGCGGCTTGGGCAAAAATGGGTATCCCGGTGGACTGAAAACCCGAAAGGGCGGTCCAGGCAAAAGTTAGGGATTAAAGCGTAATACTATGTCTCATTGGATCACCTTGCATCCAGAATTCGGTGTCAACTATCAAGTTCAGACGGAATCGATCAATCAACTTCATCTTCAACTAAGCAGCGAAGTGATGAGACGCTTGAAGACATAAAGGCGATAGCAGAGTTGGAACCCAGTGGGATTTTTCACATAGCTGTTTTGTTTTCCTTTTCAAAATTGTATAAACTCTATGATGTTCGGCGGCGTTCTCTTACTAGGACGTCAGCCTCTTGTACAAAAACGCCTATTTACAGGCAAAATTCAAAATCAATACAAATTCACTTTTCCAGACAAATTGCCAATTGTTTTTCCTTTTTCTGTTTTGTTTTGCAAAGAACGTCCAATGTTCATTTTTGATATATGCATTTAACACTAATTGCTACTCATAAATGTTTGCATACGAAACAAAGGACTAATTACAGGTGACATCAGAAACAGGGGCAATAATGAGTTGTCTAAGCGATCTAGTTGCTCTGTCCACCAAGGTACCAAGGTAGGTTCGGCTAAAGAACGTAACCAAGATACCTTCACTCCCCGCAGAGTAAGACGAGAATCAGCAATACTCTCCCCCCGAGAAGAGTTGGTCTCCCGTCAGTCCTAACAAGGCACAGTATCTCCAGCAAGTCAGCAACACTCCCTCCAAGCAGAGTTAAGCTACTGTCAGCCTTAAGGAATTAGGGTATCCCCAGAAGACCTCAACATTCCCCAATGGAGTATACAGATGTTCCTAAGCAAGCATCCTCGGCAGTCTCGATCTAAGATTGTTCCCCGGCGGAATACCAGGCACACCAGTGGAGCCACTTCCCCAGTACATTTCAAAAGTCTCCCCAGGAGAGTTGAATCAATCTCCCCAGTAGATTTCTAGAAGCTTATCCCCAGTAGATTCTGGAAGCTTATCACCTGCAGAGTACGAACGCATCTCCCCAGCTCTATTCAAAGGTTATTTTCCACCAGAGCTTATAACTGGGTTATCCTCAGCTAATTACCACGGAAAGATCGTCCTCGGCGAAGTTCTTCCTATCCCCCAGCGGAGTTCATCAAAATTTCCCAACAAAACTTATCAACGGTATCCCCAGCGGAGTTCTCATTCAAAATCTCAGCGAAGTATCTCTTCCCACAAAGCAATTCCCCGCAGAGTAACCTCTCCACCAAGTTTATTCCCCAACGGAGTCATCTTCTCCTACCAGTTTATTCTTGCAACCATCATCCCCAGCGGAAACGAAGAACTCTACTCTTCAAACATCAGCCCAGGATTCAACAAGCTCCTGGCATTCGTCAAGGATTTATTTTCCCATACGAAAACACATTCATAGACATTTCACATTTCATACATCCTGCTTACATACATGATAAAGTGCATATGACACTATCTTATTTATTTTTGAACATCATGACATCATGCATTTCATACATCATGACATTGCATACAACTGATGTTTTGCCTTTTCAGGAAAAGGTCAATCCAAAGATGATTACTATCAACTGTCACAATTCCATATTCGATACCTGTATCTAGCCAGGGCATATCTGTGAGTGATTGATTGTGGATTCGATACCTGTATCCAGCCAGGGCATATCTACATGAAGAGTTTAGAGATTCGATACATGTATCCAGCCGGGGCATATCTGTAGACGACTAATTCTAGATTCAACACCTGTATCTAGCCAGGGAATATCTGTGAGTGAGAGTTTAGAGATTCGACACCTGTATCCAGTCAGGGCATATCTGTAGACGACTAATTCCGGATTCGACGCATGTATCTAGCCAGGGCATGTCTGCATGAAGAGTTTAGAGATTCGATACCTGTATCCAGCCAGGGCATATTTGTAGACAACCAATTCCAGATTCGATTCCTGTATCTAGCCAGGGCATATCTGTGAGTAATTTGATTGTGGATTCGACGCATGTATCTAGCCAGGGCATGTCTGCATGAAGAGTTTAGAGATTCGATACCTGTATCCAGCCAGGGCATATCTGTAGACAACAAGTTCCAGATTCGATTCCTGTATCTAGCCAGGGCATATCTGTGAGTAATTGATTGTAGATTCGACACATGTATCCAGCCAGGGCATATCTGCATGAAGAGTTTAGAGATTCGATACCTGTATCCAACCAGGGCATAACTGTAGACGACCAATTCTAGATTCAATTCCTGTATCCAGCCAGGGCATATCTGTAGACGACCAATTCCAGATTCGATTCCTGTATCCAGCCAGGGCATATCTGTAGACGACTAATTCCATATTCGATTCCTTAGCTAGCCAGGGCATATCTATGAGTGACTGATTGTAGATTCGATACCTGTATCCAGCCAGGGCATGTCTGCATGAAGAGTTTAGAGATTCGACTCCTGTATCCAGCCAGGGCATATCTGTAGACGACCAATTCCATATTCGATTCCTATATCTAGCCAGAGCATATCTGTGAGTAACTGATTGAAGATTCGATACCTGTATCCAGCCAGGGCATGTCTGCATGAAGAGTTTAGAGATTCGATACCTGTATCCAGCCAGGGCATATCTGTAGAAGACCAATTCCAGATTCGATACCTGTATCCAGCCAGGGCATATCTGTAGACGAAGTTCAAGATTCGATTCATGTATCTAGCCAGGGCATATTTGTAAGTAACTAATTGTGGATTCGATACATGTATCCGGCCAGGGCATGTCTGCATGAAGAGTTTAGAGATTTGATTCCTGTATCCAGCCAGGGCACGTCTGTAAGCAACCTTTTGAAGTTCCGGATTTGATTCCTGTATCTAGCCAGGGCATATCTGTGAGCGATTGATTGTGGATTCGATACCTGTATCTAGCCAGGGCATATCTACATGAAGAGTTTGAAGATCAACCCCTGTAACAGGCCAGGTAATTATCTTTCTTTCTCAGGTACGCAAGTTCTCGCTAAGGAATCTCTTACGCGATCGACACTTCCAAATGGCATCTATAAGCCCATTCCCGACAAGGTTCTGTCACATCTCCAGATGGCATCTATAAGCCCATCCCCCTATCCACCATCTTTCCAAATGGCATCTGTAATCCCATTCCCGCCATCACACTGCTGATACTCTACTATGCAAGTGCAAATTTCTGGGCACTCTAGTGTTCAATCATCTTCCACCTTCGGATCACGAAAGGCTCGCAAGCCAATCTACATCCTCAGTTCTAAGAAGATTGAACAGGGGCATGTGTTGTACCCCAAAATTTGCCCTCCCATATTCTTCAAGATTTGTCAAGAACCAATCTTCAAATGGTTCAAGATTTATCCAGGGTTGCATAGTCCAAATGCCTCCTAAACCAGCTGAAATTAGGGTTTTGGTTCTTTCAAGGAATTTGAGGTTTTAAATGGCTCAATCAAGTCTCATATGCCTATATACATTTTTAGGCATCTACATATCAAGTTTCAAGACTTACAATGCCAATTTGCACAGTCAAAAGCCCTATTTGATCCATAGTCAACTGCAGGGGCAAAATGGTCATTTCACAGTCAAAAGTCAAATTTTTTGGTCAACATCTTATTTTGAGTCCACAATCATCATTTGATCAAGTCTTGATCATGATTCCACAAGCAGGGCTCAAAAAAATCATCAAAGATGCAAAAGTTACTATTTTTGGACAGCAGAAAAGTCAACTGTATTTTGACCAAGGCATAACTTTTTCATGGTTCATTGGAAAAATCCCATCCAATGCTCATTTTTAAGGGGATGACATTTCCTACAACTCATCTTCACATTCCAAGTCCAAGAAATGCTCTCATAAAAAGTTATCAATTTCTACATTATAGGTCATTTTCAAAAGTCAACAAAAAGGCACTTTAAGTCAAAGACCATAACTTGAGATTGGTAAATCAAAATGACATGAGACCAAAGGCATTGGTTAGAGGACTTAAATACCTTTCCAAAATGTCCAAGAACATGTTCATAGGATCAAAATTGAGCAAGATATGCATTGGAGAAGTTGGGAAATGTTTGGGAATTTGCAAAAGTCAACTTTGCCTAAAACACCTCATTTTTGCTAATGGGCCCCAAATTCCTTCTTGAATCATTGCCCAAGGCTTATGCACGACCCATTGAAATTAATTTGAATTATTTTCTTATTTTTATTAATTATTTGGATTTTTAATTGATTAATAATTCATTTAATTGATTTAATTGTAGGAAAATTCAAAAGATATTATTTTCAAATCTTTTGTGGAGCAAATATGATCAACACATGCTGAAGATTTCATGTATCAATCAAGGAGACAAAATAATCCAATTTTAGCAAGTTTTATCAATCAAAAAATTGGAAAACATTTGATTGGAAATCAAGGATGCAAAACATTATGCCATGGATCTTTTGCCCAAAGATTTAACCTAATTCATTCCACTATATGTACTGAAGCTTAACCTAAAATCATTCACGTGCAAGCTGCTATCAAACACCATAAACCAAATTCCAAAAATTGAAGAAAAGTTGAAAACTGAATTCAACCTTCCAGGCCAATTCAAAGCCCTCTCTTAATTCCAATACCTTGCTGGGACATTCAGGAACGATTTGCAATCAAGAACAAGCCCTAACACTCAAAGAATCGTTCTACACAGTCATACGGTTTACCACTTTTTTCAAAATCATAACCATTGATTCATGCGTTTTTAACATCTTTTATTGATTGTGTTGTGTTTATAGGACTCATACAAAGCTATTAGTGTGATTGAATTGCATTATGGCGCCCTGAAGCGTGAACCACCATTGTTGAATTCTAGGGTTTCAGAGCTCTCAGATTAGGGCTTTCCACATACAGCAAAATTGGACCTCATAACGCATATGGTAGAATTCGTCAAGGCCAGACGAATTCAACCCAACCATCGCGCCCTTTTTATATTACATGTAAACCTAATCGCTATTATTGGCAGTTTTATTTTGTGGGGGTTTAAAACCCCCGCTATTTGTTTGTTTTTCTTACAGGCCAACGAAGAAGATGACGTGCTGGTAACATGTGACTGGATAATTCAAATAATATGCGCGTATTTTGCTTTATTGCATAATTGTTTGGTTTCTTAATATATTATTTATTGATCAGTATTATAACAAAAGTGCTCAACTGGCTCAGTGGAAAGGGACGTGTCTGGAAATTGTTGGGACCTGGGTTCGATTCCCAGGTCCACCCCAATATTTATTTCTATTTTCATAACATGATTCTATACAGGCCATTCAATGCATTTCACCATGTATCTCACCTCCACGCTTGCCAAGTGGCCATGAAGCTCAATCCAAAGGCCAGGGATGGTTGACCACCATGTTCTCCAGTCAAAGCGTGCATAGCCAATCCAGAAAGTCAACAAGGGCTTTGTAATGTTGGGCCTAAAATCTGCAAAGTAAACCTCCCTTTGGGTCATCAAACCCCCCTTGTTAATTACTTCTTTTCTTCTTATTTTTTATTTTGTTTTCTTTTAATCACTAATTATTAATATTATTAACTAATAAATTAATATTTTTAATAAAATTCAGAGAATAAAAAATGTAAATACTTTCATTAATTATAATTATAATTTATTAATTATTATTTTTGTAAATAAAATGTAAATTAAATTAATTAGTTTAATTAGGTAATTTTAATTTCTTTTTACAATAAATAAAATTAGTTTAGAATTAGGGTTCTGTTTACTAACTTTTTAATTCTTTTTCTTTTATTTTCATAAAACATAAAAAACATTTTTCTTGTAAATAATTAATTAATTAATTAGGTTTAGGTTATATATTTGATTAATTGCAAAAAGGACAATTTTCTTTCTTTATTTCTCAAAAGGGCCAAAACACTAAGGACGTCCCGATTAAATTTCTTTCGCGCATTATTCTTATTTTTGATTATTTATGTAACTGTTTCTGGAATGTAATAGTTAATTAGGTTTTACCGCTTTCTTTACTTTCCGCACTTTATTTCAAAACGGGTTTTTGTTTTTTGGCGATGTATAGACTCGCGCCTTGTAATAGCGTAGATTTATCTTTCCATACTTTAATTTTCCGCACTCTTAACTGTTAATTATGCCTGCAAGACTGTATGCCAAATAAAATTAATCCGTAGCTCACAAATGCATGATCAAAGATAAACCTTAACTGAAAAACAACACACATGCACATGCCACTCATAGGGTACGCCTCATCGGTTGCCTCGAACGTGGTCGTCAAGTATAGGGTGTTTTAGAGGTCACCCTCCTGTCTAAAGATCCAGTTGCCTTGAAACAGTTGCCTCAGATAAAAAGGATCTAGGACATTAGGGTTACTTCTAAGGTGTCCTACTATTGCTTCGGTGACCATACTGTCCCTTAATCGAATTGACCTGAATACCTCCAACGATGGTGCTACCTACCTCTCAATGGTGGGATAGCACTATCTAAAGGACTCTTACACAGCCTAATTCTTTAGAGTAGATAGATTCTCATGGGTACTTGCTCTTTCAAACAAACAAAATACTTTTCACACCTACACTTTCTAAAAGTTTTCAAACAAATTTTTCACACACTCTTGAGGACAGATACAAGAGTTACTTAGAAATTTTTCAAACGAAATTTTTTTCAAAACCCACACACACTTGAAAAGCAAACATCTTTTGAAAACATAAGAGCAAGTACCTAAGAGCCTGTGGATAACTACGGATAGAAAGGGTGCTAACACCTTCCCTTTCTATAATCTACCTCCCGAACCGAGAAACATCTCGAAAAGGAATTTTGCTGTGCTTTTGTCCTTTCCATGTTGGAGAACATAAAAGACGGTGGCGACTCTTGCTTACCGCGACATTTCACGAACCAACTTAAAAACAGTCAGTTCTATTTCCACCGATCACAAATATAAAAAGACAAACAATTTTGCATACAATGGGTACTGAACAAAACAAGAAAGGTTACAAATGATAATGAAAAATGAAATTAGAAATTTCCATGCTCAGGAGACTTCTTCAGCCCTGGCTCAAATGAGGAGACGCTCTTGTAGTCTTGGAACCTATCTCAGCAAGGGGACTCAATCCATTATCCGACCCTTTGGAGTGAACGTGATAACTTTGGCATTAAGGACGTCTTGAACGTTGTTTTTTAATGCCCTACAATTCTCAATTGTGTGGCCTGGAGCCCCTGAATGGAATTCACAATGAGCACTGGCATCATACCCTCGTGGGAGAGGATTTGGTGTTGGACCTAGTTCACGCAGTTGAACCAAGTGATTGGCAAACAACTGAGGGAGAAGTTGTGCATAAGACATGGGAATAGGATCCACCCTCCTTTCAATAAATTTCTTCCTCTTTCGTCCCTGTTGCCCCTGGGGTTGATGACTCGGCTGAAAAGACCCAGATCGTGCTCGTTGAACATACAGTTGTCTCTGTGTGTACTGATGTTGATGATGGATTGATTGATGTTGAGTCACCCGCGGTTGTTGAGCTGCGGTTGTAGCACATGCTCGAGGAACATTAGGATGAACAAACGATGTTTGACGGTGCAGAGCTTGATCTTGATGATAGACCGGGGCCTTTCCTTTGTTGATAGTAGCACTGGTCTCTCCATCTTTCTTCTTGAGGAGGCCAAAGCAAGGTTTCTTGTTACTTCCATTGATAGCGCTAGATGTACCTTGAATTTTTCCTGACTTGAGGCCATCTTCAATACATTCCCCGATGCTAACCAAGTTCGAAAAGGAGGTAGAAATACTATCGAGTATATGTTGGAGATATGGGTCTTGCAGGGTTCCCACGAACAGATAAGTCAATTCACGATCCAAGAGAGGAGGTTGGACCCTTGCAGCCAGTTCATGCCACCTCTGAGCGTACGCTTTGAAAGACTCTTCATATTTTTGTACCATCCCTTGGAGCTGAGTACTGCTAGGAGCCATGGTAGTATTGTAATGGTAATGTTTCAAAAAAGCATCAGCAAGCTCTCCCCAAGTACAGACATGAGATCTTTCCAATTGCACATACCAATCCAATGATGCCCCGGTCAAACTGTCTTGAAAGAAATGCATGAGTAATGGTTCATTTTCAGTATAGGCCGCCATTTTGCGACAATAGGAACGGAGATGAGTCTCTGGGCAAGAAGTGCCTTTGTATTTGTCAAACTCTGGGACTTTGAACTTGGGAGGAATAACTATCCCAGGCACGAGGCAGATTGCAGCAGTATTAAATCCGGAAGCCTTGATACCCTCCATGGCTCTAAGTCGCTCTTCGAGAGCGTGATACATATTCGCAGTTTCGGCAACCCCGGCAGCAAGATTCACTTGGGGTTCATCAAGATCAATAACATCATGATGATCTTCGACATCATTCCTAGAAGCACTGGTAGGAGTCTCAACATTAGCATTGTCATTTCTCCCATTAGCAGAAGTGGAAGGAGCGGCAGTAGTAAGCTTGGCAACACTTTGGTGTAGTTCTTCTTGACCCTTAATCACGGCATGTAGAGTTTCCATGAGTTGATCCATGCGCGTACCCATAGTGTCCATATCCTGACGGAGTGCATTCTGATTTTCTTCGAAAAGATCCATTAGCCTTTGTTGGTTGCCTCTGGTGCGGTAAGGATATGGATGAGTCGTCTTTGCTGTTTACTGGATTCTGAGAAAGGGGACCCCAATGAGTTTTTGTTGTGAAAAAAAATGAATGCATGGTAACATGGATGAATGCTTTATCTTCATTTCTAATGAGACCCAAAGACTCGTCTATCTTTTTAAAATTTCCCTTTTGAATATATCAACAAGACTTGTCTTTGGATTTCTCTAGATATGAGATATATATACATGATGATGTGATGTTATGGTATGTTATGGCATGAAGCCTCAGCTCCACATATTCTGGATAACCATTGCGTAGTCCGTTGCACAGGCTGAAAGTAACAGGATCAAAAGTTCGACATCACAGGCATGGAGTCAGAGTAACCACCCACGAGGTATGTACTAGGGGTTTATCACCTATCGAACAAGGCTCTAAAGAGTTCTCGAAGTCTACGCTCTTCCTTTAGATATTACCGATGTCCTAATTACTTGGTAATCAGTAATATTCGCAGGAAAAACTCGTCCGAGCGTAATATCGCGTGACGACTACTTCCGGATTACTCCGTTACAGTCTCCGCATTGCACCTAAAAGGCCAAGATGGGTTAATGGTTCTACGGCCCTCAGCTTCTCGAGCTCCCAGGTCGAAAGCAACAACGTCTTCCCGATTACTCGGTAAACATCATTACTTTCAAGGGGACCTCCACTGAGTGGGAGATTCTCATGCCTCCTTCTTCGGGATTACTCCCTCAAAGTTAACATGACTATACCGCCCGTCCTAATCCTATGTGTAACCCAAGTCCGGGTAGAGGACTTATCAAAAGTAGTCACCAAACCCAACATCACAATGTAACCAGAATATGTGAGTAGCAACAATATATGCAATATATACAAAAGAATAAAATAAATAAATAAAGAAATAAAATAGTAAAGCAACGTAAAGAAAATAAATAAACACCCAAACAGACAAATAAACAAAACTAGGAGAGACTCGCTAAAAATCCCCAGCAGAGTCGCCAGCTGAAACCACCGGCAGAAAACACAGAGCCGCCACTGTACTTTATTTATCCCGGAGGAAGGGGAAATATTGATAAAACCACAAGGGAATGGATAAGATGGTCTTGCGACCAAGAGAAAGGGTAAGGGAGTCGGTTATGCAAGGGGAAAGTATTAGCACCCCTCACATCTATTGTACTCAACGGGATCCATTTTGTTTGTTTGTCTTAAAGGGTGTATTTATCTTCAACTAGGCTTGCTTAAAGGGAAATGTATGGTTTTTTTTATTATTGTGTTCGTAAGGGTTTCGCGACCCTTTGCCTACGTATCCAATGAAGGAATCAGAACACCGTAGTTACTCTAAAAAAAAGTTGATTTGTTTGTGTTTTTTAGTGGGCGACATTAACGCACGCATTCTAGCAATAGGCACAGCCGGTATCGCGGTAGAATGGAGATAACATGCCATTTGGGGGGAGTTTTGATTGGTTGAGTGTTTTGCGAGTTTTAGAATAAATTCAAGTAATGATTAAAAGAGTGTTTTTGGATTTTCCATTTGTGAATGTTAAGTTTCAATTACAAAAGGAAAGGGTTAAGAGGGAGACTAGAAACCTAGTTGTTTGTTATGTACAAGTGCTGAATTAAAAGTCGAGTTTGAAAGAGGAGTTCTATCCTAAAATTATCATGCCAAGGTTTAAAACCTAATACCTGATTCAATATTTAAATGATCTAAACAAAGTTTAATCGTATAATAGAATTCTTAAGAGATGTGTTATCTAGAACCAATCAACCTAAGATAAAAGAAAATACAATTATAATATTTTTGGGGTTTTACAAGTATAAGAAATAATAAGATCAAAGGAAATTAAAACCTGAATTCTAAAACTATCTATGGATACCGAGTAGGGAAATTGTAATATTAAAATTCTAACAATTCAAAAAGGGATTTTGACAGGTTTCAAGTTTTGTACAGGTCAAGGGGTTTCGACAGGTTTCAAGTTTTGTACAGGTTAAGGGGTTTCGACAGGTTTTAAGTTTTGTATAGGTTAAGGGGTTTCGACAGGTTTCAAGTTTTGTAAAGGGGTTTCGACTGGTTTCAAGTTTTGTACAGGTTAAGGGGTTTCGACAGGTTTCAAGTTTTGTACAGGTTAAGGGGTTTCGACAGGTTTCAAGTTTGCAGGTTCTAAGGGGTTTCAACAGTCAGTTAGGTTCGAAGGGGTTTCGACAGTCAGTTTGCAGGTTCTAAGGGGTTTCGACAGTCAATGTGCAGGTTCTAAGGGGTTTCGACAGTCGGTTAGGTTCAAAGGGATGTGGATTTGATGAGGGTTTTTTAAGTGGATTTCTTGTATGTTTCTGTGGAGTTTTGTGTGATTTTGTTAAGTTGAACAGAAATCGGAAGTTCCTTTTGCGTGTTGAAGCTCTGTTGTAGCGAATGTGTTGAGTATGAAGTTTGAAAGAGCCAAGGAACCAAGTGTTAAGTGGAAAGTTATTGAAGAGAAGGTTTGTTGTCTTGTTTTTTATATTTCAGTTTTAATGCTTATACAAACAATAATTTACACACCATTTCCATATGATTTAAGGATGGTGACAAAGATTCGAACAAACGGCAAGATCAAACATTCATGGGAAATAATTATTAGCATTACAGAAACATGATTGTATCAAGCAGTAGGCAAATGAAGCAATGGTGATATGAGGTTACCAACCTGGACGAAGTTCTTCCCGGTAGACTCCTTCCTCGATCCTTTCCTTCTCCTCTTGATTCTGGTTTCGTTGGTTTTGGTTGGCTTTGTGTTTGGTCTGTTGTCTTAGTTCTTTGGCTGATGCAGTTTTTTGCAATTTTGGTTTTTTACTGGTTCTTTTGGGTGGACAGTGTGTGGGTTTTTTTTTAGGCTTTTTGTTCACAGTTTGTGGTTGGTTTTTTGGTTTTTTAAGCTATGTGTTCCCATTCTTAATGAAACAGTGGTGTGTTTCTTTATAGTGCAGGGGTGGAAATGTGGGGGGGGGGGGGGGGAAATTGGTGAGATTTGAACAATGTTGGAATGCTATTTTTGTCCTTTCTAATGTTGTTTTTGTATTTTTCCATTTTTATACAAGTTATAGACATCAGGTCTGGTTTTGCATAGCAGGTTTTTTAGACTGGTTTTGGACAATTTTGTAGCAGGTTTTTCTGTGTTGTTTTGGCATCTTACAGCAGGCATTGGAGCAGCAACAACAAATTTTTGGAGTGTTGTATTTGGCTATTTTGGACTAAAGTACCTTTTATTGGGGAAAAAAGGGTACATAGTTTTTTTGCCAATTTATCCAAGAATGGTATTATCCCATGAATAAACCTTCGAACCCTTAGGAAATGTATCACATACTTGTGTAAGCCTCTGATTATGTAAAGATTTGGAAGCAGCATAGCATTGAAAATGAGATTTGGTCTTGAGTCGAATGCAAGAATGAGATCGAAACACACTTGTTCGAAGGAAGCCTTTCCCTCAGTCGAAGCTTGTGGTCGAAACAAGCTAATGCCCAGTCGAAGCTTGTATCAAAGGAAACATACTGTCAAATCGAAAGCTCAAGCTCGAAGGAAGCACATTGCCCAATCGAAGCATGTGGATCGAAACAAACATAAATGGAGTCATTGTATTGTGTCTTTTTAGCATGAGGGAAGTTCCTGGCTTCTAAATTGAAGGGCACTTTTTCAAGGGAAGCAAGAACTTAGTCAAATCTTGTATGAAGATACCTCTTGGCTCAAACGAAACTTTTACGAAGCAAAGTATGCAAGAGGCCCTTGGTGTAAGTGGATTCGAAGGATGCATAGAGATGGTTACTTTGTCCCATCGAAACTTGTCCAAACGAAGCAAGCATGCAGGCAGCAAACTTGTCCAGTTGAAGCAGGTTTGTAGGCAGTAAACTTGTCCAAATCGAAGTAGGCTTACAGGCAGCACTTGTCCAAATCGAAGTAGGCTTGCAGGAAGCACGCTTGGTGAATAGAAAAGGTTTCCTTGTAGGGGGGCCTGTGTGGCCAACATGTCATGGTCTGTGATTGCAAGCATGTAGGTAGCACACTTGTCCAATCGAAAGGATGAATCGAAGGAGGTTTCAAATCTAAACGAAGGATGTACCTAGACTTGCATTTGAAGGAGGCTCTAAGTTCAAAATGAAGGACATGCCCAAGTTGCATTCAAAGGAGGCTAAGAGTCAATCGAAGGGTGCTGAATTGAAGGAGACCTGTTTTCCTCCAAATTTGTCAAAATAATATTTATCTGTTTTCTCTCTTTTGACAGTTTCCTTTTAATTTTGGTACTGGAAGATCCCAATGCACTTGTGCAAACTTAAACCCTGAGAATCCTTGTGAGAAAGGCCTAATACTCTGAGCTTTGAGCCACCCTCGAGGCAGGCGACAAAAAAATCTTCACAGAAACCAAAAACTTGAAACCCTAGCATCTTGACCAGCACACATAGGGAAATAAACCCCAATCCAGGCTCTGACAAAATTGAGCAAGAACCAACCTTGTAACGTGATGACAAAATTCATTCTATGATCCACTAATCGAGAACCAGATGCGCTTCCTTTTTACCTTATAAGAAAACCTCAAAACAAGATTAGACAAAAAGAGGGCGTAGCCCTAATACTTCAAACCAAAGCGCCTGATTCCCTGAGATGCGGGATATGCAAATGACTTAATGATAAAATGATGCAAATGGAATGCAAAGTTTGAAGCCAGACAAGAATAAAAGAGATAGGGAAAATTTGGGGTACGACAGCTGCCCCTATTTAATCGTCTTAATCCTGAAAGCGAGATTGACGTCAGCCTTTCGAGAGTTCAAGGTGGAAGATGATTAAATACCAGGACCCGAAATTTGCCCTGGAGAGATGGTGTAAGTGTTATTCACTGGTGTGAATGTTTGCTGGGGAAAGACAAACTGGTCTTCTGGTGGACTGGTCATGACGGATAAAACATGGTTGAAAGAGGGTAGCTCGTACTGGGGTAATGGTGCCAATACAAGGTTCTTGAGGGAGTGGGCGGTAAAGTGACTGGAAGGATATGGTTGACGATGTTGTGATGACTGAAAGTAGAATTACTTGACAAAATGACAACTTAAATACATTGAGTAGAACTTGATGACAACTGAGAATCTATCAAGCGGTATTTCATGACCCAAAAAGAAAGGTAAAGATAAAGGTTAAAGATCGGCGTATAATCTATGACCCAAGAGAAAGTTAAAGACAACGGGTAAATATAGACGTATGATCTATGACCCAAGAGAAAGGTAAAGTGAGGGTAAGACCTACGGGCGACCTACGACCCTAAAAAAAATAACGTGAGGGTAAGACCTACGAGCGACCTACGACCCTATGAAAGATAATGGGAGGGTAAGACCTACGAGCGACCTACGACCCTAGTAAAGATAACGTGAGGGTAAGACCTACGAGCAACCTACGACCCTAGTAAAGATAACATGAGGGTAAGACCTACGAGCGACCTACGACCCTAGTAAAGATAACATGAGGGTAATACCTATGAGCGACCTACGGTCCTAGCAAAGATAATGTGAGGGTAAGACCTACGAGCGACCTACGACCTTAGCAAAGATAACGTGAGGGTAAGACCTACGAGCGACCTACGACCCTATTAAAGATAACGTGAGGGTAAGACCTACGAGCGACCTACGACCCTAGTAAAGATAACGCGGGGTAAGACCTACGAGCGACCTACGACCCTAGTAAAGATAACGTGAGGGTAAGACCTACGAGCGACCTACGACCCTAGTAAAGATAACGTGAGGGTAAGACCTACGACCCTAGCAGAGATCTACGTGAGAGTAAGACCTACGAGCAACCTACGACCCTAGCAAAGATAACGTGAGGGTAAGACCTACGAGCGACCTACGACCCTAGTAAAGATAACGTGAGGGTAAGACCTACGAGCGACCTACGACCCTAGTAAAGATAACGTGAGGGTAAGACCTACGAGCGACCTACGACCCTAGTAAAGATAACGTGAGGGTAAGACCTACGAGCGACCTACGACCCTAGTAAAGATAACGTGAGGGTAAGACCTACGACCCTAGTAAAGATAACGTGAGTATTGAGAGTTGGGGGAGTACGACATATTGGCACCATCGTTTATTTTAGTTGGTGGTGTAATAACAGATGTTAACTAGGAATTGTGAGGATGAAATTCTTTGTGAGGATGTTTTGTTGATTTGGGATTGATCTGGCTCATGCTTCATATGCATTTGAAGTGTGACATGATGATCCATGGATATGCTATGCGTTTGAGGATGCAATGCAGTATGTCGTGATGATTATTGTGTGTAAAATGTCAAAAACGCATTGGGATCTGTCGCTCGTCATCTTGAGGTACCAATATGGACTGGTGCTTGAAATTTGAGAGAAAAGAGTTAGCCCTGCCGAGTTCACTGGGGATTAAATCTTGTTGAGGAGGAGTAGCTTGATTTGACTTCCTTCACCTGCTGGATTACTTGTGAATGACTGAATAGAGACATGGATCTCATCAAATGCCCTAAGTTTTCTATATTTCCAGGGAGGAAAGGGCCCCGTCTGACTTTCCTTACTTCACGAACCACTTGGGGATTAGGAAATGGACATTAGTGTCTTCAGATGCCCCGAGTTCACTTCATTGCTGGGGAGTTGCGTGTTTAAACATCTACAGGGAATGACGATGATTCCGAGGATGTTAACTGAACCAAAGTGAATGTCATGACGCTCTTAGCTTGATTGCATTTGTGCGGATGACAGGAATTTTCTTGAGTAGCTCCACAAGAGGGGAGGAGGGATACCCCTGTCTGCAAGGATCTCTTCAAGTGGACTGCTGGAAGATTCGTGTCAGAATATGGTGCAAAGTGGAATGCCCCAATATCTGCCTCTGATCATGGATTCTTGTAGATATTTGTCGAATCTCGACGTAACTACCCCAGGTTGCACAAATTTTGAATAGGTTACTCAGCCTGATTTCCCCAGTTTGAAGTTTAAAGAGATTTATCGACATGGTTGCTTCTGATTGACTAGAAAAATATGGAGGAGATTCATCGACGTGATAGCCTCTGATTGGCAGCTTGAGGGAATGCCCTAGAATAAGATCAAGACCTGGAATTCGACCCTCTCCCGGCATTCACCCCGGTAGTTTGATCGGTTTCCCCGCACCGACAAACGTACAAAAACGAGCATATCCCCGATACAAACACTACAAAGTACAAAAGTCCTAATCGGGCTAACTTTTCAACAATCATGTAAATAATATATTAAATATTAAAAGCAAAACGACCAATGGCCGGAAAATAAATAGAATGACCACTTGAGTCAAAATTGTGCAAATATTACATAAGCGGTTAATAGCCCGGGAAATAACAAATATTATAAAAATTGACACGTAGGTCGAAACAAACAAATGATCATCCATCCGCTTCTTCCTCGACGATAGGCGACAGTCGATCGGAATCCCCAGCTGGTTGGTCGATGACATCCCTCAAGTAGTCAGGAACCAGAATCTTCCCGTCAGCCACATAGTAGTTGACCCCCATGCCCGAAGTGTTGAGCTCAACTCTGGTATTCAACACAAGTATCTGATTCACCGCATTATCGAAGCTCCCCTTGGAAGCAGCCTGAGCATCGTCCACCGCAAGCTGAAAACGGGCTACTAGCTCGGCCCAAGTCTTCAGATACTTTGTGTCTTCTGGATCCTCCTCAGCGGGTGCTAGCTCGGCAGTCAGAGCTGCCACCTTCCCTTTAAGACTCTCCCTCCTGAGCATGAAAGCATTATGCTCCTCGGCCAACTTCCCCGACTCCGCCTCGGCCAGCTTCAGGACTTTGTCTTTATCAACCAAGGCCTTCTCAGCCGCCTCGAACTTGGCTCAGAGGTTCCTAATTTCTGTCTCCTGGGACGAACTCCCCTCGGTATACGCCACGGCCATCTCCAAGATTCGCATCAAGCCACCTGCATCTTGGGCCAGCGTCGCCATTTTCTTCGAACGACTCGTCCCCTCGAGAAGGAGATCGGCTAGTGCATTTGGGCTTGGCTTGACCCACCATGGAGCCAAATATTTCGTGCAAAGACCAACAAAAAACTTTCCAGGTTCATGCAGCATCAAGAATGGCAAGAATCATCCAAATATGGCAAACTTTCAATATGTTGGATTTTTGTCTCATGGCCTTGAAAGCATTGTTTCTTGCCATACTTGCTCTTCTCCTAACTCTATAAATACATAAAATTGCAAGCAATAAAGGGCACGAAATTCCTACATAAAAAAGCTCTCCAAAAGCTTTCCCGAATTCTTTACATTTTTCAAAGAAATTTGCATAGCAATTTCCAGCCATATTCGAGAAATTTCAAGCCTCGTACCATCTTCCTGAGGTTCCCAGGAGTCTATACCAAGCCTCACTTATCGTGAATCAACCCTAGAATCCTCTTTTGCACAAGCTTCAATTGGTAAGTTGGTAAGTTTCAGTTTAAAAATTTCAACACATTTTCAATCATTGCAAGCATGTCATCATGATTTGTATCCATGATTTAATTTGTTCTAACATTTTATATTTGAGTTTTAATGAAGAAATAGCGTCGTGTCATTGTTAGGGCACGAAGCTTTTGAAGCTTCAGTTCTTGTAGTACAAGCATTGTTAGATCAAACTAACCGTAGCATGGGATTCTCATGGTTTTAATAAGTCGAGTAGAATCATTTTCTTTTCCATTTTATTTGAATCATGCAGCTTTTTATTTTTACGTCATCGAAGGGGATGACCGGAACCACCATCCAAGTTGGTTTGACCGGTGGGAGAATCCGCGTGGCTGAAATAAATAATATGATTGACAAATTCAAACACCAGGGCCCCATCTGGGCACACGCGCTTTTATTTAAATGATTTTGAACTTCATTTGTAATATAATTTTATCATTACCTTGTTGTTTTACTTAAATAATATTTTCTTTTTAATTTCTTAAAACCATAAAAAAATCATAAAATCAAAATCACAAAAATAATTAGACTTAGATTTTCATTAATTAAATTAATTTTAATTAATTATTTTTCATCACTTTCTTTTTAATTAATAATCACCTTCTTCTTTTTTTATTAATTAATCAATTATAAATAGGTTTCTATTATTTAATAATTATTTTTCCTAATAAAAAAACAACAAAAACATTTCTTTTTATCACTTAGAAATTTTTCTTAGACTTTTTATTCATCCTTTCATTTTTATTTCTTTCTCCTCCCCGTGTTCATTTTTTATTAGCATTATTTTTCATAAATATTATATAATTGACTATGGATTGTAATAGTTTAACTAGGACCATTTACATTTCTTTTCCCCGTTTTGGTTAGTAATTCCCCCACCCCGAAGCCTTATAATAGCGTAGATTTAAATTCCCGTATTTTTATTTTTGTACTGATATTAACTATTAGATGAATGTCAATAGGCTTGTATGAAAAGATTAAAAGTAAACGTTAGCAAACCTAACATCCAAGAAAAATATAACTTAAACATAACACACTCGCACCTCTAAGGTACCTCCACTTGTTGCCTTCGGAATAAACAGTCACGACTCTCAAATGTGAGAGATTTTAGTGGTGACCCTTTGGTTTAAAGATCATAAGTCCCTCGATGACCCTTTCGATGTTGCTTCGGCATATGATCTTAAAACCATAAGGTAACTACTAAAGTATCTTACAAGTTACTTTTGTGACTGTACGATGACCCTCGCTTGTCCCTCAAAACATCCAACGATAGGGCTACCTACTGACTAATAATAGGATAGCACTTCCTAAAGGAAAATAGGAAAAGAACAAAGACCATTCAAGTAGGTAGATAGCTCATAGTTGCTTGATCATACAAATAAAATAATTTTTCTCACACATACATAAACTATTTTCTAAACATTTTCAAAAGCAAAAAACATTTTGTATACGTTCTCACCGAAACGAGAAACATTACAAAATTCACCATGCTAAGGCGTCTTTTCAAAATATATTCAAAAACACACTTACATAAAAAAAAGCATTTTCAAAATGAGCTTGCAACTAAGAGCTTGTAGATAACTACGGATGGAAAGGGTTTTAACACCTCCCCTTTCCATAATTTACCCCTCTTACTCAAAAAATAATCTCGAAAGGTCTTTCCTGTTCTTTTCACCCTTTCCGTTGTTGGATAAAATAAAAGTCGGTGGCGTCTCTTGCTAACGGCAACATTTACGAAAAATAAATGCAAAACCAGTAAAAGTCAGTTCTCCTACCATATTACATAGGGCTTTACTGCTTTCTGATGCCATGAGAAATATGGTAGAGATGTATGAAGGGGGTCTCCATTTCTGATCATGTCAGGAATCCCTCTGGTTTATTTAAAGACTTGTTTAGGGAAATTCCGCATTGTGTGCATTCTATGTGCTACTTGTGTGTTATTTGTTTAAAACCCTACCTTTGAGTAGGTATTCTTCTCGTGTGTTTATATTTGTTTCCGCATATGTACAGATGATAAGTCCTCAAAAGGAGGCGAGCGGGGTGGGTTCCCAATCAACCCCCACCAGTTCTTCTGTGTCATCCTTAGCTCGTGACGTACCACGATGCTTCAGAGTTTTGCCTGCTCTTGTGTATAGAGTCGTCAAGTGGGGAAGGGTTCCGTAACCGAACCCATACGCTTTTTCAGGAGTTCGCATTGGCTGATGCTGACACTCTGTGATTGTTCATATTTTATTTTGTTGCCTACCTCGATCTCCTATATCTTGGTTAGGTCTTTAGTCTCTTTGGACATCACATTTTTGTTTTACATCCTACTCTCGCTTGTTTGTCTCGGGTGATATGCTCCCCTTGAATAAAGAATTTCGCTTCTTTTCCTTACTACTTTGTGTGTATGCTCTTTCTAGCTTGTTTTTTTTATCCTTGTACATACCATGTTCCCTTAGGATGTACTTGTTCCTTTCGGATGCAAGTTAGACCTTAGGTTGCAATCCATGCATGCTAACATTAGGTAGTGATTTCCTTTTCATCCTTGATGTAGGGATACCATTGTATGATAACATTAGGTTAGAAATAGCCCAGTCTCCCTTAGACTCTTTCTTCCCATTTTTTGCATATGAATTTAAAACAGAAACTTTTTTCCTTAGCAAATCATAAAACATGCTAATCATACTTAAACCCTTTTTCAAGGTAACAAAAAACAAACCAATCAAATGTGGCATCTTTCCTCGAGGGCGTAACTCGAAACTTTTTTCAGTAAGGACATGATTAATTTACTTTTGTGCCAAGGCGTGAGTCTCCAAAGTTCGAGCTGTGGTAGAAGGCGGAATTAACATTGTTCGTAAAAAAAACAAAAAAACAAAAACATGTAAGCCGAACAACGGTAACTCTGATTCCTCAAAAAGGATACGTAGGTATTGGGTTAGGGCCCAAGCGAGCATAAATTTATTTTCCCTATATTATTTTATCCTTTCTTTTGCATGCATACTTCCTCAACAGTAAAAAGTAGTATAGATTAAACACACCCATAAGATAGATAACAAGAGTGGATATCATAGAGTACTACGGGCGTGTGGGGTGCTAATACCTTCCCCTCACATAACAGACTCTCTTACTCGATCTCTCATTCGCAAGACCGTGACTTCTCCCTTCTCAGGTTTTCTTGATGTTTACCTTTCCCTTCATGTTGGATAAAAGACGTTCGATGAAGACTTCATTATTTGATGATTTTCAGCCGGTTGTTTCAGTTGGTGACTTCACTGGGGAATTACCTCTTAAATCACTTGGGGATAAAAAGATGGACATAGAAATTTGCGAATGCACCGTTTCAGCTCTGTGAATGCCCCAGTTTAGTTCTGCGAATGCCCCGGTTTACTCTACTATGGATGCCCCGGTCCAGCTTTGAGAATGCCCCAGTTTCCAATTTAGCTCTCAAAGGACGTGCACTTGCGCGTGCCAGTCAGGCGACGACTTCGAACTTTCTGAGTTCACTTGGGGAATCAGGTTTGAAATTGTCTATAGTAGATGAAGGAGGCTTCGTGCACTGGCTAGGTCAGGGTGACCATTATGACGCTTTTAGTATGATTGTTATCATCTTGTATGATATAATTTTGCTTGAGCAGCTTTTCGAGATTGGAGGGGGATACCCCTGTCTAGAGGATCTCTGAGAGGATTTGTGCTGAATAGAAGACTAGAATATCCGTGGCACAATTCGATATGAGGTGGCCTACCCCAATCTCTTGAGTCATGAAATAAACTTCTCTTGATTACAGCTTTCTTGGGGAGATTTGTCGAATCTCGATGTAACTTCCCCAGGTTAAATGAATTCTGAATAAATTTATCTATGTGATAGCCCCTGATCAAAGTAAACTTGAAGAGATTCATCGACATGATAGCCTCTGATTGATATTAGCTTGAAGAGATTTATCGACGTGATAGCTTTTGATTTGACAGCTTTGAGGGAATGCCCCAGACTTGGATGAACTTAGAAGGATTGAATCCCAACTTGATTGCCTTAGATTGGCGGAACCTGCTAACTTTATCCCTAAAAGGTACTCAGATTGTAAAGCCCCAAGATGCTTTTTCTTAACAGAATCTTCGGTTAATGTGCCTTTGGATAAGTCATTTCTCTTGTGACAACCGACTTTTGCTTTAACAGAGTATTCACGCCTCTCTTCTATGACAAGATTAAGCTCTTTATAGATGTTAATTGTGTAAACTTACTTGAATTCAATCAGTTTTTTTGTATACAGAAGAATGTTTATCATGAGAGTGATAATTCTAATGCAACACGTATGTAAGTCTTGAAGTTTGAAAAAAAATTTAATGAAATGATGTCACAACTCTGTTGTGAATGAACCACTAGCTAGAGAGCACATTTGAAAATTCTTTTCCATGAAAGATAATGCAAGCATATGGTGCCAACACCGATATTTAAACATACATCTTAGGATTCAGTTAAACGTTATCTCATTGTGGCACGCTTTCAAATCGACGCATGCTTCAGTTAGGACTTTTAAGGGTTGTAACGTGGCCTGGTTCACGGTTTTAGAAAAAAGGATTTAAGGCTCAAAAATATTTTGGTGCCCACCCATTCTCCAAGATGTTCTCCAATCCTATGTTAAGTTAACCCGATACAAGCATTAATCTCTCGATAAGAGTTTGCGATGGTTGAGGAATCACGGAGGTTTCTTGGACACGACAGTCACTTCACCTTTTAATTTTGGTGTCTGATCATACAACTCTGTTATTTCGATGAGGATTTTTATTGGTAATCATTTTCTTGCCTTTTAGACTTCTCAATTTCTTTCTCGCTTTCCCTAACTTTTTCTTGGACAAATTCTTTTAAATTTAGATTTGGAAGTCCAGCAGAATGCCCTAACTTTTCCCTAAGCGACTTTTTTAAAGTTTTGACGTAGCGGGGATTTTTTGTTTCTTTCTTATTCATACTTTCCTTTTTGAACAAGTTGTTTATCTTTGCATTGTATTTGATTAGTGGGAAGTGATCATGATTGTCTGAGTCTTTGGTAGATGACGGATAGCCATTGTTGTATCGTCATCTAATCCCGACTTCCCGATGTGCGAGAGATACAGATTGGGATATCGTTAATCGATGCACATTCCTAGTAATTGAAAGTTAGCCATTGTGGTTTTGAATATCCTCAACCTTTTAAGGGATAACCAATGTTGTATCCTTAAATGCGCACTCTTGATGAGTTCTGAATACTTGATCAAATTAACTAAACACTACCCGCCCCAGGGTTAAAATGAGGGTTTTTTCTGAACAAATAAGAATCTCCTACTTCGAAGGCTCAGAGGGGTTAACAAGGGTCTATCTCCCTTATATCTCCGGTGTTTAGGGATTGAAACAAGGCATGTACATCGTCAACATGTTCTTACTCAAAGTCATACCAACCATAGATTTTTTCGTTTTTAGATTATCACCATCCTCCTTCTAATCTTTACCTAAGCATAAGACTTGGAAACTTGGCATCAATATGGAGGTAAATCATTTAAAGAGTGATAACGAATGGATGAATAAAAATTAAAATAATGCTTCAAGACCAACATATTTATTGCATTAAGATTTTCATTAAAAAATATACAAGTTTCTACATGCAAGCAATGTTTAAACAAACAAGTAAGAATGCAAATGAAAGTGCAGTAAAGAAACCAATGATTGCCAATGTTGAGGAAACTTGACTCCATATGGGCTTCTTGATCCTGACGAATTTTCGTAGTCTTGATGCTTGAATGGGTAAGAGAATTCCCCTTCTGATCTGATGTGAACATGATAGTCTCTGAATTGATTCCCTCTTGGACCTTGTCTCTGGATGAGATACCATCTTCAGTCAGATGGCTCGGAGCCCCAAAATAATATGCATAGAAGATTATTTCAGAAGAATAAATGAATGCTTTACTGAGCAAACTGGTATAAACTGCATCACCAAGCGTCTTATGCCACAAAGAAACAACATAATTCGTCTTCTATCACAACAGAAGAGACATCCAGCTGGTGAGAAAGAGTCTGGAAGTTGGCCCAATAGGAATTGGACCTTTGGAAGAGGTTCCATACAGGCGCTGGACCTTATACTTCAGTCCCTTTACGATCTTCAACATCAAAATTGGGTGCCTCAGAATAGAGGATACATCTAGCATGTGTATCGTAATTAGAAGAGATGTTTACGGGATGAGGACCCCAAAGATTAGAGCATTATCAACTAAACCTCTACCAGGCGAAGAAATAACTGGATGTAATGTATTGGGATTTCATCAACATGCTTATCACGCTTCTTCTGTCTTTTGTTAGAAGCTTTGCCCCATGAATTCACTTGGGGAACAAAGAATGGTTGTTGTCGAACAGATCAAGGAACACAAAGTTGTGGAAAATTCCCTTGATTGAATAGTCGGATGTCCTGACGTGGTAACCACATCTGACGTCAATATCATAATTTAGAAGGGAATTTATAGATGGTATCGGAGTACGGGTCTAACCCACTGAAGCTCAAACAAGCGTGGAAACCAATGAGAATGAAGCACTGATATAAGATCAACTCTTCTTCAGGCATATCCTAACCTCGTTGGTAAAACAAGTTTCTTGAATTCACATAGTAAATGGGAATCATATTCTGATAACATGTTCCAAGAACTCAAGATTGTGTAGCATTCCATGGTTGAAATCAATTCCCAAAAGACGAGGATAAGAGAGAATATGTTGCAGAAGTAAGTGTAAGATTGTTGACATCATCATCAGAGCTTCCATGACCCAGTTCATCTGAGTCTTCAATTGATTATCTTCCTTCTCAGAGAATTCCTGACCATAGGCCAAAGCTTGCATGTATACCACAATCAACCCCCTCGGGATCTTCGTACCGGTCAATCCACCACAGAGTTATCCTATATTGATCTCTAAACATGTGAAGAAAGAAATTAAGTTTGAACCTATGAAGAGAGCACCAGGCCTGAATAAGAATCCCTAATCTGAGTACATGTTATGAATGCATGAATATGCATGGGGTTCATGAATGAATGCCATACCATGTTCCGTCAAAGAATTTATGTGCTTTGATTTTGATTTTACGCAAGTAAGGGATGGAAAAGTTCAACACAAGGCTTACAAATATAATTCGCTGGAAATAACATAACATGTTTGTTGTACCCTAAAATTTTCCCTTCCATTTTTCACTCAAGATACTATCCTAGGGTTTCTCGAATACTTAATTTGGCTCAAAAGTTGATCAGACATATTCTCTCCCTGAACAATAAGTCAGCAATTAGGGTTTTGCATTTTCTCAAAGAAATTTGAGTCTTCAAGGTTTCAAATGGTCTTCATAGGTCTTCATGTCTCCTCAAGGTTGTTTAAGTAAGTCTTCAAACTTCGCATTGCAAGTTTTCTCAATCAATGGGCCAAATAACTGAAAATGACTACATTGACTTGAAAATCACCCTTTTGCGAGAACAAATTCAAACGATCGTAACTTCTTCATTATTCAATATTTTTGAATGGTTTTTATTGTGTATGATTCTCCTTGATGTTGTCTCAAATTTCTCTTCACAAATCAAGAACTGATTACGCGTAGAATATCACCAAAAATTTGAATGCGTTGGAAGTCGCATCATGAATTTTGACCTAATAACAATCGTCTGATTGATAAAAAATGTTATTTCTTCTAATTACAGGACCTTGAGACATTTGTTTCTGCTCATGGTCATATGTGATGTCTCTCGTGGGTTTATCTTCAAAGAATCGAAGGAAAATTGTGTTTGGAAGACTTTAAAATTATCAAATCGTCGCAAGGCATTTGTTGATTTTTTATTTTTTTTTTCTTAACCACAGTTTACTGAAGGATCGACGATTGTTCTCAAGAGCATGTTCATTTGGACAGGATATGAAGATTAAGGCTATCATTTAAAACAATCATGATTGTGGATTCAAGTTGGCCAATTGAGTTACATTCTTAAACATTTATTTTGTTTAGGAATTGGAGTACAAGGTGCAGGTTTGTTTAAAATGAAGTTATAAAGTCAGTTGTGATCATTTGGAATTCAAGTTACCAGATTGAAATATTTTATTTCAAATATTCTAATTAGGAATTTCAAAAAAAAAAAAATTTAATTAGAATACAAAATTTTTACAAGATCCTATCATACCAAAGTTATTCAAACCCTTTGTATTATTACACTGCAAATAAATTACAAATTTTGTTCGTTTACAAAAATGGCAAAAATGTCAACTTGCACTAAAAAGGTACAAATCAACATATCAAATCCATTCAAACTTGCCAATACTTCCCACCAAAATCCACTCTCATTGAATATAAAAGAAAGGCTCTGCATTAACATCAGAGAGAGGTTGATACACAAAAAATACCAGCAAAAAACTAAAACATCCCAGAACCAAAAAATCACAAAAATCCAGAACCAAAAGTTCAGCAAAACCCTTTGTCTCAAACCAACTCAAACATTACAGAATCAGCAAATCAAAAAAGCCAAGAAACCAGAACCAACAAAAAACAGCAAAGAGATCAACACAAGCAAAAAAACATCCCCAAAATCCTGCTTACAGAATCACCCTCATTCATACTCACCTGCTCAAACCCTAACTCACCTCTGTTTTTCCCAAGTTGTACTTACCAATAACCTATTGCAGTAAACCCAACACAGAACTAAGCAGAAAAGTGAACAATCAGAAGCAGCAAAAACCTCAACACCCTTTCAACCACATAACTCCATCATCATTCATAAAACCTTCAACCTTTTCACTAACCTACGGCAATAAACCCCAACATTCAGAACCCATCTACGGAAATTTAAACTCACCTTACAAATCCTCAAAATCGAAGTTCTTCCAAACCCTTATCTCTATCATAAACCCACTTTACTCCTAAACACTCAATAATCACCTTATTCTAATCCAAACACAAAACTACAATTATCAACAACATAAACCTACAGAAACAGATCCGAGCATCAACGCCAACAAGCAAGTTTCTCAAACACAGAAAGTTAACAAGACCAAATCGAGACATAACAGTTTCAGATTAGAGGAAAGAGAAGAATTTTTTCTTGTACCTGAGACAAACTTCAAAAGTCGGACATCATTCCTAGTTCCGGTTCACCATTCGGTAAACGCATTTCCCTTAAAACTTTCGCCTTATTATTGTTGATCATGCTTTATTTCATCGTATTTGTGTGCGATTCTGTCGAAATCTCTTGAATTTGGTATTTAGGGTTTTCAACCCATTCATAGATTTGTGTTTAGGAAGAAAGCGGTTGAGAGAGATGAGAGGTTTGTTGGTTGTTTGATTTAGATGAGATAGAAGAGAGAGACGAGAGGCGTTTGAGAGACGAGAGGCATTTGATTAGGTTTAGGGTAAGATAGAGGAAAACCATTGGAGAGAAGAAGAGAATGGAGAGAGAGAGAGAGAGAGAGAGAGAGAGAGAGAGAGAGAGAGAGAGAGAGAGAGAAGACTGAGGGATTTTGTTTTCCTCTTTTAGTTTACATATTAACTTAACATAACCTAGATTTAACTAATAAAACTTAGATTTAGTTCTTTTTTTTAATTAATTTATTTTAGTGTCATTTTATTTAATTACTTAATATTAATTTAGGCTTAACACATTTTAGGTTTAACTTTTTTTAATTAGCTTGTCTTAGGATAATTTTTATTTAGTTGTATTTAACTTAATTTAGATTTAGTCCATAAATTTTAGAATTAGTTTTATTTAATTAGTTTGTTTTAGGATAATTCTATTTAGAATTTTAAATTAGTTTTTTTTAGATTACTTTAAATTACTTTTGTAATTTAAATTTAATTTTGTTAATCTTTAATTCAAAAAAAATGGTTTAAAAAAATCAATTTATTTTCTCATAAACAAAAATACCCAAATTTTTTATGCTTTGTCAATTAATTTTTTATAGACTGTTATAATTCTAGTTAAATTGTTAAAGTTCGATTTGGTTGTATTGTTTGCTATTTGAACTTGGTGATCACGTTCGACTCATCCCCATTCATTAATTTGTACCCCCATTCCCGAAGCTTTGTAATAGCGTAGAATTTCAATTTCCGCATTTTACTGTTTTTACTTATTACTGTATAGTTGTTGTACCCCAAAATTTGCCCTCTCATTCTTCAGGAAATCATCCTGGATTCTCAGAGTCTCTCTGAAACAAATCCAAGTCCTGAATTATCATTTCTTCCCAAGCAAACCATTTACAAGAGCAAAATGATCACACAAGCTCTAAAGGCAAATCTTTTACCTTGAAAAAATTAAATTCTAAACATTTGGAATTTTTCTCTAAAAATGGGTGTTTAAGAAGAAAATAGCACTTCAGAAC
Source organism: Vicia faba (assembly GCA_948472305.1). Taxonomy (NCBI): domain Eukaryota; kingdom Viridiplantae; phylum Streptophyta; class Magnoliopsida; order Fabales; family Fabaceae; genus Vicia; species Vicia faba. The sequence continues at coordinate 465,749,141 of OX451735.1, read as the reverse complement.
TTCTGAACCAGCCTCCAGACAGAAACGGTCAGAAGTTGCAACCTTGGCTCAATGCAGTCAGAAGTTGGCTCTTCAGCAGCTACACCAACTCAGTTAGAGGTTGTAAACGTGGTTCAACACGTAACCTTCAAACAGAACATGGCTCTTTCAGCAGTTACGCAAGTTCAGCCAGAGGTTGCTAGAGGAATGCAAAGAAAGAAAAAAAATCTGAAGGTTCCTTCAGAACATGCTGGAATCAGAAGATGAAAGGGTCAGAAGAGTGGATGTTACACTGACACAGAATCTCTAAGTCCGGGATTTCCAGAAGCAAATTCAAGGAACGTGTTAGAAAGTCAGGAGAATCCCAAGAATTTGCTGAGACAGCAAGAGACCAAGATCAGAGCTTGGTTTACGTTGTTTTTGGTAAAGCAGAACTGCTGGTTCAGGTTTTTCTCCTATTACAAGATTTTTGGTGTTGATAAGTCTCATCACTATTTAATGCTCATTAATGCTCCCAACCACTCCTGAACATTCATCCAAGGGGTCTCTTCACGTGTGTCTTGGTAAACACATTTATGCAGGCTTAGGCATGGGTCTATGCGCCACCTTCCACCTATAGAGGTCGCTTCTCCTCAATCCTTGCCTGCTCTTCCAGCCTAGGCTGAAAAGCTGTCCATTATCACAACTTTTCATGAACCTCTTTCAAAAAAAAATAAGTTAACCTCTGCTACATGATATTAGCGCCTTTAACATTCACAAATCCACAAGAGCTTTGCCTATAAATAGAGCACCATTGACCACTAAAAAGGGGCGGTCCAAAAACCAGAAAAAATTGCTAGAAGAGAAACAGAAATTTTTAGCAAGAAAATACTTTGAAACTCTGTCAAAAAATCTTAGTGTTTCAAGAGCCTCAAACACAACTTTGAATCTCCTGTCTCAAAACCTCATTTGTACCCAGTTTTCTTCTTGATTAAAGAAAGACACCCCTACAGTTTCTGACCACATATACTCTCCATCCACCCCTTCAAAAAAGAACCTGTCCAGAACACCATCAGAGCTAAAAGCTAGCTCTCACTCACAAACTTTTCCAACAGTCAGGTAAGCACCTGCTGACCTTCATCACGCTGCTAAGCATCATCAGCTTTGCATGCTCAAATAAACATAATGTAAATATCATGTTGCTGTTGTTTGCGTTCTGAGAATCTTCATACCTCAGAATGTTTAAGTAGGAAGTGAATCAGTGTAGAACCTGCCTGTGACCTTGTTGGTTCTGTCTCCTGAAACACTTTGACATTTGCTGAAGTTGTCCCAAACATGTTTTCTATTTTGTGGAAAAATAACAAAACTGCAGATGTTCTGACTAGCACAGGGAGAAGCCAAGTGCTGATTTTGACGTTAGCACATCTGAAGCCTGTTTTGCTGTCAATAATACCAGAAATTCTGAAGATTATTGTATTTCCAGCAGGATCAGAACTTCTGATCTCCCCACTAACAAACTTTTGTCTTGCAGCGCATGGGGGTCAGAACTTATGATTTTCCCACTAACAGGTTTCTGTTTTGCAGGTGCCAGAGTCAGAAGTTCTGACTCATACAGTTTAACCAAAAGGTTGATAATCTGGCAGCAGGCCTGAGTCAGAACTTCTGACTTCCTCTCAGCAGCGCGCTGGATCTCTCTCTCTTTCTCTCTATCTTGCCTTTGTTATTTTCTTTTTTTATATATTTTTCTCGTTGAACCACCCTATGTACAAATATGTATCCCCCACCCCCTAATTGTTGTAATAGCGTAGGATTTTACATTTCCGCTTTTTATTGCTTTCAAATATAAATGCTAGTAATTAGGATATGTATGGCAAGATAAAATCAATGAAATAGAAAATCCTAATTCAAAGATAAACTCTTGTATGCAATAAAACACACTTGCACACAAACACCCCTTAAGGTATCTCCACTCGGTTGCCTAAATTTAAAATGGCCATGTTACGCATGCAAAGTATCTTGGTAAAACAAACAAAATCAAAAGATCATAGTCCCTCGATGACGCTATTCAAAGTTGCCTTACAAAAATGATCTTAGTCCCTCAAAAAATGCTAAGATACTTTGCAAAATTGCTATCATGGTCTGTACGATGACCCGCGCCTGTCCCGTTAACATCCTAACATAAGGTTGTTCATCAAATACAATGGTGAAGCAACACTGTTAAAAGGATTAAAACACAAGAAAATCTTTGAGTAAAATAGGGTAGATAGCTCTTAGTTACTTGATCAAACTTGCAAAAAAAACATCCTTGTTATTTTCAAAATCACACAATTTCGAAACCCTACTTTCAAACATTGAAAACTTTTCAAAAGACAAAAACACCTTTGTATACATTCAAACAAGGATCATTACAAAGGTTGCCACAATGATGGTCTCTTTTCAAAACATTTTCCAAAATCACACACAAAGCACCATTCCAAACAATTGAAAATTAAAGCAAGTGATCTAAGCAAGTAACTAAGAGCCCATGGATAACCATGGATAGAAAGGGTGATAGTACCTTCCCTTTCTATAATCTACTCCCCGAACCCAAGAAAATATCTCAAAGGTCTTTCCTGTGCTTTTTGGCCTTTCCTTGAGATAAAATAAAAAGTCGGTGGTGACTCTTGCTAAACCGAAACATTTGCGAACACAAAACACAAAACCCAAGTCAGTTCTCCCACCGTATCACAGAACTGGCGACTCTGCTGGGGAATTATTATAAAAGTGGAGTAACCTTAGGGCTTAGATCACCCTTTTTGCATGATTATTGTTTGCTTTGATTGCTTTACATTTTAGTTATCTTGTTTGGGCTTGAAATCCTCCACCCGGATTTAGGAAACATTCATAGATAGCAATACGTTATGGAAACTGTGCGGGGTATACCGACACGGTTGACGCAATAGCTATATTAGTGAGACATATTTGTGAGTACCGGTAGCCTTTGAGTCAATCAAAGAGAATACAGGGCCGCTAAGTGATGTCATTAAGAACTAATGAATTAGAACCTTACTTGACCATCTTGGCCTTTTATTAGGGGTAGTGAAATGACCGGCTTTGGTACAGTCCGAAGTTGGTAGATACTCGATACTACACTCATTGAGGGTTGTTTTCTTGGAATATTTTGGTCGCTAGTTAAGTGGCTAAACCAAAACAATGAACATAGAAAACAATCCAATGATATTGAGCTCCTTAGAACCCAATTACTATTTATAGGACAGGTTTTGAGCCAACTAAACTCAAGAGGGTACTTACCTATGAAACCTCATGCAAGCCTGAAACTAGGGTTTTGTGTGACTTGCTTGTACATGTGTTTGTGCATACATCATGAACATTATAAAGCATCATATGCATCCACTAACCATTTCAAGGGTTTGGATCTTCATCTTTGTTCTTGTTTTGTAGGTCATGGAAACTCTTCGCAGGAAAACAATTCAAGTTAACCTTGTGAGAATCCCTCCTCAACTCAAAGAGCTTACATCCAGAATTCTAGAGAATTCTCTCTTCAGTGAAAAACATGGTAGACTCCTCAACTTAGTCAACACCAGCATTGAAGAAGACATGGTGAAAGTTATCTTCCAGTTCTTTGACCCCCTACACCACTGTTTCACATTCCCTGACTACCAATTGGTGCCTACTTTGGAGGAATTTTCTCAACTCTTGAGAATTCCTATTCTTAATCAACTACCTTACAACCGTACGGAAAAAGATCCAAAGCATGAAGATGTTGCTCAAGCATTACACTTGCAACCATCTGATATCAAGGGGCATTGGGAAACCAGAAGTGGTGTCAAGGGCTTCTTGGCAATGTTTCTATTTGAGAAGGCACAAGAGTGTTGGAATTCCCTGGATCTGCAAGCCTTTGAAGAGATTGTGGCACTCCTTATCTATGGGTTGGTCTTGTTCCCAAACCCTGATCAACTTATAGATGTGAATGCTGTCAAGATTTTCATATTCAGGAATCTTATACCTACATTGCTTGGGGACATCCTACACTCATTTTACACACGAACAATGAGAAAAAGAGGTGTTCTCATGTGTTGTACTCCTCTCCTAGCAAGGTGGTTTATTTCTCACCTTCCACAGTCAGTTTTGAAGAATGAGCAGGGTTTAAGGTGGTCACAACGATTGATGACCCTCACACATTCTGATGTACATTGGTGTTCTCGGTCTAGAGAAAATGTCATCATAATTAATCGTTGTGGGGAATTCCCTAATGTCCCATTACTTGGCATTAGGGGAGGCATTACCTACAACCCCTGTCTAGCTTTGAGACAATTTGGATATGCCCGGAGGGATGGCCCTCATGACATGCTGATTCCTGACCTAGTTTTTGACTTCGACAACGATGCGCAAAGACTGCGACAAAGGTTCATCAGAGCTTGGAGGATGCCTAACAAGGTGGATAGTAAGACACTGGGGCACAAGAATTCCATCCCCCGAGAGCCTTACCTCAAGTGGGTACGAACCCGCTCCCAGAATCTTATGATGCCATATCCTCACATTCTCCCTTAGATTAAAGAGCCTGTTAAGGAAGGAGAGGTTCCATACACCATCCTACATCCTGACATGCCAACATCATGGGAGGAAATGCAAAAGAGTTGGATCCAACTCAAAGAAGAACGGGATACTTTTGAAGCCAGCTTCTATGCCAGTGAGAAGGTTTTAGAGCTCACCCGCCGACTCCACGAGGAGGAAACTCTCAACACCTACATCGCACCAAAGAGGATGCGCAACGTCTTTTTACATTAAGAATTTTGTAATATTTTGCCCATGGGGCATTTATGTACTAACAAATTTCTTCTTAATATGACGTGCGTTCTTTTTTGCAATAAATTTGAATTTTTTGAACCCTTGAATGCATTACATGAATAACATATCATTCATCATATGCATAAGCAGGTCTTCGAGACCTTGGCAAAGGGTCAAGAGGATCTCAAAGTTATTCTAGAGAAGAGTAAAGAGAAGAAAAAGAAAAAGAGACTGGGGGTAGCTACTTTCGGAAGAAGATTTGAGGGCGATGCTAGAAGGAATCTTGAGTTTCCTTCAACATCTGACGAAGGGATTGGCAAGGGGAAATGAGTTACCGTACCTTCCGAATTTGAGGTAGAAGAGAAGGAAGAGGAAGCAGACGAAGATTATTCGGAACAACAGTATCCACCAGTGGATGACAAGTATAAGAACCTTGAAGATAGATTGGCAGCTACGGAGTTGCAGAGGGTGCCCGGATTGGATTTTAAGGAATTGGGGTTATTAGCCGGGATTGTTATCCCTCCTAAGTTCAAGGTGCCGACATTCTCCAAGTACGACGGTCTGTCTTGCCCTAAGATGCACTTGAGGTCGTATGTTAGAAAGATCCAGCCGTATTCATCCGACAAAGACCTCTGGGTGCAGTTTTCCAAGACAGCTTGTCTGGCACTCAGCTAGACTGGTTTTATCATCTCGAGAGGTCAGAGGTCCACAATTGGGAAGACTTGGCAGCCGCTTTCTATCGTCAGTATCAGTACAATGCTGATTTGGCGCCTACCCGTACTCAGCTACAGAGTATGGGGATGGCTTCAAATGAAGGGTTTAAGGAGTACGCCCAGAAGTGGCGTGACCTGGCTGGAAGGGTGCAGCCACCGCTATCAGATAGGGAATTAGTTGACATGTTCTTGGGGACCCTATTTGGCCCTTTCTTCAACCATCTAATCGGAAGCTCTTCTGTGGGATTTACTGAGTTGATTTTGACCGGCGAAAGGGTAGAAGCCGGTATCAAAAGTGGAAAGATTCAAAAGGATGCTTCCGCATCCACAGCTGCTAGAAAACCCTTCCCAGGCAAGAAAGAAGCATCTGTTGTATACACTCAGAAAAATCGGGAAAGAGGGGAACGTCGGCCAATAGGGGGGCCGTATTAATACAGAAGTCCACATCAGATCAGCTTAGAAATAGCCAACCGAGGAATGATCAGCCTAGAACTTATCAGCAAAGGCCACCACGGTAGTTTACTCCAGTAAATATGACACCTGCTCAAATCCTTTCACATCTCCTGAAGTTGAATCTTGCTAATTTAAAGGAAGCACCAAAGAATGTAAATACCATTTCTCAATACTACAACTCAAAAGTCAAGTGTGCTTACCATTCCTACAGTATTGGGCACGATACCAATAATTGTTGGGCACTCAAGAACAAAATTCAGGACTTAATTAACGCCAAGGAGGTTGAATTTGATGCTCCTGAAAAGCCCAATGTCATGTCCGCGCCGATGCCCAAGCACGGCCACAATGTGCATGCTGTTTTGGAAAATTTCCATGTTACTGATATTGTCGATCTGTTGACTCCATTGTTAGCGATAAAAGAAAATTTGTTGAGAGCCGGGATTTTTCCTGGTTATGAAGAAGACTGCTATTCTTGTTTGAATATTCAAGGTGATTGTCCAATGTTGAAGTCGGGTGTCCAACGCCTGATGGATACTCAAGAAATACTTTTCCAGAAAACCCCTGTTAACACTTTCAATCTGCTTACTCCTGATACTTGTGATACCTCAACCAACGAAATTGCCATCATAACCATTTCCGACAATCCTCCCAAGGCTTGCAAAAGGCCTGTCAGGATTACACCCAACTCTGAATGTGTACCTCTAAAGATCACCATGCCGGGACCTGTCCCGTACCAATCAAGCAGAATGATACCGTGGAACTATGGGGGAGAAATCCTCTACCACGGCATCAAACAAATCGAAATAGTCCAAGAAATCTCTGAAGAAGACCCTGATATAGGGAACATCGCGGGTACAAGCAAGATCACCCGTAGTGGCCGGATCTTTTCTCCGGAGATTGCTCCTCCCCGAGCAGTCTTCAGACCCTTAAAAATTCTTGCACCTGTTGGACCCTCTGTGCAAGGCCCAGTGATTGAAGAGTTAAACACTCCTGAAGAAAGACCATTCGCGAATAACACCGACAAAGGTAAGGGGATACGGGAAATGCCTGTCAGGGCGAAGGCTCATGTTGTGGTTATCCCCGAAACCACTCAGAAGGAGATGGATGAAATCCTGAAGATAATCAGAAAAAGTGACTACGACGTTGTAGAACAACTGGGGCAGACCCCCTCCAAGATTTCAAGGTTAGCTCTCCTGCTCTGTTCAGAGGCCCATGCTAAGGCTCTGATTAAATTCTTGAAGACGGCACATGTCCCCCAAGAGACCTCAGCTGACCAATTTCAAGATTGTGTGGCCAGTCTTACTGCTGACAATGGTCTAGGCTTTTCCGATGCGGACTTAACTCCCAAAGGAAGGAAACACAATGATGCGTTACATGTTTCAGTTGAGTGTCGAGGGACCACCCTCGCCCATGTCTTGGTTGATACTGGTTCTTCCCTGAATGTGCTGCCAAAGAAGGCCTTAGATCGTCTAGATTGCGAAGGTTTGACCCTCAAACCTAGTAACATAGTCGTCAGAGCTTTCGATGGTTCCAAGAGAATGGTTCATGGAGAGGTTGATATTCCCATCAAGGTTGGCACCGAAGTGTCCAACTCCACTTTCTATGTGATGGACATCCATCCGTCATACTCATGTTTGCTGGGGAGACCATGGATCCATTATGCCGGGGAAGTTACATCCTCTTTGCACCAGATGCTGAAGTATCCTGTTAAGGGTAAAATCATAACCATGCATGGCGAGGAAGAGTACATAATTAGTCATCTCAATTCCTTTCGATATGTGGAGTTAGACGGAGATTTCATCGAAACACCTTTTCAACATTTCGAGGAAGTTTCTCCCGAGGTAGCAGTTGCAAAGACAGCAGTTGAGGTACCTATCATTCCCAAGCATGTGGCTAAGATGGCATCTCTCAAGGACGCAGAGGCTGTGATTAAGGAGGGGAAGAGCACAGTATGGGGACAATTGCCTGACTTTCCCCATAAGACGGAAAAGTTTGGTTTAGGATTTACTGCTGCAGGATAAAAGGCTATACGTCGTTCTAAGATTGGAAGATCACCTGTGAAGATTTCTCACCATGGAATCAATGCTTTTGAAGATGAAGATGAGGAGAGCCAATTTGAAGACTGGATTTTTCCGACTGTTGAAGGGGGTTTGAGCAATTGGGAAGCAAAGGATTTTGTTCCTATCACCTTTATCAACCAGTAATTTTATCTTTGAACAATTTCCCATTTTTATGGTCTGTAATAACTAAAATAATTTGTACACTATTTTCACCTCATGCCTTACCCGGGGCATGTAGGTCCATTTGTAAGGGTTTGATTTCCTTCATAATCATATGCCATGTTTTAATGAATCATTGGACGTTTTTCATCTATAAACTGTTCTTTTTCTTTCCTTTTTGCATTTTTGTTTGTTTAAGGATGGCTATCCCTTACACACACCCACACTCACAAATGCAGGTACCCATCCACTCCGGATTCCATAGGTGACTATTCTGTTTTAGCCTTTGTTAACTCTGAAGATTTGGTCAATCATACTGAGTACGAAGCTGACGAAGATTGTGAAGTGCCGGGAGAGTTACCCAGACTTCTACAACAAGAAGAGAGGGCCATTCTGCCTCATGAAGAGCTGTTAGAAACCATCAACTTAGGGATAGAGGAGAACAGGAAAGAAGTAAAAGTGGGTGCCAACTTGGAACCGAGTGTCAAGGAACGCTTAATATAGTTGTTGAATGAATACGTTGAAATCTTCGCTTGGTCTTATGAAGACATGCCAGGGTTAGACACATATATCGTGGTTCACCGTCTACCTACAAGAGAAGACTATCCACCGATCAAGCAAAAGGTTCGCCGAATGAGACCTGACATGTCTGAGAAGATTAAGGTTGAAGTAATGAAGCAATTCAACGCCGGCTTTCTGGCTGTTACAACCTATCCACAATGGGTTGCTAACATTGTGCTCGTACCCAAAAAGGACGGCAAGGTCAGAATGTGCGTAGACTATCGGGATTTGAACAGGGCTAGCCCTAAAGATGATTTTCCGCTGCCACATATCGACATTTTGGTTGAAAACACAGCTCAGCACAAAATATTTTCTTTCGTGGACGGATTCTTGGGCTACAACCAGATCAAAATGGCCCCCGGGGACATGGAGAAAACTACCTTTGTCACACAATGGGGTACCTTCTGCTACAAGGTGATGTCGTTCGGACTGAAGAACGCAGGGGCAACCTATCAACACGCCATGGTAGCTTTGTTTCATGATATGATACATCATGAGATCGAAGTTTACGTAGACGACATGATAGCTCGATCACAAACAGAAGAAGAACACCTTGAACATTTGCAAAAGCTGTTTGCCAGGCTGAAGGAGTATAAACTCAGACTGAACCCAAGCAAATGCACTTTTGGAGTTAGGTCTGGTAAACTTCTGGGATTTATTGTCAGCAACAAAGGTATTGAGGTTGACCCTGCTAAAGTGAAGGCTATATAAGAAATGCTTGTTCCTCGTACTGAAAAGGAGGTTAGAGGATTCTTGGGACGCTTGAACTATATCGCAAGGTTCATCTCTCACCTAACATCTACCTGTGAGCCAATTTTCAAACTGTTGAAGAAGGATCGGGTAGTTGAATGGAACAACGATTGTCAAGTTGCTTTTGATAAGATCAAGGAGTATCTACTAGAACCTCCTATCCTGATGCCACCCGTCGAAGGAAGGCCGTTGATCATGTATCTAACTGTTTTGGACAACTCAATGGGGTGCGTACTGGGCCAGCATGACGAGTCTGGTCGAAAAGAGCATGCCATTTATTACCTTAGCAAAAAGTTTACCGACTGTGAGACTCGCTACTCACTGCTCGAGAAAACTTGCTGCACTTTGGTATGGGCTGCTCGGCGACTAAGGCAGTATATGTTGACTCATACCACTTTGCTGATTTCCAAAATGGATCCAATCAAGTATATCTTTGAAAAGCCTGCTTTATCTGGAAGAATCGCTAGATGGCAAATGATCCTGACTGAGTATGACATCCAGTATACTACTCAAAAAGCTATAAAAGGGAGTGTACTAGCTGACCATCTAGCTCATCAAGCCGTCGAAGATTATCAATCTATGATATTTGACTTCCCTGACGAAGACATTATGACTCTGGACAACATCAAAGGTAACGGACCGTATGACGGACCTAAACAAGGATCCCGATGGACCCTGTACTTTGATGGTGCTTCAAATGCACTTGGCAACGGTATCGGCACGGTACTCATTTCCCTAGAAGGTTACCATACACCTTTCATTGCCCGACTTTGTTTCAGCTGTACCAACAACATGGTTGAGTATGAAGCTTGCATCTTTGGTCTCAAGGCTGCTATAGACCTGGGGATCAAATCTGTGGTCGTATTTGGTGACTCGGCTTTGGTTATCAGTCAATTCAAAGGAGAGTGGGACACAAAACATCCTAATCTCATCCCATACAAAGAACATGTCCTAACTTTGTTGCCTCATTTCGAGCAGATTACTTTCGAGCATTTCCCGCGAGAAGAGAATCAGCTAGCAGATGCTCTAGCTACAATGTCTTCCAGGTTTAAACTCAACTTGGATAACGAGGCTCCCCAAATTACCATCGAGCGAATGGACGAACCTGCGCACTGTCATGAGATTAATACCGAAGAATTAGTGGAACAACCCTGGTTTCATGAAATCAAAAGGTATCTCCAGACTAGAGAATATCCCGAAGGAGCTTCCGTCAATGACAAAAAGTTCTTAAGGAGATTTGCTACCAAGTTCTTCCTAAGCAATGGCATCCTTTATAAACGCAGCCATGATTGTGTTTTACTCCGATGTGTGGACAAAGCTGAAGCGGAGTTGATCATGACTGAGATACACAGTGGCACATTTGGCACCCACTTGAGCGGACATACGATGGCTAAGAAGATTCTAAGGGCAGGCTACTGCTGGTCTACTATGGAAGCTGATTGTCATCAACACTCTCGTACTTGCCACAAATGCCAAGTCTACACCGACAAGGTACATGTTCCTCCTGTTCCTCTCAATGTTCTGACAACTCCTTGGCCATTCGCAATGTGGGGCATTGACATGATTGGAGAGATCAAGCCAACGGTGTCCAATGGACATCGCTTCATCTTGGTCGCTATTGATTATTTTACTAAGTGGGTCGAAGCAGCTTCTTTCGCCTCTGTTACAAAGAATGTGGTTGCCCGCTTCATCAAGAAGAATCTCATATGCCGGTATGGTGTCCCTGACAGGATCATCACAGAAAACGGTACAAATTTGAACAATACTATGATCACCGTTCTATGCGAACAGTTCAAGATCTATCATCACAATTCATCTCCCTATCGGCCGAAGATGAACGGTGTTATTGAAGCTGCAAACAAAAACATCAAGAAGATCATTCAAAAAATGACAATTACCTACAAAGACTGGCATTAGATGTTACCGTTTGCTCTGCATGGATATCGTACCACGGCACGTACTTCAACAGGGGAAACCCCATTTTCTTTGGTATATGGCATGGAAGTTGTTCTACCTATGGAAGTTGAGATTCCTTCTTTAAGGATTTGGAAGGACGCTGGTTTGAGTGAAGACGATTGGATTCAGACCCGGCTTGATCAACTCAATTTGATCGACGAGAAGCGACTTACTGCTGTTTGCCATGGTCAGACGTACCAAAAACGGATGATCAAGGCTTTCAACAAGAAAGTCAGGCGTCAGATATATCAAGTCGGAGATCTTGTAATCAAGCGGGTCATCTTACCGCAAAGTGATCCCAGGGGCAAATGGACTCCTACTTACGAAGGACCATTTGTGATTAAGAGCATCTTTTCTGGTGGGGCGATGATTCTGACCACCATGGATGGCGATGACTTACCGCACCCTGCGAACACAGACATAGTCAAAAAATACTACGCATAAAACAACCCGACAAGTCGAAAACCCGAAAGGGCGACTTGGGCAAAAATGGGCATCCCGGTGAACCGAAAACCCGAAAGGGCGGTTCAGGCAAAAATTAGGGATAAAACAAAAAAATCTGTACACCCGGCAAGTTGAAAACCCGAAAGGGCGACTTGGGCAAAAAAGGGTTTCCCGGTGGATCGAAAACCCGAAAGGGCGATTCAGGCAAAAGTTAGGGAATTAAAGCATATGACTGTGTCTCGTCGGATCACTTTAAAGAACAATCGCTTCATCAACAAACTCCGAGCTTCTGATCAACCTAGTCATCTGCGGATGAAGCAATGAATGGACAAGATATTCAGAGTTGTGAAGGCTATAAGCAGAATGGGAATCCCATGGAATTATTACACATAGCCATCTTTCTTTTGTATAAAAAAATTTCAATTTTTATGACAACATTCTCTTACTAGGATGTCTGTCTCCTTTGTACAAAGATACTCACAAAAGTTAATAAAAATACACTTCCAAGTGCAGAAATTTGCTTGCCGTTCTTTTCTTTTTACATTTATGTTTATTTGAAAAACGTCCAATGTTTTGTTAAAATAGGCATATGCATTTGAACAAAATCTTTGCTTACAAGTAAAACGAATTTAAGAAAGGATAGTTACTGATAGGTGGAAGGTATAGGAAGATATCTTTATGCCATTTCAGAGGAAATCCCCAGCAGAATTAAACTTCAAGATCTTCAACAGAGTTAAAGTTCGGAATATATTTCCCCAGCGGAATTAAACTTCAAGATCTTCAACAGAGTTAAAGTTCGGAATATATTTCCCCAGCGGAGTTAAACTTCAAGATCCTCAGCAGAGAAAAAGCTTTCTAAAGCTGGATTCCCCAGCTAAGGTGCATCCCAAAACTTAATTCCCCCCAGAGTCAAGATCCCCAATGGAGCCCGAAAACTCTGAAAATCCTATTCCCCAGTGGAACCAGAACAGTGAACATTCTCCCCACAGAGATATTTCCCAGCAGATTGAAGATTCTCAGTCTCACTTCTCTAGCAGAAGTATCCCGGGTTTTAATTCCCCAGTAGAGATCGTCGGAATTCTCATTCCCCGCAGAAGTTGGTGAAGTTTTGTTAAAACCCCCACAAGTCACCAAGGATTCTCAATCCCCAGCAGTGGTCCTAAGATCCCTCAACGATCGAAGATTTTCAATCCCCAAGCAGTTAGCAAGGATTTCTCATCTTCAACAATCGAAGATTTCTCGGAAACCCCAGCTTCGGTCGAAGATTTATTTTCCTCGGCAGCAGTCAAAGATTTTCATTATCTCCAGCTATCAAGGATTTATTTTCCTCAGCAAGACGGCTACTCATCCTGCATGCATAACCATTATATTCATATATCATAAACATTGATGAAGTACAGTTCATTGCATCATACATAGCATGCAACATAACTTTGTATTTAGCTAACATCTTACCCTTTTCAGGATGAGATCAAAAGACTATCATTAACAATTATTCAGATACAGTATGGATACACCCCAAACACGACGGTCATTCTATTACTCATTTTCAGGTCAGATACAGTATGGATACACCCCAAACACGGCGGTCATTCTATTACTTATTTTCAGGTCAGATACAGTATGGATACGCCCCAAACACGGCGGTCATTCTATTACTCATTTTCAGGTCAGATACAGTATAGATACACCCCAAACACGGCGGTCATTCTATTACTCATTTTCAGGTCAGATACAGTATGGATACACCCCAAACACGGTGGTCATTCTATTACTCATTCAGAACTTCAAGTCAAGATACAGTATGGATACACCCCAAACACGACGGTCATTCTATTACTCATTTTCAGGTCAGATACAGTATGGATACACCCCAAACACGGCGGTCATTCTATTACTCATTCAGAACTTCAAGTCAAGATACAGTACAGATACACCCCAGAAATGGAGGTCATTCTACTACTCATTCAAACTTCAGCAATCTGATACAGACTAGATACGCTCCAGACACAGCGGCCATTCTATCTCTCATTCAGATTCAACTATCAACTTCAAAGTTCAGATACGCTCCAAACACGGATGCCATTCTGGCCTTTACACCAGCAATTTGATTCTCCCCAGTGCAGTCGCCACGGAAGTCATTCTGTCACTCATTCAGATCCCAGTTACAGTCTCAGATACACTCCAGACACGGAAGTCATTCTGCTACTCATACAGATCTCAACTTCAGATACAGTCCAGATACGCTCCAGACACGGTTGCCATTCTGTCACTCATTCAGATCCCAGTTACAGTCTCAGATACACTCCAGACACGAAAGTCATTCTGCTACTCATACAGATCTCAACTTCAGATACAGTCCAGATACGCTCCAGACACGGTTTCCATTTTGTCACTCATTCAGATCCCAGTTACAATCTCAGATACACTCCAGACATGGAAGTTATTCTGCTACTCATACAGATCTCAACTTCAGATATAGTCCAGATACGCTCCAGACACGGTTGCCATTTTGTCACTCATTCAGATCCCAGTTACAGTCTCAGATACACTCCAGACACGAAAGTCATTCTGCTACTCATACAGATCTCAACTTCAGATACAGTCCAGATACACTCCAGACACGGTTGCCATTCTGTCACTCATTCAAATCCCAGTTACAGTCTCAGATACACTCCATACACGGAAGTCATTCTGCTACTCATACAGATCTCAACTTCAGATACAGTCCAGATACGCTTCAGACATGGTTGCCATTCTGTCACTCATTCAGATCCCAGTTACAGTCTTAGATACACTCCAGACATGGAAGTCATTCTGCTACTCATACAGATCTCAACTTCAGATACAGTCCAGATACGCTCCAGACACGGTTGCCATTTTGTCACTCATTCAGATCCCAGTTACAGTCTCAAATACACTCCAGACACGGAAGTTATTCTGCTACTCATACAGATCTCAACTCCAGTTACAGTCTCAAATACACTCCAGACACGGAAGTCATTCTGCTACTCATACAGATCTCAACTTCAGATACAGTCCAGATACGCTCCAGACACGGTTTCCATTCTGTCACTCATTCAGAGTTTATCCCCAGCACACAGTTGCTCCATACACAGATATTTCTCTGTTATTCGGATACAAAACAGATACACTCCAGACACGGCAGTCATTCTGATATTCATTCTACATTCAAACACGGTCGCAACTCAGATACGCCCCAGACACGGACGTCATTCTTTTACTCATACAAATTCAGCCTCCAGATACAGTTCGAGTGCATTCCAGATGCGGATACCATTTGGATACTCATTCTTTTGACCTACAGCATTGCAATTTAACAAAGATTCTTGGATGGCATCTTTAAGCCCATCTCCAACAAGATTCTACCATTTCCAAATGGCATCTTTAAGCCCATTCCCTCAACTATGCTTTGGACGAGTGCAAATTTACGGGAACTCTAGTGCCCAATCCTCTTTTACCTTTGAGCCGCGAAAGGCAAACTTGTCAATCTAACTCTTCAGGTTCAAGAAGATTGAATAGGGGCAGTTGTTGTACCCCAAAATTTTCCCTCTCATTCTTCAGGAAATCATCCTGGTTCTCAGAGTCTCTCTGAAACAAATCCAAGTCCTGAATTATCATTTCTTCCCAAGCAAACCATTTACAAGAGCAAAATGATCACACAAGCTCTAAAGGCAAAGCTTTTACCTTGAAAAAATTAAATTCTAAACATTTGGAATTTTTCTCTAAAAATGGGTTTTTTAAGAAGAAAATAGCACTTCAGAACTTCTGAACCAGCCTCCAGACAGAAACGGTCAGAAGTTGCAAGCTTGGCTCAACGCAGTCAGAAGTTGGCTCTTCAGCAGCTACACCAACTCAGTTAGAGGTTGTAAATGTGGTTCAACATGTAATCTTCAAACAGAACATGGCTCTTTCAGTAGTTACACAAGTTCAGCCAGAGTTTGCTAGAGGAATGCAAAGAAAGCAAAGAAGTCTGAAGGTTCCTTCAGAACATGCTGGAATCAGAAGATGAAAGGGTCAGAAGAGTGGATGTTATACTGACACAGAATCTCTAAGTCCAGGATTTCCAGAAGCAAATCCAAGGAACGTGTTAGAAAGTCAGGAGAATCCACAGAGTTTGCTGAGACAGCAAGAGACCAAGATCAGAGCTTGGTTTACGTTGTTTTTGGTAAAGCAGAACTGCTGGTTTAGGTTTTTCTCCTATTACAAGATTTTTGGTGTTGATAAGTCTCATCACCATTTAATGCTCATTAATGCTCCCAACCACTCCTGAACATTCATCCAAGGGGTCTCTTCACGTGTGGCTTGGTAAACACCTTTATGCAGGCTTAGGCATGGGTCTATGTGCCACCTTCCACCTATAGAGGTCGCTTCTCCTCAATCCTTGCCTGTTGTTCCAGCCTAAGCTGAAAAGCTGTCCATTATCACAACTTTTCATGAACCTCTTTCAAAAAAAAATAAGTTAACCTCTGCTACATGATATTGGCGCCTTTAACGTTCACAAATCCACAAGATCTTTGCCTATAAATAGAGCACCATTGACCACTAAAAAGGGGCGGTCCAAAAACCAGAAAAAATTGCTAGAAGAGAAACAGAAACTTTTAGCAAGAAAATACTTTGAAACTCTGTCAAAAAATCTTAGTGTGTCAAGAGCCTCAAACACAACTTTGAATCTCCTGTCTCAAAACCTCATTTGTACCCAGTTTTCTTCTTGATTAAAGAAAGACGCCCCTACAGTTTCTGACCACATATACTCTCCATCCACCCCTTCAAAAAAGAACCTGTCCAGAACACCATCAGAGCTAAAAGCTAGCTCTCACTCACAAACTTTTCCAACAGCCGGGTAAGCACCTGCTGACCTTCATCATGCTGCTAAGCATCATCAGCTTTGCATGCTCAAATAAACATAATGTAAATATCATGTTGCTGCTGTTTGCGTTCTGAGGATCTTCATACCTCAGAATGTTTAAGTAAGAAGTGAATCAGTGTAGAACCTGCCTGTGACCTCTATATTGCCTTTGTTATTTTCTTTTCTTATCTATTTTTCTCGTTGAACCACCCTATGTACAAATATGTATCCCCCACCCCCTAATTGTTCTAATAGCGTAGGATTTTACATTTCCGCTTTTTATTGCTTTCAAATATAAATGCTAGTAATTAGGATATGTATGGCAAGATAAAATCAATGAAATAGAAAATCCTAATTCAAAGATAAACTCTTGTATGCAATAAAACACACTTGCACACGAACACCCCTTAAGGTATCTCCACTCGGTTGCCTAAATTTAAAATTGCCATGTTACGCATGCAAAGTATCTTGGTAAAACAAACAAAATCAAAAGATCATAGTCCCTCGATGACGCTATTCAAAGTTGCCTTACAAAAATGATCTTAGTCCCTCAAAAAATGCTAAGATACTTTGCAAAATTGCTATCATGGTCAGTACGATGACCCGCGCCTGTCCCGTTAACATCCTAACACAAGGTTGTTCATCAAATACAATGGTGAAGCAACATTGTTAAAAGGGTTAAAACACAAGAAAATCTTTGAGTAAAATAGGGTAGATAGCTCTTAGTTACTTGATCAAACTTGCAAAAAAAACATCCTTGCTATTTTCAAAATCACACAATTTCGAAACCCTACTTTCAAACATTGAAAACTTTTCAAAAGACAAAAACACCTTTGTATACATTCAAACAAGGATCATTACAAAGGTTTCCACAAAGATGGTCTCTTTTCAAAACATTTTCCAAAATCACACACAAAGCACCATTCCAAACAATTGAAAATCAAAGCAAGTGATCTAAGCAAGTAACTAAGAGCCCATGGATAATCATGGATAGAAAGGGTGCTAGTACCTTCCCTTTCTATAATCTACTCCCCGAACCCAAGAAAATATCTCAAAGGTCTTTCCTGTGCTTTTTGGCCTTTCCTTAGGATAAAATAAAAAGTCGGTGGCGACTCTTGCTAAACTGAAACATTTGCGAACACAAAACACAAAACCCAAGTCAGTTCTCCCACCGTATCACAATAGTAATTAGGCGTGTATGGAAAGATTTAAAATCAATCGCTAGATAACTTAATTTCAAAGACAAAATAACTTGAATCAAACACACTTTTTCACACGCACACCTCTAGGGTAATCTCGCTCGTTGCCTCAGAAAAACAGTCATGTGCCACGAATATGGGACGCTTTAGCAATGACCCTTCGATAAAAAAGATCGTAGTCCCTCGATGACCCTCGATGTTGCCTCTGATAAAACGATCTAGTCCCTTAGGAAAATTGCTAAAGTGTCTCATAAGTTGCTTTCGATGATTATAAAATTGACCCGCGCTTATCCCTTCACATTCAACGATGGGGCTTCTTACCAAATCAATGGTAAGATAGCAACATTAAAAGGAGGAATAAAAGAACCTTGAGACCTTTCGAGTAGGAAGATTCGCTCCTAGTTACTCGCTTGCTCACAACAAAAAAAACATTTTTACACCAATACTTTCATCTCAAAACATTTTCAAAAGACAAGACCTTTTGCATATGTTCTTATAGAGACGAGAACCATTGCAAAACATATTTTCAAAATACTTTCCAAAACACAATCCACAAACACATCTTTGAATCACTTTTCAAAACAAAACTTTGTACGCCTTCTTATAGAAACGAGAACCATTACAAATAGATTTTTTTAAAACACTTTCGAAGCCCACACCACAAGCACACTGTCAAAACTAAAGCAAGTGATCTAAATGAGTAACTAAGATCCCATGGAAAACCATGGATGAAAAGGGTGCTAATACCTTCCCTTTTCATAATCTACCCCCCGAACCCGAGAAATAATCTCGAAAGATCTTTCCTGTTCTTTTTTACCTTTCCTTTTGGATAAAAGAAAAGTTGGTGGCGACTCTTGCTATCCACACAAATGCGATCAAAACGCAAAACACAAAGTCAGTTCTCCCACCGTATCATAATGTATCTTAAGCATGTGGTTAACCATGTTATGTATGCAAAGACATGGGGTCAAAGTTCCATCACTTCTAAATATGATTGTTGCAATGTTTCTGAACTATATGAATATCACCTGATCAAAGGTCCGACATAGCTTTTGCACATATAAGAACCAAGTACCATGTAGATCTTCCATTGTACGGGATCAACGCTTCTGGAACCGAATACTATTGATCATTTTTTGAACATGTTGGGAATACTAAGATCAAAGGCCCGAATGAACCTCCAAATAAATAAGTCAGGAACTCAGAAAATAAATTCGAGAACCATACAGTCACCAACAGAATATAGTATTTGAATAAGTCACCAACAATACCTGTACTTGTGAAGAAATATTCCCGCCTCACTCATGGGTAAACTAGGTCCAGGTAAAGTTAATGGTAACTTAAAATCACGGGTTCTCTTGAGAGTATTATCATCGTACACCTACGTGATAATGATATCACCTCATTAAAACCTCATCTAAGTGTGGACGACGCAGCCGTCTAGGGTAATCTACATCCCTTATCCATCATATTCCACTCTATTCATAGTGTTCTTATTGTTTGTCACTTGGCCTGGGTATTGGGCCTTTTACCTCATAGTAACACCCACCCAACAAGATGCAGATCCAGTACAGTAGTAGTATAAGTAAAACAATAAAATGCAATGCATACATATGCTCAGGTAATCAGGTATGGATGAATAAACTGAAATCATAAAATAAACACCCAAAGAAAAGAAAACAAGAGCTAGGAGCGACTCCGGGATGGACCAGCAATTGGTTGACCTGTCCCTAGTGAAGTCGCCAGATGAAACAACTGGATGAAAATCATCAAACAATGAAGTCGCCATCGAACTTCTTTTATCCCACGTGAAGGGAAAGGTAAGCATCGAGGAAACCTGAGAAGGGAGAAGTCACGGTCTTGCGACTGACATATCGGGTAAGGGAGTCTGTTACACGAGGGGAAGGTATTAGCACCCCACACGCTCGTAGAACTCTATGGTATCCACCCTTGTTATGTATCTTAGGGGTGTGTATAATCTATGCTTTTGTTTATTGTTGAGGAAGAATGCATGCAAAAGAAAGGAGAAAATAATGTAGGGAAAAAAGTTATGCTCGCTTGGGCCCTACCCCAATGCCTACGTATCCTTTATGAGGAATCAGAGTTACCGTAGTTCGGATACATGTTTTTGTTTGTTTTGTGTTTTTTATGAACAATGTTGATTCCGCATTTTTCCGCAGCTCGACCTTTGGAGGCTCACGCATTGGCACTGAAGTAAATTAATCACGTCCTTACTAGAAAAGGGTTTTAGGGAAAAGGTGTTTGGGTGCACAAAAAGGCTTGAGTTGGTTTGTATTTTGTTACCTTGAAAAAGGGTTTAAGTGTGATTAGCATGTTTTATAATTTGCTAAGAAAAAAGGTTTTAGTCTCAAATGCACATGTGAAAAGGGGAAGAAAAGAGTCTATAAGAGACTAGCCTATTTCTAATCCTAATGTTATCATGCAATGGTGGCCCTGCGTTAAGGATGAAAGGGAAATTCCTACCTAATGATAACATGAATGGTTAGCAACCTAAGGTCTAACTTGTATCCGAAAAGAACAAGTACATCCTAAGGGAATATGGTAATGTACAAGGATAAAACAAGCAAGCTCGAAGGAGCACACACATAAAATGGTAAAGAAAATAAGCGAAATGCTTTAGCCAAGGGGAGCGTGTCACCTGAGAAAAACAAGCAGGAGTGAGATGTAAAACAAAAATATGATGTCCAAAGCGACTGGACACCTAACCAAGATATAGGAGATCGAGGTAGACGACAAAAGGAAATATGAACGATTACAGGGTATCAGCATCGGCCAATGTAAACTCCTGACAAAGCGTGGGAGTTCAATTGGGGAACCCTTCCCCACTTGACGACTCAATTATAAGAGTGGGCACAACTCCGAAGCTTCGTGGTGCGTCATGAGCTAAGGATGACACGAATGAAGTTACGGGGGTTGATTGCGAACCCTCCCTACTTGCATATTTTTGAGGACTTATCATTTGTACAAGCACAAATGTAAACATACCTACAGAATACCTACTCAAAGGTTGGGTTTTAAACAAACACAAATAGCACACAGAAAGTACACAATGCGGAATTGCCCTAAACGGGTTTTTAAATAAACCAGAGGGATTCCTAACATGATCAGCAACGGAGATCCCCTTCATACATCTCTACCCTACTTCTCATGGCATCAAAAAGCAGTAAAGTTCTTACTTCTCATGATATCTAAGAAAGTGGTAAAATGTGGAAAGGAGGAATAAAAGTGAAGCCACGATGATACCTAACAGAGAAGGTCCGTTACCTATTCAAAACCACACAAGTGATAAGAAAACTCTACAAAAGTTGCTTCACACAAATGATCAAACGAATTAATATCCAAGCATTCAATATCACAAAAGATTGCCTTAATACTATCATAAACTCTCAACAACAATTACAACCAAATGATTAGCAAACATAAAAATGATAATAAAACTCTAATTAAAATTCTAAAAGGAATTACAAAGAGTTATATTAATATATTTTTATTGTTTTATCATGTATTTCTATTACAAAACTATGGAAAATAAAGTAAAAACTAAAAGGTGATAAAAAGAAGACTAAGAGAACCAGGGGGTATAAGGTCTGAATCAGATGGGGAGCTCAGAAAGTGGCTTAAGCCCAGGCTGAAGGCCCAGCAGCATGATAGTCCAAGAAGTTATTGTTTTTTTGTCAAAGCAAACAGGTTCCAAGGAAATAATAAGAAACATGGAGTGGGCTTATGGAGGGTTCAAAAATGAGGCCCATGGATGATGATCCTAGTCCAGTCCAATTCACTCTTCAGATTATCAATAAAAAAGTAAAAATTATGGAGAGGAATAATAAACGATGGCATTTTGATGTAAGGGATAGGGTTCAATGTTGTTGAGGATTCTTCAACTTCTTCATGAAAAATCTCTTCTCACTCTCTTCTTCCTCACCGCCACAACTCCATCATGATTCACCATCACCGACGATTCTCTTCAATCAGTAATGGATAAGCAGAGCCTTCGTATCCGCCGTGACTGCCATACGCTGCTCATCGCCTCAACATCTCTGATTTGTTATAAGGATCATCACCTCTGCTCATCTTCAAAGATTCTCTTCGTCTCACTTATTCACTCTCCACTTCATAAGCATCACATTCATTTTCAAACATTCTTGACTCCGACGTTCATCTCCTCGGTTCCGGTTTAGAGGTTTCTAACGGATTCAATTCATTTCAACATAAACAAATGTATACGGTTCACATAGTGAAGAAAATCTATGAAGAAAGGAAGATTGTTTACCTATCGGAGAACTCTGGTGGCTCTTCGATGCAATGAAGACGATGAGAACCCCTCAAGTATGTCTTCTTTTCCCATTCATCCTTCTCTTTCGGATTTTGGTTTCTGCATTTCGTGTTGTATGAAATTATTGTAAATCCTTGATGCAGAGATGAAGGTTCGAGGAATTCATTGTTGTTATTACTGAAGTTTGTTGATGGTTGAAGAATTGATGATGATTGGATGCATAATCGATACTGGTTTTACGGATTCGAAATAACTGAAGCATACATAATTGAGGATTCAGAAGTGTTGAAGCTTGGGGATAAAGATGAGAATTCTTCAGAAGGTTGTTGAACAAATGAAGATTGAGGGAGAGTAGAGAGGTGAGTTTTGATAGCTTTTTCTGTGGTTTTTTCATGAATCATGAAAAGATGAATCTCCCCCCCCCCCCTTTCTGTTATCCTTTTTTCCTTTTCTGTTATCCTTTGTTGAAAGTTTGTTAGAGAGTTAGAGAAGTTATTTATAGGTTAGTTGTGAAATTCTTCTTTTGAAGTTGTTAGAGGATAGAAATTTGATTCTGATTTTTTGTGATAAATGAATCCTTTTTCCTCCCTGCTCTCAATCTGTTATATGTTGTTTATTTTGGCGAATGAATATTTCTTCTGTTTTTTTTTCCCGTTTTCATTTTGTTTTCTGTTTTTCTTCTGTTAAAGTTTTTTAGAGGAAGTTAGGGGTTATGGAGTCAGTTAGAGATTTTTTGTTAGCATTCTGTTAGGAATTTTGTTATATGGTTACTTAGGGTTTAAGGTAGTTGACATTCTGTTAGTTATTTTTGTTATTTTGTTGGTTATGATTCAATGATGCAGGGTAGTTAGGTTGTTAACAAACCGGCTAGCTTTAGTTTGAAAGTTATAGGATTCTGTTTGAAAGTTAGTAGCTGCTATGGATATGTTAGCTGAACTGAGTTTGCTTCATCCGTTTGATAATGCAGTGGCTTGTGAATTGGATTGGGTTTTTTTTGTTAGTCGATTTTTCTGAACTGAGTTTGTGTTGCAGGGAAGCATATTGACTGAAGGCTTGAAAAATCTTGGCAAAGGCATGACATTGAAGGAGGAATCATGGAGTTATGGCAATAATTTTAAGGCTATGATGAAGCTTAGGATTAGGAACAACATGCTTAGGCATTGTATAAACTTTGGTAGAAAGTGTAAGCCCTTTTGCGTGAATTCCTTTTGTAATATACTTGTGATGGTAATGTAAATGGTGATATTTGATGTAATGATATCCTCTTCAATCATTTATCCTCTTTCAAATTAGAATTCACATCCTTAAACCTCATTGATTCTTGCCTTTTTCTCTTGAATGAAGTGACTCTTGTAATGCCTTGGAAACTTGAATGAAATTGTTTAAAAACCTTTGATGGACATTGAACAAAGTTATTTGATTTTACAAGCTTGTCTTGAGAATTATGGATGACTTTTTAATAAACCTTGTTTGACTACAACCATCTTGAATTCAACTTGAATATAGCTTAATGTCATGACCATGTTTTGTTAATGTTTTTATAACTTCACTTGTTCTTCAAGAAATCCAAATGCACTTTTTACTTTGCAAACTTCAAACAAATTTAATCCATGACATTAGGTAGCACCTCAAATGATTCTAAATAACGAATCCATAAGAACCAAACCAAATCAATCTCGCCTCCTTGCTAAAACTCTTAATTTCCATCTTAAATCCACCTCTTGTAATTGAATAAACAAATAATAACAATTCCTTGATCATATCACGCGTCCACAACATCACCTTTGTCCCATGATTTAAATCTTGAAATTTACTTTGCAAAGGAACCTCATTTCGATGACTAATGATCTTGAAGAAAATGTCTTGAGGAAAACCTTGTATATATGAGCAATTAGAAGCATATGAGTGATGGTGATCACAAAACCATAAGCTTCCTTGAGACGAACATTGATGGCTTAAAAACACATGATGAAGATGTCCTTGTAGCTTGGTGATAAAGGGGTTCATGAATTAAAACCCTATCTTCAAACAAACTCTGATTGATGAAAGAATCAGTTGGTTCAAGCTTGAGTAAAGATGAGAACCTTAAAGCCATACAGCAACCCTAATTATTCAATATCCTTGATCCCGTGATAAATTTATTGGTTAATGATGCATGAGGTGTTAATTTACCTAATGGAGGGTATGCATATGAAATAAGAACGGAATGCATAAGCCAGGTGATTTGATAAAAGGGTAGGACAAATTTGGGGTATTACAGGATCAAGTTCCGATACTATGCCTATTAGGACCCTAAGTAGTCATGGCCACGTGGGTGATATCAGATGATACCTTATATATGTTTCTTGTTTCGTGGAGTGGTAAATGGTAAGTGTGCATGAATGCCAGAGGTGTAACTGATGTGTGGTTGTCATATCTTGGCCAGCATGATGTGTGGCTATTCTTTCACATTTGTGATCAGTGTTAGAATAGATGAAGTATATCTTGGGTTAGCTAACATGAGATGTGTCTAGAGGAGTATCTATAGATTCTCAGAAGTGAAGCAATGTCAGTCTCAATAAGCAGAGACACATTGGCTTTAGAGTGCTGATAAATTTCAAAGGGAAATATTTGAGGCACAAATTATGATTCATTTCATTATAGTCACACTCTAGACATTAGAACTGATGCATTTATGAATGCAACCGAGGAAGTTAGTTTAGTGATAGTTTTAGAAACAACGGGGCATGGTAATGAGACAATTCTAGCGGCTTCAAGTTGGAAACTGAATTTGTATCAAGTATGAGAAGGATCCTGAGGCTGTGCAGGTATGGGACTTCAAGGTTGAAGGAAGGCGTATAAGGATTGGTAGGTGCTACCTATAATAACAAGACTCATCTTATTTTTGGTAGCTTGTTTCATAAGAACTCCATAGTTAAGCGTGTTTGACTTGGAGTAATATAGGGATGGGTGACCTTCATGGAAGTTCCCGGAAAGCGTGTGAGTAAGGACAATGCATGCTGAAAGGATTTGTATTGATTTGTAAGTTTAGTCGGTGAATCGCAAAGGAAACCTGGGGGGAATTACAAACGAAATTAGACGACTACATGGACAAAGTGTAACTGTGAAAGGATATTGCATCGGTTAAGTTGCATGAGTTAATAGAGGTGTTATCACACTAAGAGTATAAAGTTGTACAATTAGTTGTACCATGTGGAAGTCAATAAGGTATGATGAGTTCTTATTCAATGGGTTTTGACCTTAAACATTATGAAACCGAAATGTATGACAAAGGTCATGTTCTGAAGAGAATAAGCCAAGAATGATAGAATCGTTAGTGACCTGATATTGGGAATTTCTCAACCTCAAGGAGTAGTTTTGTGGAGGGTGTTTAAGATTATAGCGTGTATCGTGATTGGATGAATTCCAAGAAAGAATTGTTGTTATTAAGGGATTAAGCAAAGTGTAGTAGATCAATGGAACTACATGGATTAAGGATATAATGTCATTCAGAGGATTTCGAGAAGTGTGTGAATGGTCGAGGACAGAGTAGCGCAACAGATAAAAGAAGACATAGATAAGCTTGTAACAGGTGTGAACGGGACACTTCTAAGAGTTGTTTTGATTGGAGATATCTTCTTAAGATAAATTCGTTGAAGCGATATTTTGTTCATCTCAATATCTCAAGGATCCACCATAATCTAGAGAGATATTGTTTATGGACAGTCCCAGAAGAGACTAAGTGGTGGTATATAATCATATGTTCATGGGTTAACGGTGGAGTTTGTAAGAATTGAAGGAAGGACCGAAGTAAGAAGTTTTGGTTGCTTAGCGAAGGGAACTTGTAGCAAAACCTTCTTAGAATCTGGAAAGTAGAAGTCAGGACCAAGAAATTCCACAAGAAATGGTATGACATTGTATGGACCCAAGTGGAAGCGATTCTGAAATGTTATCATTAGAAAGAGACACAGAAGCAGAGATGTATGGATTCGAGGTTATACAAGAAACGAACGGAGAAGAAGTAAGAATCAGCGGCATGTGTTAGGCAAGAATGAGCTTAGCGAACATTGAGGATGAGGAATATCCGACCAAAATGAATTTCCAGGAATTCTGAAGCCATGAAGACTCGATGTGAATAAGTAAAGGTTAGGAACCTTGGACGGATTACTTCTCAAGTATGTCTGGACAGAGTATCTGAAACGATGTGTTATGAGATGACTAAGACTTCCAGATAAGCATGTGACGGAAGGATATAAGGATCATTTCATCTCCTCGTTGGAAGAAGATATAAAGAAGTTATTCTCATGGTGATTGGAAGCAATTTGAGGGTGAATTCTATTTAAGGGGGGAGAATGTAACATCCCAAATTCTCTAAGCATGAGAATAAAGGATAATTTATATGTCTCTACTTCATGAACTTAATTGAATTAAGTAAATATTAATAGAGACCTCAAGTATATAGTAGGGATTGAACTAAAAGGGAAAATTGGTAATTATTGCATGGTTGAAGGGTTAAATGGCCATTTCACTTAAAGGAGTGTAGCGGTAGAAATGTTGAGACTAAGCCATTGGATTGACTCGACTCGTAAAGATCAAATAAAAATATCGCCAGCGCGCTTTATTGTTTCCAAAGGAATGGGAAAAGAGCCAATAAACCAAAAAGAGGGGGACAGAATCTAAGTTCGGGGGTTGGTTATGCAAAGGGAAGATATTAGCACCCTAAACATCTACGGTACTCCGCATGAACCTCTTTGAAAATCTGTGTATCTTGGCTATAAATGTTGTATACAAAAATAGATTGTGGGGATGAGGAAAGAAGTATATATTTTTTATGATTTTTGCACCCGCCGCGGTTGTGAACCTTTAGTGCCTACGTACCATCTTCTGTGTAATAGGGGATCAGGGTACTCGTAGTTCACCTTTAGAAATTTTAAAACACAAGTGTGTTGGTTAATTTTAAGAGACGAGACATCATCGTATTATCCGAGTGGAAAAAATACTTATTACCCATGATTATGAGAAAGGAGAGTTTTCATCATCTCAAATTGGAGGATATGGCTTGGATTTTAAAATCAACAAAGCTTCGCTCAATACCCAAGTGGAAAATATCTCATTTCACTATATATCGTATAAGTAAAATAGCTCGCATCACTACAAGGATTGACAAGAGTATAATCTTTTGAGAAAATTTTAAAGATGAGAGTCAAAATGGCATAATAATTTGAATTAGATTGATTGACTTTTAGTCTTCTCATAAAAAATGTCAAAGTATTGTTAAATTGTTTAAAGTTTGATTGAGAAAATATTTTTGAAAATGCAAGGACCTAAGTCCAAGTTTATTACGAAAGTGGTTCATGTTTAGAACAAGAAGAGTTTTCAGAAGAAGGGAGAAGATTTTTTGAAATTAAAGAAGATGGGAGGAGAGTATCCTATGTACATGAGGGTAAAATATAAGGAAAAAGGATCTGAGCGAATAAGAAATCAGTACTTGACATGATAAAGTCAATACAATGTTCTCATCCCTTTGGGTTTAAAGCCACTGATAAATAAATAAGCTAAGAGTATACCAAACCTCAGGTGAAAATAAATCACAAGCCGACAACATCAAAAAACACAAACATAAGATAATACTCTCAGCACCGGATAAAGCACAGTGAATCATAAGCGAGAAGTACAACACGTGAAAATAAATCACGAACGAAGAAATCGTGGATCATGAGAGGAATCAGATAAAGCGCAAAGGCGATGGATAAAGTTCACGGTATCGGATAAGAATCCCTACATCACAAGATATATACATACAAATCCAACAGCACGGGGAAACTCATATGCGTTCGTACGATTTTCAAAAATTAACTTGAATTAAAATTCAAAATCGCAACGCAATGGAAAGTATATTTACATAACTTGAATTTATTTACAAGTGAAGTGAATAAAATATAAAATCAAAAGTATTATGTACAATTACATATTTACATTACTAAATATTAAATCTAATTAATAAAATATAATAAAAAGGAAATAAAGAAAAAGTATAGATGCGCTATGCGAGAATGAATGCTGGAAAAAAAATTTGGAAACCTTCACAATAACAAACATGTTAGTAGCATAAGAGGTATAAGAATGAAATCAAATGAAATTGCGATAATTAGAACATATGTGAGTAATCACAAAGTATAAGAGTCGAAATGAAATTCGCATGATGCACATGAACAATTAGAAAACCAAGTAATTTGATGATTATTTAAAGGTTTCAATTCACACAAAAAAACAAGGAAAATCATGCTTTTATTCAAATCAAAATCGAAACATAGACAATTGATTTCAAAACAAGATAAGATCAAACAAATCAAATTCAGGCAGCCATGAACATGAAAAACTCAAAAGTTCAACTTACATCAAACGAACGCTACCGGAACAAACAATGTTATTGCAACCAAGATTATATCGTTTGAATTCAAAACAAAACATAATCAAAACAACATCAACTATTCACTCGAAACGGTTCAAATCAACATGACATAAAATTAAGTTCAAAAACCAAGATTTAACAAATAAACTGAATTCCAGGAAGCCACAACTCAATCGATTATACTCAAGATTAAAATGACTTTCTCGCTCAAATTCACACAAAGGAAATAACATGTTATCCTTGATAGTTTCTCGGTCAGATTTACACACAAATAAATGCGGCATTATCTTCACCTTCATTGAAACTAAACTTCGAATAACATTCACTCACAATTAGAAACAAACAAAGAGATGCTATCACTTAAATTTCAGACACAAAAACACGATATCACACGCAAATTTCACCTCATTTTGACATTAAGAATCTTGCCGTTTTAACCCGGACAGCATAACAATAACAAATTCTTCATCACGACTTAACAGGAACAAACCAGAATTTTCGATTCAAGCTTTATCATGAAACAAATCAATTATCAACACTAAATTCAATAATAAGTAACCATAGTTTCAACACACTAAGAAGTAAACACATCACCAATCTATTTTTCAAAACAGTCCAACAATCGCGATATGAACACAATAACAAACCAAAATTACCATCAGTTTTCAACATATTTGCGCAATACAATAATTAATCAGAACATAACAACACGGTTTAAACAATCCAGTAGAATCGAAGAGTTACCGAACAGCGTCAAAATTATCAAAGCAAAGGTGTTGAAATTGCTGCGGTTACAGAAATTGTTCCACCAAACAGAATTGATGTCGTCGAATGGTTCCTCATAGCGTCATCGGTTGTTCTTCCTTCAAGAAGATCGAAAGCATTGCTTCGGGTGTTGAGCAAAAATTGGGATGGTGAGATAGCATATCGGTGCTGAAAGGTGAAGCACAGAGACGAAGGTATGGCACGTACGGTTGTTTTGAGAAGGTGGTAAGGAGTTAATGGTAGTGGATATCAGGTTGTGTTGTTGGGATGTTTGAAGAGAGGGAAAGGGTTATGGTAACTGGAGGAGGGGTATTACTGGAGGTACTGTAGATGAAGAAGGTGATGGACAGTTGCAAGAGGAGGAAGGTTGGTTCGAAGGTAGTTGATGAAGGGGTTTCGTGAAACAGAGGTGAGGGGTTTGAACAGATTGGGTTCGTGTATTGAAGGTGATTTGTTAATTGTGTGGAAATTGTTTATGTGTTTAGATTGAAGAGAGGAGGGAGGGTAGCTAGTGTGGAGAGAGGGAGTATTACTGGTTGTGTTGTTTTTGTTGTGTATAGGAGAAGAGAGGAGAGGTTACTGTGTATTGAAAGTGAGTTGTGTATTTACAAAGAAAAATAAGAAGTTGTTATATAGACAAAAAAGAAGAAGAAAATTTGTTCTTCTTGACAATTGGATCAGTTTGCTATTTTCTTTTTCTAATTTATTGATCCTGCACTACCTCTTGTAACCAATTAAAACAAAGTTTAATTTAACAAAAAAATTTAATGACTAAAAAGTCCTCTAAAAATAAAATAAAAAAGCATAAAAATTTGAAAGTATAAAAATTAATATAATTTAAAATAATTTTTTTATTTTTCTGAATAAAAAAATAGAGAGTCGGAAATGACTAAAAACGATAAAAAAATGGACAAAAATATATACAAAAAAATGAACTGAACACATTAAAATAAACTACCTATCTCAAAGATTAAAGAAAAAATATTCAAATGATCAAAATCGAAATAAAATGAGAATAAAAATATTAGACTGAACAAACACTTACGATTAAAAATGAGACTTTGAATTGTATCGAAAAAATGAAACGAGCATACCGTCATAATCTACGCGAAACGCGAATTCATAAAATGATCAGTAAAAGGTGAAAACTTAAAATATTTTCCTCGCTAATTTTCCGCACAGTATCGAATCGCTTTTAACAATTTGTATGTAAAATGGAAATATTAATATTATCGACATATAAACAACTTGAAGCAATGCAAGAAACGAGTAAAGAGATAAAAATGCATGAAGTGAAATATCATGTATTTTTCAACTACAAAACGATGCAAACTTCGATTTAAACTGACTTTTGGTCAACTTAAATATGACTAATGATGCAAAATGTGATGAATGAAGATATCTTTTGAAGATTGTGACTAAATAACAAAATATGAAATGATAATGCGACTAAAAAAATTAGGGCCGAAATTTAGCGTGCAACAGCTGAAACCATTTTGAGAAACCTTCTGAAGCAAAGTTGTTCCTCACATCATTAGCTCTTGACTTGTAAAGAGAAGTTGGAGATGACGTCAAGGAGATTCATATGCTCGAATAATCGCTCAAAAATATTAAACAATAAGGATGTTATGATCATTCGAACTCAAATTGGAAAACATGGACTTTTGGTCTGACAAATTCAAATCAACTCGCGATCTTGATCTTTATCCCAACCCAAGATACTATTAATCACATATGAACTTGTGACGTCAAAGAAGGCATGGAAATAAACATATGAACCTATCTCGAAGAATCTTGAGAATTAAGTAATCAGACTCGTCTTAACTATGTTGGATGAAACTTGAGGATAACGCGACCTAACATTATAGATCACCACTCTGAGCCATAGGCTTTTATGAACTATTTTTTGTTTGAACAAACCATAACCCTAATCGGAGAGTCATCATCTGAACTTCTTGGTCGCAAACCCTATCTTTCAAGACATAAAACAGACAAAACAAATTTTTGGAATTTTGGTTAGAAGTCAGTAAAATATAATATACATATATATGAGGCATACGGTTCAAGGTGCTTGATGATCTCTCAGAAGCAAAGATAAAGATAAGGAGAAAAACCAAACCCTAGTATGATCTTGTTATGATTGAGTTGATATGATATGATAAATGAATCTTATGTGGGGAAATTGGGGTACAATAGTTGCCCTTATTTAAGTGTCTTCTATCAGGAGATGCGAAGGTTAAAATCTTCGTGTCATCGCGATCGAAGATACTTAAATATAAAACAAGCCACATTTTTTCCCTAAGATGCCATGCAATGATTGTGATTATGAATGCAAATGAAAAAGTCCAATGAGTGACACAAGACACCACTGGGGATGAAATAAGATAAAATCAAAGATCAAATGGAAAATCCGACCAGGAAAATAAATCACTGGTGAATAAGAGACCTGACTTTATCGGGGTAAAGTCTAGAGAGGAGATAGAGGATAATTGTGATCGACAGATGACTGCGAACTATCCACTCACTGAGGAGATAGAAAAAAAACAACATCGACCCACCAGGGAAAGAAATGGTAAGATAATACCAGTAAATACCAATATTAGGGTAAGTGGAAAATGATTAGCATCAGTGCTCCCAACTGGAAACAAATGAACTTCTTTAGAGCAATAGAAAATCAACGACGGACCACCTTCCATAATGACAAGGCTACCATTCATCGGAAAAATATCTCAACAACGAACTACCTCCCATAATGACAAGGCTACCATTCATTGGAGTAACAAATCTCAACAACAAACTACCTTCCATAATTATAAGGCTACCATTCATTGGAGTAACAAATCTCAATATCAAACTACATTTCACAATGACAAGGCTACCATTCATTGGAGTAACAAATCTCAACAACGAACTACCTTCCATAATGACAAGGCTACCATTCATTGGAGTAACAAATCTCAACAACAAACTACCTTCCATAATGACAAGACTATCATTCATTGGAGTAACAAAATCTGAATCTTCTCTAGGAACTGACAGATTTACTAGGGAAGTACAGGTTGCTCAAATAAAGAGATCTGCCACTTGCTGTTCAAGAAAGAATTGCAATAATGATTTCCTGGGGAAATTAATAGGACTTCCTGAGGAAAGAAACATGACTTCCTGGGGAAATGCCAATATATTCCTGCTGAGGAGATAAAGTCTTCACGGGCAAAATAAATGCACATTCTCAAACCAGGGCTCAAAGCTTGCAGAAATAAAAATAATAAAATAGCTAGGGACCATAGATTCAATCCAGAAATAAACCGGAATGAATCAGTCAATCAAAATAGCACTTCATGAGAAAAAAACTCAAGAGGGAATCACTTCTATCCAGACAAAGAGCTGTACTGGAAGGCTAAAGCAAAAATCTTCAACGAGGGATAACTCAGTGGGGAATTTGAAAGAATATACACTTTCTGCCTAAGGTTGACATTCTATTGGAGAGAGGATAACACAACTCTGTAAAACAGGGTAATATTCCAACAAGATATTAATGAATGCAAATGCGCAATGATTTTCTAAATTCAATTGTGCATGATGTATGTATGAATGTATGAATGTGATCATGTATATGTTGACAAAACAGACATATAACACTGGGGATAACCAGACAAAACCAACTTGGGTACAGTCAATACTCGGCTAAAACACATCCAAGATGAAAATTTCATGAGAAAGTAAGCACCGACTGAGGAAACAAATTCCTACTTCACAGCTTAACTTCACTAGCAAGGAGCATAATCCGAAAATATACAAATCATAACAATAGATCAGTACAGATACAGGGATATAACATAATCGTCCAAGCTTTACCGAGGAATATCACACAGACTTCAATAGGGAAAAGCAAATGTTTCAAGGTATGTACTTCTACTGGGGATTGCAATACTGCTCTCAATGGGGAAAACAATACTACATTGTCGAGACATCAACTGCAGATATTGTATTGACTTCATTGGGGAGGGCAATAACACATCGTCGAGGGGAAACCAAGATACATTCTTCAATACAGAGAGCGATGATTGCACCAACTTCTCTAGGGAGAACTTATGAAACTTCACAAGGATATCCATATCTAGGGATTTAAGAAGTCAAACATTACAGCAAGAAATCAAACTTATGTGGATTTTAAATCAAATCTAGCACTTGGTGAGAGAAAACCCAAAAAGTTGACAATTGTTTCAACATTTCTTGGAAAATACATTGCCCTTGTCTGGTTGCCTTATTGGAGAAAACGGGATAGAGACCTCAGACCCTGCAAACCTAAAATCAAAATGAACTGAGACTTGACTAGGGAAAATAGGGTTACAAACCCAATACCGCACCATACATCAATTGGTATCATCTTCAATAATCTGAGAAGCACAAGAATATCGTACTCAAACCAGCAAAAGTGACCTGGGAGAGCCTTTCCTGGGGGATTCCTACTTCCAAAATTTCAGAGGTCGTCCATCCTTGGAGTCACTATTTTTGTTCTCTTTGAATCACAAAATTTAAAGCAAGAAGTAATTTGTAAATTCTTTTCAAAAAACAATTTTTGTTTTTTAATCTATTTTCAACGGGGAGCACTACTTCCATGCCATACACAAGAGAGAACGAGGTTGCCCTTGTTGAAGTGAGGATAGATGTTTGATACCCATGCAAAGAAAAAGGGAGCATCTCATGCCAATCTTTGTAAGTAACAACCATCTTTTGGATGATCTTCTTAATGTTCTTATTAGCGGCTTCAACAGCCACATTCATCTTCGGCCTATAGGGAGATGAATAGTGATGGATAATCTTGAATTCTTTGCAAAGTTATGCCATCATCTTATTATTCAAATTTGAGAAGTTGTCGGTGATAATCCTTCTTGGCACACCATACCGACATATGAGATTATTCTTGATAAAGTGCACTACCACCTACTTAGTAACATTAGCATATGAAGGTGCTTCCACCCATTTGGTGAAGTAATCAATTGCCACCAATATAAAGTGATATCCATTTGACATCTTGGGTTCAATCATTTCAATCATGTCAATACCCCACATAGAGAAAGACCATGGGGAAGAAATAACATTGAGAAGCGTCGAAGGAACATGGATTTTGTCAGCATAAATCTGGCATTTATGGCACTTCTTTGCAAATTTATAATAGTCGGATTCCATTGTCAGCCAATAGTAACATGCCCTAAGCATCTTATTTTCCATTGAATGTCCATTGGCATGGGTACCAAAGGAACCTTCATGGATTTCATGCATCAACATGTCTACTTCGTGTCTATCCACGCATCTGAGCAAGGCCATGTTATAATTTCTTTTGTATAGTACATCTTCATTGAGGAAAAAGCTGCTTGTCAACCTTCTCAATGTCTTTCTATCTTTATTCGATGCACCAGCCGTGTATTCCTGAGTCTGGAGAAAATGTTTGATGTCATAATACCAAGGTTTTTCATCTGTTGTTTCCTCTATCGCAACCACATGAGCCAGTCTATCCAAACGTCGCACTATGATACGGGGCACATCATTCCAAGTATTCACTTGATAAATAGAAGTCATAGTTGCCAAAGCATCTACCATCTGATTTTCATCTCTGGGAATATGATAGAATTCAACTTTTTTAAAGAAGGGTAACAATCTTCTAGCATAATCTTTGTAAGGGATCAAGCCAGGGTGATGAGTATCCCATTCTCCTTTAATCTGGTTAACTACCAAAGATGAATCACCATATACATCTAAAAATTTGATTCTGAGATCAATGGCTTCCTCGAGACCCATGATACAAGCCTCATACTCTGCCATATTATTGGTACAATTAAATGTCAGCCTTGCAGTACAAGGAATGTGTGATCCATGTGTAGTGATAATCGCAACGCCAATTCCTTTTCCATAAGCTTTCACAGCTTCATCAAATACCATACCCCACCAGGATTTAGGATTAGGACCTTCCCCAAGAAAAGGTTCATCACAAGAATTCGCTTTCAGAAACATAACATCCTTATCTGGGAAATCATATTTAACAGACTGATAATCATCAACCGGATAGTGTACAAGTATGCAAAGCAAGCAAGTTGTTATGTACAAATAGTCATATACACACAAAGAAAACAAGTCCTCAGGTTTAGGCTTGCATGGAGTTTGTAGGTAAGTACCCTCTTGAAGTTTATTTGGCTCAACATGTCCTAGTAATAGTAACCGGGTTCTAAGGGATCTCAATATCATTGATCTTTCTTCATCGGGCATTGTTTCAGCGTAAGCCTCTTTATTGGAGACCGAAATATCCCGAAAGTCCAATCTCAATGAGCGTAGCATCGAGTATCAACCAATATTCAGTTGGAACCAAAGCCGGCTATCTCACTACTTCCTAATGGCCAAGTTGTTCAATTAAGGTTCTAAGGTCGGTTAGTGCTTCATGACACCACACAGTGGCCCCGTATTCTCCTTGACTGACTCAAGGGCTACCGGTACCAACAAATGTGTCACACTAACGTTGTTATCGCTTCAACCATGTCGGTATATGCCGCACATCCCCCGTGATTTATTGCTACATACTTAAAAGGTGCCCCAAATCTGGGTGTAGGATCTCTAACAATAACCCAAACAAGGACCCAAAAATGTAAAGCAAGCAAGTCAAACAAGGAAAGCAAGTAAAGGTGATCTAGCCCTAAGGTAACCCCACTTTTAAGTCTTTTTCCCCAGCAGAGTCGTCAGTTCTGTAACACGAGGGAAGAACTGACTTGGGTGTTTTGCGTTTGTTCGCAATTGTTGCGGATAGCAAGAGCTGCCACCGACTTTTCTTTTATCCAACAAAGGAAAGGTTGAAAAGAACAGGAAATACCTTTAGAGATTATTTCTTGAGTTCGGGGGGTAGGTTATGAAAAGGGAAGGTATTAGCACCCTTTTCATTCCTAGTTATCTATGGGCTCTTAGTTTCTTGCTATATCACTTGCTTTTGTTTGAAAATGTGCTTGTGGTGTGAGTTTGAAAGTATTTTGAAAACATCGTTGTAATGATTCTTGTTTCTATAAGAATGCGTACAAAGTGTTGGTTTTGAAAATAGTTCAAAGAGGTGTTTGTGGAATGTGTTTTTGAAAGTGATTTTGAAAAGTGTCTTTGTAATGATTCTTGTCTCTATAAGAACGCGTACAAAGAGCTTTGTCTTTTGAAAATGTTTCAAATGAAAGTGTTGGTGTGTAAAATGTTTTTGTTGTGAGCAAGCAAGCAACTATGAGCGTCCTACCTACTAAAAAGGTCTAATGTTATTTTCCTCCTCCTTTAGATATTTCTATCTTACCATTGATTTGGTAAGAAGCCCCATCGTTGTATGTGAAGGGACGGGTGTGGGTCATTTGTATAGTCATAGAAGAAAACCTATGGGACGTTTTAGTAATGTTGTTTATGGACTAGATCTTTTATCGAAGGCAACATCGAGGGTCATCGAGGGACTACGATATTTTATCGAGGTTCTTTGCTAAAACGCCCATATTCGAGGGACATGACTATTTTCTGAGGCAATAAGTGAGGTTACCCTAGGGGTGCATGTGTGCGAATACTGTGTTTGATTTGCATGCATTTAGTCTTTGATTAGGGTGATTTACTTGTTAGTTTTATCTTTCCATACATCCTAATTACTAACATTTGTATAAAGCAATAAAAATGTAGAAAATAAATATCCTACACTATTACAACCATATTGAATAGCAAGAAAATGTAAACACAAAACAAAATAAAAGGAGGAAAAATGAGCTGTTCGATCTAGGCAGAAACACCCTTCGATTCTGCTCTTCCTGGCTTCTTTTGATTTAGCCTGGAAGTAGTAAGGACACGCCTTTTGATTTGATCCCTTTCCCGTTTCTTTCGAATGGGACTTGGAAGTCAGTGTGTTGGTAGCTTTCGATTCTGCCTTTCTTCTTCCTTCGAATGGCCTGGCAGTCGGTGTGGACAACCTTCTCTTCTTTGTTTGGACTACAAAGCAGTAAGGACCTGCAAAGCAGCATGAGTGTGTATCCTCTGCTCACGCCCTCTTAGACTTTCATTTGTGACAGTGAGGCAGCCAGGGGCGAAGCCTAAGGCTTCGTTTCACACAAGACTTTTTCTTTCATTTAGGGTCTGTACAAGTTAGCTTTAACGTATACTTGGACAAGAAAAAGCATACAATCGAAAGTATATAAATAAAAAGTGAACAAATTTTATTTATATGTTACGTTTGAAATGAAAAGTTTTAGGTTAAGGGGACTTACCTTACTTGACGTTGGAATGTAAGTGTTGGACCTTTGGCTGCTGGATTAGATGCTCCTGGATTCGAAGGAAAGAAACATGTGTTGTGTTTCTTTGACTAGATTTGAAGGTCAAGAAGAGTGGGTGATGTTTGTTATTTCTGGATTCGAAAGAGAAGAACAGGTGTAGTGTTCTTTCTACTGGATTCCAAAGAAAAAAAATAAAGTGTGGGGTTGTTCCTAGATTCAAAAGGGAAAAGAAATAGGTGGTGTGTTTATAATTGTTGGATTTGGAAGGGTCAGAAGCAAAGGTATGGTCTTTTGAATCTGGGTATGACAATGTGTTAAGTGTTTGATAAATTTCACACAATCAAGGTTTTTCCCCAGCTACCAAAAGCCTCTGGATGTGTTGTCCATCCCCTTAGACATGTTATGGAGCTTCTTATTTATAGGCGAAGTTGGTTGAGGTTTAGGATGGAAAACAAACAATTTGAACAAATTGAGTATATTGTCTTTGTAGCTTTCAAGGGGCAGTATTTGTATACCATTTTGGTGCAAGAATAGGGGCGGCATTGCAGGACTGCTGTGCAGCAGTTTGGGAGCGTTATGGCCAGTGTATCAGGTCTAAACTTGGCAGCAGGCATCTTTAAATGTTTCAAATCTTTCGTTTTGACCACCTAGGTCCAACCTTCGACCAGATTCTTCTTAAAACATTACTATTTGATTTTCACCCAATAAGTGTCTTTCAAATGGGTCATATGTGTATCTTTGAAAGGGCCAAATATGTGTCCTTCGATTGGACCATATGCATCATTTATGTGCACCATTTTCAATTCTTCGAATGGGCCACCAAGACATGTCTTTAGAATGGGACACCTAGACATGTCTTTTGAATGGGACACCCAGACATGTCTTTTGAATGTGACGCCCATTATATGCCATAGTGTAGGAATTATGTGTGATCGAAACAGACTATTTCCAAAGGAAATATTGTCCATTCGAAGCTAGCGTGAAAAATGGCCAATGCTTGGTGGGAACCATTGCCTTGTGAATGGTAGCCATGGGGAAGCTTTTGCCTTGTGCATTCTAGCCTAAAGGGAATCCTGGCTTTTGTGAATCGAAGGAATCATGCAAAGGGCAAATGGCTTCTGAATCGATGGAAAGCTATAGGAGGTTATTGCTTTGTGACTCCAAGCAAACATGCAAGAGGCCTTTGCTCAAACGAAATCTTGCATGAAGAACCATTTCCCACTCAAACTTGCCTGCAAGAGGTCATATGGCCAAATGAAAGATGTAACCCAAACTTGTATTCGAAGGAAACCACAAATCCAAACGAAAGATGCATGCAGGAGGTCCCTACTTTGTGAACCAAAGCAAACATGTAGAATGCAAATGGTGCAATCGAATGATGTATGTAGGAGGCCATTGCCTTGTGCCTGCTGGCGTGAAGGAATTTCATGCCTTATGAATTGAAGGAAAGTGTAAAGAAGGCACTTGTCTTCTGAATCGAAGGGCGCCAGTAGGAAGCCAACGCCTTATGAATCAAAGGAAAGCTGCATGAGGCCATTGCCATGTGCACCAAAAGCCATATTGTAAGGGGTCATTGGTGTAATTGAAGCTTGCATGTAGGAGGCCTAAATGCCCAAACGAGGCTTGCATGCAGGGGGTCCCTGCCTTGTGAATCAAAGGAAAACAATGCCCAATTGAAGCTAGCATGAATAGAGCATACAGAAGGCCACTTCCTCGATCGAAGCCTGGGATTTTAAGCTTGCTCAAAAGAAACCAAATGCCTAATCGAAGCATAGGAATTAATCTAGTTCAAAAGAAGTCAAATGCCCAATCGAAACATAGGAATCCATACAAACTTGCTCTTCTTAGATTTGATGCTTGAGAGCCCCAAAATGATCCAATTGTACTTGTGCAGCCTTGACCCAATAGGAATTTTGTGAGAAAAATCTTGAAGAATGAGAGGGAAAGTTTTGGGGTACAACATAGGGCTTATTTTATATTTAAGTATCTTCAATCGCGTTGACACGGAGATTTTAACCTTCGTATCTCCAGATAGAAGACACTTAGATAAGGGCAGCTGTTGTACCCCAATTTTTTCCCCTAAGACTCCTCTATCATCTCATATCAGTTCAATCATATCAGTTCAATCATATCAAGATTACATTTGAGTTTGGTTCTCCTCCCTATCTCTAGGTTTTCTCATGGGGGGTCACCAAGCACTTTGATTTGTATATTGTGGTCATATTTGTCTTATGTTGATTAATTTTTAACTAACAAATACAATGAATGTCAGCTCTAAATGATGATACTATAGGTGAGGGCACAACACATTTCATCAGGTTGATTCATAGGTTCATGAGTTTATTTCCATGCCTTCTTCAACAAAGCTTCATTGAGATTCAAGTTTCATAATTGAAAGTGCTTTAAAGTGATATCATGACAAGGTCTACTATGATTCATCATGCCTCAATTTGTCAAAGGAAATCAAAATATGCAAGAATTGATTGAAGAGGTTTGACCTAATTGGACAATTTATTGATTCCTTGATCACAAGTGCATAACTCTCTCAAATTCTTAATATTTGGAAATGGTTATTTTTCTATGAGGTCTTATTATCATCCACAATAACTTCTATTCACGTGGCAAAATTGATTGTGCAAGAAAGATTGTCAAAATTGAAAGGGGTTTCCAAGTCATTTTGGTGCTCTAGGAGCTAGGGTTTTGAATTTTAAAGGCTATATCTTGTTTATATTTTGATATTTTTGTAAGGGTTATCAACCAATCACTTCAAAAGTTTCAAGCAAATTTTGTGTGGAAGATTCCTAATGATAGAGAAAGATTACAAGTCCCCTAGATAGGTCGTCAAATTCCCTTATGTGACTTCAAGAGCTCATAACTTGGTCAATTTTTATCTCCTTGAGCCCATTATTTTTCCATAATGATCTTAAGAATGTTAAACCCAACTCCTATTTTATGTGCAAAGCTTGAAAATGATTAGAAGATGCCTCAAGAACACAAAATATTATAGGCCACCGCATGGATTTTCACCAAATTCAAAGGATCATAACTTGTTTGATATTTGGAATTTTTGAGTGAAACAAGTTTCACAATACTCTTTAAGGAGTCCACTTTAAGTTAGCATCAACGATCAAAGCTCAATTTTGAAGGAAGGCCTTGTTTGGAGTCAAAACATTATAGGACATTTTTTGAGAAAAACTTAGAATTTTCCTAAGTACAAAAAGTCAGCGTATTTTTCATGATTTTGACCATACACAACTTCTAGCTCAAGCATCCAAATGATATCACTCTTTGCACATTGTAAAGATTGTGACCTTATCTTTCAAATGCTTCAAGAATTATGCCCTAAGACCTCTTAAGTTGTGAACACCATGGATTCAAAGTTGGTACCTTGGAACTGAAGTTTCACTTGCAGTCAGATTGTAATTTCCATAATGTGACTGCTAATCATCAAATTACCACGCGGTTTTCACTTAAACATGATCATCAAAGATAATTAGATTATTTGGAGTGATAAAACACATCATTTAGATGAGTTTTGATGCACATGTGAACACACTTTGCTCGTGAACACAGGTGTGCACAAATTCATTTGAATTTGCATCATTCACCCATCCTCTTGATCCTATTCACTTCTCCTATAAATACAGACTCTATTCCACTCATTTTCGCAAGCTTGAACAACCAAAGTCACCCTGTCAAACTCCCTCCGTAACTCACTTTTCTTAGTTTTCGAATTCCTCTTTTATCCACTTTTTAATCCAATTTTTTCATTGATCCTTCATCTTTGAACTTCACTGAAGCTAACAGAAGAATAACTAAGCCTTGAGGTGTCCTAAATCGTGCTAGCCAAGTCCATTTACACAGCAAGTTCATCTGACTTTGTTCAGGTAGTTTAAGGCACCAAATCTTCTAACTCAAATTACTGGAATGGTCTGTGATGTTCACTGATGCTTGTTATTAACTCAATTTTGGTGAAACAATGCATTTGATTTCAAATTTTTAAAACATCTCTGATTTTTTCCAAATCGAGTAAGTTGTGTTTTATATAAATTTGGTGTGAGGATATGGTTGTGATCATCTTGAAGAGACGCGTCTGATGATACCACTATGAGCGTCTAAATTTACAGATTTAAGAATCTTGATTTCGCCCTAGTTGCAGGGTAGCTGGAGGTTGAAGATGACATATGCGGCCTCTTCAAACAATGAGAGCAAGACAAATGAAATGTTGTGATTGGTCTGACTATCGTGACTTTAGTGCGCTTGTTGACTGTGGATCACCATACATCATCACTTTTGAGCCATCAGATAAGCCAGTGTATTTTAATGAACCGGATCCAACGCCTCACATTATTTCTGATTTATTTATTTTTACAAAATTTGTTTTAAATTTGTTTTAATTTCAAAAATTCATAACTCTCTTATTTTTTACCCAAAAATTATGAAAAAAATATACAAAAATCTTTTGAATTATTTCTGACTTTGAGAATATTTTTTCATATTTTTATTTTAATGTTTGACATTTTTCATAATTTTTGTATTTATTACCTTATTTTAATTATTTTAAAAATACTTGGCATTTTTAAATTCTAAAAAAAATTATCAAGATCATTTTCTTTATTTCTGACTTTCTGAATTTTTGATAGATTTTTATTTTGACCTCTACTATTTTTTATCTTTTTTCACTTATTTGAGTGACTTTAATTAGTTTAAAAATACTTTTCTGTTTTAAAAAAATTACCAAAAATTTTATAAAAATGTTTGAGATTATTTCTGACTTTTCTATAGTCTCTTTTAATTTTTCTTTGGTACTTTGAATATAGTTTTCTATTTTTCCTTTTGTTTTCATTAAAAAACAATTTAAAAATCATTTTTTTATTTTGTTTATTAAATACAATTTATTTTGGAATATATTCTGACTATGTGATTTTTGATCATGAACTTCATTAATATCATTGTATCTTGGGTGTTGAGTTTAACTCCACCAAAATGGATGAATAATTTTAACGATAGTTTGATTAAAATCTTTGATTCAAATATATCCACTCCCTCTTCATCTTATCCCTTTCTTACTTGTACTACATGTTGTTAGAGAATAATCTACATATCATTTCTCTAAACATATGGTATATAGATTACTATTGACCGGCCTCAAAATATGTGCGACTTCTACATAAGTCCACTTACGATTGCTTAACATAGCGCTAATTTTGTCCCGATTCGAGAAATGATCATTCCTGGCTCAAACCTATATTTGCAAGCCCAAGTATGTTTAATTTGAAACCTTTGATCCAATAACCTTGAGGTTTATTGTTAGGAGGCTTTGGTCTTATCAATCCTCTAATGAACCTTCATAAAATTTGGTCTAAGTGAATCATTTAAACATCGTTGATCATATGTTGTCGCCTCGAGAATTTGAAATGAATGATATACTTGACAAAAAGCAAATGAAACTTGTTATTGAGAGGCTTTGCTTTTTTCAATCTTCTAATGAGTTTTCAAATGCAAGATTCAAGATGGTCATTCAACTAACCTCTAATTCCTAACTCATTAACAATTGACTTTTATTTTTATGCTTTTACTTTACGCCTTTACTTTTACGCACCATTTATTTTAGCATTTACATTTCATGTTATTTTCATCTTTGCTCACTTGAGCATTTATCTTTATGTTATTTTTATTTTGCTCACTTGAGCTTTCATTTTATTTTTGAATATACCTAATAACCAACTTGAATAATAAAAAACTTTAAGGTTATTGGACTATTTGGTTACTATCCTTGGCATGATGGATTTATGGACTTCTTGGACTTAGGATTAGAAATATTGACTACCCTTGAGACTTTGTGACTTCTGTTGTTATTTTTCTTGAGTTCTTGGGGTTTACCCCGAGACATTGGGTTGTTTTTTTTCTTTGTGTGTAGGTTATTCTGGTTATATGCTTTGTCCGTGATTGTGAATTCATCTGTATACAGTCGTTACTCTGCTCAATTTTTGTGAAGACTTAATGCATTTGAAGTTTGGCATCCTTAAGAGGTTTAATATCTTTGCTTGTTTAGTTTCAAATTTAAAGGATGAGAATTTTACATTGACTCATTATGTCAAGTGTTGGCTTCTTGTTGGTTAGACGACTCTCTTCTCTAGCTTTTACCTTATGCTTTAGGATAGTCCCTTCATCTCCTTCCATCTTCTTTAATTTCAAAAATCTTCTCCCTCCTTTTCAAAACTATTCTTGTTTTCTAAACTTGAACGGCTTTCACAATAAACTTGGACTTAGGTCCATGCGTTTTCAAAAATGTTTTCTTAATTAAATTTTAACCAAATTAATCATACTTTAACATTTTTGTGTGAAGACTAAAAGTCAATCAACCTCATTCAAACTATTTTTTTTCCATTTTTGGCTTTTTGTTTTAAAATTTTCTCAAAATATTAGACTCTTGTCAATCCCCGTAGTGATGCAAGCTACTATACTTCTATGATATATAGTGAAGTGAGATATTTTCCAATTGGGTGTTGAGCGAGGCTTTGTTGATTTTAAAATCCAACTCATATTCTCCACTTTGATATGACGCAAATTTTCCTTTCTCATAATTGTGGGTAGTAAGTATGTTCTACCACTCGGATACGATGATGATGACTCATCTCTTAAAATTAACCAACACACTTGTGTTTTAAAAAATTTTAAAAGATGAACTACGAGTACCCTGATCCCCTATTGCATGAAAGGTGGTACGTAGACACTAAAGATTCGCAACCGCGGCGGGTAAAAAAATTATAAAAAATACTTCTTTTCTCATCTCCACCATCTATTTTTTATACAACACTTATAGCCAAAATATACAAATTTACAAAGAGGTTCCTGCGAAGTACCGTAGATGTTTAGGGTGCTAATATCTTCCCTTTGCATAACCAACATGTTAGAACATAGTTTGATTCTACAACTCTTGATTAGAGTTTTGATGATAACAAATACAAAGAACAAATATGCACCCTAAAAATTATGTTATTTTATATGCAAAAGTTCTGACCAAAGAAGCATCAGAAGATAAGCTATAGAAGCTACACACTAAAGCAATCATAATTTGCGTTGAAGATTGATGACCAGAACATGCGCTTAAGTGAAGTAAACTCTGATTCTGAACAAGAGCATAATAATCCAAGTCAATAT
Source organism: Vicia faba (assembly GCA_948472305.1). Lineage (NCBI taxonomy): Eukaryota > Viridiplantae > Streptophyta > Magnoliopsida > Fabales > Fabaceae > Vicia > Vicia faba. The sequence continues at coordinate 465,704,349 of OX451735.1, read as the reverse complement.
GCTGAAAGCATCAGCAGCAAGCAAGGAATAAAGATTCTGAAGCATTATTATTCATTCAAGACTGCATCAATTACAACGGCTTCTTTCAGACAGGATCTTCTCCAAATGGAAATTGAGTTAATGACATTTATCATGCTTAATGGTCAACGGGAATCCATTGCCTATATAAACAAACTCAGTGATCAAATCGATAACAATTTTTGCAATACTACTAATGTGAATTCAAGAAGCTGCAAGCATACTCATCATACTTTCACGCTCTTATTTTGTGTAAATTATCACAGTTGTGATAACAGTTTTTGTAATGAAAAACAACAACACACAATACTCTTGTTTATTTGATTAAAACAGTGTTCCTTGAGATTAACCGGATTGTGGTTGTACTCAAGAAGACTTTAGCAGTTGTTAAAGTAGTGATTGTAATCCTTTTGAGATTAGTGGATTAAGACCTCGTTGGAGAGAGGCGAAATCACCTTGACGGGTGTATTGGAGTAGTTTAAGATCAAACGAACCAGGATAAAAATACTGTGTTATTGCGCTTTTGATTTCAAGTTTTCAATTCAACCCCCCCCCCCCCTGCTTGTGTTTTTCAGTTCTTCAATTGGCATCAAAGCGCCTGGTTCTGAGCTTAAACACTTAACCGTGTCAGTATAATATCCAAGCTTCAGAAAAACATTATGGTGGGACCAAGCCAAAACATCAGCAATGACTACCATGAAGACAAGGATAGATTCAGTGGCAAACCTCCAGTCTTTGATGGAGAAAACTTTGACTATTGGAAAGATAGAATGAGAGTTTCTTTCTGGTCCATGATGTTGATCTGTGGGACATGGTAACTGATGGAAACACACATCCAGTGGATGGAAGAGGTCAGAAGATAGACAGAAAAATGATGTCTGACCAGCAGAAACATGACTTCAGAAATCACCATAAGGCCAGAACAATACTACTCAGCGCTATCTCATACTCAGAATATGAGAAAATATCAAACAGAGAGACTACCAAGAACATGTTTGACTCTCTGAGAATGACGCATGAAGGAAACATTAAAGTCAAAGAAACCAAGGCCCTTGCGCTTATTTAGAAGTATGAGGCATTCAAGATGGAAGATAGTGAATCCATAGAAGCTATGTTTTCAAGATTCCAAATCCTTGTTGCTGGACTGAAGGTTCTTGACAAAGGGTATTCAATTGTTGATCACGTTAAGAAGATCATCAAAAGCTTACCCAAGCAATGGAGGCCAATGGTCACAACACTTAAGCTAGCCAAAGATCTCAACAAAATATCTCTGGAGGAACTTGTCAGCTCCCTCATAAGTCACGAGATAGAGCTAGAAGAATATGAGCCTCATAAGCAAGGTAAGCCACTAGCTTTAAAATCTAACAGAAAATATGACTCTAAGGTTTTGCAGGCTGTGGAAGAAACTTCTGATGGATCCTCATCAGAAGAAGATGAAATGTCTCTCCTCTCCAGAAGGGTAAACCAATTGTGGAAGCAGAGACAAAGAAATTAAGAAATCCTAGAAGATCAGAAAATCAGAATGAATCCTCCTCCAGATGCAGAAAGTCTGAGTCTTCCTCTGGACATAGAAGATCTGAAGGTTCTTCAGGATACAGAAAGCCAAATAACAAGGACATCATCTGCTGTGAGTGTAACGAGCAAGGGCACTACAAAACTGAATGCCCAAGGCTTCAGAAGGAGAAGCCCAAAAAGAAGTTCTTCAAGGAAAAGAAGAAAAGCCTCATGGAAACATGGGATGATTCAGACACCTCTGAAGCTGACTCAGAGTCAGATGATGAAAGAGCAAACATAGCTCTCATGGCAAACGTGTCAGAAGAAAGTGAAGCTTCTGGTTCAGACTCAGAATCAGACACTGAAGAGGTATTCACTGACTTTACCATAAGGTTGAACTTGCAGAAAGTCTAAATGAAATTCTGGAAAGGTATCAGCATATCAGAGTCAAATTCAAGAACCTGAAAAGGGATCTTGCCTCTGACTCTGAAAAGTATGAGAGTCTCAGATTAGAGAATTCTGAGTTAAAAGAAAAATTTTAAAAATTAGAAAATGATTTGCAAAAGTATCAGAAGGAAACAATCTTGGAGACTCCCTGTAATGCTGATGAGATCATCAAAGAGTATGATCACATCTTTCATAAGTTTCTAGCTAAAAACATAGATAGAAGCAAGATGGATTCAATGATCTATGGAGTTAGCAGATATGGAAGAAAAGGGATAGGATATCAAGGTAAGGTATCCACACCTAAACAGGCCATAAACTTAGTCATAAAACGCACACCACTCAAATCACATTTTATATATGGGCACACACATGACATAAAATACACAAGTAGTGATTATTCTGTCAAACCAAAATTCAATCACAATTTTGGTAAAACTAACAAACCAGGACCCAAGAAGATAAGGGTACCTAAGGATAAAATTATATATGTAGCAGATATCTTTAGCAGCAAGGCTAAAACACCAGTCATGGTACCTGGACTCTGGCTGCTCTCGACACATGATGGGAAGAAGGCATATGTTCCAAAGCCTGGAACTTAAGCCTGGAGGCTATGTGGGATTTGGAGGAAACCAAAGAGGAAAGATCATTGGCTCTGGAACAGTAGGTAATGGAAATCTTCCCTCAATAAATAATGTATTATTAGATGATGGATTAATGCATAACCTGTTATCCATAAGTCAATTAAGTGATAACGGTTATGATATAATATTTAATCAAAATTCATACAAAGTTGTTATTCAGAAAGATTGGACTATCCTATTTAATGGAAAGAGGAAAAACAACATTTATAAAATAAAACTTTCTGAACTAAAGAGTCAGAATGTAAAATGCCTACTTTCTGTTAACAACGAGCAATGGGTCTGGCACAGAAGATTGGGGCATGTTAGTATGAGAAGAATATCTCAGATTAACAAACTCAATCTGGTTAGAGGACTTCCAAACTTGAAGTTCAGCTCAGATGCTTTGTGTGAAGCATGTCAGAAAGGAAAATTTGCAAAACTTGCTTTCAAATCCAAAAATGTTATTTCCACCTCTAAGCCATTAGAACTTATGCACATTGACTTATTTAGACCAGTAAAAACTGCGTCTGTCAGTGGCAAGAAGTATGGGTTAGTAATCGTAGATGACTATAGCAGATGGACATGGGTAAAGTTCTTAAGACACAAGGACGAGTCACACTGTGTTTGTTACCTTCTGCAACCAAGTTCAAAATGAAAAGGATCTTAGAATTGTCAAAGTCAGAAGTGATCATGGTGGGGAATTTGAAAATAAATTTTTTTAATTATTTTTAAATGAAAAAGGCATCTTGCATGACTTCTCTTGTCCTAGAACTCCCCAACAAAATGGAGTTCTAGAACGAAAGAACAGAATATTGCAAGAAATAGCCAGAACCATGATCAATGAGACTAACATTGCTAAGATCTTCTGGGAAGAGGCAATCAACACAGTGTGTTACATTCAGAATAGAATATCCATAAGACTTATTCTGGAAAAGACTCCATATGAATTATGGAAGAACAGCAAGCCCAACATTTCTTATTTTCATTCATTTGGATGCACTTGCTTTATTATGAATACAAAAAATTATCTGAAAAAGTTTGACTCTAAAGCACAAAAGTGTATTATGTTAGGATACTCTGAACGCTCAAGAGGGTACAAAGTATACAATACAGAAACACAGATTGTTGAAGAGTCAATCAGTGTTAGGTTTGATGATAAGCTTGACTCTCAAGAGTCAAAGAAGAATGAATTCCTTGCAGGTATGGAAGTTGAACTCATAGGTACTGAAGACAACTCGTCAGAAGTTCTCAACAGAGACGCTCCCACAACATCAGAAAGAGCTACTGCAAGCAATCCAGCACCTTCAGTTGATCAACTTCAGAAAAGACTATTCAGAAGCAGCATAGCTCACCTAGAAGATAAAATACTGGGAAAGAAGGATGATCCAATCAGAACAAGATCAACATTCAGAAACTCTGAAGAATCCCTCATGGGACTGGTCTCTCTGATTGAACCAACAAAAATTGATGAAGCGCTTCTGGACAATGACTGGATTCTGGAAATGCAGGAGGAATTGAATCAGTTCACCAAAAATGACGTATGGGATCTGGTTTCCAAACCAAAAGGATTCAACCTCATTGGAACAAAGTGGGTGTTCAGAAACAAATTGAACGAGCAAGGAGAAGTCATCAGAAACAAAGCACGACTGGTAGCACAAGGTTATAGTCAGCAAGAGGGGATAGACTATACATAAACCTTTGCTTCAGTCGCCAGGTTAAAATCTATCAGACTTTTAATATCATTTGTTGTAAACAATGGCATCACTCTGTATTAGATGGATGCCAAAAGTGAATTCTTAAATGGCTATATAGATGAAGAGGTATATGTGCACCAACCCCCTGGGTTTGAGAATTCCAAACACCCAGAATACGTTTTCAAACTAAAGAAGTCACTCTATGGTCTGAAACAAGCTCCCAGAGCTTGATATGAAAGACTAAGTAACTTCCTGTTAGAAAAGGAATTCACCAGAGGGAAAGTGGACACAACCTTATTCTGTAAGACAGTTAAGAATGACATTTTAGTATGTCAGATTTATGTTGATGACATCATCTTTGGGTCTACTAAACCTTCTCTGGGAAGAGAGTTTGCTAAATGCATGCAGGCAGACTTTGAGATGAGCTTAATGGGGGAACTCAAATTCTTTCTGGGCATTCAGATAAACCAAAATCCAGAAGGAACTTACATTCATCAGAGCAAATATGTCAGAGAACTTTTGAAGAAATTTGATCTATCAGAATGTAAGCCCTCAAAGATTCCAATGCATCCCACGTGCATTCTGGAAAAAGAAGAGGTAAGTAAAAAGGTAAAACAGAAGGTCTACAGAGGTATGATTGGTTCTCTCCTCTATCTAACGGCTTCAAGGTCTGACATTTTATTTAGTGTTTTCTTATGTGCTAGATTCCAATCAGATCCTAGAGAATCTCACTTAACAGTAGTTAAGCGAATTTTCAAGTATCTGAAAGGTATTACTAATCTGGGTTTGTTTTATAGAAAATCAAATGATTACAGCTTAGTAGGATATTGTGACGCTGATTTCGCTGGAGACAGAGTAGAACGCAAAAGCACTTCTGGAAGCTGCCAGTTTCTAGGAGAAAATATGATCTCATGGACTAGCAAGAAACAGTCTACAATAACACTATCAACAGCAGAAACTGAATACATAGCAGTTGCTGGATGTAGCATGCAAATGCTCTGGATGAAAAGTCAACTTGAAGACTTCAACATATTTGAGAGCAACATTCCCATCCTCTGTGACAACACTTCTGCTATAGTCTCAGTAAGAATCCTATTTTGCATTATAGGGCTAAGCATATATAAATAAAACATCATTTTATTAGGGACTATATTCATAAAGGAATTTTAACCTGAAAATTTATTAACACATACCATCAATGGGCTGATGTTTTTACAAAACCTCTTTCTGAAGATAGGTTCAACTTCATTCTGAAACATCTCAGCATGAAGTTATGTCCAGAATAAAATGTTTTATTTATATCTTAACCCTCGGAACTTTATTATTTTCTGTGAACAACTGATCAACCTGTCTTCAGAGTTTAGAAGTACAGATTGCATCAGAATCTATCCAGGAAGATTTGAACGTTTCATTTCAAGGATAGAGGCGTGCAGTTCACAACATCAAACACTTGTCATCCTCTCACCTGCTACCTTCTGAAGCTGAACACGCGTTTAATTTCTGAAGGGATAAAGGCGCTGATTGGATGCATTGAGACACTTGTAAGCGGTAACCGTTCAGTATCTTTCTAAATCCCCTAATTTTAGGTGTCATTAATGCATATAATCATGACTAATTTTTCTTTTTCTTACTTCTTACATTTTCAAGAAACCTATTTAAACTCAAAATTACTTTTTACATTCATTCACTTTTACTCTCATCAATATTTTCTCTCATTTCAAGTTCTTGCTTTCAAAAACCCTCTTCATCCTCCTCAAAATCCTGTGTGAACAATGGCTTCATCAAGTCTCAAAAATGTCAGTGCTCATGAATCTGCTTCAACAGAACAGTATGAAGAACCCCATAAAACGCTCCTCACACCTATTGATTATCTGGAAGTTCTATCTGAATTGATTATTGATTTTAGGAGTCTACAGGAAAATGGGTCCAATCTCTATGAAGACGTGAATGCTCAACGTTTCCCATTCTTGGCAAAGAATTCTGGATACATGCTTCTTCATCAAATCATCAGGTTACTTCTTATGTGACGGGGAAGAAAATTATTATTACATAAGATCTTATTGCGAAGCTTCTTGGATAGAACGGTGGTGGTGTCAGATGCATTGACATGGCTGAGAGATGCTCTGACCTAAGATTAATTGCAAAGGAAATTTTTACTTTTGGACAGCCCTCCAGTAAAATTATAGATTTGAAGGATCATCACAGAATCTAGGCCAGAATCATTCTGGGATGCATCCACCACAGGAAGCCTACAAGCTATCTTGACTATATCAATATTGATCAGCAATTTCCGATCTATTTCATCTCTAAGAAGACAAAGGTAAATCTTCCACACTTGCTCTTCAACCATCTCAGAACAAGTGTGAAGGAAACCAGAGAAGACGAAAGGACCAAGAGGGATTGGATTCCCTTAGGAAGGCTGATATCAGATATTCTAACAGAGAATAGGGTGATAGAACATCTGACGGAGGCTCAGGAAATCAGCACATTGGAAGCAACTGTTGGGAAGCCCCTGAATGCCAAGAACTTGAAGAAAATGAAGATCATTGAGAATATCAAGAAGGAACCAACTGTTACTGCTCATGAGACCATTACTTCAAGAAGGATACCTCTGAAGTATTTTCCTTTATTTTCTGAGATAGATTCCAAACCAGAAATAATAGTCAGATATCTTGAAGCTTGCAAGGCTGATGGAACTTCCCCAGAAATCAATATTCAGGATTTGCACAAGGCTGCTCCAGAGGTTGTTCTGAAGAAATCAAAGAAGAGAAAAGTAGCAGGAGAAGGACCCTCTCAGAGGACACCTAAATATTCCAAAAAGAAAGGTAATCCATATTTTTTTTCTCTTATAGAATCAATAACTGTTTCAACATCTGAAGCCATGCCTTCACAACCAGAAAATTCTTCACCCCAAACCTTTGAAGATTTTGACATAGTTTTTGATCCATCCATAACTCTAGGTAATTTTATGAATGAACCTAACTCCACTACTCAAAATCCAAATCCAGAACATCATCAACCAGAACTTGCCAAAGTTCTGTCTGACATTGAATTATTTGACCAAGATTTTTCCTCTCCCATACCAGAAAATCCAACCACTCAACAACCACCAGAAATTCCTCAACCAGAAATCCCACAATCACCTCAACAAGAAATTTCACAACCACACTTTCCACAACCAGAAATTCCTCAACCAGAAATACCACAACCAGAAGATCTGAACTCAAACTCACCACAACCAAAAACTCAACCATCTGAAATTCCATCTTCTGATATTCCTAAATCAGAAACCCAACACACCTCCACAAACCAATATGAAGAATCTCATTCAGACTCTGATACCATAATCCCAATACTTGGAATTACAGAACCTCTTGCGGTTCGCATGCCTCTCACCATCCGTGACATTCCAGAAACTCCTTCATCCCTTGAATCCACACCTCTAAACACCCCTACCAGACCAATTATTATTCCTGACTCTCCCACTCCTTCACCCACTAACAATCCAGTTGACAACGTAAGACTTGTCATTGATCCAATTGTGCTGGAAAGATTAGCTTCCATCTCACACAAAACTACCATTCCCAAACCTAAACCAACTGCAACCATATCAGATGTTGGTACAAGTTTGTTGATTTTTGAAACAGGAATGCAGGAACGGATATATTCTTTGAATCATGCAAGTCAGGAGATGTCTAATCCTGCTGCTTTTGATTATATGTGGGCGAGTTTCAGAAATTGGCTTAGCTCTGAAACCCTGAAGCTGAAGGAATTGTGTTATGAAAAGGATCAGCAGAACTTTAGTGATAAGCTGAAGGCTTTTCAAGACCAAGTTCTGAGCCAATTATTCAAGAAAGATATCCTCTCGCTGGATAATGCTCCCTGGAAAGAGCATCATCCTTCAGATGTAGCTGAACCAGAATCAGAAAGTCTCTCTCTGACTACTGCTCTAGAAAATATGATTACAGTAGAAGAAATGGTTCACTTAGAAGAAGCTGCAGAATGCTCTGAGCAACATCCAACTCCTGAAGAGACACCAGCTTCCTCCTTAGTCATGCAAACTCTGGAAGAGTTGAAGAAAGAAAATGCTTTAATCCATGCAAGGCTAGATAAGCAGGAGGATACGAACAAGGAGATTAAAATTATTATGGGTAAACAAGAAGACGCCACAAAGGAAATCAGAGGAATTTTGGGCAAGCAAGAAGAGTCAAATACTCAGATCAAGAGCTTGCTGGAAGCGTTGTTCACACGTCTTCCCCCTCCTTCTTAGATTTTCTTTTAAAATTGTTTATCTGTAACTTTTATGTTTACCTCTTTATTCTTGGAACTTGTCATTGCATTATGTTTTAAATATAATTTATATCTTTTGGCTCTGATTATATTTCCTTTTTGATACATGACAAAAAGGGGGAGAAAGTAAGATATTTTCAATAATGGTTTACCGAGACAGAAGTCTCAAACATTCTGAATTACTTAACCTCTACTTTCTGAAAAGTTTGAACAGGTACAAATTTTAATAGGAGATGCAGCTAAAACTCTGATGAGAAGGAACTTAAGGGAAGTAATCAACTCAGGGGGAGTTTCTCTTAAACCTTTTGTTCTTTATTTTTCATTGAAAATTCTAGTTTTTGTCATCATAAAAAAGGGGGAGATTGTTAGAGCATAGTTTGATTCTACAACCCTTGATTAGAGTTTTGATGATAAAAAATACAAAGAACAAATATGCACCCTAAAAATTATGTTATTTTGTATGCAGAAGTTCTGACCAAAGCAGCATCAGAAGATAAGCTATAGAAGCTACACGCTGAAGCAATCAGAATTTGCGCTGAAGATTGATGACCAGAACCTGCGCTTAAGTGAAGTAAACTTTGATACTGAACAAGAGCATGATAATCCAAGTCAATGTGCTGAAAGCATCAGCAGCAAGCAAGGATGAAAGATTCTGAAGCGTTATTATTCATTCAAGATTGCATCAATTACAACGGCTTCTTTCAAACAGGATCTTCTCCAAATCGAAACTGAGTTAATGACATTTATCATGCTTAATGGTCAACGGGAATCCATTTCCTATATAAACAAACTCAGTGATCAAACCAGTTAACGATTTTTGCAATACTACTTGTGATACGGTGGCAGAACCGACTATTTTAAGAAAAATGCTGGTTTGCGTTTTGCGTTTATGTTCGCAAAATGTCGCGGTAAGCAAGAGTCACCATCGACTTTTATTTTATCCAACTGGAAAGGAAAAAAACACAGAAAAAATTCTTTTTCGAGATTTTGAGTACGGGGGGTAGATTATAGAAAAGGAAGGTATTAACACCCTTTCTATCTGTAGTTTTCTATGGGCTCTTAGATACTTAGTCATCATTTTTAAAAAAATTGCTTCCATGTTTGTGTATTTTGAAAAGTTTTTGTTTTACTTTGTTTTAACCCTTGTATCAGTCCTCAAGAGTGTTACAAAGTGTTTTTGAAAACTTTGTTTGAAAAAAGTGTAAGTGTGAAAAAGTTTGATTTTGAGCAAGTACTTAACAGTATCTACCTACTCGGAAAAAAAATTATTTATGTTCTTGTTTCCTTTGGACAATGCTATCCTACTATTGAGAAATAGTAAGCACCGTCGTTGGAGTTGTAAGGGTCAATTCGAAAGGGACGTACGATCACTAAAGCAATGTTAGGACGTCTTAGTAATAACCCTAATGTCTTAAGATCATATTCGAGGCAACATTTCTGAGGCAACCTTTCCGAGGCAACATTTCCGAACGGGAAGTTTGATCTTTGTTTAGACAGAAGGGTGATCACTAAAACACCCTATACTTAATGATCGTTTACCGAAGGCAACCGAAGTGAGAGTATACCCTAGGAGTGCGCATGTGCGAGTGATTAGAATTCAGTTATTATCTTTGTACATTAGGGTTTGCTAGCCATTTTAAATTACCATACAGTCTTGTCATATAACCCTATTAGCATACATCTAACAGTTAATATTTGCAATAATTAAAATGCGAGAAAATAAAACCTATGCTATTACAAGACTTCCGGTTAGGGGATTAATTACATAGCCAAAAACCCGTAAAACGATAAAAGAAAATCCTAATTAAACTATTACATACTGTAAGCAGTTACATTAATATCACAAAAATAATAAATGCGCGCGATGAATCGAGAACGAGAGAAATTAGGGTTTTGACCTCGTCTAAACCTAATTAAAAGAAAAATCACTTTTTGTGGTGTTTGCTATTTTTGAGAAAATAAAGTTTTAATTGAATAAAATAAAAACCCTAATTACTAATTAATTTGAATTAAGAAAAATAATTAAATTGACCTATTTTTGTATTTTGTTTATTGAAAAAATAAATAAAAATTAAATCAAAGGCAACCCTAATTTTTCTAATTTGATTTTACTTATTTACAAAAAAGGTTAGAATTAAACCTAAATTAAAACTAATATAAAATTAAATTTGATAAAATAAAATAAAACCTAAATTCTAAATTGGTGAAATTGATTTTACGATTTTTTGTAGAAAAGAAATTAATTTTGTGGTTAGAAAATAATTAAATAAAAAAAATTAAATAAAGGAAATTAGAAAAGAAATAGAATGGGCCTGGTGGTATGCTAGCAAACAGGGGGTAAGACTTGCAATTTTGGGCCCAAAAGCGCCTGGCCCTGTTGACTTTCCAGATCCTGTGTTGTTAGCTTGACTGGGCGTATGATGGACCTTCATTGGGAAGCTTTAGATCTGGCACTTGATGATCAGATTGGTTGGATATTAAGGGCGTATGGTGGAAGCCTTGGATGCTAGCGCGCCTGATTATGCAAAGAAAATAAACATAAGGCAAATATGGGGACCTAACCCAAGCCCTTAGGCGTTATCCCAATGCATGATGACCATCTAAGCTGGCTTGGCTTTTTGTACATGGAACAACAAACAAGCATTATATGGAAAAACAATAATAATTATCAAAACGCGTGAAATTTTGAATGGGAAAATCAGGGAGTGCCACGCTACCCTTCTTCTTCCTCCCACCGTTGTTAAAAGTTCTGTAACTTTTACCTACGGTCAAGGGGTGTAGGTATAACTCTGGGCTTCTCCAAAATCCTATACAAGCGTGATAAATGCAAAACAATGGTACCAATCAACTCGTGGCAACCTCACAAGCATCATGGTACCCTTATCCATGGCTAATTGTACCTGTACAAAAAACCCCCAAAAACGAACCAAGAACCCTAACTATGGCATCTTGATGTATAGTCAGCAAAAAGGAAATTAAACATAACCATCAGTTTGCAAACATCACAAGGATTAAGAATATGTAAATTTTTCATGCTAAAGATGTCAGAATCATAATATACGAATTCAAAAAAACATGAAAGTCGTGGGACTCTTACAATGTGTTTTTGAATGTTATGAGGCTTGTTAATGATTAGAATAGGATCCTAGAACGTCCAACAAACGATTTGTGTGACTGGAATGGCTTGAGGAAGCCTGGAACTGGGAAATCAGTTTATAACTTTTCTTGATTTTTTTGAAAGTTGCTTTCACCTTTTCACGCCTCCAATCTCCCTGTTTTTGACCTGCAATCATTCCTTATGTACCCTAGAACGAATTAGGGTTGCAATTTGGTTTTAAATCTTCTCCAATTATGATCATTGATTCAAGATTTGATCCTTTGTGCAAATCTTTCCAAATTGAGAAAATCCAATCTTTTCGTGTCCATTTGAAGCTTGCACAATTTGATTCCATCTCCAGCTGTATAATAGACCTAAACATGCACAAAATCTCAAGCTTTTATTAGTTTTTGATATTTTCATGATTTTATTTGATTTAATTGAAACAAAATCAAAATAAATGACAAAAATAAAATAAAGACAAGTGGTAGAGATCATGGGTCGTGGATCCTGCTACAAACTCAATTAAAGCATAAAAATTTGGGCCCATTTGACAAAAAAATGCAATTTTGGCCACATTTGACTTTTGGCAATTTTGCAAAAAGGGTCAACTTTGCCAATGCATAACTTCCTCAATTTTGACCCTAGAGAGGTGTTCTTGGACTTTTTAGAAATCTTAAGTTGTCCTCTAAGCAACCCTTTTTGTCTCATATCAATTGAGTATTCCATGTTCATGTATGAAGCTTTGACAAAAAAAGGTGTTTTGTTGACTTTCCAAAATGACCTATAATGTCCAAATTTATATCTTCTTGTAAGTGCATATTTTGAACTTGGGAGATGAATATGGATTTTAGGGAATTTCATCCTCTTAAAAATGAGCTTTGGATGGGTCATTTTTGATAAAGTATGAGAAAGTTATGCTTGGTCAAAGTTGAGTTGACTTTTCCTACAAAACCCTAATTTAGCAACTTTTGGGGTCCTGATGAATTGTGAGAAATCCTTGAGGAATCATGATCAACCCTTGATCAAATGATGAATAATACTTCAGAATGAGGATTTTGACCAAAAATCTTGAAGTTTGACTGTATGTGGGCCACAGTTGACTTTTTCCCTAGCACAGTCGATTTCCAGGCTTTTGAGCAATTGACTGAGCAAACTTCCTCTGCAAGGCTTGAAACTTGACATGGATGATCTTGAGAACATATTAGGACAATGGTGAGCATTTGGGATCCTTTGGACTCAAATATCTTGATGCAAACTGAAACCCTAATTTGGGGTAGACTGCCTTAGGAGAGGGTTTGTCTGGTCAACCCTTGGACTTCCTTGAGCAATTTGAGGACCTCACTTGAAATGTATAGAGAAATATGGGAGGGAAAATTTTGGGGTACAACACTACTAACGTGAATTCAAAAAGCTACAAGCATACTCATCATACTTTCACGCTCTTATTTTGTGTAAATTATCACAGTTGTGATAACAGTTTTTGTAACGAAAAACAACAACACACAATACTCTTGTTTATTTGATTAAAATAGTGTTCCTTGAGATTAACCGGATTATGGTTGTACTCAAGAAGACTTTAACAGTTGTTAAAGTAGTGATTATAATCCTTTTGAGATTAGTGGATTAAGACCTCGTTGGAGAGAGGTGAAATCACCTTGACGGGTGGATTGGAGTAGTTTGAGATCAAACGAACTAGGATAAAAATATTGTGTCATTGCACTTTTGATTTCAAGTTTTCAATTCAACCCCCCTTCTTGTGTTTTTCACTTCTTCACAACCCCCGTACCTAGATTCTCTCCCTCTCTTTTTTGGGTTATTCGCTCTTTTCTCATTCCTCTGGAAACAATAAAGCGCAGTGGCGATTTTTATTTGATTTGTGCGAGTTAAGTCAATCTAATGGCTTAGTTTCAACATTTCTACCGCTACAGTATGCTCTATAAAAATGTTCATGGATGCTAATTATGATTAATACATGATATTGTTATAATGTATTATGTGATGCATGAATTGATATGAACAATTGTGGTTTCCCATCATTTCGGTTGAATGTTCGGATGTATTTGTTGTATGGCTCTATATGATTGTATTTGTATACACTTGACACGAAGTATTGACAGGGAAACCCTGGATAAGGTGTTTAGTTTAGGCCAATCATGTGTGCTCTGTGTGTGTGTGAATGTATGTTTAAATCAGAGTAGACCCGAATATTAAGACGTAAATCACTCATGACATAAATCTTGTGTGTTATTTGTACTGTTGTGATGTGCTTGTGTGGGCCAAAATGACAGGGAGCTTCCACACTTGTGGCGATCATATATGCATGCTCGGTATGTCATAAGCACCTGAGCTACCATTGCAATGTGCAGCTGGGGGTCCTTTGGGGCGTTTCCCCACTTGTAGAAATCACATCGGCGTGCCTGGTATGGTAAGATTGTGATGCCACATAGGTAAAAATCACTATGGTTTACTCGCCTCTAGTGGTGGCAAGTAGGCTACACTACTAGGCTTTCCCCCGGTGGGCTCGTGTTGTCAATATGGTGTTTTCGTACCGGAGATCTAATCACATGCGTTTGGATGATGAACGGGGATGTGACGCCACATCGACAAATGTCACTTTTGTAACTTGTCACAGATGGAATTCCATTGGGAATGATCTAATTTGTCATGTTGTAATTGGTGCGAGTCTATTGATGTAATGCGCGGGTGTAACTCACCGAGGGTGTGATAGTGTAACCTGAGTAGGGGTACTAACGTGCTTCTGGATTCCTCGTACACCGGTACGGGTCTGCATACTTGTTTGTGTTTGATTATGTGTTTGTTATTGCCTCATTGGATGGTTATGGGACTTCCAATGGTGGTGTAACTTTTGTGTACTTGCTCTTAGCCGTGAGAAAACCCCTGAATTCGCGGTGAATCCGTTTTGCTTGCATGCACCCTGTAGAACTGAGTGAAACCTTAAGATAGAGAGACTTACTGAGATTTAGTAATCTCACTCCAATCCTCTTATTATTTTTCAGGAACAGGTTAGGTAGAAGGATTGTTAGATGGTCAGTTTTGAAGATTGCGGGTAAGCATATGGCAGGAAGACCTCATCAAAACTTATCTTTCCGCTGTGCATTGTTGAAGACAAGTTGATTGTATACTTTCTGATATTCGAATTGTGTTGTATACTGTTATAATTTTTTGTCTTTTTCAGTTATTATATGTTTTTATATATTATTTTTAACATCATTGCATATTATTCTACACATATATATATATACGGAGTGTTACATCTTTAAAATTGAATTAAGAGTTACAAGAATAGATTTGCAGAAGACTCCACAATCTAAATGAATATTTGATTTATAAGTCGGAAAGACACTACAAACAATCATGAAAATTCTTGTTGATATGTCAAATGTTTAGCGCTAGAGAAAATTGATAAGCTAGAGTAACGTTCAAAGAAAAAAGAAAATATACTTTACTTTTTTTCATTTAATAAAAAATATATCTTTATTTCCTGAAAGAAAGTACAATCTATAGAGCTCTTGCATCAAGTAACTTAATATTTCTAATAAATTAAAATGATATCTAATATTAATTTTAGATTTGAATTGATAAATAATAAATCAATTCTAAATATATTTCTAGTAAATCTACTAGACCTTACGTTAAAATAACCATTAAAATGTTTTATGCATTGCAAGAATTTTAAGAGATTTTAAGTAATGAAGTAATAAACTTGAAAATTAAAAAGATCAACATAATGGTTGGATAATAAGCCATAAACAATTCACCATTTAATCCAAATTAAGATCAAGATACTGATTAATACAACAAGTCATTAGTTTCTAGCTCACTATCATATTGTTCCCTTGAGTCTAAAAGAGTTATAGATAATTTTTTAATTTTTTTAATGAATTCAATATCGTGTCAATCGAACATCTAGAATTCCTCATATCAGATAAAATAAGAAAGATGGAACATCATTTACGAAAATAATTTTAATTTCAACTAAAATTAAATTGATTCTTTTATTAGTGCTTTGTCAAATTAAATCATGAATTGAAAATAAATATATTAATATTTTTTTATAGATTTCTCATGATCTCATCATTCTCTCATTTTTAAGAGAACTTATCCTTGAACTCAAATGCGCAATAATCAATTAATAGGAAAAAAATTCTCTCTTTTTATTCTACTTTTTCTTTTTGAATTTTATTTTATTTTTTACCATCATTTAAAAGAGATAATTTTTCTCAATACTTTTCTTTTATATATTTTTTTTCTTCTCATCTCACTTTATTTTCTTTTCTCTCCACTCTTCCTTTTTGTTATAATTTTTCTTCCATTTTACTTCCTTATGAATTTCATTTCTCTCTTTTTCTTTTATTTCACTTCTTTATCTTTTCTATTTCTTTTTTTATTTATTTTCTCTTTTTTTTCTCTTCTTATTGGCTGAACTTATCAATATTTTATTTCTCACTTTCTATACTCAAAATTTGATGTTGATTCTTTTCTTTTGCAACAAGAGTGAGTTGACCTTTTTAAATAATATAAATAAGTGTTTATTAATAAGAAGATCATGCTTTGATTGGTGTTTTTTTTTTCTTCCATGGAAATCCATTGTTTTGAAAGGTATCACATCACATATTATTTCATCTTTATGCTCTCCAATTATGAATGACACTACCAAAACATAAATGATGTCCTGAAATTCAGAATTCTCAAGGCTATAGCGTATATATGATTTTGGGTGCTCAATAATCGTAACTTCAAACTTCTCACCATAGTTATATTTGCTACATTGATCCAATCCATTTTATCAATGCATAAACCATAAATTTTATCATTCACAACACATCTTGTAAATAAAATATTTTTGTTTTGTTTAAGTTGTATGATGAATCACTAGAAAAAAGGTTTAAACTTGACAACAAAACCAAGAGATATGAGTAAAAATTAAAAGTTTGAATTTTTTTTCTTTTTTTTCCCCTCTATTTTTTATTGTTTTTTTAAATTTGAAATTGAACATAAGTCAATAAACACTTGATTTGAACCTAAGTTTTGATATCAAATGATAACATACTCGAAGTTGTCAGGATCGAATTAGGAGTCACAAAAATAGATTAGCGGAAGATACCACATTCGAGATGAATAACAAATTAATAAGTCATGAAGGCGCTACAACCGATTATAGAAGTTATGATCGATCTCTCAAATGTTTAGTACCACAACAAACATATAAGATAAAAGTAAGATTAAAAAACCAAAGAGAATAAATTGTTGGAACAAAGGATTTTCAAGAAAGATGATTTATGAAAGAGAAGAAGAAGAAGAAGAGAGAAGAGAGAGAATTGAGTTTGTTATATGAGTTATTTTTAACTGTGAATATGAATGTTTGATTACAAACTCAACAGCCCTTTATATAGGCAAACAATGTCTATGCCCAATTATATAAAATGCTAAAGCCCAAAGCATGATTTCGATAGACTCCAATATCTGTTGCATTCGACTCTGTCGAATACAGCTTACAACTTATACAAAAGCTATTCGACATACACCACACAAGCATTTCGACAGAATACGAATTATACATCTAACACACCCCCTAATTCATGTTCTTGAGACTTCTCATCCTAATGCTTTTCTTTAACTCGTCAAATCTGACTTTCTTCAAAAGTTTGGTAAATATGTCGGCCAATTGTACTTTTGTCTTGCAATGCTTTATCTCAAGCTTCCCTTTATTGACTTGATCCCTCAGAAAATGATACCTTCTTTCTATGTGCTTACTTCGACCATTACACACTAGGTGATTCACCAGATTTATAGCTGACTTGTTATCGACAAACAACTTCACCTTTTTAGGTTCCATTATCCTGAGTTCTTCAAGTAGAAATTCGATCCATGTTGCCTGGCATGCAACATATGATGCAGCCACATATTCTACTTCGCATGATGACAAAGCCATAATGCTTTACTTCCTCGAACTCCAAGAGATTGGAGCACCTTCAATCATGAAAATGTAGCCTGCAATACTTTTCTTTTCGTCTTGATCTCCACTGAAATTTGAGTCAATGTATCCATGAACTTCGATATTTATGATGTTCTTCGACTTCTTTGGTAACATCACACACCATGATCAATAGTTCCCTTTATGTATCTCAACACCCTTTTTACTTGGATGAGATGAAATTCTTGTGTTTTTTCCATAAATCTACTCAATAATCCTGCACTTTGGTAGATATATGGTCTAGTATTGCAAAGGTATCTCAAGGATCCAATAATTTTTTTGTAAAGGATCGAACTTACAAACTCATCATCTGTTTCCTTTTTCAACTTTAATCCAGTTTCTAACAGAGTGACAACTTTCTTACAGTTGCTCATATTAAACCTCTTCAAAATATCTTGAGCATACTTTGTTTGATGCAAGAAAACTCCTTCTTCAGTGTCTTTGAATTCCATCCCTAGGAAATGTGAGAGATTCCCTAAGTCATACATTTCGAATTCCTGCATTAATTTCGACTTTACCTTTATTATCTCAGCTTCGCCAGCTCCTGTAATGAGTAAGTCATCAACATAGAGGCATAAAATGATTCGACTGTCACTGTTGATATCATTTACATACACTCCATGTTCAGAGACACATTTTGTGAAACCTGCATCGATCAGGAAGCTATTTATCCTCTTATTCCAAGCTCTAGGAGCTTGCTTCAAACCATAGAGATCCTTTCTTAATCTATATACTTTCGACTCCTGACCTTTGACATCGAATCCTGGTGGTTGAGTAACATAGACTTCTTCTTCCAATGAACCATTCAAGAATGTTGAATTTACATCTAATTGATGCATTTTCCATCCTCTATATTCTGCTGTCGAAACAACAATTCTGATTGTTTCTAACCTTGCAACATGCGCATATACTTCGTCGAAGTCAATACCAGGTTTTTGTAGAAAACCTCTGGCCACCAGTCTTGCTTTATACTTCACAATCTCACCATTTGGCCTTCGTTTCACCTTGTAAATCCACTTTACATCAATTGGTTTCTTATTGGTTCTTTTGACAAGCTCCCGTGTCTTGTTCTTCTCAATAACTCTAAGTTCTTCTTTCATGGCTTCACACCAATTCGAATTGCTCAAGGTTTCACCCAAGTCATATGGTTCTGCTTCAGCCATCATCATAACTTCTTCAATTAAGTCACTATCTGCACCGACTGCTTGATCTGGAAACCTTTCATATCCAGTTAGCCCGATCGACCCAGTTCTCGTTCTTGTCGACCTTCTTTCATTCTGCACAGGTGGTTCTTCATTTCGACTAGTTGAAGTATCACCTTGTTCATTTCGATTTGTTGAAGCTTTGTTCTGTTCATCTTCATTGAACACAGTTGTGACTGTATATGATTCTTGTCGAACTGAACTTTGACTCCAGTCCCACCCTTTTCTTTCATCTATAAGAACATCTTGACTGATTACTAGTTTATCTTTGTTTGGAGAATACAACTTGTATGCACCAGTCGAATGATAACCTATGAGCACCATGACTTCACTTTGATCATCCAACTTCTTTCTTAATTGTTCAGGTACATTCCTGAAGCACATTGATCCAAAAACTCTAAGATGACTCACATTTGGCTTCGAACCTGTTCAATCCACGTGTGGTGTCTTTTCAACCATCTTCTTTATTGGGCATCTATTTAGAATATATAATGTTGTCGAAGTTACTTCAGCCTAAAATCTCTTAGGCATATCTTTAGCTTTCAACATACTTCTCGTCATGTTCAGTATACTTCTATTCTTTCTCTCAGCTATGCCATTATGCTGAGGTGTATAGGATGCAATAACCTCATGATCTATACCTTCCTCATTGCAAAATCTAGAAAATTCAGAAGAAGTATATTCACCACCACCATCAGTTCTTAACTTCTTCAGTTTGCAGCCACTTTGTTTCTCAGCATACAACCTGAACTTCTTGAACTGTGTGAATACCTCACTTTTCCTTTCAATAAGGTAAATCCATATATGTCTGGTGAATTCATCAATGAAAGTAAGGAAATACATGTTACCTTCGTTTTACTTTACTTCAAAGGGTCCACGCACATCAGAACAGACCAGCTGCAGCTTTTGCTTTGATTTTACAGGCAAGTCATGTTTGAATGCCTTCCTTGCCTGTTTTACTTTGCAACATTCCTCGCACACCTACTTTGGTTCCTTTACTTACGGCAACCCGAACACCATCTTTTTATGATTTAGCATGCATAAACTCTTGAAGTTTAGATGTCCATACCTATGATGCCATAGCCAGTTCTTGTCTTCTTCAGTAGTTGAAGCAAGACATTTGTGATCTGATGTGTTGAGTTCAACTTTAAACCTTTTGTTCTCCACCAATGGTGATTTCATTATTAGCCTCCCATCAACCTTATATACCTCCATCTGATTTTTCTCTAGTTTCATATTGAAGCCTTTTGCAAGTAATTACCTACACATATCAAGTTACTTGCCATAGAAGGTACATATAGTACTCCAGTGATAATAACTTTTCGACCATCCTTATTGATAATCAAAATATCTCCTTTACCACCTGATTTGATGTGCCTTCCATCTGTAAAATTTATCACCATTTCGACTGACTCATCTAACTTGGTAAACCAATTTTTATTGCCAGTCATGTGGTTGTTGCATCCTGAATCCAGATACCACATGTTGTTTTTCTCAGTGTTTGACTAAGAATTCACCATCAATAACACATCAACTGAATCACTATCTTCAGCTCGTGCATATTGAGCTTCATCACTATCTTTCTCCTTCGCGGCTTTTTTTCTTTGACGGTATCTAGCATAATGACCAAAACCTTGACAATTGTAACATTACACCTCTTTTGTGTCAACTTTCTTCCCAGAATACTTATTTCCCACACCTTTCTTGATCGAATTAATATTCTTTCTTTACTTCTCATCACCAGCAAGATTCTCTCACTGCTTTGACTTCTCTTTTCCAGCTTTCTTGCTGAATCTTGATTGCAATGCCTATTCAGTCACCATCTCTCTTTCTGAGTTTCTCTGCTTCAACCTCATTTCATAAGCCTCCAATGAAGCTTGAAGTTCTTCCAACTTCATCTCATATAAATTCTTGGCCTCTTCAATTGTCACAACAATGTAGTCAAAATCTGCAATTAAAGATCTCAACACCTTTTCTATCATTTGTAGACCCGTAATCGCTTCACCACATGCCTTCATCTGGTTTGTTAGCGTCACAACTCTTCAGAAATATGCAGAGATTGATTCATCTTCTTTCATCTGAAGCATCTCGTATTGCTTCCTTAGTGTCTGCAACTTCACCTTCTTCAATTTCTCATCTCCACCATACAAGGTTTTTAGCTTTTTCCAAGCTCCTTTTGCTGTTTCTTCTTCGATTATTTTCTCGATTACATCAAAATCCACACACTAGTGAATCAAGAACAGTGCTTTACCATCTCTCTTCCTCTGATCTTTGTGTGCAGTTTTCTAGGCTTCCCTCACATTTGCTTCTAGTTATGATACTTCATCATTCAAGATTTCAACAACATCTTGAAATATGAAAACAACCTTCATCTGCGCAACCCACCGCTGATAATTTTCGCCTTTGAAAACCGGTAGATTTGCTGGAAACTGTGTTGATGTTGTTTTTCCGTTTGCCATTAGATTCTCTCTGAATCACAATCGAGCTATGTTATACTAATTTTTTGGAACAAAGGGTTTTCAAGAAAGATGATTTATAAAAGAGAAGAAGAAGAAGAAGAAGAAAGAAGAGAGAGAATTGAGAGTTTGTTATATGATTTATTTCTCACTGTGAATATGAATGTTTGATTACAAACTCAGCAACCCTTTATATAGGCAAACAATACCCAGGTCCAATTGCACAAAATGCTAAAGCCCGAAACATGATTTCGATAGACTGCAATATTTGTTGTATTCGACTCTGTCGAATACAGCTTACAACCTATACAAAAGCTATTCGACATACACCACACAAGCATTTCGATAGAACACGGATTATACATCTAACATAAACTTTATTTTTTTTACTCAATCAAAATCTATATTTATTTCATGAGAGAAAGTGCTTTTTATTGAGCTATTGCACCAAGTAACTCAATGTACCCTAATATATTAAAATAAAGTTTTGATATTGCCATAATTTTTGTCTAAGTCAAGTTTTGATTTGCTTTGACTTAGCGGGCTTTCTCTATTTTTTTTAATTTCTTTTTTTTTTCGCTTATGGTTTTGAAAATTTGTGACTGCGATGCTGATTGTTGTAAGCTTCGTCTTCATCGTTTCTTCGATCTTGATTGAGGAAGAAAGATGTTGTGGACTTTTTTTTATTGATTCCTCAATCTTGGATGATGAATGCGGGGAAAATGATGTGATCGGATCTCTTCTTAGGTTGTTTTCTCAATGATGTATCGAGGAAAGAGATATGCTTGAACCTTTGCTTAGATCGTTCTCTCGATGATGTATCGAGGAAAGAGATATGCTTGAACCTTTGCTTAGATTGTTTCGATTCTCCTGGGATTTGAATGCATCATTGAATTAATTGAAATCTACCTTGCCCCTGGTTAAGATTAAGGGTTTTTCTTTATATATATATAAAAAAGAACAAAACTCCAACTTTTGGCTCGAGGGGGTTAACTACAGATTATCTCCTTATATCTCCATTGTTTGAGAAGTGAAACAATGCCTTACATCGTCAGCTAAGCCTTACTATTAAAAAACATACGCCAGGAAAATTTGATTATTTTGTATTTTCATCATTCTCCATTGAATTTTGTTAATTTGAAAATGAAAGATAGAAAAAGAAGAGTGAAAATGACAAGTCGTTGATTATTTATGGAAAGCGATATAAGAGTGGATACAAATGAATCGATTTCAAAAACATGCATGCTTATTTTATTAGAATTACAAACCCAAAGGTACAAATTTATAACAAATAACACTTAGCAAGAAAGAAATTACAATTTAAAATGATAAAGGCGTAATGATCTAGGGATAAGTCTTCTTGTTGACCCACTAACTTTAGGGTATTCTTCTTTAGTCTTTGGATTTGTCAAGGCAAGGGAGACCATTCGCCGATGAGACCCCTTCTTAAAAATTCAAATGCTTATTGTCGATCAAATCTTGGACCTCGTGTCTGAAATCCCAACATTTTTCTAGGGTATGCCCTAGAGAATTGGCATGATACTTACACCTTGCATTTGCATCATATTTTGGTAGGAGTGACCCAATTGGAGGAACAAGTGGCTTCAGCTCTACCAAGGATTCCTTGAGTAAATGTTGTAGCAGCTGACTGTGCAGTATGGGAAGTGGACCGAATCTCCTTGGTGGTAGTTTTTTGTCTTCCCCTTTGTTGGGCATATCCCTTATTTTGATAGGGTTGTTGTAGTTGCTTTTGAGGTGGGGGAATTTCCCGTGGTGGCGGCATCTGCGGTGCTGAATAGGCCTGCGGCTGGGATACTAAAGGGTTACCTCCATTCCTCAGTAATAATTGCATGATCAAGTTCATTTGAATCTTCAACTGGTGGACCTTCTCCTTTAATAGTTCTTGGCCTCTTTTGAGTTCTTCCATGGCTTCTTGAGACATGCTTTGAGTTTACTTGTGAGTATCGAGAATCTTGCTAGCTGGATCACAGTTGGATAAAGGTGGAAGTGTAAATGATTTTGTGAAAATGGATGGAAATGTAAATGTATGAAAATGCTTGGGTTTGCAAAAAAAATTTTTGCTTTTAGGTATGTAAAAAAGATTCATGGATATTCAATGCGACATAGACGTAGTATGATGGTAGACGTAGGGGTATCCTATACAGGTTTGATGATGATATCCTACTCTGACTCGGAAATTGAGACAGGCAGGAGATCCTTACAGATGAATATGATAATTGATGGTATCCTACATTGTCTTAGAGATGGAGACAAAAATTCTTTAAGGATTATTACAAATGAAAGACGACGAGGAGTCACTACAGAATTGGGATGATGATATAGACGAAAGTCTTGTGGGCTAAAGATAGTAGTGGATGAAGGGATAACCCTTTTGGGTTTGCAGATGGTAGTGGGATTTGTGAAAGGTATCCTTAGAAGGTAGATTCTTAGTATTGGCCTACAGATATTCTACCCTCCCCATAAGGTGGCTTCATTAAGGGTGTCATGAATGACGCTAGAGGGAAATGCATAAGGACCTCCCTTAAGCAGAGTCTCTTTACAGACCGAAACTTTCGTCTCTAGGTCATGAAAGGTCTCATCATGAGTTTTGGTTTAAAGGTCGTACAAAAAGTCATAGGTGTCATTCCAAAGTCCTACTTCCAAAGAGGATGTCTCGATAGGTATTCCTTTTGCGGAATTCCATCGACTATAGGCGAAGTTGTCGCATAAACTCATAGGATTAATGTAACTCCTTGGCTAATAAACGAACCTTCTTTCTAAGGGTTTTTGAAAAAAAATGCGTAAGTTAAATCCCACCACAGATAAATAAATATAATGAATAATAATAAGAAATAAGCAAGAAATAAATAAATAAAGCGAAAATAAAGAAAAACCAAAAATATAAGCAAAACCCTAAAACCTAAAAGAGAGACTTCTAAACCTAGGGTTGAGTCCCCAGCATAGTCGTCAGCTGTTGCAACTGGTTTTAAAATTAGAGTCGCCACCCTTAATTTTTATCCTAAAGGAAAGGGGTATAAAAGAATAACCCTAAAGTTTAGAGATTCTATATTTGGACTCAGTTCTAGACGAGGGGAAGGTATTAGGTGCCCCTTATCTACCATGTTCACAATGATATTAGGTTTAAAAGCACGATGTTTAGGAGATAGGGTTTTTAATTATTATTGGGGAAAAAAGGGTTTGAATTTTAGTTAGGGGGACTCGCCACAATTTTTGATCGTATGCCTACGTATTCTCCTAGGAGGAATCAGAGTCTCATTTCATAGTTCGCAGTTGGTTTGTGTTTTTTTATAGATTATGTAGAATTTTTTCCGAATTATTCTTGAACCTTGTCTGAGTTTGAAATTGAGTGATTGTAGACGCAGTTCGCAGTTAATTCGAAGACAGTGTTGTTTAATCTTTTTTTTTTTGAAAAAATGATCTTGAAGTATTGATTAAGTTAGTAAAAAATGATTTGTTGTTAGTTGGCTGTATTAAGACGTAGAGCAGGAAAATCTGATATGATCTCCTCATCATGTGGTCGGATATTGGCCATGTGTCGCTTACATATGGAATATTTGGAATTGCATGGATTTTAATATTTAATTTTGAATAGTAAACCGTTAGACGATGTGTGGACCGGTTTAATTACTCGAAGAGGGACGTCCTATTATTTATAGGATGTGTGAATTAATTGTTTGAGAAATGTATGAATTAGGTGAAAGGTGACGAATTACTTACAAATATAAGCAATTTTGATTTTAAAAAAGGGTGAAATTTAATCAGAGATTTAAAATATGTACAAATTAGTCAAATTGATTAATTAAAACAATGACTAACTTAATTTAAACGGTAAACATATTTTTTGTGTTTTTTATGAGAAATTAAATTAGACTAAATTAATCTAAATAGAATCTAAGTAATTAATTAATCTTAAACTAAATAAAATAAGATCATATAGTATAAAATAAAACAAATATTCTAAGGTTAGAGGTGTGAAGTTAGAATGAGGTGAATATATTTAGCAGAAAGATAGACTAAAAGGACTCAAAGCCCAAATGAACACCAAATCCTAATTATATTAACTAAATAAAAAAAACATAAGAATATAGTGAGCCAAAATATAAACCTGGCCGTGCAAGCCCCTATGCAATTTGTCTTAACCCTTTAATCCAATCGTCATTCAATAGAAAAGAGACATGTGACCATGATTTTAAGATACTAAAATAAAAATAAATTAAAGTAACATGATTAGCCATCAGAAAGAGAAATATTATATCTCTTCCTTCTCCTTTTCATGTACGTCTCTTACTGTAAAATCAACCATTTTCTTTCACATTCCAAAACCAAACAAATACCACCATATAACAATATATTCACATAAATCCACAACATTGACAAGCCAAAAAAGAGAAAATACATGACGGTGGAGAGTACCAGTCGGTGTTTTTTGGTGAGGATCAGAGCAGGTGGGTTGAAACTTCGAGGTCGGATCGCGTGGTCGCCGGCTATTTGTGTGGCAGCGTGCTGAAGGTCATAGGATCTGTTCGTCGGAGAAGCTGCTCGTGGTCGGGATAGAATGGGTTCTGTTCGAATTTGCAGCGATTTCAGGTTGCTTCAGTTTTCAACTTCTTCTTTGTTTTCCGATTGGAAAGTGTTGTTGGTTTGATTTGGATTTTGAGACCATGGTGGTTTCTAGACAATTGTTCTGTAATGGTGAAAGCAAGCAAATTCGAACATATAATTGTGGAAGGAGGGTGTAAATGGTTGGTTTGTTACCGTAAAACTAACACGAATTAACATGTGAAAAATGTTTGTTAAATTGAGAAAATATTTTTTCTGTGAAATGAAATTTGCAGGTTAAGTTATAGTGATGAAATTGAAGGAGTTGATAGTAACAATATATTACGATATTAGTAAGACATAAAATATATAAATTACTAGATGAAAGAATTATTAATAATATAAATTGTTACATCCAAAAAACTTGGTAACATTATAAATTGTTAGATGCAAAACAATTAGTAACACTATAAATTGTTAAATAAGAAAACATGTGAATCATCACTTGTTTGAAAAATAAACAAATTAAAACTAAAAAAACATTGAAAATAAAATGGAGAGAGAGTTGCCTCATATTTAATCATTGGTCAAAAACTATAAATAGTTTTGAAAAGGTTTTTAAAAAAATTGCAAAAAGTAATGATGAGAGAAAGTGTGTGTAAGAAATTACAAAATTGTCGATATCGTGGGTGATTGTTGATATTGTGTGTGAAATCATGGAATTTGTGAATATTGTGGATATATCGTGTGAGGGTGATAGTAAAATAATAAAACCATTAGCAATCATTATCACATGGTAAAAATAATAAATTAAAATTAAAAGAAGGATAAAAATCAAAGAAATAACAAGGGAGAGGGCCTCGTATAGAAATCATTGGCCAAGAATAGTTGTTGTCTAATATAGACAACAACTCTTGAAATAAGCTAAGAACAAGAATCATAAGAAAAAGAAAAAACAAGTTTTTTGTGGATACTGTGGAAATTGTGAATGACAAACTTAGGACAATAATAGTCCTATTTATAGAGTGACCTTATGCTTGCACAAGAGATTCAAACACGTGACCTTATGCTTGCAAGCTTCATTCTTTATCAATTGTGTTATGTTACTGATTTGTAAATAAACTCAATTTGAAAGTATATGAAAGATATGCAGATATTTGCTATTTTAAAAAATACAAATAATTTGAAATAAATTATTATATTTTTAAATAGGTTTGGAAGCAAATATTTATAAAAATCAAATAATATTATAAAAAAATGTTTAAAATATTTTTTACTGGACTTAAAAATGAACATCTATAGAAATCAAATAATATTATAAAAACAATATTTTTTGACTGTAGAAATAAATGGGCGGACAAATTTGGGGTATGACAATAATGTCTAAACAAAAAATAAATATTTATTATTTTTATAGACGGGATAAATATATTGTTCATTAAATCCTAATTTATTATTTTTTTAAAATACAAATACTAATATGGTATGCGTATATGGTACTGATATGAAGTTATTGATAAAAAAATTGACTATTAACAAGAACATAAAGTAACTAATAAAAATATTAAATATTAACGGAAACATGAAGTTATTGATCAAACTATTGAATATTAACGAAAACATGAAGTTACTAATAAAAATATTGAATATTAACGGGAACATGAAGTTACTAATCAAAATATTAAATATTAACAGAAATATTAAATTACTGATCAAAATATTGAATATTAACGACAACATAAATTTACTAATTCAAATATTAAATATTAACGAGAACATGTCATTATTAATCAAACTATTGAATATTAACGGAAACATGAAGTTATTAATCAAAATATTGAATATTAAAGACAACATAAAGTTACTAATAAAAATATTAAATATTAACGAGAACATAAAATTATTGATCAAACTATTAATATTAAGGAGAATATGAAATTATTGATCAAATATTGAATATTAACGAGAACATAAAGTTATTGATCAAACTATTAAATATTAATGATAACATAAAATTAGTAATTAAAATATTAAATAATAAGAAAACAACTTTACTATTGATTTAAATAAAAAATCGATGTCTATAATTCATTCAATATTTAAAAATATTTGAATATATATATTTAAATATTGAATGAATTATAGGCATTGATTTTTTATTTCTTTTAAAAAAAATTATTTTATTTTTATTATATTTTAAAAACAAATACGTGTATCATATCAATACTCGTGCGAGTATACATGTATTCCACTATTTTATTCTTAATAGATAAATCAAATTTGATTATTATAATTGATTGACTAAATTTTATAGGTAACTTGATTGCTTAAGCCAAATGTCTTAATTAGATGTTAGTTGTCTTAACTCTCTTGATCTTTAATTCTAGTGCGCACTAGCTGATTCGCTTCAGATTATTTATTCCAATCAAGAAGAATGCAAATATTGAGTTTAAATGAAGTATTTTTTTTCCAATCAAATCAATTTGAAGAAGAATAATTTAAATCATATATTCTCATTGAATATGATTTGGAATTGATTTTAATTAGGAAGATACAAATTGTTGTTTTTGAATTCATGTTATTTTTTATCTAACTCTTGTGAGCTTTTTGTCTGGATTGCTTTATTATTTAAGGATATGGTTCTCCATTTTTTAAAACCACTACTTTTGGAAGTCAGAATTTTATCTTAGAAAGTCTTTTGTATTTTTGTTGTAATATTCGATTCTTGCAGGACTTTCTTGTCTTAAATGGAGATAGTATTTGATCTATAGTTGTGATTTGAATCTCGCTACATATAATTATTTTTTTTATAAATATTTGGGAGATTATTTGAGCTAAAGCAAGGGGACTCGAATTTAGGAGAGTCTCAGTTGAAATTTATCAATAGTGTTAGGGAAAGATATTGTGTTGCGGTTGGAAAAATTCAATGAAGTCGCCACCATTATTTATTTATTTATTCTAAAGATAGAGAGTTTAATGGGAAAACCCTAGTGATAAGGATAAGGCGGTTGTTGTAACTAAATTAAAGGTTCGGGAGTCAACTAAGTGAGGGGAAGGTGTTAGACACATCTCACCTCCCTTGTACTCAGGGGAAATCTTCTTTAATCTTAGGGTTTTTAGGTGTGTTTGCTTTATTTTATTTCTAATCTGCTTTATTTATTTATAACGGGAAAATATATATGCAAGGGTTAGAATGTGAAGAAATTATTAATGGACTCGCCATGATTTCGCAACTGTGTGCCTACGTATCTCTCATTGGAGGATGAGACAAATCAGAGATATACGTAGTTCGAAGGTGTTTGGTTAGTGTTTTTTTTTTGTAGGATTGCATTAAGTTTCTTTCGAATAATTTTTGAACCTGCGTGAGTTTGAAAGTTAAGTGATGGTAGGCAAAGTTTGGTATTCATTGTGAAAGTAACAAAGCAATCTTTTATTGAAAAAAGTCTTGGTTTTGGTTATATTAGTAGAAAAAGATTTTTTTGTTGGTTAGCTGTTTTAAGTTTTGTTAAGTTTGAATTTTGAAGAAAAATTTATCTTGATTAGAATTTAATCGCGCTAGACGAAGAAAAATTGATTTGATTTATTTGTCAATTTTAAAGATTTTGATTTAAATGATGAATCAGTAGCCAATTACTTAATTACTCAAAGTCCTATTATTCTTAAAATTATTAAAATTAATATACAAGATTACAATTATATATATATATGACGAATATATGACGAATATACAAGGTTACAATTGTATTTACAAGTAAATGTTTCTTGATCTTTTGATTACTTAAATAACAATGAACTAAAATAAATTAGCTAAAGTAAAATTAGTATTTTTCTTTCTATTTTTTTATGGGATTAGAAGAATTATATGCTCAAAGTTGAAAAACTAGTTAATTAAAATTAAGATTAAAATTAATTAAATTAGTTAATAAGAAATTAAATGATTAAATCAATAACAATTAATGGGTTGGGGGTGCAAGTTATTTACTTAGTAATAAAAAGGTGTGGCAATAGATTCAAACTTGGACCTAGTCCAAAGCAAACCCACACAACAAACAAAATAAAAAAAGAACTCTAATATTGTAACAGGAGGTCCGTCGATCTCCATATGAGACATCCACCTTCGGCCTATCAGGGCATACCACGTGGCAGGCCAGAAGAAAAATAAATAATTAAAATAAAAACGAAAAGGGTAAAGATATACACGCTCGTGATAGAGAGAGGGAGCAAAATTTCCATTTCTTTTTTTTACTCACTGTGTTTCTCTTTCTCAATAAAGTAAACAACATCCTCTCTCTTGATACAGACAACCCACCAAATTATTTTGCAAACTCAGATTCGAAACTTAAACAAAAAATATGAAAATCAAAACAGAGTATTACCTGTCAAAGGTGGTGGCGGTGGTTTGCGTAACCATGGTGGTTCGCGGCCTGAGTTGTGCAGTGCGGTGATGGAGTTTTGAGTGGCTCCTATCTGGAGAGTGTGCTGGTGACGGCGGTTTCGTCTCGTTGTGGCGCTGCGTTTGGAAATTTCACAGCGGCAGTGACGTGGTCGTTGGTGTCGCCATCGCAAGTGTGTCAGATTGGAGGATCTGTTCAGGGGAGCAGAGATGCACGAAGGTTTAAAATAGTATAAAAATAAGTGTTAGAAATTGGAAAGTAATATCGAAATAAGTGAAAATTGTTAGTGTAAAAAGATAAATAAAAACACAACCATTAGATATCGAGAAAGTTTAAAATTGTGTAAGTGAATCGTAGAATTTGTAAATGTTGGCGATTTGAAAAGAATCATTTGATAATTATTATTATACGGTTGAAAATAATTTAAAAATAAGAACAAAGATAAAATAAAAAATAAAAAAGAGGTATTATATTGAAGTTTTAATCATCGGCTAAAATATTTAAAAAAAATTACGGATAGTTTTTGAAAAGAAACTTTGAAAAAATAGTGAGAATATGTTTGAGAATAAAGTATGTAAGAAATTGTAAAATTGTGGATCGTGTAATTTGTGGATCCCTAAAATTGTGAAAATATAAGACTATTTATAGATGAGAATTAGGTCAATAATTAAATAAAATTGATCTATTTTAGTATGATTTTGAAGATTGAAAATTGATTGAGATTGATTCAATTCTTGGTGAGCAAAATTATGAATCTGGATGATTTTGTGACCTAGTGCAAGATTTGACTTAAAAGAAATTGATTTCAAAAGGATTTTATTTATTTTTGAAATTTTGGCTATTTTAGTGCATAAAATAATGATTTAAAAATAAAAACTAATTTTTTAAAATGTCCCTAAATAAAAAACGAAAATAATAATTAAATAATAGAAAATAATATTTTTTTTGTTTCTGAAAAATAAAAATAAAGTTAATAACAAATAAAAGAAAAATGTTAAAAAATAGAGCAAGTGAGATTCGAATCGATGGCCTTATACTTGCAAGTCTTACTTCCTTATCAATTGCGTTATCTCATTTATTTGAAATGTAAAGGCAATTGCGTTATCAACATGGATTTTATTCTAAGATCATCAAGTAAGAAACGATTAGATGAGGAAATTGTGGATGGAATTGCAAAGTATGAGTCGTGGTATAAAGATGATGTTGTGAGCAAGCCGTTGTTAATACTTGATTTGAATTTGGAGAATTGAATATGCAAGTTGATGTGGATTTGAAGGTGATTCAAATGATTCCATAAATTCAAGTTTTGTTCAAAATGTCCAAAGGATCATTGTTCTTAGGATGTTAAGCATACAAAGTGGGAAGAAGATTCCTTGGAATCCTTGGAGTACAAGTTACAATTACAAAGGGCAAAGTTTCAAGTTTCATACACCATTAAAAAATTTTATTCAAATAATATTCAGGCTTAACCAAACTCGGCTTCATAAACCGTTCAAGTATCGTTCATGTTTATTTTCAATATTACAAAGCCATTACAAAGTACCATAACATCACTACAATTTACACTACATTTTCTATCCAACTATACCATTTCACATACATCAAAACTACTTAAAAATCTTGTTTCTAAGCCTAAAACATAATCTTCATCTTCTGTTCCAAAGCTCTTTTGAGACAACCTTGCAATTCCCTTTCCAAGTCTTCGGTCCCATCTTTGAGTCATGCTCCATGCCATGCCATCAAAAAAACCTACAAAAATTCAACACAAAGTTTCATTCAACAAGCCAAACCATTCTGCAATCTAAACATCCTTATAACATTCCAAAAATAAAGCACAAATTATCAAGCACAGTAGTGTTCATACCATACATCCACAAGCCATGTTACATACCAAACACACTACCTGCATCATATACGCACACACGCTAATGTTCAGATCACAACAGCCCTGTATTTGTTCCCAAATAGGACAAAACCAGACCAAGCATCAATTATCATACCATTACACATTAAATGCTACCACCATCCAAATAATGTACCCATAGTTAAAGTCCTATACATACACACAGTTGCATTTATACATAAATGTACATATACATCAATACAAATCCAAGTACCTATCAAAAAGAAAAATCAACTAACAACACTACTACTAACAGAGTTATACCTTCTAACTGCAAGTTAACAGATAACTAACAGAATCACAACTACCTTCTAACTGAATCCATCTTGACCCTCCACTCTCTAACATAATCTCACCAATCCAATGGCTAGAGCTCCTTCTCCCATAACTGAATCTCAATCTCATTCAACTATATAACTGCTCCCTCACCTTCATTCAAGTCACAACCATTTTTCTTTTCTCAGTTTCAATCTTCACCTCAATCTCTCATCTTCTTCCTCATCACTCTTAATTTCACTCTCATCTCCATTCTTCTCCTTCTTTAACATTCACCTTCACTTCATTTCCACGGCCTTTCGCCATCTCCACCATAACCACCATTTTTCAGACTCTCTCCATCTGAACCGATTCCCTCAATTCGCCCGTCACCTTCCTCACAGAAATTCTACAATCTTCATCACCCTCATCAACCATCACCTCCAACCTCACAATCTCAGCGACAAGAACGCAACAACGCTCTCATCATTCTTGAGCTCTCACGCGCAA
Organism: Vicia faba; assembly: GCA_948472305.1. Taxonomy (NCBI): domain Eukaryota; kingdom Viridiplantae; phylum Streptophyta; class Magnoliopsida; order Fabales; family Fabaceae; genus Vicia; species Vicia faba. The sequence continues at coordinate 465,671,411 of OX451735.1, read as the reverse complement.
ACTCAACAACAACAACGCGCAAAATTTTCAAACAGAAAAGAGCAACAACGAGCAATAACAACACAACACCTACCGCCTAGTAGGATTTCAGAGAAAGAAGAAGAAGAAGAATTTAGATTTCACGGAATCAAGAGTGAAATAAACGAATACTTGTGGAGTGTGCAGCTTGGGTTTCTGGTTCTGTTATCGTCGCAGTTGAAGTGCCATCAGAGCGTCTCCGATAGGTAAGAAGCTTAGGGTTGTTCCACCGTCAAAAGCGATTTCCGGCCGGTGGAGATTTTCGAGAGAGAAGGGAGGAAGTCAGTTTCGTGGAAGATGAAGAGCCACATATACTTTACCCTAATCTTTCCTAAAGCGCACCGTTTAACTGTTCTTCAAATTTTCTTTTTTCTTTTTTTTATTTTTTTATTTTCATAAATCAATTAATAATAACAGTTTTAGTTTTATGATGAAACAAAAATCTGGTGATTGTTTGGACCGGGCCATACACTTCCTCAAGCCCTTTACCATTTTTTTCTTTCTTTCTGAAACTTGATGATGAAACAAAAATCTGGTGGATAATAGTGGAGTGGACTGGGCCTGAGATGTAATTGCTGCGTTATACCCCCACGTAGACCCATGCCACTAGTTTTTGCAGCCTGATTGTTACAAAAAACTGCTTATGGACTTGTTTGATGGGCCCAGCGCCAGGCTTTACTGCTGCACACCCTGGATCTGGTTGCACCCCGTGCCTTATTGCACTTTATTTTTCCTTTTTGATAATTGTTTGTTGATTGTTTTCTAATTGTTTTCTTTTAGATTTTATTTTTCTTCACATGATAAAATGAAAAATAACAGAATAGATTTATTTTAGTTTGAATAATTGTTTGTGTGATATTGCCATGATCCCTTTAGGAAAACTCCATTGGGCGATTGAACTCCGTTTGGTTGTTTTATGTCGAGTTAGACCGTAAGATTTAATCCAAGCATGATAATTCTAGGATAGGATTGCTCATTTTCAATCTCAACTTTAGGTCCACATTGCATGCTAACATTATGGCTCTAGTTCCCCCTAGATTTTCTTTCTTTGCATCCATCTTAAAACAAAAAGTCTTTCTTAAGGAAATTCAAAAACACCTAATAAATGTGATTTGTATAAATATGTCACGAGTCTTAAGCACGTGCAGAGTACTTTGGATAGGAGGCGCCTGGCTTGACCATCTAAAAGTCTCTCATGTCATAGACTTTAGTTATGTATGTATCTCAAACATTTTCATGGATCAGGATTCGATTGAGGTGGTGAATATTGGCACAGAAGAGGTAAGAAGAGAAGTCAAGATATGGACAGATCTCGAAGAAAGTGTAAAGGCCAGATTGATTGAGCTACTCCGTGGGTATTCTGATATCTTAGCTTGGTCTTATAAGGATATGTCTGGGTTGGATACAGACATAGTGGTGCATCGACTACCGCTCAAAGAAGGTTGTTCTCCTGTCAAGCAAAAACTCCGAAGAACTCATCCTGAGATGTCCAAGAAGATCAAAGAGGAAGTCCAGAAGAAGTTGGACGCGAATTTCTTAAAGGTCATCAATTATCCGCCGTGGATTGCAAATATTGTGCCTGTGCCCAAGAAGGATGGTAAGGTCAGGATGTGCATGGACTATAGGGATTTGAACAGGGCCAGCCCCAAAGATGATTTCCCTCTTCCGCATATTGATGTGTTGGTCGATAATACTGCTTATTCCAAAGTGTTTTTGTTCATGGATGGTTTTTCGGGTTACAATAAAATTAAGATGGCTCCGGAGGATATGGAGAAGACAACATTTATCACGCCTTGGGGAACCTTTTGCTATAAAGTGATGCCGTTTGGTTTGAAAAATGTCGGGGCAACATATCAGCGCGCCATGGTCACTCTCTCTTCATGATTTGATTCACAAGGAGATTGAGGTTTATGTGGACGATATGATTGCTAAGTCTGACACGAAAGAGGAACATCTTGTTCATCTGGAAAAGTTGTTCGAGAGACTGAGGCAGTTCTTGCTAAGGTTGAATCCGAATAAGTGCACCTTCAGGGTGAGATCCAGCAAGCTGTTGGGTTTGATTGTAAGTGAAAAAGGTATCGAGGTGGACCCGACCAAGGTAAAAGCGATACAGGAAATGCCTGAACCAAGGATAGAGAAGGAAGTATGTGGTTTCTTGGGAAGGTTAAACTACATTTCTAGATTTATTTTCTCATCTCACAGCACCTATGAACCTTTGTTTAAGTTGTTGAAGAAAAGTCAGACAGTGAAATGGAATGAGGATTGTCAGAAGGCCTTTAACAAAATAAAGGAGTATTTGCAGGAACCTCTGATACTCATGCCGCCAGTGGAAGGAAGACCACTAATCATGTATCTAACTGTGTTGGAGAGCTCAATGGGTTGTGTCCTCGGTCAGCATGACGAGATAGGGAAGAAAGAACAGGCTATTTATTACTTGAGTAAGAAGTTTACGGAATGCGAGTCGAGGTACTCATTGCTGGAAAAGACTTGTTGTGTGCTTGCCTGGGCCACCAAACGTTTGAGGCAATACATGTTAACTCACACCACCTACTTGATATCCAAAATGGATCCAATCAAGTACATTTTTGAGAAGCCAACTCTTACAGGCAGGGTAGCCCGTTGGCAGATGATACTCACCGAATATGATATCCAATATACCACTCAAAAAGTAATTAAGGGTAGTGTATTGGCCGACCATCTTGCTCATCAGCCCATGAACGATTATGAACCAATGAAGTTTGATTTTCCAGATGAAGAAATTATGTATATTCGGGATTGTAACATGCCAGACCCAGACGAAGGACCCGAGCTGGGATCACGTTGGACGCTTTTTTTTGATGGCGCCTCCAATGCCATGGGCAACAGCGTCGGAGCTATTATCACTTCCCCTGAGGGATACCACATTCCTTTCATGGCTCGTATTTGCTTTGATTTCACTAACAACATGGCCGAATATGAGGCTTGCATTTATGGTATTGAGGCGGCGATCGACCTGCGCATCAAATTTTTGAAAGTTTACGGGGATTCCAATCTTGTTATCAGCCAGATTAATGGAGATTGGGAGACTCGCCATCAGAACGTAATTCCCTATCGTGAGCATGTTATGAAGCTGATTCCGTACTTCGAAGAGATCACGTTTGAGCACATTCTAAGAGAAGAAAACAATCTAGCTGATGCACTGGAAACTTTGTCCTCCATGTTCAAGGTTAAGTGGGCTAATGAGGCACCTTCCATTACCATCATAAGTTTGAGTGAGACAGCTTTCTGTTTTGAGGCTAGTTTGGAATCAGATGGTAATCCTTGGTTTTATGATGTTAAACGATATCTTGAAACTCAAGAGTACTCTGAAGAGGCATTCGTCACAGATAAGAAGTTCTTGAGAAGATTTTCAGCCAAGTTCATTCTCAGTGGCGGTGTGTTGTATAGAAGGCATCATGACGGTTTACTGCTCAGATGTGTTGACAAGAAAGAAGCAGCTAGAATCATTGAGGAGATACATGAAGGTGATTTCGGGACCCATTCCAGTGGGCATACCATGGCCAAAAAGATTTTGCGAGTAGGTTATTATTGGTCCACCATGGAGACTGACTGTTACAATCATGCACGGGTTTGCCACAAATGTCAAGTCTATGCTGACAAGGTGCATGTGCTGCCAGTACCTTTGAATGTCTTGACTTCCCCTTGGCCGTTTGTGATATGGGGAATTGATATGATCATCAAAATTGAACCGACTGCATCCAACATGCACCGTTACGTTCTGCTTGCCATCGATTATTTTACAAAATGGGCCAAAGTTGCATCCTATGCCAATGTCACCAAGCAGGTGGTTACTCAGTTCATTAAGCACAATATTATCTGTCACTATGGAGTGCCTGAAAAGATCATTACCGACAACGGGTCTAATTTGAACAACAAAATGATGAAGGAGCTTTGTGAGTCCTTCAAAATCAAGCATCATAACTATTCCCCTTACCGACCAAAGATGAACGGTGTTGTCGAAGCGACCAATAAGAATATCAAGAAGATCGTACAGAAGATGGTGGTAACCTATAAATATTGGCATGAGATGTTGCCTTTCGCTTTGCATGGTTATCGCACCACTGTGCATACTTCGACTGGGGCAACCCCATTTTCATTGGTTTACGGCATGGAAGCAGTATTGCCGGTAGAAGTCAAGATTCCTTCTCTTAGGATCATGAGGGATGTTGAGCTGGATGAAAGTGAATGGGTACAGAATCGGCTGGATCAGTTGGAACTCATTGACGAGAAGAGGTTGACGGCTGTATGTCATGGTCAGGTATATCAGCAAAGGATGAGGAAAGCTTTTGATAAGAGGGTACAGCCTCAGTGTTACAAGCCAGGCGACCTTGTGCTAAAAAGGATAATTCTCCCCCAGGGAGATCCTAGGGGAAAGTGGGCTCCGACTTATGAAGGTCCTTTCGTGGTCAGAAAAGTTTTCTCTGGAGGAGCGGTAATGCTCACGACTATAGATGGAGAGTACTTCCCTCTCCCTGTGAATGCCTACGTAGTTAAAAAATGCTTTGCATAAAAAAAGAAAAACTCGCTAAACTGAAAACCCGAAAGGGAGGTTTAGGCAAAAAGAGGGTGTCCTGGTGAATCGAAAACACGAAAGGGCGATTCAGGCAAAAGTTAGGGACTTAAAGCAAATGACTATGCTCAATATGAGATCCTTTGTTTCTTTCCTTCGTTCTGTCACCTGGTGTTGTACCCCAAAATTTCCCCTCTCAATTCTCAAGGTTTTTCTTACAAGGATTCTCAAGGTTCAAGCTTGCACAAGTGCATTGGGATTTTCCAGTACCAAAATTAAAAGGAAACTGACAAAAATGGAGAAAACAGATAAAAATAACATTTTGACAAATTTGGTGGAAAACATGTCTCCTTCGATTCAGCATACTTCGATTGACTCTTGGCCTCTTTCGATTGCTCAAAATGGCTACTAGCGTGCCTCTTTCGAACCTGGACATTTGGCCTCCTGTATGACTCTTTCGAATGCAACTTGGGTACATCCTGCGTTTGGATTGGAAACATCCTTCGATTCAACCTTTCGATTGGACAAGCGTGCTGCCTGCATGGTTGCAATCGAAGGCCATGACCTACTGGCCACACATGCCCCCTGCAAGGAAACCCTTTTTGATTCACCAAGTGTACTGCCTACAAACCTGTTTCGATTTGGACAAGTAGATGCCTGCAAGCCTGCTTCGATTTAGACAAGTTTACTGCCTACAAACATGCTTCGATTGGGCAACATTGCTTCCTTCGAACATGGACTTTCGATTGGGAAATATGTTTGCTTCGATCCACATGCTTCGATTGGGAAATATGCTTCCTTCGAGCATGAGCTTTAGACTGGGCAATAGCTTCCTGCACATTAGCTTGTTTCGACCACATGCTTCGACTGAGACAGAGGCTTCCTTCGAACCAGTGCGCTTCGATCTCACTCTTGCCTTTGACTCAAAACCAAATCTCGTTTGCCAGGCTGTGTTGCGTCCAGATCTTTACATAGTCAGAAGTTTGCACAAGGGTTTCAAACTTTGTCTGTTGGATACTGCTATTCTGGGCTAAAGGCTACATACTTTTTCTTCAAGCAGAGAGTACTTTATCACAAAAGCAGCTTTCCATCTGATTTTAGTATGAGCACAAGCAATGTCAGAGGCATAAGTCACATCTCCTGCACCCCACTGCTGCTACTGCCAACAGGCCCCCCACTTGTACTATCACGTTACAATATTTTATTATTTTTGCAAGGCTTGCTGTTGAAGACATGTTCATTATTTCTCTATAAATAGAGGAATTTTATACAAATATGAGGAGGATCTTCTGGACAGTCGAACGAATCTGCAGAAAATTCTCAAAAAACACAACAAAATTCTCAAGTTCATCAACACTTGAGAAATCAAAACCCAGAATCCCAAACACTTGTTTCCTTCGGTTCTGAAGAACAAATATTCTTCAGTATCCTTTGAATCCAGTTTGGAAAGAAACATAAGACTTGTTTCTTTCCTTCCTTCGAATCCAGCAGTCCAAGCACAACTGTTGGCCCCCTCTGTCAAATCCAGAACCTTGGACCTCCACTCAAGGTCCCACATCCATTCAAGTCCAGAAGCAAGGTAAGTTTCTTACCTTTGAACTTTTCGTTTCAAGACATAACATGTAAATAATCTTTACATTCATTTGAAACATGTACATACTACTGTTCTTTTCGTTTCCACTCTTTTAACATGTTTTCAGAGCTAAACCCTTTCGTTCTTGCTTGCTGTTTTCCTGAACTAGCTTTAGTTATTAAACTGTTTACTAGCATGGCCTCAGGCCATGCTGTCATTCAATGCTTGAAATGAAAGAAACATAAAACAGGAAATAGGGAATGAAGCTTCTGGCTTCTACCCTCTTTCTCCAGGTCAAACGAAAGAGACAACCAGAAGGAAAACCATGTTGACTTCTAGGCCTAAACGAAAAGCATGCCTTCACTGACTTCCAGCCCCTAATCGAAAGGCACTCCCATGCTGGTGCCAGCCTCCAATCGAAGTACATGACCTGACTGGTGCCAAAGCCCAATCGAAGGACAGGACCTCACTGGTGCCATCCCCAATCGAAGGAGGCCAACATAATGCAAATCGAAGGCTGCTCCTGCCCAAATCGAAGGAGGCCAGTAGGATGCAAATTGAAGGGCGCTGCTTCCTGGGCCGAAAAGCTCATTTTCCTTGTTTTTTTTATTATTTTGTTTTTGCCTTTACATATTTTTATGCCTTTCGATATGGTTGTAATAGCGTAAGATTTTATCTTTCTGCACTTTATTTAGTTTGTACAAATGCTAGTAATTAGGTGTGTATGATAAGATAAAACCAACAAATAGACCACCAAAAAAAATCAAAGATAAATGCATGCAATAAAACACACTTTGCACACATGTACCCTTAGAGTAACCTCACTTGTTGCCTCGGAAAATAGTCATGTCCCTCGAGCATGGGAGTTTTAGCAAAGACCCTCGATAAAAGATCGTAGTCCCTCGATGACCCTTGATGTTGCCTTCGGTAAACGATCTAGTCCCTAAAACGACATTGCTAAAACGTCCCATATGTTGCCTTCTATGACTATACAAACGTCCCACGCTCGTCCCGTTCAACATCCTAACGCAAGGTTGTTCACCAAATACAATGGTGAAACAACACTGTTAAAAGGGTTAAAAAGCATAAGAAAAATCTTTGAGTAAAATAGGGTAGATAGCTCTTAGTTACTTGATCAAACTTGCAAAACATCCTTGCCATTTTTCAAACACACATCACAACACAACTTCAAAACAAACTTTCAAAAACATTGAAACATCTTTTCAAAGAGACAAACACCTTTGTAAATCATTCAAACAAATTGTTACAAAGGTTGCCTAGACAAGGCATCTTTTTCAAAACATTTTCAAAACCACACACATAAAACACCATTTCAAGCAATTGAAAAACAAAGGCAAGGGATCTAAAACAAGTAACTAATAGCCCATGGATAACCATGGATGAAAAGGGTGCTAGCACCTTCCCTTTTCATAATCTACCCCCCGAACCCACGAAAACATCTCAAAGGTCTTTCCTGTGCTTTTTGACCTTTCCTTAGGATAAATAAAAAGTCGGTGGCGACTCTTGCTAAACCGAAACATTTGCGAACACAAACGTAAAACCCAAGTCAGTTCTCCCACCGTATCACAGAACTGGCGACTCTGCTGGGGACTATTTCTAAAAGTGGGGTTACCTTAGGGTTTTAGATCACATTTACTTGCTTACATTGTTTTATTTGCATGCTTTACATTTTGGTTCCTTGTTTGGGTTTGTTTTAAATCGTACACCCGGATTTGGGGGCACCTTTTTAGGTAAATAGCAATAAATTGTGAGGGAACTGTGCGGGGTATACCGACATGGTTGAAGCAGTAGCTATGTTAGTGTGACATATTTGTGGGTACCGGTAGCCCTTGAGTAGTCAAGGAGAATACGGGGCCGCTGAGCGATGTCATGAAGCACTAACGAACTCTTAGAACCTTACTTGACCATCTTGGCCTTTTTAGGGGTAGTGAGATGACCGACTTTGGTGCAGTCCAAAGTTGGTAGATACTCGATACTACACTCATTGAGGATTGTTTTCTTGGGATATTTTGGTCGCCAGTTAAGTGGCTAAACCAAAACAATGAACATAGAAAATAATCCAGTGATATTGAGCTCCTTAGAACCCGGTTTCTATTTTAGGACAGGTTGAGCCAACTAACTTCAAGAGGGTACTTACCTACAAACCCCATGCAAGCCTAAACCTAAGGACTTGTCTGCTTTGTGTGAATATGATTACCTGTATATACACTAGCTTATTTTTGCATACATGTACATAGCATCATAACATCATACCATAGCATTTTCAATAACCATTTCAAGGATCTCGAGGGTTTTTTGATGCAGGGTCACGTTAAACCAGACGCCTACCAAAGAGTAAGAGGGTTCCCCTCTAAACAAACACCGTTAAAGATCAAGTGCAACAACTTGAATCGGGGGCTATGACCCACTTGACATGGTGAGCTTGATTCTCGTGGAAAGACATCCACCGATACAAAGTTCTCCAATCAAAGATGTTGATCGAAGTTCAACCTCTAACATTTTCTTGTGTTTACCTCGCGAGATCCTTGAAAACATGCATCCACATATCATGCATTGTATCATAACAGGTTTTCCTTTTCAGGTTTCCTTATTCTCCTACTGTTTATTTCATTAGAGATGGCTCTAGAGAAGACTATCAAGGACATCCAGGCTCAAAACTCTCAACTTCAAGAGATGTTCTTGAACCTATCCAAGGGACAAGAAGAGGTCAAGGCGCTCCTCACCAGGGGCATGATCGTGGGAAATCCTGGGGACGACAGAGATGACCAGTTGGAGTGGCTACAAACTGAGACAGCCATAATGAAGGTCCTCCACTTGAAATGACAAAGCTCGAACTAGGAGGCTTTTGTTCCATTTGAATTTTCAAGTTGTAATTTCTTTTGTATTCAAACAATTATCTATTGATGTCAAACTCTGTTTCATTAATGCATTGCATATGTTTGTCTTGACTATAATTATGCTTTCTTTATGACATTCAACTCTTGCTAAAAGTTACAAGCCTTTAGAGGGAGGATGACGAAACAATGCCATAATCTCATACAATATGCTTTTGAACAGACCTTGCTGATGATGTACATGCGTTTCTTTCAAATCCTAAACACTGGAGTTATAAGGAAGATAATCCCTAGTCAACCCCTTCGAGCCAAAGAAGTAGAAGTTTTCTATTTTAACACAAATTGAAACCTTTAATCGAAACCTGGGGCAGGGTAGTCTCTCAGTTAATTCAAATGCACTTTAAGTCGCAAAACTCTCAGTTTGTAATACAACGAACGACATCAAAAACATTCCTCTGGAATCAAAAGACAGTGGTGGTTCCTTATCTCATAGGCAGTCATTATCTCTAAAAAAAAGCCCACTAAGCCAAAACCTATAAAGGAGGCTTAAGAAAGCTGGGGCATCCTGCTGACTGTAATCTCGAAAACAGGAACAGTCAGGCAAAAGTTAGGGATAACAAACCAAAATCCTCGACAACATGAAAAATGTTGCAAAAAAAAAAATGATGACTGCCTTCCAAAATCCAACTTGTGTGAACCATCACCAAAACATCGTTCCAAATTCGAATAGAGTTCGACGCACAATTAACTGAGTTTAGGATTGAAGAACATCACGAAGAGCGGGTGGGTACAAATACACTTTGAGCCTTTATCCTTTGTTTCTTAAACCGTGAACCAAGCCACGTTACAACCCTTCAAAAGTCCTAACTGAAGCATGGGTTAGTTCGAAAGCATACTGTTACAAAAGGTATCCTGACTCCTGTAAGGCTTTGCTCCAAATCCTGAGTTTGAATTTTCTTAGCAAAATTTCTTTACTCGCTAAAACGCATTTTCAAAAAAAAAAAAACTTCAAGACAAACATAAACTTTGCATTACTTGAATATCATTGTTTGCATATGGCTATTTGTTTAACAGCGGAGAAATCCACACAATGAATATCCAGTGAACAAAAGCTCTCTCAGTGAACAAAATCACTTCAAGAAGGATGACACTTCCATTGACGAATCTCCTATCAACAGGGGGACTTGACATGTCACTATCCAGCACACCTGGGGCAGTCCAGTCAAGATTCCAGGAAATCTCTGAAGAAGTGCAGAATAACCAGGGGCAAGTCTCCATCTCCGTCACTTGGGGCATTGAACATCAACCCTGACAAAGGTTTACATACAATCAAACTTTTTGGCAATGCCATAAACACTTGCTAATAGGGGCAATGACGAATCTCCCCAAATTCCTTCTCATAGGATGATCTCCCAGAAAGGGTTTAATCTCTGAAAACCTTTCCCCAGCTGAATCAACCTCAAGAATCCTCGAGGACTTCCCCCAACGAAGATGTCACCTCTCTGGTGGACTGGCAACATGGTTTATTTCCCCCAACAAACGACAGGATTCCCCCAGCTTGAGTTTGCCTCTCCGACTACTACAAATCAAAGGACCACAACTCCTCTTCCCCAGTAGACTACTCTACAATCCCCAACAAGTTACTGTGAAACCTGGACCCGATCAGATATCAGTTCAACTTCGACTCCACAGTAGAGCAACGGACAACCGAGACTCCTGAACTCTTTTCCCAAGCAGGAATAAACATTCTCCCCACAAAGTTTTCAATATTCCCCAGCGGAGTTCTCCTCAAACAACAAAACAGGAATCCATTGGAAATATTCTGAGCAAAGTTTGAAGACACACATACTCTTCAACAACAGTCCAGGATATAATGACTCCCCAGCTTTTGTCAAGGATTTATTTTCCCAGACAAAAATACATTCATTAACAATTACACTTCAACAACATTCATAACATATGCATACAAAATACATATGACATAAATCTCATTTTATTTTGAGAACATCATTACACAATGCATACATCATGACATTGCATACAACTAACTCTTTACCTTTTCAGGAAAGATCAATCAACAGGCAAGGATCATCATCCTCTGAGATCCCTTCTAGAGACAGTTCAGATGCGATCCAGATATGGCTGACATTCTGATACTTATTCGAGATTTCCTTCTAGAGACAGTTCAGATGCGATCCAGATATGGCTGACATTCTGATACTTATTCCAGATTTCCTTCTAGAGACAGTTCAAATACGATCCAGATATGGCTGACATTCTGATACTTATTCCAGATTCCTTCTAGAGACAGTTCAGATGCGATCCAGATATGACTGACATTCTGATACTTATTCCAGATTTCCTTCTAGAGACAGTTCATATGCGATCCAGAAATGGCTGACATTCTGATACTTATTCCAGATTCCTTCTAGAGACAGTTCAGATGCGATCCAGATATGGCTGACATTCTGATACTTATTCCAGATTCATTCAAAATACAGTCCAGATACGGTTTCCTTTCTGTCACTCATTCAGATCCCAGTTACAGTTTCAGATACACTCCAGATACGGAAGTCATTCTACTACTCATACAGATCTCAAACTCCAAGATACAGTCCAGATACGCTCCAGATACGGTTGCCATTCTGTCACTCATCCAGATCCCAGTTACAGTTTTAGATACACTCCAGATATGGAAGTCATTATGCTACTCATACAGATCTCAAACTCCAAGATAGAGTCCAGACACGCTCCAGATACGATTGCCATTCTGTCACTCATTCAGATCCCAGTTACAGTTTCAGATACACTCCAGATACGGAAGTCATTCTGCTACTCATACAGATCTCAAACTCCAAGATACAGTCCAGATACGCTCCAGATACGGTTTCCATTCTGTCACTCATTCAGATCCCAGTTACAGTTTCAGATACACTCCAGATACGGAAGTCATTCTGCTACTCATACAAATCTCAAACTCCAAGATACAGTCCAGATACGCTCCAGATACGGTTGCCATTCTGTCACTCATTCAGATCCCAGTTACAGTTTCAGATACACTCCAAATACGGAAGTCATTCTGCTCCTCATACAGATCTCAAACTCCAAGATACAGTCCATATACGCTCCAGATACGGTTGCCATTCTGTCACTCATTCAAATCCCAGTTACAGTTTCAGATACACTCCAGATACAGAAGTCATTCTGCTACTCATACAGATCTCAACTCCAAAATACAATCCAGATACGATCCAAATTCGGATGTCATTCTGTCACTCATTCAAAATACAGTCCAGATACGCTCCAGATTCGGATGTCATTCTGTCACTCATTCAAAATACAGTCCAGATTCGGATGTCATTCTGTCACTCATTCAAAATACAGTCCAAATACGCTCCAGATTCGGATGTCATTCTGTCACTCATTCAAAATACAGTCCAGATATGATCCAGATTCGGATGTCATTCTGTCACTCATTCAAAATACAGTCCAGATACGCTCCAGATTCGGATGTCATTCTGTCACTCATTCAAAATACAGTCCAGATACGATCCAGATTCGGATGTCATTCTGTCACTCATTCAAATACAGTCCAGATACGATCCAGATTCGGATGTCATTCTGTCACTCATTCAAATATAGTTCAGATACGCTCCAGATTCGGATGTCATTCTGCCACTCATTCAAAATACAGTCCAGATACGATCCAGATTTGGATGTCATTCTGCCACTCATTCAAAATACATTTCAGATACGCTCCAGACACAGACGCTATTTCTTTTGCTCATACAAACTCAGTCCCCAGATACAGTTCAATGGCATTCCAGACACGAATACCATTTTGATGCTCATTCTTCGGACCTACAACATTGCACTTACAACAAACATTCTTGGATGGCATCTTTAAGCCCATCTCCAACAAGATTCTGTCACATTCTTGGATGGCATCTTTAAGCCCATCTCCAACAAGTTTCTGTCACATCTCCAAATGGCATCTGTAAGCCCATTCCCGACATCACAATGTTGATACTACACCATGCGAGTGCAAATTTTTGGGCACTCTAGTGTTCAATTATCTTCCACCTTCGGATCACGAAAGGCTCGAAAGCCAATCTATATCCTCAGGTTTAAGAAAATTGAACAGGGGCAACTGTTATACCCCAAAATTTTCCCTCTCAATTCTCAAGGTTTTTCTTACAAGGATTCTCAAGGTTCAAGCTTGCACAAGTGCATTGGGATTTTCCAGTACCAAAATTAAAAGGAAACTGTCAAAAATGGAGAAAACAGATAAAAATAACATTTTGACAAATTTGGTGGAAAACATGTCTCCTTCGATTCAGCATACTTCGATTGACTCTTGGCCTCTTTCGATTGATCAAAATGGCTACTAGCGTGCCTCTTTCGAACATGGACATTTGGCCTCCTGTATGCCTCTTTCGAATGCAACTTGGGTACATCCTTCGTTTGGATTGGAAACATACTTCGATTCAACCTTTCGATTGGACAAGCGTGCTGCCTGCATGGTTGCAATCGAAGGCCATGACCTACTGGTCACACATGCCCCCTGCAAGGAAACCCTTTTTGATTCACCAAGCGTACCGCCTACAAACCTGTTTCGATTTGGACAAGTAGCTGCCTGCAAGCCTGCTTCGATTTAGACAAGTTTACTGCCTACAAACATGCTTCGATTGGGCAACATTGCTTCCTTCGAACACAGACTTTCGATTGGGAAATATGTTTGCTTCGATCCACATGCTTCGATTGGGAAATATGCTTCCTTCGAGCATGAGCTTTCGACTGGGCAATAGCTTCCTGCACATTAGCTTTTTTCGACCACAGGCTTCGACTGAGACAGAGGCTTCCTTCGAACCAGTGCGCTTCGATCTCACTCTTGCCTTTGACTCAAAACCAAATCTCGTTTGCCAGGCTGTGTTGCATCCAGATCTTTACATAGTCAGAAGTTTGCACAAGGGTTTCAAACTTTGTCTGTTGGATACTGCTATTCTGGGCTAAAGGCTACATACTTTTTCTTCAAGTAGAGAGTACTTTATCACAAAAGCAGCTTTCCATCTGATTTCAGTCTGAGCACAAGCAATGTCAGAGGCATAAGTCACATCTCCTGCACCCCACTGCTGCTACTGCCAACAGGCCCCCACTTGTACTATCACGTTACAGTATTTTATTATTTTTGCAAGGCTTGCTGTTGAAGACATGTTCATTATTTCTCTATAAATAGAGGAATTTTATAAAAAGCTGAGGAGGATCTTCTAGCCAGTCGAACGAATCTGCAGAAAATTCTCAAAAAACACAACAAAATTCTCAAGTTCATCAACACTTGAGAAATCAAAACCCAGAATCCCAAACACTTGTTTCCTTCGATTCTGAAGAACAAATATTCTTCAGTATCCTTTGAATCCAGTTTGGAAAGAAACATAAGACTTGTTTCTTTCCTTCCTTCGAATCCAGCAGTCCAAGCACAGCTTTTGGCCCCCTCTGTCAAATCCAGAACCTTGGACCTCCACTCAAGGTCCCACATCCATTCAAGTCCAGAAGCAAGGTAAGTTTCTTACCTTTGAACTTTTCGTTTCAAGACATAACATGTAAATAATCTTTACATTCGTTTGAAACATGTACATACTACTGTTCTTTTCGTTTCCACTCTTTTAACATGTTTTCAGAGCTAAACCCTTTCGTTCTTGCTTGCTGTTTGCCTGAACTAGCTTTAGTTATTAAACTGTTTACTAGCATGGCCTCAGGCCATGCTGTCATTTAATGCTTGAAATGAAAGAAACAGGAAACAGGAAATAGGGAATGAAGCTTCTGGCTTCTACCCTCTTTTTCCAGGTCAAACGAAAGAGACAACCAGGAGGAAAACCATGTTGAATTCTAGGCCCAAACGAAAAGCATGCCTTCACTGACTTCCAGCCCCTAATCGAAAGGCACTCCCATGCTGGTACCAGCCTCCAATCGAAGTACATGACCTGACTGGTGCCAAAGCCCAATCGAAGGACAGGACCTCACTGGTGCCAGCCCCAATCGAAGGAGGCCAACATAATGCAAATCGAAGGCTGCTCCTGCCCAAATCGAAGGATGCCAGTAGGATGCAAATCAAAGGGCGCTGCTGCCTGGGTCGAAAAGCTCATTTTCCTTGTTTTTTTTATTATTTTGTTTTTTCCTTTACATATTTTTATGCCTTTCGATATGGTTGTAATAGCGTAAGATTTTATCTTTCTACACTTTATTTACTTTGTACAAATGCTAGTAATTAGGTGTGTATGATAAGATAAAACCAACAAATAGACCATAAAAAAATATCAAAGATAAATGCATGCAATAAAACACACTTTGCACACATGTACCCTTAGGGTAACCTCACTTGTTGCCTCGGAAAATAGTCATGTCCCTCGAGCATGGGAGTTTTAGCAAAGACCCTCGATAAAAGATCGTAGTCCCTCGATGACCCTTGATGTTGCCTTCGGTAAACGATCTAGTCCCTAAAACGACATTGCTAAAACGTCCCATATGTTGCCTTCTATGACTATACAAACGTCCCACGCCCGTCCCGTTCAACATCCTAACGCAAGGTTATTCACCAAATACAATGGTGAAACAACACTGTTAAAAGGGTTAAAAAGCATAAGAAAGATATTTGAGTAAAATAGGGTAGATAGCTCTTAGTTACTTGATCAAACTTGCAAAACATCCTTGCCATTTTTCAAACACACATCACAACACAACTTCAAAACAAAATTTCAAAAACATTGAAACATCTTTTCAAAGAGACAAACACCTTTGTAAATCATTCAAACGAATTGTTACAAAGGTTGCCTAGACAAGGCATCTTTTTCAAAACATTTTCAAAACCACACACACAAAACACCATTTCAAGCAATTGAAAAACAAAGGCAATGGATCTAAAACAAGTAACTAAGAGCCCATGGATAACCATGGATGAAAAGGGTGCTAGCACCTTCCCTTTTCATAATCTACCCCCCGAACCCACGAAAACATCTCAAAGGTCTTTCCTGTGCTTTTTGACCTTTCCTTAGGATAAATAAAAAGTCGGTGGCGACTCTTGCTAAACCGAAACATTTGCGAACACAAACGCAAAACCCAAGTTAGTTCTCCCACCGTATCACAGAACTGGCATAAGCTCGAAGCTAATCCAAGAATGATCTGTTTGAAAGCAGGAAGATGGAAGCGTAAGAGTCATAAGAGTCATGGCAGAGTCGGGACTTGATATATATTCACATTCACATTGCCATTTGTAAACACTTGTTTGCTTTGATTTTGTAAATTACTTGCTTCCAAATGTAAATGCCTTTTTCACAGGCTGATTTCTCAAAATCAATAGAATATCTTCTTTCAAGTATACGTATACGTTTCTTTTCTCCCTTTTTACTATTTTGTTTGCAAAAACGTCTAATATTTTTGATAAGCATGTGCATATAAAGTTCGTGGACCTTACACGGAAGTGGTAATATAAGTCATGGTTAGTTGATCGCTTGAAATACGGATAACAAACACAACTACTACTGTGCAAGGGGCATGTTTGGTTCTATGATGGATAGGTTTCTCATTCACTTTGCTGGTGGATGCCTTGCCATTTTGTTTCACAACTCCGTGCTATTGGTAAAGGTCATGGGTCAGGGTAATATCAAGATTACGGCAGGCCGGCGAGATCGACGAACCTAGTTGGAGATATTTCTTCCCCATAATGGCTTTTATTACATTTCTCTGCCACACTTTCATGTGTTATCTTGATTTATTGTTTTAGCATTGTCTGCATATAGGATTTTGTTTATAGCCGAATGTCAGTCTTGATGCGTTGAATATTTTTGCCTTGAAGAAATTGTTTCATTTTACTTAATCCATCCAGTATCACTCTTTAATCGATTTTTCGGGCATTTTGATACCAACTGTGCCAATTCTTTTGCTTAGCCAAGAGTTTGGAGGAAGGAGTTTAGCTAAAAACAATGACTGTAATGGTATGCTTTTGAGTAGAACCCCGTTGACGATGTACAGGAATTGTTTCAATTCCCAAACACCGGAGATATAAGGGAGTTAGACCCTCGTTAACCCCTCTGAGCCTTCAAAGTAGGAGTTTCTTTTCCGTTAAAAAAAACCTTATTTTTTTAACCAGGGGCAGGGTAGATGTTCAGTTAATTTGACCAAGCACTCAAATTTCAGAAGGAATGTCCCATCTGAGGATCACCATATTTTATCTTTCGCATCA
The DNA here is from genome assembly GCA_948472305.1 of Vicia faba. Lineage (NCBI taxonomy): Eukaryota > Viridiplantae > Streptophyta > Magnoliopsida > Fabales > Fabaceae > Vicia > Vicia faba. Next base: position 465,654,180 of record OX451735.1, on the reverse strand, counting down.
TGAGATCAGGAAACAATGTTTAAACCACGATGTTCATTTCCTCACAAAGTCCTGAGGTCGAGATCGAATCGATACAATAATGGCTATCCCTCGCCGACCAAGGATTGAGGCTTTTGTTTTAAAAAAAAGAGAAAGAAATAAAAAGTTCAAAGACCTAAAGTCATGTTGACTGGTTCGAAGAGGAAAGTATGAATAAGAAAGAAAAAAAAAGCCCCGCTAAGTCGGAACTTGAAAACAAGTCGCTTAGGCAAAAGTTAGGGCATCCCGCTGGACTTCCAAAATTGAGATTCAAAAGATTTTGTCCAGGAAAAAGTCAGGGAAAAGAGAGCCTAAAAGGCCGGAAAAAAAATATTATTCAATAAAATTTTCATCAAAAGAAGAGGAACAATAATATCAAAAACAAAAGCGACAAAAGTTAAGTGACAATCATGTTGGAGAATTTGTCGTGATCACTCTACCATTATAAATCCTTTGAAAGATGAATGCTTGTGATAAGTCAGCTGAACTTAGGACAGGAGAATATCATGAAGGGGGTGGGAACCAAATAACTTGAGCCTTGAAAAACTTTTTTAAAAAAAAACCTCAAACCAGGCCACGTTACAACCTCTAAAAGTCCTAACTGAAACAAGGGTTTAACTCGAAAGCATACTGCAACAGGATGACGTTTCCTAAACTCCCAAATATGTGTTGCATATCCATGTTGGTATCTTATCACCCGCATCTTGACTCATTTTTTGTTGAAAAAAAGGGGGGTAGAAAAGTTTTGAAATTTTTTTTACTCTAGCCAATGATTCATTCACAACAGAGATGCGACACTTTGTTAAGGTTTTTCAACTTTAAGGCTTAAATAATCATCGCATCAGGTCTGTCATTCCCAAAATAAACATTTTTCTGCATGCAAAACATTTGTTTGACATAAAAAAAAGAGTTTACACGTTGAACATCTGCAAAGAGCTTAATGATTGTTAGGAAGGGAAATTTGGTTTTCTTCTGCTAGGACGAGCCCAGGTATGAATAGGACTTTACCTCTCCCTAGTGAAGTTTCATTTCTGCAACAAAGTTTTGTTGCCATGTGAATCTTCTTTTAAAGGCTTCATTCTGAGACTCTGGATTTGATGATATCGCATATCCCCAACAGAGTTGCCAACAGAGATCCCTCGCCATGACCTTTCATTTCCCAGACGGTCTATTGACTGGGGCATCCTTATGTTAAGATCTTTCCTTATCCCCAGTAAGGTCGATACTGTGTGACTACCTGCATGATCCATCCAGTGGTTACATTCCAAAAGAAATCTCTCTCGAACAAAAATCTTCGATAGAGTTTTGTCTCCCCGGTGAAGTCCCGTCTCCTCGGCAAAGCTTTGTTCCCCTAGCAAAGGTTTTCACCCCTCACGTCGGGTTTGTTGTCTTGGTGTCATCCTCAACATGACCACGCGCTGTCTTTTCCAGAGATTACAATCTTGCCCTGATCTTCTCCCTCAATGTCTAATCTTTAGATGGCGTCCCTCTCCAGAAGCTACAGTGTCGGTCTGATCTTCTCTAGGAGTTTGCAATTTATTTTTGTATCCCCTCTCAATGTTTGTGGCCCATTTCTACTAGTTGCTCGGTTGTTATTCCCTGCGAAGCTTCATCTCTTCAAGGTTCCCTCTCTAGAGGTTCCCCATATTTTCCCCTCTCCTTTGAATTTTGCAATTTATTTTTGCAAGACATATCAAAGTTCTGAATTCTTGGTTTTTGGCTTCTCAATTGGCCATTCCCCAGTGAAACTTTTAAACATGCATCATTACATTGCATCTACCAAAACACGTAACATTTCCATTATATGGAGCATTGCGCTATATAAAAAGAATTTAAACATGCATCAGAACATAAGCCATTATTGTTTCTGTTATCCCCAGTGAATTTGCTAATACTTTGGATTAAATCCCCAGCGAGGTCTTCGTCCTCATTATCTCAGTTTCCTCCCCATACCAATATCCTTTTGATGTCAATCATTTATTTGTTTGAGTGTCTACTCTTGACTGTAGTTCAGTTTTGCCCTGGCGTGGTCTTCTCGGGTTTAGTCTTCACTACCCTCTCTAGTTCATTCCAATGTCTATTGATGCACCTTTTGAATACCAGTTTCGTCCTGATATTCGCTTTCAGCAGGTTTTTAGGTGTACACCCTAATCCCCTTGCTTTGGGTTGAGCTCAGAGTTTCATCTCCTCACCTTGCGCGTGAAATCCAGTTTTGTCCTGGTGCTCATCTAGTTTAGTTTCTCCTAACTAGTTTTTGAGTCGAGTTTCATCTCGGTTTTGCTTTCATACCTTGGACCCTTTGACGATGTTCGTTTACCGAGTGCAGTGTTCGTACTGCGTCCCTGGTTTGAAACCAGTCTCTTTTGTTCCTTGGACTCTTCTATCAGTTTTTGTCACTGTTTATCCATTGATCTGAGACCTCCAGGTGCTCTGAGAAACATGCACTCTCATCACTTTGCGATGGGTCGAGTTTCGCCTCGTTACCCGTGCGTGAAATCCAGTTTCGTCCTGGTACTCATCTAGTTTAGTTTCGCCTAACAGGTTATTGAGTCGAGTTTCGTCTCGCTTTTGTTCCTCATTTCTGGGATTCTTTCAGTTCCTTCATAGTGTCTATCTTAGTTTGAGATTAGCAAGTGCTCCTAGAATCATGCACTCTAGCCACTTTGCTTTGGGTCGAGCTCAGAGTTTCGCCTCCTCACCCGCGTACGTTTTCTTTTCCAGAGCTTAGTTTCGCCTATACTCTGTGGTTTGAGTTTCATCTCACCTCTTCTTTTTGAAGCCCAGTTTTTCCCTGGCACATTTTTCCGGAAGTTTAGTTGCGTCTACGGTTCTTTTTTTTGTTTTTGTTCTGTCTCAACCTGCGTTACAGCTTCATTCTGACGCAAGTCTTAGGGGTTTTTCTGCTTCCTTTTCTTTCTTCTTCAAGAGTGTAAATTTTTGGGTTTTTTTGTATTCAATCATCTTCAACTCTGAACGCTCGAAAGTTGTCACTTTACTCACTTATCATGTTGAAGATATTTGAATAGGGACAACTGTTGCACCCCAAAATTTACCCTATTGATTTAGGCTTATGTTTCATCATGAATATCATATTGCATTGTATTCATACATTGTGATGGGATCAAAGTACTTTGGTTATCAAGTCTTCCTCAAGCTTTGAAGGTTGATTGCATTGATAAGTTGCTCAAGAAGAATCTTACCATCCAAACCTCTGGATCTTTCAAGCTCAAAAGTTATTGCATATCTCAAGATATCTTACCCATCTCTTTGGATCATCAAAGGATTGAAGTTTGTGTTTGATTATAAGAAGAATCACTCTTTTGATTCACCGGTCAAATTAGGGTTTTGTTTGAGCAAGGCTATTGATGCATGAGCAAGTCTTGATTTGGAAGCTACAACATCTCTTTGGTATTTGAAAATTCTTTGTACAAGAAATTGGTCAAGATATCCAGAGGATTTGAAGTTTTGAAGTTGATTCATCAGTCTCCTAAAGGTGTTAACCAAAACTAGGTGTTGTACCCCAAAATTTGCCCTCCCTTTTTCACAAGAAATCACAACCCTAGGGTTTTGAATTTTTTTTATTAATAACCAAGTATTAAAATAATATTTCGCAAATAACCGGGTTTCGGAAAAAATTACGCAAATAACCATGTTTGAGATGGCTCCACAAAGGAGGAGCCATCTCAATTGGCGCATGCTCCTCTTTTTTTAAGGGAGGCGCCATCTCACTTGGCGCCTAAGTGCTTAGGGCAAGCGCTAAGCCAAGTGAGATGGCACCTATGTACAAAATAAGGGCAATTTTTTTTTTTATTTTCTTTCCTGCGCGTTGCCTATTAGACAGAGATCAACAAAATGGATTTTTTATTTAAAAAAAAATAATTACATTCAACTGTTTTACATTTAAAGAACAGTAAAAAAATGGATACAAAAAATACTGGGAAAAAAAAAGATACATCAGTGATCCCCAGGAACCCGGTAATGACCCCCAGTTCCGCATCCCCGTCCTCGCCTTTCTCTTGCTGGGTGCCGTCTCGTTTCCTACTGCGGCAAGGTCGATGGCCCAACGAAGTCAATGCGATCCGAATCCATAAAATCAGTAAGATCTCCATATCTCGAAGATTCGCTCTAGTACAGTCGGTTACCCATACCCTCGAAGTTTGGTCGTGTTGGCGGTGGGTGGGGTTCCATGGTTGGTCGGTAGCATTGGTCGTCTGAGTATGGGGGGTAGAAAGGAAATGGATCTTGGGGTGTTTGGTATTGTGGATGTTGGGTTGTTTGGTGATATGGTGGTTGATGGTAGGTTTGGTCGGCTTGGTCATAATCTTCTGACATTCCCATATCAGGGCTAAGGCTGGATGTTGAGGGAGCCATATTGGGATATGTGGAAGACTGAAATTGTGTCTGGGGTATGTGGGTTTGCTGGTATTGTGGTTGGGTTTGAGGCATATCCGGGTATTGGTAGTTTGGTGGTGATTGTGGTTGGTAGTACGGCATTTGATTGTAGTTGTGTTGTGGTGGGGAATATGGTTGTGTGTTTGTTGGTCTGTTTCTTCTTGGGGGTTGGTTTGAGGTTGATGGATTTTGGGTTTGTTGATGGGGAATCGAGGGTTGTGCCCATTGTGTGCGTGGGTCAACCAAGTACCTCGGATGAGACACGTGCATATCTGGGTTACTAACCGACATGTACCACGACATATATTGATCAGTGTGTCGCATGTTACCTTGAGTAAGGAAAACCGGGGATTGCAAGATGTAGTGGTGACGCCTTTGCCACATTTTACACCATTCTGGAGCAAAGTCTTTCCAGTTGGTAAGACCCCACTGGGCGTCGACCCTTTTTAGATGCCAGGGGGACAAATCTGTTGGATCACTTGGTATCTCTTGGATCATTCCGAACTGCATCTTCACACAGTCGCTGTGGTGCATCTCCACAATGTTGAACCGAATGAGTGTAGTCTTTGCAGTCCAAGTTGCTGCATCCTCTGGATTTGGAGAATGGCCCAAACCCAAATATGGTCTCCAGACGAACTGCGATAAAATTTAAATCAGGTAAGCGCAAAAGTAATGTATAAATAATTAAAATGAACAAAAGTTAAAAGCTATGACGTACGTCATCTGGGCCTAAGTGATCCAACAGATTCCGGTAGAGTGCGACATTGAATCTGGGATTCTTGCCGTAATCCATACCCCTCACGCAGTACCTAAAGGAAATGAGAAACATGTTATTTTTAACATATATTTTGGAAAGAGCAGAATAATTATAAATGCTATAACTTAATGACTTACTTTGTTGCATACGGGAAACCAAAAGTGTTGTTATTGATGGGGTTTAAGGACTCCATCCTCCACCAACCCCAGGCTTGTAGTAAAAATGCGCACCCATAAAATGTACATTTTTCCTTGACTGCGTTTTTGCACAAGGAACTGTACAGGTGGGCTAATACTGCAGAACCCCAACTATATTTTCTAGTTTTATCAAAATTTGTTAGTAAATGTAAGTACATGAAATTTACACTATTTCCCGTACTTTCGGGAAATAAAAATGTACCAAAAAGTATCATAATATACGTTATGGCTTTTACTACTCGGTCATTCTCTGAGGAATTTTCATTTAATTCCATACTTGCATAATGCCGTTTCAGGTCAGTGAGTAGTATTCCCTGCCCTCTTGCTCCACCACCTTCTACCATGTCCCTACCCAACAGTTCTTCACACTGTGAGTTGGGTTGTTGAACCGACCCGTTCACCGCCTTACCGTCGATAGGGAGGCCCAGTAGCATGTACACATCTTCGAGAGTGATGGTACATTCACCTATTGGTAGGTGAAATGTATGGGTCTCCGGTCTCCACCTCTCCAACATTGCAAGAATGAATTTTGAGTCAATGGTGCAGTTGGAGATCTTTATCACGTGTCCAAAACCTGCATATTCCAGATAAGGGACGATAAATGGGTCGGGAGCCAGGTATTTGTGCGAACGGATTCTGAATCTTTGTGTATCCTGAGATCATAATTAAACAAGAGTAAGATTAATTAAGATGAACAACACGTTATTTGAAGTATGAAAAATGTATAACCAAAGAAGAGACTTACAAATGCAGCAATGTTTTCCCTTGTGCCTCTGTGAGTATCTCCCATTGTTAGAAGAGCCATTGTTCAGAATGCTTGAGAGAATGAAAGACTTAGGAAGAAATAGAGAGTATGATAGACTTAAGAAATATTTCGTAGCAGAGAGTGAGAGTTGTGTGGGTGTGAGAGATGTTTCATAAGGTATGTATTTATAGGCAAATAAGTTTGATGTAGTGGTTGCATGCCTGCGATGTGTCACATTTGCATGCTTAGGGTGTTACACATATGCATGCATGCATTTACAAAAAATGTAAGGTGTCACTCTTGCAGGCTAGGTGGCAGCCCATGCATGTATCACGATTGGACAGTAAGGGAGGCGCCATCTCACTTGGCGAAAGAGTACAAAAATGAATGGTGTCGCCACCCCATTTGGCGAATAAGAGGTGTCACTTTTTACAGCATTGGCTCAGGCTACGTGACAGCCTTTGGGATTCCTTTCTTTGTTGCATGCAAGGCCATTGGAGTTGATGGGTGGAGTCTTACACAAAACATTTATGTGTGCAGAATAGGGCCAGGCTAGGTGGCTGCATAAGCCCATGCATGTATCACGATTGGACAGTAAGGGAGGCGCCATCTCACTTGGCGAAAGAGTACAAAAATGAATGGTGTCGCCACCCCATTTGGCGAATAAGAGGTGTCACTTTTTACAGCATTGGCTCAGGCTACGTGACAGCCTTTGGGATTCCTTTCTTTGTTGCATGCAAGGCCATTGGAGTTGATGGGTGGAGTCTTACACAAAACATTTATGTGTGCAGAATAGGGCCAGGCTAGGTGGCTGCATAAGCCCATGCATGTATCACGATTGGACAGTAAGGGAGGCGCCATCTCACTTGGCGAAAGAGTACAAAAATTAATGGTGTCGCCACCCCATTTGGCGAATAAGAGGTGTCACTTTTTACAGCATTGGCTCAGGCTACGTGACAGCCTTTGGGATTCCTTTCTTTGTTGCATGAAAGGCCATTGGAGTTGATTGGTGGCAGGCTAGGTGGCTGCATAAGCCCATGCATGTAATATTATTGGCAGCCTTGGGGGGTTGCATCACTTACTTAATTGAAATTTTTTGCCTTACGTTGAACATAACATTCATTCACATAAACTGTAAAATTTTCCAACCTTCGAATCAGTCATCTAACCTTCAAACATTCCAGCATTCATACCTTCATACAATCAATAAACCTAAAACATTCCAACCTTCATACCTTAAAACAATTCTACACAATGGCCTCTTCACCACAATTTGTTGTCAAAGCACATTTCAACGGTGAGACATACATGTGTCCCACAGTTGGGTTTTTGTTTAGAAACACCGACAATGTTCGTTTTCTCTTAAACGGGAAAGCAAATTTCTCGTACTTTAAGAAAAGATTGGAGGCCAAACTTGAACGAGGCCCGGTATCCCAGATATTTTATCAGAGTCCAGTCTTTTTTGGAAACAACCAAGTTATTTTTTATAAGGTTGAAATTCAAGATGACGAGGATTTCCAGAACATGATTTCCAGCCATGTCTATTCTGGAAACGACTCTATTGAGTTGTACGTTTTGTTTCAAGAGCCTCCGGTGACACAGGAGGTAGAGCCTCCGGTGACACAGGAGGTTGATCCTTTGGAGAATGAGCAAGATGAGGTGGATGCAGTTGATGATGAAGAAGAAGATAATGAGTTAGAGTTTGATGAAATGGTGAACGACGATTCTGACGATGATGGCATCCCAAGTATTCCTACCGACAAAATCTACACACCACCTACGCACATGACAAACTTCAACATGGGCGGAGATGAACCTTCTACGGACTTGTTTTTCCAACCGTATATGCAGTCGGATGAAAATTTAAAAGAGAAGGACAAGTTTCGTAATAAAGAGGAATGCATAAGGGCCATCAAAAAATTTCACATGCTCAACTCGGTTGATTATAAGGTGGATCGTGTAAACCCGGAAAGGTACAAGATCAAGTGTGTCCACCCTGACTGTATGTTCAAGCTGACCGCTTCATACAGACTAAGGGGTGACTGCTGGGTCATAGGTTCTATGACTACCCATACTTGTGTAAGTTCCACTCAATCACAAGACCACCGAAAACTCAACCATGATCTAATCTGTCAAGAAATCCTACCCCTGGTCAGCAACGACCCTTCTTTGAAGGTGAAAACAATCATCTCCCACATCACCACGGTTTTTAACTACACTCCGTCTTACCTTAAGGCGTGGTTAGCAAAGACTAAGGCGATTGAAAGGGTGTACGGAAACTGGGAGGAGTCATACCGAGAACTTCCCTGCTACCTAAATGCACTCAAGACATATTCACCAGGTAGTGTTTATGTTCTGGAAACATTGCCAGCGTACGCCCAAGATGGTAGTCTACTACATGGCAACGGAATATTCAGTCGCGACTTTTGGGTATTTCAACCATGCATCACAGGGTTTGCATCATGCAAACCAATTCTACAAATAGACGGGACTTGGTTGTATGGGAAGTACAAAGGCACGCTTTTGATGGCAGTTGCACAAGATGGCAACAATAACATTTTCCCCGTTGCGTTTGCCCTTGTCGAGGGGGAGACCGGTGGTGCTTGGAGCTTTTTCCTGAAAAATCTTCATACACACGTGGCTCCTCAACCAGATATCTGTTTGATCTCGGACAGACATGCCTCCATTGAAAGTGCCTATAATAATCCGGCAAATGGTTGGCATGACCCTCCTTCTACGCATGTCTATTGCGTCAGGCATATCGTCCAGAATTTCTCAAGGGAGGTCAAGGACAAAACATTGAGGAAAGCGGTGATGAATGCGGGATACGCACTGACACAGCCCATATTCAAATATTACCGCAACGAGATCCGTTTGTCTAACCCAGAAGCCGGTACGTGGATCGACAATATACCGGTCGAAAAGTGGACTAGGTCATACGACAATGGCCAAAGATGGGGGCATATGACAACAAATCTTATTGAATCAATGAATGGGGTATTCAAGGGCATACGAAACCTCCCCATCACTGCCTTGGTGAAATCCACGTATTTTAGGATGGCTGCGTTATTTTCCAAAAGAGGTGAAATGTGGTATGCGGTCTTGCAATCAGGACAACTATGGAGTGAAAGCTGTATGAAATACATTAAGGCTGAAAGTGCTAAAGCCAACACTCACATGGTTACACGGTTTGACCGCCATAGCCACAACTTCATTGTGAAAGAGACAATTGACCACAATGAAGGCCTGGCAAGACAAGAATACAGGGTCATTTTACCTTCTCAATGGTGCGATTGTGGCAGGTTTCAAGCTTTTCGTATGCCTTTCTCTCATGTCATTGCCGCTTGTGCTCATACCCATCAAGACGCGCTTCAACTGCTCTCAAACGTTTATAAATCTGAAACGTTGCTCACTGTTTACAACAACAACTTTCCTTTGGTGGCAAAACCGGACTATTGGCCTGAATACAACGGTGATATAGTTTGGCACAATGACCAAATGCGAAGGAACAAGAAGGGTCGTCCCAAAAGCAGGCACATAACAACAGAAATGGACGATCTTGACAGGTTGGAAAGAAAGTGTGGTTTATGCCGTCAGGTCGGACACAATCGCAAAAACTGTCCGAATCGGGCGTCTGGCTCGACCACATAAATTTTGTAATACAATAAATCTTTTCAATATTTGTGTTGTAAACATTATGGGTTTTCCGTTAATAAAACTGTTCACACAATTTAAGAAATTCAATATAGGAAATTACATTAGGGTTTTCGTGTACAATAATGATTAACGATATTCAATCTAGGAAATTACAACTGTTAACACAATTTCATCTGACCCATGCATCATCAGCATTACATCACTGTCTGTTTTGACTTCCTCCAACCACACATTAGGTCTTCCTGTCGCATGCGAGGTTGTTGTTCGTTTTCGCTGGATCCTTCGAATTTTTTCCCCCTCGGCGATGTCTCCATCTAGCCACCGCATCAACTCCCGCTTCAGACGCTCCATGGAGTGAATGTGCCAGAATTTCATTTTCATCGCAGGTTTCGTGGCGGAGAATATAACGTAACCATCTCTGCTAAAAATCATAGGCGACGTCATTACGTAAATAAGGGAGTACAAAATAAAAATACAGTGCGAGAAATTTCAAAGAAACGGACGAATTATTTATAAAACAGCAAAAAACCCTAGTTTTGCCCTAGGCGCCAAGTGAGATGGCGCCTCCTCTCATTTTTAAGGAGCATGCGCCATCTCACTTGGCTAAAATCCAAGGGAGGCGCCAAGTGAGATGGCGCCTAGGGCAAAACCCTAGGTGGAGGCGCCAAGTGAGATGGCTCCTCCTTTGTGGAGTCATCTGAAACATGGTTATTTGCATAATTTTTTCCGAAACCCGGTTATTTGCGAAATATTAATTTAACACATGGTTATTAATAAAAAAAATTCTAGGGTTTTCTCAAATTTTCAAAGATTGGCTCAAGAATTGATCAAACAGACTTTTCTTTGGCAGTAAATCAAGAATTAGGGTTTTCTCTCGCATTTCTCAGAAGAAACATAATTCTAAGAAATTCAATTAACTGTCACATGTTTTCACACTCTTTCAAGTTTGCTGAAAAGTTACTGGTTATTCTCAAGGCTTGTTTATCTGGGATAAGAGATAGGAGCTGAGATGGTCATTTGGAATATTCAGGTTTTGTCTGATCCAGGTTAACCAGACAATGTGCGTCCGTTAAGATATTTGCTTGTTAATAAAATGAAATGCTTGCTTGTTTATTGGAATACACAATGCGTATTTTGATTGGAATGCTGTTGCAAGGTTATGAGATTACAGAGTTTTTTGGGATTACTTGGATTTTAAGTTATCTGTATTGGAAATGCTGGAATGCAGTTTCAGTTATTTTAAATCAGGAATCTTAAATAAAAAGTGAAGATGCAAAGGAAGAATTGCAAGATATTGGACATTAGAAGAGTTTTATTGGATAAAGACTTTTTCATTTATTTCAAATGGTGTTACAAAAAATAATTTATTATTTCATGTGCTTTAAGTTTTACAGCTTATAGTATTTGAAGAATAAATTATTACAATTAAATGCAAAATCTCTCAAAGAAAAATCTAAGTCTAATCCATTGCTCTCATGCTCAAAGTCTCCTGCTTCCTCTGCTTCCTCTATCACCCAATTTGTGCTCACATGAAAAAGACAAAGAGAAGGGATTAGTGCAGTCAGTTGAATATGAAAAGAATTTTCAAATAAAAAGAAAAGGAAATTGTTCATCATTAAAATTTGTCGTTTGGAATCAGAAGTGCTATTGTTCATCACGTTTTTATTTTCCTCTTTGCAAATCACAAGAAGATTGCTCTTCTTGGTTCACAAAGAGAAAAATAAAAATACAAATTGAAGAGTGCAAACAAAGCAATTTATTCAAAAAAAGCATTAGGGCGCCAAAACTGTACTAAAGCACAAGGCCAAACAAAGTCAGCAAACTGAACCATTGCAACTCAACCAAGGCACAAGGCAAACTGTTATGCAAACATAAGCATAGCAACTAAAGCAAACTGAATGCAAAAAGGAAGCAAACTGGAGGCAGTAAGTACAATGCAGAAAGTACATGGCAAATCAAACAGCAGGCAATGCAGGAGGTGAACCAAATCACAAGCCAAAAAGCTTGTCATAGCTATCATCATTTTCCAGCAGACATAGGCAAAATTTTCAGAATAATAAGAAAAAGCAAATCTGCTTTGTCATAGAGAGAGAAAGAGAGAAAGATATCACCTTTGGTGAGAGTTTACAGTTTGGCAAAAAAGGTTGTCACAAGTTGCAAAAGGCAAAAGGATATAACAGTACAAAGTCAGAACAGAAAAGAGAGAACATAGCCAAACCTGTTATCAAAAAACTCCCAAACCTATTACAACCAAACTGTAACAACCTGCATAACTTACAACACCAAAACAAAGCTAGCCAAACTGTAACAAACTACAACAAATAACCAAGTTACAAAAACCTGTAACAGTTAGAAACTGCAACAAAACTCAGAAACTGCATCTCAGTTCAAACAACAACCACAAACTATAAAGCTTAACCAAGTTGTCAAGTGGCATAGCAACAACAAAACTGTATAAGCAGTTCAAACACTAGCCTGCTAACAAAAACCAACCTGCACAACAACTCAAACCAGAAAACCCTGTGAATCATAAACAACACAACAGTTAGCAAACTGCCTAGACAAAACTGCCAGGCCAACAATCACACAACCTGCAAAAAACTTGCCAAACTGCAAATAATCACAAAACCCTGTGAAAGCCAACAAGCCTGCATCCTTTTCCATCAACCAAACTTTCATTTTGCAGAATAAGAGTTTCAGAAACAACCACAAAAACTTTTCCAACATTTTCAAAAACCCTAGCTCAGTCCAAACAACAAAAAAGCCACCATTATCAAAGGTTTCAACAACAATCACAAAAACCATGTGAAAACCTACGAAAGCCTACCCATTCAGAACATTCAAGAACCAAAACAGATTTTCAGAACTATTGTCATCATCAAACTCAAAGAGAGAGGAAAAGAGTTTCAAAGCATACAATTATCAATAAAATCCATCAACAACAAGTTTTCAGAAATAAACATTCATTAACAAAAGCAATAACAATCAAGGTTTCAGAATAGTCTCATCATCAACAAACAAACAAAGTCATAAGCATTCAAGCCTCATCATTCAAGGTGCTAAAGGGACAAAAAAGTTACCAAAGACCACACGTCCATCATTTCTTCCCTCCTTCGCCTCTAGCCACCAGGGAGCTCCGTCTCACCTTCCCTCCGTTTGTTCCCGAAAATCCCCAAGGTACGTTTTTCTCAAACCCTCTTTGCTGCATCTCAAACATGAACAATAAATAAGCTTGAAAACTGTAAAAATCAAACAAACATAAAAAAACTGTAAAACTCAAAAAGAGGACGAATCATACCGTTCAATCAAAAGCCATGGATCATTGTGAGGAGATGAGAGAGTGAAGGACGTTTGCTCCGGCGGCTAGGGCTTGAGAGGAGGGAGGTCAAAGCGTTTGATTGAGAGAGATGAAGAGAAGAAGCGAGAACGAAGTAAGCGGCGTCGCTGTGAAAATCACATGAACCCTAAATTGTTCCAACCCTAACAAAATGTTACAACAGATGCACTGGGCCTTTCTGGCCCAAATAATCCTAAGCCCATGTAATACTAGCGTGTCACCCCCCTCTCTATTCTGACCCCCTTCTGCCTTCTTTTATTTTTATCTCGGGCCTAGCATCCTCACAACCATTAAGCCCATTTCTTTTTGTTTTAATTCACCCTTTTTTTAAATAAACTCATAAAGAAAAATTCAATACCTTTTTATTTTTAGCTTAGTTAACTTATCTTTTAATAACACTAATAATATTTAAAATAATTTTGATTTTTTCTTAATTAATTTTAATCAATTTTCCTTTTATTATTTTCCTTACATTTAACAAGAAAATACCAAAAATAATAAAGAACATTAATTTAATTAATTTTGTTTCTTTAAACCCTTTTGTTGATTAATAAAATACAAAAAGAATAATAATAATAAAGTATTTAATCTTTCTTTTTTAGAATAGATTTTTATTTATTTTCAAGTAAATATATGCATTTTGAACTTTATTGATTTCTTCATTTATAGCTTTGTATTGAATTGCGACGATTCGATTTGGTTGTAATACTTGATATTTGGACATTATTATTCTTGTGTGACTCATCCCCATTTGTAACAATTTGTACCCCCATTCCCGGATACTTTTGTAATAACTTAGACTTTTAATTCCCGCAATTTATTGCTTTCAATATACTGTATAGTAATTAGGCGTGTATGGCAAGATTCAAAATCAATCGCTAGATGACCTAATCCAAGATCTAAATGCATGAAAATCAATACACAATGCACACTTGCACCCCTAGGGTTTCATCCACTTGTTGCCTTTTAAATTGGCCATGTTATGCATGTTGAGTACTTTGGCAAAACAAAAACAAAAAGATCATAGTCCCTCGATGACGCTATCTTGGTTGCCTATACAAAATGATCTAGTCCCTCAAAAATTGTTAAAGATACTTGGCAATATTGCTATCATGGTCTATACGATGACCCGCGCCTGCCCTGTTTTACATCCTAATACAAGGTTGTTTACCAAATGCAATGGTAAAACAACACTGTCAAAAGGGTTAAAAACATATGAAAGATCTTTGAGTAAAATAGGGTAGACAAACTCTTAATTACTTGATCAAAAACTTGTAAAACATCCTTGCTATTTTCAAACACACCTCAGAACACAATTTCAAAATATTTCCCAAATCAAACTTTCAAACATTGAAATCTTTTCAAAAGACAATACACCTTTGTATTTATTCAAACAAGAATCATTACAAAGGTTGCCACAACGATGGCCTCTTTTCAAAACATTTTCAAAACCACACACAAAGCACCATTTCAAACAATTGAAAAGCAAAAGCAAGTGATCTAAACAAGTAACTAAGAGCCCATGGATAACCATGGATGAAAAGGATGCTTGCACCTTCCCTTTTCATAATCTACTCCCCGAACCCAAGAAAACATCTCAAAGGTCTTTCCTGTTCTTTTTGACCTTTCTGTAGGATAAAATAAAAAGTCGATGGCGACTCTTGCTAAACCGAAACATTTGCAAACACAAACGCAAAACCTCAAGTCAGTTCTCCCACCGTATCACACTAGGGTTTGGGATTTCATCAAGATTTCTTGAGAATTTTGAAGTGAAAATTTGTACATGGCCTCTATATATTTGGAATATCACATGTTTGAAGTCTTGATCATCAATTTTGAAGGGAAGTGGATCAATTGATTCAAAAGGGAAAAATGGTCATTTTGGTCAAAATCAGTCAAAGTCAAGGTTGACCAAGTGAAATTTTGGGAAACGATCAATTCAAGGGTGCACTTTTCATATTTCAAATCCATTTGGATCATTGGATAAAAAAGATTGAGGTTTGGGTTGAAACTTGTTCATGAAGAAACCCTAAAAGTTTCTAATTTTGGAAAATAAGGACTTAACTTCAAAAATTCATATATTATTCACCTTTGATCAAAAAATGCAAATGAAGTATGCTTGGAAAGCTAATATGGTGATCTTTCATATCCTTTTGGTTTCATGTCCAAATTGGCAAAGAGTCAAGAGTTATGGTCTTTGGAAGTTCATGCTTCAAGATAAAATTATAGGTCATTTTCCAAATTTAGTGAATTTCATGTCAAATTTTGATGACCTTAATGGATTCAATTTCAAAAACTCAAAACTAAAGGATTGTATATCTTTTCAATACCTTTCCAAATTGTGCTCATTTGTATCCAAATTCAAAAATATGAGCAAGTTATGAGCTTTGGAATTTTGAGGCATTTTATTGAAATTTGACAAGTATGCAAAATGGCCAATTCTTGAGAACTCGAGTTTCAGCCATTCCTTTTGTTTCTAATCAATCCCATTAATAATTTGTGACATGCTGAGGCCCATTACACTCACCGTTTCGTGCCCATGTGCTTCATGAACTTACTTGAATGAAAAAAAATACAAAACTTGCCTGATTTTGCAAATTCACCAACACTTCTTCATTTCAAAAAATCATGAGTTAGAATTTGGAGCATGCATTTATGACTTTATTTGGCTCACAAAACACACAAAAGGCAAGCAAATGCACGAGTGAAACACAGGCTCCATGTGCATCCTCATTTTTGGCCAAAACTTCCAATCCTGCCCTCCAACGGCTTTGAGGTTGCATTTCCACTTCTATGCTCCTTTATTAACTCTATATAAGAAGAGGCAAGCTTTGTTTTACACTAGATGCGCTCCCATTACAAGCATTTCAGATCTGAGTTTTCCACCATTCTTCTGCATTTTGCTTCGATTCTCTCAATTCCTTGGTGTTTTCTTCAAAATTCTTGTGGATTCAGATTCAGTGAAGGGAGGAGATCAAGTTAGCTCCATTTGTTTGCACCTGGAGTGAAGGAGACAGTAAAACACTTTTTGCCTTGAGGTAATAATTCTAAACTTTGATTTTCGAGATGTATTTGTTTATTGATGTGTTTGAGCTTGAATTAGTGTTCACTGATGTTGTTTGAATGTTTCTGAAGCTTTATAATGTTTGATTCGTTGAATTATGCATGATTGAGTGCTCTAAAATTTCAGATTCATAATGTTTTTGCTCATTTTCGTGGCTTGATTGTGAATGATGTAGTTGATGTTTCGATTTGATTCGAATTGCATAATGAAGTATGATATGTTAGCTTTAACTTGCACTTGATTTCATTAATTTTGGTGGAGAAATGAGTATGTATGATGGATCTGAACATGAGCCCTAGGAACAAGTCTTGCGCGTGTTTTTGAGTTGGTCCGGAGGTTGAAGATGATGTGGTGGTGCATTTTGATTGGTCCATTTGAATAATTGTCTTATTTGAATTATTTGTTTTATTTGGTATTATGTTTGATTTTATTTTATGATCAAAACATTTTCAAAAATCATGAAAAAATTATCATAGGCCAATAATAATTTCTAGTATTTTTAATATTTTTTTTGGAATTTTTAAAAAATGTTTTGATTGGTTTAAAATTTCATAAGTTTAATTAATTGTTTGTTCAATGATTATTTTATTTTAATATTTCCTTTAATTCAAAAATTCCAAAAAAAATGTTTTGAACTCTTAAAATTATTTAGAATTTTATTCTGATTTTTGTTTAGCATTTTTTCTATTTTTGGTTAGAAATTTAAATTGAGAAGTTTATTTGAAATGTTTGCTTCATAATTTTGTTTTGATATTTCCTTTAATTCAAAAATCCTCAAAAAAATAATATAAGTTTGTTTTTAATCATAGAGTCTGAATATAATTTTATTTTCACGTCTTTGTGACTTTTGGCTAGGGTTTGCATTTTTTGTCATTAAATAATAGTTTAATTGTTTAATTGTTTGTTTGATATTTATTTTAATATTCCTTTTAATTCAAAAAATCCACAAAAAATCAGGGATGTGTGTTTTTAATTCTAATATTTGAATATAATTTTGGTTGGGTATTTTTCTGATTTTTGATTAGAATTTCATTTTGAGATGTGATTATTTATTTAGTTGATTAATTGCTTGAATGTGATTTTATTTTTGACTTTTCTTTAATTCAAAAAAATGTGAAAAATATGTATTCTGACATTTAGGGTTTCCTTGTGGTTTGCATGATCTTGGTTTGAATTGTTTGTATTTTGATCTTACCTAATTAATATTTAAGATTAAAATCAAACCATTAGGGTTTTGTAGCTTACATTGCAAGTTTCAATTCAAAAACCATTATGCCCTGGATTTTCAATGAAATTTAGGTCTTGATTATGGTTCATGGATATATTGAGGATCTGAAAACCATTTTTATTGAATTATTTGACTTGGTTTGATATTTTTCCATGAATTATTTTGAAAACTTGTCTAGTTTTGATAGTTTGGCCAACTAGTTTTGAACTTTGGGCCTCATTTGATCCCCTCCTCAACCATTCATGAACTTAAGACTTGCTTTCTGACTTCTACACACTTCAAAGATGCTAAGAAATTTTTGGTTTGAATTATTGAAATCCTTTTCTATTTTTGATGTATTTTTAAAGTGAAGGTACCCAATTAATGTTGCATATCTTGTTGCAATTTGTTTGATGGCCAATGAACTTGAGTGAGACCTATAATTGGGCACCTAATGATCATGTTGGTTCTGTTTATCCATATGAACTCAAGCCATTTCACTTAAATGCCCCATGCTTGAATGATTGAATCTTTTAATGTATTGTGTGGGATTCCTCTTCTATTATGCTTGTGAGTTGTGATGAAGTAATTGAGTATGATTGAATTGTGGTTGCTAATGACCTTCATGGTCTTTGATTGTATTCTTCTCAAGCTCCCATGATCCTTGATTGATATTCAATTGTCAACTCAACATGGTGATAGAAAGGAGCAACATTCCTCTAACTTTTGACCAAATTGTGCATATGCCTGTTTCCCTTTTGTTTATCATATCTAATATTTTGATAGTTGCTATCATGTTTTCTCACTTCATTATGGTGTCGTCATCCATCCCTTATGTGATTCATTATTCAATTTATGGGAATACTAACTTGGTTGTTGAATGTGCGAGGTACTTTGAGAAAAGTTTCCATTTTTGACTTGAGGCTGCTGTGTTTCACTTTATTTGTGGAACACAACTTATTATATTGGAACTGCTCTTGTGCTTGGCATATTTGATAGTCTATGCAGGATATATATATATATATGTGATTATGAATGCCATACATTGCCCATGGGATCTGATCATATATGAAAATCTCAATACTTACATCCTGATGGCGTAATTTCTGACTTAATTTATCTGCTGATGCCAGCTTGCTTGAAGTTCTCTGGGTTTCTTTTATTCTTGCTCAGTTGCTACGGATAGTTATCCGTTTGGTATTGCACTATTTCCTTTCTTCTATTTTCATTTTGTATAGTTCTATGTTTCATGATGGTACCTCTGTTGCTGATATATGTCAGGAGGCTCTCTGTTTTGTTTGATACATGTGTTGTGTTTGTTTTTTTATCGATGAGTCACTCAATTTAGAAATTGAGATCACGACTTCGCTCTCAGTGCATGTTCCCTATAGGATTTTTATTGTGTTTGTTTCTTTAATTGTTGATCGATGAGTCACTCAATTTAGAAATTGAGATCACGACTTCGCTCTCAGTGCATGTTCCCTATAGGATGTTTACTGTTTTTTTCTCTTCTTTAATTGTTGATTGATGAGTCACTCAATTTAGAAATTGAGATCACGACTTAGCTCTCATTGCCTGTTCCCTATAGGATAGTTTTGTTAAGCTTCCTTTGACATGTGGATTAAGGTAATAATCCATGTATGCTAACATAGGGTAGGATTTTCCTTTATCCTCAACCTTAGGGTCAATCTTTGTATGCTAACACTAGGGATAGTGCTAGGCTAGTTTCCCTTAGTTTTTTTTCCTTCTTTTGTATTTTGCATCTTAAAACAAAAATTGTTTTTCTTGGCAAACCATAAAACACCTCTAATAAACTCAAACTCTTCTTCAAGGTAAAAGATAAAAACCAATCCTATTTATTTGTGCACCTCTTGGCTTTGTTTTTAAACCTGGTTTACTGATGTTTCGCCATCGTACATGTTTGTTATCCTACTTTAATTCTCAATATCATTGTTAGGTGTGATGTTTTGTCATCCTGTCTTATCGATGTTTCGCCATCTTTACCATGATATCTTGTTATCTTTTAGCCGATGTTTCGCCATAGCACATTTGTTTGAAGCCGATGTTTCGCCATCACATATGTTTGTTATCCTACTTTGATTCTCAATATCATTGTTAGGTGTGATGTTTTGTTATCCTGTTTTATCGATGTTTCTCCGTCTTTACCATGATATCATGTTATCTTTTAGCCGATGTTTCGCCATCGCACATTTGTTTGAAGCCGATGTTTTGCCATCGCACATGTTTGTTATCCTACTTTGATTCTCAATATCATTGTTAGGTGTGATGTTTTGTCATCCTGTTTTATTGATGTTTCGCCATCTTTACCATGATATCTTATTATCTTTTAGCCGATGTTTCGACATCACACATTTGTTTGAAGCTGATGTTTCGCCATCACACGTGTTTGTTATCCTAATTTGATTCTCAATATCATTTTTAGGTGTGATGTTTTCTCATCCCATTTTATCGATGTTTCTCCATCTTTACCATGATATCTTGTTATCTTTTAGCCGATGTTTCGCCATTGCACATTTGTTTGAAGCCAATGTTTCGCTATCGCACATGTTTGTTATCCTACTTTGATTCTCAATATCATTGTTAGGTGTGATGTTTTGTCATCCTGTTTTATCGATGTTTCGCCATCTTTACCATGATATCTTGTTATCTTTTAGCCGATGTTTCGCCATCGCACATTTGTTTGAAGCCGATGTTTCGCCATCGCACATGTTTGTTATCCTACTTTGATTCTCAATATCATTGTTAGGTGTAATGTTTTGTCATCCTGTTTTATCGATGTTTCACCATCTTTACCATGATATCTTGTTATCTTTTAGCCGATGTTTCTCCATCGCACATTTGTATGAAGCCGATGTTTCGCCATCGCACAAGTTGGTTATCCTACTTTGACTCACAATGTCATTGTCAGGTGTGATGTTTTATCATTTGATGTTTCGCTATCTTTGACTTGTTACTATGTTATTATTTAGTAGATGTTTGACCATCTCATTTGTTTGTTGTTTCATTCGATGTTTTGCCATCTTGATTATTTTTGTTGCCTTAACTAAAAAAACATAAACCAGCCAAAATATATGAGCCGAACTACGGCTGCTCTGATTCCTTAAAAGGGATACGTAGGCAAATGGGTAGGGTCCAATCGAGCATAACTCTTATTTTCCTACATTGTTTTCTTCTTTTCTTTCGCATGCATTCCCTTTTTAGCTTTAAGCCATAGACATAGGATTTAACCAAACCCATTAGATTAGACAACAAGAGTGGATACCGTAGAGTACTACGGGCGTGTGGAGTGCTAATACCTTCCCCTCGCGTAACAGACTCCCTTACCCGATCTCTCGGTCGAAAGACCGTGATTTCTCCCTTTTCAGGTTTTCTCGATGTTTACCTTTCCCTTTCGGCGGGATAAAAGACGTTCGATGGCGACTTCATTGATGTTTCATTATATCCAGATGACAGGTTCGGCCATGCAGTTTCAGTACCTCACTCAGTCACTGCTTGATATTCATCAAGCACCCCAGAAGCAGGTCCACACGGTGCACCCCCACTCAAGCCATGCATAGGATCCAGCGTGAGAGGCTATCGTGCCCAGTTTTTTCTTCAACATCACCCCCTGATTGCTCAATAACACGCAGGCCCAAACATTTTTTTTTATTTTTTTGTTTTTTTTCTAACTTATACAAAAAACTGCATGGGCCTAAAAACTTTTCTTTTGCTATCATCTAACTTCCACCATTACTTTTAACCCCTTAACCCTTTAACTTATATTTTATTTATTTATTTTCTTTTCTCCTTTTAATTTTATTTTATCATCTTTATTTTTTTAATCAAAAATATATTTTCATAAATAATTAAATAAAAATATTTTTATTTTTATTTTATCTCTACCTTATTTTATTTTATAAATAACAAAAACCCTAAAAATATTTTCTTTCTTAATTAATTAAAACTAAATATTAGACTTTGTTTTTATTCTAATTTTCTTTTAATTAACTTAGACTCTAGGATTTTAATTAATTATTTTATTTTCAAATTAATTAGTTTAATATAAAACATTTTTCTACCAAAAACCCATAAAAACATTTTCTACCAAAAAACCCCATAAAAACATTTTTCTCTTATATTACCTTTATATTCTTTTACATTTTATTGTTATGCATTATTCATTGGGTTGTAATAATAATTAGAACTTTATTACTTATCATTCCAATTTGTAAATTTGTATCCCCCATTCCGAAAGTATTGTAATAGCGTAGGACTTTTAATTTCCGCAATTTATCGCTTTCCATATCATTGCTGTTAATTAGGGTTTGTAAGGAAAGACTTAAAATCAAACAAATAGACAACCCTAATTCAAGATAAAATAATTAAAAACAACACACTTTGCACACATGCACCTCTAAGGTTAACCCACACTTGTTGCCTCAGATAAAAACAGTCATGTCCCTCGAACATGGGATACTTCAACAAAGACCCTCGATTACAAGATCGTAGTCCCTCGATGACCCTTCGATGTTGACTTTGGTAAACGATCTTAGTCCCTTACGAAAAATTTCTAAGGTATCCTACAATGTTGTCTTCTATGACTGAACAATGATCCACGCCTGTCCCTTCACATCCAATGATAAGGTTTCTTACCAAGTAATGGTAAGATAACATTATCTAAAGGAGGAGGAAAAGAACAAAGACTTTCTTTTGAGTAGGTGGAACGCTCGTAGTTGCTTGCTCACAGACATTTCAAAACAAAACATATTTCAAACAAACCAACACTTTCAATGAAATATTTTCCAAAGTCAACACTTTGTATACATTCTTATAAAGACGAGAATCATTACAAAGTTCGCCTAAACAAAGACACTTTTCAAAAATACTTTCAAACAAACATAAACACATTTTGCAAAGCATTTTCAAAGTGAGCTAGCAACTAAGAGCCCATAGATAACTACGGATGAAAATGGTGTTTCCTGTTCTTTTAACCCTTTCCTTTATTAGATAAAAGAAAAGTCGGTAGCGACTCTTGCTATCCGTAACATTTTCGATAAAACACAAAAACCTAAAAGTCAGTTCTCCCACCGTATTACAAAGTTCATCCCCACTATAAGACTTCGATTGACTTTTACCATTCTTCTTGTCAAACTTACCATCCTTTCACAAGAATTTTCCTTTAACGGCCTAACCTTCACCAACCTTTGAAGGTTTATGCTCCTTTCGTTCATTCAAGTCCTTAGAATACAAGGCTGATTGAACTGATTCAAAGGTCAAAGACTCCCTTCCATACAAGAGGGTTTCTTTGAAGTGAGTATGTATTATGGGTAAAATGCACAACAACAATAACACTTGATCTTCATCATCGATCTTCACATCAATATTTTGAAGATCAAGAATCATCTTGTTGAACATATCTAATTGCTCAGCCAACACTTTGTCCTCAATCATCTTGAATGAATACAAAGCTTGCTTCAGGTAGAGTCGATTTACCAACGAGTTAGTCATGTACAAACTTTCGAGTTTCACCCATAACCCTGATGCTATCGTCTCCTTTGATACCTGCCGAAGAACCTTATCACCAAGGCTCAATAAGATTGTGTTGTGGGCTTTTCCTATCATGGTCGTCTTTTCTTTTTCCGTTAACGTAATATCCACGGTCGGCGCTCCCTTAAATGCTTCCAAACAACCCTGCTGAACCAGTATGGCTTTCATCTTTAAGCGCCACAAACCAAAACCATTCACTCCATTAAACTTTTAAATCTCATACTTTGTTGAAGGCATCTCCTCCATGCTCACTACACCAATTTGTTGTTAAAATGATGCCTTGGAAACAAAGTATAAATTGTTTCTTTATGGTCAAGAAACACAAAAGGGTAGAAAATATGGAAGAAAACAAAGAATAACAAGGATTAATTATAACTGATATTCTTTACTTTCTCTTTAAACAAGATTACAAGTACACAAGCAAAACATATAACCCTCTCACCTTAAATTATGATTTGTTGTATGCAATGATGAGAGACTAGTATGCTATTTATAATAAACCTAACATAATAAACTAATGGGATTTTTCACAAATACCCATTACAAGATAACTAAGGGTACAAGCTAACTTAAGAAATTGGACATAACAAACATACCCAATTCAACATGCTTACAACCCTAGAATTTTTTATAACTGCATGCTTGACCATACTTCGACTACAACATACACTACTTCGACACCAACATATGAGCGACCTTTGCTGCATGCTAACCTCTATCGAACTTGTCAAACCACATAGCTACCCTTCGACCCAATAGAGTTCGATCCAATATCTCACAAGGATTAATCAAATCTCTTAACCAAACAATGTGATCATACACATTCAACAACAACATAAACAACAACAATAACATAAAAAATGTGTCTCATACACATTCAACAATAATAACATAAACAACAACATAACAAATATGTCTAATACACATTAATTCTACGACAATAACATAAAAAACAACACCAACAACAACATAAACAAAAACTCTTTCATTTAACCCTATAATACTATTTTCATATATAACCATAAATAATCACATGTCTAATTCACATTCAACAAATAACAACAACAACAATTAATCCAATCTTAACCAAAAAATGTGATCATACACATTCAAAACAACAACGACATAAACATTCAACAACAACAACAACAACAACAAACATTCAACATAAATAACATAAACATAAAACATGCAACATCAACACAAAAACATAAGCATCAACAACAATGAAACTTAAGTTTACTAGATGCACGGGGAAACAAGTTTGCGTACCAGAAATGTGATGAATAAGTAAAAGAGCTAAATAAATTTTATGAGATTCTTCGTCTTCCTCCTCGATGTTTGTTAAGCCAATAACGATTAATTTGGTGTCTTCTTCCTACTCGATGGTATGTAAGCAAATAACGATGAAGTTGGTTGGACGATGAATTTGAAGATGACATTGGTTGAAGATAATTTTGTTTAATCTCGTTTCGTTAATAAACAATGAAGATGCAGTTGATTGAAAGTGGTGTTATTTCTTTTCTTACTGCTGAAAGTTAGGGTTGAAAATGGTTTCGCTAATGGAAATGAAAAAATGGCAACTAAAGAGACAAGATAGTTGTGTTTCTTGTATATGAATAAGGAATTCCACCATGGTCACTTAAAACAATTGTGGTGTTATATGCTTCACTTAATGAAATTTTATAAAAAAACGTCAGTTTTTAAGCATTTAAAATTTTTTAAATGAAAAATATATCATAGCGGTCGGGTTAAACAATCATAGTGAATCACATTTATTTTCATTTAAAAATTAATCAAAACAAAAGGCGCAACTAAAATATTGAAGAAAAATATATCACAACACTTGGGTTAAACAATCGTTGTGCTATCACTTTTATTTTTTATTTAAAAATAAATCAAAACAAAAGGCACAACTAAATTATTGAAGAAATCACAAATTTGTTGGCGCTGAGATTAGAACCCATGAAAGGTTAAAGATATCACCAGTGATGGTTTAACCACTTGTGGTAATATACTAACAATTTTTAATAAAAAAAAAAAAATATTAGCGCCTGAGTTTAGAGATGTCACCATGATCCTTCAAAGGATCATGGCAATGCGGGAATTGCTGTATATACTTTTTGTAGTATGCAACCACAATAGGAAGTTATATCTGACCATCAATGAAGTTAAAGCTGATAAATGGAAGGATCACTGAAAAGGCCCCATCAAATGAGAAGGAAAGGATATCCAAAAGCAGGAAATAACTATAGAAATAGAAAGCTCAAACAATTCCCCTCCTCAACTGCTCACAACCAAAGACTTCCTGAAAATAATAATTGGAAAAATAGATGTAATTAGTAAGATCGACTTTATAGTATGCCATTCATCACTGACCAAACAAAACTATCACATGACTTTTTGTTTATTCCTCTATTCCTCTATTCTTCTATGATGATCTTGATGCAAAATAATCTCACTTAATTTTTTGTTTATTCCTCTATTCCTCTATGTTTTGTTTTGCGTACTATAAATCATGTATTTCCATTCTTGTACTTTCGATAACGCAAATTTCCTCTTTGTAATTTGAATTCTTAGTAATAATACGAGTGTTTTTTTTTCCTTCTCTATATGTATAAATTCCTATGTTAGCATGTTTATCTTTCACAATGCTTCTTTACCCACCTTTTTGATATTGACAATGGGGGAGAAGTATACTCTCAGGGGAAGTAGAGTATACACTCTATTTAACTCAGGGGGAGTTTAATTACTCCAAACATATATGTGTTGTTTTCTTTTACCACCTCCCCTGAGAGATGTGTTGTCATCATCAAAAAGAGGGAGACTGTGGAACCTTATTTTGCACGTGATATGCTTTCAATAAGGACATCATCTTTTGATGAGAACAACTAATGCCTTCTAACAAGTGAAGCATAAATGGTTAAGTAGATATAGATACAAACTTGATCATTAGGGTTTGATTGGCTTGACTATCCAATAATGGCAATCAAATAAAATATAACTGAATCCTCATATCAAAGCTACTCAAGCAAGTGTCTGCAAAATAAAAAGCATCTAGATAAGTCTCAAAGTGTTTAGGACCCTCCTAAAAAGGAGTAAAACAATTGTAATGTATAAGGGCTTTATCATAAAAGCACAAGGCTAAAGCGTGCACACACACACACACACACACACACACACACTAAAATACAATTTCAAACTATTTTTACCAAAGAAAATATTTTCAAAAACATCTCGAAATTGTGACATATGAATTAGGAACTGTCAAAATAGCTATAGGTGAAATTTTGACTTATCTAATCGATTAACACTCTTATCTAATTAATTAACTCAATTAAACATTAAATCCCAAGCGATTAGGACAAAGCCTTAATGATTTGCAACAACTAGATATTTTTTCCTTCTTTTTTAAACTTACAATCGTTTATATTTCAAACTTCTAGTTGTTAGGAACATGTGTCAATCGATTAGATTGTCATAAAAAGAATTTATTTGAAATTATTTTATGATCTAATATCTAACCTATAAATAGAAGTCCTATTTGTCATTTAATTTCATCCATAATCGTGTTTTGACACAAATCACTCTCTCACTCTATTTTTGTAAACTTTTGTTTATTTTCTCTCCCAAAAATAATAGCCAAAGTGCTTATGCGAGAAATATTTTTTGTAAGTCTGAATAAGTTGTAATTCTGGAAGGATAGAATTGTAAAATTCTCCAAGGATTATTTTTACACCTTAGTTTAAAATTATCCACTAAAGGAATTTTATTCGGTTTCGAAGCTAAACCTGTTAAAATTTTTTGTTTGGGGATTGTGTGATCAAACCCTAGTTTAGATTCGAGATTAGCCCATATTAAAATCTCATAGGTTATTGGTTAGCCCATGGTAAAACCAATATTAGGTTAAAGTTTAGGCCATCATAAAACTAAGATAAGGTTCGAGATTAGCCTGATATTAAAATATCCCAAGTTATTTGTTGTCCCGTGTAAAATCAAGGTTTAAGGTTCGCAAGCTCAACCCATGATAAAAGCTTAGAAGGTTTAAGAAGGTTGAAGACTAATCTCTCCAACATTCGTGTTTGTGAAGAGAATACTAACCGCTTCAATCTAGCGTGTGCCAGAGAAGAGTCAAACTGCTATATACCAAAGTCTTGTATTATTTGGTTGGAGGTCAATCATCTTTCTTTGTATAATGGGGTTTGTGAGTACATCCAATTTAAATGCTCTGAAGTTTAGTGGAAACTCTCAAGTCCCGTTCTAGGGGAGAGGAGCAGGTCCTTTTGTTTTTGAGCTAACCACTATAATTTATGGTGTTCTTTTTTTTCACTTAACTCTTTACCGTTGCTAATTATCTAAAATATTCGTAAACTCTGCTTTTTTCCCCAAAGTTTTTTAAAATCAATTTTTATAAACCAACTATTAGTCGTGTCTTTGGACCAAAAACTATATTTGAGATTGGTTCAAGTCAAGACATAAGTGAAACCTCAAAACATCTTCAATTTGCAAAAAAAAAGAAGAGATTTTAGGTGTGTGATTCAAATCAAACACCCTATAAGTTGAATTAAAACAAACAGTGGGAATCAAGATTCTTTGAGTCGAATCACTATTTGTGGATCATATTAATCGTGATTCTTGTGACTCGAATCACATTTTGTTCATGAGTTGAATCATGAAATGTTGATCTGTCCCTGCCTTTTTTGAGTCAAATCATAACTTTGACTTAACTCAAATCATGACAAAAATGAGTATTTAATAAGTGTAGATCTTGTTCCAAACTTCTTTCCCACTTGACTTAAATCACGCAAGTACTCATGACTAGAATAAAACACAATTTTCACTATACTTTTGTGCTTTATATCAAGCACCTATGTGTTGTACCCCAAAATTTTCCCTCCCATATTCTTCAAGATTTGCAAAAAGCACGCTTCAAAATCTCCTAAGGCTTGCACAGTCCAATGGCCTCCTAACAGTCAAAAATTAGGGTTTTGGTTCTGGCAAAGAAATTGATGCTTCCAAGGGTCCAAAAAAGTCCCACATGCCTATAAACATTGTCAAGCATCCTTATGCCAAGTTTTAAGACTCACAGCACAAAATTGCACAGTCAAAAACCCTAATTGCCCTACAGACAACTGCAGGGGCAAAATGGTCATTTGACAGTCAAAAGTCAAAATTTTTGATCAACATCTTATTTTGAAGCCACAAACATCATTTGATCAATTCTTGATCATGATTTTCAAGGCATGGCTCAAAAAGTCTCAAGATGCAAAAGTTTCCATATTGGGACAGTTGAAAAAGTCAACTGTAACTTGACCAAGGCATAACTTCCACATGGTTTATCAGAAAAATTCCATCCAAAGCTCATTTTTAAGAGAATGACATTTCCTACAACTCCTCTTCACACTTCAAGTCCAAGAAATACTCTCACAAAAAGTTATCAATCTCAACATTATAGGTCATTTTCAAAAGTCAACAAAAAGGCACTTTAAGTCAAAGACCATAACTTGAGATAGGTAAATCAAAATGACATGGGACCAAAGGCATTGGTTAGAGGACTTCAATACCTTTCCAAAATGTCCAAGAACATGATCAAAGCTTAAATATTGAGCAAGATATGCCTTGTGGAAGTTGGGAAATATTTGGGAATTTTGAAAAGTCAACTTTGCTTCAAATGCCTCAAAATTGCTAATGGGCCACATTTTCTTCCAAGAATCATCACCCAAAGGCTATGCACGACCCATTGACATTCAAGGGAGTTATTTTATCATTTTTTATTAATTATTTGAATTATTATTATTATTATTAATTCATTTAATTAAAATAAAATATGACAAAAATAGCAAATCATGTTTTCCAATCCTTTTTGCAGCATATTCTCTCATTTATTCACTCAAGATTTCGTGCACACCTCAAAAAGGCAAGAATCTCCATTGATTGGCATCAAAAAGACATGAAAAAAGATTGAAAAAGATTACATTGAAAACCAAATATTTGATTCATGAATGCAAAGGTTTTTGGCTTGGATTTCTAACCTAATTCAGTCACACATATATACTCATTGCAACCCTAATCAAAAGGACAAGCATGCTGTGCTGAAAACCTGAAAACAAACTTGCATTTTTTCTTAAGAAACTCAAAACTGAAAACATAGTTCCAGTGTGTTTCAAAGCCTCAAAACCATCCCAATTCATTCCTGAAGCATCAAGGGAGCTTTTCCAATCAAAATCACAACCCCTAACCTCAAGAACTGGTAACACGAAGTCGCCCTGTTCATGAACATTTGCATATTCATATTTTGATTTGCACGCATTTTCCATACATTCTAATGATTGTTTTACACTAATATGGACTCACTGAAGCTTATGGTACCATTGAATTGAACTAATCTTGCTTGTATAGAAAATTGCCATGGATATTTTTTAGGGTTTCAGGAACCTTGAATTGGGGTTTTACGCTTGAGGAAAAATCAAGCCATGAAACTAGGACCATTGAATTCGTGACATTCCAACAAATCCAAAACACTCATCGCGCCCAATTTATCATTGCCCAGGAGCTATTCGCTATTTTTACATATTGTGGTTAGTGGGGGTTTAAAACCCCCGCTATTTGGTTTCTTTTACAGGTAGAAAGAAGAAGATGATACAGGCGTGGCAGAACATGAGTGGAGTATTTGAATCTGGCGCGGTTTTTTAATGTTTTATATCATTAGTTTTATGTTCTCATTATAGTTTTTGTGTTCCATTATGTTATCAAAACGCGCAAACAGCACAATTGGCAAGGCGTTAGCATGGTAAACGTTGGGACCTGGGTTCGATTCCCAGGTCCCCCATATTTCCCTATATTTTTCTTTGTAACATGTTCAGGTACCTTGGCCCTTCAATGATCTACCATGCACCCTACGCTCAAGCTGGCCACGTGTCCAACAACACCAATCCAAGGGCCAGCATATGAGGACTACCATACGCATTGGTCAATAGATCCACACGCATCATTGAAAAGTCAAAAAAGGCCAAGAATCAGTGGGCCTATTTGCTTTCTACAAACCTCCACAATGGGGTCAGAACCCCCCTCTTGTTTGTATCTCTATCTCTTTTCTTTTTCTTTTTTTTATTTGTTTTAATTTAATTTTTTTTTTCTTTTAATTCATCAAAAAATAATTTTTACCATATAAAAATACAAAATAACAGAAAATCATAAAATAAAAATACGTTTATTTATGTTTTAATTCATCAATATTTTGTAAATAAAATTCTAATAATTAATTAGTTTAATTTTAGGTTTAATTCTAATTTTTTTTTAAATAAACTAAAAAGTGTAGAAATTAGGGTTTTAATACTTTTATTCTTTTTCTCAATAAATAATTTATTTCCTTATCATCATTATTATTAGTAATTAATTATTTTTGTAAATAACTTGTAATTAAATAATTAATGTAAATTAGGTCAAAATTTAAACATTTTTATAATTAAAAACAATTTAGAACTAGGATTATTTAACTTTTAATTCCAATTTAATTTTCTTTAATTTCATAAATACAAAAAACATCAAAAAAAAATAAGTTCTTTCCTTTATTTAATTTAATTACTTTATAATCTCGATTTAATTTCTTTAAAGGGTCCAACGCCCTCGCACCTTCGATCATAATTCCATTTCGCGCGTTTGCTTTTTATTTCCTTTTTAAATTTCATGTAATTGCCCCAAAGCTTTGTAATAGATAATTAGGACATTTATTTTCCGTATTTTATTTATTCAAATCGGGTCTTGGTTTAATTTGGCGATGTAGACCCGCGCCTTGTAATAACTTAGGACTTTTATTTTTCCGTACTTTAGTTCCCGCACCTTTAACTGCTAATAATAACATGAAAGAATGTATGCTAAAAATAAAAGCAAAGCGTAGCTCACCTAATACATGGACAAGACAAATAATAACTGAAAATGACACACAAATCACACACCACTCCTAGGGTACGCCTCATTGTTGCCTTGCCCCTCGAAACGTGGTCGTCGAGTAGAGGATGTTTTAGTAAGTCCTCATGTCCATGAACATGGCATGGGGGTAGCTTCTAAGGTGTCTTCCTATTGCTCTGGTGACCACACTGTCCCTAACCCTCAAATTGACCCGAACACCTCCAACGGTGGTGCTACCTACCTCTCAATGGTGGGATGGCACTATCTTAAGGACATTTACACAGACTAATTCCTTAGGGTAGGTGGATGACTCGTAGATACTTGCTCTAATTCAAAACAAATCAAAAACTTCTTTTCACACCGACACTTTGCAAAAAGCTTTCAAAAACAACTTTTCAAACACTCTTGAGGACTGATACAAGAGTCGAAATGAAATTTTAAACGAAACCTTTTTTCACACTCACTCCCACACTTTGAAAAGCAAACAAACACTTTTGAAAACATAGTGAGCAAGTACCTAAGAGCCCGTGGATAACCACGGATAGAAAGGGTGCTAACACCTTCCCTTTCTATAAATCTACCTCCCGAACCGAGAACTAATCTCAATAAAGAATTTTTCTGTGCTTTTGTCCTTTCCATGTTGGAGAAAATAAAAGACGGTGGCGACTCTTGCTTCCACGACATTTCGCGAACCAACGTTAAACAGTCAGTTCCAGATCCACCGATCACAGAACTGGCGACTCTGCTGGGGATTTCTTTTAAAGTGAGGTGTACCTTAGGATAGTTCATAACTGTGTTTTCAATTGCTTTGACTTGTTTGCTTTATCATTGTGGGACTGTCTTGGGAGTTACATAGATCCTAACCCGGATATGGGGATACCTTCTTAGAAAGTAGCAACAAGGCTGTGAGGGAACTGTGTGGGGTATACCGACATGGTTGAAACAATCTGCTACGTTGATGTGGCATTTTGGTGTGTACCGGTAACCCTTGAGTTCAGTCAAGGAGAGTACGGGGCCTCCATGTGGTGTCATGAAGCATCAACTGACCTTAGGAACCTTAATTGAACCATCTTGGCCTCTTTAGGGTAGTGAGATAACTGACTTTGGTGCAGTCCGAGGTTGGTTGATACTCGATACTACACTCAATTGAGGGTTGCTTTCCTGGAATATTTCGGTCTCCAGTTCAGTGGCTAAATCGAAACGATGAACAATGAAAGCAATCCAGTGATATTGGGACCCTTAGAACCTGGTTACTTCTGATAGGACAGGTTGAGCCCACCAACTTCAAGAGGGTAATACCCAGACCCCATGCAGGCCTAAACTCTAAGGGCTTGTTTTGTGTGACTTGTGTGCCTTATCATGTTTGCCTTTGTAAATATTTGTGGTGTGTTTAATCATAGCATCATGACATCATACAGCATCACATGCATTGACTAACCATTTCAGGGGTTCGAATCTTCATCTTTGTTCTTGTTTTGTAGGACATGAAAACTGTTCGCAGGAAGACAATTCAGATTAGCCTTGTAAGGATCCCTCCTCAGCTTAAGGAGCTTATATCCAGGATTCCCGAGAGCTCTTCATTCAGTGAAAGACATGGAAGACTCATCAGCTTGGTCAACACCAACATTGAGGAAGATATGATAAAGGTCCTGTTCCAGTTCTTTGACCCTCTGCATCACTGTTTCACTTTCCTGGATTATCAACTGGTACCTATATTGGAAGAGTTCTCCCGGCTTCTGAAGATCCCTATCCTTGATCAACTACCCTACAACTGTACGGAAAAGGAACCCAAGCTTGAAGAGATTGCTAAAGCCTTACACCTACAATCAGCTGACCTCAAGGGACATTGGGAAGTTAGAAGTGGCATCAAAGGGTTCTTAGCCAGGTTCCTGTTTGAGAAAGCCCAAGAATGTTGGAACTCCCTTGACCTACAAGCTTTTGAAGAAGTTGTGGCCCTCCTTGTCTATGGTTTGGTGTTGTTCCCTAACCCAGATCAGCTTATAGATATCAGTGCTGTCCAGATCTTCATGTCCAGGAACCCTATACCTACGTTGTTGGGGGACATCCTTCACTCATGTTACACTCGAACCATGAGAAAAAGAGGTGT
Organism: Vicia faba; assembly: GCA_948472305.1. Taxonomy (NCBI): domain Eukaryota; kingdom Viridiplantae; phylum Streptophyta; class Magnoliopsida; order Fabales; family Fabaceae; genus Vicia; species Vicia faba. Next base: position 465,621,244 of record OX451735.1, on the reverse strand, counting down.
CCTTATGTGCTGCACTCCTCTCCTGGGAAGGTGGTTTATTTCGCACCTTCCACAATCAGTTTTGAAGAACGAGCGGGGTTTGAGATGGTAACAACGATTGATGACTCTTACACATGCTGACATACATTGGTGTTTTCGGTCCAGAGAGGATGTCACTATCATTGATCGTTGCGGGGAGTACCCTAATGTTCCTTTACTTGGAATCAGAGGAGGTATTACTTACAACCCATGCCTGGCTTGGAGACAGTTTGGTTATGCTCGGAGGGATGGCCCTCATGACATGTTAATTCCTGACATAGTTTTTGACTTCGACAATGATGCACAAGGACTTCGCCAGAGATTTATCAGAGCTTGGAGGATGCCCAGTAAGATAGACAACAAGACCCTGGGGCACAAGAATCCCATCCCATTGGAACCTTATCTCAAGTGGGTACGAGCCCGCTCCCAGAAGTTAGTAATGCCTTATCCTCATGTGCTCCCTGTGATCAAAGAGCCAGTCTTGGAGGGAGAGGTGTCCTACACCATTCAACATCCTGACATGCCCACGTCCTGGGAAGAGATGCAGAAGAGCTGGATCCAGCTTAAGGAAGAACGGAATTCTCTTGAGACCAGTCTACATGCTAGTGAAAAGAAGGTCTTGGAACTCACCCGCCTATTGCACGAGGAGAGGAATCTCAACACCTACATAGCTCCAAAGAGGATGCGTAGTGTCTTCTGGGATTGATTTGCTTTTGTAATATTTTGCCCATGAGGCTTTGATGTACTGAACAATTATTTCCTTAATGATAACGTGTGTTCCTTTTGTCTACAACAAATTTGAACTTTCGAACCCTTGAATGCATTGCATAAACACATATCATTCATCATGTGCATAGCAGGTACTCTTCTTTTCAGGTTGCTTACTGTTCTTCGCTGTTTATTTTAGCATCATGAACCCTGAATCGTCTACCGAGATGTCTATCAAGGCCCTTCAGGCGCAGAACGCACAATTTCAGGAGCTGATCATGGGTTTGGCTCAAGGTCAAGAAGAGCTGAAGGCTTTGCTCCTGAAGAAGGAGAAGAAGAAGAAGAGAACTGTTCTTTTCAACTCGGGCCGGAGGTTTGGTAATACTCTACAGAATGAGGAAGCTGGTTCTTCTGTAGGCAAAGACAGTCCCCAAGGGGGAAAGGTTCCAAGTCCAGTAGTCTCTGACAACGAGACTGACTTTAATGAGGAACAGTATCCTCATGCTGAAGACCGGTACAAGCAGTTGGAAGAAAGACTGAATGCCATGGAGATCCAACAAGTGCCTGGGCTGGATTTCGGAGACTTGGGCTTATCTACTGGTGTGATCATTCCTCACAAGTTTAAGGCACCATCTTTCACCAAGTACGACGGGGCGTCTTTCCCTAAACTACACCTCAGATCTTATGTGCGGAAGATTCAGCCGTACACAGTGGATAAGAACTTGTGGATCCAATTCTTCCAGGAGAGTCTTTCAGGGACTCATCTCGAATGGTTCTATCAGCTGGATGGGACCAAAGTTCGTAACTGGGAGGAGTTGGCTACTGCTTTTTACAAGCAGTATCAATATAATTCCGACCTTGCTCCTACACGTACCCAACTCCAGGGTATGTCGCTAGGATCAAGCGAAGGTTTTAAAGAGTATGCACAGAAGTGGAGGGATCTGGCTGGCAGGGTGCAGCCTCCGTTAACTGACCGTGAGCTGGTAGATATGTTCTTGGGGACCCTATCCGGGCCGTTTTTCAATCATCTTATTGGCAACTCATCTGCAGGGTTCACTGATCTTATTCTTACTGGGGAGAGGATAGAGGCTGGAATGAAGTCCGGTAAAATTCAGAAGGGTGCGTCTTCAAGTGTTGAGAAGAAACCTTTTAAGAAGGAGGCCAGTGCTGTGTATGGGCCTAGAAGACATGATAAACCAGAACGCCGCCAATCTGTCAATGCGGTGATGATTGCAAAGCCTGCTGCCGCTCCTCGGCAAACCAATCCACCCAGGGCTGAAAGACCCAGAAGAGAGTTTACCCGTCTGAGTATGACCCTATCGCAAATCTTGCCACAGTTTCTATCCACCAGCTTGGTGATTGTCAGAGAGGCCCCGAAGGTTGTGAATACTGCCTCTCCCAAGTACAATCCAAATGCCCGCTGTGCTTATCACTCCGATAGCCCGGGGCATTCTACTGATGACTGCTGGGCAAATAAGGTGCAGGACCTTATTGATGCAAAAGAGATACAATTTGAGGCGCCTGAGAGGCCAAATGTGGTGACTGCTCCTATGCCCCAGCATGGAGTGAATGCCGTTGATGAAGATGTGTATGCCATTTTTGTGAATGATGTAGCTACCCCTTTGATGACTGTTAAAAGGAACCTACTGCTGGCCGGTTTATTTCTGGGTTGTAGTAAGGGTTGCCTTTTGTGTGCTGTTTCCCTTTTTGGTTGTCCGTTGCTGAAGTTAGGCATCCAAGGCATGATGGATAGCAAAGAGATTCTCTTCAAGAAGACCGCTATTCCGTTTGTTCCTGTGGAAGATGTATCTGTTGTTACAATTTTTAGTAATCCGATCAAGGCTCCCCCGAGGAAGCCAGTTAAAATCATGACTGTCGCACCCATTGTTATTACTGTTCCGGGGCCTCTCCCCTATGAATATGATAAGGCTGTCCCATGTCACTATGGGGAAGATGTATATGTACATGGTATAAAGCAAGAGTTCAATACTGGCACCAGCATCAGCAATATCACTGGTCCAACAAAAGTTACCCACAGTGGCAGGCTCTTCTCGCCTGACATTGCGTCACCAGCTATTCAAAGACCTCTCATTATAACACCTGCAAGTGCACCTGTTCCCATTTCTGATCAAGTTGCTTCCCCTGCTGCCGAGTCATCTAATGCTCGGGGCAAAGGGATTGAAGATGAGCCTTCCCGGATGGAGGCGCCGAAGTCTGTGAATGTTGAAGCCTCCCAGCAAGAGATGGAGGAAATTCTTAAAATAATCAAGAAGAGTGACTTTAATGTTGTTGAACAGCTGGGGCATACCCCCTCCAAGATCTCTATGCTCTCCTTGCTGCTGTGCTCAGAGGCCCATGCTAAGGCCCTGATTTCATTTCTCAAGACGGCCCATGTGCCACAAGAGACCTCTGCAGACCAGTTTACTGATTGCGTAGCCAATTTGACAGCTGACAATGGTTTGGGTTTCTCGGATGCTGACCTTACTGCTAAGGGCAAGAACCACAATGATGCCCTGCATGTCTCTATTGAATGCAGGGGCACTACTCTTGCGCACGTGTTGGTGGAAACTGGTTCTTCCCTGAATGTGCTACCCAAGAAGGCCTTAGACCGGTTAGATTGTGAAGGCCTAGAGTTGAAACCTAGCAACATCATTGTCAGAGCCTTTGACGGTTCTAAGAGGATGGTTCATGGAGAGGTAGACATCCATATTCGTGTGGGTTCTCAAGTATTCGACTCAACTTTCTATGTGATGGATATCCGTCCATCTTATTCCTGTTTACTGGGTCGACCTTGGATTCACAAAGCTGGGGCAGTGACCTCTACCCTACACCAGAAGCTCAAGTACCCCGTCAGAGGGAAGATTGTCACTGTGCAGAGAGAGGAGGAGTATATGGTTAGCCACTTGAATTCCTTCTGATATATTGAGATGGACGGGGAGTTTATTGAAACCCCCTTTCAGCATTTTGAAGAGGTACCTCCAATATTGGCAGCAGCAGAAACAATGGTTGAAGAGGATGTTCCTTTGAAGATGGCCTCCTTGAGGGACGCCCGGGCTGTAATCAAGAAAGGTGAATGTGCTAACTGGGGCAGGCTCCCTGATTTTACACCTAAAACTGACAAGTTTGGACTGGGTTTTACCGCAGAGGCTCAGAAGGCTGTGCGCAAAGCTAGAACCAGAAGACCTCCTGTGCTCATCACTAATCCAGGAGTGAATGCTATTGGGGATGAAGACGAAGTGGAAGAGTCAGAGTTCGATAGTTGGATTTACCCGACGACTGATGGTGGATTGACCAATTGGACTGCCAAAGATCATACTCCTGTTACTTTTGTTACGCAGTAATAAACTCCTTTGTTTTTGTTATTTGTAATAAACAATGATTTGAAACTCTATGGCCCGGTGTCTTACCCGGGGCACCGTTGGCTTCATTTGTGAGGGCATATTAATTGTCATTTCATATATCATGAATAAAGACCTTGGACGTTTTCTCGCATTTCAAATCTTATGCTCCTTTTCTTTCTTTCCTTTCTTTATATATTGCAAAACATCTGTATTTACACACACTCACTCATACAGGTTTCAATCCACTCTGGATCTCACTGGTAACGGCTCTGCTACTGCCAGTTATGACTTCGAAAATCCGATCAACTTAGCCTAAGACGAAGGTGAAGATGATTGCGAAGTGCCTGGCGAGCTTGCAAGACTGTTACTCCAGGAAGAGAGGGCAATTCAACCGCATGAAGAGCCAGTGGAAACGATAAATCTGGGTACTGAGGCAGACAGAAAGGAGGTTAAGATTGGTGCCAACCTAGAGCTCAGCGTGAAGCAACGGCTGACTCAGATGTTACATGATTATGTGGAGATCTTTGCCTGGTCCTATGAAGACATGCCTGGGTTGGATACCGACATTGTGGTCCATCATTTGCCTACCAAGGAAGACTGCCCTCCGGTTAAGCAAAAGGTCCGTCGTATGCATCCAGAGATGTCCGAGAAGATTAAAGCCGAGGTTATGAAGCAATTCGATGCCGGTTTTCTTGCAGTGACTTCTTACCCCCAGTGGGTTGCTAATGTGGTGCCGGTACCGAAGAAGGACGGTAAAATCAGAATGTGTGTCGATTACAGGGATCTGAACAGGGCCAGCCCCAAGGATGACTTCCCCTACCTCACATTGACGTCCTGGTTGACAATACTGCTCAGCACAAGGTATTCTCCTTCATGGATGGTTTTTCAGGGTATAATCAGATCAAGATGGCTCCTGAAGATATGGAAAATACTACCTTTGTTACTCAGTGGGGCACCTTCTGCTACAAGGTCATGCCATTCAGGTTGAAAAATGCTGGGGCAACCTACCAACGTGCCATGGTTGCTTTATTTCATGACATGATCCATCATGAGATATAAGTGTATGTTGACGACATGATTTCAAGGTCTCAGACTGAGGAGGAACACCTTGATCATCTACAAAAGCTGTTTGACCGTCTGAAGTTGTACAAGCTGAGGTTGAACCCGAACAAGTGCACCTTCGGGGTAAGATCTGGGAAATTGCTAGGCTTCGTTGTAAGTGATAAGGGTATTCAAGTGGACCCTGCCAAGGTTAAAGCTATTCAAGAGATGCCAGTTCCTAAGACAGAAAAAGAGGTCAGAGGCTTTTTAGGACACCTGAATTACATTGCTCGATTCATCTCCCACCTGACTGCTACCTGTGAACCAATCTTCAAGCTGCTGAAGAAAGATCAGGTAGTACGTTGGAATGATGAATGTCAGGCCGCCTTTGACAGAATCAAAGAGTATCTCCAAGAACCACCCATCCTTATGCCACCGGTCGAAGGGAGACCTCTAATACTATACCTGACAGTACTTGACAACTCAATGGGGTGTGTGCTGGGGCAGCATGACGAGTCTGGCCGAAAAGAGCATGCCATTTATTACCTTAGCAAAAAATTTACCGACTGTGAGACCCGATACTCACTGCTCGAGAAAACTTGCTGCGCTTTGGTATGGGCTGCTCGCTGGCTGAGACAGTATATGCTGACTCACACTACCTTGTTGATTTCAAAGATGGATCCTATAAAGTATATATTTGAAAAACCTGCTCTGTCTGGGAGAATAGCAAGATGGCAAATGATCTTGACAGAATACGACATCCAGTACACAACTCAGAAAGCCATCAAAGGAAGTGTATTGGCAGACCACTTGGCACATCAGGCAGTAGACGACTATTAGTCAATGAACTTCGAGTTTCCGGACGAGAGCATCATGATAGTGACTGATTGTGAAGTACCTGGACCGGATGAAGGACCTGAGGAAGGATCCCGATGGTCTATGCACTTTGACGGAGCCTCCAATGCTTTGGGTAATGGTATCGACGCTGTGATCATATCCCCTCAAGGCACTCATACTCCACTCACTGCCCAGTTGTGTTTCAACTGCACCAACAACATGGCGGAGTATGAGGCGTGCATCATGGGTCTCCAAGCTGCAATCGACTTAAGGATCAAGTTTCTGAGTGTCTTCGGAGATTCCTCTCTCGTGATCAATCAGATCAAAGGCGAGTGGGATACGAAACACCCAAATCTTATTCCTTACAGAGAATGTGTGTTGACATTGATCCCCCATTTCACAGAGATAACTTTTGAACACTTTCCGAGAGAGGAGAATCAGCTGGCGGACGCGTTAGCTACGATGTCTTCCATGTTCAAAGTCAAATGGGACAATGAGGCTCCCCGGGTCATCATCTGGAAACTGGACGAACCGGCACACTGTTGTGACCTTGAGACTGAGTTGGTGACTGAGAAGCCTTGGTACCATGAGGTGAAGAGATACTTGGAAGCTCAGGAATACCCTGAAGGGGCATCTGTCAATGATAAGAAATTTCTGAGAAGGTTCGCATCAAAGTTCTTCCTTAGCAACGGCATCCTGTATAAGCGAAACCATGATTCGACCTTACTGCGTTGTGTGGATAAGACTGAGGCAGAAAGGATCATGGCAGAGCTACATGAAGGTACCTTCGGAACACATTCCAGTGGACACACTATGGCAAAGAAGATCCTTCGGGCAGGGTATTTCTGGTCCACTATGGAAGCCGACTGTTACCAACACTCTCGGACATGCCACAAATGCCAGATTTATGCAGATAAGGTGCACGTTCCTCCAATTCCTCTGAACATCTTGACTGCACCTTGGCCTTTTGCAATGTGGGGCATAGATATGATCGGCGAGATTAAACCTACAGCATCTAACGGGCATCGCTTCATCCTGGTAGCGATCGATTACTTTACAAAGTGGGTTGAAGCAGCTTCCTACGCCACAGTAACCAAGAACGTCGTGGCACGGTTCATTCAGCATAACTTGATCTGTCGATACGGCGTCCCAGAAAGAATCATTACGTATAATGGTACCAATCTCAATAACAAGATGATCACTGAGCTCTGCGAGCAATTTAAGATACAACACCACAACTCTTCTCCTTACCGGCCGAAGATGAATGGGGCTGTAGAAGCAGCGAATAAGAATATCAAGAAAATCGTGCAAAATATGACAGTGACTTATAAAGATTGGCACAAGATGTTACCGTTCGCTCTACATGGGTACCGTACCTCAGCAATAACGTCAACCGGGGCAACTCCCTTCTCCTTGGTCTACGGTATGGAGGCAGTCTTACCGATCGAAGTGCAGATACCCTCTCTCCGGATAATGAAGGATGCAGATCTGAGCGAAGATGATTGGATCCAGACACGACTTGATCAGCTAAACTTAATTGACGAAAAGAGACTCAATGCTATTTGTCATGGTCAGACGTATCAAAAGCGGATGATCAGGGCATTTAACAAAAAGGTCAGACCACAAGAATATCAAGTTGGGGATCTGGTAATCAAATGTATCATCCTTCCTCAGAGTGATCCAAGGGGAAAATGGACCCCTACGTACGAAGGGCCATTTGTGGTTAAACATGTGTTCTCAGGAGGAGCCATGATTCTAACCACCATGGATGGTGACGACCTTCTTCACCCCGCCAATGCAGACATAGTTAAAAGATACTACGCATGAAAAAAGACCCGCTAGGTTGACATACCTAGGCAAAAATTAGGGCTTCCAGGCGAACCAAAAGGGTTCGGGCAAAATGAAGGGATGAAATGAAAAAAATCTGTACACCCGGCAAGTCGAAACCTGAAAAGGCGGCTTGGGAAAAAATGGGTATCCCGGTGGACTGAAAACCCGAAAGGGCAGTCCAGGCAAAAGTTAGGGATGAAGCGTAATACTATGTCTCATTGGATCACTTTGCATCCAGAATCCGATATCTACATCAAGTTCAGACGGCATCGATCAATCAGCTTCATCTTCAGCTAGGTCATCAAGTGATGAGACGCTCGAAGATATAAAGGCGATAGCAGAGTTGAAACCCAGTGGGATTATTCTTTTCACACAGCTGTTTTGTTTTCCCTTTGTACAAATTGTATAAATTCTTTTGTTCGGCGGCGTCCTCTTACTAGGACGTCAGCCTCTTGTACACAAACGCCTATTTACAGGCAAATTCAAAAATCAATACAAATACAATTTTCAGTTCAAATCGCCAATTGTTTTTCCTTTTTTTCTGTTTTGTTTTGCAAAGAACGTCCAAGGTTCAATTTGTGATATATGCATTTGACACTAATTGCTAACTCATAAATGATTGCATACAAAACAAAGGATTAATTACAAGTAACATTAGAAACAGGGGCAATAATGAGTGGTCTAAACGATCTAATTGTTCTGTCCACCAAGGTACCAAGGTAAGTTCGGCTGAAGAACATAACCAATACACCTTAACTCCCCAGAGAGTGAGTCAGCAAGTCAATGCACTCTCCCCAAGCAAAGCTATACTATCAGCCTTAAGGAAGTTGGGTATCCCTAGCAGATCTCAACATTCCCCAGCATAATATACGAACATTCTTAACAAGTATCCCCGGCAATCTTGGTCTAAGATTGTTCCCCGGCGGTATATCAGACATTCGGTGGAGCCAATTCCCCAGTGCAACCTCAAAAAAATTTCCCCAGGAGAGTCCAATCAAGATTCCCCCAGGAAAGTTTGAATCATCTCCCCGGCAGGAAGCTTATCCCCAGTAGATTCTGGAAGCTTGCCACCTACAGAGCACGAACGCGTCTCCTGGCTTTATTCAAAGGTTATTTCCCTACCGGGATATAACTGGGTTATCCTCAGCCAAAAGCCAGAGGAAGATCGTCCTCGGCGAAGTCTTCTTCTCCCCAGTGAAGTCTATTAACACTTCCAACATAATAACGGTATCCCTAGCGAAGTTACCATCAACATCTCAACAACGTACCTCTCTCCCCACAGAGTATTGTTCCCCAACAGGATCGCTAGAGTATTTTCTCCCCGCAGAGTAATCCATTCGCCAAGTTTATTCCCCAACGAAGTCATCTTCTCCTACCGGTATTCTTGCAACTATCATCCCCAACGGAAACAACAAAGCACTATTCTCCAACATCAGCCCAGGATGTGACTTCCCGGCACCCGTCAAGGATTTACTTTCCTAGATAAAAACATACATTCATAAACATCACATTTCCATACATTATAGCATGCACATACGCATCATGAACATACAATCTCATTTACGTTGAGAACATCATGGCTTGATCTATATCATGCATTGCACATGACTGACCTTCACCTTTCAGGAAAGATCCAGTTAAGTTCTCAGCTATATTCAAAGGCCTTCTCTGGTTCAGTCAGATCGACCCTAAGATCTCCCTGATTCTTTTCCAGTTGAAGATTCCAAGACCTTGTCTGGTTCAGTTAAATCGACTCCTAAAGATTTTTCTGATTCTTATCCAGTCAAAGGCCTTCTCTGGTTCAGTCAGATCGACCCTAAGATCTCCCTGATTCTTATCCATTTGAAGTTATTTCAAGACCTTGTCTGGTTCAGTTAAATCGACTCCTAAAGATTTTCCTGATTCTTACCCCGTCAAAGGCCTTCTCTGGTTCAGTCAGATCGACCCTAAGATCTCCCTGATTCTTATCCAGTTGAAGATTCCAAGACCTTGTCCGATTCAGTTAAATCGACCCTAAGATCTCCCTGATTCTTATCCAGTTGAAGATTCCAAGACCTTGTCCGGTTCAGTTAAATCGACCCTAAGATTTTTCTGATTCTTATCTAGTCAAAGGCCTTCTATGGTTCAGTCAGATCGACCCTAAGATCTCCCTGATTCTTATCCAGTTGAAGATTCCAAGACCTTGTCCAGTTCAGTTAAATCGACCCTAAGATCTCCCTGATTCTTATCCAGTTGAAGATTTCAAGACCTTGTCCGGTTCAGTTAAATCGACCCTAAGATTTTTCTGATTCTTATCCAGTCAAAGGCCTTCTCTGGTTCAGTCAGATCGACCCTAAGATCTCCCTGATTCTTATCCATTTGAAGATTTCAAGACCATGTCCGGTTCAGTTAAATCGACCCTAAGATTTTTCTGATTCTTAATCCAGTCAAAGGCCTTCTCTGGTTCAGTCAGATCGACCCTAAGATCTCCCTGGTTCTTATCCAGTTGAAGTTTCCAAGACCTTGTCCGGTTCAGTTAAATCGATTCCTGAAGATTTTTCTGATTCTTATCCAGTCAAAGGCCTTCTCTAGTCCAGTTAAATTGATTCCTAAAGATTTTCCTAATGGAGACTCAGTAGAAGACATCCAAGATTCTCTCATCGTTACTGTTGAGGTAGTAATCGCCCCAGATTCTCTCATCGTTACTGTTGAGGTAGTAATCGCCCAAGATTCTCTCATCGTCCCGCTGATGTAGTAATCGCCCCAGATTCTCTCATCGTTACTGTTGAGGTAGTAATCGCCCCAGATTGTCTCATCGTTACTGTTGAGGTAGTAATCTCCCCAGATTCTCTCATCGTTACTGTTGAGGTAGTAATCGCCCCAGATTCTCTCATTGTTACTGTTGAGGTAGTAATCGCCCTAGATTCTCTCATTGTTACTGTTGAGGTAGTAATCGCCCTAGATTCTCTCATCGTTACTGTTGAGGTAGTAATCGCCCAAGGTTCTCTCATCGTCCCGTTGAGGTAGTAACCATCTGTGATACGGTGGGAGAACTGACTTGAGTTTTGCGTTTGTTTTCGCAAATGTTTCGGTTGAGCAAGAGTCGCCACCGACTTTTATTTTATCCTAAGGAAAGGTTAAAAAGCACAGCAAAAACCTTTGAGATGTTTTCTTGGGTTCGGGGAGTAGATTATAGAAAGGGAAGGTATTAGCACCCTTTCTATCCATGGTTATCCATGGGCTCTTAGTTACTTGCTTAGATCACTTGCCTTTTATTTTCAATTGTTTGAAATGATGCTTGTGTGTGTGGGTTTGAAAATGTTTTGAAAAGAAGCCAATGTGGTGGCAACCTTTGTAATGATCCATGTGGGGATGTATACAAAGATGTATGTCTTTTGAAAAGGTTTTCATTTGTTTTTGAAAGTTCGTTTTGAAAGTGTTGTGAGGTGTGTTTTAGAAAATAGGCAAGTGTTTTGTTTTTTGCAAGTTTGATTCAAGTAACTAAGAGGTTATCTACTCCTAAATTTCTCAAAGTTTATTGCTATGTTTTAACCCTTTTAACAAGTTTGTTCCACCATTGTATTAGGTGGATAATCTCATGTTAGGATGTGAAAGGGACGGGCGCGGGTCATCGTTTATACCATAATTGCAATGGTGCCAAATATCTTTGGGCATTTTCTTTAAGGGACTTGATCATTTGTTTAGGCAACATTTTGAAAGTGTTATAGAGGGACTATGATCATTTGATTTGTTTGTTTTGCCCAAAGAGACCTAACATGCAATATGGCCCAATTTTTGAAAGGCAACAAGTGGAATACCCTAGGGGGTGCAAGTGTGATTTGTGTGTCCATTTTCATGTTTGTTTATCTTGAAATTAGGTCAAAACTATGTTTCGTTATTTTTCGCATACAAACCCTAATTCTAACATGGTATAATTAGAAAGTAATAAAGTGCGAAAATAAATTTACTAAGCTATTACAAAACCATATATGGGAAGGGGGGTACAAACGTTCAAATGGGGATTTTGACAAGGAATTTAAACCTAAAACTATTACATCAATATTGAATTATTTACAAGGTGATTAATTTGCACAAATTAAATAAAATAGAACAAATGTGTAAGATGACAAAAATGGTTTTTATATGTATGGAAAAAGGTATTTTTATATGTCAAAAAGAAAGTATTATTATTTTTTAAGTTTTTCATATTTAGGGTCAAACCCTAATTCTAAAAAATGTATTATTTATTCAATATACACAATATTTATTATTCATATACAAAAATAAAATAAAAATAAAGTATATTTGTAAAAAATGATTTTTTAGTGTTAAATATTAATAAAATAAAATATGTATATTTTTAGTATTTTTATCCTAAGTGTGTTAATAAATATATATCTATATAGGTATTATTCATTAAATATGTATTATATATACAAATTAGTAATATTTAATATTTAATAAAAAGAGTATTTTTTCTATAAAATATTTTCAGAAAGTAAAACAAAATAAAAATGTATAAAAAATATATTTACACTATTTTAGTATTTTAGATAAAAGTATATGTATTTATTTATTTGTACAAACTAAAAGAAAAATCAAATAAATGCCTAATAAATTCAAAAATGGTGAGAAAAAATATTTTTATATTTTTAATATCATGAGAAAAAATAAATGAGTCAATCAAAAAAAAGAAAAAGTCAAAAAACATTAAAAATAAGCCAAATGGGCTCAGGGGGTTCAGAAGCAATTGTGTGGTGTGAAAAGGAAATGCAAAGCAAGCCCAGCCCAGTTGACCTTTCTTCAACCTCTGGCCAGAAAGTATCAAAAAAACGCGCGCCTTGTTCCTCCATTCAAACATCTTGATTCTTGGCTTTTTAATGAAAACTCACAACATAAAAAATGTTCAGCATCAAGAGACGAATCTAACCATATGCAGAACTTGTCTTAACTCTCTAAGATGAGGGAGAATTTCTTCTCCCCCAAATCCTGACCTAGATTTTCTTCCATGTTCAGACTCAAAATTCTTACAACACACATAATATAAATAAAATCTAATCATATGGGCATGTTCAGGGCAATGATTATGACATATTCTCTTCACAAACCTAAAGCTAACAATGCCTAATAAGAGAGATACGAATTCAAAAACTTACCTGTTCAGTTAAAGTTCTATCTGGCAATGGAGAAGCTTTCAGTGCAAGGTGATGATTGGGATAGTTTCCTTGAGGTCCAGGGATGCTATTCCAAGCTTTACTTTGTCTTGAAAGCTTTTGAATCGAGCTAGAGCACTTCACCTGTAAATCAGAAAAGTGAAAATGGTAGAACCAGTTAGAGGGATTACAGATCGTGTTTTAGGTTTTGGTTAGCTTGCATAGATGGTATGGAAGGTGTGTGAACTGGTTTGGGCAAGAAAGCTTGAGAGGAATGAGAGATGGCACTCAAACTGCAGGCCCTGCCCTGTTCTTGCAGTTTGAAGGTGATTCTGGGAATGGGAGTGTTTGAGGGATGTTAGGGTCGTGTACTAGCTCAGTTGGTATCTCTTGAATGTGTTTCACAAGTTTGCTTAAGTGTTTGTAAGCTGATATGAGAGTTGGTACAAGTTATGCTATGTTTCTTCTTTCTTAAGCAACAAAAGGCAAGCTGATCTTCTAGACTGATGCAGGCCCCCATAACATGCTGCAATCCTTTGCCTTGATCAGTGTAATGTGTCTCATAACTTGTGCCTAGAAGATTTTGACTGTACCACTTGGATTTGCAAAATGGACATAAAGTTCTACTTTTTCAAAATGGAAATAATGCTTTATCTATAAATGGATTAATCTTCTAGGCAATGCTTGAATACACAAAACATGGTCTTGGCACAAAGGTTTGGCATTAAATTTATGAGTGTCAAAGGGTTTTAGGACCTGTAATGTAGCACAAACTATGCTGACTTGAAAATGGCCTAAGTTATGAACATGTTCATGATCCATTCAAAAGTGAATTTTGGCCATATTGTGAAATTCGATTCTCTCAAGTTATGAGGTTGTTTGAGAAGGTCTTGGACATTTTGTAAAGCTTGGAATGTGTACTACAATCCATCTTTGAAATGCAAATTGAAATTCCAAGTGGAAGTGTATGGAAAATGGCCTTGAAGTTAGGTAGAAAACCTTGTCAAAAAGGTCAAATTTTCACTAAGTTAAGGATGGTTTAGTGCCCTTATTCAAAAATTTGTAACTTGAGATACAAGCCTCATTTTGGAAAACTTTGTGAATCAAAGTTGTAGATTATGCAACAAGCTACAACTTTCATGTTTTGACTTTTGTTTGAATCCAAATGAATCTTGGTGAGAAAGTGGGGCAAAGTTGGGAAAAAATTAGGGTTTTCCATAACTTAGAAAAATTCTAAGTTATGAAAAATTCCCATTTCAAACCCTAATTTGCATTTCTTGGTTTCTTGGTGAACAAGTTTCATGATTTGGCATGTTTTGATGAAAAATGAATCTTGACTCTTGATTTTGACCAAAAAGTCAAAGTTTGACTTTTCAGTATACAGTCAAAATTGATCAATTGACTGGGAAATTCAATTATCAATCTTGTGTATTTGGGATCTTTTGAGTTTGTTGAGCATGTCAAGATAATTCCATGGGGTCCTTGAGTCCATATGTGAGCTTGGTTTTCCATTGGCTAGGTCAAACAGTCAAAAATTGCCCTTGTGCAGTCAAAACCCTAAAAATGACCATTTTGCCCTTTTGGTGATCTGATCAAATTTCTTGGGGAATTGTGATCCAAACTTGATCAAATGGTCTATGTGAGTTCACAATGTTGATGTGGGTCAATTTCCATGAGATTTGACTGTCAATTGGCCACAGTTGACTTTTTCCCCAATGCAGTTGATTTCTAGGTCAACTGTCCAATTGACTGGGTAAAACTTGGAATCAAGACTTGAAACTTGATATGGATAAACTTGGGAGTCCAACATGAAGCATGAAAGTCATATTAGGCATTTTAGGTCAAAATCTCTTTGTGCAAACACAAACCCTAATTTGGGTCAACTGTGCAAGGAGAAGTCTTGAGCAGAGGAAACCCTAACTGGATCTTGATCTCCAAGGGTTTTGTGATGAGAAAATGTTGAGGAAATGGGAGGGTAAATTTTGGGGTACAACAGTTTCCCCTGTTCAATCTTCTTGAACCTGAAGAGTTAGATTAGCAAGTTTGCCTTTCGTGACTCAAGGGTAAAAGGAGATTGGACACTAGAGTGCCTGGAAATTTGCACTCGCATGTTGGAGTATTAGCAATGTGATGTCGGGAATGGGCTTATAGATACCATTTGGAGAGGTGGTGGATAGGGAGATGGGCTTATAGATGCCATCTGGAGATGTGACAGAACCTTATCGGGAATGGGCTTATAGATTCCATTTGGAAGGTGTTGATCGCATAAGAGATTTCTTAGCGAGAACTTGTGTATTTGAGAAAGACAGATGTTTTCCTGGCTTGTTACAGGTGTTTGATCTTCAATCTCCTCATGCAGATATGCCCTGGCTAGATACATGTGTCGAATCTACAATCGGTTGCTCACAGATGTGCCCTGGCTGGATACAAGAGTCGAATCCGGAAATAGTCGTCAACAGATATGCCCTGGCTGGATACAGGAATCGAATTTGGAAATAGTCGTCAACAGATATGCCCTGGCTGGATACAGGAATCGAATCTTCGAACTCTTCAGACGTGCCCTGGCTAGATACAGGAGTCAAGTCTGGAAATATGGTCAACAGATATGCCCTGGCTGGATACAGGAATCAAATCTGGAAATGTTGTAGTTGATAGATGTGCCCTGGCTGGATACAGGAATCGAATCTTCAAACTCTTCAGACGTGCCCTGGCTAGATACAGGAGTCGAGTCTGGAAACTGATCACTCTCAGATGTGCCCTGGCTAGATACAGGTATCGAATCTGGAATTGTGACAATTGAAGGTAGTTGTCTTTGGGATTGTCTTTTTCCCTGAAAAGGCAAAAACATAAGTTGTATGCAATGTCATGATGTATGATATGCATGATGTCATGATGTTCAACATGAGATAGTGTTGTATGCACTTTATCATGTATGTAAGCAAGATGTATGAAAATGTGAAATGTTTATGAATGTATTCTCGTCTTAGGAAAATAAATCCTTGACGACTGGCCGGGGAATTGCTCTGTGGAAGAGATACTTTGCTGAAGTTTTGATGAGAGACCTGCTGAGGATTTCGATGATGGATTCCGCTGGGGATACCAAAGATAAATTCCGTTGGGGAATACCAAAGATAGACTCCTGCCGGGGATTAAAAGAACCTTGCCGGGGGCGATCTTCCATGGCAATTAGCTGAGGATAACCCAGTTATAAGCCCTTGTGAGGAATAACTCTGAATAAAGCTCGGGAGAGACGTCCGTATTCTGCAGGGAACAAGCTTCCATAATCTACTGGGGATGAGCTTTAAGACCTGCCGGGGAATGTATTGCTGAATCTTGTCTTACTCTGCGGGGCGTTGAGATGATTTGGTCACATTCTTCAATCGAATCTACCTTGGTACCTTGGCGGACAAAGTAACCAGACTGCATCAGACAACTCCACATTGCCCCTGTTTCTGATGTCACCTGTAATTAATCTTTCGTTTCATATGCAAATATTTATGAATCAGCAATTTAATGTCAAATGCATATATCAAAAATGAACATTGGACGTTCTTCGCAAGACAAAACAGAAAAAGGAAAAACAATGGCAATTTGTATGGACAAGTGAATTTGTATTGATTTGAATTTTGCCTGTGAATAGGCGTTTTTGTACAAGAGGCTGACATCCTAGTAAGAGGACGCCGCCAAATAACATAGAGTTTACAATTTTGAAAAAAAACAAAACAGCTATGTGAACAATCCCACTGGGTTCCAACTCTGCTATCGCCTTTATGTCTTCAAGCGTCTCATCACTTTGCTGCCTGGTTGAAGATGAAGCTGATTGGTCGATGCCGAAATCTGAGCCAGATAGTTGATGTCGAATTTCGGATGCGAAGTGATCTAATGAGACATAGTGTTACGCTTTATCCCTAACTTTTGCCTGGACCGCCCTTTCGGGTTTTCAGTCCACCGGGATACCCCTTTTTGCCCAAGCCGCCTTTTCAGGTTTTCGACTTGCCGGGTGTATAATTTTTTTTATTTCATCCCTTATTTTTGCCCGAACCCTTTTGGTTCGCCGGGAAGCCCTTATTTTTGCCTAGGTATGTCAACCTAGCGGGTCTTTTATTCATGCGTAGTATCTTTTCACTATGTCTGCATTGGCGGGGTGAGGAAGGTCGTCACCATCCATGGTGGTTAGGATCATGGCTCCTCCTGAGAACACATGTTTAACCACAAATGGCCCCTCGTATGTAGGGGTCCATTTGCCCCGGGGATCACTTTGAGGAAGGATGATGCGTTTGATTACCAGGTCCCCAACTTGATACTCTTGTGGTCTGACTTTCTTGTTAAATGCCCTGATCATCCGTTTTTGATACGTCTGACCATGACAGATAGCGGTGAGTCTCTTTTCGTCAATCAGATTTAATTGATCAAGTCGAGTCTGGATCCAGTCATCTTCACTCAAGTCTGCATCTTTCATTATCCGGAGAGAGGGTATCTGGACTTCAATTGGCAAGACTGCCTCCATGCCATAGACCAAGGAGAAAGGAGTTGCCCCGGTTGACGTCCTTGCTGAGGTACGGTACCCATGAAGAGCGAACGGTAACATCTCGTGCCAATCTTTATAGGTCACTGTCATCTTCTGCACAATTTTCTTGATATTCTTATTCGCTGCTTCTACAGCCCCATTCATCTTCGGCCGGTAGGGAGAAGAATTGTGGTGTTGTATCTTGAATTGTTCGCAGAGTTCAGTGATCATTTTGTTATTGAGATTGGTACCATTGTCCGTAATGATTCTTTCCGGGACACCGTACCGACAGATCAGATTATGCCGGATGAAACGTGCCACGACGCTCTTGGTTACCGTTGCGTAGGAAGCTGCCTCAACCCACTTCGTGAAGTAGTCGATCGCCACCAAGATGAAACAATGCCCATTGGATTCCGTCGGTCGGATCTCCCCAATCATATCAATGCCCCACATTGCGAAAGGCCAAGGTGCCGTCAAGACGTTCAGAGGAACCGGAGGGACATGCACTTTATCAGCATAGATCTGGCATTTGTGACAAGTTCGAGAGTGTTGGTAACAATCGGCTTCCATTGTGGACCAGAAATATCCTGCCCGAAGGATCTTCTTTGCCATGGTGTGTCCACTGGAATGTGTCCCGAATGTACCTTCATGCAGTTCTATCATGATCTTCTCAGCTTCAGCCTTATCCACACAACGTAGTAGAGTTGAATCATGATTCCGTTTGTAGAGAATGCCATTGCTGAGGAAGAATTTTGCCGCAAACCTTCTCATGAACTTCTTGTCATTGACAGATGCGCCTTCATGGTATTCCTGAGCCTCCAAATACCTCTTCACCTCATGATACCAGGGTTTTTCAGTTGCCTTCTCAGCCTCGAGGTCGCAGCAGTATGCCGGTTCGTCCAACTTCCAGATAATGATCCGGGGAGCCTCATTGTCCCATTTAACTTTGAACATTGAAGACATCGTAGCTAGGGCGTCCGCTAGCTGATTCTCCTCTCTTGGGAAGTGCTCAAAAGTTATTTCTTCAAAGTGGGGAAGCAAGGTTGACACATACTCCTTGTAAGGAATAAGATTTGGGTGTTTCGTATCCCACTCGCCTTTGATCTGATTGATCACGAGAGTGGAATCTCCGAAGACACTCAGAAATTTGATCCTTAAATCGATTGCAGCTTGTAGACCCATGATACATGCCTCATATTCTGCCATGTTGTTGGTGCAGTTGAAACACAATCGGGCGGTGAATGGAGTATGAGTTCCTTTGGGAGATATGATTACAGCGCCGACACCGTTACCCAAAGCATTGGAGGCTCCGTCAAAATGCATAGACCATCGGGATCCTTCCTCAGGTCCTTCATCCGGTCCAGGTACTTCACAGTCAGTTACCACCATGATGTCTTCGTCCGGAAAATCGAAGTTCAATGATTGGTAATCGTCCACAGGTTGGTGTGCCAAATGATCTGCCAGTACACTTCCTTTAATTGCTTTCTGAGTTGTATACTGGATATCATATTCGGTTAAGATCATTTGCCATCTCACTATTCTTCCGGACAGAGCGGGCTTTTCAAATATGTACTTGATGGGATCCATCTTTGAAATCAACAAGGTGGTGTGAGTCAGCATATACTGTCTCAGCCGGCGAGCAGCCCATACTAGAGCGCAGCAAGTTTTCTCAAGCAGTGAGTAACGAGACTCACAGTCGGTAAACTTTTTGCTCAAGTAATAAATAGCGTACTCTTTTCGGCCAGACTCGTCATGCTGCCCCAGCACACACCCCATTGAATTGTCAAGTACTGTCAAGTATAGTATCAGAGGTCTCTCTTCCACTGGTGGCATAAGAATGGGTGGCTCTTGGAGGTATTCCTTTATCCTTTCAAAGGCAGCCTGACATTCATCGTTCCAGCGTACTACTTGATCTTTCTTCAGTAATTTGAAGATTGGCTCACAAGTAGCAGTTAGATGTGAGATGAATCGGGCAATGTAATTCAGTCGTCCCAGGAAGCCTCTGACTTCTTTCTCTGTCTTTGGAGTTGGCATCTCTTGTATGGCTTTTACCTTGGCAGGGTCCACCTGAATACCTTTATCACTTACAATGAAACCTAGCAATTTTCCGGACCTCACCCCAAAGGTGCATTTATTGGGATTCAACCTCAGCTTGTATAACTTGAGTCGGTCAAACAGCTTCCTCAGATGATCAAGGTGTTCTTCCTCAGTTTGAGACCTTTCTATCATGTCATCAACGTATACCTCAATCTCATGATGGATCATATCATGAAATAAAGCAACCATGGCACGTTGATAGGTTGCCCCAGCATTTTTCAATCCGAATGGCATGACCTTGTAACAGAAGGTGCCCCACTGAGTCACAAAGGTAGTCTTTTCCATATCCTCCGGAGCCATCTTGATCTGATTATACCCTGAAAAACCATCCATGAAGGAGAACACCTTGTGTTGAGCAGTATTGTCGACAAGAACGTCGATGTGAGGTAGAGGAAAATCATCCTTGGGGCTGGCCCTGTTCAAATCCCTGTAGTCGACACACATCCTGACTTTACCGTCCTTCTTCGGTACTGGCACCACATTAGCCACCCACTGAGGGTAAGAAGTTACTGCTAGAAACCCAGCATCGAACTGCTTCATGACCTCAGCCTTGATCTTTTCGGACATCTCTGGGCGCATACGGCGGACCTTTTGCTTTACCGGAGGGCAGTCTTCCTTGGTTGGCAGGTGATGAACTACAATGTCGGCATCCAAACCAGGCATGTCTTCATAGGACCAAGCAAATATCTCCATGTAATCCTGTAGCATCTGGATCAATCGTTGCTTCACACTGAGCTCTAGATTTGCACCAATCTTGACCTCTTTCCTATCTGTCTCAGTACCCAGGTTAATTGTTTCCACCGGCTCTTCATGTGGTTGAATAGCCATCTCTTCCTGGAGTAGCAGTCTCGCGAGTTCACCAGGCACTTCGCAATCATCTTCACCTTCGTCTTCGGCCAAGTTGATCGGATTCTCGAAGTCATAACTGGCGGTAGCAGAGCTGTTACCAGTGAGATCCATGGTGGATTGAAACCTGTATAAGTGAGTGTGTGTAAATATAGCTGTTTTGCAATATATAACACAAAAAGAAAAGAGCACAAGATTCGAAATGCAACAAACGTCCAATGTTTTGATTGATGATATATGGAAATGTCATACAAAAAGCCCTCACAAATGGAGCTACGATGCCCCGGGTAGGACACCGAGCCAATAAAGTTTTAACATATTGTTTGTTACAAATTGAAAATCAAAAGAAATAATTACTGCGTGACAAATGTGATAGGTGTAAAATCCTTTGCCGTCCAGTTGCTCGGTTCGTTGCTGGTAGTCGGGTAGATCCAACTGTCAAACTCCGCTTCCTCTACATCCTCCTCAATAGCATTCACCCTTGGGTTGGAGATAAACACCTGAGCCTTTCTGATCTTTTCCTTGCGCACAGCCCTCTGAGCCTCTGCAGTAAAGCCCAACCCAAACTTGTCATTCTTTTGAGTGAAGTCAGGAAGCTGACCCCAGTTTGCACAATTGCCTTTCTCGATTACAGCCCGGGCATCCTTCAAGGACGCCATCTTCAACGGAAAATCTTCTTCGACCACTGCCTCGGCTGATGCCAACACTGGAGGTACTTCCTCAAAATGCTGAAAGGGGGTTTCAATAAACTCCCCGTCCATCTCGATATACCGGAATGAATTCAAGTGACTCACCATGTATTCCTCCTCACCCTGCACAGTAACAATCTTCCCTTTGACAGGGTATTTGAGCTTTTGGTGTAAAGTGGAAGTTACTGCCCCAGCTTTGTGAATCCAGGGTCGACCCAACAAGCAGGAATAAGATGGACGAATATCCATTACATAGAACGTTGAGTCGAAAACTTGGGAACCCACACGAATAGGGATGTCTACTTCACCGTGCACCATCCTCTTAGAACCGTCGAAGGCTCTAACAATGATGTTACTAGGTTTCAACTCCAGGCCTCACAATCCAAGCGATCCAATGCTTTCTTGGGCAAAACATTCAGGGAAGAGCCGGTATCCACTAACACATGTGCGAGAGTAGTGCCCCTGCATTCTATGGAAACATGCAGGGCATCATTGTGATTTTTCCCTTTGGCGGTAAGGTCAGCATCCGAGAACCTTAAGCCATTGTCAGCCGTCAAATTAGCCACACAGTCGGTGAATTGATCCGCGGAGGTCTCTTGCGGCATATGGGCCGTTTTCAGAAATGAAATCAGGGCTTTTGCATGGGCCTCTGAGCATAGCAGCAATGATAACATAGAGATTTTGGAGGGAGTATGCCCCAACTGTTCAACGACATTAAAGTCACTCTTTTTGATAATCTTAAGGATTTCCTCCATTTCTTGTTGGGAGGCTTCCACAACAGTCTTCTTTGGCGCCTCCGTCCTGGCAGGCAAATCGGTAGCAACTTCTTTGCCCCGAGTATCAGAGGACTCGGCGGTAGTAGTAGACACAGGAACTTGAATTGGAACATGCACACTTGCGGGTGTGATGGTGAGAGGTTTTCGGATAACCGGTGGTGCAATGTCAGGCGAGAAGAGCCTGCCACTGCGGGTAATCTTGGCGGGACCAGTGATGTTACTGATACTTGTATTGGTGTTGAACTCCTGCTTCACCCCAAGCACATACACGTCGGCCCCATAATGCCATGGGACCGCCTTATCAGACTCATAGGGGAGAGGCCCCGGAACAGTAATAGTAATGGGTGCAACAGACATAATTCGGACTGGTTTCTTCACGGGAGCTTCGGCAGGATTGTAAATTGTGATAACAAATATTTCTTCAACGGACACAAACGAAACAACAGTTTTCTTGAACAGAATTTCCTTACTATCCATCAGGCTTTGGATGCCTGACTTCAGCAGCGGACAACCGGTAGGGATAACAGCACACATGAGGCAACCCTTGCTACAACCCGGAAATAAACCGGCTAGTAGTAAGTTCCTCTTAACAGTCAAAAGAGGGGTAACAACTTCATTCACCGAAACAACATACAACTCTTCCTCAATGGCATTTACTCTATGCTGGGGCATAAGAGCAGTTACAACATTCGGTCTCTCAGGCGCTTCAAACTGAATTTCCTTCGCGTCGATAAGATCTTGCACTTTGTTTCTCAAGGCCCAGCAATCATCAGTAGTGTGCCCGGGACTATCAGAATGATAAGCACACCGGGCATTTGGGTTATACTTAGGAGACGCAGTGTTGACGACCTTAGGAGCTTCTTTGATGGTCACCAAGTTGGTTGATAACAGTTGGGGTAAAATTTGAGATAAGGTCATACTCAGCCGAGTATACTGCCTCTTGGGCCTTTCACCTCTTTGTTGATTGTACTGCTGAGGAGCAGCAGCAGGTTTTGAAATGACCAAAGCATTGACGGCTTGGCGACTTTCTGGCTTGACTTGTCTTCTAGGACCATAGACGGCACTTGCTTCTTTCTTGAAAGGCCTTTTCTCAGTACTTGTGGAGGCAGCTTTTTGTATCTTTCCTGACCTGATGCCAACTTCAATTCTTTCTCCCGTCAGAATCAAATCCGTAAACCCAGCGGAGGAGTTACCAACCAAATGATTGAAAAATGGACCAGACAAAGTCCCTAGAAACATATCAACCAGCTCACGATCAGTCAATGGAGGCTGCACCCTGCCAGCCAAATCTCTCCATTTTTGTGCATATTCTTTGAACCCTTCACCCGTTCCTAGAGACATACCCTAAAGTTGGGTACGCGTTGGAGCGAGATCAGAATTGTATTGATATTGTCTGTAGAATGCGGTTGCCAAATCTTCCCAGTGTCGGATACTAGTTCCATCTAGTTGGTAGAACCACTCAAGTTGTAACCCCGAAAGGCTATCTTGGAAGAAGTGAATCCAAAGGTTCTTATCCGCCGTGTAAGGTTGGATCTTCCTTACGTACGACCTTAGATGCAGCTTTGGGCAGGAGACTCCATCATACTTGGCGAAGGCAGGCGCCTTAAACTTGTGTGGAATTACTACCCCAGAAGATAACCCCAAATCTCCGAAATCCAGCCCCGGCACATTTTGAATCTCCATGGCGCTCAAGCGGTCTTCCAATTGCTTGTATCTGTCAGCAGCAGGTGGGTATTGTTCGTCATTGTAGTCCGTCTCGTTGTCGGAGACTGCGGGACTAGGAGCTCCTCCCCCTTGGGGACTATTTTTCTCGGCAGAAGAAGTAGTTGGATCAGCTTCATTATGGAGTGTGTTCCCAAATCTACGTCCAATGTTGAATAACGCAGTCCTCTTTTTCTTCTTCTTCTTCAGGAGTAGAGTCTTCAACTCTTGCTGTCCTTGGGCCAAGATCAGGACCATTTCTTGAAACTGGGCACTTTGGGCCTGAAGGGCCTTGATTGCTTGCTCACTGGATGAGTCTGGATTCATGATGACTGTTCAAATAAACAGCGAAGAAGAATAAGCAACCTGTGAAATAGGGTACCTGTTATGCATATGGTGCAATGAAATGCGTATGTTTTATGTTTTCAAAGACAAACAAGATTCAACTTTGTAGACAAAAAGGGAAACACACTTCATTAGATTAAAATTTTAATTGTTCAACAACTTGCCCTTAGGCATTACAGGAATGAAGAATACTGGAAAGGAAATAAAAGCTATAAAAGGAAATATCCAAAGCCCATCAGTGCTCCCATGGCCTCCTTTTCTCAGTGTTGATGTAATTGTTCAGGACCCGCTCTTCCTCCAATTGCTTAGTCAACCTCTGGATCTTCCGTTCCTGCTCGTTGAACTTTTCCCGATAGAAATCCCGTTCTTCCTTTAGCTGCGCCCAAGATCTCTTCATTGTGTCAAAATAAGTAGGTATCTGAGGAGGGAGGACAGTTGGAGGAACCCCATCTTCATCAGGAGATTCAAGAATGATAGGTCTGACAGCTTCGTACGACATACCTAACTTCTGAGCACGGATGCGGACCCATTTGCAATAGGGTTCCATTGGTAGAGAAGTCTTTGGTCCCAACTCATGTGGGTCAGTTTTGTGAATTCTGTCCCAAGCTTTAATGAATCCATGGCGTAGTTTGTCACTGTCTGTCTGGAACTCAAAATGGAAGTGAGGAACCAACATTTCATGAGGCCCAACTCCTCTGGCTCTTCCAAACTGACGGAGAGCTAAGCATGGATTATAAGAGATTCCTCCTTGGATACCAATCAACGGAACATTAGGGTATTCTCCGCAACGGTCAATAACAGCTACCTCATCCAATCCTCTGAGAGTCCAAGTGATGTCCTTATCTGTGAGAGACATTAACCTCCGAGCCCAACCTTTTCCTTCTTCATTCTTCAGCACGAACTTAGGAAGGTGCAAAATAAACCACCTCACTAGCAAAGGAGCACAACACCATGGAGTTCCCCGTTTTCGAGCAGTACGAGCATAGAGTTGTTGCAAGATATCACCCAAAAGAGTGGGTACAGGATTCCGAGACATGAAGATCCTTATGACATGGATACTGATAAAGGTGTCGGGATTGGGGAACAGTACCAGACCATAAATCCAAAGAGCCAGAATATCTTCGTACGCCTTGAAGTCCAAGTCATTCCAGAAATCATTAGCCTTGCCAACCAGAAATTTGACCAAAAAGCCCTTGACTCCACTTCTAGTTTCCCAGTTAGCTAATACCTCTTCTTTGGTCAAGGGGAGAATTGCAGCAATCTCTTCAGGCCTAGGAGTCTTTTCCAAACCAGTGAATGGAGTTTGTTCCAAGACAGGGATCCCAAGCAAATAAGAGAATTCTTCCAGGGTAGGAACCAGCTGGAAGTCTTGAAAGGTGAAACAATGATACAGAGGGTCATAAAACTGGGTCAGAACACTTATCAGTTGTTGGTCCCATTTTGCAGTGACCAAGCCAAGGAGAGAACCATGTCTGTTGATGAAGGAAGAAGTATTTGGAATCCTACCAACCAAATCCTTGAGCAAAATTGGTGGTTGAACAAAGTTGAGCCGGATAGTATTCCTACGCACGGGCATCATGATGTCCTACAAAACAGAGCAAAGATGAAACTTTTTGTCTTTGAAATGGGTTAGTCCTTTATACAGGATGCATGCAATGGTATGATGGCATGATGCTATGATGAAGCACACCACAAGTATTCACATAGGCAAGCATGGTAAGGCACACAAGTCACACAAGACACCCTTAGGTTTCAGGCCAGCATGAATTTCAGGTATTACCCTCTTTTGGTTTTGTTGGTTAAAACCTGTCCTATCAAAAGTAACCGGGTTCTAGAGGATCTCAAATCATTGGCTACCCTCAATCGGTCATAACTCCAGCAGCGCAATCTTTTCTTGCGGCCAGAACCATCTCGAGAGTTTAGCCTCAATGAGTGTAGCATACTGCTACTGTCCTAATAGCCAAGTTGGTTAATTTAGGGTTCTAAGGTTGGTTGGTGTTTAATGACTCCTTAGAAGACCTATATTCTCCCCGTTGCAACACAAGGGATATAGGTACAGACCAAGGTGCCACACCAACGTAGCCACTGCTTCACCCATGTCGGTCTACGCCGGACAGGTCCCTCACAGATTATGCTACCTAAAAAGGGTATTTTCCCAGATCCGGGTTAGGATCTATGAAACTCCGATGAAAAGCCCACAAATATAAAAGCAAACAAAGCAAACAATTGAAAACAAAGGTGATCTAAGCCCTAAGGTTACTCCACTTTATAAGTAGTTCCCCAGCAGAGTCGCCAGTTCTGTGATACGGTGGGAGAACTGACTTGAGTTTTGCGTTTGTTTTCGCAAATGTTTCGGTTGAGCAAGAGTCGCCACCGACTTTTATTTTATCCTAAGGAAAGGTTAAAAAGCACAGCAAAAACCTTTGAGATGTTTTCTTGGGTTCAGGGAGTAGATTATAGAAAGGGAAGGTATTAGCACCCTTTCTATCCATGGTTATCCATGGGCTCTTAGTTACTTGCTTAGATCACTTGCCTTTTATTTTCAATTGTTTGAAATGGTGCTTGTGTGTGTGGGTTTGAAAATGTTTTGAAAAGAAGCCAATGTGGTGGCAACCTTTGTAATGATCCATGTGGGGATGTATACAAAGATGTATGTCTTTTGAAAAGGTTTTCATTTGTTTTTGAAAGTTCGTTTTGAAAGTGTTGTGAGGTGTGTTTTAGAAAATAGGCAAGTGTTTTGTTTTTTGCAAGTTTGATTCAAGTAACTAAGAGGTTATCTACTCCTAAATTTCTCAAAGTTTATTGCTATGTTTTAACCCTTTTAACAAGTTTGTTCCACCATTGTATTTGGTGGATAATCTCATGTTAGGATGTGAAAGGGACGGGCGCGGGTCATCGTTTATACCATAATTGCAATGGTGCCAAATATCTTTGGGCATTTTCTTTAAGGGACTTGATCATTTGTTTAGGCAACATTTTGAAAGTGTTATCGAGGGACTATGATCATTTGATTTGTTTGTTTTGCCCAAAGAGACCTAACATGCAATATGGCCCAATTTTTGAAAGGCAACAAGTGGAATACCCTAGGGGGTGCAAGTGTGATTTGTGTGTCCATTTTCATGCTTGTTTATCTTGAAATTAGGTCAAAACTATGTTTCGTTATTTTTCGCATACAAACCCTAATTCTAACATGGTATAATTAGAAAGTAATAAAGTGCGAAAATAAATTTACTAAGCTATTACAAAACCATATATGGGAAGGGGGGTACAAACGTTCAAATGGGGATTTTGACAAGGAATTTAAACCTAAAACTATTACATCAATATTGAATTATTTACAAGGTGATTAATTTGCACAAATTAAATAAAATAGAACAAATGTGTAAGATGCCAAAAATGGTTTTTATATGTATGGAAAAAGGTATTTTTATATGTCAAAAAGAAAGTATTATTATTTTTTAAGTTTTTCATATTTAGGGTCAAACCCTAATTCTAAAAAATGTATTATTTATTCAATATACACAATATTTATTATTCATATACAAAAATAAAATAAAAATAAAGTATATTTGTAAAAAATGATTTTTTAGTGTTAAATATTAATAAAATAAAATATGTATATTTTTAGTATTTTTATCCTAAGTGTGTTAATAAATATATATCTATATAGGTATTATTCATTAAATATGTATTATATATACAAATTAGTAATATTTAATATTTAATAAAAAGAGTATTTTTTCTATAAAATATTTTCAGAAAGTAAAACAAAATAAAAATGTATAAAAAATATATTTACACTATTTTAGTATTTTAGATAAAAGTATATGTATTTATTTATTTGTACAAACTAAAAGAAAAATCAAATAAATGCCTAATAAATTCAAAAATGGTGAGAAAAAATATTTTTATATTTTTAATATCATGAGAAAAAATAAATGAGTCAATCAAAAAAAGAAAAAGTCAAAAAACATTAAAAATAAGCCAAATGGGCTCAGGGGGTTCAGAAGCAATTGTGTGGTGTGAAAAGGAAATGCAAAGCAAGCCCAACCCAGTTGACCTTTCTTCAACCTCTGGCCAGAAAGTATCAAAAAAACGCGCGCCTTGTTCCTCCATTCAAACATCTTGATTCCTGGCTTTTTAATGAAAACTCATAACATAAAAAATGTTCAGCATCAAGAGACGAATCTAACCATATGCAGAACTTGTCTTAACTCTCTAAGATGAGGGAGAATTTCTTCTCCCCCAAATCCTGACCTAGATTTTCTTCCATGTTCAGACTCAAAATTCTTACAACACACATAATATAAATAAAATCTAATCATATGGGCATGTTCAGGGCAATGATTATGACATATTCTATTCACAAACCTAAAGCTAACAATGCCTAATAAGAGAGATACGAATTCAAAAACTTACCTGTTCAGTTGAAGTTCTATCTGGAAATGGAGAAGCTTTCAGTGCAAGGTGATGATTGGGATAGTTTCCTTGTGGTCCAGGGATGCTATTCCAAGCTTTACTTTGTCTTGAAAGCTTTTGAATCGAGCTAGAGCACTTCACCTATAAATCAGAAAAGTGAAAATGGTAGAACCAGTTAGAGGGATTACAGGTCGTGTTTTAGGTTTTGGTTAGCTTGCATATATGGTATGGAAGGTGTGTGAACTGGTTTGGACAAGAAAGCTTGAGAGGAATGAGAGATGGCACTCAAACTGCAGGCCCTGCCCTGTTCTTGCAGTTTGAAGGTGATTCTGGGAATGGGAGTGTTTGAGGGATGTTAGGGTCGTGTACTAGCTCAGTTGGTATCTCTTGAATGTGTTTCACAAGTTTGCTTAAGTGTTTGTAAGCTGATATGAGAGTTGGTACAAGTTATGCTATGTTTCTTCTTTCTTAAGCAACAAAAGGCAAGTTGATCTTCTAGACTGATGCAGGCCCCCATAACATGCTGCAATCCTTTGCCTTGATCAGTGTAATGTGTCTCATAACTTGTGCCTAGAAGATTTTGACTGTACCACTTGGATTTGCAAAATGGACATAAAGTTCTACTTTTTCAAAATGGAAATAATGCTTTATCTATAAATGGATTATTCTTCTAGGCAATGCTTGAATACAAAAAACATGGTCTTGGCACAAAGGTTTGGCATTAAATTTATGAGTGTCAA
Organism: Vicia faba; assembly: GCA_948472305.1. Taxonomy (NCBI): domain Eukaryota; kingdom Viridiplantae; phylum Streptophyta; class Magnoliopsida; order Fabales; family Fabaceae; genus Vicia; species Vicia faba. Next base: position 465,592,217 of record OX451735.1, on the reverse strand, counting down.
AGGGTTTTAGGACCTGTAATGTAGCACAAACTATGCTGACTTGAAAATGGCCTAAGTTATGAACATGTTCATGATCCATTCAAAAGTGAATTTTGGCCATATTGTGAAATTCGATTCTCTCAAGTTATGAGGTTGTTTGAGAAGGTCTTGGACATTTTGGAAAGCTTGGAATGTGTACTACAATCCATCTTTGAAATACAAATTGAAATTCCAAGTGGAAGTGTATGGAAAATGGCCTTGAAGTTAGGTAGAAAACCTTGTCAAAAAGGTCAAATTTTCACTAAGTTAAGGATGGTTTAGTGCCCTTATTCAAAAATTTGTAACTTGAGATACAAGCCTCATTTGGGAAAACTTTGTGAATCAAAGTTGTAGATTATGCAACAAGCTACAACTTTCATGTTTTGACTTTTGTTTGAATCCAAATGAATCTTGGTGAGAAAATGGGGCAAAGTTGGGAAAAAATTAGGGTTTTCCATAACTTAGAAAAATTCTAAGTTATGAAAAATTCCCATTTCAAACCCTAATTTGCATTTCTTGGTTTCTTGGTGAACAAGTTTCATGATTTGGCATGTTTCGATGAAAAATGAATCTTGACTCTTGATTTTGACCAAAAAGTCAAAGTTTGACTTTTCAGTATACAGTCAAAATTGATCAATTGACTGGGAAATTCAATTATCAATCTTGTGTATTTGGGATCTTTTGAGTTTGTTGAGCATGTCAAGATAATTCCATGGGGTCCTTGAATCCATATGTGAGCTTGGTTTGCCATTGGCTAGGTCAAACAGTCAAAAATTGCCCTTGTGCAGTCAAAACCCTAAAAATGACCATTTTGCCCTTTTGGTGATCTGATCAAATTTCTTGGGGAATTGTGATCCAAACTTGATCAAATGGTCTATGTGAGTTCACAATGTTGATGTGGGTCAATTTCCATGAGATTTGACTGTTAATTGGCCACAATTGACTTTTTCCCCAATGCAGTTGATTTCTAGGTCAACTGTCCAATTGACTGGGTAAAACTTGGAATCAAGACTTGAAACTTGATATGGATAAACTTGGGAGTCCAACATGAAGCATGAAAGTCATCTTAGGCATTTTAGGTCAAAATCTCTTTGTGCAAACACAAACCCTAATTTGGGTCAACTGTGCAAGGAGAAGTCTTGAGTAGAGGAAACCCTAACTGGACCTTGATCTCCAAGGGTTTTGTGATAAGAAAATGTTGAGGAAATGGGAGGGCAAATTTTGGGGTACAACACCATCCCTGATTCATTCATCACCGTTTGAAGCTCCAAACCCGATTCCTGTAACCAACCAGGGTGCGTCCATATAAAGAGTATGAAGACCAGCTCCTGTAACAGGCCAGGTAATCATTTTATTTTTCAGGTACGCAAGTTCTCGCTAAGGAATCTCGTACGCGATCGATACCCAGATGGCATCTATAAGCCCATCCACATATCCATCACCTCTCAACATGGCATCTGTAAGCCCATCTTCCTATCCATCAATCTCCAAATGGCATCTGTAAGCCCATTCCCCACGTCACACTGCCAACATGTGAGCGCAAATTTCTGGGCACTCTAGTGTTCAATCATCTTCCACCTTCGGATTACGAAAGACACGTCAGCCAATCTACATCCTCAGGTCTAAGAAGATTGAACAGGGGCAACTGTTGTACCCCAAAATTTGCCCTCCCATATTCTTCAAGATTTGCAAAAAGCATGCTTCAAAATCTCCTAAGGGTTGCACAGTCCAATGGCCTCCTAACAGTCAAAAATTAGGGTTTTGGTTATGGCAAAGAAATTGAAGCTTCCAAGGGTCCAAACAAGTCCCACATGCCTATAAACATTGTCAAGCATCCTTATGCCAAGTTTCAAGACTCACAGCATAAAATTGCACAGTCAAAAACCCTAATTGCCCTACAGTCAACTGCAGGGGCAAAATGGTCATTTGACAGTCAAAAGTCAAAATTTTTGATCAACATCTTATTTTGAAGCCACAAACATCATTTGATCAATTCTTGATCATGATTTTCAAGGCATGGCTCAAAAAGTCTCAAGATGCAAAAGTTTCCATATTGGGACAGTTGAAAACGTCAACTGTAACTTGACCAAGGCATAACTTCCACATGGTTTATCAGAAAAATTCCATCCAAAGCTCATTTTGAAGAGAATGACATTTCCTACAACTACTCTTCACACTTTAAGTCCAAGAAATGCTCTCACAAAAAGTTATCAATCTCAACATTATAGGTCATTTTCAAAAGTCAACAAAAAGGCACTTTAAGTAAAAGACCATAACTTGAGATTGGTAAATCAAAATGACATGGGACCAAAGGCATTGGTTAGAGGACTTCAAGACCTTTCCAAAATATCCAAGAACATGATCAAAGCTTAAAAATGGAGCAAGATATGACTTGTGGAAGTTGGGAAATTTTTGGGAATTTTGAAAAGTCAACTTTGCTTCAAATGCCTCAAAATTGCTAATGGGCCACATTTTCTTCCAAGAATCATCACCCAAAGGCTATGCACGACCCATTGACATTCAAGGGAGTTATTTTATCATTTTTTATTAATTATTTGAATTATTATTATTATTAATTCATTTAATTAAAATAAAATATGACAAAAATAACAAATCATGTTTTCCAATCCTTTTTGCAGCATATTTTCTCATTTATTCACTCAAGATTTCGTGCACACCTCAAAAAGGCAAGAATCTCCATTGATTGGCATCAAAAAGACATGAAAAAAGATTGAAAAAGATTACATTGAAAACCAAATATTTGATTCATGAATGCAAAGGTTTTTGGCTTGGATTTCTAATCTAATTCAGTCACACATATATACTCATTGCAACCCTAATCAAAAGGACAAGCATGCTGCGCTGAAAACCTGAAAACAAACTTGCATTTTTTCTTAAGAAACTCAAAACTGAAAACATAGTTCCAGTGTGTTTCAAAGCCTCAAAACCATCCCAATTCATTCCTGACGCATCAAGGGAGCTTTTCCAATCAAAATCACAACCCCTAACCTCAAGAACTGGTAACACGAAGTCGCCCTGTTCATGAACATTTGCATATTTGTATTTTGATTTGCACGCATTTTCCATACATTCTAATGATTGTTTTACACTAATATGGACTCACTGAAGCTTATGGTACCATTGAATTGAACTAATCTTGCTTGTATAGAAAATTGCCATGGATATTTTTTAGGGTTTCAGGAACCTTGAATTGGGGTTTTACGCTTGAGGAAAAATCAAGCCATGAAACTAGGACCATTGAATTCGTGACATTCCAACAAATCCAAAACACTCATCGCGCCCAATTTATCATTGCCCAGGAGCTATTCGCTATTTTTGCATATTGTGGTTAGTGGGGGTTTAAAACCCCCGCTATTTGGTTTCTTTTACAGGTAGAAAGAAGAAGATGATGCAGGCGTGGCAGAACATGAGTGGAGTATTTGAATCTGGCGCGGTTTTTTAATGTTTTATATCATTAGTTTTATGTTCTCATTATAGTTTTTGTGTTCCATTATGTTATCAAAACGCGCAAACAGCACAATTGGCAAGGCGTTAGCATGGTAAACGTTGGGACCTGAGTTCGATTCCCAAGTCCCCCATATTTCCCTATATTTTTCTTTGTAACATGTTCAGGTACCTTGGCCCTTCAATGATCTACCATGCACCCTACGCTCAAGCTGGCCACGTGTCCAACAACACCAATCCAAGGGCCAGCATAGGAGGACTACCATACGCATTGGTCAATAGATCCACACGCATCATTGAAAAGTCAAAAAAGGCCAAGAATCAGTGGGCCTATTTGCTTTCTACAAACCTCCACAATGGGGTCAGAACCCCCCTCTTGTTTGTATCTCTATCTCTTTTCTTTTTCTTTTTTTTTTATTTGTTTTAATTTAATTTTTTTTCTCTTTTAATTCATCAAAAAATAATTTTTACCATATAAAAATACAAAAAAACCAAAAAATCATAAAATAAAAATACGTTTATTTATGTTTTAATTCATCAATATTTTGTAAATAAAATTCTAATAATTAATTAGTTTAATTTTAGGTTTAATTCTAATTTTTTTTTAAATAAACTAAAAAGTGTAGAAATTAGGGTTTTAATACTTTTATTCTTTTTCTCAATAAATAATTTATTTCCTTATCATCATTATTATTAGTAATTAATTATTTTTGTAAATAACTTGTAATTAAATAATTAATGAAAATTAGGTCAAAATTTAAACATTTTTATAATTAAAAACAATTTAGAACTAGGATTATTTAACTTTTAATTCCAATTTAATTTTCTTTAATTTCATAAATACAAAAAACATCAAAAAAAATAAGTTCTTTCCTTTATTTAATTTAATTACTTTATAATCTCGATTTAATTTCTTTAAAGGGTCCAACGCCCTCGCACCTTCGATCATAATTCCATTTCGCGCGTTTGCTTTTTATTTCTTTTTTAAATTTCATGTAATTGCCCCAAAGCTTTGTAATAGATAATTAGGACATTTATTTTCCGTATTTTATTTATTCAAATCGGGTCTTGGTTTAATTTGGCGATGTAGACGCGCGCCTTGTAATAGCTTAGGACTTCTATTTTTCCGTACTTTAGTTCCCGCACCTTTAATTGCTAATAATAACATGAAAGAATGTATGCTAAAAATAAAAGCAAAGCGTAGCTCACCTAATACATGGACAAGACAAATAATAACTGAAAATGACACACAAATCACACACCATTCCTAGGGTACGCCTCATTGTTGCCTTGCCCCTCGAAACGTGGTCGTCGAGTAGAGGATGTTTTAGTAAGTCCTCATGTCCATGAACATGGCATAGGGGTAGCTTCTAAGGTGTCTTCCTATTGCTCTGGTGACCACACTGTCCCTAACCCTCGAATTGACCCGAACACCTCCAACGGTGGTGCTATCTACCTCTCAATAGTGGGATGGCACTATCTTAAGGACATTTACACAGACTAATTCCTTAGGGTAGGTGGATGACTCGTAGATACTTGCTCTAATTCAAAACAAATCAAAAACTTCTTTTCACACCGACACTTTGCAAAAAGCTTTCAAAAACAACTTTTCAAACACTCTTGAGGACTGATACAAGAGTCGAACTGAAATTTTAAACGAAACTTTTTTTCAAACTCACTCCCACACTTTGAAAAGCAAACAAACACTTTTGAAAACATAGTGAGCAAGTACCTAAGAGCCCGTGGATAACCACGGATAGAAAGGGTGCTAACACCTTCCCTTTCTATAAATCTACCTCCCGAACCGAGAACTAATCTCAATAAGGAATTTTTCTGTGCTTTTGTCCTTTCCATGTTGGAGAAAATAAAAGACGGTGGCGACTCTTGCTTCCGCGACATTTCGCGAACCAGCGTTAAACAGTCAGTTCCAGATCCACCGATCACAGAACTGGCGACTCTGTTGGGGATTTCTTTTAAAGTGAGGTGTACCTTAGGATATTTCATAACTGTGTTTTCAATTGCTTTGACTTGTTTGCTTTATCATTGTGGGACTGTCTTGGGAGTTACATAGATCCTAACCCGGATCTGGGGATACCTTCTTAGAAAGTAGCAACAAGGCTGTGAGGGAACTGTGCGGGGTATACCGACATGGTTGAAACAGTCTGCTACGTTGATGTGGCATTTTGGTGTGTACCGGTAACCCTTGAGTTCAGTCAAGGAGAGTACGGGGCCTCCATGTGGTGTCATGAAGCATCAACTGACCTTAGGAACCTTAATTGAACCATCTTGGCCTCTTTAGGGTAGTGGGATAACTGACTTTGGTGCAGTCCGAGGTTGGTTGATACTCGATATTACACTCAATTGAGGGTTGCTTTCCTGGAATATTTTGGTCGCCAGTTCAGTGGCTAAATCGAAACGATGAACAATGAAAGCAATCCAGTGATATTGGGACCCTTAGAACCCGGTTACTTCTGATAGGACAGGTTGAGCCCACCAACTTCAAGAGGGTAATACCCAGACCCCATGCAGGCCTAAACTCTAAGGGCTTGTCTTGTGTGACTTGTGTGCCTTATCATGTTTGCCTTTGTAAATATTTGTGGTGTGTTTAATCATAGCATCATGACATCATACAGCATCACATGCATTGACTAACCATTTCAGGGGTTCGAATCTTCATCTTTGTTCTTGTTTTGTAGGACATGGAAACTGTTCGCAGGAAGACAATTCAGATTAGCCTTGTAAGGATCCCTCCTCAGCTTAAGGAGCTTATATCCAGGATTCCCGAGAGCTCTTCATTCGGTGAAAGACATGGAAGACTCATCAGCTTGGTCAACACCAACATTGAGGAAGATATGATAAAGGTCCTGTTCCAGTTCTTTGACCCTCTGCATCACTGTTTCACTTTCCTGGATTATCAACTGGTACCTACATTGGAAGAGTTCTCCCGGCTTCTGAAGATCCCTATCCTTGATCAACTACCCTACAATGGTATCGAAAAGGAACCCAAGCTTGAAGAGATTGCTAAAGCCTTACACCTACAATCAGCTGACCTCAAGGGACATTGGGAAGTTAGAAGTGGCATCAAAGGGTTCTTAGCCAGGTTCCTGTTTGAGAAAGCCCAAGAATGTTGGAACTCCCTTGACCTACAAGCTTTTGAAGAAGTTGTGGCCCTCCTTGTCTATGGTTTGGTGTTGTTCCCTAACCCAGATCAGCTTATAGATATCAGTGCTGTCCAGATCTTCATGTCCAGGAACCCTATACCTACGTTGTTGGGGGACATCCTTCACTCATGTTACACTCGAACCATGAGAAAAAGAGGTGTCCTTATGTGCTGCACTCCTCTCCTGGGAAGGTGGTTTATTTCGCACCTTCCACAATCAGTTTTGAAGAACGAGCGGGGTTTGAGATGGTCACAACGATTGATGACTCTTACACATGCTGACATACATTGGTGTTCTCGGTCCAGAGAGGATGTCACTATCATTGATCGTTGTGGGGAGTACCCTAATGTTCCTTTACTTGGAATCAGAGGAGGTATTACTTACAACCCATGCCTGGCTTGGAGACAGTTTGGTTATGCTCGGAGGGATGGCCCTCATGACATGTTAATTCCTGACATAGTTTTTGACTTCGACAATGATGCACAAGGACTTCGCCAGAGATTTATCAGAGCTTGGAGGATGCCCAGTAAGATAGACAGCAAGACCCTGGGGCACAAGAATTCCATCCCATTGGAACCTTATCTCAAGTGGGTACGAGCCCGCTCCCAGAAGTTAGTAATGCCTTATCCTCATGTGCTCCCTGTGATCAAAGAGCCAGTCTTGGAGGGAGAGGTGTCCTACACCATTCAACATCCTGACATGCCCACGTCCTGGGAAGAGATGCAGAAGAGCTAGATCCAGCTTAAGGAAGAACGGAATTCTCTTGAGACCAGTCTACATGCTAGTGAAAAGAAGGTCTTGGAACTCACCCGCCTATTGCACGAGGAGAGGAATCTCAACACCTACATAGCTCCAAAGAGGATGCGTAGTGTCTTCTGGGATTGATTTGCTTTTGTAATATTTTTCCCATGAGGCTTTGATGTACTGAACAATTATTTCCTTAATGATAACGTGTGTTCCTTTTGTCTACAACAAATTTAAACTTTCGAACCCTTGAATGCATTGCATAAACACATATCATTCATCATGTGCATAACAGGTACTCTTCTTTTCAGGTTGCTTACTGTTCTTCGCTGTTTATTTCAGCATCATGAACCCTGAATCGTCTACCGAGATGTCTATCAAGGCCCTTCAGGCGCAGAATGCACAATTTCAAGAGCTGATCATGGGTTTGGCTCAAGGTCAAGAAGAGCTGAAGGCTTTGCTCCTGAAGAAGGAGAAGAAGAAGAAGAGAACTGTTCTTTTCAACTCGGGCCGGAGGTTTGGTAATACTCTACAGAATGAGGAAGCTGGTTCTTCTTTAGGCAAAGACAGTCCCCAAGGGGGAAAGGCTCCAAGTCCAGTAGTCTCTGACAACGAGACTGACTTTAATGAGGAACAATATCCTCCTGCTGAAGACCGGTACAAGCAGTTGGAAGACAGACTGAATGCCATGGAGATCCAACAAGTGCCTGGGCTGGATTTCGGAGACTTGGGCTTATCTACTGGTGTGATCATTCCTCACAAGTTTAAGGCACCATCTTTCACCAAGTACGACGGGGCGTCTTGCCCTAAACTACACCTCAGATCTTATGTGCGGAAGATTCAGCCGTACACAGTGGATAAGAACTTGTGGATCCACTTCTTCCAGGAGAGTCTTTCAGGGACTCATCTCGAATGGTTCTATCAGCTGGATGGGACCAAAGTTCGTAACTGGGAGGAGTTGGCTACTGCTTTTTACAAGCAGTATCAATATAATGCCGACCTTGCT